>JAWNPL010000145.1:22392500-23850000 GCA_035047545.1 Drosophila paranaensis
GCATGTTAATCGGTCAATATATAAACTATAAACAGTTACGTAAATAAGTAGACATATTATTTACTAGATAAAAGCGTTCCAGCTTTTGCCACTGGCTATCAGTAAAGAGGCATTCACAGCTGGTATGAATATGTATATATATAATATATATGTTATATATGTGTATAGCTGCGGAATTTATAATTCGAATTTCATTTATAAAGCCAGCTAACTAATTTTTAATAAATGTATTTGAGACACTTAGTTGCTTAAAGTTGCTTAAAGTTGCTTAAAGTTGCTTAGACTTAAAAAAAAAAAAAACTACTAAAAAATCTATTTAAAAAACTATTTTTTTTTTATTTTAATTTATTTTTGTTTCAGTTTTAAAAATTTTCTAAAAATACTAAACATTAAAAAAATATTTCTTTTTAGACTTCATTATTTTAAAATTATTTTTTAATAAATCTGAGTTGCTTGAAGGCTTAAAAAAAAACTACTAAAAATCTATTTAAAAATATATTTTTTTTTTAATTTTTATTTTATTTTTTCAATTTTATTTTTCAGAATACTGAAAACTAAAAAAATATTTGTTTAGACTTCATTATTTTTAAATAATTTTTTAAACATATATTTTATTTATAATATATAGATATAGCTCTCGAACTATGCCAAAAGCATTGCATTAAATCATTTTATGTGAAAAAGTATATATAAATATATATATATATATATTTATGTATACTCAACTCGTTCATATTTCATCGTTATTAATACAAAATTAAATCGTGCTATTTCCCATTTGTTTCCACCATGGGCTGCTTGATTTATTAATTTATTTATGTTTTCATTCAGACGTACGTGACATTTACTAATTTTTGCTTAATTTTTAAGCGGAAAAATGGCAATGGAAAAAAGTTTTCCTCGTGCCGGCAAAAACTTATATACACAGTTCTAATATTTAGGCTGCCAGCTGCCACAGATTTCACATGGTTCAAAATGAAACTGACCAAAAAAAAGAAACAAAAAACTGCCCAGATAAAAAAAAAGAGGTCCAATCATAACTTAATTGATTTGTTATGGAGGCACACAGATTGCCACAGCTCCCAAAACAAAGAGAGAGAGAGAGAGAGAGAGAGAGAGAGAGAGAGAGAGATCTGACTCTCTCTCTCCCTCTCTCTTCCTCTCTCACTCTCTATTTAGATCATTGAACTTAGGCTCTGCAATTTATTAGAGATTACGCAACACTGTAAGCTATGTGCTGCAAGTATTTCTAGCTGATTGATAAACACGCAAGTGCCAGGCGTTTTTCTAGCGTTTTCAGCGCGTTTTAAAACGCGCAGCGCTAAATAATCGCTGCTTAATTTGCAAGTGTCTGTCAAATTTGACAGTTAGTTAAGAAAAGCTGTTGTTAGCGCAGCTAGGGGCTACTCTGTGCAATCTTTGGTCATGCATGCACTCAGAGAAAAAAGAGTAAATATATCAAAGAAACTTTTCTTCTAATGAAGCTAAATAAGTGCCTAAAATTCCAGATAAAAAAAATTTATAATAAAAATTAAAGGCAAAAAATATTTTATTGAGCATATTTGAAGTTTGCCTTATATATTCAAATTATTGTTAGGCTTGAAAAAAATATTTAAATAATTTAAAAAAAGTAAAGAAAGACTTTTGTTAATGAAAATTTGAGCACAAAAACTAAATTTGATTATGCTCTATCTCAAGCATAGCTATTTTTTAGGCATCTTTATATACAGATATTCACTATAGCTTATTTTCAGTCAGCATTTCTCTCAGTGTATTAATTAGCAAAAATATGCAAACAGTTGTATATATCAACAGAGATTTTAAAGCGTTCAATTAGCATGAGATATGAATCGAATGTAAGCACTTGATAGGAATATATATAGTATATCTACATATATATGTATACCGGAATTATATAATCAAATATGCTGCACAACACTTCAGCCGGAACACACTTAAATTCGTTTTAATAATATCTGGAATGTAAATAAAATGAAATAAAATAAAAATGTCTAGACCTGGGCAAGGAGAATTCGATGATCTGCATCTAGTTAGTATGCAAGAGACATGGGCAAACCCTTTGGGATAAGTATATATATATATATATGTATATATGCATATATGTATATATACATCCAATTGTAATCAAGTTTGGGAGACATGTCTGTGGCGCATTTGAAATTAGACAGAGCTGCGAGCATAAATGTCAGACATTTCCCCAATGAAGCGCTTGCTTGATCTTCGCTCTGTGGGCAAAAAGACATTTTAATTTATCACTTCTCGCTCTCTCTCTCTCTCTCTCTATCTCTATCTCTCTATATATATATATATATATATATATATATATTGATGATCTGCCTCTCTCGTATTCTTTATTTAAAGTGCTGACCTTAAGGGTATAGTTAGCTATTGATATGTAGCTCTGGACGAAGGGGAAGCGCTGAGGTTGCGCAGGGTCACAAACGAAAATTTCCACACACAAATTTTGTTTTGACTCTTGGAATTTTGTAAGAGTTTTCGGCTGTTTTCTCGGATTCCGAAATCGACCAAGAACTATTTGGCAAAAAACAAAAGGCGAGCGTCTCGTAAAAACTTAAAAATAAATAAAAAAAATAAAAAAAAATTCAAAAATTCAAAAAACTACGTCGAGTCTTGTGTTTTATGTAGCAAATTGAAATTGAAAACATTTTCAAATCAAATATTAAGTAATACCCATTAAAGAAAAAGATCCGAAAGCAGAGCTAAATTTGACATCAAACGCTATTTTCAGCACAGCGAAAGCGGGAAAACTGTTTGTTTTTCATTCTCTCTCTCTCTCTCTCTCTCTCTCTCTCTCTCTCTCTCTCTCTCTCTCTCTCTCTCTGTGTGTCTCTTTCTCTGTCTGCTTTTGGTTAAGGTTAAGTGCAGATACTGCCACTAAACGTCTAATGCCAAAAATCTGTTTGGCAACGCGGCCAAAAATAATTATATCTAGACTCAAAGAGTCCAAACGCAAAACTATTTCCTCTTGACAAATTTTGCAAAATTTATTCAATTTTAGATTAAATTTTTTGGCTCGAATGATAAATGAAAAGTGACAAATGTGAAAACTATGGAAACTGTTCACAACTCGTCGTCGTGTGCGAGGATGTGATAAAAACGAAAGAAAAGGAAAATGGAAAAACCGGTTTTCCCAAACGTCGTCATGTTGGCCTAAAAGTCGCGCTGCGATCAGGTAGCCAAACACTTGAAGCGTTAACAACAAACAAAACAAATAGCTAAGGCTTAACACACACACGTACAGTACACACACGCACACACATACACCTTAGCCTAGCAAGCAAATGTGTTGTGCGACATTCTCTTGTACAGTTTGTTTTGCTGCCCTATGTAAATGCCTGAAAACTGGGCATATTAGTTTGATGTGCTTTTATAACTTCGAACTTCATTAAAACTCTTCAAATTCCATTTGAAAACTTGGTTTTTTTAGCATATCTCGAAGACTATAGCAGCTAGAGAGCTCGGATTTGGCATGTGATTAGCCTTTGGGTATATACATATAAAAAACATTAGCTTTTGTGAATATGTCAGCTAAAACCCGCAAAAGTTGATCATATCCGATTAAGAGTTTGCCAAATTTCTTATAAAATATACGCAAAGTAAATGCTATACGAAATCTATATATGGATACCTATAGATGTATAACTATACACAAATATACCTACAAAACATAACTGTAAACTTCCACTTAAGAATTATTTAAATATATATTTCATATATCTAAATATATGCCCAACATACCTGACCATAAAAGTCTATATTGCATTGTATAAGCTGAGATCATTCCCTGGAATTTAGAAACATGCTCTAAGGAATCGAAGTATAATAGCCACACCCATATGTAGTATTCACTATATATTCACTATATATGGGCCCTATGCTTCTTATCTAAGCCTCTAGTGCTCATCTTCCAACAGTTTGAGAGTCTCTGTCAGCCCAGTTTCGCCAACTCTCATTAGGCCAACTACAGCACAGTGCCTCGTCGCTCATGCCCCACTCTCAACATGTTGTCTGGCTTGTCATCTATTTATCTTCAGTTTTTAGCAGCTTGTTCAAGGTTTAATGAGCCACAGAGAGAAAAATAAAAGAGAAGTAACTGGGGGAAGCGAGCGTGTTTAATTAGTTCCAAGCGGCCCATTATAATATCTCGATCTTCAGCTACTTGGGAAGTCGCGTGTTGCGCTGCTGCGTGGCAAGTCATAAGTCTGTATACCTGGTGTGGTGTGGGGGCGTGTCGTGTGGGCAAGTGGGCGTGGCATGTCCACTGTTTGTCCAGCAGGCTCAAGCGATTTGTTTAACTAATCTCGGGCCGTGTACGAAAACTTTTTAATTGCTCCGCATTATATCATGCACGAGCATTATATTCACTGCTGCCTCAACTTTTGTTCTATTCTTTTTGCTCTGTGAATTTGCTAATTCATTTGAGTGCCAGTTAATTATTTTGATTGCGCGCGTTTTAGAACGCGTGCGATTTGCATGCGATTATTTGGGACTGACTCAGCGAGGGGAGGAAGGGGCGAGCCAATGGGCTGGGTATTACCACAGACAGCTGCCAACTGTTCAACCAAGCCCCAGAATTGCGACTGCCTCGGAAGAGAGTTCACTAAACCTAGGCCAACAACCAGAAGACAAAAACTTTCCAGCGGTAAGCGTTTAAGCCAGCAAACAGTTTATAATTGGCTAAAAACATGAGGCGAAGACTTGATGCTAGAGAGAGAGAGGGAGGGAGAGAGAGGGAAGACAGACAAAGAAAGCTTGTAATTTGGGAAACTATATGACATATAGCTGCTCTGAGCTGTATGATATAGTAGTTAAGTTAAGTTTAAAATAATACTACAATATCATACAGAAAACATAAGAAGCAAAGCTTGAAAACATTTATGAAATATGCGAATATGTAAATAAAATATATTATGTTATTATATAGATAAATATGTCATACAAAATATATATTTAAAAGATTGTCGAATCTTTTAAATATTTCTCAATTTTAAACACAATATAAAACTGAGAAATATTTAAAAGATTTTAAAAAATTTTAACTTATATAACTGACATAGTTCTAGCTCTAAGTATATATAATTACAAACTCTCAAAAGACCAAATATTTTACATATTTTACGACATAGTTGAAATGCTTTCGGCTAGGGTAAAAAGTCACACGCTGCGTGGCTGAAGAAACCTGAAGAAGAACACAGAAGAAACCAAAACAAAATATTCCCAAAAACTTGATTAATGTAGCCCAGCCCCCTCCCCTCCAATCCCCCCAGGCCCGCCTCCTAAATCAAATTTCAGCGATTTTTCATTCATATGCAAAAAGGTGGCTCACGAGAAAATTAGCCGGGAATTCGGCTAAGCATTTTGTTGAGCTCATCAAAAAAGAGAGAACAAAATATAAAAACAACAACAACAAAAATTATAGTGTTTTCATTGTTGTTGTTGTTGTTGTTGCTGTTGTTAGTCAAATGAAATGTCGTGTCAATGCGAGAGACTCTAAGGCGTATCGAGTTTTTTATATAACTAATATTAGACGATTATTAATAATAGACGGCAGAAACAGGTTTTCTAGCACAGAAACAAATGATATTCGAATTTGGCTTTAGCTCTTTTCGTTTTGAGACACTTGTGCATTCAACAATTATATTTTGTTATTATTAATTAATAAATTCATTAAGTGTGACAGACCTATATGAATATTTGAAATGCACTCGGAGGCAGCGCGCAATGAATTTATCAACCGTTTCACACAAAACGGGTAAACAGCCAAACGGGCACAGCGCAACGTAACGCAACGCAACTGAACCGCACACGAACGCGTCTCAAATGAAACTGAAACGAAAGAGCGCAAAGCACGAGCGTTTATAGCGACGCGACGCGTGAGAGCGCTGCAGGTGGCGGCAGAATAGTCAGTGAGTAGCTAGAGCGCAGCAAGCAGCGACGCAGCTCAGAGCAGAGCAGGGCAGGAACGGTAGTTGAATATGCAGCAGAGCAGCGATGCAGTGCAGAGAGCACAAACTGCACTAGAGCACCAGAGCATGCAGCGACGCAGCAGCACAGCAGAGCACAAACTGCACTAGAGCAGTAGCAGCAGCATCAAGCGAGCAGAGCATGCAGCGACGCAGCAACAGAGCAGAGCACGAATACCAATATGAGAACATGCTCTAGAGCAGCAGCAGCAGATCAGGCAGCAGCATCATAACATAAACATCACTAGAGCAGCACTGGAGAGCGTGAGCACCACAGCAGAGCGTAAGCAGCGCTGCAAACTCCAAGCAGCAGCAAAGAGAAAGAGAGCGGCAGCGAAGAGAGCGCAAGCAGCAATGCGAGTCAGAGCGAGTGCAGGTAAACCGATAAGTGAGACATATCATAACTTGTCTAGATCCTTGATTGACATAATGACACTGATAATAATAATATACAACAAATTAAAGGAAAAATACTATATATATACATATATGTTATAAAGCTGATAAGCTAAGGCATTAGCAGTGTTTAAAGGTCTTACAATTAATCACAGAGATTATTTTTGGTAACAGGTATTTGATTTGCAAGCACTCGAGTGTGGCAAAAGAAGCCGTCTTGCTGGCCTGCGTAATTGTTGATTTTGTCACGGTTTCTGGTAATTTCAAGTTAATCGAAGCACTCGAGGTTCGTTCGCCTGCGTCACAAATGCTGATAAAAATTTGTTATTGAATTGAGATTTTCCAATCTTTTAGGCGAACGCCTCGTCAGGCAGCTCGTTGTTGGTGTCCATTTGGAGGAATCGCTCGAGCGCCCTTTGGAAGCTCCATTTGGCCTCCTCCTGCAGGATGCGTGTGCACCACTTGGGACGCAGTCCGGTCACCTCCTGGAATATATGCAGCTTTTGCTCCTTGACAACTAAGGAGTTTTTCTCTGCTTTGGCTTTGGTCCACGGCTGTACAATGGACGGTTCCATAAACTTGAAGGCATCTCGCAGCTGCTTGGGCGAAGGATTCATAATGTTGAAGCGTTCGTTGACGATGCGCATGCGCTTGGCGCCCTTGCCCACACCCTGCAAAAGGAGAGTGAGAGTTAAGTGACTCTTGGAGCAACCTATGCCCATCACTCACCAGTCCAGTCTCCTCCACCTTGAGCACGAACTGCCTGCTGAAGGCCAGCAGGAGGTCAGGCTCGTCGCGCAGCACGCCGTTCACGTAGATGACGGCCAAGCGCTCATCGTAGTGCATCACGTCCGTTTGCAGCGAGATCATGTCGTGCTTCACGTCCGGCAGCTGCATCAGCACCATCATTATGTCGTGCATACCTACGTGGACGCGGCAAGTGTCCTGCGAGTTCTTGAGCAAATTTCGGCTAAAGTAATTGTATTTGTTGATCCGCTTGACGAGCTCCTGCGTCGGCTTAAAGTGGTGAGCGCGACGCACGTCGTAGCTGCAGGTCAGCGTGAAGAAGGATTCGCTTGAGTAGAAGCGAGTGAGATCGATGCGCTTGTCGGACTTCTCGAATTCACGCAAAAAGGGAGTCAAGAAGATTTCGCTCACCAACTCATAGGCAGCCGGGTTGCAGAGGAAGTCCTTTTGGGGAGTCAGTCCGGGCTTTGTGCTCAGATCTATATCGTCCAGTCGCACTAGACCCGGACATATCTCCTTCACGGCGCGCACATACTCGCCGGGCAGGCTGTATTTCTTGCACAGAGGATTGCCGTGCAGGCGCAGCGATTTCAAAGGAATCTCGCTTAGAGTGCCCAGCTGCGACAGCTCGTAGATCCAGTTCTGGTTCAGATCCAAAGCCTGCAGCCCATTCATCAAGGACAACGTGCGCAAGTTGTTGAGCCCCAAAATCTTGTTGTTGCACAAGCGCAACTCGATGCAGTTGCCCAGAAACTTCCTCGAGGCCATGCGCAGGATGCTGCTGAGGATGCGCGGCGAGCAGAGGGCAACGATCACCTTCTCCAGGGGCTCAGCTTTCTGGAATTGCTCCAGATTCAGGACCCGATTGATGGGATTGAAGCGCTGCTGCAAGGCCTGCTCAATGCACTGCTTCGGGTCCACATGCCCCTCCTTAACGCTGCTCACGTTCATGCGCAGATAAAAGGATACGGAGCGTTGATAGCTGAACTCCTGCTGCTGCTCCTGACCGGCCACGAGTTGAGGAATCTTCATTTGCAGATTGCAATCGTTGACCATGTGCTCAATCTGATCGAAGCAGTCGCGCACGAGAAAACGATGCTCGCCGGACTCAAACTGAAAGAGTGAAGAGGGGAGATTAGTCGAACATATATAGGATAGGCATGCTTAGAGATCCCACCTTGTAGTAGCAAGGATAAAATTCACTCAACTCCGGCGAAACCATTATAAAGAAATAGTTGAATAGATCCTCCTGGTTGAACTCATGCTTCAAATCGGGTATCTATGGGCATATAGTTTATTATATATTAAAATCTTCTAGTATATCTCTCCTAAATCCCACCAAGAATGCATGCCAATACTGGCTGTCCTTGAACTGTGCCAGCTTGGACTTATTGGTCCAATCGATCAACATGCCATCGCAATCCACGTCGATCTCATAGTTGAGTGGCGTATAGAGCTTGTAAAGCTTATCAAAGGGCACGCCGTCCTAGGAATATATTGAGTAGTTGACGAATGTATATATACTTATATATATATTGTATATATATCAAGATCTTACCACGCTCTTAAAATTTTCAACCAAAGGCTTAAGGCTATCGGGATATTTGGGCGACTTTGTCAAAGGATTATTGCCCAACCAGATCTGCTTAGCTCTGAAGCGCTGCAGATCGCTGCAAAGGCGCTTGGCAGAACCCAGCTGCAATTGATAAAAATTAAGTATATATATCTTCTATGTATATATATCTGGCAACCACCCACTTGATTTTCTGTTATATCCAGCAATTCGTAGTCCACATCGCCAAAGATGCGCATGGGCGCCAGATCGGTGAGCTGATTGTTGGCCAAATTGAAGCCTTTTATGGCACGGCGACGATCGTCGTTGTTGCTTATGGTCGAGCAGACCAGATGGAAGGTGCCCGAGTTGGTCAGGCGCACCTCGAAATACTTGAAATAGGGATTGGCCCTAAAGTTGCTGAGATTCAAGACGTGCTCCACGCCCTTGTGCGACACCAGCTGATCCAAGAGACGATCGGTCACCTGCAGCAATATACATATTATACTATAACATATATATATCTTTACTATATATATTTCACCTGAGATATGACGAAAGGTGGCGAAATTTGATTCCTGTTATGTTCGGCCACATTGAACCACGCGGTCAGTGGCAGCACTGTGCCCGTGGAGACGCGAATGGTCAAGTTGCGCTTGAAGAGCTTGTCCAGTGCCGGCTTACAGGCGCGCACCAAAAAGCTGTCCACAGTGGTCCCAACCTGCAAAGCCCCAGAGCTAACTCAGCACAAAAAAAAAAAAAAAAAAAAAAAGAAATGAAGATTTCAGCTCACCTCATAGCTAACGGGAAAGAGTTGTTCACCCTCGACAGCATCGAAGAGTCCATTCAATATAACCTCCTTGGCACTTGAGGTGAAATTGAGCACGTTTTCGTGATGCACCCAAATTTCAATCCAATTCAAGCCGGGGCTGCACTCATAGTTTTTGGTCTTGTAATACCTGCGCGCAGTGCTGTACTGCACCGCAATTGGCTGATAGCCTTGGCCGCAGTACACTAGGCGATCACTTGCTGCAAAAATTACATTATTTTTTTTTATTTCTAAAATAATTTTGAAGATCTTACGCAGACGATGAGCACCCATCTTGCTTGTTTGACTGCCAGCGATGAAGTGAACTATTGAGAGCGATAAGTTATCGACAGCACAAGCTCTGGTTGTCCCAAATCAGTGCAAGGATGCTGACAGCACGTTGTACAAATGTACCACAATATGTACAGTATTTAGGCGTTCATATTTAAGCAAATACTTAAGTTCTAAATAGTGGAATTATTAAGTGTCACAAATACTAATCATGGATATCCTAAAAATAACATTTTTATAAGTTTTCCTTGTGTGCATGTCACACTTGTACAAATTCGATTTATTTGGTACATTTTCGCGCATTTCTTGGTACATAACATTTTGATAAGGTGGCAGCCACGCACGATAAAAGATCGATAAATGCAAGTTTCTTAAAATTCATAATTTTCGCAATTTTTACTTAATACAATATATTTATTCTTATTGCCTACTAACAGAGTCTTTCAGCTTATATACGTAATTACTTCTTGGGTGTCTTCTTCTTTGCGCTGGTCTCCTTTCTGCCCTGATAGAGCCCTGTATAGTAGCCAGACATATACCAAGCCGTCAACATGGCCACAAAGTCCTGCTCCGGCTCACCGTTCGTAGCGCCAGCGGGCGTAAACATGGGCGGCACAAGTGGCATTGGCGGCATCACCAGGCCAGGTGATGGACCAGCTATGCGGCCACTCGTCGAGGGCTTGTTCTTCGAGCTCGACTTCTTGGCCGTCTTGGCGCGCTGCGAGGGCTGCGCCTCCTCGACCTCTGCTCGCTTGGCGTCGAGTATTTGTTCGCGACGCGCCTTGCTGCCCCAGCTAGGCAACAAATCAGCCAGAAGCACCTCCTGCTCATTCTCATAGCCCACATAGCGCAGCACGCAGGTGCCCGAAGTCTCGTTGATGGACATCACGGTGCCCTCGTAGTCGAGTCCGTCAGTGAATGTAGCACGTGCAAAGTCTCCAACTTTGAATACCTGCTCTTGCTCCTGCTCATCCCCATCTTCCTGCGGTTCCAAATCGAGATCTGAAGTCGAAGCTGCTTCGTTTTTTTCGGCTCCATTTGACTCACGCGTGTTCGTCGAATCGGCAATGCGGCGTGCCAGCGTTTCACGTGCCAAGTTGATGGAGTCATCGTAAGCCTTGATCAGGAGGCTATCCTCCCAAATAACTTGCTCGTCGGACATCTTTAAATCAATTTTTGTGCGGAGTTTTAATTGAATTTACTGTGAAAATTCGAAATGGAAGCGATTAACCTAATCGATATATTTTAGTACATATCGATATGATGGCTGAGCTGCCATAGCGCAACTGCTCTCCCTATGAATGGCAATAAAGCAGAAGAAGCAGAGCAAAAGCGAAAATCATTCTCAGCTCGCAATTCCGTGTTTTGTTTCGAATAATTATACAAAATAATCAAGAAAAATGGCTGCAGTGGAGTCGTTGTACAAGGAACTGTGCTCTGAATGGAGCAAACGACCACCAAATACACCACGATGCCTCCAGCTGCTGGAGCAGCTCAAAGTGGCTTTGGTCAAAATGCAATTTCTGCCCACAGACGGCGGCGATGCCCAGAACTCGAAGAAGCAGCTGCTTCTGGCCCGCTCCGTGCTGGAGATTGCCGTGGAGAATAGTGTGCTGAGCAAGGATCTGCTCGCCTTCGAGCGCTACATGTCACAGCTGAAGTGCTACTATTACGATTATGCCAAATTCATTGGCGAATCCGACAGCAAATACAAATTGCTGGGGCTGAACCTGCTCTACCTGCTGTCCGGCAATCGGGTGTCCGACTTCCATACCGAGCTGGAATTGCTGTCGGTGGACATCATACAGCACAATCAGTACATTCGTCCCATTCTGGCACTGGAGCAGTATATCATGGAAGGACGCTACAATAAGATCTTCCAGGCGAAGTCCTCGATGCCCGCCGAGGTCTACAATTATTTCATGGATTTGTTGGTAGAGACTGTGCGCGATGAGATTGGCGCCTGCATTGAGATGTCCTACGAGAAGATCTCGGCCAAGGATGCTGCCAAGCGCCTGAATCTACGCGTGCCGGATGAGATTAAAGCGTTCGGCGAGAAACGTCAATGGAAATTGGAAAGCAATGGAAATTACAGTTTTACCGATCGCAGCATTAAGCCCAAGGAACTGCTGCCCTCAGAGGAGCTGGCCGAGCAGGTGCTCAGCTATGCGCGCGACTTGGAAATGATAGTTTAAGTGCCCTGAAAGTTTTGTAATTAAAATAACGAAAATAAAACAAAATTCATTTAATATAAATGTGACCATCTCTAACTATCGTTGCCCATAAATTAATCGATAGTCATCGTTACAATGTGTCAAGTGCAAAATCGATAGCCTTCAGCTGCCGCACATCACTGACTTGTGGGAACGAACGGGTGGAAAAAAATAGTCGCTCGCTCGCTGCGATTTATTGTTATTGAAATTTGTTAAATAAGTCTAAAAAGAAAACATAGCAATGGCCTGCAACGCTAGCAAGACGCATCTGTTGCGCTCAATTGTCGTAAGTTGTATGCATTATGTGAGCCGTTGCACTTAACCAACAAATCGCAATCGATGCAAAATTTTGCTTTTGCCTTTCGTGTTACGTAAATCGAAAAGTTTGTAATTTAGTATTGTTTATGGTAGAAACGCGGTTATGCGGCCTGCCCACGTCTTGTCGGCGACGCTTCGCCCGTCAGCGTCAACGTGCTGGAGAACAAGCTGGTGGTGGCCACAGCTGAGGCCTCCGTGCCCGTCTCTCGTGTCTCCATCGTGCTGCGGTAAGTGCCACGCCTACCACAAAGAGGGCTGAGAGTATGTTATGATAAATAAACGTAATTCGCAGTGCCGGCTCACGCTACGAGTCGTACGATACGCTGGGCGCCTCGCACATGCTCCGTCTGGCTGGCACCTTGAGCACCGAGAGATCCTCAGCCTTTGCCATCACACGAAACATCCAGCAGGTGGGCGGCAGCTTGACCAGCTGGGGCGATCGTGAATTCATCGGCTACACCGTGGAGACCACTGCCGACAACATTGAGACCGGCCTCTGCTACCTGCAGGATCTGCTGCAGCCCGCTTTCAAGCCCTGGGAGATTAAGGACAACGCCAAGACCTTGCGCGACCAACTGGACTCGGTCTCAAAGACGGTATTCAGATATAACTGTGTATGGCATACATTTTCTGATAGCCCCTCTCTTGCAGGAGCGCGCCATTGAGCTGGCACACAAGGCCGCCTTCCGCAGCGGCTTGGGCAACTCCATTTACATCCCACGTTTCCAGCTGGGCAACATCTCCAGCGAGAGCTTGCTCCACTTTGTGGCCAGCAACTACGATCCCAGCTCTGCTGCCGTTGTCGGCGTCGGTGTGGAGAACAATCTGCTCTCTGGCTTTGCCCAGAACTTGCATTTCCCCAGCGGCGGCGGCGCCTCGAAGAGCACCAACAGCTACTACGGCGGAGATGCGCGCAAGGACACGGCCGGAAATCGCGCTGTGGTCGCTGTTGTCGGCGAGGGCGGCGTTGCCAGCAACCAGAATGAGTTCCTGGCCTTTGCCATCCTGAGGCAGGCATTGGGCGGCGGTGCCGCCACCAAGTACGGCAAGTCTGCCGGTGCCTTTGGCGAGGCCGTCAGCAGCGCCGATGTGCCCGCCTCAGTGCAGGCCATCAACAAGAACTATTTGGATGCTGGCCTCTTTGGCTTCGTCGTCTCCTCCGACAGCAAAAATATTGGCAAAGCTGTTGAGTTCCTGGTGCGCGCCCTGAAATCCGGCTCGGTGTCCGACAAGGATGTGGCACGCGGCAAGGCGCTGCTGAAGGCACGCGCCCTCGCCAACTACTCGTCCGACGGTGAACTGCTCAAGCAAATCGCTCGCCAGGCAGCCACGACCCGAAGTGTGCTCGAGGCTGACGCGCTGGTGGCTGCCATCGATGGCGTCTCAGTGCAGCAGGTGCAGGCGGCGGCCAAAAAGGTGGCGGGCTCCAAGCTCTCGGTCGGTGCCATTGGCAACCTGGCCAACGTGCCCTACGCTTCCGACTTGGCTTAAGTAGTTAATCTTCTAAAAATAACTAAAGAAATGTAATTTAAAATCTAACCTGCCCGCAGAGACATATAACGAAATAAAACTGTGTTGTCATTCACGATATCGAAAAGTTGAGTTTGTTTTAAGTGTGGTATATATGTATATGGATATATCAAGGAATATATATTACACTATATAATATGTATGTTTCCTATATCATCCAGCTAAGCTAAAGTATATGGATCATTTCGTTAATTATATATATATTCTATATATATATATATATATGATCTATATTGTTTAAGTTTCTTCCTTTTTTTGCACATTTATTAAACAAATATTCATAATATATGTATTTTTTCTTTGTTATATATATAAACATAGTTAAAAATTTACAAAATTCGGAATTTTCCGAATTGAAAAATGCCTTTGCAGCAGCTATGGAAATTGTATGACATATGTATTATATATTTCTATACTTTATATATATATATATATATATATATATAGTTCGATTTTGAGGGAAAACAAAATCCAAAATTAATACGTATTTACTAGAGCTCTTTCAAATAACTGATATATGTCTATATATTTGAACAATCTTTCTCTAAACAGTTCCGCTTTATCAGACATATGATATATAGGCTTATCTTATTTGATTTTGATTTGATATTGAGATTGCAATTCGGAAAAGGATATTTTTGAAAAATATCAAAATTTATATAAGATCTGATTTATATATATGAGGCACTTGATATAACTTTGGAAAGGAAGCAACAGTTAAATTATAAAGATACTCAAAAACACAAAATTAAGAAACCAAAAAACATTTTTGACTAATTAGATTATCAAAAAACTTGACTAACTTCGATATATAGGCAAAGCCTTAAGTGTTTAGTCTAAAGAGCAGACGGACTATAAACTATAATGCAGTTACAGATCAGCAATAATATATGTATATACCTTACATTCAACAAAAACTTGACTTGAAAGCTAAACAAGATTGATATAAACTTAAATAATTTATATACATACAAATATATAGGAATAATACAATATATATAATGCACGCTACAAAGGCATTTGAACAATATTAAATATACATATAGTATATATAGCATATATATACACGCATTCCTCAAACATCTTAGCAAATGCTTTATAGGCGTACAAAATGGATTTCAGCTATATCTGATATATATGTATGCTTCCTAGATAAACACCACAATGAGAATGGCCACGAAGAGCGATATGATGACCAGCCAATAGCCCCAGGTGCTGTCCTTGCGTGACACCTGGCCTATGGTGCGGGTCTCACGCTGCACGCCCGCCTCCACGCGATCCATAGTATTCGCCAGATTGTCCAGTATGTTGTGCTGGTCGTCCACCTCGTCGTAGACCTGGGTGGCCAGCTGGCGCTGTCGGGAAATGGTCGCCGACAAGGCCTCCAGGCCACGATCCTGCTCCTCGAGGATCGCCGCCTGCGTCAGCTTCAGACTGGCCACATCTGTGGGCGGCGCAATGGCGGCCGTTGTGCCCATTTGCTGCCAGACTGAGGTCGAGCTGGTCGAGGGCCGGGCGCTGTTGCTGTTGATTGTGGCATCGATGCTGCGCAAGTCCGAATTGAGTTTGTCGTAGCTGATGCGACGCTGCTGCAGCTCATGCTCCGGACACGATTCCCAGGTGATGGCATTATCCAGCACGACCTTCAGATGTTTTACATCCTTGGCCAGCTGCTCGCGACTCGCATCGATGCTGTTCGTTAGCTTTGCATATTCCGGCGTAGCGGCGGGACCGCCCAGCTGCCTGCGCTTATGCAGCAGGCCAAGCAGCTGATGTCGCAAGCGTTCGCAGCCCTCATACTCGATGTCCCTGCGTGGTCCAGCGATAAACAAATAACGAATATATATGTATATAAATCAAGTACTTCACACGCATACCATGAGTCATGATCCACCAGCGACATATTTATTGGAAATCTTTATCGCGCACAGTTAAAGCATTTGTAAGCGTTCTCTTAAACTTTTGCCAATTGCGTTGTTTTCTTTCTTCTTCTACTTCTGCTGCTGGCTTTGTGGCGGCTCGCAAACAGCTGTTCGGTTAACAGCGCTGCTGTTACTTAACATTTTACATATGATTTTGCATTTGCACAATTAAAGAAAATATGTTCGAAAAAATATATGAAAAGCATTTGTGGACAAAAAAAAAATAAAAGTATATTTATTACATGAAATTTTTATTCGTAATTCACAAATTTGAATTGATCACACAGATATGCAGTGCGCACTTTAACAGTTGCATAACTGCCAGAACTGCAACAGCGTTGACAGTTTGGCTAGCTTGCTGCTAAATAAACAGCTAGTTGTATGGCTATACATATATATATTTTTTTTAAATTTTGATTTCCCTATAGTTTTAAGCAAGACTAACAATTCTTAACATTTATATATTTAGCTAATTGTAAGATTTTATTTCTCATATAATTTAGATTTCTATCAGATAACTCATGCTCACCTGCTGCCTGAGCTAGCTGTTTTACAGCTAAAGGCGCAGCAGCGCAGACCTGCATGTTAACAGAAAACAAGCAAAGCAACAGCTGTCAGCTGTTTGCCCGCTCTTATTTAACAGCACAATTGTGTAGGCGCGAATATGCTTCAATTATGTATGGCAGACACTAAATATAACGTCTTAAAATATTATTTAAATATACAAAACTAAATTCGCAGCATAAAGTATTTATTTAGCCTGATTTAAGCTGGCATTCCCTCACATTAAATGCACATGCTGTAAACGTGCATTATCTCTGCTAAGCGCTTTAACAGAGCGCATCAACATCTGTTACTGTTGACCAACACTCGCGCAGACCGCTGTACAACCCACAACACTAGCAACCAAATCATTATTTACGTTAAAAATAATTCCGTGCTGTGCCGTGTCGTGTGTGTCGGCTGCGTATTCGTATTTTTAGGCAGAATTTTTGAATTGAAAATCACCGTTAGACAGCAGCGAAGCCAACCCGTTGGCCAGTTCGAGGAATTAGTCAAATTCGATTCGATTGAAAATAAGCCAAAAAATTTGTTACGTCACATGAAAATTTCGGTGCGGAAAAGTGGTTGTATGTGTGCGTTGCATTGATAACTGTAACGTTTTTTTATAGGCGACGCGCGGTGCATGTGCTGCTGCAACTAAAAAACACACACACATACACACAAGCATACTGTATATGTGAAATACGTATGTATGTATGTATGTTTTGAGGCGCGCTTAGGCTAGTGTGTGTTGTTAGGTGTTTTGTTATTATTATTGTTGGTTTTGGAGGACATACAGTAGTCGGTGCTTGGAACTTCATTTGGATGTGAAATGCTTTCGTTATTTTTGAGCTGCTCTCATATTCACTTGTAATTGTGATTCGTAGGAAGTAAGATCTCTAGTAGTATAAAAATAAAAATAAAATAGTGTAATTTCAACTTCAAATCGGAACGCAACATAAGACAAAACAACAACAACAAACACGCTCGAAAACCACCAATTAACATCATCGTCAACAACAACAACAGCCACTACTATTACTACAACAACAATACAACGTTAACCGTTAACCATCGTCGCGCCTCCGTCAAAGTTCGAAACGTTTTCTTCCGCGAAAAAAAATTAAAAAGAAGTAGAAACTGAAAAGGAGAGAGAGAATCTAAACGTACCCAAAATCTACGCAGCAAAAGACGCGTCCTCCCTCTGGTACAGTGTTTGTGTGCGTGCGAATGCAACGGCAACAAGAATCTCGCTTCAAGCAACAAGACGTAACGTAACGGTAAGTGTGGGCTAACCAAAGAGAGGGGGAAAGAGCAAGCAATCATTTTGCTTTCTTATTTTATTTTTTTTTTATTACAATTTTTTTTTTTTTTTTTTTTTTTGGGAAAAATGCAATTGGTTGTTTTGGCGAAAATTCTATGCATGCAACTCGTTTTTCCAGCACGCACACTGTACGTGTGTGTGTGTGTGTGTGTGTGTGTGTGTGCAGCGGAAAACGTGTATTTGTAAGAAAAACCAGAAAATCGAAACCGGGAATTGGGTCAGTATGTCAAACGCGAGCCGGGAGAGTGGGAAAGGTTCTTTAGCTTTGGCTCTAAGACTCTGCTGGCTAAAACGGGTATTAGTCAACACTTGGCGTTAGACCATCCAACAGCATCTGTGTTGGTATTTCTGTGCATGTGTGTGTCTGTGTGCTGCTGTCTGATTGTCATTCGCGCGTGGTTTTTCTTATGCTTGACATTTGCTTGCGCTCTCGCTCGCGTTCTGCTTTGCTCTTGCGCTCTCTCCCTCACCCGCTCCCTCTCTCTTCGCTCTTTCGTTAACTCGCTCGTTTTTTTCGGCCAGTCGGCTCGGTTGATCTTGCATTGTTGCGGACGCGTCGACGCCGACTGAGGCTGCGACGCATTTACCTTGAGCGCGCCTGCACTTGTCACGTCTCTCGCTCTCGCTCACTCTCCCACTCTTATTGGATTTCGTGAACTTCTAAACTGCTGGCAGCCGCGAGCACCTTTCGAAATACTTAACTGGCCAGTTAGGCAGGCGCCCGGTGTCCGCTTTTCATGTTTGCTAATAAAATTATTACAATTTATCCGACTGTTGCTAATGCGTTTTAAGGTCGGCTCTGCCTAGACTAGACTCTGCCGTCGTCGCCGCCGCTGCTCTTGGCTGCTGACCCATTAAAACGTCTTTCACATGATACGCGCCGCTTACATTTCGCGGTCCATTTAACAGTGCTCGCCGCTTGAGAGCGACAGCAGCAGCAGGGGAGGCGTGGCCCGTTTGGGATTTCGTCTAGGTTAGGCTCGTCGCTGATTTCTGATTTATTCTTTAGAACTGATTTTGTTTTTTTGTCGACCTAGCGAAATTCAAAATGAAAGACTATGCGACTAATAGGTGCTCTACAATGAGAAAAAATATATATTTAAATATTTATTTATATATTATTATAATAATATATATAATTAATTATAATAATATTTTCATATTATTTTGTTTCACTTTGCTTTCTTTCTCTTGCTCAGGTTGATTAAATACATTTCACTTAGTTCCCACTGTTACACCACACACACGCACATACCTACACGATACCCTTCTTGCCCAATAATAAACAACCAGGAAGAGTGAACAGGCTAGTGTGCGCGTGCAGAGGCAGGCAGGCAAAAGAGGGAGCTAGAGCAAGGGAGAGAGGCATATAACAAAGCACAAACACACACACATACATACACATGCACGCACGACGACGTTTGCTCTATTTAAGGTTGCTGGTTTACTAGTTCAACTAGGAACTGTTTCCTGTGTGTGTGTGTGTTTCGCCCACGCACATGGCAATGCTTGCCGCTCTCTCTCTCGCTTTTCGACTGAAGAGAGCGAGCCGAAGAGCGCGCTGCTGCCGCCGCTGCCGCTTTGGGGTTGGCTGATTTTTGCACTTAAGAGCGCAAAGTGGCTTTGATTTTTTTGTGATTACAAATGGCTTGAGTGTGCGAGAGAGGGAGAGGGTATATGTATGTGTGTGTGTGTGCAGCCGACACATTTGCATGTCGCTCTCCGCCGCTCTTGCGGGATACAAGCAAAATGTTAACCTATATAATTTTTGTTGCTGCCAATGAAAGAGCGCCCACCCACCCAGGCAGCCCCCACGCAAATAGCGTTGTCTTCGCTCTGTCAGTTTGAAGGTTCTTTTTATAATTTAAAAACTGTTTTTTTAAGGCAGCAGCGACAGCAGCAGCAGCAGGAAGCTTTTGTTGCGCGCTCTGCTGCTGCTGCTGCTGCTGTTGACGCTGCTTTTGAGTTTAATGTTAAGTATACGCATCAGTGAACTCAATTTAATTATCATGATTGTTTTTCTCGCTCTCTCTCTGTGTATGCTGAAACATTCAAATTTTCCAACTTCACACACAGACACACACATGCACACTCACCTCCATTCAGTTCAGCTGCCGTTCCCAAGCAGATTTTCAATGCTTATGTAATCAGCAGCTTTACAGAAAAAAAACTACGTAAAGTTGATAAAAGCGCGCTGGCCATAATTACGTGCATACGTTTGTGTGTGCACGCCCTTCGCCCAGTTTTTATCAGCGCCGTTATTTATGCGCCTCCGCCATGACAGATAGAACGACAGCGGCAGTAGCAGCGGCGGCGGCAGAGACGGTAGCAGCAGCAGCAGCAACAAATACAATAAGCATTTGAAGTGCAGCGTAGCGCAAAGAGAAAATAAAACTGACATTTGTTGTTGTTGTTGTTGTAGTAGCCAAAAGCCCAAACGAAAAGCAATTAAGTCGCCATGGCTCATTGCACAATAAGCAAAGAATCAAAAAACTGAAAAAACTGAACGCACGCAGCAGCGGCAAACATAACTGTGTTTGCTTGGCCAGCCATGGCGCGCACGTACGTCAGCGTCGCAGCCCGCGTCAACAACAACTCTAATCGCATGCGACTAAAGAGAGAGAGTGAGCGCAAGAGTGGGGGCAGCGAGCGTTTGTTGTTGCTGCCGCTGCCACTGCTGCTGCTGCTTAATAAATAGGCCAAATATGTAATATCGCTAAAATGTGTTTATTGTAATCTTTTTCACACACACATAGCGACACGCACATGCACGTGCAGTGCATCCCTCGTTAAAAAGAAAGAGCGCCAAAAGGAAAGAGAGCGCAAGAGCGCACAAAAGGCGAACAACAAACGAGCATGACGGCCAATCCAGCCGAATGCCAGCCGAATGTTTAAACGAACGTACATCGCTGCTGGCGTCGCTGTCGCTGTCGCAGCTGACGCCGCTGCTGCTTTGTGGGGGCCCAGTTGGTCGCTTGCTTAGCTGCGCTCGTGTGCTGGCTGAGTCGTTGTTCTACCGTCGTGATTGCAACACTTCTGCTTCTGCCACACACACACACACGCGCACACACTATCGCCGTCGTCATTTAGCCGTCGCCAAGTCTCGCAGTCGCAACGTTTTTCACGTTCTTTTGATTTGTTCCAACTATACGAAAAGCGAGCTAAACTACTACGCGTACGTCAGCGTCGCAGTCGCCGCAGCAGCAGCAGCAGCTCGTACGTTAGACGACATTTTAGCGTGCATGCTTGTGTGTATGTGTGAATGTGGGAATGTGTGTGTGTGTTTGTGCCAGTTTTCGTGCGTTCTGTGCTGCAACAACAGTTACCACACCAGCGTCGTGTTTAAAAATATAAACTGCGTTTTTTTCGCCAAAAAAGCCATAAAAAATACTTTTTTTTTGTTAAAGCATTAGCCACACAGACCCCAGGCACAGGCCAGACGAAAAGTCAACGACAGCAGCAACAACAACAGCCATAAGAACAAGCATACTAAATAAAAATAAAAAAAAAAAATTACTATTTCGGCCCAGGCGAGCGACAAAAACAGAAATCAACGGGCAGAGCTAACACATACACTCACACACACACACACACACACACGCACGCATACAGTGCTAGCGAGTTGTGTGTGAACCTACTTGAATTTGGTTCTCTAGCTTTGCTGTTGGTTGTTGTTGTTGTTGTTGTTGCAGTTGCGGCTGTTGGCGATTTTTCAGCGGAATAAAATAAAATTACGGCACTACAACAGCAGCAACAACAACAACAACAACTATGTAGCTGTGGCCAGTGGCGTGGCCAACAGGAGCGTATTTTAATGCGTGACACACAAAAACTTCGTGTTGTTGCTGCTGTTGCTGTTGTTGTCGCACAGAATTGAAACAATTTTTGTGTATACCCAGCTAAGGGCCAGTAGCCCCTTCTCACTCCCACCCCCCTCCCCCTTTGGACACTGCAAATAGTCATCGACGTTGCGCTCTCTTCGCTGCTCTTCCTACTCCACCAACTCTCTGTACACACTGTGTGTACCCCTCACTCACTCTCACTCTCCCTCTCTCTCTCTCTCCCCTCTCTCTCTCTCATCACGTACGTCCCTTGTGTATGCCATTTGCACACGTTGCGTATACGTAACGTAGTTGTTGCCCCCCATAAACAACAACACAGTGCAGGCTCGCCGATTAGGGCTGGCGCGCATCCTTGGGGACTATTTATTATTTGCCTGCGAAATTAAAATCTAGTCAAGGTCGCCTCTTGCTTGCGCTGAATAACTAATTTTGATTTTCACGCACACAATTTCCTCTGCTCGTGACAAATCTGCAATCTTTAATCTCTAATCTTTAATCGACATTCGCTTTAAAGCGACTTCACTGTACGGCAGACACACACACACACGCACACAAGCTGGTATACATTAGGGCCCTTACGCTTGGAAGAGCTGCGTCCTTTACGCTCGACTCTACCTATGAACCACAAACCCACGCTCTCTCTCTCTCTCTCTCTCTCTCTCTCTCTCTCTGGCTGCTCGCATGCAGCGCGCATAGAAATTGAGTTTATTTTCATGTTGGCATTTTGACTGCCCTTTGATGAGTTGATGAACGAGCCAGATTAGAAGCTCGGGCCCCACCTCTCCGCAAAGCGCCCTCCAAAACACACGCACACCCACACACACGCACGCACGCACTACTGGCATAAAAGTTTACGTTGAAACTGTGTTAAAACTAAAAAGAAAAAAATTAAAAATTTCTATTTCATTTCGTTGCGCTACAACAGAGAAAAACAAACGGAAAAAAATTCTTAAAAAATATAAAAGGTGCTAAAATATATTTCAAATTAAAGCAATTTTGTGGCTTCAGCAAAAGTTCACTTGAAAAAAAGTCTTCATCAAGGAAAACAACAGGAGCAGCAGCAGCGGTCGCCGCGGCGTGAAATTGAGGTAAAATGCGCTCTAAAAATATATTTATTTTTAGTTGCATTTCAAAAATGTCGCATAAAGTGTGAAATAACCCACGCGATGGCGAAGAGCGCGCCGAGAGCAATCGTTAAGAATTGTCTAGAGACAAAGAAAGTATAAGAAGCAGAAGCTAAAGAGCAGGAGAGGAAGGGGGAGGGGAAGGGGGTGGAGAAACAGAAATTCGAAAATCTTGTTGACTAGGAAACATGTCGCCAGAGACGGAGACAGAAGCAGAGGCAGAGCCATTGCTGCTGTCTCACATAAGGGGTGTTCCCTCTCGTCACTATTCTTAGCAAATTACAGGGTTGGGCATATGGAAAATAGCAAAATTAGTTGATAAATCATGCCATAATTAAGACAGAGCGCAGCCTTATGTTTGGCTTCGATTTGTGCTTAGATTTAGTAAATTTCTGGTAGAGTTTAAGATTATCGTATGGATTTAGTAAATTTCTAGTATGGATTCAGTTTAGTAAATTTCTAGATATTCGTATAGATTTAGTAATCACTTCAGCTCTTGCTTGCCCAATTATCTTTAATCTAATCTGATTCATTAGGAAATCGTTTCAATATCATTTGCCCCAACAAAGCCCTTTCAGTTCTGCCTAAAATCTTTTATATGCCCTTAGAGATATAGCTCTATATAGCTCTCTATAGTTCATATATCCATCGTTTTTCTTTTCACTCTAAAAAAAATCCCTAAAAATCAAAAATTCCCTAATTCATATGCAAAATCAATCAAAAGGTATTCTATGTTGACAGTTCAGCAGCTTTGATAAAGTTGGGTAAGATAGTAAAACTTTATCGACATTGAGGTCTCTCGTAATACGCCAAATTGGGTCAAATGTTGGTACTACTCAGACTCAATTTATATGTATATTTATTATTGCCAAATTTGGGAAGTTAAAAGCAGAATTTTCTAGATCTATATAACTAACAGAACTTAGCCTTAGCTTAATAGTGTATAGTGTATATAGTGTATTACTCTTAGCTCTTTCCCTTAAATTTAATATAATGTCTAGATAGTTATAGTTAGAATACTATACAAATTACTAACTTTACTCCATTTTATTCCACAAGATGCTGAGCTTATATAGATTTATAGAACAGTTTAGATTAAAGACTACAGAACTTTCCCTTAGCTTAAGTCTACAATACCTTAGAAATCTATAATATATATAGAATATAAGTCTTCTATCTCTAATATATAGACTACAGCACCCAGCTCTAAATACACTCCAAAAAAACATCAAATCCTCGCCTCCTCCACTAAAAGCTAACCCAGTTTTCTGCCAGTGTAGCATTCAAGGCTAGCGAAATCCCTAAATAATACTTAGGCACAGGTGCAGAGGAGGGGGCTGGGCTGCTCTTGCCTTGGCTAGGCTTAAGTTTATTTAAATCCTCTTCTATCTCGTGTTTGGCTTTGGCTTTGCCACCTGCCGACGACGCGTCGACACCCTGTACATTATAAATCTAAAATTAAATGCGCTTCGCTCTGCGGTTGTCTTCAGCATTTTTCATTTTCATACCAATCCCATGCCGTTCCGTTCCTTTCCGTTCCGTTCGTCGCCTTGTGCATCTTTGGTCGCGAAAATCTGTGTTACTTTAGGAGATTTTCTTTTAGAACACAAACACCAAGTGCTCTAGCTATGTGTGTGTATGTCTGTGTGTGTTTAGCATATATGTTTTCATTTAATTTTGAGCCAAAAAGATACATTTTTTTGTTGTCTTTGCGCTTCGTGCCAAAAAATAAGTCGTTTGTCGTTAGAGACGCGCAAGAGTTTTTGTCGCCAGCTGTTCCTCGCTGCCACTGGGTGGGGGTCGTTGCTTTATTGGCGGGGCTGGGGCTGGGGCTGGCTACTGCTGGCCATAAAAATAAAATGCCTTCGAGCTGTTATCGGAACGGTTTTCGGTTATACTCGTCGTGCACTGCTACGCAAAATGGCATAAAACTTATGCATGGCATATAAAGAAAATCTGTGGACGGCGCGGACCCCAAAGCAAGAGCCAAAAGCGAAAAGCAAAAGCAAAAGCCAAAAAAGAAAAGAACAGAAAATGGAAAATACAGTACGAAAGAAAAACAAGCAAGTGCTATACAGTGGTGAGCCTGAACGGCCTAGAGATACTTTGTAAAGCGCGGAAAATGGAGGAGAGAAGGATGTAGGATGTAGAATAAAGGACTTGGGATATCTTCTGTGGGAAATAGGATATGGGATATGGGATGGATATAGGAAATGGGATATGATGGGATAATGGGATATAGGAAATGGGATGTGGGATATGAGATATGATGGGATATGGGATATAGGAAATGGGATATATTATATATATATATACATATAATATATAGGATATATGATAAATGGTATATAACACATGGTACATATATGGCATATGACATATGGTACATATATGGTATGACATTTGGTACATATATGGTATATGATTGTATGTGGCATAGGATAGAAGATAGAATCTGTATAGAGTGAACAGAGCTCAGATCTATGGACATTCCCACTACGTATGGCATATAGCACAACTATATCATATGGTCTCTATATATATGCCCTAGTCTAGTTACAGGTCACCTTGCCAACCGAACCACCCTTCCATAACATCCTCCACGTCCATAGGGTATCTTAAAACTATAATCTCGCACAACTTTGACTTTCAGCTGCTTGCTGCTTGTTGGCCCTGTTCCAATCGGATTGGCCCAGTCGTCGCTGGCCAAAACAAAAAAAAGCCTGAACTTCACTCGTTCAGCGCTGCCCACATATGCAAAGTTGGCCAAGAGATTCGACCAACTGACCCGACTTCAATTTTCAGCCATTTTCCCTACATTTCCACTCGACCGTGGCCCGCCTACCTGGCTTAGACTGCCAATATATATATATATATATATATATATATATATATATATATATATATAAGCTTTATAAATATATAGTATATATATGTGTATATATATTTAGTAGCATATTTCTAACCGGGGGACTGTGCGTGCGGCTTTTATGGATCGCATTTTGACCACGGGCAGTCGAAACTTTTTTATGCCACTTTTTATTTTGGCCCCCGCTGCCAACTGCGGGCCTTTTATTATGGCCAGATGCATAGCTGTAGGCCCAATTATTGCTCTCTGGCCAACAAACACAGGCGCACATTGAGTTTTCCATTCAATTCATTCATCTAGCGAAGCTCAACTTTAGACACACACACACAGAGATACTCTCTCACACACACACACAGACCTATAGCCACGCTTCATTCATGCATTCAAACAAAAAGTTAATATTAGTTATCTGCATATTTTCACGGTTTCGAATCGCGCTGCCCACTGGCGGATATGCACACACACAAACACACACACACACACACATGCACAGTTATCTAGTTATATATGTATATATCTATCTATGTTTGAGAACTGTGGCAAGTGCCACCTGACGAAAATATTCAACAATGCTTCAGAGCCATATTCAATGGGATTAGCACAGCGTATGGCTCTATATGAATGTGATTATTAGATTAGTTTAGAGAGAATGCACACACGACAGAGATATAGTAGCTATATATGTATATATACACAAACGTTTTCTAGATAGTGAAAACCTTTATAGCGCTGCATCACACAGCGATTCATTTTTGTATATCGCTCGACGTTTTTCAGAACTGGTTTCTTGAATATGCAAAGGCAATTTTCTGGGAAAGTATTACGATTATATAGAGGCGTTACTTAATAAGACCTGGGGGAGAATCCCCGTTTTACTACTAACCCAATTACTTAATAGATGTCAGAAAATCATAGATAGAATGACTAAGAGAAACCAGAATTGGTATATAATGGAACGATGGCTCATACAGAAACTGTGTGAGATATAGATATCTGATATGTAGATATATAATACAAATATGAACAAGATTAAGAGCTGGTTATGGCTTGCATTGATGAATGTATAGATGGAAGGATAAGTAGGAGGATAAATAGGTGGATAAATGGATGGAAGGATAGATGGAGAGATAGATGGAAGGATATATAGGTGGATAAATTGGTGAATAAAGGGATAGATAGATGAATAGATAGATGGATTGATAGTTGGGTAGATATGGAAACAAAAATGGTTGGAAGACTAGTATAGATAAGGAAGGAGGGGAGAGAGTGGGATTATAGCAATAGAACGAGATACCAATATAAGGACTTAAACAACCCCTGCCTTATAGGGCAACATCAGCAAGGCAATGAATAATATCATACATCAGCTTTCACAATTATAAATAAATAGTTATATGTATATATGGCAACATCTTGATACTCAATTCAGATTTTCAACACCCAAACATCGACAAACATCGAGTAAAATGCCCATTTCCGCGCCACTCACTCATTTGCATGTTTTCTGATCTGATTATTAGGAACGCAACGCATCTTCGGCATGTATGTACATATATATTCGATATATATATATATATGTATAGACGATAAATATATATAAATTATAATTCGTATGGGTATTCTCTCGCTATTTGCCGCCTTCCCACTCGCTGTTTCCGGTTAGTTGATTCATAATAATTGACTTATTCAGTTGCCTCTATTTGCTGGCCTTATTTTCATTATTCTCTCTTTACCCGATATTAAACAGCTGTGCTAATGCTATCCATTGATCTTCCCAATGAGATCTATTATGAAATCCACTGAAAATTGCTCGTATAATTAAACTCAATTTCAATATTTTTGCCAACAACAAAGTTGCTTATTTGAGTTTGTTTTTTATACCCTGAACCCATTGAAAATGGGAAAAACAGGGTATAATGTTTTTGTTGAAATGTATGTAACAGGGAGAAGGAGGCGTGGCAGACCCCATAAAGTATATATATTCTTGATCAGGGAGACAAGCCGAGTCGATTTGGCCCTGTCCGTCTGTCCGTCCGTCTGTCCGTCTGTCCGTCTGTCTGTCCGTATGTATGAACGCGTCGTTCTCAGAACCTATAAGAGCTAGAGACTTGAAATGTTTTATGTAGGTCCGTGAATAGCACGAAAAGATCGAGTTTGTTAAAAAAGTCGATAACTATTTTAATTTTATTGTTATCGATTAAAAACAATATCGAATGTTAGTTATAAAATTATATCTCCCACGTCTTTATAGCTAGAGTCCCCAAATTTTTTTGTAAGTTTTATATTTATTTTCTCTAATTTTGATTTTTGTTAAATTTTGGATACCGGCTCCAAATTTCCCCAAATATTTAAATTGAGGTTAGTTGCACTCAAAGCCAGTAAATGAATGGGTTTACATTTTTAAAAATTGGAAAAAATGTAATAAAATATGTTGAACATAAGCTGAAAATTTCATTCAAATCCATTAATTCGCGCAGAAGTTATTAAACAAAACATTTTGCCAATCGGCCAAACACGTGACCAGCAAAACAAAGCAAACTGTTTTCCTATACATGTGCACACATACACACATACACATTGAGCTGCGTGCATCTAGCAAGTTCTAAAACCCGCAAGTTTTAGTGTACATATTTCCAATAGATGGCGCTATGATTTGCGAATTATCAGCTGCTCAGTTGGTTCGAAACTTGGATGGCGCTATTCAATCGAACCATAGATGACGCTATTAGCTAAACAATTGAAATGAATTGAATTTAGTTTTCTGTGCGTTTATACGAAATGCTAATTATGCAGTATTTTAACGCAGACAGCGCGGGGTTTAGGGTATCTCCTAGTCGGGACCGCCGACTAGAGTTTTCTTACTTGTTTTTTTTGTTGCTGTTAGCTTGTCTGTCACCTTGCCTTGATCAATTAGAAACAGAGGCAGATATAGATGTATATACACATAGGGAAATCATAATGAGCTAAGGCTAATTAGAACTAGAACTGATTAGAACTACGCCTGAAGTTCTATAAAGCGCATAGTATAGATCAATATAACAATAACAATCCCCACTTATCGATAGTAATGAAAAATATATCGATAGACATTAGAAACTTGTTATGCTTGATAAATATAATAAGCTTGTAATGCTTATGATTATGTGAAGGGAAATATGCATTTCAAATGAAGTCTGTAGCGTCTTTAGCCTAGACAGACAGCTGGACGGACGGAGAGAACAGACTTATAGGCGGACGGAAAGACAGATACACGAGCAGACTTAAAGGCGAAGGGACAGACACATACACTGACTTCTCAACTCAACGATGATCTGATTATAGCATCTGCCAAGCCTCTTTCTGCCTCTGAAATCCTAACCCGAACTCCCATTTTCAATTGCCTTCAAAAATATTCAAAACTATCACTAACCTGTTCTATTCATCTTATGGCTTAGGTACACGGCTATTTTCATATGATTTATGGCTTAAATGTAAGTTTTTGGTTAGGCAACTGACTTTGGGCTCATCTCCCTTTAACCCACATACACTTGGCCTATTTACACAAACTCAATTCGAGAATCATTTAATATTCTAATGGCTTACCCAATTTCTCAGTGTGTATAACATACATCTATATATATATATATATATATATATATATATATATATATATATATATATATATATATATATATATATATAGTTATATAACGTATGCATATAAATAATTCTCTTTATTTTATGTCACTTTGATGGCTAAACTTTTGTCTAACTTTTTGCATTGGCTGATTGTAAAGTTTTGTGTGGGTCCCCAGTGTGTGCCACACACTACACACAGATGAGGGTGTGTGTGTGTGTGAGTGTGTGTGGTTCATAAAGTATCTTAAGCTGCATTTAGTGACCCGCAACTAATTTGCATAACTTTATTTTACAACTAGATATTAAAGCGATTTTCTTGTCGCCTTTTTGTAATTTGATTTCTTGGCCAAGTGTGAGAAATTTTCCGAGTTGTTGTTGGCCGCATTTACCATGACGAGCAGACAAATAACTTTGCCAATTTTGTAACGAGCCAAAAAAACGTGGCCATATTCCATCTGCTGCTGCTTCGTCGTCTTTTGAAACAAAAGCGAAATTTCGTTGGCTGCTTCTAAATGACGTTGCGCGCTGCAGGTGAATTTTCTAGTAGCTCAACGAGGGGGCAGGAGTTGAGAGGCGGGAGGCTGGGTAGTTGCAGGCAGCCAGCAGCACTGCACTCGAAGAAAACAAAAGTGAGCGCAAAGTTTTGCATTTCAAGCAGGCCGAAGCACTTGAATGCTAAATAGAATGAAATCTTGGCAATGCGCAGGGCACAAGTTCGGCATGTTCCGACTATTGAATAGTCGTCGGCATAAGTTTGCTGAGAGATGTTTCCTCTGGCATGTAAATTCTGATTAGTTACAGGGCTACTTGAGTGGGTAAGCCAACAGAAGAAACTTCAAATCTAATAATGTAAATAGTATATGAGATAAAAGTATATAGTAATAGATATATAGATTCAAAATTTCATAGTATACCCTCTCACTCTCTCGCTCTCTTAATCAGGGTCTATCTGAGATCTTTCAACAACCTTATGAACCCTGCAGCTTTTTTCCCTTCGGTATCCTCAGTTTCCTATCTTGCAGGCAGCTTACAGACTTTGTATTACAAGATTTATTGAAATTTTAAGGCAATTCAAGAGTTTAGTTCAGTTCTAGGCCAGTTTCCTCAGGGGTATTGATATTTACACTCAAATAAGTAAAGTCTTATATTAGAAATGAGAGAAAAAAGATAAATAATTAAAAAAAATATATAAAATGAATTAAATGAATATAATATATACTCGAACTATAAGTAGCTAGACTTTTTCTGCGCGTGTAGTCGAGCTATGCTAGAGACGTGTCTATATATCAACGCGTTTGCCAACGAGATGCAAATGCAGTCGCACAGATGCAGTTAGAAGGCGGCGCAGTGCAGTCGGAAAAGCGACAAAGCAGAGGCAGCACCAGCAGCAGCAGCAGAGACAAAAGCAGAGATGGAGAGAAAGAGGAAGAGGCAACAGCAGAAGATAGAGGCAGATGCAAATAGAGAAGAGAGAGGCAGAGGCAGCAGCAGCTAGAGACGCTTTTGATGACGTGCTCAGCTGCGCTTTTTTCACTTTTACACACACACACATAGACGCGCGCACGCAGCCCGCACACCCACATACACACAGGCACAGCTCTAGCTATCTCTTTCGCTCTCCCGCCACATTGTCTGAATAATTTTTTTCAGTTTTTTTCTGGCTTTTTTTTTTGCATTTTAATTTTATGCCTTGGCTAAAGGAATGAAAGGCAGCTGCGTCTACAAAAATAGTTGGCAGCAGTCACACGCACACACACACACACACACACATACACCCCTACATGCGCCCTCCATCATCTGCTGTTGCTCCTCCTCCTCCTCCACGTCTCACTTTTAGGCCATTTCTTTGCACTTTACATGCGCCTTGTTGCCTTTTACGTTGGTTTTTCCTGATTGCAATTCGTTTTTTCTGTTTTTTGTTATCTACTACAAACCCTCATCCCACGCAACCCTTAAAATTTGCATATTACGCATACGACACGTTTGATAGATATATAAGAGCTTCGGCTTGGAAATTAAAATTGCTTTTTAATGACTTAATTTGGCTGCACATTTAATAGATATTTTATCCTAAAAGTCCCTGGGTATATCAAATGCCGTTTTAAAGCTGTTCGCAGGGGTAGGGGTATGGGTAGGGGTGGGCTCTGGTTGGTGTGGCTATAGCTACACAGCCATCGCTCATACGCCGCATTGTCTCTGATGTGGCAATAAATCATTTGCAAAATGCTTGGCAAACTTTGGCCCAACCGCAAAGCGGGCGGCAGCCCTGGGAGAATGCTGTGGGCGGGGGCACGGCCTGGTTGACAGTTTTGTGTACATATTTATTCGGGCTGAGAGGTGAAGAGAGGCGGGGAGGGGGTTAAAATTGATTCGAACGCAAGTCTTTGGTCGCCTTGCTTAAAGTTGCGATGCTGCGCAAATATTGAGAGCCAAATACAAATATGAAACAGTTGGACACACGTTTTTCTCTCTGTGTGGGTGAGTGGGTGAGTGTGACTGTGTGTGTGTGTTTGTGTGTGTGTGCTTGGGTATGGGTTACACACACATCAAGCAATTTAACGCTGCTGCTGCCAAAGTTTCATTGTTTCGCAAAAAGTTTGCCTTGGCTTTTCACACGGACACACACATACACATCTTAGAATACCCTGTAAATTTTTGCATATATGTAGGGCCCTAGTGAAGCTTGTAAGCAGCTGGGCTGATAATAGGTTAGATGATTATAGACTATAGCAGCTGAGGTTAAGGCTCTAGGATCTAGCCTACTGTCGTCTGCCATAACATCGATAATTATCGATATGCAAGGTATGAATCGAACATGGAAAAGGATTTCAAGCTCAAAGCATATATAGAGTATATATTCTTAATCAATTTGATTCATTTTAGTACTACATCTAGCTGAGCTAGGAAAGAACTAGAACTTTTATCTCCTTTAGCCCAATCTCTGCTTAACAGAGCTCTAAATCTATGCAATCAATTTAATGCTTTCCTTATGACATGCAGCATATCTGCAACAGCATATCTCTTAGTCGTGCATACCCTTTTGCGCCTTTTGAAACATATTTTATAGTATGTTCGTTGAGCTCGTTCTGACTCGCGCTTTGTAGTTTGTCGTTTCCCTTTTGCTGTCGCTCTGGTCGCTGCCGCTTCGAGGATTATGGATTTTGTGTGTGTGGCACACACTCACACACACACACACACACACACACACACACACTTCTACACTGGCATTCGCAGAGGTTTGGCAGCCTGGCAGGCCATCAATTTCCCGGCACGTCTCAGCGCCGCCGTTCTCCTGCCACTCAGCCAGCCGCATCATGATGATGTTTGTCTGTTGGTATGTCTGCTTGCCTATCTACACTCTCTCTCCCTCTCTCGCTCTCTCTCTCTCTCTCTCTCTCTCTCTCTCTCTCTCTCTCTACCTCCTTTGCTTTCTTCTATTCTGTGTGTGTTAGCTACAATTTCCTTTCACTTGACTGACACCCAAAGCAAGCAGCAATGTCCTCGGCACGCCTACACCCGCCCCCCTTCACACACACACACACACACACACACACACACACACACATACTCAAGGATTGTGTAACATGTTTCTGGTCCTGCTTTTGCTGCTTTTTTGTTGTTTTTGGTGTGAGCTGAAATGGCAGCTACTTCCGCCAAGCCTGTCAGCCAGCAGCAGCTCTTCATGTGTGTGTGTATGTGTGTGTGTGTGTGGTGGTGTGTGTGTGTGCATTGGTGTGCCATTTTTGCGCTTTCTCGCATTACACTTGACTTGGCTGCTGTCGCTGGCTGTCTGCTTGGCCGCAACTTCAATTGACCTTTGACTGAGTGCAGGTCGCCATGCCACCTCCTTCCACTCTTGGCCTGGCTTATAAGCATTTTGGCCAACTTATGCGGCAGCACGCGTCCAGCTGCGAATGCGAATTTGCAGCTCAGCCTTTTGCCTTTTGCCTTTGTTTGCCCGACTACCAAACAAAAAACAAAAAAACAAAGAAGCTGCAGCAAATAGCCTTAGCAAAGGCTTAAAGCCTCTTGAGCTTCTGGCTAATTGTCCTTATGTGACTTACATACGCTTATCAGACAAATTTCTCGTCCCCTTGCTAACTGCCACGCCCCAGTTTCCTGCTGGCTTTGCCTCTGGCTTCCTGTTGTGTCAGCCGAGGCGTTGCTGCCTTTCCTCTTTTCCTTCCGTTTTTATCAGCTCTTTGACTATCTTGCGCTTTGTTTGCACATTCCTCTCTGCCTCTCTTTGCCTATCTCTCTCCCTCGCTGTTGTCTTTAATTTTTCGGCAAGGACATTGCCGTTGGCGCTCAGGTGCGCTTCTGCACTATTTTTATCAACAATTTGCGTCTCATGTGGGCAGTTACGCTTAGCTGCTGCCCTCTTCTCGGCGCTCTCCGCTTGCTTTCACCTTGGAGGCTAGCTGCATTCACTGGGGCTCGGTTGTTGCCTTAACTTTTGCTATCTGTGCCAACTCAAGCGCCACACGTTTTGCCCCATTTTTATAGGTCAAACGTTGGACACGACTCCCTCTGCCAGTTTTTCTACCCTTTCCGTCCCTCCCTCTCCCCTCCCCTTTTTTCTTTGCTCTTTTTTGCTTTAGACTCTCGTCTGGTTTTTCAATAGTTTGGCACTTACTAATTGCATTGCCCTAATTGCCCAAGTTGCGCTTGAATTGTGCCCAAAAAAAAACTAATATTGAAGAAAGGGAATGCAAAAAAAAGCGAGGAGCTATGAAAAAGTAGTCGACTGGTAGATATTCATTAAACATTTTTGAGCTGTGAGTAGTGCTTTACGAGCATCCACATGCAAAAGTTTGGCATCTATAGCTCTTATAGTCTTCGAGCTATGCTCAAAAGACTAAATTTCTAATTCGATTTTTATCGATAGCTGCAAAATTGTTGCTATATAAAATATGTAATTAAATATTGATACTACTATTAGTATATTAGAATTATGTCCAAGTTAGCGACTCACTTTTGTAGCCGTGTCGAAAATAAGTGTTATCGATATTAATCGATTTAGGTGTTTTTGTCATTTTGCCCATTTCAATATATTTCTCTAGCGCAAGCCTAAGCCACCCTCACTATAAACTCATTTCCAGGGCATACTATGTTGGCGCTTCAGTTAAACGTTAAACGGAATGCCTGAATGTTGTATATATTTTTTGGGGGGTTGTGGGGGGCAGCAGCAAAATCTCTACGGAATTGTTGAATTGTTGCATGGCTGAATCTGATTTCTGTTTCAGTTGCTTGTGCCCTGCAGCCAATCAAAATGCCTTGCATGAAGGCTAACAACATGAATATGCTCTCTGCATCTGTGTCTGTGTGGGTGTGTGCATAACTCATATATGTATGTGGGTGTGTGTGTGAGTGATGCTAACTGAAGTCCATTTGCAGTTTTGTGAAATACATTTTTAATGAGCGCACATCAGCACAACAGGATTTTAGGATTAGCTCTTGGCCAACATGGAGAATAACCCAAATTGCATTTGCAAAAATGTTCGGCTACGGAGAGAAGCTCTACTCTAAGCGTAGTATTCAATTATCGATTTGCGGACAAATGAATTATCGAAAATATATTTGAAATGTTTCGATTCAATGTAAGCGGATTGCGATTGTGTGAGTAGTTGCAGCTGAGCTAGTTTTATGAATAGCGAGACTATAAATGGAATGGACTAGCTGTAAAGATAGATTAATCGATATATATCTACCATTTATAAAGTTATATATCATGAGATAAATATAATAGATTAATCGTTATATAAATTTATGAATGATATATTATGTTATCGATAAGTCAATGTATATTCCACAATGCTGATCTACAGTTATATTAGTAGCATATATCGATAAATCAATACACAAGTCATTAAATGGTAAATAATAATCGAATACTTTCAATATTTTTTCTCATATAAATATTTATCTTAAATGCCTCTATCGATTGCATTTCCCGCAGTTCATAAACTGAACTTTCCCAGCTGCTTCTGCACTCTCTCTCTCTCTCTCTCTCTCTCTCTCTCTCTCTCTCTCTCTCTCTCTCTCTCTCTCTGCAATTTGGTGTGTTTTATTATTAAATTCTTTGGTGGTTCGTTTTCATTGGCATTACGCGTGCAATTTTCGCACGTGGAATTTCGCAATATAATGTCGAGCAGCAGGTGAGCTGCGGTCGAGAGCCCAGCGGGCTGGTGGGCTGGGCGGCGCAGTGGCTGCTGTTGATTAAATTCCGCTGATTGGCGTTCCATGTTGTCATGTTGTTTTGGCCCGTGATTTTTCCGGTTGACCTCTACAACTTCGAATGCTTCGAAGCTGCTCGACGACGACGACAACGACGACGTCGACGGCTCCGCTGACTTTGCCAATTTTCAGGGCCCATCATTTTTGATGGGCATTTTAATAATGCAATTGCTCTTACACTTTAACGACTGGCTGCCACGCCCAGCGTCCGCGCCCACGCATTTCATAATGTAAATAAATTAAGCTGTTGAAAAATTCTGCTCATCTGCCGGACAGGCACTTAGAGGAAAAAGCTTTTCAGTTTTCCTAGATCTACTAGAAGAAGAAACTTTTGGCGGATATTACTTATCCGAGATATAGGTATATACGAGGGTGGCTTAAAAAGTAAATATTTACTTTTTTAAATTTAAATGTATATATTTTTTTCATATTCCTCCCTTCTCTATATTTTCCTAGTATATATCTATATATTCTAGTATATATATCTTTTCTTATATAAACATCTACTTGGCTTAATTTCTGGAGCCACCCTCGTTTCACATACTTCAGCTTTTCCAAATGTTATTTTTTAATTTTGTTTAAAAATAAATCTTGAGTAGAAAACTCATTTTTGGTTTTTCTTGTTTTGGAAATGTGACGCGATTTAATGAGAGCATGTATATATATGCATATATGTGTGTATAGAGTATATATATATCTATATCTATATCTGTATTCACGTTCATCTTTATAATTAGTTTTTCTTTTAATTATATATATCTATGTTATGGTTATTTATTGCTTGTGATTTATGGCCTAGAGAGTTAAAACCAAACACAGAAGTGAGCAATAATCACGTGTAGATACAAACATTGGCTGGCAAACAGACACACACACACGACACCCACCCACACACACACATACACCTCCACACACACACACATACACCTCTACACGCATAACTTTATCGGCAAAGCGCCATCAATTAGGACTTATTGATTGTTAATGAAATTATAATTATTGTTTTTCATATATATTTCGATTGTTCGTTGTTCGCTGTTGTTGGGCGATAAGCATTTGGGCTAAGTGCTTTGAGGGGGCGTGGCTAGAGGTCAGTAAAGCATTGCAGTTCGATTTCAGCAGCATTTAGACACGAAAATTGCCGCCTCAAGCAAACATATTAAAGGCGGGCTCTAATTAGCTGTCTACAGTGAACACTCCACAGAAGGCAGGGCTATAAATAATAATAATGGCAATTTTAGAACAAACAAGACAAGGAACAGACACGGCGCTTTATCAGATATGGAACTAGATCTTAAGCATTTTGGAAATACTTTTTGGATATATATATAATATAATAATGGAATATATATATAAGATTACCATTATAATGAACTGGTTAGAAACCCAGTATCGAATATCTAGCTTTGACTCCAATTTGTCGAGGGATTCACTATGGTACCATAGTTCATATAGATCCAGATCATCTTCAGAATCCAGTTAAGCATTTAATATCTATTCTCTTTTTAAAATCAATAGCTCAATATCTCTGGAATTCAGTTTATATGCTGCTCTATTATGGATATATGCTATTCTTTTAATATTCTATATGTTTTCTTTCCCATATTCCATATTTCTAGTCTTTCAACTCTCCAAGAACTATCGAGAACCCCCAGGTAGCCTAGTAACTGTGCTAAATTAACTTGGCAAATTGAAAGCAATTTGTCACATCTGAAATAGAGCCATAAACAAGGCAAACATAAAATTCTGGCAATAGAAAACGCATAAATGTGTTAATATGGAATATTTTAATGAGACTTGTTCTTGGAATGTAAAATAAGGTTCGAAGCCACTCAAATATACGCTACAAATTAGGGGGAATATTGGCTATAAAGGCTGTCAAAGAAAATATATGAATAAAGGGGGAAAAATAATCAAAATATGAAAAATATAAATATAAATATAAATATCTGAATATTATAAAGTGCTCTAGACATATTCTGTAGATATATTCCCGGTAAAAACGAATCCAGAACTCGAGAACTATGAGAGCTATAGATCTAATATTTTACATATAGGCTCTTCATTTCGATCAGAGAACATATGTGTGCTCAGTTTCTACCTAGCGAGCGTCCACTGTAGCTGACGCTGACGCTGTGCAATTGCTAGACACATTATTTTGGCCATTTCATTGTTGCTGTTGTAAATGCTGTTGTCAACTTTGTGTTCATCGTCTGCTGCTGCTGTTAAATTTAAACTCTCTGCGCTATTTGCTTGCTGAAGGTGAATTTATGGCGCACACATGTGTCGCTCGATTGTCTCCGCGCTACCTCAGCAGCGTCTGTGCCTCTCCCTCGCTCGCTGAGTCTCTCTCTCTCTCTCTCGCTCTCACTTGTGACATGTGTCGTCGCTGTGTGCCAAAAATAGATGCATTTCGAAATGTAGGGGGCAATTTTTTTTTTTTTCTGCTTTACAGACGACGAAGATCAACAGCAACAGCAGCAGCAGCCAGAGGCAGCGACAGCGACAGCTAAGAGGCTGTCTCTAGGTCTGCTGCTAGCAACGCGCTCTTTCACTCAAGCAAAACTAATTCTCGTTCTCTCTCCCACTCTCTCTCTCTTGCAGAACTAGCATTTTGAGAAAAAAGAACGCACTCACACAGCAAAGCAAAGCGAAAAGAAAAGGAAACTGGAAGCCAGCGTGAATTGGATGTGACGTGCCGTGACACGGTCGATAAATATCTATATATACAAATACACATATATATATATAATATATCTGAAATATACATATATCGATATATTAATGCGCGTTAGACTAGAACAGCAAAGCAGCAGCAGACGACGCACAAGCAGAGCCTAAATTCTATAGAAGGAATCAAACAGAACAACTGCTCTACATAAATAAATATATATATATATATATATAAGATATATATATATATATATTAGATACTACTTTGCCCCCGGAGTTAATCGATAACAGCTTCAAGATTCTGCCCTTCGGTGCCAATTTTCGTCTGGAGACGACACCAGCCGAGATGCACAAGATAACAGCCGCACCGGCTGCGGCCACAGCGCCAGCTGGGGCATTGGAGGCACCGCTGGCAGCGCCCAAATACGGCACACTCATACCCAATCGCATCTTTGTGGGCGGCATAAGGTAAGCAAGCAAATACGTACACAAAATACCAACAAAATACTGACAAAATACCAAAAATATACCAAACTCAACTAATACCCTCCCTTCTTGCAGTGGCGACACTACCGAGGCGGATCTGACGCGCGTCTTCAGCGCCTACGGCACCGTGAAGAGCACAAAGATCATCGTGGATCGCGCCGGAGTCAGCAAGGGCTACGGCTTCGTCACATTCGAGACGGAGCAGGAGGCGCAGAGACTGCAAGCGGATGTAAGTCGCAAATGAAACTTAACTACTGCACTCTTCTATGCACTTTTGCTAATGTCGCTTGTGTTTATCGATTTATGATTTATCGAGAAATACCCACACTCACACACACAGACACACACCCCTACATACCTGCCATACATACACACTCTCACACTCTCTCTCTCTCTCTCTATATATATATATTAAACTCGCTCACTCGAACAGCTGCAAAAAAAAAACAAACAAACAAAAACAAAAGTTATAATGTGCCTCCGAATCTTTTAGGGCATTAGCTGACCCACAGACAGCGACGTCGCAACCAGCGTGTGAACGAATATTTATCGTTTATTCGATTTATCGAATCGATGTGTATCGATCGACGGTACGAGTAACGGCACTTGTAATTCTCTTATGTATTTTACTTGTATTTTTCTTCTAATTGCGTTTTTGTTGAGTTACGTTTACGAGTTACGTTTCCGTTGCGTTACGTTACGTTACGTTACATTACATTATATTACGAATTCATCACAAACACACATACACACACAACCAATACATACACACAACCAATACACACACCTGTACACTTAACATAGTTTTAGTGAATCGAATTGCATTTGTTGGCTCGTTAGCTCGACGGCTGTCCCGTTGATATTTATTTGCTATCGATACCTGTGCTATCGATAACAATATCAAGTTGCGTTTGGCGTTGCGTTGTGCACCTGTTCTAATTTCTTTAATTCTTATTTTTATCATTTTATTGTATTCTCTCTGTTAACTTTAACTATGCGCAAATTAATCAAATTAGCTAATTGCCCACGCCTCGGTCTTGTTTATATAGTGTAAATACGTATATAGCGTAGACCTCATACATATATATATCTAGATATCTAGATCTATATATATATATATATATATATATATATATATATATATTTCTATTGTATATGGAGCTCTAGTCCCTAGTGCATTACTTAATTCTTTCTGCTGTACATTTGATACGATTTTGCTATAATTTTCTTTACTAATTATCATTGTGTGGGCTGAGCGCAGGGGCGTGGCAGGCAGTTTGTCACCATAAGCGTTAGAAAGCTACGCGTGCGTGGGAACCCTATTGTTGGCTAACCTCTCGTGCCTAATATATTTGATCAGAGAACTTACCAAGTAAGAAACTCCTACACCTCTCTAATGCCCCTTTAACCCCTTCTTCCTACACCCTCTCTACCTAACCTCCCTCATTGTTCAGCTCCCCAATAAAGTCAAATCTTCTCTCAGCTTCACTGAGCAGAGACTAAACTCTATTAGCAACCCACGCATTCTGTCATTACACATCTCTCTGCGCTTTTTACCTTCCCTTGCTCTGGACATCCCCCTTAGCTTCATATATACTCTGATTGTCTCACCCCTATTACGAGCCTCTCACCCCCTTGAATCTTCATCTTTGTTCCTACCCCTTTTCTCCGCTTCTTCCTTCTCCTCGAGACTAGTTTCTAAATATAGTCAAGCTTATGTTTGTTCTGATCTGCTTCATAAATTGTATATTGAGCGAGAAAGAGAGCCTATTAGGTAACACCCTCCCTACTTACCTTCTAACCCCTAGTTCCGTTCGTCGCTCTTACCTTACCTCCTTCGGCAAGTCTAGTTCAAGCTATTGTCACAGACAGAGAACGAGAGAGGGGCCACATAGAAAACTCAACAAATTACTTAAAAAAAACCACATGAAAAACCTCTGCTACCTCTTCCTCAACCCTTTGCGTACCTTCCTTCTGCAACCACTCACTCTTCCCTACCCTCTCTTCCCTAATCTAGTTCCTAAATATTCATAGGAAAGTATAGAGAGAGGAGAGTAGAGCTATTCTCAGTTATTAGCTACTTTTACCTCTTTCTCTCTCTCTCTCTCGCTTTCCCCCTCTTCCCTCTCCCTCTACCCGTTCAAGTCTAGTTCCTAAATAAAGCTAAGCTTCTTTTCTCGCTGTCACAGCGCAAAGGCCTTATTAGAAATCGTATTGCATTTTGATTAGAGAGTGTTGCATAACAATCTCAGCCCCAGCACCTACCCTGCTCTCCCTCTCCCTCTACCCCTTTTCTTCCCTTTGTCTTCTTTTGTATTCTGTCCCTCTCTCTCTCTCTCTCTCTCTCTCTCTCTCTCTCTCTGTGGCATACATTAAGTGAAAAAGTTTTCCACTTGTCATTAAATGTGCATTGTTATTGCGCTGCTGGCGCTTTGCACATTTTCAGTGTAACACAAACACACACACAGCTTGTGTGTGTGTGTGTGTGTGTGTGTGTCCTTGTCTACTTATATGTAAGCCATGCCCATCTCCTTAGGCTAAATAACAATGGAGCCCTGCCAACCAGCCAGCCAGCCAGCCAGCCGTGGCAACGTTTAACGAGGTTTTAATGCGAAACAACACCAACCAGCCAGCCAGCCAACCAAGCAAACCACTCTCAAACATACACACACACACACACACACACACACACACACACACACACATACCTCTGTGTATGTATGTATTATATACATGCATTCTATACACACTCACTCTCACATGCTTTCATTTTGCACTAATTAAATTTCGTTTAACCAAAATATTCTGTTGGACGTCGTCTAGCCCATAGCGCCCCAAATAGAGTTTAGCCTTAGTCTCCTGGCTATATATACATACATATACCCAACAGCTAACATTATAAACACACTCTTTCACACTTACACTCACACACACACACACCTTATTGGTCTCTTGACATTTTCTAAATGGTTTTGATAGCGCAGTAAATACATTAATTTGTGAAGAAACTATAACAAAGCTGTAAAAATTACATAAAATTCATAAGAATTGAATCGCAACGGAGTTTGAAAGCTTTATAGCCATAAATAGCTATCCTTATCGAACTACAGTTATGATCTGTGCTACTCGATATCTGCTGAAAGACTCGTTGGGAGTAAGGAAAAACTACAAATATATAGGAAAAACTATAGATTTATATAGGAAAAACGATAATTGTATATAGGAAAACCTATAGGTATGTATGGGAAAACTATAGGCATTCATTGAATAACTATAGATGTCGATATATAGAAAAAACTATAGATATATATGCATAGGAAACTGTAGATTTATGTAGAAAAAACTGTACGTTTATGTAGGAAAACTATAGGCATTCATTGAATAACTTTAGATATCTCGTAATCTGTAGTGAATCGGTATATATTATATGTATAACATGACAATTAAAATTTCAAATTAAACCAAATTCCTATCAAGAATCAATCTTCATTCTAAACTGAAAGTAGAAAAATTCAGGGATCTCCAATGCCCCATGGTGGGAAGTGGCTAATTAGTAATCCCAACTTTATTTGCAGTGCCAAATTGAAGCGATAATTCCAATAATTAATATAAACTCTACAAGCATCAATAAACATACTTGACATACATACACACACACACACACACACACATGCACCCATCAAACACACACAGACACTCTGAAGCACACACACTTGGACCTTTTCAAGGACCTTGCCCCACTTCAAAAGGCAAATGAAAAAAATTGAATTGTAACTTTTTGATAGGAGCCTTCTTTTTTTTGCTGTTAATGTAAATAGGATTATATTAATATATATACTTCTATATATATATATATATATATGGCCGATCATAGAGGTAGTAGCTGGGGCTCCAATTTGCCACACTTTATAAATGGACCAGTTTAACGTCTGCTGTTGTCCTTTTTGTGTGTGTGTGTGTCGGCAACAAAGGAGCAGCCGCCCCCGCATTCGAGGCTCGTTTTGAGGGTTCTTAATTAAATTCGTCCAAGACAAAAGTGGGTCGTCCTGCTGCGGCTGCTGCTGCTGCTGTGGCTGCTTCTGCTCGGGCGGCCAACTCTTTTGCCTTCTTTGCCTTAGCCTTTTCTCATTTTTATTATTCAGCTGTGTTTGTGTGTGGATGTGTGGGTCGGCCTTTTGTGTTGCGTAGCGCTTATCCTTGCTGACGTCCTTTATGATGGTGCTCAAATGAAAAGACGTCGCTGCTCGCTCTCTCCCACCCACCTCCTACACTCTCCCCTCCCCTCCCCCACTCTCTCACTGTGTATTTGCCCAGCGGCGGTCAAAGAAGGCTACGGCAGACTCGAGTCTCGAGACTCGAAGCGCACAAATGAATAAAAAATTTGAGAGCTTTAAGAAGGGAACAAACATTTGCTTAGGATCTGCTGTGCCCGGCCAGCCGCCCACAATGCGAGCCTGGCCGCGCCACCACCCACTCGGTGTGGTGCTGCGCTTGAAGTGCGTGCGCCCATTATGATGGCCTTTCATGCATTTCAAGTGCAAATTGCTGCGGCTATCAGCGCCTAATTGGCAATTAAAGATAAACCTGACCCATGTAACCAACCGCAACTGACAGCCAGCAGCAGACAGGTACAGTGGAGGCCCATTATCGTGGCAGACAGCTTATCAATAGCTGGCGCATGCAATTTAATGGAATATGAAAGCTACAAGTACAGCGGAGCGCGTGATTATGATGGCAGATGAAAGAGACTTTAGATTATGCATTTTGGTGGAACTTCTTTGGGATGAACTATGACTATTTTCTGTCTCTCTCTATCTCTCTCTTTCTCTTTCTAGATAGCCAAAAAGTAGCTCTACAGCTACAAAATGTCATCGCTTTAGGTGGCAATCCTATGGATTGTCTTTCCATAAGTATAAATTCATTATTGTCACTAGGTGGCAACCCTATTATTATAAGTGGGAACCCTATAAACGAGATGACAGCTTAAATTACATTTATCTACAGAAGGAACTTTTATTTGCCTTTTTAGTAAGCAACATAACTAGGTGGAAACGCCAGAAAGGCGGTATTTTCAATATATTAAGCTTGGGTGGCAACTCTGTTAAAGTTTGTTAGTTTTAAGATTTCTTTCATGTAGACAATCATTGCCATGCTGATACCCATAGCTGGTATAGTGAACATCACTTTAAACCAGGTGGCAACTCGATTTTTTAGCTTTACCAACTTCGTTTCATCTTTGTTGAAGTGTACAAAAACCTTCTTGACTAACCCACCCATTTATCGTATTTTGAGGTTAGTTTCTTTGGAAGTAACTTTTGTTTTAACTGTACATTTGTTTTAAGAGTTTGACTTTTGGTGTTGGCGTTCCTAATCTTAAGAACCACTTATGATAAAAGCTATATTAATTTGAATTGAATTGAATGTTGCGGGTGTTGCCAATTGAGACGGAAACAAAAACTGAAAGCTTGAATCGAAACGCTTTATATATAGATACATAGTATATTCATATGTATATAAATATAGTGATATATTTATATACATATGTGTATAGATTTGTCTATTTTTAGTTTGTTTTTTACGTTGTGTTTTAAGAACAAAGAAACATCTTTCATTTCAAGCAAATTCCAATTCGAATTGCAGTACATGACATTTTGTACAATATATACTATCTGAACCAGATACATATATCGTATATATATATATATATATATATATATATATATATTCTTTATTTTGATAATAGTCCATTTTTTTTGGCTTGTGGCTTGGCACGTGTTTTTCTGCAGATCTTGTGGCCACATTTTGTGGGCTCTGCCGCTGCCAAAAACTTAAAAATTTTCTTACATTTTTCTTGCTGCTGCTGCGTTCGATTTGAATTTGAATTTGAAATTTTCAATTTGAATTTCGTTTTTGGCTTGTCTGTTGATAATGCCACGCACACACACACATAGACACACACAGACAGACACACACACACACACAACAAAACACAACAAGTTCTTGCCACAATCGAAAAGAATTTTTATTAAAATATTTTCTTATGCATTTTACTACATTTGCTTTTTCTCTCTCTTTGTCTCTCTTCCATTCGCTGGCTTTCTTTCTCTCTCCCTCTCGCACACACTCACTCTCGTTCGCACGAATCAGGGCGAGTGTGTGGTGCTGCGCGATCGCAAGCTGAACATCGCGCCGGCCATCAAGAAGCAGGTGAGTTTTGAACTTAACTACCGTACAGTGGCGGTCAAAATAGCAGTGCTAGTGCAAGGCATGGCCTTTTGCAGAGATTTGGCTAGTAAAACTATATATTTTTGAATGAATGGTACGAAAAGAGTTGTTCAGGCTGCTAGAGCGCATATACACGACTAGCAGATACCCTGTAAAAATGGGAAAAACAAGAGAAATTGGTTAAACTCAAACCCTCATGAAGAAGGGTTCATACCATATTCATAGGCAACTATCATAGTACCACTTATTTTGGCCGCTACTGTCCCTGTCTCCGCAAGACATTTGCATAATAATTGACTTGAAATTCCATCTCCAGCCGAATCCGCTGCAGTCGATTGTGGCCACCAATGGAGCCGTTTACTATACCACCACGCCGCCGGCACCGATTAGCAATATACCCATGGATCAGTTTGCAGCTGCCGTCTATCCGCCAGGTGAGTTTCACACGTCAATTCCGAATTCTAGCATCGAGCTCCGAGTCCGTTGTGTGTGGCTTATGTTGAACATTCCGTGTACTTTGGGTTGAAATATTATCTCTCTCTTTTTTTTTTTGTGTATTCCAATTGTACTCTTCTCTTCTCTACAACATCCAACAACTACAACAACAACCAACTACTACTACAACAATACATAACAACAATCTATGCTGGACAAATTAACCAAAACTAGTTACTGACTTTACAGCCGCTGGCGTGCCAGCCATCTACCCACCTTCAGCCATGCAATATCAGCCATTCTATCAGTACTACAGCGTGCCAATGGTAAGTAAATGAAAACAAATGAATATGAATATATATAAGATATAGCAGGGATCTCAAAAATGACTTCCTAGTTGGATTTTTTAAGGAATTTGAAGTTGTTTCCCTCAGATCTTTAAGAGAAGCCATCAATTACAAGCTTAATGATATTTATCTGACCGCCCGCCTATAAGTCTGTTCTCTCCGTCCGTCCATCTGTCTGTCTAGGCTAAAGACGCTACAGGCTTCATTTGAAATGCATATTTCCCCTTACATAATATTTATCGAGCATAACAAGTTTCTAATGTCTATCGATATATTTTTCATTACTATCGATAAGTCGGGATTGGTGTTATATTGATCTATACTATGCGCTCTATAGAACTTCAGTTTCTTTTTATACCATGAACCCATTGAAAATTGGATATCAGGGTATAATGTTTTTGTTGGAAGGCGTATGTATGTAACAGGCAGAAGGAGACGTGGCAGACCCCATTAAGTATATATACTCTTGATCAGGGAGACGAGCCGAGTCGCTTTAGCCTTGTCTGTCCGTCGATCTCAACTGAGGGCGCCACCTAGCGATAGATGGCGACACAGTAAGCCTATCTTGTCAAGTAGCTTATGATCTCAATAAATAGTCCCACATAAAAGTTATCTCAACAGTTAGTATTCATATTGGGTAGTGTCTATTACGATCAATAGTTACCTCCAACGCTCAACAGGTGGCGCTGCATAGCTATAGTACTTACCTTTACTAATATCTCTAACTCTCTCTCTCTCGCTCTTTGCAGAATGTACCCACCATTTGGCCTCAGAATTATCAAGGTAAATAAAGCGCAGTGCTAGCGCTCTCTCTTTCTCTTTCCCTCTCTTCATCTATATCCATCACTCTGGCTATCTAGCGTGCTTTCGTTTAGTCGCCTCTTTCTAGCTCACACACACAATCTGCTTGCTCTCTATATATCTGTATAAATATATATATATATGTATATCTATATAAATATATCGTAAATTTGCTGTAGTTTTTTTTTAATACCACACACCACTTTCTTTTTCTCTCTCTCTCTCTCTCTTTCTCTTCTCTTTCTCTTTGTATACGCTTTATTTTTGTTCTATCTTTCTTTCTTTCTTGCTTTCGGTTCTTGCTGCACAACCAACCATTCAACGAACGTTAAAAGGTTAAATCATACTACAACAACAACAACCAGAACAACAACAACAACAACCAGAACAACAACTAGAACAACTACAACAACAACAGCAAACAAATTTTCGTAGTCGCTGCCCGAGCAACAACAACAACAACCAACAGCAGATGCAACAACTACAGCTACTACTACAACAACAACAACAACCACAGCAGCTACTCTCCCCCAACCACCCCCACCGCAGCCGCACAACAACAAAAATATAAAAAAATTTAGTTTTAATTTTAATTGCTAAATTAATTTAGTTTATATATTATAATTTAATACACGCGCACACACACACGCTCTAGGCGTCAATTATTAGTTTAAATGCCACGCCCACCCACAGCCGGTGCAAGCAACAACAGCAACAACAACAAATATCTAGAAGAATTAATTTAAACGCCATTTTGTTTTCTCTTATATTTTGTTTCGTATTGCCTGTGCATCTGCGTAGCTATATATATAACGTAAACATGTAGTAGTGAGAGCACACACACACTTACACACACATACTCAGCCTCTGTAGTTTGGAATTGTATGCAACAAAAAAAAAAAACAAACAACAAAATGTTTCTTCGACTGTTTTCTTGTAGGCATTTATCCCTGTTAACTTTTCGAGGATGCAGCAACAACTACAACAACAACAACAACCAACTACAACAACAACAATTACTGATGCTACTGCTTACTACAAATAACAATAGCAACAACTACAGCAACAAAGCATTAATAGAATTTATATAAGCTCTGCAGCAGCTGCTTACAAAATAATATTAATCAATTTGTAGCAAACATTTTCTATAGATACATAAAAACAAATACATATACATATATACTATGTATGTATATATGTATATACATCCGCATAGTTGGAAATCACACACACACACACACACACACAGAGACACACATACATACAGAACTCTCATAAGCAGCTTATGTTTTCAGTTGTTGCTCACTGGCAACAGAGGGCGCGCGCAGCAGTAGTGCGAAGGGAGGCGAGAGCGAGAAGCTTTGAGACTGTATTGCAGTCGGCAAACATTTGTGCAATTAGCGGAGGTGGGAAAGAGACGACAGCAGGTGCGGGGGCTCTGGTTAGTTTTTTGAAGGGGAATGCAAGGCTGCAGTTGGCGAATGAAAGACAGACGTGAAGCGAAGAAATAATTTTGATATATGTAGAAATATAATTTTTGGCTTATTTAGCACAAATATGATACACACACACACACACGCAAGTCAAGTCAGCTAGTATATTATTTATTTGAAGCAAGGCAATACGTGTAAGAGTGAGAGAGCGAACAGCAGCGGGCGCGGCGAGCTGCAGCAGCAGCAGCAGTAAAACGAAAGTTAAAGACATAAATTATGCATAAATATTAATTTATATAAAATACACACGCACACACACATACGTATATATATATATGAAAGCATAAATTTAACTGTTATATACAGCAAGCAAAACAAAAGAAAAACTAAGCAAAAAACAAAAAAAAACAACTGCCGCACAAAGCATGCGCGCAAGCTAACCCACACACACACACACACATACACATACTAATATACATATATAAAACATACAAAGCCTAAGTTATATAGTACATTTGTAAGCCAAGCAAAAAGTACGGTAAACTGAACGAAATTGTAGTCTTAACGAAAGCAAAAACAAAAAACTGAAGTTAAAACGAATTAAAATACTAAAAAAAAGATGGCAAAAATACTAGAACTTAAGTAAATGAAAAATAAACCTATACAATAAAGATATTTAATATATATATATATATATATATATATATATATATATATATATATATATATATATATATATATATACTAGCTAAAAAGAAAAGTATATACACAAAATATACCATATACATATATATATATATATATATATATATATATATATATATATATATATATATATATATATATATATATATATATATATATATATATATATATATATATATATATATATATATATATATATATATAATGCCTAGTACATAGTGAGACTATTCAAAAAAAAAATATATATATATATAAATAATACCTAAAGCAATACATAGACACTCAAATAAGTGTGTGCTAAAGAAATACCATGCATAAATAAATGAATAAGCAAAAAAAAATACTGAAAAAATACCTAAGCGGGAGAATGTGGTCAGAGCAGGAGGAGGCTAGGAGGCTAGCCTCCTCTTTCTCTTCCTCATGATGCGCTCATGTTTTCTCATTTGTACGACGCGAAAAACCTTTTTTGTTACACGTAACTCTTATTGTTAAAACTTGGCCTGAAAAACTGAGTTAAAAAAATTAAAGAAAAAGGCAAAAAGCATGAGGCAAAGGCGGCTATCAAAAAATTCAACAATTGGTGCAAAATTGAGCTGAAAATAAAAAAAATACCAGAAAATATTGAATTAAATTATTTGCCCACTATAAATGATATACGTATCAAATTTAAAGATCGAACCAAAAGGTTTCACAAAAATGACCTGCAAATGCAAGCAGTTAGCCACGCCCCTCTCTCCCCCTATATATTTTATACGCCGCCTGCGCCTCTGCGCCGCACTTAACTTGTTGAAAAATTTGTAACGTTTAAAAATAATATTAAAAAAAAAACAAAAACTCAATTGTTGCATAGTTAAATAAAAAAAACTTATTGACAAATTTTTAAAAATCGAATCGTAACAATAATTAGAAGAGAAAAGAAAAAACACAAAAAAAAAACATACGAAAATAAAAGCAATAATTGAATAATTGATATGCTCTAGTTGAAAACTACAACCACCAATATATAAGTCCCACATACACCCACACCCACACACACACACACACACGCACACTCACACACACATAAGACATCAGCGTACTTAAGCCCAAGTCAAACGTTTCGTTTTTTTAGGTTATGAAATTGAGGTACAGTCTACATGGCCTGCAAAATGCCCAATACACACACACACACACACACACAGACACTCACATACACACACAGCAACTAATAAATCCAAGGCATAACTTAAGATATATACGTGATATTTTGAAAAAAAAAAAAACAAAAGCAAAAATTCATAAATAAATTGTTTAGGTTTAAAAAACAAACAAAAAATGAAGGAAAAGAATAAAAATATATATATACATACAATTATATATATTTGAACATTTTTGCTGACATACAAAAAGAAGAATGAAACTGTTTGTAACTCAATTTTTATTGTCTGACTCTCGCTCGATTGTGGGCTCCGAGAGGTTCTTAAGTTTTCGAAGAGCAGTAAAGCAGATTGTGTCCCATCGTCAAAAAGAAAAACAAAAACAAAAGAGAAAATCTATTAAGTTTATACATGCATATATATATATATATATGTGAATATTTATAACATACATACAAAGCATATTATATATATATATGTACTATAAAAAAACATTAGTCAAAACTGAACAGAAAAAAAAATAAATATATATATCATAGCAAAAGGCATAAACTGTACAATTAAGTAAAAACAAGAAAGAATATTAAAACAAATATTATATATATATACATATACATATATTTTAAAGCAAAAATCAACTGATTAAAGTGCGGCTCAAGTTAGGAGCAACGTTTTTTTAGTATCGTAAGTAACAACCTACCTAAATAAAGTACAGCAATTAAATGGAAAAACTGTAATAATTATATATAAATATATATATACATACATACATATATACATATATGATCATCACAATTATATAACATATATAAGACAAACACACACACACCCACACACACACACACACATCAAATAAAGCTAAAAAGAGAACTAAGAGTGCTCTAGTCGGCAGCGTCCGAATAGCAGATACCCTGAAAACGTGGAAGATATGATGCTACTCGACAGAGTATGAAAGGTACGCAAGAAAGATTTATGCAACAGCTATCTATATAACATTCACATATGTCTACCAAATTTATGAGCTCTAGCTCCAATATTTCTCGAGTTACGCAGAAAAAACCATTTAGTAAATTTAATGCTTATAATTTGTATCAAAAGTAGACATGCAACCAATTGGTCCGATCGTTTTTCATATATTTTTAAATACTATAAAATCAAAGATATATATTCAACATATATATACATATATACTCTCCAAGCATGCGTATACAAAATTGCGTAGCTCTAGCTCTTATAGTTCTCGAGTTAAATCTTCTTCTGCCATCTTCTTCTCTAAGGCATCTTCCGTGCTGAGTTCAGGGTATCGAACGAAAAAAAAGGCAAAAAGAAAACAATAAAGCAACAGCTACTTAAATAATTTTAGCAAAAAAAAAACGATGCATAAAAAACACACTAAAACAAAAGTTTTTGATTTATTTATTTTAGTTTAGTTATTTGTTTTTGCTTTTAGTTGTGAAATTTGTTTCGTTTCTCGGCATTTGCTTTTGCATATTGCGTTTGCCCGCCTAAATCTGATTTCTTCCCGATTCCAAAGATCCATTTTAATTTTCCGTTAGAAACTCAGCCACCGATGCAGCACCATGCACCGCCGCATGGCGCTTGGGAGTTTGACGATGGCACCAACAACAACAACCGCAACAACAGCAAAAGCAACATCTCCGTGACCAACTGGCGCATGTCCATGTAGTCGATGCGGGTCTCCCTCTAGTCTAACCGAAGAAACTGAAACAAACACACACCAACATCACACACATGCGCTACAACACACGCACACAAACAACAGCACGGCATCAGCACAAGCCACAAGCACCAGCAGCGCGGCAACTGGAAGAATGAGAAAGAAAATGGACGAAGTAAAGAGAGAGCATATGCAATGTGCCGTAAACAAAATGAAGACGCAAAAGCAAAATCAAAGCAAACGCAAATACAATAAACGCACACGATGACGCTGTTGTAGTTAAGGAGCAACTGTAAAAGATCAAGTCAAGAGAAAGCCAGAGTGCGCATGCGCGCAAGCGAGACTGGCAAAGCTGTGCGAAGAGAGAGGGACAGCAGCAACTACAACAGCAACAACAACCAATACGAAGAGAGAATCATTTATATGCAGCATTGGTGGTGCTCAGACAGACACACACACACAGACAGACATGCAAATTAGTTTTATAGTTTTTTCGTTAATTTGTTTCCGAGTTCAAATTGTTTCATTGTTTCCGTGCATTTTCGTTACTGTTGTTCAGTTATTTTCGTTTCTAATCCAGAGTTTCAAATGGGCTGCAGTTACGTTGCAACAGTAACAACTTTAAATAACAAGCAGAACTTCAACCTACAACAACAACAACAACAACACTAGGAGCATTAAGACCACGAATAGGCATAGCAGCAGCAGCAGCAGCAGCAAGTCACAACGTCGTTTCCCGCATAGAGAGAGAGAGAGATAGAGGTACAGAGTAAGAGAGAGAGAGAAAGGGAATGCAAAGCCTCATAGAGTCGACAGGCAGGAGTATGAGGGGACAGACCGAGAGTGAAGAGAGAGAAAGAGATCAAAGCATATCCAAACTTCTTCAGGAATCTTCAAGAAAACACGAATCCCATCAAAAATCACATAACAAGACCCCGACACGCAGTTCATCTTTAGTCTGGAATCTCTTCTTAAATCTTGCTGGACTCTGCCCCCTCCAATACTTGTGTGTCCATTGCTTCAACTGTAGCCCAGCCCCCAAGCGAAAGGGGGTTAGTTCCAGTATAGGAGGAGATGGGTATATATGTCAAATCTAACTGGTTTCGGGTTCCATAATTTGGCGTTCCGATTTCGTAGTTCTTCTATAAATAATGAAAGATTCTAAATGAAAGTCTTATCACTTTTATTGCTTTTTAAATCTTTGGCCGCGCCTCAAGCAGTTTGCAAAATTTTCCACGTTACTTCAACATTTCAATCTGTCTATAATATTGCCAAGTCGATTTTTATCATTCCAATTGTTTTGGCTTAGCTTGTGTACAAAATTCGTTGCCATTTCCGTGTATATATAATATTGTATGTGATATGTGTATGAAGTTTTTTCTAAATTTTGAAAGTTAGCCCACAATTTCCAATTGTCAAAGCAAATAAATGGACGAGCCCGAAACTAAAAAAAAAAACTTTAATATCTTTTATTTACTCTACTTCATTTCATATACCATATGATTTTCACACACACACATACACCAAGAACACTCGGCGTATACGCAATATGCTGCATCGCAATAGCAAGTAGATTTTTCGTAGCATACTTTCGGGTTGCTGCGATGTGAAGTTCTATGGAAGCAAAAGCAAAACGTGCAACGAATCTTTTCTGATTTTTATTTGAGAGTGGGCAATATATATGGATTCGCGTGAATCATATACGAATAGTTGAATTATATAAACGGTTGTGTCAAATTAGCTCTAAAATATGATTAAACTTCGGGCTGCCGAAGCTTGAATACCCCGAGGAAGGTGTTGCCTATAGGTGAACTAGTTACAATACTATTTAGATAGTCTATAAAGCTATATAATATCAGCTGATTATGTGGAAGGTGAGGTAAATTGATAGTACTGATAATATACCAAAGATGAGCTAGACCACATCATCCAAAGCTGAGTTCACATAGATTGGATAGCTAATTTGGTTCATACAGGTAAAATCTCAGCTCTATATAAGAATTGATGCCATACCAACTTTCAGCTAGTTCCCATCAGCCAAAGCTCAGATCACATGGAACTTGTATGGTTGATATCGATATATGTTATAGTAACTATGTATCAACTAATGCCACAGCAACTTTCAGCATGATCCCATCAGCCCGAGCTGAGTTCACATAGAACATATATGGTTATATGAACAGCTGCATAGGTTATCATATCAATTTCTTGACACACCCACTCTTCAGGGGTATATCAATGCAGTCGGGCGCCTTCAATATAAACATATACACATATATATATTTATATATGAAAATCAGCCTCTATATAATCTAAATGTAGTTCAATTCAATTTGATTTGCCTCTAAAGCACTTTCGTCTCTAGAAAAACTCTTCCCGTGCGGCCTGCGGGCCAATAAATAAATACAGATAATATCTCGTAACTAAATAAGTACTTAAAATACACACACATATATTTATATATATGAATGTACAAGAACAATATCTCGATGGCGTCTATAAAAAAAAAAAAAACAAAAATAATATTTATATTAAAAGTAATTCGAAAATCGTTTTTGACATAAGAAAATGCATTTTTAAAGAAAAACGTCTACGTGTGAATTGAATATAAACCTTATATATATATATATATATATATATGCGATATGTATATACATTTTATGAAATATATATATATATATATATATATATGTATATGAATATGAATATATATATGTATATGTATATGTCTATGTCGAGCAGCAGCATTTTTTTATACGCGTGCAAAACGTTTGGCTAGCTGAAAGAAGCCTCCGCCTAGTCACGCCCACACCTTTGCCTATGCCTGTGTGTGTGCGTGTGTGTGTGTGCATTAAAACGTTTTTGAAGTAAAATTTAATTTACACAAGACTGACGCTTAAAAAAATTAACTAAAACAAAACGAAATTTAAAAACAAAACAAAAAAAAAAAAACAAGAAAAGTGTTTACGAATTTTCCCCAAATGCCGCACGCACACAGGCAAAAAGCAAAGGCAAAACACACAGACACACCACTGGGCAGCTGAATAGGTGCAGTTGGGTTTCTGATACGAGAATTGAGTAAATCTTCATTTAACAATTCAGTTTATTATGCGCGTTTTATATATGGTTATATATATATATATATATATATATATATATATATATATATATATATATATATATATATATATATATATATATATATATATATGCATCTATATATATTTATATTTAATAAACGGAAAACCTGAGATATATATATTATTATATATATATATATATATATATATATATATATATATATATATATATATATATATATATATATATATATATATATATATATATATATATATATATATATATATATATATATATATATATATATATATATATATATATATATATATATATATATATATATATATATATATATATATATATATATATATATATATATATATGTATTTATATTTACAACAAAAAATATACAGTGTTATTTTTATGATATTGTACTTATTAGTCAAACAGCAGAATAAAAAATATTTAAAAAATAATTAATAAAAACTGGGCAGCATAAAAAATACCAAAAAAAAAATGGAAAAAAATATCGAATATAATAAATAATTAATAATATATAGAGCAATATTATATGATAGTAAAAAAACACGCATACACAGAAGAAAATGTGATTAAATTACACCCATACACACACACATACCCAAGCACACACACACACGCAGTTCAGTATAACAAAATTGAGGTTAGGGCGTAGCAGAGATTCTATAGAGTCTTATAGGGCCCCCACGAAATACAATAAACGTGCAACGAACTCTACAACAAAAATAGTTTCGAGTATAGATCAAAGAGTAGCTAAAGAAAGTAATAAAATAAACCACACCCACAGGTGCTTTAAGTAAGCGTTAGAAAGAGATAGCAAATGCTTCAATATTCGCATTAAATATATAGTTTTTAGTTGAAATTTTGCAGCAGAGGCTCCATTTTCTATAAAGATATAACAGAGAAATAGAGAAAGTAGCGAAAGGATTAGTAAAAGGAAAGATAGAGAAGGAAAAGAGAGGAAGCACAGGCAAAAGTTAGAGGCACATTGAGTTGGGCTTCGAATATCTAAAAGATAAGACAACGAGAAGTTAAAGACAAAAGAGAAAGAAAGGAGAAAGAAAGACAGATAAATGATAAAGTAGAAAGGAGCTGAGAGTAATCGAGAAAGAAAGATATCTTTAAGATCAAAGAGACGAGAGACAGAAAGAGAGAAAGGCTCTATTCAAGTAAACCCCAGAACGTTTCATTGTTTTTTATGGAAAACTGTTTTTGGATCATTATTGTCAGCAAAGCGCATTTTTGAGAAATTCCTTCTTATATACGCATACATATACATACATACATATATATATACATACAAGAGAATTTTGAAAATATCGTAGCAAAGTTTTGAGGCAAGTTCCGGGTTCAGCAACACAGAAACAACAACTACAACAAACATATATGGCAAACGGTGAAAAACAACTGACAAATTTGAGTGTTGTATAAGTATATATATATATGTATATATATATACATATTGAAATATGATAGTGCATCTGCATATATACATATATATAAATTGTAGCTAAAATGGTTTCAAGTGAACGAAAAAAAAAATAAACAAAAAAATTGTTGTTGAGTATTTTTAGTCGAATATACAAAAAAAAAACAAGAATTTAATGTATTTTACAACACTGGTTATAAAATTAATTTGTATGCTTTTCCAGGCAATTCTGCTTCAGTTGTTTAATAAGTTTTTGCCTTCTGCTGACAACTTAAAAAAATACTTAAATATTATTTTAATAATTAAAAAATATATGTATATTTTGATCGACTTTTGCCTTCTGCTGACAAATTAAAAATATTACAAAATTTAATTTAAAATTAAAATTAAAATTAAACCAATTAATTTGCCCATAAAAACTGAATTTTCTCATCTATCAAAGCGAATATTTTTGTTGTTAACAAACTTAAACAAATGCTGAAGCAAATTTGCAAAAAGATAAAAAAATTAGAAAATTAGCGAAGATACACACCCACACGCACACACACACACATACACATGCCCAGTTAAAACTATGAATAAAAGAGAAAATAGCAAAGATTAGCAAAAACAAAACTGCAACCAAAAACTTCTAGACAAATTATAACTTTTAGCTAAAAACACAGTTTAAAAAAAATACGAAAAAAATACAGAAAATACCAAAAAAAAAACTTATTGAAATGTATCCAAATTCTTCCGTATGACGAAAACAAGCTCTAGCTAAAAATTTACCACACGATAAGAGTCTATATATATATACAAAAGATACAACTACAAAATACATAAGATATATACACATATAGCATATATATACATACATATGTGCATATATAAATACACTCAATACGTAATACATATGAGAAATACATAAACCCAAAACACACACTTACAAACCTAGATCAAGATTCAGGTTTTAACAAACTGAATATATCCGGATATATGTATATATATATCGATATATATATATGTGTATATCCTATTAACTGGCATGGAACGGAATTGGTTTAGTTTGCATTGGTGGGCATAGAAAGTTGTTTATTGAGTGGCCTACAGATCGAGATCTTCAGTGTTCTATGCTGGCTTCAAACAACAAAATACATAAAGAATATTAATAATAATGATTATGATAAACGAAGTATTACAATTTGGAGCTGCAATATTTTTTAATCAAAAAACAAAAAGAAATATTAAAGATAATAATTAATATATATTTTTCTCTTTTGAGATAAACAAAAAAAAAAAAACAAAAAATACTGTTTTCAATGTGTGAATTGAGTTAGGTAAAGAAATAAAATAAAAATAAATACAAATAAATATTAATTCAAAATAAAAACAAATTAAAAACATATTCCAAGCATCAAAAACCAAAGAAAACAAATTAAATAAAAACCAAAAAAAAAAAACTTTTTCGTGGTTTTTAATGTGTACAACTACAAAAACTTCCGTGTGCAAAAAATATATAAATAAATAAATAAAAAACCAATATACGCCATATTCACTTTGTGAGCGGGTATTCAAGCAACTACACTACACTACACAACAAAAATAAAAAAAAAAATAAAAAAAGAAAGCCCAACTGAAATTGTCGAAAAATCTATATGAATATATATTTAGATAACTATTATATATATATATATGTGTATATATATCTCTATAGATATATATATTATATACATGTGTGCAAATTATTCAAAAATCGAAAAAAGAATCTATATATATAGAAGGATTATAAAGTAAAAAAAAGTGGATACGTAGTACAATGTCAAGCGAAATATGAAGTATAAAGCAAAAGCATATTTAAAAAAAGAAGAAGAAGAAGAAGCTGCAGATGTAGAAGCAGCAGTGAAAAGGCAGAGGCTATTTGAGGCCAGGCAAGAAGAAATAATTATTTATAAAGGCTGTAATTTTAAGTAAACAATTAAATTAAAAATACTTCAAAGGAAGAAACGAAGCAGAAGAAGAATAAGCAAAAATGAATAAGTAAACAAAACGTAAAAAACATTTCACCCACGACAAGAGAAGAAGCAGAAGAAGAAGAATTATATTAACTAAATGCTAAATATACTATACAAACTAAGTACGATCGATATCTAAAACGAAATTATAAAACTAAATATAAAGTAAACAAGAAAAAACCAAAAAAAACACCAAAAATACAAAATACAGATATATATATGGATATACGTATATATATATACATATATATATATATATATATATATATATATATATATATATATATATATATATATATATATATATATATATATATAAATATGTATACACACATGCAACCAGCAACAGAAATAAACATAAATAAACGGTATATATATATATGTGTGTATCTATATATATATATATATATAGATATATATACGTATATATATGAGAGAACTCAATGTATGTAATAAATATAAAAACTAAATAAAAATACATAAATTAAAGAGAAAGTGAACAATTTGTTTCAATTATGGGAGAAGAACTAAATACATGCGAGAGCCTATATAAAATTCCTGTAAGATGCAAATTCAAAGCTTTACGAAGGCTTCTGAGCCATTCAGTGCTGCATAGGGACTTAGAAATCCGAACAGTTCCAGAGCTCATTGGGCGACACAGCTCAAGATATGCGGACGGGCTGGAAGCGCACCCACACCAGCTGGCATCTAAGCTGGCCAACAACCAGAGCAGGAGAAGACTGAAGAGAGTGCAACCCCTCGCACATATGTATAGATTAACTAGGGTAATACATACAGGTATAATTAAATGATAAAGGCGCTAGAGTCTCTGACAACAAGCGAGAGTAGACCCAAAAGTATTCGCTGCTCAAATCTCTATTGATCTCTATGTACTATTAGATCTCTAAGCTCTATATACAATATCTACTCTACTGTTTTGAAGTACTCTCAGCTGCATCTCATTCAAGCGACTCTTCAACTACAGTTCAGTTGAGCATACCCCAGGCACTACGAAGTCACCTTAGTCAAAACTCTAAAAACAGGTACAGTTGTGCTCAGCACTCTGGCCCATTCACACGCTATCTAACTGTGTCAGAGCCAATGCTATAGCCCCCAATCGTGCCGATCACTCGACATGCTCTGAACCCATGCTCAAAGCCTCGCATCGATGACGCACATAACAAATCCTATCAGCAGTGCGCGAATAACGTTTACTTTTTTCAGCTTAATTGTAAGTTTATTTTTTGTAGTTGTTCAATAAATATACCTTAGTCGCAATACATATATATATATACACATTATAGGAACTATTGGAGTTGGGGTCGTTGGGGGCGGTTGGGCAGCTACTCCTTGCTGATGAAGCTCTGATTGTATCGCTGCATTCGCACACTTTGGGGCGCCTTCTGACTGCGGTCGAACTCGCACGTCTTCTTCGTCTTCAGCATGCGGGAGTCGGGTCCTGAGGAGGTGCGCCAGTAGACCGTCTGCACAGCATGGCGTCCGGCAATGTAGCGCGACGTAGCACCGACCAAGTAATTCACTTTATTTGCAGTAGACATCTTTGCTATATATATATTTATATATATATGTATAGTTCCTTTTTGGTATTTTTTAAATATTGTGTCGTAGCGTTCCACTGGCAAAACGTTTCTGTTGAGCTCTGTAGCAGCCGCCGCTGCTTTTATAGCTCAGCTCAGCTTATCAAATGTTCTTTTTTTTTTTTTGTCTAGTTCTCGCTTATCGCTCGCCTTTACATACGTTTATTGTGTTTTCCTTTTCTTTGATGTGTGCTTTATTAATTGATTAGTTTACGATGCGTAAGTGCAGCCAGTCGCTGCAACTGCGACACAGTTCTGTTTGCATTCTGCTCCGCCCAGCTCAGAAGGCACAGGTGTCCGAGGCTGTGGCTCGCTTGCTTCCATGTGCGCAGCTCAAAGTGCAAAGTCGTCATCGACCAAATACTTAAATACTATATATTAATATATGTAGTATATACTATATATATATATATATGTGTGTGTGTGTGCTGACGCAAAGCTCTGTGAATTGACACAATTTACGCCAAGCGACAATTCACGCGATTGACAAAGGCCGACTCAAAGATCCCGGAGATGTGAATGACATGAGAATTCGCGAGAGACGATGCTGATGCAGTTAGACTGCCATTGATCGGCTAAGCAATTAGCTACCGTATATATATATATATATATATATATATATATATATATATATATATATATATATATATATATATATATATATATATGTCCATCTATCCTTGGCATATTATCAATTGCATTGCAACTGTATCGATCCTATGTAAGTGCCCAAAGTCAATGGAGCTGCCAAGCTATCAAGAACTTTACTTAGATATTTTTATACAGATATACTTCATATAGATATATATACGATACCTATAGGTATATATAGTTAACTGTTCATCTTCATCTATCCTCTCTAGCTCTATCGCTTGCATTTAACCCTTAGATCTCACCAGGTGTTAATCAGCTTATCAATTGAGCCCACAGACCTACTCTATTGCATAACTATATAGTACTGCTGCCTATCGTCTGATACATCTAAATTTCAGTTATTAATCTTAAGTATATTCCGACCTAATTAGTAAGCCTTTGAACATGCCAAATGATCGTGAGTTCGATCTACATTCTGACGCATAAAGCAATTCAAATCAGCAACAGATCTATCAGGTATGCATAATAGTATAATACATATAATGTGCATAGTCGATCTATATGCCAATGATCTAATAGTCTATGGGTGGTCAAGCGCATGCCTGTAAAGCCTTGACTCGAAAGGCCTCCAATAGTCACTTCAAAGACTATCTATCAAGCGCCAGTCTCTATAAGTGGGGAGAACAGATAAGTTTTCCTGCAGCTCCATTAAATTAATTTCCTTAAGCAGATACTCACAGCTCTTCAATGTCTAGCAGACTAGCTGGCACTCCTGCACTATCTAATCAAGAACTTTACTCAACTTTATCTATAAATCTTTATCTTACGATCTTTAACTGAATACCTTTGTCCAAAGAGCTGTGTCTGAAGACCTTTATCCCAGGCTGCTACTCTCGTGGGCTTCGTCGTATGAGCTTTGTACCAGGATTCCGCCACAGGCGCCTTGTCTTAAGACTTTCATACCAGGATCTTCTGCTTAACAACTTTGTCTAGGGGCTTTGAGCTCTTCTAGCTCTATCCTATGCTGATCTTAGCCTTAGACTCTCTAGATCTCAAGACCTCAACCGTTCAACCCTCTCTGCACATACCCTCGCTGACCTTCCCTCCCACAGCTCCTCACATCCGCCCCAACCAACTTCGAACAGCTGTTCGCAGCGTGTTCAGAACTTAGGTATATCTATGTTGACATCATGTATAATTATTGTTCATGAGCTGGCTACGTGTGACGTTGCCTTTGTTTTTGTTTGTTCGCCTTATCAATGCAGTCAGCGCGTCGGGGCTCAAGTGAGCTGCTTACTCAATTTGTAAAAAGGAAAAAGAAGAGCTGAAAAAAATGCAGTCGTAAAAAACTAGAAAAAGCGTGCGCCTAATGCCAACAATAATAATAATAAAAATAAAAAAATGTAATAATTTATAGTGAACAACAATAATAATGGCGAAGCACTTGAAGTTCAAGGGTGCAACCCCCTTGAGTCTAAGGGGGTTCGATTTGTAGGTGGCTGATAAGCGTCGACACGTTGTCTCCGGCTACTCGAAGGGCCGATGAATCCAATCGAAAACTTTCCATATGGAAAGCAGCCGCTTGTTTACGAATCTTTGGCCGAAAATGAACCGTCCAATAATGAGGCGATAAGCAACCCCAAAAAAAAACAAAAAGAAAATAATTTCAGAAAAAATTGCAAACGAAAACAAGTATAAAACTCGCCAGACTACAGCATACAATCGCGTGTAGCCCAACGATAAGATATAGTGTATGTATAGTAGTATGAAAGATTTCTATCAAAGTCGACAAATGTTTCCATCTCTGATAAGAGGTTGCGGCGAAAGCTTGTTACTAGGGCACAGTTGATGAGTTTATCGATAAGATTAAGCTTAAAGAACTAGCTGTAGAGGCTATACATATCTTAAGATATATCAGTTATATGCTAGGCATTGATAGACTACAAGATACTTCGTTCTATTGAGAAGTCTGACATGTAATATGACATTATATGGTATATGACATGATATGATCGAACAAACATATAAAAAATACCAGAAAAATTTAAGTTTATTTATTTATTATAAAAAATATATAAATAAATATATATATACGTTTTTTTGTTACATGATAAACTTTTGAGACTGCCCTCGTATGCATACGTAACTGCTTCGCTCTGCCCCATTTGCAATTTCAACAAGTTCTAATGGCCAGCCAGCACTGCTTCAGCTTATCAGCTAAGCGACAGAGCTGGCACAGGCATATGCGACTTATAGATACACTATCTCGCAGCAATTTCTTGTCTATAAAGCAAGAGCAAAGTTCCTTTTGCATTGCCTACTTTTTGGCCGTGGCGTGGGAATTAAAAGTTAGCAAACGATGTTTGTAACGATTTGATAATTGAATTAAGAGCGCATTAAACGCCCACGCGCAGTTAGAAGACGACGTCGTCGAGACAGAGAGAGAGAGAGAGAGAGAGAGAGAGAGAGAGAGAGAGAGGGCGGGCAGGCAAGGCGGTTAGTTAGCTAACTAATTGAGTTTAATTGGAACAAGACAAGAGCAATTAAGGCATCGAAACTAGAGAGAATTGGTTAATCGAGCTGTGAGTGTATTCCGTGTGGCTTAAGTAAGACGATTAGGCATAAATTAACATAGAATATGGCTGGAATGCGGTTCCTGTGCGGCCGAGGGCCTCACTCAATGGCAACGCCCTCTGGCGGCGAGCAGCGGCAACAGCAGCAACAGCAACAGCGCGGGCAGCCCAACGATCAGCCGAGCCGAACCGCTGCAGACCTTGCGTATGGTCTCCGTGTTGAGGCCGCGCCGCGAGAGCATGTTGTGAATGCTGCGCAGCTCCTGGAGAGACAAAGAGAGACAGAGAGAGAGAGAGAGAGGGAGAGGGAGAGATAGTTAACAATTAATAATCCATAAGAGTATATGATGACTCACCTCGTTGCTCAGACCCAGTCGATTGCGTGTGAGCACCACAGTGTAGATCGAGCTCTTCACGTCGTTGCCGCAGAAGGTCAGCACCAGGTGATCGTTGACCGCCTTGCCCACCTGCACGGTGCCCGTGAACTGTGTATAGGAGTTCAGTGTGACCAGACTGCCGCGCTGATCGCCAATGTTCGACCAGACGTTCGGAGCGTTTGCCGTATAGTTGAAGGTGTACTCCAGATTGTTGTCCCGCTCGCTCCAGACGAGCCGCAGATACCGCATCTTCTCCTGCTGCGAGCGGCGGCCGTATTCGTTGTCGTGCTCCTGATACTGGGGCGTGCTCGACTGGGTGCGATAGTTGTTCTGATTGCCATATTGCTGCCGATTGTTGTAGTAGCCATTGTAGCCATAGTTATTATTGTTGTTGTTGTTGTTGTAGCTGTTTTGCACCTGTGAAGGAAATTTGTAAAGCAAGTGCTGTGGGACGATGTCGAGCTCACCTGATCGGTAACATCCGTTAGGTGTATAATGACGCACGAATCGTACTCGTACACGCCCGGAAAGTCTTGGCTGTGCATGATGATCTCGCTGCCGTACCAGAGGCCCATTATCTGTCATGGAATCGAGGTGATGCAGGGAGTATATATGTATTAGTTATTGTGTATAGGAAATATGTATATATGAATGTTTGCTAATTATTGTAAAAAAATAACTCAATTTGAAATATTTATAAAAGTACTTAAATAATACTAAAATCATAAATACTAAACTGGGTTTGCATTGATTCCCTTTATCTATAGTATATGCCATGCACAAGCTCTACATAGCTCTGTCAACTACTGCTCATACTCATCTATATATATATATCTGTCTCTACCCATAGAAATATTTCAATATAAAGTTCCATTCATCGCTCGCTTTTGCCTTCAGCTCTTCGTCGTAATCCATTCAATTAACAGCAGTTCGCATTTACAAATATTTGAATCTATATACATATATATATCTTTTAATATTCAGTACGTAACTGCAATTACCATAAACGCTATTGATAACATTCCCCCTCAATGCAATTCTGATTGCATTTTTCACTTTTTAACTCTTTAACTTGATTTTTTGTCGCCCCGCTTCATACTGACTGTTGACACTTTAATTTGTGTGTGTCAACAAATTTTACAATAATTCAATTTTAATCAATAAACTATGTCACACATGAACACACACACACACACACACATACACATAGCCATACAGCAATGTCGTTTTGCATGCGAGTCTTGTCAATTAGCAGCCCGCATGCGGACACTCGGACGGGGCCATAGGGGGACAGTGGGTGGGTTGGCTAGTTGGGCTGAGGCGCTGACTAAGCGACTCACCCAGCGTCTGGTCGTCTGTCTGGGCACTCAGCAGTCGACGTTGACTTATGCCCTATATAGTCAAAAGGGTTAATTAGCACAAATCAGCCCTAATTGGATTACTAAAACAACCAAAAGAGCTCAAGCGAGTTGCTCCACAAACTGTTGTTTCTTTCGGGCAAATAACTAATTATTAATTATGAAAGAATTATGTGAAATTAAAATATAATTAGATTAACTATGCAAATTATTTTGGATTATTTTTAAAATATTTTTTTTTCCAATTTATAGCGCATATCAAATATGAATACATGATTAAAATGAATATTAATTAATTAATTATTAATTCATTATTTTTAATCAATAATAATAATGTCCAATTATTTTTAATATTTTATTTTATTTTTTTTTATATAATTTTATTTTATATTAAATTTTTTTTGTTTAATTTTTATATTATGCAATATTATGCAATATTATATCATTAATTATCTAATTTTTATATATACTTTTTTTTAATACTGCTCATATCTGAATTAAGTTTTAAGCTGTTTTTTTGCGTTTAATTTGATTAATTTCTTAATATAATTTTGCTAATTATCCCCAATCAAAATTTCATAATTGAACCTATTTGCATATTCATTTAAGTAATATGAACTAGCTCAATAGGAGGTCGGTTTCAGGTTCACGGCGCAAGCCTTCGATTCAGTCCAGCCCTGAGCTGAACCAGCGTCCATTTTAATTGGCTCATGCAGAATGTAATGAATGCAAATTTCGAATCTCGCATCTATTTGTCTCACTCACTCGCCCTCCGCTGCCCGCTCACCTGCTGCAGATCCACTGAGCTTTGCGGCTTAACATTGACGCAACGCACGGCCGCATTCATGCGCTCGGTGCTGGTGCTGACATCCATTGAGCCGTAAACATAATGATCCAAATTGTTGGCAGCGCCGTGCGACCAGCAAATGCCGAATATCACAAAGAATGCGAATAATTTGAATAACATCGCGCAGACTCTCACTGTACGTGTGTGTGTGTAAGGCTAGAACCGTTAAAGCAAAGAGCAAACGATGACTGCACTTAATGAAAGGCCACTGACGACTGCCAGCTGAGTTGAGCGCAAAGCCTAGACGCAGCTGCGAAGAGAGTCTGCCTGGAAGTGGACGAAGAAGAGTGAGCGAGTGTGAGCGAGAGCGACTGAGTGTAGAACAAGTGCAAGGCGAGTGCCGAAAGAAAGTGTGAGGGAGTGAGTGAGATGCACACACACACAGACAGAGGCGTAATTGCACTCTTTCGTTAAGTTTGCTGCGTAGCTCGCGCTGATCGTTAGTTAATTAAGTTAATTGTTGAGCTTTTAACTCGCATCACTCGCACTCGCACTCGCACTCGCACCCGCACAATGTGAATGAACCAAGCCCCTGGAACCCCTTTTCAAATTGAGCATGCGCATATGTGTGTGAGCGTGTGCGCGTGTGTGTGATCATTCAATTGGCTGAGCCACAAAAGCCGAGCAAAATGTATGAAAAGAGAAGCTTGAGGCTGGCCATCAGCGGAAGGGAGCCGGAAAGTGTTCGGCATGAGTCAAACATGTGAATTAAATTTGCTGAGCATTATTATTGCTGTTGTTGTTGTTGCTGTGCGTTTTATTAGCATTGATTATGTGTGCTTAGCCTACGTGCGTGCCCTTGCCGCCGACCCACACCCCGACCCCTGCACAAGACAATTTCCATTGCCTACTTTTAGGCGCTGGAGTAAATTTCATTTCTTTGGTCGTGTTAATTGAAGCGGCGCAAGCTCTGATTGATCTTCTCGTAGATCCAATCGACATAGTGACAAACGCGCACATAGACACCCGGACGATTCTGATAGCCACAGTGCTGTCCCCAGGATATGATGCCATACAGAGTTTCGCCATCTGCAAGCACCAAAGGATTATTTTAGTTTTATCCAATAGCAGCTGAGCTATGGACTTACCCTCATCGGAGCAGACGAGCGGGCCGCCAGAGTCGCCCTCGCAGGCATCGACACTTGCGTCCATGGAGCCGGCGCAGAACATGCCTAGTCAAATATATTCATCAAGAGATCAGTCAACCAATCTAATCAGCCTCTCATTAACTCACCGTCCGTCATGGCCTCGCCGTAGACATTCATTTGCTTGCACGTCGTGTCCGCCAGGATGGGCAGCTGCGCCGCTCTCAATTCTTGTGAAGGAGCTGCAAGCGAATATGCCCGTTTAATACCCTAACAAAGAGAGATCGGCGGCTACTCACTGGACACGCCTGACTTGATGGAGCCCCAGCCGGAGATGGTGCAGGTGCGATTCTCGAGCAGCGGCGCACCCAGCTCCGGCAGGCAGATGGGCTGCACGTAGTCGTTGAACTTCAGCGGTGTCTTGAGCACCACCACGGCAATGTCGTTGTTCATGTGGGTGGGCTTGCGGAACTCCTCGTGCGTGTACCAGGTCTCAATGAACGAGTCCACCTCCGAGTGCTCCGCTATGTTGGCGTAGTGATCGCCCACGCGCACAAAGTACGCGCCCTTCGGGTGCCCGTAGACGCAGTGGGCGGCCGTGAGCAGATGCCGCTTGGAGATGACCACGGCGCCACACCAGTGGCTGGAGATGCCGCCACGGCCGCGTGTCCTAATCGTCGCCTGCCACGGATGACGGCCGCGACGCGCCACGTTGCCCTGGACCACGCGCTGCTCGGGATGCAGGAACTCGTCATACAGGTCGTCCTTGAAGATCCCGCAGCGCCGTGGCGTGCGCAGCGCCTTGCTCGATCTCTCCCACAGACCAATGTCGGACAGGCTAATGTTGCGGGCCTGTCCGGCGGGCTTCTCCTTGTTCAAGGCCAGCAGGCGGGTGCGCTGGCGCGCCTGCCTCGGCGGAGGTCCCGCCGTGCAGCGCAGACTCACATCCTCCGTGTGATTGCAGTTGTGCTCGCCCCAGTTCCAGTGGCGGCACAAGTCGATGCTCGTCTCGTTGCCCTGGCACATGACCTGATCCAGCCAGATGGGCCCGCTGCCCGGCCCGAAGATGTTCTTCTCGATTTTCTAGCAGAAGCGCAAGGAAGTTAGCTAAGGGTGGGAGTGAGGGAGGGGAGAGGACTTACAGCTGCTCCATAGTAGCCCAGGCTGTTGCAGGCCACCTGCGCTGTCTTCAGATTGAAATCGTCATCGCACACGCTGCCCCAGACGCCGTGGTACTTCACCTCCAGGCGACCTTCGAGCGGGCTGCGTCCGCCCTCCAAGCGGTACTCAATGGGCGCCTGCAGAAAGCTTCCGACTCAGGGCCAAACTATGAGAGTTATGTGAGCTCGACTCACCTTGCAAACGGCGTCGCTCTCGTCCGACTTGTCCGCACAGTCCACCGTGTTGTCGCAGACGAAGGCGGGGGGTATGCACTCCTTGGAGGCCCGGCACAGCCACGAGTTATTGGGGCACTTTAGCACGGGCACTTTGCAGACCACGCCCACCACCTCGTCGACGGCACAGTTGTGCACGCCCCAGCCCATGAAATCGCAATCCTTCAGCTGCGTCTCATTGCCCCGGCACTCGAGCTTATCCATCACATAGTTGAAGTTGCGCTCGGCGGGCTCGTAGTACGAATTGCCACGCACCTCCAGGGCGCCCATCTTGTAGCCCACCTCACGGCAAACCACATCCGCGTCGGGCAGCCCGAATTTGTCATCGCAAACGTAGCCCCATTGACCATTTACTAATAAGAGGGGAAAACTGGTTGAATACTGGGCTAGACATGTGGATAAAACGAGGGGTTCAAAACTTGGCTAGAGTCATGGATAAGCTGGGGGTTTAATACTTGGCTATAAGCTGGGATCACTTTTGTGGTTGAGTACTTGACTTGCCCCAAAGGATATTCCTTATGGTTTAGAACTCGGCTAAATTTAGAGAAATGTCTTATGGTTGCAAACTTGGCTAAATTTTCAGAAATACCTTGTGGTTGTTTACTCTGCTAGACTTGGGCAAATGCCACACGGATAAACATTGTAGCTTAAGCTGAGTTTCAGCCCCACTCACCTTTGACTTCTATGCGTCCCATGTGTGGGCTCTCGCCACCTGTCAAGCGCACCTGGTAGCCTAGATGGTCGCACTGGCTCTCGTCCTTTCGATTGCCACAGTTATTGACGCCATCGCAGATCTGGGATTTTTTCACACACTTGCCTCCGCCGCAGTCAAACTCGCAGGGCTCATCGAATCCGTTGCGGTAAAGGATTTCGGGTGTACGTGGTGTGGTGGCTTCTGCATTCGGATTGGGCAGAAAGTCTCCTTCCTCAAACTCCGTGTCAGGATCTATATCCCCATTAGGCTCAGGCTCAGGCTCAGGCTTAGGTGCAGGCGCAGGCACAGCCTTTGGCTGCGGCTGAGGTTCCTCCTTCGGCTGCTCCGCATTGTTGGGGTTAAAGGGATTGGGTAGATTGGGATGTCTGGCATGGTAGGCGGGACTATGCTGATGAGGACCATGATGCAGGTGGTGTGGGTGCTCTGGGTGATGATGGTGCTGTGGTTTCTCGAAAGGATCAGGCATATTTGGATGACGTCGATGGAACTCGCGACTGTGCCAATTGTTCGCATTCGATTGCGGATCTAAATTTGAATTCGTGCTGCTGTCCAGCTCCACTCGTCGTGTGCCGCGCTGAAAGTCAGTGGTGTCATAGCCGGATGCGTAAGTGGTTGGATTTAGGGTCTGTTCGGTGCGCGCCGTCTCGCCAGCATCTGGAACAACAGAGTCAGCGTCAGGGTCAATGTCCAGGCTCGCCTGCTCGCCAGCCACAATCAGTTCAACGTCATCGTCCGGCGCCGTTCGTTTTGTCGTCGTGGTGGTGCTGGTGGTGGTGCTAGTCGGTGGCTTGCTTATGGCTGACACAATGGCCGACTCAGCGAACTCAGCCGAGGATTCTCTAGCGTTGCCACTGTGATTGAAATAGGGACGCAGCATCAGCCGCAGCGCTTCGTTCAGAGCATCCCTGGCGGCGGGCGCAGTCGCGGCGCTCTGCTCGGGATTGTAGAAATTGTGGTCGAAAGGGGGTGGCCTTAGCGCACTCCGCTCAGTGGTGCTGCTCGTCGCTAGATCACCGAAATCCGCCTCATCATACTCATCCTGATCATTGAAGAGATCGGGCTGGGGCACCTTCTGCCAGGAGGTGTTGTGGGAGTGCGCCACGCCCGCATAGGGCGGACTATAGTGTGGGTGAAGTGGGGCTGTGGCATTGAACACAGGTGGGTAAATGGCGAAGGTGCGCAAACTCGAACGAGTGGTGCTGGTAGTGGGAATCGTTGTGGACTCAGGTGCAGTGGGTCGCGCAGGTGGCTGCAAGCCGCCATACAGATTCGATTCATCTGCCACGGGCGGCGGCTGGCCACGATAAGTGGGACTGTGGTTGGCTGGAGGCTGAGCTTGGCGGTAGGTGGGCTGCGGCTGATCCACAGTTGTTACCGTATCTGAGTCAGAATCAGGACTATAGCCTAGGTCTAGTGGTCGTTGTCCTGGCAAGGACGCAATGGGATGTTTGTGACTTGGATTAAACCCAGCAGTTGGACTATAATCGAGATCCACGGCTCGTTGGCCTGGCAAGGCATTTGGTCGTGAATAAATGGGCGTAAAGCCGTGGGCAGTGGGTGAAGGTGTGGGCGGTTGCAGGCCACCAAATAAATTAGATTCGTCAGCTGGCGGGCCAAGGGCAGAAGGATTATGATTTGGGGGTAAGAAGGGTCTAGCCGGCTCCCTATGCCGCTCATCTGGTTCATAGTCCAGGTCTAAGGGTCGCTGACCGGGATTTGATTGTGAATGAATTGAGGTAGAGCCAGGGAAACGATCATGGCCTGGAGGAGCGGGACTGTGACTGGTGGGTACAGTGGGTTGTGGAGGACGGAAATACTCGCGACGCGTTTCGCCTGGCAGCTGATCCTGCGGCCTTTCGCCATACGGCTCCGGTTCATAGTCAAGATCTAGAGGTCGCTGTCCAGGTAGCCCAGTAGAACTGTGGGGTCTGTGTGGCCGCTGCGAGCGACTAAAGCTCTGTCGTGGCGCTGGAAGAGCTGCCTCCCCGTTGGGCGACATGGGCGCCAGCGGTGCTTTATAGATGGCATTTGGAGTGGTTGGTGGATAATTACGATTCGGTTGCAGTGAACCCTCCACATAGAGCACGCTCTGTGCGGGCGCCTGCTGCTGATAGAAGCTGCCCTGGCCCGACCAGCCATCGGATGGCGGCTGGCCATAGCCTATGCCCGCTGGACGATCCATGTTCATATTGCTCCAGCGATTGCCACTGGTCGTGACAGTTGTCTTGATGCCCGAACCACTGCCAAACTGATCGGCGCCGCCATAGCTGGGCTGCACAAAGGCCTTCGACTCGCGATTGTCTGCAAGAGTTAAGGTTTATGATTATATAAATGGAGTCTAAGGAGTTTAGGGAAAACGGATTGCAACGGATTAGTAACCATAGCGCAGATCTATCCAGCCGTAGGAGTCTTGATGGTAGCTGCAGCGATCGTACTCGGGCACCTGACCGTCTGGCACACACAAGCGGTGCGACACGCTGAATACCTGACCCGCAGGGCAGTCATATATCAGCGCCTCTGCGCTCTGAGCGGCGCAGTTGATATATTTGCTGGCCACCGTGGGATGCTGGTAGTTGCCGGTCAAGCCAAAGGGACAAACTATAGTGGAGCTGGAGCCCAGGCGGTGCATCTGCTGCCACCACTCGTAGAATATGCGCAGCTCGCTCAGCAGATAAACCCGATCAGAGCGCTGCACCTGCTCCGGTGGCTGGCAGCGACGCAGCGAGAGGCTGAAATGCCAACCACTGGGACAGCTCTGCAGGCGGGTCACGCCCTCGCCGCAGCTCAGATACTGAGTGCAGTCGAAGGGATAGGCGTAGTTGCCCACAGCGGCACGCGGACAGCCAACAACTGCAAGTGGAAGATGATCAGGAGGAGTCCTCTTAGCCTCGTTTCCAATCAGCCAACTCACATGCCGCATGCTCCTCTGCATAGCTAAAGGCCACGCGATCCGCCACAGGCACAAGTTCTCCTTGCAGGCAGTAGCTGCGCGAGAGACTGAACAGCTCGCCAGCTGGGCACTGCCTGATCGCTGTCTGTCCCTCGGAGCAGTAGAGATAGCTGCGAGCGTCGAACGGATGTGCGTAAAGGCCGTAGACCTGATCAGGGCAGAGCAGGCGGTAGGAGCCCACATGGCCAGAATTGCTATTTTGAATGTAAATGAGATTAGCTGGAGGAGCCGTTTCCTTAGTCCTGCCCAGGCAATCCACTTGATCGGCGAAATCGCAAATTCCCTTTGCTGCATTGAACGCTTTTCCAGGCTCACAGTTCTGTATAAAAGTCTGTCCACTGGCGCAGTTCAGGAACTTGGTGCAATCGTACGGATGCGGCTGAACTCCACTAGCGCCAGGTGGACAGATCACATTTCCTTGGGCATAGCCTGACTGGACATTAGTCTGCAGCTCTCGACCCTGATGAGCTTGATTCTCCTGGTAGAACTCGTGCTGCGACTCTGTTGAATACTCCACGCGATCGTAGGCAGCCACCAGCTGATCCCTGGCCACACAAAGTCTGCGAGAGATGCTGAACACCTCGCCCCTTTCACAGCTCTCAATGGAGGTCTGTTGATTCCGGCAGCTCAAGTATTTAGTGCAGTCAAAGGGGTGGAAATAGTAACCCTGAGCATTTGCGGGGCAGGTGACAGTTGTCAGATCTTGCATAAAGTTGGCTGAGAAGTGAGAACCGATAAGGAATGCGCTGAGGAGAACAACATTAATGAGGAATCTTACTGGAGAGCTGACTATTTATGTATGCATAGTCCAGATAATCGTGGGCGGTGAGCTGCTGGCGAGCCGAACACCTCTTTGTAGAGAGACTATAGACAAAGCCCGCTGGACAGGACTCCACTTGGAGTATCCCGTTCTGGCAGAGCACATAATGGCCCGCATGGAAGGGATAGGCATAGTTGCCACGCAGGCTGACGGGGCACGCTTTCAATGCGGATTGGAATGCCTGACTATCTGTGTAGCTATAGCTGCCCTCCTGTAAACTTAGTTCTCCGAATAACTTCACTCTCTCGGCTCGAGTCACTTGTCCAGTTGGGAGGCAAGCACGTTGAACAAAGCTGTAAGCTGAGCCTTCTCCACAACTCATGATGGAAAGCTCTCCTCCTGCAGCACAGCGAACATATTTGCCCGCATCGTAGGGATAGAGATGATGTCCTTCCGTGCCCGGCGGACAGTGAGTGAGCATCAGAACTGAAGGAAGTAATACTCTGAAGCTATGAGGGGCAAAGCATGGAGTCCCACTTACAATATTCGTTGCTTATCTGAGAGACAAAGAATGCCACATAGTCTGTGTATAGCAGCTGGGTCTTCAGTTGGCAATATCCTTTCGAAATGCTGAAGACGTGGCCGGAAATACAGCCCTGGACAGCTATCTTGCCGGCCTTGCACTCGAGGTACTTGGTCTGATCAAATGGATGAGCAAACAAGCCCTCGACACCTCCTGGACAGAGGAGATCTCTGATTCGGGCGGCAGCTAAGAAAATTCGTTACGATAACAAGCGAAACAGGCAACTGGAAGCGCATGAGGAGCAAGAGATGAGACCAGAGACCCCAAATGAGAAGCGTATGGACTAAGCAAAGCAAGGCAAGGCTGGAATCAAGTTGAACTTACAAGTGAACTCTGTGTGAACAGCAGAACTTCCAGTGGGAGTGCAGAGCAAACTCTGCCTGTCGAATATCTGGCCATGTGGACACTGCTCCAAGCGTGGCTGCACGCCAATTCCACATATGACATACTTTGAGGCATCGTTGGGATAGAATATATTGCCCCGAGCTCCTGCTGGGCAAGTTGGTCCAGCTGCTGGGCCACTTGATGAGCCACCTTGATGTCCTGCAAATGAGTCCGTCACGTGGCCTGATGAGCCACCGTAAGTCGTGCTGCCGTGACCTGTAGCCAAGTAACCTTGCCCGCAATCCACCTTATCCTTGAAGTCGCAGACCAGCAGCGATGGACTGAAGGCAGTGCCAGGTCCACAGTCCTGAATGAAAGTCTGTCCATTGGCGCAGTTCAAGAACTTGGTGCAATCGTACGGATGCGGCCGAACTCCACTAGCGCCAGGAGGACAAACCACTTCGCCATTAGCATTGGCTGACTGCACATTAGTCTGCAGCTCTCGACCCTGATGAGCTTGATTCTCCTGATAGAACTCGTGCTGCGTCTCTGTCGAATACTCCACGCGATCGTAGGCAGCCACCAGCTGATCCCTGGCCACGCAAAGTCTGCGAGAGATGCTGAACACCTCGCCCCTGTCACAGCTCTCAATGGAGGTCTGCTCATCCCGACAGCTCAGATACTTGGTACAGTCAAAAGGATGAAGATAATAGCCCTGAGCGTTTGCGGGACAAGTGACAGTTGTCAGATCTTGCATAAAGTTGGCTAAGGGGAAAGGATTAATAATAATGACGGGAGCAAGGACACGCTGTCTTCAAGATCTTACTAGAGAGTTGGATGTTCAAGTAAGCATAGTCCAGATAATCGTGGGAGGAGAGCTGTTGCCGAGCCGAACACCTCCTTGTAGATAGACTATAGACAAAGCCCGCTGGGCAGGACTCCACTTGGAGTATCCCGTTCTGGCAGAGCACATAATGGCCCGCATGGAAGGGATAGGCATAGTTGCCACGCAGGTTGACGGGGCACGATTTCAATGCGGATTGGAATGCCTGACTATCTGTGTAGCTATAGCTGCCTCCCTGAAAGCTGAGCTCTGAAAAGAACAGAACCCTTTCGGTGCGAGTCAGCTGTCTGCGAGGACGGCAAGCACGTTGAACGAAGCTATAAGCCAAGTCTTCTCCACAGCTTTGAATTGAGAGCGCGCCCGCTGTGCAGCGAATGTATTTGCCCGCATCGTAGGGATAGAGATGAAGGCCATCCGTGCCCGCCGGACAGCTAGTGAGCATCAGAGCTGCAGAGGAGGCACAAGACTCTGAAGATGAAGATATGAGGAGCTTGGGAGGAGAGAGAGAGAGCCACTTACAATATTCGTTGCTTATCTGGGAGACAATGTAAGCCACATAGTCTGTGTATAGCAGATGGGTCTTCAGCTGGCAATATCCCTGTGATATACTAAAGACGTGGAGAGGAGAGCAGCTCTGGACAGCTACCTTGCCTGCCTTGCAGTTGAGGTACTTTGTCTGATCAAAGGGATGCACAAACAAGCCCTCGACACCACCCGGACAGAGGAGAGTGGTCAGGTGGGCGGCAGCTGAGAGGATTTTCGTTAGGATTACAAGCTAAACAAGCAAACAGGCAGCTGGAAGCGCATGAAGAGCAGAGGATGAGATCAGAAACCCAAATGAGAAGCGTATGGACTAAGCAGAGCAAGGCATAAACGGGAGTTGAACTTACAGGAGTAATCAGCAGAGACAGAGGAGCCGCCATTAAGGGAGCAGGACAAGCTATGAGCATTGAATAGCCAGCCTGGGAGGCATTGCTCCAAGCGCGGACGCTGGCCAGCATCACACACGATGTACTTCGAGTGGTCGTGCGGATAGGGAACTGGGCCGCGAGCACCTGGCGGACATTGCAGACCAGCCGAGGTATCTACCACTTCAGCTGGGCTTGTGTTAGTTGGGAAACTCTTTTACGGATAGAAAAGGCCAACTTACCTTGAGCTGGGGCCGCTCCACAGTTCACTTTGTGCTTGTAGTCGCAGACCAGCTGGGATGGGCTGAATGCGGTGCCAGGGCCACAGTCCTGAATAAAAGTCTGTCCATTGGCGCAGTTGAGATACTTTGTGCAGTCGCTGGGATGCGGCTGCAGGCCACTGAAGCCCGGCTCACAGCGAGGCTGCAGAGGACGCTCGAGCAGTCGAGCCGAACGGCCCTCGCAGGACACCTGCGTCTGAAGATCACAAGTTTGTATGGCTGCATTAAAGGCCGTGCCCGGGCCACAGGTTTGTATGACTGGACGACCGTCAGCGCAGTTGATGAAGCGATGGCAGTCGTGCTCGTACGGCTTCAAGCCTCGAAAATGGGGCGGACAGGCCACCTGGTCTTGAGCTTGAGTCGTCGCTGATAACCCGGACTGGCCATCGCCATAGCCGCCGGGCTGATGATAAGCGTACGTTTCAGCTAGCTGGAAAGACGCAATTAAAAAGTTTTATTGGCGGGGAATTCTGGAAATTATAGATACAATAGATCAGTGGAGCAGCCGAGCGATCCACTAGGCCAAAGCAATTCATATCAATTAGGAAGTATTTATAAACGCTTACGTTCAAAGCGTGCAGCGCCAGAGCCAGAGCCAGGCTCCAAGCTCGCCCAATCATTGTCTCAATTTATTTCCTGTATATATAGTTGATATATATATATATTTATAATATATATTTTAAATGATTTTTTTTTTCACTGATAGCGCTTCGCCCGAAAAGTGATACGAATTCACGGATTTATATTTTAGCTGCTCTTTCGCTGAGCTTCGAAGCTCGACTGAGGCTAAGGCTGAAAATATGCTCAATCTTCCAATTGGGATGCTGCTGCTGGCTCCGCTGGCTTCGCTGCCTCTGCTGCTGCAGCCAATTGAATGCCGTCTTATCTCTGCTGGCAATCATCTAGACCTTTTGATAGTCGCTTATCGTTTGTTTTGCTGTCACTGCGGCTACCCTGCAAGCAGACGGCAGCTGGTAGCTAAGCGCAGCTGATCTTCTTAAGTATAAATATATATAAAAATGCAATATAAATTAATGTCTTACACTTTAATCACTCTTACAGCCACAACAATTACTTTAAAGTGTTTGACTGAGTTGCCTCGGCAAAGTCTCTCACATGGCCATATCAAGTGGCAGCTGCTAGTCACGCTTACAGGGTATCTATTAGTCATGCTCGCTTAACTAGATCAAGCCTAATTGTTTACACTTTACTATGTTCCTTTTCTTTTTCTGTTTTGGGTATTTTACAGAATTTATTTCTAGAAAACCGAATGAGTCTGCATGGCTGAGCCAATGATTTACAATGATGCAGTCGCGTGGCGTGGCTCCCTATATTTACAGGACAAACAAACGAACTAGGCAAACTTAACAGCATGAATATATATATACATATATAAACTATATATGACTAGTGGCGCTCACTTTTGGGCGCCTCCTCTGTGAGTCTCGCGCGCTGCTGTATCTTCAGCCAGAGCTGTTCGTATGGCTCATCGAGCTCCGTTGGCGTCTTGGGTATGCCCACAGCTCTTCTTACTTCCGGCGCCAGCAGCAGCAGATTTTGCGCCAAGCCAAAGGAACTGGACGCCACCCAATAGACGCAGAGAGCCGAGGGCACAGTGCACGCAATGGGCACCATTAGCACACTCAAGCCTCTGAAGGCGTTATTGGCAATGCTCTGCAGGCGGGTTTGTGGGCGAGTGCGCGTCATCGTCTGCACCTCGATGATGGCCAAATTTATGAGGCCCAGTGCAACGGGCAGTATATAAGAGCCGTCCACAACTGTCAGATTGGGAATCCAGCCGAAGCCGCCCAGGGTTAGCTCCGTGGCTACGATTTGTGCCTGCAGCGTCGTCGGATCGGGCAGCATATAAACCAAATTGCGCAGGGCCGCCGATTGGAAGATCCACAAAGGTATTTGGCCCCATAACACAATGATTGTCTTCATGGGATGGCAGTTGTCGCGTATAATTAACTTCTGCCATTGTTTCTTGATCTGCAATTAGTTGGGATAATAACTAGATCTTGCATCTATTTCAATTACAAACCGAACGCCTATAGACAACCGCCGTTTGCTTGTCGCTCCACTTGAATTTCTGCTTGGCCATCGCCGCCTCCCTCTTCAGCTCCTCGACTATGGCCGGCATCTCCAGCGCGATTCCCTCAATGCGTGCTGTTATTCTATGCTGGTAAATGGTCAGAGGCAATGTCACAACGCTGCGAAACAGAAATGTGGACAGCACGATAGAAGACCACCAGGGCAAGCCACTGGAATCATGTATTTGGATCAGTGCATCCTGCATATAGGCCACCGGCGTGCTGTTCGACAGGGTCTGCCAGAAGCCAACCATGCCGCTGGCATTTGACAGCTGTGTGGCAGCTGTAGCTGCTGCTGCCACTTCTGTGGACGCATATCTGGCATGTATGTAACCATATTTGAAACGCCGGCAGGCGCCCAACAGCAATGACATTATTCAAAACAAAATATCAACTTATTACCACATACTGCGCAGTGTGACCGTACGCGTGCAGAGCTCGAAATACAACATAAACAAACGTCAAATACCAAATACCACAGCTATGTTAGTTAACAGCGAATGCGCCCTGTTAAGTGTTGAGATAAGTAACAGTGCTCTGTATCTTAATTGGTCGATGTTGCGTCGCACTGTTCGGTCGCACAAAAAAGTAAAATTAATAAGTTTCAATCAAAAGTAAGGAAAACGGATTTATTTGGGCTTATATAGTTATAGTTATGAGTATACCCCAATGGCATACAATACCGGCGGTGGCACTAAATCAAATATTCGACTATCTCGATACTCGAGACCGCAGAGCTGCGGCCAATTGTTGTTGGGCATGGAGGCAACATTTTTTTCAAAGACGGTAAGTCCCTAACTGTATTCATATCTACATATAAGTATATATATATGTGTATTTACTTATATGCATATAAGCATAAACGCTCGCGTATGTGTGTGTGTGTGTGTGTTTGTGGGCATTTTCGCTTTTGCGTCTCAAACAAACAAATTGGTGCTTCTCTGTAGGTGACGCACAGCTGTTTTGCCCAGATGCCAAACAAGGGGCAAGTGGGCGGGGCTGTGTGTTTTTCTATTTTGTTTCTTTTTTTCTCGCTTCTGGCAAGCCTTGAAAGACAACAAAGCATTTATTAATACGTGTAATAACAAAACAAAGCGATGCCCCACACACACGCACACACACATACACAGCTGCACAATGAAAATGTTGCTACACCAATACAAACACACACGCACAAGTGTGCACACTTGCACACATCCATATACATATGTAGCCAAACACCCAGCTGATGTTGCCGTCGCTGTCAAAGCGAGCGATAAAAGTTATCGCACAGCGTGTTAAGTAAATGTTAAAATAATATTATTTTAGGCTCTAATTCAATGCCAATAGCAAATTATTATTACAATTAATAACCAACTACAGCCAGCGAGAAAAATTATGGTACCAAATAACAAAATTAAATAAAAACTATTTAGTTCTGCCAATGGTAGCTGTGCGCATACTTTATCTGGCTCACTGTAAAGCTGAAACACTTTTCTGTGAATAGTTAATTTATTTATTTGACATAATTCTAGCTGTTGGCTTACTTTTCGTGCTCGGTTTACCAAGCTGAAACCGTAATTTTGTTAACAGTTTTATTTTACTTAATTTCCGTTGGACTTTCGCCACGTTTACAGCTACTTTAGAAACTTTCGATTTCACATTGACTTGGCTAAGGATGAGCAATTGTCGTTCTTCCATCGGAGCATGGCCAATCTGGTCCAGGAGCTGGTCATAGTCTTCGATTTCCACAATGCCTTTCACATACAGAAAATGCGTCGGCTGCTCTACAAGTAAGTGACCAATTCCGACTCTACGATTCTCGATATACCCAACTAATGCTATCTTTATTGCATCTGTTTTAGGGCAGCCCGCTGTGATAACATTCGAGCCTTGCGTTTCCAAACCAACAATGTGGGCCTTGTGGCTGCTGGCAACATGCATAGCGAACATCTGGTTGCCATCGAACAGTAGGATATCAGCTCTATGATCAGCTCTGCCTTACACCTGACTAATGTATTCGTAATTTGCAGATGCTTCGTGGAGCCCTTGAAATTGATTTTAAGCCGCAAACATCAAGCGTGTCAGATCTTGGATCTGGGTGCCATCGAAGCGCTTACCTACTATGGCCAGGACTTTCTGAAGACCATGGGCAAGCCGCAGGAGCTGCTGCAGCTAACGCTGGCCAGCATCAAATACGATCCTAGTCACTATCCCATACTCGGGCTGGATGCCACATTGCTTCAAAAATGTGCCGCCTTGCAGGTGCTCTCCCTGGACTATGATACGCTCAACGATGAGCTGCTGCACACCATACAGGTGTTGCCGTTGCGCAAGCTACTCATCGTTGTGCATGGCCTCGATCAGGAGGAGTATGCGGATGTCTCCGAGGCAGCTTGGTCGAATTTCTCAACACATTTCACGGGCATTGAGCTGGTGCTAACGCTCGTCTATGCCTATGAGGCTGTGGAGCAATTGCAATTGCGCATCCTACGCCGTCACATGCCTGTCACTCACATTCGGATGCTCTTCTGTGAGTTTATGAATCACGAGGCACTCGATTGGATGTCGGTGCACAATAGCGATACGCTGCGCAGCATCTACTACATTGATTCGTTGAGCAAGCATTCCAATATGGCTCACTCCAGGCGTCAGGATCCCTTTGTCATGCTATCCTGGCGCTGCAAACAGCTGGAGGAGATTGTCGTCCACGGCTATACCATGGATCCGCACAATTTGCTGGGCATTGCTCGCTTGCGCGGTCGCCAGTTGCGCCGGCTCGAAGTCTCTCAAATCGATTGGCAATCCAACAACTCAGCGCAACCTCTCTTCAACGAGGTGAGTAGCTGGCTATAGTTGATTCCATTTTCAGGGTTCATTTGCGATTGATTTGCCTTGCAGGAAATGCGCTCGTTGTTGGGTCAGCAATGGACGCGGGTTGATCCCGAGCAGCTGCCCAGCGAGGCGTTCGGACCAGTGGACTACGACGTGAGGGATAAATATGTTTATGAATTGATGCGCCAGGATCTGAGCCACTAAAGCACAACTCGAAAGCAAATTCAACCAAAAATCGAATAAAGCAACGTCATGCCGCAGCAGCAACAACAACAACAAACAACAGCAGAATAACATGACACGTGATCAAATCGAGCGCATAGAAATTTGTAGCGTTTAGCAAAACTTTTACGTAGGCAACTAAAAAAAAAGAAACAAAAACAAAAAAAAAAAACTTTAAAAGAAGAGAAAATCCCTTAACATTTCGGTTAAGCAAAAAAAAAAACAAAAAAATGACGAAGATGAGAGCAAACGATTTTTGATACATAACGTAACACTTTGATAATTGGCAAGCCTTTATACAACTAACAAATTTGATTTTTTACTTCTGTCTTTTGTACGCTAATCTAAGTGAATCTAAAAAATTTCAAATTAATTAATTTTGTTCGGCCAACACAAACACAGACAGTTAAAGAAATATGAAGGAATATGTTAACGGGCATATAAAAGACTTGAGCACTTCGAAAATGCAAAATGTAAAACGAACTGTAGACAAACAAGCAAGCGAACACACATTAACGGGCAGTTTGTTGTTAACATGATAATACTAGAGAGTTAGCAGAACAACAACAAACAGCGACACCAGTAAGATAGTTAGGGCAGACGACAAAATGTGGGGAATGAATGGATGATATATAGAGAACATCATTTTATAAGCAACAACAACTGTGATTTAAAAAACAAAATATAAAAACAAACTGCAAGCAAGCAAGCAAAAGCGAAGCCAGTTACAGCAACAGCAGCAACAACAACCAATTGTTAAGCAAATTGTCTAGTTAGCTAAGTAAAATATATAAAAAAAAAAAACAAAAATGTGTTGAAAATGTTTGTAAACCAAAAATGAAAAACTGACCAATGTCAAATTGTTAGCTCAATCAATTGGCGAAACAACAAAAACAAAACAAAATAATTGTTAACTTTTGTAATGTATGAAGAGAATATGTAATGTAAAAAGTTTGGCGCTCCATTGTGATAAGACAACAACAACAGCAACAGCATCAACAATTGTAACAACAACAAGCAGATGAGCCATTTGTGTAGTTATCAAAAAGTGATATTAGCAGCTTATGTAAAGCATATTGTAAACAACACACGCCAGCAACAAATATATGTATGTATATGTGTCTTTATATTAAGATATATATCTATATAGCAAAAGTCCAGTTGTCCAGGCGCGGCGTGTGCTGTAGAGAAAACTTGTTAAACGAGAGACATGCGTTAGCCAGAATTGAATTGAAATCGTGTAAAACCCAAAATGCAATCAATCGCAACACTTGAGTATTTTGTATTTTCGTAGCAACAGGCATTCATTTATACAATACAACAACTACTATATATAGTTTACTTATGTTTGCACAAAACAAACAAAAAACCCAACAAAAAATAAATGTTTGCTCAGACAATTGTCCAGCAGGTGCACAGCAGCTGAGCAGCTAGGCAAAAAATGTATATATATATATGTATGTGAATACTTACATACATATATATGTAAATGGTACCTGAAGATCACTTGAGCATTTAAGCGAACAACTCACAAAAGAACTTTGCTCAAATTTAATATAAACAAAAACAAAAGAATTCATTAAACGAAAGACTGAACAAAGGCTCAGCTCAGCTCGACTCGACTTGGCTCTGTGGCAATTGTTCGATCAGTTAAGCAAACGGCAAACAGGCAGCAGCAGCAGCAACAACAACAAAATGCGATCTCAAAGAATGAAAAACAAAAGCAAACAAACACTTTTACACTATCCAACCAACCAGGTGTATATAGAACTAAAAACAAACTATGCATGTATTTTTGTTATCAATAGCGAATATTAATTTGTAATGTGAACCGAAAATTAAGCAATCGTCTATGTGTGTGTGTGTGTGCGTGTACGTGTATGTGTATATGTGTTAATGTGTTAGTTAAGCCTAGTACATACCAACAACAACAACTAAATGTGATAAACGTGTCATGCTGCTTCCAACAACAACAACAAACAACAGCCAGAAGTGCACCAAAGATAAACACACGAATATATATATACACACATATATAACTATATATATGTATAAATCTACCTATATACGATCTTTAACAAAACTGAATAATTGTAGCTCCGACCTTATTGTTTGAACAATCCAATGCAAAAGTATTACGATATTCATTCAAAAAGCAAAAAACACTTCCAAGCATCGCTGCGTATGAGTACTGTTTCTTTTTCTATACAAAAAACGAACACTCGAGATGAAGAAAATCACGAAATAAGTATATACATATATATATTTTATATGCCATTTATTGTATTTAAAGCAACAACAACAACAGCAACTTTTTTTGTAAATCATTCCACTCACACGCACACACACACACACACACAACACTAAGCTAACGTATGTATTAGAGCAAAAGTAAGGGGGAGCACTAAGACAAACAACAAGCAACAGCCAGTGCATTATGAACAACAAACAACAACAAATTTATATATATGCAAGTTATGCTTAAATAATCTAAAAACAAATAACATAAGCGCAAAAGTGTATAGAAGAAAGCTGTGATAAAAACAAAACAACAAATCCAACAACACAAAACACACAAACAACAACAACAACAAGAGAGTAAGGAAAGGAGTATGAGGAGGAAGAAGAGGAGAGTTTATAGAATACACAAAAGCCAATGCGAAACATATGCGACCAACCAAAGGTTAACAACAAAATAAACAAACAAACAAGAAGATGAAGAATAATCGAAAACGTTTAAGAACACAAGTAGAAAGAGGAGACAAATGGTCAAAAACAGTTGCTCGTTTGGAGTTTATATTCAAAATATGCGTAGTATGTTAGCCTAGCGAAAGAAAATAGCGAAAAGAGCACAAAGAACAGAAAATGAAGTGTTTAAGCAACAACAACAACTGAAGAAAATGTGCACATAAAGAAAATGAAAATGAAAATGAAAAGAGAGAAGAGAAGAAGAAAAAACAAAAACAAATTATCTATGCTTAATTTTATGTCAAAAGCTAACGAAAATGAAAACTTATTTTCAAATTTATATTTTTATTTGCGAGCTTTTTGAGTTGTGAAAAATAAAAAACAAAGCAAATTTGTAAGCTTCTATGAAAAGCCAATTAAAGAAAATATTTAGAGAAAGCAACAAAAAGAACAACAGCAATTTTTTGTGGCATATGCAATATCATAAGTTTAAGCAAAGTTACAACAAACAAACAAACAACAAAATATATATATACCATTAAAAACAAATAAAAAATAAAACAAATATTTGACAGTAGCAATGAAAATGTATCAAAGAAAAATCTAAATAAACATCAATAAACTACGTTTCAAAGTTTAAATGAAATAAATATTCTGATGTAATTATTGTTAGTGTGTGTGGGGGAGTTAAACGGTTGAGCCACAGTTGAGTCAGAGCGGAGCCAGAGAACTCAGAGGCAGAGCCACATATGTATATATGTAGATATTTATATATAAATGTACATATGTATATTCATGAGAATATTTGATCAACTATATATATATTTCTACTTCTGTCTGTTTATTTTATTTAATATTGCATTTCTACAGCTTGGCTTGAAGCAGAGCTGAAAAAGAGCGCCCAAAGAACGCCTCTTGCTTGCAACATTACCTCCTAGCAGGCGCCAAGCGGCAGCTGCTGCTCATACCTGATCGAACCCACTGGGCGCCCACTGAGCGGCCACCGATCGAGCCTGCCAAATAACTCTCAACAGTTCGGCGCGCAGAGTTCGAATTCGAGTTCGAGTTCGAATAGTTGACTCAGCCCTATATAAAGGCGAGCCTGCAAGAGTGCCGCGTCAGTCGGATGCTTGATCGCCTGGTGGACAGTCGAGCCGTGGACCTTCTCTTTGGCGGCGTGTGGTGAGTGTTTAAATTGCTAATAATATTAAGCAAATTTGCTAATAGTATTAAGCAAACTATTGTAATAGTTATAAGCATTATTTTAAGCAATTGTTTCTAATTATTATTGTTAATAATAATTGTTGCTGAGAGCGTTGGAGTGTGTGAGCCTAAGAGCCAGGAGCGGAACAGCGTAATAGAATACATTGGACCGCATGAACGTTGGATCGTAATAGGTCTCAGTTACGTAAGAGCGTACGAGACCAGGAGCGTATGAGAGTTGGATCGTAATTGAATTCAGTTACGTAAGAACGCAATTACGTAGGAACGAAACTACGTAAGAAAGTCTTGGAGCATACGAGTGCCGGAGCCTTGGAGCGTAATTGAGATCAGTTACGTAAGAGCAAATAACATAAGAGCGTATGACCGTTGGAGCATACGAGTCCAGGAGCGTATGAGAGTTGGATCGTAATATAACTCAGTTACGTAAGAGCATTGGAGCGTGTGAGTCTAGGAGCGTACGAGTCTAGGAGCGTACGAGTCTAGGAGCGTACGAGTCTAGGAGCGTAAAAGCCCACCAGCGTATTAGCGTTGGATCGTAACAGAGCTCAGCTACATAAGAACAAAATTACGTAAGATCATAATTGCGCAAGAGTGCTTAATTCACATTGCTGTTGGCCTGTGAAAAGCTGACGTTAGTCGGCTCTACTAATAGCATGATATTCAATTAATGTAAACTACCATAAATAAAAATGAAACTTCCAGATTTTTTGGACTCAAAATAGCAAGTTATTGACTTGTCTATATAGTTGTGGAGTCACCGTCAAGTGTAGTCAAGTCTGTGTATATAACAGCAGCGTCAGAGTAGAGTGCCTAATCAAGCTAGCATATAGTATATATACTAAATACTCATATGCTAGACAATTTCATTTTGTGTTTATCTATTTCTTATCTAGCTTTAGGCAGCTTTTACTATCTCTTTGCCCATAGCTCGCTTGGCAATATTTGATTACGGTAAGTAAGACCTAAGGAAGCGCTTTAAATTACAGTTCAGTTCGCCTGAGATACGCGCTGCTATAAATATGTAATAAAAAGACACACTGCACCATAGCTGATACACGCACACATGCTCCCTCTCTCTCTCACACACACACACACCTCTACGAAGGTATTAAAAACAATAAACAAAACTGGATAATAGCCTTAATATGGCCCTGCGGGCAGCTTTGTGGTTGCAGATATTATGCCCTGGCTAAGATAATAAATATGAAAGGCAAGACACGCCCAACGCCCCACGCCACGCCCCGTCCCTCTCTCTTTCAGCAAGCAATATCCAGTATACGCTTCTTTATTGTTGCCTACTTCAGGGCGCTCGCAGCAGCTGTTACACAATCAAAACATCAACAAAAGTCACAAATACACACACACAGAGTCTCCCACTCACATACATACAAACGGAAGTCACACACACACACATGCGCAAGCCAATTCAATTGGGAGAGAGCGAGAGAGAGAGAGAGAGAGAGAGAGCGCGCAAGAGTTATGCAAAGGCAAAGGCAATGGCAGCGCTTGAGCTTTTCCGCTGTGCAAGCAAAAGTCCTTGAACTTTTGACCTTGTTTCGAGCAGAGCAACTGCCGTTATATAAGCGGCAGCTGCATTATGCAACACGCTCCCAGTGCCTGCCCAACTGACTGCCTGCCTGATAAAGCAAAGCAGCTAAATGCGCAGATAACGTGTGTTGGCCGCATGAGTGGGCCGAAAGACTTATCTAGCTGTTGGCCAGGCGAACGAGCTGAGGAGCTGCGGAGCGGATGTTTGCCTAGAAAGTCGTCAGCGATTCACGTAATAGAAATATGATATACATGTGATTCCCAGGTGCTACATTTAGTAGAATATACGCTATTTAGCTTAGCTACGTGCAAGCAGCGCACAGTTTGCGAGGCGCTGGACAGTGCTGCTCAAACTGCTAGCGCAAAGCTCTTGAGCGCAATGTTTTGAACACCCTGTGAAAATTGATGGGCTCACAGTGGGGCGTATTGGTTGCTGAAATAGCTGAAGTAGTTGATGATTGAGAATATATATGTATATATATACATAGATATAAGATTATGAATGCATCATATATTCTCTATCAGCATTGCTAGATAGATAAACTTAGGCATATATATCTATATATAATAGCTAAAAATAAAGATAGTTAGAGAGAGAGAGAGAGAGAGACTGTATACAGTCTGAATATATCCATATTGTATATACATACATACATACATAATAACAGCCATTTACAAACACAAATCTCTTTATAGGGTATTCAACTAGTCAAGCTCCCTTCATCAATCCAAACTTAATTTATTTATATTGATTCGCACAGCCTTCGCTCGCCTTTTGGCTGCATTTAACGCTCTAGGCATGATTGATATGTCGAATATTTGAGGCATAGCGTAATGGCGCTGCATGAGTAACAAGCCAGACCGATATCTAAGCAAAGAGTATAACTTTTATATAGAGTATATGCACACACACACACACACACACACACTCACACACACACATAGAGAGGTTGCTAAAGGAAAGCTTCGCAGCTGCAGCAGCCGCTACGTTAAGAGAGCGAGTGTGTGTTTGTGTGTGTGTGAGCGAGAGGGATGACAGCTGCGGCATCGGCGCACGCTCTCTCTCTCAGCAGCTTGCGCTCTCGCTCTCTCTCGCGCTCTGGCCGTATGGGCCGCAGTTGCCCGTTGATTTTCGCACAGTCGAAAATTTGTTAGCAGCACGAAAGAAGCGCAGCAAGTGAAGTGAAAGACGAAAAAAAAGCTGAGGAAAAAAAAATCAACAAACGTTGCATGAACATTTTTAAAAACAACATTTCAGACGCGTGTGTTTTTTGTACAACGTTTTATTTTTCGTAAACTTTAACAACTAACAAAAATAGCATTTAAAAAATCAATTTTTGAAACATTTTACTCCCAAACAACAAACGAAACGAAACGAAGCGAAAAGCTCTAAACGAATTAGTTAACCGAAAGCCAACGTGAACTAAAACTGTAGTAGACTAGCTGCATTCTTAACTTGCTACCAAAGGTGAGTGCAAGCCAGCGTGTTGCATGCAACGCGCTGTCTGTGTCATGCATATTAATGACTTGTTCAAATTTACGCGCTCTCTCTCTCTCTCTCTCTCGCTCTCACTCCCGCTTGCTGTGACGTAACTGCGTTGGTGTGCGTGTATAAAAATATCTTAAATATTGCTCATACGCCGCTACACTAGGCAATAACAACAACGGCAAACAGCAGCAACAAACAGCAGCCGTAGCTCAAGTCACACCGATGCCCAACTCTCTTCTGGCATATATTTCAATAATAAAGCAGGCTCACTCTCTTCCTCTGCCTCTTCCTCTTCGCCTTCCACTTTGCCTGCTCGTTTGCACTCTCTCACTGCTTAAATAATAATAAAGCAAGCCAGCTCTGCCTGTCCCTCTCCCTCTCCCACTCCCGTTCACTTCCTTGGCGCCAGCCAGTGTTGCCCCATCTATCAGCAAAATCAATTGGCAGCCAATAGCCCAAAAGATGCGGCGCGACGCGACGCTCACGTGCCTGTGTGTGTGTGCGTGTGGGTGTGTATGCATGCATTTTGGTCTTTTTAATTGGCAGGCGAGTCACTCTCACACACACACACAGACTTGGCAATCAGTTGTTTATAAATAAACTGTGCACAACAATCGAAGCAAAATTTATGCCGGCAAATGTTTTGACTCAATTTCAATTGCGTTTCTAAACGGCTTATTGAACTTATTTATTTATTTATGCATTTATGCGCTGCTTTTAGTCAGCGAAACAGTTGATAGAGTTTTATTCTAGACTTTTGTTGCTTTAGTCATGCTATAATTAACCACCTTTTTTTGTAATTCACTTTATTTACAGAAAGCAACAACAATAAACGATGTTTGCCTTGTGGTATCTGACGTTCGCCGTTGACGAAATACGGTAAGTTCTAGACAGTTTTAGAGTCATTGCTGGAAATAGTGGGATGCCTTGTGTTGCATACTTTTGGGCTGAATATTAAATTACTTCATATAATGGTAAATAGGGACTGCGTTGAGCAGTCTATGTTTACTCAACATTTAACATGTACTTAACATACTTAACGGTTCAAGTACTCTATAATAATCACATTCAGACCTGCAAAATATAGAAAATATCTTATCATAAGGGAAAAGTCTAGACTTTTAGCTGATTTACTGAATTAGGCGTTAGTCATACTAAAAACAGTGATTATTGTCAGACTGATAGCTAGAGTTAGCCCTAATATGGTCACAGCTAAAAACTTTCTTCCATTTCTTATCTTATCCCTTAAGAAAGCGTTGTACATATATAAATATTGCATATCAGCTGAATATTTATACAATTATGTAACGATCTGTTATCTATAATAAACCCATTATTACTGTTAGCTGAAATATGGTCACACTTCAGCTGCTTGGCAACAAGCTGTAAAAACGTAATGGACTTATATGGAATATTCCTAGTATTTAAATTAGCTGTAATATGGTCACACTTAAGGCAGCTAATTTCATAGCTAATAAAGACTAACTTTATAGCTAAAGCTAAGGCTTCCCCTTATTACAGTTGTTCGTCCATTGGGTAATTTCCCTGTATTGCAGCAGAGGGCAATCAAACAGCTTTTCTGTTGGATTTGTGAATCATAAAAAGTGCTGAATGTATATGTATATAGCAATAGTATTGCATTTGTCAATGTCACATGATAATATTGCCCGATTCGGAGTTCCTATAAAACAACAACAACAACACACAGATATCAATAAACGACAATCTGCACACAATCTCTAGCAACCGGCTTTTGGCTTGGCTTTCGCTCGCCGGTTGTAGCGCTCATAGTGATAACTGCAATTAGCAACGGAAACACACACTCTCACACACACACACACACGCGAACTGAGTGAAATTTGCAAATTTGCCAAAATCAAAACAAAATTCGTTTCTGATAGCTTCTTCTCTGGCTGTTATCTAAGGTCTGTGCCATTGTTTAATTAGCAAAAAATAATAATGTGATAATTGAAGTTTGGCAGCATTTCGGTATCCAGTCCCAGCTCGAGGGCGTATACGTAATATCGCTGGGGTACTTAGCGCCTGTGTTTGTTTGCTTATCTATTTGCCGTACACGAGTTTACGTAGTTTTTTTTTTGGCGTACGTGACAATGAGAAAGCTCACAGAGAGAGTTTTTTGACCAAGTCAAAAAGACGCTTCTAGACACAGTTTTTTTTTTTTTTTTATAAAAATATAAAATTTCCCAGGCATTTGCTCAGCCGAGCGTTAAGCCATTTCCTCTTAATGCAGTTTTTGTCTAGTGAAGCTGCTGAGCTCAACATTGTTTCGCTGCGGTTTGCTATTGCACAATTCTAGTTTGCGTTAGATTTGTTTAGTTTGGCGTATTTGTTACTTTGTTGTCTTTATTGCACCTGCTGCTGACGTAAAAACATTTTGAAAGCGTCTGTCAGTTATTGCCTACTTTTTTATTGCAAGCAACAAAAAATACTGGGTTGCTGTAGAAATCTTCATGCGCTGGCAACAATTGTATAAGTTTTGCTGCTGCTGGCAGTGCCTTTGCTGCCAGCACTGATTTTTAGATTTCCTTGTGCAGTTGAACATATATTTTACATATTTTATTTATTTTCTTACTCTGATGATGCTGCCAGCTCGTCTTTTGCTCAACTCTTTTTCTCCTTTCTCCTTCTCTTCGCAAGTATTTGTTGTGATCTGCTCACTTTGGCACACTTTGAAGCTCTGGCAGCTCCTTTTTTTATAGCAACTTCTGTCAGGCTGCCACTTAACTAATTAATAATCCATTATTTGTGAAGATAAACAATTTTACAATTAAAATGCAGTAAATGAATGTTATATATTTTATTTATTTATTTAATTTATTTATTTTATTTATTATGCTCCAGTAATATGATCACCCTGTGTGCTAGGCGTTGCCATCCAGCTATTTTTCCAGTTTCTAATAGGGTAACACTCTTCTGTCTATTCCCTCCTTTTCGTGCGTGTTCCTAGTGAAGCTCAGCTCGCAAAATTCTTCTGGCGAACATAAATTAACCAATTTAAACAATTTGCAATTTGTTTATTTAATAAATAATTGTGTTAAGCTATTCAAATTCATTGAGGGTGAGTTGAATTGTATAGAAAAATCCAGAAAATGCTGAAAATACTTCAAAAGCAATCAGCAGAAATTTCTGGAAATTTAGGAAGAAGAAGACGCAGCAACGGGACACTTTTTGCCTCTTTTCTTTATTATTTGCCTTCGTGTATAATTTCTTTTGATTAGTTTGTAATTTTTATTTGATTCTCTTTTAATTTATTTTTGTTTTTGTATTTTTAATTTGTTTTTAGCAAACGTCTGCGCTGGCTTTTTAGTTCCAATAAGCCAGCTGCCCAGAAAGCGTTAGACAATAAGCCAGCTGCACCCGCACCTGCACCTGCACCCGCTCCGACTGTAAAACCCACTCCAGCACCTGCTCCAGCCAAGCCTAGTCAACCTGCGCCCTCAGCCAAGCCTGTAGCAGCGCCCGTCGTCGAGCCGCCAAAGCCAGTTACTCCGCCAAAGCCCGCTGTTGTTCAGCCAGCTCCTGCGCCTGCACCAGCTCCAGCTCCTACAGTTGCACCCAAGCCAGCACCAGCAGCGCCCAGCTCACCGCCCACTCCAAGCACTCCAGCGTCCAGTTCACCACCCAAAGCAGCTGAATCCGCCAAGATGCCGATTCCCTTGCCAAAGTCCTTGACCGAGGCCAATACCAATGGCAACGAGAACGCCACGAATGGCAATGCCGCCCTCAACGACAACGATTTGGACAAGAAGCTGTTCGATGCCCAGCTGCCGGCCAGCAAAATCCCCAAAGTGGATAAGGAAGAGCTTAAGGATGCCAGCAAGGACTTCATACAGGGCGAGGCCAATGCCTTTGTGCAGTCCATCAAGGAGGCGCAGCAGGCAGGCGTGCGGTAAGCCACAAAAACACCCACGCACCACATTTTTTTTTTTTACTTTTTACATTTTCACAATTTTTAGTGGCTCATTTTAAGTTCTTTTTTTTTAATTAGTTTTCGCGCGCTAGCAAAAAAACTTCCGCATGGCAGCCGCAGCCAGAGCGAGAGCGAGAGCGAGTGAACGGGTTCAACGAACTCTGCTGACTTCTTGTCGCTAAAATAGTTGCCATGTGGCAGCAGCCAACGGGCGGACAACGTTGCAACAACAAAAATATGCGACTGTAATAATGCACCATGCTTCATCATGAATGACATGATGATGATGATGATATTGCTGCTGTTGTTGTTGTTGGTGACGATGACGTTGTTTATTTTAGTTTCATGTTCTGTGCTTGGGCGGACAGCTCTTGGCAACGGGCATCAACTGCCTGCCACTGGCGCTGCGGTTTGCACTTTTTTTCTCTCGCTTATGTACATACCCTGTACGTGATGAGCAAAGAGGCATATGTGCATGCAGTTGTCAGTAGATTACTTTCGATTTCTTTCGCGCGCTCTCTCTCTATAAGACAGAGATGCTAAAAACCGATTAGCAACTTCTGTGAGCTGAACTCTTCATTTATATACTCTGTATCTCTGCCTAAGATCTCTCCCAAACTCTTCTGTACATAACCTGAGATACATAGAGTCTACAAGATTTCATATTTGCTGTCTAGCTTCATAAATTATTGATTTACGTCTATATATACCATCAAGAAATCCATTAACTAGCCTCAGTTCTACTCCGAAGTCCTTACAGCAAGCCCGACCATCTAGTTAGCCCTATATACACAATTCATAAGTGCTCGCAGCTGGCTGTGGACCCACCGAAAGAAACCAAATTGATTTTCCATTAATATTAATGGTGTGAACCTTGCACGCGAGCCTTGCACTTCAGCCAGCTGGCTCAAGGATGTGGCCCGAAGCGGCCGAGAGTGCAAACACCTTTTGGCCGTGCGCCAAAAATCAGCGAAACTAAAAGCAAAAACCCTTGCATATCGACTAGAGTCGAGTCGAGTCGAGTGGTGCAGCGGTGCGACGCCAGCTTTTGTCGCCTGCCATCCGTCCGTCCGGGTCACATGAGCTCCCCCATGCCAAGTTTATATTTAAACGTAGCATCTTTTGGAAACGCAACGTTTGTCGCCGGGCAAAAGATTTACTTGAAGATTTATGATATATATATTTGGCTTTAAGTATACCTCAGCTGGGGGGGGAGGATTGTTAACAAATTGTTGGTAAATGCGGAACGCATTTGTAGAGAGTTCTTTAAGCGCATGGAAATGCATGTTTTATAAATATACCCAACTGATCGGGAGTCTGTTTCTATAAAAAAAAGTATTCATTGATATGCCTATGGAAGCCATGCCATAGGAAAATTCTGGTAGCTGTCATGGAAGCAAACTCTGTCTCTTTGTTCTATGTTTGTTTAGCTAGTCAATATACTCTATCGATTGTTCTTAAACTTATATATACATATTTATCCAGGATTATTGGATGACACGATATCTTGCAGATTTTAGCGTCTTATTGCTGACATCCTCTTAAGATTCACTTAATATATAAGCATAATCTTTTTAGTTATAAGAAATCATATAAAAGTACATAAGGCAGAGTTTTATAACTATTTATATACATATATAATATTTGTCTGTGAATCACAGCTCTACTCAGTGCGCCACTTGGGCGTGCTCGACTATGAAATACCCTGACCTGACAGAGCAAGCTTCTGGGGCTTGCAAGATCGTAGTATGCATTGCAGAGCATGAATAGTTCGAGTCAGCTGGCTCTTCCTTATCAGACATATATATGAACTTTATGGGCCACGCCTCGTTCTGAAGTTTTCCCATAATGTTTATGGCATGTATTCCGCTTGTCCCCTTCTACATTTTTTTCCCATAAAATGTATAGCTTGAATTCCCCTTCTCAATTGTTATACAAAAACTATAAATATATTTTCTACATACTTTCTAGATACATTTCTAGGGTATTCAAAAGTCGTTGCTTTTATAAATTAGTTCAACATTTTTTTTTTTCTTATTTTTTTGATTATTTTGATTTCTTTGTGTGTTTTAAAAATTTGTCTTTCGGTCTGTGTGCGGCAAATTGGCTGTGCAACGTTGCAGCCGTTCGTTGCCTGCTGCAGCTGCAGTAGCTTAAATTTAGACTAATGCATGTACATTTCCATATAATATATATGGTATCTGTACTATATGGAGATTATGTGATTTTAGTGAATTTGGCGTCACGTCTCAGGTCCAATTGCCGCAGTTCAGGTGATGGACAGCGTTCGTCATTTGGGCTGTGCTTGACAAAGGTACAGACAGCAACACAACAATATATGCCTATATAATTAGATATAGTTATATACATTCATTATATATAAGTATATATATACTATATCTTTTTGGCTCACGCGTACGCAAATTGATTTTGGCAAGCGTCGCTTTTGAAGTGCTGCCAAAATATTGTTTAGCAAACAAACAAAAGGCAAAAGTAAAAATCGTATGACAGAGCTTTTAGCAGTTTGTATAGCTGACAAAAAAACTAGTATATATATATCTGATATATGTATATCTGTATCATATCTGTTGCATGGAATAGATTTTGTATTTTGTATTTTTTTTTTTTGGCTAATTGCCTGGAAAGCGAGCGCATTAATTGAACTCGTGCCTGACTGCACGCAAATTGAGCTAATTAATAACACATTGCCACAAATGATTTACTAAATTTTCATTTAATTTGTTGAAAATGTGTGTGTGTACGTACGATATTCACTTGCCAATTGCCTGGTCTGTTGTATTTTGCTCTCACTTTATGTTTGAATTGTGCAAACAAATGCCGATTCTTATGCAATTCAAATTTCAAGTTCATGGCACGCCCAGGGCACCCCAGCAGCACTTGCGCACATGCCGAATGCGCTGACTAACCACTGAAATGTGAGTGGAGCTATGAACAGTGCTATGGATACCTAGTAAACTCTATATGATTGCATGAATAGCGTTTAGGCTTACAGCAGAGCTGGCTTAAGTTAGACTAAACATTACTATATTTATAATAAAGTAAATATAATTGATAGTAGTATATATATATATATATATATATAGTGCCATGCCAATCTTAAATTTCGTTCCAAGTATCAAAAGTTAGTTTAATTTTCCTCATACCTTATACCTACTACAACTGTATAGCACCCATACGCCCCGTTGGTCCTCAAATTTTATAGCTCTATAGCTGCCCTTTTATGAGCCATTAAATTTACTTTGAGTCATAAAAAAAACTTATCAGCTCTATAGTCAGCGTCTTTACACATATAATGTATATAATATATATATTGAGAAAATCGTGATTTAAATTTCAGCAAGTTCTCTTATTGTATTTTGTTGTATATAATTACTTTTGGGTTCAAGTTTTCTATACTATGCTAAATGCTTTCTTAACTACATGTCAAAGCTAGCTGCCTGCCTGGCTGCCTGACTGCCAGCTAAAGCAATCGAAAACATTGTTTGTCAGCATTTTCAAGGTTGCTGCCAACCCCCTGCGAAAGTGCTATATACACACATACATACATATATATATATATATATATATATACTCTCTTATATACATATATATTTGTTTTGTATAATATCTATTGTCGTTGAAAGCTGCTGGGATTTACGTAATCTCAGCGCCACTTGGGAGCAGCAATTGAAAATGAAAGCAAAATAAATACAAAGAATGAAAGAAAATAAAAAAGTTGAGAATGCCAAAGAGAGGCGTTTAAGCTGTGTGAGGTTATGTAAGCAGGCAGCATCCTGCTCCTGCTGCCAGTTGACATTGTGCTGTATGGCAAATGTCAGCGAAAGATATCTAAGATTTCAATCGGCCACAATTTTATAGAATTTAATTTAATTTTGAAAATATAATGCTCGATATATATACATAGATCTAGGTGTTTTTTGTTGCATGAAATTCATTTGGCATCTGTTCAAATATGTATGTGTATATATCTGAAAAAAAAAAAATATATATATATATACATATATATATATATATATATGTATATATATATATATGTATATATATGTTCGATACAATATTTTAGCAGAGTCTGTTGCGATGTTTACGATCAAGCAGGTTGCCTTTACTTTGTATATAAAGCATCCGATATAGCTATATACATAAATAAATATATGCAAAGACAAATTTTTATGAACATTTCAAAATCAAGTTCAAGAATTTCAGATACCTAGCTATAACTAAATATATATGTACATATATATTTGATTTATGATAGTATGCTTAGGGATAGTACAGAAACTAAATGAAAAACATGTGTTACGACTTACCTAGCCGATGCTATATAGTACATATGTATATCGCTTACATATCAAAATTTCTCTATATAAAATTGTTTTTAGCTGACTAGTTTCCTGTTTGTCTTTTATTATATAATTTTTATATTATACACATAAATCTAATTCATTATATTTTCTCTATGATAGTGCCAAAAAAATAAAATAGAGGGAAATATTTGAATGTGTTCATAATTCTATTATAAATGTAGAATGCGAGTTAGCTGGCACGTCTGCAGTTCGCAGACGAACTGTTCACAGTTCTTAGAACTGTTCCCTCTTTGCCCAGCGTTCCCACTTGCTCCCATACATATGTATGTATGTGTATTTGCTCGCAGCTCAGCTGGTTTTTTTGAATAGTGCAAATATTTACACTAAACAAGAAAAAGTAAAGCTAAAGCAGCGCAAATATAAATAAATGTACTCGTGTGGGCTTTAGTTACGCCCTGGGAACAATAAATTTCGATTAACTTTGATTACTTTCGTCAGGCTCGTCACGGGCCCGGCCCGCCGCTTATAACAACTACTTGAGTGTCGTCGTTATAAATTAAATACGTTGCTGCATGGGTATTAGTGTTCCTCAATAATTAAGCAATGAATGGGTGTGTATGTGTGTGTCATGTGAGGCAGGCACCGTTAACTCTGCTCAGTCAGCAATACCAGCAGAAGCAGCAGCGTCAGCGCCAGCAGCACGCCCCCATATAGGCTCGCCATATAATCCGGCGCTGCAGTCGCGCCGCTAACTGTACATAATGTTTGGATGTGCAAGGCGCAGCATTTATCTCTCTCTCTCTCTCACACACATCCGCACCCACTCACATACAGCTGCAGTGTTGCAAACACTTTCCTTTTTCGCACACACTTACACTGCACAACAAGGTAGCGCAATTGGCCGCACTGCTTACACTTGCTGCCAGCCGAAGCTTTCTAGCCATTTCGCTTCTCTCTTATGAATAAAACGCAAAGCTCTTTTTCGCTTTTTTTTGTCATACGTCACGTCCTACGTCAATTGCTAGGCGCACACACACAGTAGCGGCGGCAGCAACAGCAGCAGCAGCAGGCAACTCAGGCAGACAGCATAGCAGGAGGCAGGCCTCACGCACACACACGCACGCACACACACACACACACATGAGCACAATTGAAATACCAAAGCAAAGCTTTTTAGCTCGTCTCTCTGTCGCGCTGCCTGTGCTCGTAGCTGTGTGTGTGTGTGTGTGTGTGTGTGTGTGTGTGTGAGTTGAATAGTTTGAAAGTGAAAGAAAGAGGAAGGGTGCCGTTGCCGCTGTCGCTGCCGCTGCTGCTGCTGCCGCCGGCGTCGCGGTCAGACTGTCAGTCGACTGCAGCTGAGCCAAAGAACAAAATTTTCTGATCATTGTAACGTTGGACGTTGAATTCTACGGTTGCAAAGGTGAGCCGTTCTCCAAAGAAAATATAATAATCTAATACCATAAAGACAAACAAGTGATATTATTATAGATATATATATATAGTTAATATATAATAATTATAATATAATTAAGTCAAGTGATGTGAGCTTATGCAACAGCCAGGATGTGTCACCCAACCTTTTTGGGGTCAGTCGAAAGTGCAGTTTGCCAGCTTTTTTTGCATGTGCCAAAAGCGCAACGAAACCGGTTACCGGCATCAAGAAAATACGAAAGAAAAAAAAAACTGTTTATTTCTCAATATAGATGCAGCGCTTTATGGCTGTGTGCCCATATTAATATTCTCGGCTCGAGAGGCGAAAAATAAAACTGGTTTTGCCCTTAGCCCGTTGTGTGCCGCAGCTGCTGTGCAACTGTTGAGCGCGCTTGCAATTTTCGTTGCTGTACGTAAAGTAAAGCAAAAACAAAATCAAATGCCATTATCTATAAACGATAAGAAAAAAGAATGAAAAACGAAAAAACACCTTAATTACGACTGCTGCCAAACGATAAGAGCTCTGGCAATAGTTGTTGCCAAAAAAAAAAAAAAAAAAAGTAAATAGTAAAAAAATGTTTGCAATCAGCTTTAGCGGCACTTGTCGGTCTTCGTTGCCAGCCGTGCCACGCCCACCGTGCCTAACTGTGCCTTGAACTTGTTACGGTTGCAAACTACACATTAATATAGGTATTTCGCGGTCATTGCCAAGGCACATTGCATAATCGACACTTATCGACACCCACACCTACACTGGTGGCCCAAGCTATTGCTAACAGCTGCACATTAGCCATGCCTTTAGCTCTCTAATCTAGCATCCAGTTGAGCGTTATATAAGCGCTGCGCTGCTACAGTTTGACGCCCCTTCAGCCCCTTGGCTAAATTTAGTAAGCAGCTAAAAGTCGAGTTGCGGCTAAAAATACGGCGGAACCAAAGCAAATAAACAAAATCAAAGCAGCTAGAGCTACATACATATACACATGTATATCTTATATATATATATGTATATGAATTAATACCTGCGCATATATTTATAGCCGCGTTATACTATCCAGTAAAAAAACAATAAAAAAATAGAATCGAAAATTGCTTAGGGAAAATGCCCAGTTATTCAGTTGTTTTCTTGTTTATTTATTTATTTCATTTTTTTATAGCTTTTTTTTTTTGCCCCAACAACGAATCGCGCAAATTTGTTATACAAATTGCTGAGCTAGAGCCAACCGCCGTTAATTATTCAATTGAAATCTATTAAAGTCAGAGAGAGAGAGAGAGATAGAACAGCAAGAGCTTAAACAACGTTTGCATTGGGAAAAACTCTGCTAGCAATTTTCACGCTTTTCTCTATTAAAGCGTAAACAAAGGTCCGCTCCAGTTGCTAACTAACTGTCGAGAGTTGCATAACAGGGGTTGGGTTTGGCTAGACAGGAAATTAAATTGCACGACTAGTTGCCTCTCACTCGCACCACATAAAACATCGAGCTAGACGGAATGCATACATACACACACACACATACACATATGTATGTATGTGTGTGCGGGTGTTGCTTTGGCAGCGAACCTCAAAACAAATAAACAAACTTTTGAAATTTCAGTCACAATGTGTAAACAAATCACAGAGCAGCGGGCACAATATTTTCGCCCGCCACTTTAGCAGCAAAGCTGCTGTGCAAGCTTTTATCGCGCGCGCACAGGACTTTTTAGCTTTCACGCACAGCAAAGCTATAACTGGCTTTTAACAGCGGCTGTTAAGTAACAGAGCTGTGCTGTGCAGTAACAGCAGAAACTTGAGCAGTTACACTAGTGGCTGAAAATGTCTGACTGCAGCTAGGTGACTGTTATTAACAGTTGCAGTAGCGTGTAAGCTGCAGTTATATAACATAAGCTGCTACAGTAACAGCCGCAGCAACGTGTCCACTGTCTGGCTGTTGCTGCTGCTGCAGCTAAATGACTGTCGCGTCTGTCGCTGATTGTCTTCGCAGACTTTTTATAAATCAACGACATCCGGGCAATAAGCGAAAAAAAAATTCTAGCGAAATTTATGATACATAAGCATATAGCCTATAACCCGCTCTTTTGCTCTGCCTCATTGAGCAGTTGCCAAAAGAATTTTAATTCAATTAGCAAAGAAATACATTAAATATATATATTAATTTATATTTTCAACTTGATGCGGGCATGCGGCAGCCCTCTCTACTTATCCCCCTGCCATGTCCATAGGACATTTATTGGTTGTTGCCGGCTGAGGCTTAATCTTTTCGGGGTGGTTACTAAATACTTTATAGAGGGTTGACTTAAGTGTTTGATGAGGCATGAGGGCTGTGATCACTTAACATTTTCAGAGCTAATTAAGTAGCTACATTTTTGACGCTTCAGGGGACATTTTTACATTAAGCTGGGAAAACTTCCTCTCATTTCCTGTATTTATAGATTTATTCCCATTATTTATTTAAGAAAAACTTTTTCTACAAATATAATACCTCAACATTTGCGTTCGTTCCCAATAAATATATACATAGATACAGCCCTATAATTTCCCATTATTTATTTATAAAGCTTCTACGAATAAAATACCTCAACATTTGTCGCAATTCCCAACTATATGAACAGACGAAAACTTCTTAGTCTAGTTACCTGTATATATCAACTTATTGTTCCCATTATTTATTGATATTAATTTGTCCATGAATAAAACAGCGCAACATTTGCAATATTTCCCAATCGTATGTCTGCGCCGCTTGCCTGTTTGCTTAACTGTTTTGATTTTCGGCTTGTTTTCCAATTGAAATTGCAATCGCAATTTCCCGTTGCATTCGCTCACGTTTTGTTTTGGGCCACGTCAATGTCGTTGGCCAAATACACTTGTCTGCATCGGCGGGTGCCAATTTCTTTGTGCAATCGCGTCAAGCGCAGCATGGTTCCCCATTTTGCAATTAAGTCACACACATGGGCTCTTAGAGAGAGAGAGAGAGAGAGGGGGGGACAGAGAGCTATGCCCGTCGAGTTTCGACTGCTTTTAGTTCAATAACCCATGCGACTTGGCCATAAACTGGGAAATTGCAACAAGCGATTGCATTTTGGCTGCCAGTCAAATGCGATTCTTGGCCAGGCTTTCGCTTTCGTAGTACCCTGTATTTATTAAGAGTAGCTCAGAGGGTGGTTAGACCAACCAAATTTGTCTTAATATTATTTCCCTGTATTTATAAATTTCCCCAAAAATAAACAAGTTAATCTAGTGTCTTCTCTGCTAACTCTCTCTCTCTCTCTGAGACTATTTCCCACTTTTATTTAGCACCACATCACATTCCCCCTATTGCTCTGAAAACACCTACTTTTTCTCAAATTACAGTTTCTCAATTACAGTTTGATCTGCTAGCCGTTCACTCTCTCGCTGCGCTGTTTGTCGCCTGTCTAGGCTGTCTGTCTAGCCTTTAGCCAATAGAGCTGAGTTGGCCTAAAGTGGACTATCTTATCCGCTTCGTCAGCTGTTTGCGAGATCAACTTTTCGCTTCGTTTCGCTTTCGAGCTGCGACGCCGACAACTGCAGTCGGCAATCTCTGCTGGCTTATCAGCTGACTTGGCCAACTCTCACTCGCACTCTCTCTCTCTCTCTCTCTCTCTCGGTCGCTTCGTGACTGTCTTTCTCTCAGTTTTCCTCTGTCCGCGTTTGCTGCGGCATTCGCTAACTTCATTCAACATTCGCGTATCACAGTTAACCGTTAACAGTTGCCAATTTCAATTCGCGTTAATTCAGCGCGCTCTCGTTCGCGTCATTCGTAATTGCGGGTTATAAAGTAGAGCCCGAGCCATAAATCTAACAGATCATATATAACTTGATATATGTATATATACATATATGCACTGAAAACTCGCTTGATAGAAACGAAATCCTTTAGATTTATATTGTTTATAAAATACATATTAATTTGAAATTTAATTAAAAATTTGTATGTTATATAAATAAATAAAAAAAGTAAATATATATATAAATTAAATATAAATTAATATTAAATATATAATTTAAAAAAATATAATAAAAAAAAATATAATAAAAAAAATATAATAATAAAAATATAATAAAAAAATATATAAAAATATATAAGAAAAAAAATTAATAAAAAATCAATTTTTAAATATATTTCTTAACAAAAAATTAATATTGAATTAAAACAAAAAAAACTTTAATCTTTAAAAGAATAAATACCAAAAAATATAAAATTTCTCAATTTAATATATTGCCTTGGTTATTCCTCAAACTTTGTCCTATCTCTATGACTAGACTAGAAACCGAGTTCGTCAAGCGAGTGCTCACTGTGTATAAAAAACTGCTTTGCTGTGCTTCAAAATTGAATTTAAAGCTGCATCCTGTTGGCGTTCCTTTTATTTTGTACGCTGTTGTCAGGGTTGTCACGTTGCGCGCACTCAGGGTTGTGGTTGGAGTGGGGGGCAGAATGACGGCTAATGAAATCAGTTTTCAATTGTTGGGGCTTAATTCGATTTGCTGTTGCTCTTAAGTGCCGCATTTTGTTGTCAGGGCCATGAGAAGGCGAGGACTAGGCAAGGCTCTAAACTCTATGTGTGTGTGAGTGTGAGTGACATAAATGTTGTGCACACTCGAGTTAATTGATTAGTTGGCTTGTCAGCAGACAGACCGAGTGAGAGATAGAGAAAGAGAGAGGGGTTCACCTTTTGGGTCTATATCAGCTCTATCTGCGGCAAGTGCACTCGTCAAGCACTGTGAAACGCCCACAATCTGGAAACTAGTGCAAAATATAACTGTTAAATAAATCAGCTTATCTTTATGGGGCACTTTGAACATGAAACACCTCTCATATAACTCCTCAGAGATAGCCAAAGCCTACAAAAATGCCCAATTAGAGTGACAAACGAAGCAATAGAATTAGGAATGAGTCGAATAATATGATATAATAATATGATATTGATATAAGTTTGTAGAAGAGTGAAGGAAGTAAAAATATCTATAATGGTTAAAGAATATGAAGACTAGACTAGGTATGGAGAATAATGGGAGAATATATATGAGAAAATTATAAATATATCTTATGTAGGATAAAGATATATATATATATATATATATATATATATATATATATATATATATATATATATATATATATATATATCTATGATGAAATGAACATATATAAAATGTATCTATATAAGATATATCTGTATCTTGCTCATAGCGTGATCGTTTAGCAGAAACTGTGATAATCTATATGAGAAAGTGTAGAAGGAAAGTTTATATAGAGATAAGCAAAAGAGTGAAATTTGAACAGTTATATAAGAAAGATATAGATATATATTATACAGATAAAAGATTGCCAAGTTTAAGAGATCATTTAACAGCAATACTTATGAAGACCATGTTTCTTATAAGTATAGCAAAGGTATTATATATATAAAGAGAAGAGAGAGAGAGAACATATATAAATATATTTATAGATCATAAAGTTTAAAGCTTAAAATAGAAAAAAACTTTACCTAGAATCTATCAAGTTGTCATATGAAAACGAGATTATAAATCTCTACAGAGAGAAATTCGAGACTTATGAGTAGATATAATACCTATTACATACATATATAGTATTTTAGTATTATTATGGAAAGCGAAAAGCTGACTTAGTCTAGACTAGCATGCCCATAGAATTTCAAACTCTCGCTGATTCCACTTAGCGAGTGGGCACTGCACGTGCATAACTCTCAAGATAATCTGCTCAGCAAGTTTCCATCAGCTAGCTGACAAGCTAATGCCTAGAATTCGACAGATAACGCCTGCTATGTGAAGTGTGGCCAGTTTTTGCACACTTAAAGATAAGTTGTATATGAGCTAGAGCAAGTCTTATATAATCTGCAGATTGCTCTAGCTAATAGAGCAGATCTGTATACTATAAAAGATCTTAGTCATATATATATAACTTAAATTGTTTTCGAATTGGCATCCATAGGTGCAGCTTTGCGAATTACTCATTGAAGACAGCTGGAAAGAGAGAGGGAGGGAGTGGGAGTGGAAAATTAGTCACTAGAGAGCGAGAGAGCGAGAGGGAGCATCATTACGGCTGACTAATGAAATTGTAGGCGAATGAGCAAAACAAACTTCATATTTCGCAAAAATAAATACAAATGAAAACAAAACGAAACTCGAATAATATGGCACAGACATGCAGCAGCATGCAACATGGCTCAGCCGCTGCCACGCCCCCCGCTCTTTACACGCCACTGCACAGGCGTGAAAAGTAACTCGAAAAGCTTGCAACTCCTTCAGCTTCAGCTTCAGTTAGAGCCGAATGCACGTGCGCTGCCTCTGTGCTTGGCCGTGATTTCTATGCCGCATGCCGCACAAGCAGCGGCACTCTCATGCTGCCATTAGCAGCCCTCATTTCACACTCGAGCCGTCACTTCAACTTGACTTGACCGCCACTCACCTCCTCCCTCTCTCTCTCTCTCTCTCTCTCTCTCTGTGTCTCTGTGTGCCCCTCCCCCTTTGTGCTTTTTAGGCGCAACAATTTTCAGCTGCCGCGTGTCACAAATTTTATCGATTTGCGCCCTGCTTGCCACACGCCTCTGCTGCAGCTGGTGGTGGTTGCTGCATCAAATAAATATATCCTTCCGCATTATGTTGCGCTCTCATCCGGCAACAGTTTTGATACCCCCAGTCTACAGGGTATGCTGGCTAGGCATAGATGCATTGGGCATATCTCTATGAAGAGTTGTTTGGGATGTTCAACTACTGATCTTATCTAGTCAGGAAACTATCTTTAGCTATATGAAGACTAACAGATTTATAGAATATTAAATAGTACCTATAGATAGTATTTGAACTACTAATACTACTGTACTACGACTGTACTATATACTAGCTGTGCTACTACTGTACTACTGCTAATTCTACTACTGTAATAGTGCTACTATTGGTCCCACCACTGTCCTACTACTACTACTGTAATACTGCTACTATTGTCCTACTACTGTGCTACTACGACTGTCCTACTACTACTACTGTAATACTGCTACTATTGTCCTACTACTGTGCTACTACGACTGTCCTACTACTACTGTGCTACTATTTCTACTACTGTACTACTACTGTTCTACTACTACTACTGTTCTACTACTGTACTACTGTTCTACTACTACTACTGTTCTACTACTGTACTACTGTTCTACTACTACTACTGTTCTACTACTGTACTACTGTTCCACTACTGTACTACTGTTCTACTACTGTACTACTGTTCTACTACTGTACTACTGTTCTACTACTTCTACTCTACTATACATCATACATAGAGAACTAAGCTGAAAGGCAGGGTATTTGCTAGTCAGGCACTGTCAACTGCAGCGCACCCTCACATATATATTTGCACGCCGCCGGCGCCTGCGGCTAGGCAATGCTTTCTGCAGACTTTTTCAACCCTCGCCGGGCAACCCTCGCGCGCTCTGCTCTCTCTCTCGCTCTCGCTGAATTGCCAGTTGGTCCCGGGTGGGCGCGTCCGTTTAGCTAGTTGCGAATTGCCCAGAGAGAGTGTGTGTGTGTGTGAGAGAGAGAGAGAGAGAGAAAGAGAGAGAGAGGAGAGCGAACGAGCGAGTCTAAAGCCGAAGCTGAAGCCGCAGCCGAAGCCCGCATCATCGAGCTCGATTTTGTTGGCTCGCTGTTCGACACGTCCTTTAGTCAGCAGCTGGCAGTTTGCTCCTTAGCACCTTTGTGTAGCACACGCGCGCGCGTCCTTTTTTGCTCCCTAGTGTGTAGCCTAGACTCTTGTGTAGTAGCCTTTTTGTAGTATACCTTTGGGCGCGGCAACCAAACAACCAACCAACAGAAAAACGAGAAAAGGATCCAAAGCTGAATTTTTCGACAACTTTTCAGCAGCATCTCCAAGACGAGCGAACCACCAAATATATTTCTAATCAAACCAAAAAGCAATACAAATCAAGCGAGAGTGTGTGTCTGTGTGTGTGTGTACATGTGTGTGTGTGTCTGAATTATATATCTCTTTATATATGTGTATATATGTGTGTGTGTAAAGTAGTTGAAGCAGCTGCATTGTGATTTCATTTTACCTGCAAAAGTCCCACAAAAACGAAACTTTTTACACACACCAACAAAGCAAAAGATAACTTTTTGACCAAGGCCAAATTTTTTACCACGAAAACCAAACTTTACAAAAATCAACGAAACTCTTAAGAAACACTTTTACTACAACTTAAAACTAAAAACCTAAAACTAAAAGCTAACAACTAAAAAAAATGGGTTTGTGCGCTTCGAAGGATAAAAAGGAAAAGGTGATCGAAGGCGATGCCGGTGCCACGGCCAATGGAGGCGAGCCCAATGGCACGGCCACAACGCCAGCCGCTGGCCAAGATGGGTGTGTACATACATATATATATCTAAAGCTGCATATGTATGTGTGCGAGGGTGGCATTAAAAGTTGGCCGCAAAATAAGCTGGAAGCGACAGCAAAAATTTAAAGCTAAAATTTAACTTTGGGCATATGGCAGTTGATGCTTTCTGCAATAAGAGACATATGTGATATGCGAGGGTGGTTACAACAGTTTTAAAATTAAAAGAAACTGTGGAAATATGCAAAAAAAAAAGCTGGAAAATGCCAAAAATGATGATGATTTTTTATAAATTATGTATTTATGCATATATATTTTATATGTGATACAAAAGTGCTATGCATGAGGGCTGTCTGAAAACTTTTAATGTTTAAATTAAAAATTTATAAAAATAAATTTGTTTGTATATAAATATATACAAGTATAAATATTACAAATATTTTATATGTATGCGAGGGTGGACTGAAAAATTGTAATAAAAAATGGTATACAAAAATTTAATATAATTATTAATAGAGTGTTAAAAAACTAATTTTAAAATTATTTTCAAATATTTTCTGTATGTCACAAACTACTCAGACCACCCTCTTTCATGTATAGATAATATGTACTTAGTATATAATAGGCAATAGTGTATGCGCCGCTGTTTGGGGCTTGTCATAGGTCCTCTAAGTGCGTGTCTCTTTGGCGCTGCTGCTGCTGCTGCTGCTGACGTCAGGCTGTCCAAAGAAAAAGTAAAAAGAATACTAAAGTGGGCATAAAAATATTATTGCCCTGGTCCTTTTTTTTTTCATGTGTGGGCCCAGGCCAGGATACCCGGGACCGGGCAGACAAGAGGCGCGCATGTGCCGCACGCAACGGGGGCAGGGCGGGGCAGCATACGCTTATATAGTACATACGGCTATGTACACAATCTCTCCTATCTCTATCTACACTCGCTGCTGTGCGTATTCAGCGACAGCCGGCAAAAACATTTCACTCATTCAGTTAACTGAAGCTCAGCAGCGGCAACAACAGCCCTCACTCAGCGACGATTTGGCGTAGCAACCCCGAAATATTTGAGGCAGTTCTTTTCTTTTTTTTTAATGGATTCTATTTGAAATTGCGCTGTCGCGTGTCTCTAGAGATTCCTAACTAAATGGGCGAGAAAACATTGCCGACTTTTGGGCGCCAGAATTTGACACGGCCTCAAAAAACGCCAAAAGCAAACGAATGATGAAATGCTGAGCAATTAGGTTTATTGATTGATGGATTGGTAGATCTAGATGGATAGCTAGATAGATGAGCAGCGTCTGCAAACTTTGTTTAAGCATAGATGACATAAAGTATGTCCATGAGCAGTAAATTGAAGCCAGCTTTAGGCTAAGCTCTAGATAGATATACATATATATATAATATTATAATATATCTCTAAATACTATATCTAAGCCATATTAAGGTATACATAGATGAAACTAGATGTAGCTAAACAGATCTTTAGTCTATTCCCCGAAGTAACTCCCGACTTACAAGATGTTTTTTCAACTCTTCTCATTCGTTTAGCAAACAAGACACCATGGTTGACGCTGCTGTTCTCGCTAAACTGGAGGAGGGTTATGCCAAGTTGGCCGCCTCTGACTCGAAGTCGCTGTTGAAGAAATACCTGACCAAGGAGGTGTTCGACAACCTGAAGAACAAGGTGACCCCCACCTTCAAGTCGACCCTGCTGGATGTGATCCAGTCCGGTTTGGAGAACCACGACTCCGGCGTGGGCATCTATGCCCCCGACGCTGAGGCCTACACAGTGTTCGCCGATCTGTTCGATCCCATCATTGAGGACTACCATGGTGGCTTCAAGAAGACCGACAAGCATCCCGCTTCGGACTTCGGCGATGTGTCCAGCTTCGGCAATGTCGATCCCACCAACGAGTATGTGATCTCGACTCGTGTCCGTTGCGGTCGCTCGATGCAGGGCTATCCCTTCAACCCTTGCTTGACCGAGGCCCAGTACAAGGAGATGGAGGCCAAGGTCAGCAGCACTCTGTCCGGCCTGGAGGGCGAGCTGAAGGGCAAGTTCTACCCATTGACTGGCATGGAGAAGGCCGTCCAGCAGCAGCTGATCGATGATCACTTCCTGTTCAAGGAGGGCGATCGTTTCCTGCAGGCTGCCAACGCCTGCCGCTTCTGGCCCTCGGGCCGTGGCATCTACCACAACGACAACAAGCGTTTCCTGGTCTGGTGCAACGAGGAGGATCATTTGCGCATCATCTCCATGCAGCAGGGTGGCGATCTCGGCGAGATCTACCGCCGTCTGGTGACCGCCGTCACCGAGATCGAGAAGCGTGTGCCCTTCAGCCACGACGATCGTCTTGGCTTCTTGACCTTCTGCCCCACCAACCTGGGCACCACCATCCGTGCCTCCGTGCACATCAAGGTGCCCAAGCTGGCCTCCAACAAGGCCAAGCTCGAGGAGGTCGCCGCCAAATACAATCTCCAGGTGCGCGGCACCCGCGGCGAGCACACCGAGGCCGAGGGCGGTGTCTATGACATCTCCAACAAGCGTCGCATGGGTCTCACCGAATACCAGGCCGTCAAGGAGATGTACGATGGCATCACCGAGCTGATCAAGCTCGAGAAGAGCTTGTAAGCAGCTAACTCTCTAATCCCTAAAACAAAAACCAATTGAACCCCATCTGGGAGAGCCTTGCACTTTCCCAGTTTACCAGCTGAATGGAGTTCATTTGTTGTTTATCCGCCGCCTGGCGTGGGATTTCCCTTGGTGGAAAATCTCATCTTGCCAGCTGCTGCGTTTGCTTTAGTTTTGTCGTAGAATTTGCGTAGGGTATTTGTGGAGCGGGTATGCCCGGTCGTTCGTTTGCCAGCGGCACTCGGCATTTCGTTCGTCTACTTTGGGAGTCGCGGCTATAAGCGGCCGTCGCATGTCCGCCCAACCACCACCAACCACAATCAAAAACCAACAACAACAACAACACCAACAACCCCACACAACAGCAACAACAACAATGGACAACTAAATATTTGCTTAATGGAAAACCTAAAGGAAAAAGAATGTAAAACATTTTGGCATTTGTGTCAAGCAAAAAAACAACAACATAAAAAACTTTAAATACTTTTATTTTAAGTCTTAAGTTTATAAAAGAATTAAAATTATAAAAAAAAAACATAATAAAAAAAATAAAAGAAAAGAAATTTTGTTTGGAATAAAGTTAGATAATAGATAAGTAAGACATTAGAGATAGATGATAGATAATGAAGAACTATATGAAATGATCGATTGACTGGCGAATGCTGTTCCTTTTACTGCTCTGCTATGCGATTCTCATGGATTCAAGGGAGCATCCAGAGCTTTCAAGACTAACAAGCCTAGAAGAGGACTAAAAGGAGAAGACTATAAGGAGAGGATGAAGAGGAAGGGGAAGACCAAAGTGCATATGAAAATTCAAGGACTAGAAAAGAGCACTTGAAGAAGGAGAAGGAAGGGAGTTGAAGAAGACTAGAAGAGGCGGAAAAAATAGAGAAGATTGGGAAGCTAGAAGACGCCGAGAAGTAAGATGCGAAGTGAAGAAGAGAAGGAGGTAAATAATTGAAGTAGACTAGAAGTTGAAGACGACTCGACGAAGGAGGGGGATGAGAGTCGATAAAGACGAGAAAAGGAAAGCAGAAGATTGGAAGGCTAGAAGACTGGAAGAAGGCGAGGAGGCAAGAAGGAAAATACGAGAAGAAGATCAGAATAGCTAGAAGAAGCAAGGAAATAGGCGAACTGGAATAAGAGACAAAACAGAAAAAGCGACGAACTGGGATACAAAGGACTAGAAAGAGAGGTCAAAAGAGAAGAAGAAAAAGAAGTAGAAGGCCCCAGAAGAAGTGGTCGAAAAAGGAAGCAGAAGGCACTAAAACGAGGTCGAAAGAGCAGACGAAAGAAGAATGAAAAGGCACTAGAAAGAGGTAGAAAGTGTAGACGAAAAAAGAAAGAGAAGGCACTAGTAAAAGAGGTCGAAAGACGAAGCAGAAGGCACAAGAAAGAGATGGAAAGAGCAGACGAAAGAGGAAGCAGAAGGAGAGAGCAAAGCCATGAAGCACCGCTATTAGGAGCAGGCAAAGAGGAGAAGCAGAGAGGGAAGAGAAAGCGAGAGACTAACGGCTTTCCATCTGCTAGCCAGGGGGAGGAAGATGTATCTACCTCAGGGAGAACAGTGTAAGCAATAATATATTCCATATTCGATTTATAGATGGCGTTAGGATGAAATGAATCTGTATTGAAATCTGTTTTCGATTTACAAAATAAATATATAAACTCAAATAAGTTACGTTTTATTCCAGTCTGTGTTTACCTTCTTTGATATTTACGCTTAGATCGAACATTATTTAGCTCCTGCGAGCTGCGTCAGCTAAATGCGGTTATCGATCGACCGATGGCACGCTGAGAACGTGGAATGGAGCAGGGCGTGGTTCTCAATCCTTTTTGGAGTCCTCGCGGCACTCGGACTCGATCAGGGAGGAGATGCCTTTGTGCAGCTCGGAGACAGCCTGGTATTCGGTGAGTCCGATGCGCCGCCTGTTGGAGATGTCGTAGACGCCGCCTTTGGCCTCCGAGTGCTCGCCGCTGGTGCCGCGCACCTGGAGATGGTGCTTGTCGGCCACCTCCTCCAGCTTGGCCCGGTCCTTGCCCAGGTGCGGCAGCTTGATGTGCACCGAGGCGCGTATCGTGTTGCCCAGGTTGGTGGGGCAGAAGGTGAGGTTGCCCAGCCGACTGTCCTGGTTGAACTTGAGCGTGTGGGACAAGGACTCGACGCCGATGATCATGCGCTCGTAGGCGCGGCCCAGGTTGCCGCCTCTCTCCATCGAGATGACGCGTATGTGATCCTCCTCGTTCACCCACACCATGAAGTTCCGGGCCCGATTGATGAAGATGCCACGCCCCGTCGGCCAGAACCTGGAGGCGTTCGCCGCCTGCAGGAACTTGTCGCCCTCCTTGAACAGAAAGTGCTGGTCAACTAGCTTCTGCTGCAAGTCCTTGTCCATGCCCTTCAGCGGCATGTACTTCCCGGCGTGCTCGTAGCACAGAGTGCCCAGCACCTTCTTGATCATGCACTCCAGCTTGGTGTAGTCCTCCTCGCTCAGGCACGGATTGAAGGGGTAATCCTTGATGGAGCGGCCGCAGCGAACGCGCGAGGACACTATGAACTTCTGATCCGGATCGAGATCGGGGAAATCCGAGCCGTAGCCGAAACATGTGCCCGGATGCTTGGCGGCCTTGCCGAATCCCTTGTGGTAGTCATTGATGATGGGATCGAAGATGTCAGCAAACGTTTTGTAGGCCTCCGGATCGGGCGCGTAGATGCCCACGCCGGAATCGTGATTGACCAAACCGGACTGTATGCAATCCAGGAGCGTCGAACAATACGAGGGCGTCACCTTGGTCTTCAGCTTGTCGAACACCTCCTTGGTCAAGTGCTTCTTCAGCAGCGACTCCGAATCGGACTCGGCCAGCTTCTGGTAGCCCGCCTCGAGCAGCTCCAGGATCTCGCACGGCGCCAGGCTGTACGAGCGCATGGAGTTGCCTTTGGTAAGGGTGCGGAACAAGCGAAGCGAATTCATCTCAATGAGCGGACAAAAAACTTCCAATTTACGATAAATCAAATAAATCCAAAAATCTAAAAACTGAAATAATATTAATTTTGTTAGACTGTGGCCAAAAAAACAAGAATGAGCATATTGTTTTATGACAGCTAAGCCAACGCCAAGCAGATGCTAAGCCAAGTAGATGCGATTTAAACTATAGTCACTTCTACTATTTATACTTATTTAAAAGATTGACAAATATTAACATGCAAACCGCACTTAACAGAAAAGAGTGAAAATAATTTTGAAAATAATACTTTTATCGATAGCTGGAACCATCGCAACAAAAGAACTAACTCAACGATAGTTAAAACAACTGCACAAAAGGCAAGTAAAACAAAATTTTAAAAAATATCATAATGAAAATTAATGAAATAAATTGAAATTATGGTCAATATATAAAATTAAAAATCTGTACTTCATTTATTTTTAAATACATATTTTTATGTGATCACGATACTTAAACGATAGCTTAGCTAGTTCACTTGTGAGCGAAGCTCCAGCGAACTATCGAACTAAACGAATCATTTACTAAGCCTATTGCAAGTTTATCGAACTATCGAACTCGGTAAACGATTGCCAGCGAGTCGGCCTAGTTCACTTGAGCAACTGCTATAGAATTCGAGCTTCCACAAAACAGTTAAGAATGGTGCAGGTGTGGTTTATGGACAGCGTTGACAGCGATCAGCGACTGGAGCACAAGCGTGAGCCAGCCACCTACCTAGATTTGGAGACGCTCTACAAGACAACGGGCGTGGAGTACTTTAAGGTAAAGCCTCGCCACGACCTTGGCAAAGTCGCGCTTATCTCGCTCTTTCCCACGTTCACTTCTTATAGATCGATGCGGACAACTATGAGCAGGATGAGGTGCTGCAAGAGCTGCGCCAGAAACGTGGCTACACGTATGAGGATCAGGTTTGCAGTGCCATTAATACAAAGACTTGTTTACTAATATATTTCTTCTGTCTGCAGATCACCTGCTCCGAGCAATGCCTGCCGGATTATCTGAACAAGCTGAAGGCCTTCTACACGGAACATCTGCACACGGATGAGGAGATTCGACTGGTTCTCGATGGTTCCGGCTACTTCGATGTGCGCGAGTAAGTAAACACACAGTGTTGCCACTACTAGCCGCAAAGTTGCTAAGAGAAAAGGCTAAAGAATAGGTTGTCATAAATTCCTTAGCTAAAAGGCTAAATCGGCTACATTGCGCAACACTAATAAACTTATTTTTCAGCGGCGAAGACAACTGGCTGCGCATAGAGGTAATCAAGGGAGATTTGATTATAATACCTGCTGGCATTTATCATCGTTTTACGCTGGACAGCAAGGTACGCATAGCTAATAAATCTCTTATCAGCACAACCTCTCACCTTTGCTAATCCACAGAACTATATTAAGGCGCGCCGATACTTTGTGGGCGAACCAGTTTGGCTCCCACACAATCGGCCAGCTGATAACATGGACTGCCGCAAAGCATATTTGGAGCAATTGGTGCAATTGAGCAAAGCTTAATATATTTACCTATATAAATAACTTTGTTATGGCTTGACAAGCATTAAAGTAAATATTTGTCTTATAATCATCCAAAAATGTCAACAAACTAATTTAGTTCCAGTTCCAATGAACGGCTCGCTCGCCCGCCGAAAACATATGTTTTAGCATAATGTAGTTTAACATTGTGCTGAACTGCAATTGAAGTTGAACTGTTATTAACATATGATTATTATACACAATACAAAATAAAACATTATCCTTATTACATTATTATTAAAAATCCGAGTTTATTAAAATCTAAATGAAATAGTTCAAGTAATATTTAGCATAACAGAAATATAACTTGTCAACTTAACAGCGCCAGCTGCTCCACAGTTAACATTGACATTAGCTAACATAAGATATCGATACTATTGCGGCCTACTGCAAACGCATGCCGCCTTCGCATTTATCGAAAGTTTGGTATATTTTGTATCGGACGTTCGCGGTCACACTACTGCGTTTACTTTAAATGTATAAGCAACATTTACAAAAACAACGTCAAGCGGGTAGGACGCGCTGAAACGTTAGCGGATAAAAGCACCGTTTAATTATTTTACAATTACGACTTTGTTATTTGTTTACAAACAAAGCTGATAACGAGAAAAAAGTATGCTACTCGCGATTGTGTTACAGGTGTAAAATTTATTACAAAGGTTTCGCCCCGGCCCCTCCTCCACTGCTTCGTGTGTGTATGTATATAATCAAATATGCATGTGTTTATTTAGTGAGTGAGAGAGAGAGAAAGCGTAGTAAACAAATCAAATAGTAATTAAATTAAATAAGCAAATAAACAAAAGTGCAATATTTAACAACAAATTTACTAGTGCGCGATTTTTGTGCGTGTAAAAAAACAAGTGAAGAAAAAATCAAATTTTTGGAAAGCCGTAGTTGGCAGCCAAGAAGCAGAACGACGACCAGCGACAACGCAGCAGCAGCGCGTTCTGCAAGTGTATTAGTGTTAAAGGTTCGTACATACATATATACGTGCATATGTGTGTGTGTGTGTAAATAAGCAAGCGTATATACATATATATATCTAGATTATATATGCACAAGTAAATAAGCAAATTACCAAACAAGCAAAAAGTGAAATTTCTCAAGGCAGAAAATTGAATAAAATTTTACGTGCACTTCATCAGTGCTTGTGTATGTGTGTGTGCGTGTAGGATAAATTCCAAGAGGCTGGACGCCAACGTCGCCGCAGCAGCGCCGTCTACAACAACAACAACAACAAGCAGCAGCACCAGCTTAACGGATTTTCTACTCTTTTTGCTCTTTCCGCGGTAAGTTTCCAAAGCATAATCAAGCCAAGAACACGCTAAAATTTTCATTACGTCGAAGAAAAATTCAATATGTATGCCTTGCCAGCCAGAGTTCCCCCGCCCTGCGTCTTATCCATCGCAGCTGCTTCCCCTATCCAATTTAACCTCAACCGGTCTGCTGCTGCTGCGGCCGGCGTCTGCGTCGCGTGTGCATGTCGTTATATGTAAGTGTGTGTGTGTGTGTTGGTTGAGTTTTCGTACCAGTGTGTGTGCGCTTGTCAATACGCTCGTTAAAAAAACCCTCAGTTGCTAGCGCTGCTGACGTCGTCGTCGCTGTTGACGTTGACGCTAACGCGATGTCAGCGGCTTCTTCGACACTCGCGCACATTATTTTGCAAGCTGTTGTTAGCGTTAACTTTTTTCGTCTCTTTTTTCTATATTGACAATTTTTACAGCTTTTACCGTGTTTTTTTTCCGGTAGGGTAGGCGTGTGGCCGTCTCAGTGACGCCATACTTAGGCGCTCGCTTTTATTATCTGCTGCTGCTGTTTTTTTTTCTTCTTCTTTGTTTCTTATATTTTCAGTTTGTCGCTTGGCTACGTTTTTATGCTTAGGCAACGGGGTTCCGCCGTTATCTATATACACATTTGCGGTTGCTATACCTCAGGCTAATGTGGGCGTGTGTGAGTGTATTTGTGTTGGGTTGGTTCTTATTGTATAGGATACTTTAGTGGCGTGTATTGGCGTCATTATGAATGAGCTTTGCATATTGTGTTAATGAACTTTCATTTGCGCAAACAACACAAAAGAAACACCGTTAATCAGTTGATTGCATTGGCTTTTGTACACTAGCAAGTTTCGTTAAGTGACCCTTCCTTCTCGCACACATTTAAATACGCACGCATGCACTTGTTCGTCCAGCCTCACTCACTCTCTCGCACTACTACTCTACTACTACCTTGGCCCCTTCCACTCGCATGCTCACTCTCGTTCGCTCGCTCGCTCTCTCTCACCACACTGTATCTCTTTCCCTCTCTTGTGCCAACGAACGCATTTGGCAATAGCACGAAAAGTTGCATGCTCCAAAATACGCACACACACATATACACAGGCGAATTCTACTTGCTCGCTCACTCACACTTGGTGCTTGTTATGCTGGCTGTGCTCACACACGCACGCACCAGACTGTCGTTAGTTTTAAACTTATTTTTGGCGTTCTTTATGTGCTTGCATTCTCGCCGTCTCGTCTCGATGACGACCCAGACCCGCATTTTCTAGTCGCTGCGTTGAGCACTGAGTGTGTGTGTGTATTGGTATCAGTATCGTTGTTCACGTGCATGTGTGTGTGCATGAGAGTTAGTGTTGAATGTTTGGGAGCGGGGCGCTAGCAGCCGAAATTTTCATCGTTCAGTTTGTGTGCAAGTGAAACGGCACCTGTTTACCCACCCTCTTCACACACACACACACACACTCAGATATGAGGAAGGCAGACTTAATGCAATGCTTTTGCTATTTGGGTTATGATGGATTTTCTTTTCCTGTGATGTGACCCAACTATTTGTAATTTGCATTACCGTTATCGGAGCATATGTAGAGTATTTGGCATACACTTTTCGTTAAGTTTGACAGTTAAAGTTTAAAAAATAAATAAATGAAATTTAAAATTCTCTTATTATATACATATATATATATTTTTAATTATATCTTAGGTAGAGTATTGGTTGGTTGTCTGCATCTGTTTTACTTATTTTCTATTTCGTTAGCTGCAAATGCAAACGAATTGTTGAAATAACACACACACACACATACACACAGAGAGAAACATACGATAACTCACATAGGCACACACATACACAAACACACGTACATACGCAAGCTCTCTATATGCAGAGGCTTACAACAACAAGAGGAAGAAGCAGCAAATGCAGTTTAAAGCGCAACTAAAACTAAACACAGAGTAGTAGTGCCTGTGGGCGTTGAATGGGGGGTGGGGTTGGGTTAGAAATGGTATTTTAGAGCATATGCCACAGCATGCACTGGTGTGTGTGTATGTGTGTGTGTGTGTTTGCATTTCTATGTGAGCTGAGTGGATTTTATATCAAAAGTACAGTCGCTTAGTGATGTTGTATTTCATAGTTATATATATGTGTGTATGTGTATGTGAGTACATAAATTGCATGCTCATGCTTCAATAGTTGCATGCAGCGATGCTTCGTTGAGTTACAAATACAAGCATACGCACACATATAAATATATATATATTGTGTGTGTGTGTGTGTGTGTGTGGCTAAGCCTAAGCGCCAAACATTGTTGACAACTAAAACAAAAGCACAAAACGGGAGAAACAGCAACAACATTGCGATCCCATTTAATGATTACGTTGCGCTAGCGTTAGAGCGAGCGAGAGAGCGAGTGAGTGTGAGCGAGCGTGAGTTTATAACAGATAGCTCCCGGGCAGCAACAGAGATTTAGTGGTCACTCTCTTTCCATCCCACTCTCTCGCTCTCGCTCGCTATGTGTGTGTGTGCGTGATTACTAAGAGTTCCTCACGCTTGGTGCCAACTTGAACTTAATTGCACGCCAATCGTTAGTGTTTCGTTCAGTTTTTTTTTTATCGTTAACAAGTGTCAACGCTGGTTCAGTCACGATCAGGTTAGAGCAAAGGGCAGCAGCAAAGGGTCAGCGTATGGCGCTGCCAAGGCTCAACTTTTTTCTTGTCTTTTTTATGGCTTTTTTTGTGTCGCTTCACTTAACTACGAAAGAGTGAAAGAGCGCGAGCGCTGCTATGTGTATGTGTGTGTGAAGGGAGTCGGTATGCGGCTGGACTGGCCATGGGCATGGGCTTAAGGGGGTGTTGGAAGCCGCTTTACTTTTGGCTGCTGTCGCGTGTTTGGCAAAAAAAATCGATTAAAAGACATGAATAGAATTTATATTATACGCAACATATATATGTATGTATGGGTATGTATATAAATAAGCTTTAATTTTATTTATATATAATATAAAAAAAGAAAAAATTCTTGTAAAATTTTATTATTGATTTTTCTAAGCAAGTTGAGCTCGGGGTGCAGCAGCAGCAGTAGCGGCAGCCTTATGTATCAAAATTTTTCGGCAGCAAACTATGCCCAGGGGGTTGAGGGTGGGGGTGGGGGTGCTGGAAGAGCGCCCTAAGGGTTGTCTTTGTTGTTGTTGTTGTTGTTGTTGTTGTTTGTGTAGTTGAAATGCAGACGTTTTTGCATTGTTTAGTGGGTGGCTCTGTGGCTGTAAAGTGGCCCAAAACACGGACAACACACGCACACAGATACAGATGGAGGCTATGGCCGGGTACAGCTGTGTACGTGTGTACATAAAGCACACACACATACATATATCTTTATATATATAAATGTATACAGTCGCATGCAAAAACGGATACAGCTAGAGATACAGCTACAGATACATATACAAAACAAGGCGTGTGGTCGTGTGGGCGTGGCCGTAGTTGGGCGGCAACTGACTCGCTTCCTGGCTGGCTGCTCGCATAGTTCAAGTATGCATATAATATCCGGGACTCGGGACTTCGGTCGGTGCCGAAAACGAAGCAGCAGGGATTTGGGTGGGTGGTGTAGGTGGTGCGGGTGGTTTTTGGTTTGGTTTAACAGCATCCGACAAAGGCCTACGGCAAATGCGACGCGAACAGCATTGCAGCTGGGCTGGGTGGTGTGGTGTGGTTCAGCTTGAGTGGGTTTGGCTGGGTGGTTGAGTGGAGCAGAGCGTGTGGCATGTTGGCTGGTTGCGTGGGCGCTGGTCGTTGTCCCTTTTTGCTTTTTGGAGTACGACAAATGTGTCGCGAGTGAGTCAAGAGAGAGAGAGGGGAGAGGGGTTCAGGGTGGTGCGGGTCACAGGCCACACGCTCAGTGGGTGGCTCTTGTTGTTGTTGTTTTTGTTGTGCAATAGTTGCGTAATCTATGCGATGATATGCCCCTGCGCTCGCATTTGAGCCCTATTGTAGTTCCGTGTGTGCTTGAACTAGGACCCGCTGGCGATTGCATAAAGCACAGATCAGGGCCAGGGCTCCACTCCTTAGAGAGAGAGATAGAGAGAGAGGGATATAGATATAGATGGGCTGTAGAGGTAGTTAGTTTGTTTGTATTGGTGGAGGCAGTGCCTGCCGCCTGGCTCTATGGTTGGCTTGGAAACAGCTGCAACAACAACTGACAACAACAACAACAACAACAACCACTGCAACTGCAACATGCAACAACAACAGCAACAATAAAATCCACACAGCAAATGCAAATTTGGAATTGTAATGCACAGAAATCCGAAATAGCTGGCCGTTTTTGTTATAGATGAGCATATGTAGGAGGAATAGGTACTATATATGCATGTATATATATCTATATCTGTATATATGTATCTATCTATGCATACAAAAGATACTAGTTGAATCGTGCATATCTATATATTACATATAAATATATATAAATATATTATATATAAATATATTATATTTAAATATATTATATATCGCATAAATATAGCTTTAAACGATTTAAAGCTTATAAAATCAATTTGAAATGGATTTTTATAAAGAGATATTGATATAGCTATAGCTGTAGACCATATCTACATCTATAGATGTATCTTTCCCTTTATCTATCCTTTCTAGATATCTGTATCTATATATTTGCCATTTTCTATATCCCTATACTACTTTTCTACATATCTATATCTTTATCTTTCCCCTTATCTATATCTCTGTCCTTGTCTACATCTTTGCTTTTCTCTACTCTACATCTATTAAAGATTTATGTAATACTTATAGTTTTACAGCTTTCAAGCTTTAGCTTAGCTTTAAAAGCAAACTTTCAAATTATAAAAAAAAAAACCAACTTTGTAGGAAATATGAAACTAAATTTTATTGCTTTTATATTATGTTTTACTTTGCATCATCAAAAGTTGTAATTTTCGAGTTTCTCCACATAACTGCGTATTATCTAAAGATCTATAAACAAATGTAAATGGATAGCTATAAAGTTTATCTATACATATATATAGATCTATGTAAATAGATATCTTTAAAGCTGTCTGATCTGTATCTGCAGATCTATAGCAGAGATCTATGTAAATAGATATCTTTAAAGTTTTGTCTATATCTATAGATCTACTTTAATAGATCCAAAGAGAAACTAAATGCATTTATATGAAACTAGAATATATGCCCTAAAATGCTTTAAGTTTTTATATATCAAAGTTAAAACTATTGGAAGCACAAGCCTACCTATGTAGGCAGCAATTATTGACTATATAACTGTGCATTTAATGCAATTAACTAATTGCAGTCGATATTAAACAAGTCTAGCCAACTGCAGATAACTGTGATTAGTTAAACGACTTGTATACAAAAATATATATGCATAAGCTAAGCAATACTTAACATAGAACTGCTATGTTATTAACATATGTTATAGGTATGGCTAAACTCTCTGAATTTGAGCTTAAATTAGATTCTATAGAGTTTCTTAAGCACTGACATAGTAAGCCAGTCAATATAGTTTAGACTAAGAAATTTTCATAGATATTTTGTACTCAGAAATGATATTAGTCTTAGCCCGGCTTTTCTGCCTATATATAGAAATATATAGTGTATACTTACATATATAATATAGCATATCTCTGCTTGCAATCTCTGCCATAATCTCAAATCTTCGCCAATTTTAGCCACACCACATAACTACCCCTAGCTCTCTCTCTATCTCTCTCTCTCTCATCTATATATCAATATATATGAGCTTAACACCTGCTACAATCACCTGCTTCGCCTTTGCCCAAGTCAATTCCCCCTGCACACATTTACAGGAAATTAGTTTTAGCCACATTTCCTGCGCCTAGTTGGCCATTAATATTACCAAATTTTAATGCTAATGCAAATGCCACACCAACTGCAATTAGCGCTGCTTTTGGGGGGGTGGTAAACTGCAAGTGGGCGTGGCACTCGAATATATTCGACAGATTAATTATGATATATACTATATGTATGTATTTGTTTGCTAGTATTTGTAGCTACGTCTACTAAACTACTCCTGCGACTATGAATTGCAAACGCAACTGTACCTGCAGCTGTGTGTGTGTGTGCTTTGGCCTGTGTGAAAGGGGTGGGGGTGGTTGGGCGTAGGTGCGGCAGGGCTAGGCTGGGCTGGTTGGTTGGTTGTCGGGCATGTAGGGGTTAGCTGTGACTAGGCGACGAGAGCGCTGATGGTTTTGCATGACTGCGTGCGTGTGTGTGTGTGTGTGTGTGTGTGTGTGTGTGTAGGCGAGTGTAGCTGTGTGCGTGTGTGTTTGGGACTTGGCTTCGATTTTGCGCGTTTGGCAATTATGTGGACATGTGTCTTGACACCGCCTATTATATATATATAAATGTATATATATGTGTGTATGTATTTGTATACATTTATATATATACACACGCATGCAGGTAGCGCCCCCCTCACACACACACACACACACACCCACTCGAGGCAGCGAGGCGACCCCTGCTATTGACATGCCCCCTGCTGCATAACTGTATTTCTAGATACACATTTTTGTTAGGGCTTAAAAAAAAAGACGAGCTATGCTCGACTCGCAGATTACCTGTAAAGAGAGTTGTAGAAAAGTTGCTGAAAAAATGCAAACATAACACATAAATATATAACTAGTTTTAAGATGTCATATATATCAACTATTGGATACCCTGTAAATCACATAGCATACGTAATTTCATATAAAGTATCTATATAAATGTTAATATATACATACATTAGCATACATTAATGTCAAATTCAAGTTCAAGTATATACTATATGGTATACACATAATATAGTTTATTAAACTGCAGCAAACCTTTGCTGAAATTCAATATGCCCCATTTTTTATAAATATCGTCAAGCAGTGCAGGGCATGAAAAAGAAGAGAGTACAAAAACCGTTAACCGACAACGACCAACTGCAAACGTTTGCCTGTGTATGTCTGTGTGTGTGTTGAGCTGGCTCATGGGTGGATGTAGAGTTGGGTGGCCGGCAGCCAGACAAAAAGGCAAGCAAACACCGTTAGCTTTAAGAGGCGACTTTAAAGTTTTCGCTGTATGCTTATGTATTACATAGCTACGTATATATAAATAGCTGTACATATGTATGTACTTACATATGTATCTGCTTACAACAAAAGTTTTTGGGCTGCCTTTACTTTGAAGTAAACTTGTCGAAGCTTTCGTTCAGTGGTTGACGTGAAGGAGGCGCAAAAAATCTACACACACACACATACATACACCTACACCGTAGCAGCAGCGAACACGGCGTTGCCACTTTGGCTGCTCATTTTCAGTATTTCTACTCGCACTGCATTTTGCTTATGTTATTTTATTGTTGTTTATGTAGTTATATTTTGAGTTGCTTTAATTGCCACACACATATGCACACACACACATATACAGAGGCGCGCAAATGCACACACGCACGCACAAAAACCAATATGCCTTTACTACTCACACTCTCACTTGGCACTTATTCTTGTGTCGCTCTCCCGCCAGCGCTCACTCTCTCTCTCTTTCTCACTCTCCCTCATACGGTTCAGTGTGTCTGCTAATTTATGCACGTTGTTCGGTTTTTGGTGTCTGTGCAAAAGTTTTTTGATTGCCCATTTTATACTCAATTCAATATTATTTTATTTTACATACTTGTGTGTGTGTGTGTGCGTGTGTGTGTTTATGCGTGTGTTGCTCTCATTTTACAGCTATTTTTTTTGGCTGCAGCTGCCTAGTAGTCAAAGTCAATGTGGAAGACAGTTTCATATCTCAATTTTTTTCATATAGTTTATTTTGTTGTATTCTCTCATTTTACGCTCGCTCTCACGGTCGCTGCCTTCATCTCGCGCTCTCTCTCTTTCTCTCTCTCTTCTATTCGTTTGCCTTTTTTGCTTGAGGCAATTGACCGTTTAAATGAGTCGCCGCCGCCGCCGTTGTTGTTGTTGTTGCTGTTTTAGATGCTGTTGAAATATTTTCTTATTTGGTTTTACTTTTATTTTGTTGTTGTTATATATATACCGTTCATCTCACGATAAAGCTAAACGAAACCCTTTACCTTTGTGCGCTGAGCTAGTGTTGCCACTTTATTTTCAGCGTAGACAAGTTTCAAGTGGAATTGCCATGCAGTTGCTGCCGCTGCTGCTGCTGTTGTTGTTGTTGCTCTTGTTACTTCCTTGTTTCTGTCATTCTCAACTTTGTATATACATGTCTATGTATGCATGTTTGTATACTTGTATATACAGTTGTGTGTGTGTGTTTGTGCGCGCTTATGTAACTGCGTCGCGGTTCGTTCGCCAGGCAAAGAATGCGCAAGAAGACAGACGACAGAGACCCATCACAACCACACACATGCATACGTGTGTATATATGATTTTGATTGTGCATGTGTGTGGCATTTTTTAAACAAACTCACACACACAAACATGCCTATTGTATGTATGTATGTGCATAAGCGAACACTGAAAATCAAGCAAATTCAGCGCTTTACATTCTTTTTGCATTGATCTTTTCTTCGTTAAGTTTTCATGGTCGCTGCGCTGCGCTGACGTTGGCTAATTATGATTATCACAGCAACAGCAACAACAGCAATGTCAATTTACTCAATACTCGATCTTCCTCTTCTTCGGGCAATTTCATGCAAAAAAAAGTGGCAAAGCTGCTTTTTGGTTGTTGTTTTCTTTTTTCGGCTCACCTTTTTTTTACCTGTTTACTCTTGCATCTCGCTCGTACACACAGCACCGCAACTGGCCATTATATACGTATGCGCGCACACACACACATGCATAGAAACGCACACAAATGTAAACACGCGCGCGCTGGTTACACGTCATTAAGTGCAAAATAAGAACAGCGCATAAAAAAGACGTAGTATGTAGTAGTTTTTTCTTCTTCTTTCTCTTTGTTGTCTTTTCTTTCGTTCAGTAGTAGAAAGAAAGCGCTGCCAATGTGTGTGTATGCTGTAGTTACCGTTAGTTGTTAAAATTGCTAAGTCTATGTAAATGTATGTGTATGTGCATGCAAGTGTATGTATGTATATACGTATGTATATATATTAAATTGAACTAATAAACAGTCGTTAATCTTCAGTGATTCATTTGGGCAAGAAGCAGCAGCAGCAACGATGTCTCTTTAAAGCAGCTGTGTGAACAATTGCATATATAAATATAGGTACATACATGCATACATATGTATACATACCTACACATACATATGTATTTGTAAGTAGAGTTCGCTTATCAGCAAAAGCGCTAGAAAAATGTTTTCTCTTTTCGTTGTCATTTTGTATATGCTATGCGCATACATACGTACATATGTACATATGTAGGCATGCAAGTGTATGTGTGTGTGCTAATGCTTTAAGTCAAGTTAGCTGTGAAAAACGCGTGCAAGCTATTATTACAGATGCACACATACATATGTACATAAGCTTGCATAGTATGTGTGTTTCGTTAGGTTTCTTTAGTTCAAGGCTAAAAATGACAGAATTTATGGCAATGTCTTCAAAACTGTGCACAACAGTTTGAGCAGCGCCTAATTCACACACACACACATACACCGATACATTTGTATATACAAATACTCGCATAGTTTAACAAGCACTGAAGGCCACTTTAATTGCAAATGAAATTGAAATGAAATCTTGTACGCTAAGAATTGAATGAATTTCGGTTTTCACTATTTTCTTACCTTTTTGGCACTTAACGTGTCGCATTTTTATAAATGTCAAATGTGTGTGTGCATATAAGAATATCTCTCTGTAAGTGTCTATGTGTGTGTGTGTGTATCGGCTAACTGGTTTTGTTATTCCTTTGCTTTTTTGTTGGGCCGCCGCCGCCGCCGACTCTGCTGCGTCAGGGCAAGCGACGCCGACTGCGCTGCTTACCTTTTACGTGTTACTTTTTGGGGTTATTCTTAACAAGCAGTGGACAGCGCAGCGGCAGCGCAAGCGAGGAGCGAGCAGATCGTCTCATTTTCATGTGTTTCTTTTTTTTCGTTCTTTTTTCATTTTTGTTTTTGTTTTTTGATGTTTTGCCAACAGCAAAAACGAAAGGTAAAGCACAAAGCCTAAAAATAGCCTAAGCATAGCAACGACGCCGACGCTGACGTCGACTGCGACGCGTTGGTAATTTGCTTGATTAAGTGGAATTTTTCCATACATACATAATGCAGTCATTGAAAAGCCGTTAACACAATTGAGCCAAAAATGTAAAAGAAAAGTATATCAATTGCAAGCACCCACACATATGTATATAGTATATATATATAGATACAAGTGCATATGTATGTATGTATGTATGTATAGATTGTCGATTTTATGTTTGCTATTGCCTTTTTATGTGTTTTTACTTTTTCGCTGAATCTTGTTGTTGCTAGTGTAGGAGAGAGCGAGAGAGTGAGGCCAGGCAGCAGTCAGCAGCAATACATACAGACACACACACACACACGCACATGCCCGCAAAGAAGCACGGTTGGATAGACAAAAGCAACGACGAGACGAGCGCAGCGCGCACTCTGCTTATGTACTAAAGTCGAACCCATGTGTTTGTTTGTGTGTGTGTGAGTGAGAGCGAGTATGAGTCTGTATATACATACACATGCATAACCATACGCCACTGGCTTATGTACAACAACAGTAATAATAATAACAACAAGACAAAGAGGAGAAGAGAAGAGCTTTACAAGCAGCTGAGCTGCGATTTTGCGTATGTATGTGTGTGTATTAAGTAAATATGCAAATTGTTATTGCAAAATTGTGAAATTCGGCCATCATAGAAATAGGATGCAGCTGATCTATGATGTATTTAGCATAGACTTATGTGCTAAGGTATCAATATATGTGTATGTATGTACATCTGTATATGCAGACAGTCTGGCAAATTCTAGCATAACTGTTTGTTGCTAATTTTGTTTTTGCAGTTTTATCAGCAGCTTCGCTTGGCTTCTATATGAAATGAATTCAAAAAGAAACAACAAAAACAGCAAACAGTAATTAAAACCAGTTTGAAGTACGCTCTGTTTTTGCCCATGCCTATGCATGTACATAAGCAATGTATATACATATGTATGTGTATCTATCTACCTCTACTATGTACAAAGCTATGCAGTTATTTAGTTGGTCAGATACTTAACGGAACCATCTGCCAAAACAGCTGTAAAGTTGGTAGGCCCAGACCCAATTCCATTCCATTCCATACCCAACCCCTGCCGTTAGCCACTTGCCAATTACTCAACGCGTTGCCATAAAAGACAGTGCAAATATGTGTGTGTCCAGCGATAAGCAGCAAATCCGCACACTACAAAAGCAGGGCCAGCAACAACAACATGTATATACATGCACGCATACACATTCATAGTTGGCGTCGCAGCGCAGTTGACGCGACGCCGGCAGAGGCCAACGACTACTGACAGCGACAGCGGCAGAGCAGAGGCAGTGCGACGATTTTTCGTTTGTAGTGCGCGCAATTAATTTGTGTTAAGTTTTTGCTGCTGCTGCTGTTGTTGTTGTAGGTAACCCATTTTCTAGAAATTTATTTATACATATTATATTTGTTGTGTTGCAATTTCCCAAAGCTTATCCTTATCGGCGCTATAAATAAACAAGAGAGACACGTAATTATATACATACATACATATATATTTGTAGTTGTGCATATGCATGTGTGTGTGTGTACATAACTATGCATGTGGTGAGATTTATATTTGCTCAGATTGCGATTCTTATGTAAAGTTAGTTTACTGTATTAATAGATTATAATGACTTAACACTTTAATATGTTGTAGCCTAGTACTAATATATACATACCTATGTACGTATGTAAATGAGCTCTTTGTTAATTATGACTCTTAATTCTTGGAGTTGCCACCGCGTTGAAATGTGTGCTGTTAAGCAGCTGTTAATAGTCGAGAGTCGTTGACTTGACGTCACTAATAAATTTGAACATTTCGCAAGGCGAGGCGCAGCTTAGATTTATGCGCCAGTGCATTTTGCAGGCTGGCTGGCTGGCTGCCTGCCTGCCTGCACACCCCACCACACCGTGGGGACGATGATGGTTGATGGTGAGTTAATACATATGTACAGTGCCATGTACAACAAGTCGGCCGCTCTCGCTCGCTCATACGCGCTCTCAGCGCGACAGCAATAGCAGCAGCAGCAACCCACCGCTTTGCTCCTCTCTTCCGTTTGCCGTTGCTTATGTATGTATGTATGTGTGTGTGTGTGTGTGTGTATATACAATGGCAGGCCATAAGATATGCGCATTTCTTATACGACTATGTATGTATGTATTTGTATATAGAGATATTTGTTTGTATGTATGCATGCAGTACCTACTTATGTATATTTGTTTGTTTATTATTCGTCCGTTTGTGTGCAAAGCTGCTGCGACTTGTTTTGATAATTTTTTATTTAATTCCTTTTATTGAAATGAATTGAATTATTTTGCGCATATCGCAAAAATTTAAGGCGATTGCAATTGGAGTAAGAAGGGACTTGGCTGGATTAGCTAACCAGGGAGATGGGAATGGAAAAGGGGATTGGGATGGGGAAGGGGTCAGCTTGACTTGTATGCAAATCGATAGGTCTGGGCGTAGTTAAGGTGTACCCGTGGGTGTATATAAATATATCTGTGTGTGTGGTGTGGTGTGGTGTGCATGGGGTGGCCAGACAGTTTTCAGTGCAGGCCACCCCCTCAGGGCCGCGCTGCCCCCAGCACTCTCTACTCTACTCTACTCCCAATTCGGTCGCCAACTGCCGCCGTCTGCCCGCCACTCTCATTTCGCTTTGGCTTTGGGCTCGCGTGTGTGTGCGACGCGCGCTCTCTTTCTCTCTCTCTCTCTCTCTCTCTCGCTCTCTCAACGTCGGCTGCTGCTGGTGCTGCTGCTGCTGCTCACCGCAGCCGCACTCAAACACATTTTGCTTGTTGGTTGCTCTTCGCTTTTGTTTGTGTTGTTGTTGTTGTTGGTGCTGCTGCTGCTCGCTGCGCTATGTACACAACTGTACTTTTGATTTAACCTTATTTCTTTGCTTTTTTTTTTGCTTTGTGTGTGTGTGTGTGTGTGTCGCGCGCTGTTGTTATTGCTCGTTAGTTGTGGCCTAGCTGTTGTTGTTGCTGTTATCGTAAGAGATGACTCTAAGAGTACTACTTGACGCGCCCCATTCCACTCCACTTTAGTTGACTTCCCACAACTGGAAGTCAAGGCTGTTCTCCTGGAATGCTGGCGCTTATCGGCGGTCAGTTCAGTAGTTATCTAAGCTGTTAAGTCTAATAACCGTTAGCGTTGAGCAAGTGCCAACGACCGTTAGATTTCAACTTGAACTTGTTAGCGATGTACAGTGAAAGCTCAATAGGGCGAACACATAAGAGTGATAATAGTAAAAATAAATAAAAATAAACAATAATAAAAAAATATTAAAATTAATAATAATAATAATAATAAATATAATAATAATAATAAATATAAAAATATAATAATAATAAAAAAGTAATTTAATTATTAATTAATAACTAATACATAAATAGAACGTTTCTAGACTGGCATAAGTATTTCATCAGCTATAAAAGGAGTCGTCAGCTGTCCGTTAGTAAAACTTTTACTGCACACACACACACATACACGCATACATGTGTACCCTATTGACACACATACAGTCGTGTGCACACTGACGCGCGCAGAGCTTAGCTTCAAGCGCTAATTGAAACACATTTAGCGCGCTATTAAACACAATTATAAACACTGCTGAATTCCAACAAACGGCAAAGCCAACAAATCGATATGCGACGTTTTTCTATGCACTCAATGTCAGCCATATAAAAAGTGCCGGTATTATACATATATAATACAAACAATATTAAAGTATATGTATATACATATATATAAAAATAATTCAAATGTTTGGAATTTGTTTTTGCTCTTTTTTTCTTCTGTTTTTTAATATGACACAAAATGCGAATAATCATTAAACACCAATAGATGTACATGTATATGTATGTGCTGTTATTCTCACGCTCAACAGTCGCGGCACAGTGTGGCAGCGCGCTTGAAATTAAGAAACTTAACGAAGCTGTCGTTAAATGTGAATTTGCATGCATGTAAACAGTATGGGCTGCTCAATGAAATTTAAAATACTAAAATTTATAGCAAATATAATAAATTAATAACTATGCAAAATATAAGATTATATAATTGAATTGTTTTAAAATGCCTGTTGCATGTTTGTCGCACTGTTCTCGCTGTATCGCACCACTGTGCCGTTGCGGCTGTTCGCTCTCAAACGGCAATCTGATGACGACACAAGTGTGGAAAGTAACGAGACATAGCCGACAGCTGCTTTGGCGGGGCGAAACGAAACGAGCGAGTGAGCGAGCCAGCAATACACATGAATGCGCTATGTGTATGTGTATGTATGTGAGTGTATGTCTGTATTGCTGTGTGGCTGCTAACTTTCAAAGCGAGTTAATTTATAGCACGTTGGGGACATTGTTGGCCAAACAAAAACAGACAGACACATGCACACACACTCACACTCACACATATATATATATGTAGTGTTTTGCTCGCATTCTCATCATGTTTATTATATTATGTTTGATTCGCTTTTCTTTCTTGCGCTACATTTTGTTGAGGTCGTCCGCGCGCGCGACTATCTCTAAGCTGAGCCTCAGCTCAACAAGCGTTGCCACCCGTTGCAAAGCTGTCTTCGTTGTTGTTGTTGCTATTGCTGATGTGTGCGTGTATGTGTGTGTGTGTTTGTGCGCTGCATTTATTTCATTTTAATTGGACTGTTTATTGTTTGTATGAATTTGCTGTTTATTGGCTTTGACAGGGGGCAGGTGCAATTGTTGTGGCAAAGTTTATTCACCTCGCGCGCGCTCTCACGTGTCTTTGGCTTGTGCATGTGTGTGAGCGTGTGTGAGTGTGTGTGCCTTTGCTAGTTCTACACAGCGTTGCCACTAAACATTTACCAATTTGCATTTGCTCTCTCGCTCTTACGCTCTTGGGCTTTACTTGTAAGTCCAACTTAACGCTGTCTTCCCCCCCCCCCCCCTCATCTTCCGCTTTGTTTTCATGTAAATTTTCGCTGCGCTTTGTATGCGAAAATTTGATAAAACGAAAAACGTGACTTGCTTGTGGAAGCAAACGCCAGCTCCAAATCGAAGCGAACGCTGCAAACACATACATACATATGTATATAGATGAGAATGTGTGTGTGTGTGTGTGTAGCTGTGTATCTTCTGTGATTTAGTGCAGCTTTCCATTTGCTTAGCCACAAGCCAAAAGCCATTCGAGTCTCGAGGCAGCAACTTGATTTAACAAGGTCGTCGCTTAAATGATATGAAATCAGGATAAAGCAGGATATCTTTATTATATACTCAAGCGTAGCTGTTAAGGGTTAAATTCTACTTCCGCTTCTTCTGCTGATTTCCGCTTGAAAAGTGACAAAAAAAAAGTAATGTATAAAAATAAAGGTGGATAGCAACCCTTAGCAAAGGGCAGACGGTGCTCAAGTGCAGCAGAGACTCGCTAAGTGAACAGTAGCTAGGCCTAGGGTGTCCCAAAAGTAACGCAAGATTTGCATTTTGCGCCATTTGTGAGGTAAAGTGTAGTTAAACAACAAAAAAAGAACGATATATAAATATATATATATATATATATATATATATATATATATATATCACTTTGCTATTCCATACATAACCCTATGCTATATACCATATAAATCAATAACAAATATCCATTTTTTAATTATGAACCAGTATTTTCTAACAAAATTACTTCTTGCGTGATTTTTGAGACACCCTTAACTTATCTAAATCTGTTCTCTTCTCTCTCCAGCCAGGTCAAGATACGACGTCACCACGACGACGCGACGCGCGAAAATGGCCAAAATGGAGGTCGACGATGTCGTCGACTTGAGCCTGAGTTCTGGGCGTGATCCGGCGCTGACCATAACGCCGGCCACGACGCCCACCTCAACGCCAGCGACGATCAGCAATCGGGATTTGCGCGCGTTGACGGCCAACAACACCGGATTGACCATAACGCCAGCGCCGGGACCCACAGCCGCCACAGGCAATGGCAGCGACAGTGCCAACGCCAACGCCAACAACAACAGCAACAGTAACAACAACAACAGCAGCAGCGACGGCGCTACGGCGGGCAGCGGCAGCAGCGGCGCCCAGGACGAGAATAAAGTTCAGCGTCGCGTGCTGCGTCCACGCACCGAGCCCAAATCCTATGCCGAGGCACCGGACATTGTGCTGCTGCCGGCGCGCACGAATGGCCGGCAGCAGAATGGGAACATTGATTCGGAGACGGACGACGAGGAGATGCCGCCGTATGTGCCCATCAAGGAGCTGACGCACGCGGAGCTGAAGGAGCGCGAGAAGAGCTTGCGCAAGCTGCGGCAGGATCTGCGCAACGAGGAGACCAAGCTGATGCTGCTCAAGAAGCTGAAGCAGTCCCAGCAGGTCATGAAGGAGAACCTCGTGGTGACGCCCACCAGTGTCTCGCCCAACAATCCACTGGCGGCGATACCCAGCGCCCTCACGGCGAAGGGCTCGCTCAGCGTGACGCCCACGTCGGCGTTGCCAATGCCCGCCCACAGCAAGGGGCGGAGCAGCTTGGGCGGCGGAGCAGCTGCTGTTAGCATAAGGTAGGGCGGCAGTTGTTATCGATAGTTAATCGATAAATATTAATACATTTTAATGCTTGCCTCTCCCACAGCGCCAGCAACAGCCGCAACATAAGCTCCTCAGCAGCCACGGCCGCCGCGGTGGCCGCCGCCGCAGCTGCGCTGTCGTCCGGCTCGCAGCGCGGCGGCAGCGGCAACCTGATGGGCAGCGGCAACAGCCACTCGATACTCCCGCCACCTAGATCCTCGCTGGCCGCAGCGGCGGGCGCGACACTGGCCGCGGGCACCACCATCACGCCAGCCACGAACAGTTCGCACCGCTCGAACGTCCTGCCGCCGCGCACGAATCTGCCGAATCTCACGATTACGCCGTCGGTGACCATAACGCCGACGTCGGCACCGCCATCCAGCCTGAAAGCACGCAATGTGAGTTATTGTAATGTCATCGTTGCCGTAAGCGCCGAGTTTTATAGAACTGATTTATCCAATATATACATATATATGTACATATATAGAGATATATTCCATATGCCATCAAGCACACACACCCACAAAAACAAGAAAACACGTTTCGATTGGCGTTGTATTGAGTGTTGTTTAACAACACTAGTCCAAATTAATGCACAAAACTCACGCTTACCAACACTTAACACTTAAGCAAACGAATTATCGATCAATCGATTCAACCAAACTATCGAACAATCGAAAGTTACTATAATTCGTTTCGCAACACTAGAAAAATAAAAACACTTTTAACTGTCATCTTGAGCTGCCTTGGAACGTGTTGCGCAGCCTGCGCAAGAAAAGCAAGAAAATTATTTTCAAAATATTAATAAATTTTCATTAGAATATTATTAAAAGGCGTTCGGAGTCCGAGTAGGCTGCGCCCCATGGGCCCATTGGCAGCTAACTTTTCTTTTCTCAACCATTTTGCATAAACCAAATTTACGAAAACAAAAGAAAGAGAGAAAGAAAGAGAGAGAGAAAGAGAAATCACGAAAATATCTAGAGTAAAACCATTCCATATAAACAACCCAGCCTAATTTCTGTTCTACATTTTTACTACTACTAAAAAAACAAAAACAAAAAATTATATAAAAATCAAAAACAATTGCCAAAACATGCAGCCTAATATTTCGGATAATTCGAAGGTACCTGGGACCATTAGCAATTCCGTATCCATAACGCCGGCGCCCCCACTACAATCGCAACATCAGAATCAGCTCAATGACTTGAAGGTAAGTCGTCTATATGTATATATATATGTGCATATATCTAATATATTTTCTGTTTTTGTTTAGAATGATCGCAACGCACAGCGCGAGGAGGCGCAGACGCCCGCTCAGCGCCAGGCAGCGGCTAAGATGGCGCTGCGCAAACAGCTCGAAAAGACTTTGCTACAGGTGAGGAGAGAGAGAGAGAGAGAGAGAGAGATAAGGAAGCAAAAGGATCTGGAGTAGTTAAGGCTATGTCTACTGGAGTTAAAGTTATAGAGGGAGGGAAGGAAGGAAAAAGGATCAGGAGTAGTAAGGCTATGTCTACTAGACTTAAAGCTATAGAGAGGGAGAGAAGGTAGTTAAGGCTATGTCTACTGGAGTTAAAGCTACAACCAGAGACTGTTATATAGACTATTATATATGTCAGCTTTATGCTCCACATATATGGAGAAATAGTTAACTTATCGAAGACATCTTTGAGCTGCACCAAAGACCTCTTGTCATCACCTTTCTGTTAAGATTTGTATATACTTACGATATATATATGAACTAACATTCCTTTGCCTCTTCTAGATACCGCCACCGAAGCCACCACCGCCAGAGATGCACTTCATACCGAATCCCAGCAATACGGACTTTGTTTATCTGCTTGGGCTGGAGACGGTCGTGGACTATTTGACCGTGAACAAGAAGGCGAACGCTGTGGCCGCGCCCTTCCGTTGTGCCCAATGCAAAATAGACTTTACGCCCGTTTGGAAGTGGGAGAAGCAGAGTAAGCTAATGACTCGATCTTAACTGAATATATAGTCTAATACATGTGTTTTCTCTTGCTGCACAATAGCCAACAAGGAGGCGAAGGTCATTTGCGAGCAGTGCGTGACATCGAATGTGAAGAAGGCTCTGAAGGCGGAGCACACGAATCGACTGAAGCAGGCGTTTGTGAAGGCGCTGCAGCAGGAGCAGGAGATCGAGCAGCGCCTGGCCAGCAGCCAGAGCAGTCCCTCGCCCGTTGAAGCGCACGCCTCCAGCAACAATGCCAACAGCGTCGTCTCCGCCCATCAGCAGCAACAGCAGCAGCAGCAACAGCAGCAACAGCAGCAACAACAGCAACAACAACAGCAGCAGCAGCATCAGCAGCAGCTTCATCAGCAGGCGCTGAGGGAGCAGCGTGAGCAGCTGCAAGCATCGCATGCCTCGGCAGCGGCTGCTCTGGTTAATTTGCCACCTTCGGTTACTGTTATACCTACTAAATGCCAGACACCTACGCCAGCTCCGCGGCCGACGCCACCGCCGCCGAGCGCACAAAGTCAGCCAACGCCGCCACCGCCGCTGAATCAGTCGGGCAGCACTCCACGCTCCTCGCGGGCGGCAGCCACAGCTGCAGCAGCTGCCATTGCGGCACAGCAGGCGGGCATACTAAGTCCCGGTCCAGCTGGAGCTGGAGGGGCGCATCACCACGACGTCTCCTCATCGTCAACGGGTCGCAACTCAACGCGCGGCGACCGCGATCATCACCAGCATCACCATCAGCAGCAGCAGCAGCAACAACAGCAGCAGCAGCAGGCACAACAGCAGCAGCAGCGCGAGCAGCAGCAGCAGGCGCAGAACTATGACAAATATTCAGCTGCCACGCTGGCGGCAGCGGCACATCTCAGCGCGCTGGGCGGCATGGGCGGTCTGAATATCAATAATCTGGCCAGCTTGGGTAATCTCAATCAGTTGGGCAATCTGGCCGCGCTTGGTGGATTGGGCAACTTTAACAACGCCTCGACGGCAGCCAACAATCCAGCTGCAGCTTTGGGCAACGCCTCGCCAGCAGCGGCCATGCAAGCCTTCCAGCAGCAGCTATTCAGAGGTGCGTCTACTGGCAGAGTTTACTGTATAGCGATGTATGTGATTAATGTAATTTGAATTACTTACAGCACTTGGTCAGGGCCTGGGCGGCAATCCGCAGCATATGATGCAATTTGCGCCACTGCTGTACACCTACCAAATGGCCATGGCGCAGGCGGCACAAGTGGCAGGTGAGTTAACAGAAAGTGCTTGAGAAATAATGTAAAGTTAACAGGTTAATGTTAGTAAAGCTGTTAAGCAGTGCTAGTTGCTGTTGGCTTAACAGCCAGAGTTAGCTTAACAGGCAGAGTTAGCTTAACAGCCAGAGTTAGCTTAACAGCCAGAGTTAGGTTAACAGCCACAGTTAGGTTAACAGCCAGAGTCAGCTTAACAGCCAGAGTTAGCTTAACAGCTATTAGTTCTCTAACAGCGAGTTCTGTTCAGCTAACAGTGATAACTTAAAATAAATGTCTCACATAACATTGTCATGTTACGTTAACAGCAAACAGCTTTAAAATGTTAGCTATTAGCTTAGTTTGTTTATTCAAATTGAATCTAATATGTTTTTCTTTCCACACACAGCTTTCAACAACAACAACAAGAAGAGCAGCTCCGCTTCCAGCTCATCGAAGAACTCAAGCAATGCAGCGAGCTTGGCGGACATACAGCGGGCGGCGGAGCTACAGCGTCAGTATCTGCTCGAGATGATACCGCCACAGCAGCCGAGTGGACCCAGCGGCAGTCGCCAGAACAACTGGAAGGCCTAAACAGAGAACGAGGCTCAAAACGAACAGCAACAGCAGCAACAACAACAACTACAACTAACTAACTAACTTTATAATTTTATTCTTGATTAGGTAATTTTATAATTTACGCAAGCAAGCATAATGTACACGTAAATACAATGATTATACTATTTGTAAACAATAATTATTACATAATTAATTATACACAATTATACAAAAACACAAGAAAAAATGAAAAGAAAAACAACAACAACAACAACCACATCTTGAACGTAATTGTTAGTAGTTTTCCTTTTCTGTTATTACTCGTCGTGTTTCGCTCTCATTTTCCAAGCAACAATTACGACGATTACAGATAGCAATAGAAATTCACAAAAAAGAAAAAACGAAAAAAAAAACACACATTTTTAAGCTCCTATAGTAATTGGATATATATGATATATATATATGCATAACATATATGAATAACTCATTGATTGATAGTCTGTAAGCAGATAGCCCCATTTTTGAAGGGGCCCGACGACCCCTCGCCCAAGCTACGCCCCTGAAACTCAGTTCTTAGGGGCTGTACAAGTTTAGTTTTCTATATATATATATATTTATGTATATGCAAATATTTTGTAATCAATTTTTAACATACGCATTTTAGTTTTTAGTTGTAAACAAATTTTTAGGGCTCTAATAAATTGCAGCAAGAATTGCACAATAATTTTAGTTCTTTGCCAGTAAATAAACCATTTCATAAATATATATATATATATACATACATACATACATATATTATACAATTTAATAATTTACTAGACTCAATTTACGATCCCACTTCAAAGACGATAGTACTGTTATTTAGTTGATCTTAACTCGTTACAAGAAGAAAACCCCAAAAACTCACATATGCATCGAAAATAATATAATATTGTACATAAAATATCCAGAAAAATATATATATTATACACAACCTAACATGACAAGCAGAACGCAGGTTATCCAAAGTTTTCAATGCCTTTCGAACAACTGAGAAAAAATAAGATGAAAAAATAGAAAGCACGTAATATTGACTGAAATTTAGCATATTTTGTAGTATCTCAAAGGACACGATCGAAATTGGTCACATTTTCGGCAAAATAGGCTTAGTATATACATCTCTATATGGAATGGGAACGGATACGGAAACGGATGGAAATGGGAACAGGAACAGGAACAGTAAGAGAAACAGAAGTTACATTTAGGCGAATCATTCGGAACACACAAACCAAAATTCATTTTTGGGCATGCGAAATCAAATTGTGATCAAATTATAAAACGTAAACAAGAAAAGTGAAACAAACCCATAATTATTTTTAGCTAACTAAGTTTAAAACATGCATTGTAATTCGAATTCAAATTAATAACAGCCGATAACGATAAGCAAAAACTAAGAAAAACAAAAAACCAACCGCAGCAGCAACAGCGTTAGTTTCAATGTGTATGTGTTTGAAATTCTATGCTAAACATAAAAGAAAAATCAACAAAATATAAGAATATGCATATAAACAGTTTTTAAACCAATCAACCTGTATTTGATTTCGCGCTCGATAACAGCACCTGCTCGATAGTCACTATCGCAGTCATCGCTTGCAGACACTTATCGCACGCCGCCACAATATGACATATTGCAGCCCACGCGCACACACTCCCATCCCTAATTGAGAGCCCAACAAAGTCGCTTAGCAACGTTGTGTCCACCGACGGGTTAATTTAGCCAAACTAGTTAGCTTTCGGCCGAATCATGATAAGCTTTCTGTTCATTGTCAATCGCGCGTTCAGCAGCGCCAGCAGCACACTAATGGCACAAACAGCAACTGGCCCACGTCCGCTCGTGCTCTGCGGCCCCTCCGGGTCGGGCAAAAGCACATTGCTGAAGCGTTTATTTGCCGAATTTCCGGATAAGTTTGGCTTCAGTGTGTCGCACACTACGCGCCGGCCACGCGAAGGCGAGGAGCATGGCGTCCACTACTATTTCGTCGATCGGCCCAGCATGGAGAAGGCCATCGCCAACGATGAGTTCATCGAGACGGCGGAGTTTACGGGCAACATGTACGGCACCAGCAAGGAGGCGGTGCGCGACATCCAGAGCCAGGGACGCGTCTGCATCCTGGACATCGAGCAGAAGGGCGTCGAGCAGATCAAGAAAACCGATCTCAATCCCATCTTGATCTTCAACAACCCACCGACCATCGCCGAGCTGGAGCGGCGACTGCGTAAACGCAACACCGAGACGGAGGAGACGCTGAGCAAGCGCCTCAATGCGGCCCAGGTGGAGATCGAGTACGGCCTGACGCCCGGCAATTTCCACAAGATCATACACAATCGGGACATTGATGTGGCCTACGAGGAGTTCCGTGACTTTGTCGTCGAGGAGCTCAAGAAGCAGGAGGCATTGGGCGTGCGCTTCAACTAGGCGCTAGACATATATTGTAAGCTTCAGGCATTTATACTTATTCGACTATACTACATACATATTTATTGTGCAATTGTTGTTGTTGTTAATCTTAAGCAGAAACGCGTAAACAATAAAGCAAACAAGTCCCCGCGGCTTTTTGCAGTTACAATTGAGTTGATGAGCTCGTAGCGAAAGGTCAAAATGTTATCAATTATCACTGGAAATGAAAAACGAACACGCAATCTGTGAATATGCCATTAGGACTCCATCCATTAGTCATGAGGTCTCCCATCCTGCCTCAGCTGAACACCACACGCACGCCGAGTCGCCAGTCCTGCTCGGCACCTTTAGTTTAATTGTGATACGGATTGGTTCGATAATCATGATGTAGATGGACGCGTGCTTGATAGCTGGTTTTACCCGTGTCCATACCATTGGCGCGATGCACCACGCGAGCGGAGCCATCGATCTTGGTGCGGCTGTCCGCACTGCTCCACAGGCCGGCGATCGCCTCCAGGGCCAGCTCCGTTTCGTCGTCCTTGTCGTCGTGCTCGGCGGAGAGCGTCAGGTCGATTTGACGCCGCTGGCGAAGGCCAGACGCTGGAGCAGCGGCTGCGCAGCCAACGCCCAAGATGAGGAACAGCAGCAGACAGATGTGAAGAGCGCGCATGTTGAGAGCAAACTGATTGACTGACTCTGATGGATTCAGGCTAATCACTCAGCTTATCGCAATGAGAGAGGAGACAAGTAATGCTAGCTCGACTAGCAGATACTCTCCACAACAGATGAAGCTGGCTATCTCCCACTCAGCCTCTACAAGCATACATATACCTTATAGTATCTCCTAAGTCATCCTCTGCCTCAACTCGTCCAAGCGAGCCATTTACAGGGTATACAAAACAGTCTAAAGCTAGTTTTCGACCTTAGCTTTTATTGCATACAATTCAAATAGGTGTGTGTGAGTTTAACTAGACTTTGGGCTCGAGAATCTGCGCTGGTGGCCAGTCCCATTGCTTGGCAGGCGCTGCTTGGACCAGTTTCTCCCATGGCTTCCAGCCGAGCATTTTGCGTGCCAGAATTAGTTCGTTCTCGGCCTGCACAATCAGCTCCTCCACCTGGCCGCAGCCCACAGACTTCTCCAGTGCTTTAATATCCTTGTTCTATAATAAACCAATCAACAATCAGGAATCCTTGCCAGGCATATGCTAGCTGAGCTCACCTTTGCCACAGCATCGGCGCGCTGCTTGACCAGCTGCTCGGTGTATTTGCGATAGGCCGATTCCTGCGGCATTTTGCCCACAGCGCGCAGTATCTTGCCGTACAGGGCGGACAATGTGTGGTGCGGGTTGGTGGCCACGGCCAAGCCGGTTAAGCCAGTGGACTGCAAAGGACAAGGATTCAGTTTTAGCATTAAAAAATATCCGTAGGCACTCGATGACATAACCATAACAAGTGCACCAACTGCACTTAATACAATTGCCATAAAGTTGCCAGCAGCTTGAACTCATTAACTATTTACCGCTTTCAATATTTTCGCCATGTTATTTATAAAAATTAAGCTATAATTGCTTAATATTCAGCTAAAACTAATAGCAAAATATTTTGACGAGAAGTCAACAGCCAGGGCTACAACAAATTTGCGCTGCAGTATAGGCAGGGCTGTTAGGCAGCTGAGATCCCATTGTTGCTCTGAAAACCTATCGATTGAAAATACGATATCTTTGGCGCTGAGTTTCAAACATTCAAAAGTAAAACAACTTGTTAATTTTCATTCTTCTTTTTTGTATTATCACAATAGCACTAATATATATACAAATGAGAAATATGAATTTTAAAAATATTGCGAGTATTGGCCTAAACATACAATTTGTCAAGAAAAACAATCTAATGGTCACTTATCACGCTACGTTGTCGTTGGGGGCGTGACGTCTGCCACAGCAAAGGCAGAAATTAAAACGTTGACAACGGTCACAATGAATATGCCGATGACTGTGTAATTATTAATTTTGTTCGCGCGGCATATTTCGCGCTCGTTCTTAATATTATATCTGCCATTCCATATAAGGCCAACGCCGACTGCAATCTGGGAACGTAAACAAAGCGTCAATAAATAACTGCACAGCAAATTTGGCAATATGTATATATGTACCTGAAATATAATGCTTAACGATATGAAAATTAGGCTGGGGTAAAAGTACGGATGCTGCCGATTCGTTTCCAGCACATAGCGCAGCTGGTTCGCATTGGCCGAGAGCAGCGCCAGGTCCATCATGCCCTGGGCGAGCGTCTTCTTATGCTGATAGGCATTCACGTCCGGTATGGGGGTATCCACGCCGTTGATGGTCACAAAGCCGGGACCATCGTAGCCCGGAAAGGCAAAGCTCGGACGACGTCCACCGTTCGGCTGGGGTAATTGGCGGCTGCCGTTATCCTCACCACTGCCGCCTAGCAGGCCATCATCCACGCCCGCATTGAAGCCGTTCGCCGAAGGACGTTCATCGTTTTCATCGTCGATTTCAGGAACTGCAGTTCAGAGATATGCCAGTGAGTATAACGAAGTAAAGGATTGTATAGCTACAGAAGCGTCTTACACAATTATTTGTTACGTTCGCAAAGTTGAAAATGAATAATTTGTGGCGGAGAGGTTGGTGAGAGAAAGCATTTAATTAATGAATGATCAAGTTATAGTTGAGTTAGCTTTAGCTCTGCTTAAATGATGCGAAAAACAAACCTGCTCTGGGTATGCGCACTTTACGGCCGTCTATGTCGTCCGAGCCCTCATTGTGATTGACCTGCAAGTGGAGACGAAAATGGTGCAAATAATCTTAATTAGCTTTGTATATGAAAGCCATAACTTAAGGGCTTTACGTACTGTTTACCAATCTAATCAAATGCAAATAAATTTATATAGGGTGTCCCAAAAATCACGGAAGATTTGAATTGGATTTGTGCAGTAAAGTGTTGTCAGACAAAAAAAAAAACTGATAGTTCAGTTCATACTATATAAATAAAAAAAAAAACTTTTTTTTTATTATAAGCCTGTATTTTCTAACAAAATTACTTTTTGCGTGACTTTTGGGACACCCTATATATATTTAGTATATATATATTTATTATGCACGCAGCTTCCGTTTTAAAGCCTGATAAAATCAGTTATGCATGTGATACATATACATGTGAGCATTCATATATGATTATGTATTTCCCATCGCATGCGATTCATGATTTGGTCCAGAAAGTGACTAATCTGGGGGTTTTTTCCTCCACTTCTCCTAAGCGAATATATTTCCCCTAACAATGTGTGCACTTTAATTATCAACTAGCTTTCGCTAGACTATATATATCAATATATATATACAGTTCCTAGTACCTCATCTAATATATGCACGGTTGCCAAGTCGAAAAAAAATGTAAACATTCATTTTTTTACGATTTTTTCCCGCGCTGTGTTGTTGTTAACCGTTTTTTTTTTTGTTTGTTTGTATGCAAATGTGAATGCCGGATGGATAATATCTTACCTGATTTTTAGCTGGCGTTTTTTGACTGCCTACTTGATCCATCTCAAGCGTTATGTGCTGCAGACTCATGTTTGTTTTTCAATTAATGAACGTCTTCAGTCGAGATCGCCAAGAATTTTAATGATGAATGAACGTTTTTCTTTGTTTGCTTTATCCGTTTTATGCTGTTCGCGAATACAAATGATAAAAATCTCTTTGAGCGAAAATTCGTGAGCGCTTTACAACCGACTCGGACGCTATTGGCTAAACAACTGTTCGGGCAGAGACACAGACGCAGACACAGAACCACATCTCGAAGCGCGGCGAATTCGCTGCATTACACGATTGATTCGCTCACTAACTTCATCTCTCGCTCTCTCTCCCACTCGCTCGTGGAGCATTGTCTGCTTAAAGTCCAGTTGTGCGGCATTAAATGCTTAACTCACTCTCTCTCTCTCTCTCGCTCTTTGCAATTTCAGCTGTAGTTCTCTCTCGATTCGCTTGGCTAGGAAAGAAAGCTCTCTCGCAGCCTAGCATGCTAAATGCATGTCGGCCCCCGCCCAAGGGGCAATGCTAACTTTTATAATGAAAATATATAATATATATACAAACGATTTCCGAGAACCTAAAAAGTGTGTAAATAGGTGCATTAATGAAAGCTGTTTGCGTGCAGTTATAGATTTTAGTAGGAGATAGAAAATTCAGGGGAAATAGAAATTCGGGAAATGTCACGGGTAGAATGAATATAGACTGAGTCATGCATGGGGGGGCGACCAGCCGTCAGTGTCGCTGCCAAAAGCAAAGAATGCCAAGTTCAACGTCACAGAATCAAAGAAAGCCAGTCCGAAAAGAACACAGTTTGGGTTATTTTGGGATACGTCAAAAACCGGTCTGGAAATTTTATGATTGTATATTCATCACTCTGCTCTTAAAAGTATGTTGCGCACTTGCACACATATACACATTGTATATTAGCTGGTATAATTTGCTGAAATATACATGCCTTTCATATTAATGCCAAATGCAGCTGATTTGTTTATTTGCTGCTCAATTTATTTATATAGATAAGGGCTTCGCCATAACGGCAGTTTCAATTCAACTTATTCGATAAGTACCATAAATTTTGATTCTCCTAAGCAAACATCGATTACTGATAAATCGCAACGCTGCGTATTGATCACAAATTCGACACGATTGCCATCGCTAGCGATTGATTTACAGGCAGAATGACGCGATCGGCAAAATAAAATCATGTGTTTCCCAGAAAGTGGGTCATTTTAAGTTCAACACTTGCAAGGAACAGTCGTGTCGAAGTAGAATAATGGCGGACGTAGCAGAAGTAGCAGGAATTGGAGAAGTAGCAGAAGTTGCTGCAAATCATGTGACACCACGCACTATCCGTGAGGTGCAGCAAACCTTTGCCGAGTCGCTTGGCTATGCAACTGAAATCATTTGGGATCTGTAAGTAATGCGCAGTTTACTTTTTACTGCATTGTATATGTATATGTAATTGTACACCACTATGACTAATTTTCATTTTGCGATTTAAAAAGCTTATCAATCAACCAAGCAGATATTTTGAAGGTTAAAATCAAGAACTTGATACAGGATCCCGAAGTACCCTCCGGACTGGATGAGAAGGAACAAAAGAAAGCGGAAGCAAAGGTCGAGAAGCAAAAAGCTGCTAATGAAAATATACGCGAAAATTTTTTCAATGCCATTTGGACGCAGCGTATGTGTTAATTTCTCGATAGAGATTGTGTTTCAGTGATATATGAGTATATAATTACAGGAAAATACAGCAACAAGCAATCGCTTACGTCAATCTTCTATGTGATGGTTGCCACCGATGAAACGGATCACAGCGTAGCAGAAAGTGCTACAAAGTGGTCCTGTCACCCAGTGGTTCGCGTGCGACGCTGCGTTTGTAAGTATGAAATGAGGAAGACTCTCACTATGAGCTATAGAAGACCTACGTTGTTCGATGCCAATAGCATATATAGTTACTGATTGTTGCCCTTTCGATATATTCCCTTGATTTTAGCCATCAGCGAAGATAGCGCCAATAGCTCTGATTGCTGTATGATCTTTGTGGACGATCAGGGACGGGTGTATCAGAACTGGAGCGCCTATGTGGAGAACAATGAGTTGCCCAAGGGTATTATGGTTGCGCCACGACGTGGTGTTTACAATCTAATCAACAACGTGGTGCAGCTGGAGCCATGGCTAACGCCCGCTGCAACGACCAAGCGAAAGGTGCTGAATGCAGTGGATACGACGACAGCTGTCACTGGCCTGGCAGCAGCCAGTGTGCCTTTATTGGGTTTTCTAGCTGTGCCCATCGCTGGTCCTGTGATTGCTGCGGCCGGGTTCGCGGCTCTAGTCTGTGGCGGCTATGGGCTGGGTCGGTCTGCCTCCCAATTGGCCGATCGCAGCACCCACGAGCAGTCGATTAGCATAACCGATCGCACGGCCCGCAATCATTGGCTGGGCGTTGGTGGTGGTACTGTGGCACTGGGTGCAGCGGGCGCGACAACCTTGTTGACTGCCGCAACCAATGCAGGCCGAGAAGTGGGAGCTGTAAGTATCATTATAGTATAGGCCAGCTCAATAGTTGACTAACTGCCTTGTTTCACAGATCACCCAGCTGACGGTCAATAGCATGAACATCTCCAGCATTATGCTGTCGGGAACGGGCCTGGCCAACGGCATAGTCGATCTGGTCTTGGTTAGTCATTCATTTCAACACGTTCATATCTGCTTTATATAACGTCTTTAATTTGCTCTGCAGAAATACAACGATGGCGACGATATCTCTCCCATGGATGCCTTGCAGTTGTCCGCCTCGCTGGTGCTGTTCACTCACAGTGTCTACAATTTCAAGCTCGCCTCGACCATTATCAGCGAGACGACCAATAATAGGATAGGCGCTTATCGCGAAACCCTCAGCAATCGACAGAGGTACACTATCTAAACTACTTCTGTGCCCTCTTATCTTTATGTTGGGTTTTAACATTTGGCACTAATAGTGCATTAAAATGGTTTCCTGTATGGTAATCTAATCGATCTTATTTATAAATTCATTATTCATTCACTGTAGAAGGGGACTTCCCCTTTGTCTGAAATTTTGAAAAATTTATAATCACATCTTTCCATTGCAGGCGTATGTTCGACAAATTGTCAAAGGAGACGATACGCACTCGAGGCGCGGCCAAAGGTAAGCTGGACATCATTCGCAATGTGAATGAGATGCCATCACGCAAGGAGTTTAATGATCTCTACAAGATCAACAAGGAGTTGAACCGGAATGGCATTCGACCCACCTTCGATGCAGATGGCAAGGGTTTGCTGTTGAACAACGAGGTGAAGACAACTGGGGCCGAGTTGCGAGCGAACTTACAGCACAATAAAGGACCTGATGTGCTCGGCAAGGTGACTCAGCCCATACCAGAGAGCCACACAGTGAATGGCCAGAGATCTACGCCAGCCGCTGCCCTCAAAGGCGACGCCTGGCTAAAGGCACCGAATCCAACGCTCACCACTCAATTGGATCCATCGCAGAGCAAATATGGCGAAGGCATTGATATATTGAGGCTCAGCAGCGTGGTGTGCAACGGCGTCATGATTGCCCTTCGCAACTATGGATCATCGCTATTCGAGCATATTGTGAATGCGGAGAGCTTTGAAACCGCTCTGCTCTCCTTGGCGGACGTTCTGAATGAGGATGTAATGAAATATGTACTCAATATGACGGAAATATTCATGCAAGATATTTGGCAAGAGCTATATAATAAGCTGCATTTCTATCTGGCCAGTGAATCGGTGCTATATCGCATTGGAGTACACATTCTGGATAATTACGGGGAAAGTTCGGTTACGGAACTACATGAACATTTTTCGGAAATATTGGCAGCTGTTCGGAATTACTTTCTATCACTAAATCCGAATCAATATCAGCAAAGAAAGAAATGCGACGCCTGTCCGGGCTACTACAGCATATGTGATCTATAAACTGGTGCACAAAACTTAACACAAAGAGCTTAGCTCAAAGTAAAAGAACACAAATTAATTTTGTAAATAAATATTCAAATAATCAATTTTGTATTTTGTAAAATGTAAAACTAATTGTATAAAATAAAAACTTAAAAAGAGAAAAGTACAAAGCACACACAGCACATCAGCTAATAGATGGGGATTATATTATCTACAAATATAACTGGATTGCTGTCGAATATGTTGAGTTGTATATATGTAGCCTATATAGCTATAGGAACTAAAGAGAACTGAGCATTCATTCATACTTGTTTGTTTGTTTTATTATTTTGCACGAAACACAGACAAAGATCCAAAATATATATGTCTATATATATATATATATATATATATATATATATATATATATATATATATATATATATTTATAAGTATGTATATGCATGTTTTTGTTGTAGTTTGTGAGTTAATTTGTTTTTGGGGATGTGAAATCCTTGCTATGCCTGATTTTACTTTGAGTGGGAAGTGTGTGTGTGTGTTAAGAGAGCGTGTGTGTGTGTGTGTATGTGTGCGTTGGCTTTCGTTTTGCAGTTTTAGCTAAATTAAACACGCGACAATTGCTGGAGCAAATTGCAGGGCCAGAATGCCTCGATGCGCTCCTTGAGCAACTGTATCGGATACAATATCCAGGTAAGTACGGTCTGTGCCAGCAGGCCCATTGGCTCCGGATACTGGTGCGTGAGCAGGGCTAAGAGAGCCGTGAATGAGCAGAGACCAGCCGTGAATAGGATAAAGAAGGGTAATTCCTTTTTGGGATAGACGGAGACCTCATGGAAGGCCGGCAGCAGTTCACGATCAGCGCACTCGGTGCACGTCGGATATGGATAGAAGAGATGTCCGCGCTCCAATGGATGCGGCAGCATACGGAATGTGCCCTCCCAGGTGCAATGCAACAGATTCAATGCCCCCTCCACCTGTTTCCAGTGCTTCAAATGGAAGAACGCATACGCCAAGGCCTCCGAGTCGCCACGCTTCAGTATGTGCTCCGGCGGCAGTATCAATGGCTTTGTCTCCAGCAAATATTTGGGCACATGCGGATTGAATTCGACCGCACGATGTATGGCCTCGACGGCGCTCATCTCAGCCGGACTCAAGCCACGCTTCGATGCAATGTCCGGCGAGAATTTATCAGCGACGGCCCGTGCCTTGAGCAATGCGGCCGTATAACAAATTGTCGCCGACTTGGGCAGCGAAATGTCATCGTATTTGGCCAAGATCGTCTGGCAATCGGCGTATGCCTGCATCTCGAGCAGCGTCTCAATCAGATTCTCATGGATGTTCAGGACACTCATGATCGAGGGTATCTCCTTGGTTAGGTCTCGAAACATCTTGGCCGCCTCCTTCAGTTTGCCCAGCTTCCGGGCGCACATGGCCAGGCGACGCTTGATATAGATCAGCACGTTCGTGTCCCTACGATGCACACCATCCGCTATGGAGCCCTGGTGCTGAGTCGCCTGCGACTTCCTGTAATTAATTTCAGCCACTTTGAGTGCTGTCTTGAGTATTTTCTCCGCCTCCAATATGGTCATAGCCTCCTCCTCGGCTAGGAGTATGTAGGCCGGTGCACAATCCGCATTGATTTCGAGCGCATTGTGGGCCGACTTGATGCGTTGCATGGGATTGCGTTCGCGCCACGCTGTTTGCATTATCTCATACTCCTCTTTGCCAGCATCGCCTTCGCAGGTGAAGAACGTCTGGTGATCCTGTGCGCTCAGATTCATGTCATAGTAGGTCAATGGCTCCTTGCTGGTGGCCCAAAAGAAACGTTGGTACTCAGCGCCACGGAAGAGATTCAATGGATTGCGCCACACTTTACACTCGGGGGTGCCCGAGCTGTTGCCCGAATTGGCCCCCCCACCACCTGTCCCGTTGGAGCCACCGCAACCACCGTTGCTGCTGCTGCTGGAACCACTGCTGCTGCTGCTGCTGCCATTATCCGATTGGGCATCGTTGCCATTGATCCATGGGCTAATGTGATTGATCGATACTTGCTCTACAAGACAACAGATTTTCCAATTTTCCAATTTGTGAAATTTGCACAAATTCAACAGAGGGAGACAAAAAACAACTCACCTATGAACGAGGTGCCGTATTTGCGAAAATACCACCATTCGAAAATTAGTATTAGGCCCGATATTAGGCTCGAGGTGCCAGTTAGTGCCACATAGAACTTTGGCGTCAATGTGCTCAAGAACATTGAGGAGTCCCACATCCTTTCGTCCGTCTTGCCACCAAAAATTTGGGACACAATTTTTGTATATTTTGCCGTTTAGCTTTTGGCTGCTGAAGTTGTTGTTGTTGTTGTCGCCGCCACGATCGAGCGGTTAGCAGCGTTTGTCGCTAGTGTTTAAGCAATTTCTGCACAGTTGATATTGTCTAGGTTTATTTTCTTATTTGAACAACGCGAGAAAATAAACAAATTTACCCCTCTTATCAATCAGCGTTTATCCTGGCTGCAGATGAGATTTTTTTTCTATAAAGTATTCATCGGAGTGGTGTGGGGGGTAGCTGTCAGAGCTGTCAAAATTATCGATGTCAACTATCGATGTGTGTTTCATCGCTAGTATTTAAACGTGAGGTGACCAAATTTTCTAAAACATTTCACGTGTATCGAATATTTGTTAATGGTAAATTCATCACTATAAAATGGCCGCTATTGCAGCAAGTGCATGAAAAATAGAGAATATCAAAAACTTGGCGAAGTGTATAGGAATTTGAAAACGTAAATATAGTAACAGACAGATAACAGCTCTTGGGACATGGCCGAAGTTAGTGACGCAGATTTAGATGTCCAGCAAAAGCACCAAGTGGCAGCAGCATCGGAAACAAACAGCATTGTTAAGGAAGAAGAAGCAGAAAAAGCGGTCGCATCCGAATCCAAACACGAAGAAAAAAAAATTTTGAGTGACGATGTTGAGGCAAAGGCCGAAAAGCTCGATGAGTTGAGCTCATTGGAGCAGGAAATAGCCAAAATGCACAATATACAGCATTGCGCGGAGTCGGGCCAAGATGAAGAGGGTGATGAAGAGAAGGCGTCAGAAGTGCACGCTGAAGCGGGCGTTAAATCAGAAAATGGCAGCGGGAGCAACCAAGACGGACAACTCAAGGATGATCTGGTGAAGTCAAAACGTTGCACTCCTGTTAACAAACCGCATGTCAAGGAGGAGCCAGAGCCAGCGACAACATTGGAGGAAGTGGATCTGATTGCTCTCCTAAAGGGCACCGATCAGGAGCAGGAGCAGGAGCAAGCTGATGAGCCACAAAAGAACAGTATTGAGTTGGCTTTAGCTGAACTGGACAACGTTGGTGTCACTATCGAGGGCGAGGGACAATACGAGATCATGGAAATTGATGATGGCGACAATATTAGTGGACCTAGTCCCGAGTTGTCAACTGCAAAGAGCAGTCCAAGTGCCTTGAAAATTGGCTCGAAGTTTGCTGTGGGTAAGACCAAGCTGTCTCCGGAGCAAGCGAGAGCCGTGGCCCTCGAGCAAATGGCCGACCTAAAGGCGAGTAAAATGCGACGCAAAGAGTTGGCAAACAACAAGCAAAAAGAGCAATCACAGCAAAAGCCTCATGATATAATCAGCTCGCTGAATGATGACTGGAATGAGTATGACAGCAGCAGCGATACAACATCCAACTCCAATGCCAACACGAATGCAAACGAAATGCCTGCCACAAAGAAGCCCCTGGTCAAGAAGGCCAAATCCACAATAGAAGTGCCTCATATGCTGGGCAGCGTAAAGGTGATGTTGAAATCCATGAATCCAAAAAATGTGGAAATGCCACCACCTGCAGAGCAGCCCACCATCAATACAGAAACCACAGGTAAGTATTATATATATATATAAAGTTAATTGAGATTTAAATTTTATGATTCTTCTAGGCTTCAAACGCACGCGTGTTATCAAACGTAAAATTATATGGGATCCAGATGCGCCTGAGACGCAAAAGTCCTTTGCGCAGTATGCGAGTTCAAAGGCCAATACAAATGCAACAACAAATGTACAAACAACAATATCACCCGTAACAATTTCGAGTCCAGCAACAACAGCAGCAACTGCTAAAGCAAGCAATACTGAAGCCGTGTCAAAGAAGGCGCGACCCTCGACACCAAAAGAGCCGCAGAAGGCGGCTGCTAAACGTTCCGTCACACCCGCCAAATTGGCCGAAACGAATGCCGCTTCGCCGCCCAAGCGTCGCTCCCAAACACCGAATGTGCCCAATGGAGCTGGTAGTCAGGCCAAGAAGAAGAAAGTAAGCGAAATCGATCGACTGATGGGCGATGAGGGCGCCGCCAACATGATGCAAGCTGTGGAGCGTGAACAGCGGGAGCTGAGCGGTGGCGAGTCGGCCAACAAGCCGCTGATGCGTAAGCGATCGCTGACACTGACCGGCAGAGTAAGGCTAAACAACCTTCATACAAGTATATTCAGTAATTCCAAGTATTCCTTTGCAGCTCCAAAAGGCAGCAGCTGCAGCAGCAGCCGAACCTACCAGCACTTCCACGTCCACTAAAAAGGAAACCCCACCTAAAACCGGAAAGCGAAAAGAAGCGGGCAACAACTCAGCTGCCGTCGAAGCTGTCTTCACCAAGGCAACAAAGCAACGCCCTTCCGATTCCTGGGATTATGTGTACAAGCAGCGCGCCAGCGAGGAGTCCATGATAATGCGCCGACGCTCCAATAGCTCGTACTCCAGCAATGCCTCTGCGAATCGCTCATCGTTGGATAATAAGCCTGGCGCAGGTGCTAATTTGTCGGACGACGCGTCGGATGCAGCAATCACAGATCCATCGTTTATATTCCTGAAGCCAGAGAATAAGGCGAACCAAAGAAGCGATGGCGCTGCAGCGCCTCAAACGCTGGCCAATGATATGAAAAAAGGAGCATTGCAGGCGAAGGAGTTGAAGACAGCCAAAGTGGAGCTTGTGACGCTACACAAGCTGGAGAAGGTTACCCAATTGGTGATCAATGCGCAGCCGAGCAAAACGGGCCATACCTACGAAGTGCAATTGCTGCAGAAGCTCAACGAAATGCTAATCAAACTGGCCAAAAACAATGATTGCAATACAGTGCTGCTGTGCGTGCAGGGCCAGCAATTCTGCCAGGGCGTCGATTGCCAGGAGCTGGTAGCTCCCACAGTGGAAAAGCGTAAAAATAATGCTACACAATTGGCATTGGTTTTAAAGTGAGTTTGCAGATGTGTCTGACTGGATCGTATTCTAATGGTGGATCCTATTCTAATATCTGTTTTATCTTCCAATAGAACATATCTGCACACTTTGGCTACATTCCCGAAGCCTCTGATCGCTGGCATTGTCGGTAACCTTAAGAATTTGGGTGTCATGCAGTTGCCCCTGTTCGACTACGTTTTGGCCGCTGATGACTGTTGCTTTGAGACGAATTATGCTAAGCTTGGACAACTGCCGGAAGGCTACGCCTTCTGGCACAAACACCAAAAGATATCAACCCAAGTTGTAAGTATAAATTATATATTATAATTTAATTTGTGTTTCTCTTATTAATTGTATTTTCTGTTCTGTTGCCAGCAAACGCGTTTATTTTTGCTGGGCGAGCGTTTGCACACATCGGACGTGATTGATTCATCGCGCAGCTTTATTGACAAAGCCTGCAAATCGCGAAACGTAAACGAGGAGGCTCTGGCAGTTGCTAAACTCATTTCCACTACCACTGCTGAGGTGGGTGAAAACAGTTGTAATCGCTATCAATATATATTTTAATAATTCTCGTGTACTATTACAGCACTATCGTTCACTCAAGAAGCTAAACCAAACGGCCAACACGGCCTCTCTGCAGCGCCTCGAAGCTGAGTTCAAGATCATAACTGAGCAATGGTTATCGGTCAATTTTCAGGCCAACTACAAACGTTATGTTAATGATGTGGAATTCTAAGATTGTTATTAAGGACCTATCAACCTACCTACCCAAAGGTAGTAAGTTCTTTTAGATAAAAAAAAAAAAAAAAACAAAAACAAAAATGAACAATAAATAAAAAATTGCGAAATTTCGCAACTAGTTAAATTTAGTTGCAACATAACTCTCATTTCTAATAAGGTTACGAACAGTGTAACAACTGAATACAACTGAATATCTTTCTTGTAAATTAATCAATAATTCTCTATACCTAAAAATAAGAAGTTTTATATTATAATTTCTCTTTGTTTATATTTGAAATTTCTTTTATTTACTTTGATCCATAAGTAATTTGAATATTCTTGTACTTCTTTCATTTTATTTTTATGGAGCGAATCTACTATTTGGCATATATATTTTATAATATATTCTGATTTGGAGACTGTTACACATATATTTTCATTTTAAGAGTTTTTGATTTGTATCTATGCAGATATAGATACAGATACATATGCATACTATATCTGTCTCATATCATGATGTGGTTTGATTATACTATGTATAGAAGAGCTTTTATTTTGACTTTGTTTAACATGCACTAGGTCTATAAAACTCTATTCTATCTTACTATTCTTAGACTTATTCAGTTCCCATTTAAAAATTTGATTTGCCATCGAGTGCTTTATTTGAGACTAGAAAAGTTACTATTTTATATTATTATTATTATAGTATAGTACAATTGTTAATTGTAAATGTTATGTTGTCAATGCAACTAGCAATTTAACTACTAAGTACTGAATCTGTTGTAGACTAATGTAGTGGCTTTTAAATGCACATCTGCTCCAACTCCAGCTCCTACTCCTGTTCGTCCTTCACCTAGTTAAGCTTTTCCTGCTCGAAGTAGGCAGGCAGCTCGGATTGGATGCGTAGCAATCGCACATAGCTGATCAGCTTGTAGTCAGTGTACGGATATTCGTTGGGCTTCACGAACGTGGACATGTAGGAGACCAACTCCTGTGAGCCATCCGTATCGAGATCTGCAATCAGCATGGAGTTCTCCTGATTGAGCAAGTCGGGCTGGCAGATCATTTCGTTGCGTTCGCTGCGACAGAACTGGATGATGTTGCTCTGCGAGGTGTTTTCGATGCGCGTGTCGGCGCCAATGAACAGTACCAATATAACTGTTTCCGTTATCATTTGCATTTTATAGTTCTTCATCATGCCGGCAATGGACTTGCTCTGATTCCGATACGTCTCACGTTTCTGTATCGGATGAAACAGATCGAACTCCTCATGCTCGGCGGGGAATTGATGGGAGAGTGAATCTCGTTTAAGCCGTTGCTGCGGTTGTTGTTGCTGCTTCTTTTGCTGCTGCTGCTGCTGTTGTTGTTGTTGTTGTTGCTGCTGCTGTTGTTGTTGCTGCTGTTGTTGTTGCTGTTGATTTTTGGAGTATATCTTATCCTTGCTCTTATCCTTTTCCTTTATGCTATTCAGATTTTTCGAGCTGCTGCTGCTGCTGCTGTTGGTGTAGTTGTTCATCTTGTCCACGCTGTTGCTGTTGCTCGCTGGCGCTTGCTTTGCCTTGCCCATGTTGCTCCACTTCCAGAACTTGATGACAAAGCCGGACATCTTGGACTTGGTGTTCTTGAAGTGCCACTGAGCTGGCATCATGCCGTACATGGCATTCTCCGTCAAGTTGTACAGCATATGCCGGCGACCATCGCGCATTTCGCTAAGCTGCAATGAGACATTGCAATCGGGGCATTTGCCACGATTCTCCAGTATCAACTCCCGCCCACTGAGCAGAAAAACATTGCGCTGTACATCTATGCGCCTGCGATGTTGCGCAATCTTGGAGGCGGGCAACAGACGTCGACCCAACAGCGATTTGTTGGTGATGAGCGCATAGAGCTCCGCGAGGCTCTTGACACGCTGCTGCGGCTGCTGATCTGCATTGGAGCAGGTGTAGCTGATGTTGTTGTTGACGTTCAGCTGCAGCCGGCTGAGCTTCTGGCAGTCGTGTATGCGAAAGCCCTCGCCAATGGGCCGACCGCGACGACCCGATAACAGGCGCAGCACGTTGCGTGCCTCGAGTTGAGGCTGCTGTTGCTTTTCCTGTTGCTGCTGGACGAGCGTCTTAGTGCGCTGCTCTAGCGAGAGACTGGATATCAGCAGTATATCCAGCACGCCATCGCCATCAATGTCAGGCAGTATGATTGGGAAGTCGTGGGCATTGAGCTTCTGTGCCGCATGATCCTTGAAGCGCCAGTGCCACTCTCCGCTTCCCGAATTGATAGCTCCAACTTCGCCGTACTCATCGATGACCAAGCAATCCGGCTTGCCGTTGAGGTCCACATCGAGTAGTGTGCAATCAATGGACACGGGCTCATCCACAGTCTCATCATACCAGGCTACCTCGCCAGATCTGCCAATCAGTGAGATTATGCCATTGCGCTTGTGATTGTTGGGACGATATTCGGGAAAGAAAGCATCGCCACGATAGAGGAATATCAAATTGTTCTCCCAGGCACGCAAGCCAGCGACGACGTTGACTCCTCCTCGCAGCTCGATTTTGGTGTAGTTTTTAAACCAATTGCGAGTCTTTTGACGATCTACGGGAGCTGGACAAGCTCCAGTGCCATCCGGGTTGCCACAGGGAACGATCCAGACGAAGGCAATCACAGCAAACAGGCAGAGGAACAACGAGGCTATGAAGCAGCAACGTCTCTTCGTGGACATGGGCAAGCGCTTCGATTCGGATTGATCCGACTGATGGCCCAATATGGCGACATTATCCGCATTCGTATCATATTCGGCACCAAAATTGGAGAACTCAACGCCCACATTGCTGGCAGCATTGCTGCCCAAATCGCTGAGCATGACTGAACGAAATGTATTTTGCATATTGGTGGTGTAGCTGCTGCTGTTGTTGAATTGCTGTTTTTGCTGCTGTCTTTGTTGATGTTGCTGCTGTTGCTTCGACTGCGTGTGGTGCGACTTTAAAGCTAATGTATTGGGTGGTATACGAATGCGATTGCGTTGTTGCTGTTGCTGCTCTTGCAATTCTAATTGTTGCTGCTGCTGTTGTAGCTGCAAGTGTTGCTGTTGCAGTTGCAATTGTTGCTGATGTAGCTGCTGCTGATGTCGATGTTTATTGGCGTTATGTATTTCAATTTCTTCATCGGACTCAGAATCGGTCATTGCCTGACTTAGCGGCGTGTAGATACCTTGATGATTGGGCAATGAATCCGCGTGCAGCATTTTAGCTAAATGCGAGAAAAATCAATAAACCAATATACGAGCATAACGGCGCATTCTAAATATGCACCGATTATTTGACTCAATCACAACAACTAACCTTTGTTTGATGGCACAAGCAATTGCTGTTCACTTGCATCATCCACATAGCTAACGTTTTTAGCTTGTATAAATATTTTCAATAATAATTAGAACGTTTAAGTTAGCGCGATTCGTCGAAAATCAAATAAGAGTGTTGTAAGCACTTCATTCTCAACTGTTATCGATAGCTACAAACGATAAAAAGGAGCTTTAGTATTTTTAAAGCTGCAACTTATATCGAAATTAAACTATCAAGTCAGTGTGAATATGAACTACATTGCTTTTAACAAAAGTAATATTTTAAAATTCTATTTACTTTTCTAATTCAATGTAATGCAATATAAATAGTACAATATATTAATAAGTTTCCGTTGCAAGCTTAAGCCGTGTATGTGTTATCGATAGCTTTGCCCGACTTATGTGTGTTTCGGTATTTTTCTGCAATCATCTGTTCACACTGGCTGCCCATCACTATATCACAAAAAAAAACAACAACAACAACAACTGCAGTGGTTTACGTGCGTGAAAATTAGTTAAGTTTTTAAAACAAAACAATAAAACAGTATTTTACAGGCACGCAAACGCACAGATATTGTTCTAAATGGTGCAACAGACGGGCAGGCAGACAATAAACGGCAGCAACGAAACGCAGCGCTGTTAAACAACGTGAATTGCAAAAGTGAAAACAGTGCCAAAAGCAAAACGTAAAATCAAAAAGCAAAAGCAAAAAGAAAGGCTACACATTCATACATACATATGCATATGTACATATACACAAGTGGTGCTCGCGTTGCACTCGACGCCTCTGTTCAATAAGTTATTTACTTGTTATTTTTGCTGTAGTGTGTTGCAATTTCCACAGCTGCAGCAACAGCAGCTAAAAACCACAGCCAAACATACACCCACACCCACACTCACACTCACATTCACCCATTCATCCATTCACACACAGCCATACATATATAGTGTGCTCTGTGCATATTGCGTATTGCAGAGTGAGAGAAGATAAACCGCAACAACGATTCAGCTTCAACGTTTTACCTTCAACTCACACACACCCACACACACACGCACACACACACACTCAACACATGTCTTACATGATGGCCAAAACTCTGGAGGAGCAAAGCCTGCGCGAATGCGAACATTATATACAATCGCATGGCATTCAGCGCGTCCTCAAAGACTGCATCGTCCAGCTCTGCGTCTGCCGACCGGACAATCCTGTCCAATTCCTGCGCAACTATTTTCAAAAACTGGAACGGGTAAGTTTTTCAATATAAATTTAAATATACCTTATAAATTTCTAATTTCAATCTCTTATTACTTCACTGAGCCTTTCGCTTATGTTCTGATGTCCCTTTGCTGGGTTTCTTTGATGGGATTGCGTTCGTTCAGCTTCGTCTCTGGGTCACTATGGATTGGGTGTCTCTAATCTGTGTGTGGCCCTATGATCCATAATGATTGAAAATGTTCTTAGTAATATTGTTTAGGCGAAGTCTTGATAAATCTCATTAGTTTTTCTGTAACTTATCTTACTCTAATGCTAATCCTGTTGTATAGGTCTAATCGCTCGTCTCCTTTAAAAACTACATACAATCAACGTCTACAATCTGTATGTCTATTAGAATATACTTCTCGAATATTATAAATCTAAATAGACTCAAACTAAAGAGTAGGCCTTGGAAAGGGATGTTAAACTGAATAGTAGGCTTTGCAAAGTTTATTTTATTAGACTGTTTCTACGCTGAGTTTAAATCAGTTCTGAATCGGTAAGCATCGTTACACAAGTAGAGAAATATATTAAAAATTTTAACGTACAATATTCAATTTTGAGTATAGAAAATAAATAATTGGCTCTAACGTTTTTCGATTGACAATGGCTCATCAACCTGTGTTGCTGACGTCGAACCCCTATTACAATTTCCTTCGCGAATATTGGCTGAGCTGCACTGCCAAAAGAATTTCGGCCAAGAAACTGGTCGCCAGAGCAGCTGCCGCTTGGCAGACTCTGGATGCAAACGAGCGTTCAATGTTCGAAGAGGTGACAAGCGACGACGAGAATCGGGTCGGTTCTACACATAACTAATGAACAACTACCTTGTATTCCGTTTCATAGAGATCTTATCTAAGGACACGTCTAGCCATTGATATGTTGTCTCCCTTGGGAAAGAAATACAACAAGATGAGGAGGCGAACAAAACCTAAAATACGGACTAGAAAACATGCTTTGAGTACTATCAATAAATTCAAGACGTTGCATCAAGCAAGGCAAACTGCACGACCAGTGCGAATCCTACCGACGCGACCACAACTAAGCAATTATCGTCCTGGTTAGCTGTACTTAGCATAGCCAAATGTTCTTTCCGCTGTGTCACGCTTTATTGCCTCTATAGATATTAGATTCACTTAGGAACACATAATAAAAGAGTTTCTCTATTACAAGGAAATCTAAAGGACAAAGATCTATTGTAGTGGGGTATGAATATATTAAAATATTTATAAGGGGAGCTAGAATTTGGAAGATTGGAAACGGGAGAGTCCCGTTATAGGTTTACTAAAGATGATTTAATATGATTTATTGATCATATTACGGATATTCCATCCTATCCTAACTGTAAACGATAACTGTGCCTACCGTTACTTGCTGGCTGCCATTGTTCATCCCTGAAATTCGCCATTGTTAATCAATAAATCGCCTATTGGTCTATTTTGGGGTCAGCAGTGACCACAACATGGCCATATTTAGAGAAAAAAACAGTGGAAAGGAAAAAAATAAATAACGGGAATAGCGTGTGAGATGCTTCATTGGTTAATCATATATATATATATATATATATATATATATATATATATATATATATATATATACGAGTATTGCCCTCACCTTCGCTCTCGCTTTCGCTTCAATGCATAAATAAACAACGACTACTGCTGTGTGTGCGTAGGTTGCGGCTTGCATTATTGCATTGGGCGTTGTAGAAGCTTAAAAGCTTTCAAATGGTTCCTGAAAATGGCTGCCCGCTGCCTGCCAGCAAAGTTCTGACGCGAGTGCAGTGTTTTTTTCTTCTTCTCGTAATGCAGCGCTAACAGCACCTGTGGCCTACGCGCGCGCTCTCTCCCTCCCTCTCTCGACTTGCCTGCCACTGCTACACCCACCCGTTTCGCTCTCCACGAATGCCAACCTGTCTACCTGCCTGCCTGCTTGTTGCCTGTTGAATGCTCGCGCCGGACTTCAGTTTGATAAACAACTTGGCGCCGTGCAGAAGCGCCCGTTTTTGTGTGCGACTCCAACCCGTTGAGGCTATTGTCTGTACCGTTATTGTGTTAATTCGAGTTTGCTGGTGTCGAGTCCCGCCCGCCATGGGCAATCAGCTGAGCGTAAACGGCTTTCAGGATGCGGTTATTGATCGCTTCAAATCGGTCGCCCTCACCACGGACGCGAACGGCACCATGCGCATTCGTTCCTTCTCGGAGGTGGGCGTCAGGTATACGGCTACCCAGCAGCATGGCAGCGGCAGCTTCAGCGGTCGCGGCGGCCGCATCCTGCGGGAGAGCAGCATTGACGGGGGCGTCGCTGTCTTCGATGCCATGCTGCGCGATGACCATGAGCATCGCTTGAGCCTGGACGCAATGCATCGCGTGCGACATGTACGCACCTCCTGCACCACCATACCAGAGGAGGATATCGTAAGTCCTGTCCCATACATACGATCGTAACCCGAAGCTTTTCCAGTGCAGCGCTGCCCACGCATCTCAGCAACCCACACGAGCTGCACTTGCTGCAGCTTGTTGTTTTTATGGCTGAAAAGCTTTTAAGTACTGCGTGCTGCTTACTATATTCTTGTCTCTCTCTCTCTCTCTCGCGCTATGGCTCTGCCTTGAGCAAAAGCTTTGATTTGTTTGCAGCTACTGTATGGAGCGCAGCAGGCGGCTGAGTCAAATGTCGAAGCTGAAATACCCTTGCAGCTAGAGAAATTTAAATTGAGTGTAATATGAATAACATATAAGAACTAAAAATATGTATTAATTTCGGTTGTAACTTATTTATATTAAAAATAAATAATTTTATATAGTATTTATATAATTTTATATATTATTTGTATATTATTTATATATTATTTGTACATTATTTCTATATTAGTTATATTTTATTTATATACTATTTATACATACATATTTAGGTACGTTACAAATTTGCTCTCAAAACTGAACTACTCACCCACGTTTGCCTCACAAGCTACTCTTTTGCCTGCCAGGCATGTAAAATACGCGCACACATATACACACACACACACACACATGCATGCACGCAGAGCATAATATATTCAAGTAGCTCAACTGGGTGGCAACTCCTGTCTCCTAATGTTTACATTGCGCTCTCACTCACTCTCACACCCCAGACGCTTTGAGCGCGACTGAGCCTTACCCAAACACACGCACATGAGCTCTCACTCACTCACTCACACACACACGCAGTGAGAGAACAGCTTTTTGCAAGTTTATGGCAATTTTGCATTTGAAAAAAAAAACAACTCTCGGCACGCAGCGCAGAACGAAATCAAATGCGAAGCCGCTGCCAAAGCTTTTGCCAGGCGCCCTTTAGCTGATGCTGATGCTGCTGCCGCTGCCGCTACTGTTGGCGTCGCAGCTGCGTCACAGCTTTGTTGTTGTTGTTGTGTGTGTGTGCGAAAAGTTTTCGTTTTGCTTGGCTGTTGTTGGTTTTTTTTGGCCACTTTCCTTTGGCTGTGCGTGTTGGTGAAGGTCATCATGTCGTCGGCGCTGCTGTTTACTGTTAGTCAGTTTGCAATCGTCGTGGCTGTCGCTGCTGTTAACTGCTAACTGTGCCTGAGTGCGTGCGTGCGTGCGTTGCTTGATTCTTAGTCAAACACCATCTGCCGCCATCTTCTGCGCTGTTGTTACAGTCACACTTCTGGCTGGGCATATTGTGGGCTCACTGCTTGTGCTGCTGCCGACCGCTACAGTCGCTACGTTGCGTGTACCGTTGATTGATTGTTGTTGCTGTTTATGGTACGGCTCAGCGTTTGCAACACATCAAATCGAACAGTGAACGGTGCTAAAGCACCAGTTACAGTTACAGTTACAGTTATAGCCAACAACAACAACTAGAACTAGAACAAGTTTGCCGACAGCTGTCATCGCCTTGTTTATATTCGCCGGTCTGTGATTAGTGTGGCCAATGAACAGTTAAGGCCAACTCGCCGAATTTGTTGTTGTCATCGTCATAGTTGTTGACCGCTATATTGACACAAGATAAGGAGACAGAGAGAGCGAGAGAGAGAGAGAGAGAGAGTGAGAGAGCTCAACGCCTAAGTCGCTAAAAATGGTGGGTACAGTTAAGTGTTGTTCAAACTGTTAATTTTTTAAAGTTATTTACCGTTAAGTCGACTTTAAAGAAATTCAATTTATGTTCTATTATAACTGTAACTGTATAATATATAATATGGCATTGCTTCTATTTGAAGCGACCTTCCCTTTGGTTTCCAAGGAGATTTTCTTTCATGCCATCAATTGTCTTGCTAAAATGTGTTAATTTTATGCGAATCGCGCTACTCCCTCCTCTCTTTTCGTTCTTTGCTTTTCTTTGGCTGCTTTCCATGCATAACAAAATGGTTTTACCTCAATATTGCTTTATTCTGTTAGGTTCCGGGCAGGTATTTGTTTTCGCTTTCGATTTAGCATGGATTAAGCTTGTTGCAAAAGTTTTGTGTAAATAGTGGATTAGAGAGAGAGAGAGAGAGAGAGAAAAAGAGAAAGAAAGAGAGAGATAGAGAGATAGGACTAAAGGTTATGGTTCAATCTGTATAAGTATCACTATAAGCGGCGGATGCGACGACCTTTTATTTGGCCATCCATTAAGCGGCTTATAAGCGCCGTTAACAACCAAAACCAAAGCAGCAAATGGACGGAAATTCATGAATTATTTAGGCAATAAAAGACAGCAGCACGCGCTGTAGTCCCTGCGAAGCAACAGCTGAGAAGCAGGCGCAGGGATACTAAAATAATAGAAGCATCGTTGAGTGGGCATGAAGAGCTAACTTTGCTTGCCAATACTCTACGGCGTATACGTAATGCGGCGTATACGTAATGTGCGCTCCCCAAAGAGCATAACTAAGCTGGCATGCTAATTCGGCTCTGGGGAAAAGTTAGACAAGGGAAACTTTTGAAAATCAGTCGGAACTAGTTCGAATGAATAGCTCATTTGAATTAGTCTAACTTTATTAGTGATTAGAGAACGTTGCAGTGCTTCGGGCTGAATATTTCTTATATTGTTATGCAGTCATTTAGGAACGATTCATTTTATTCAATTGTTCAGTGGTTCATGAACAATATGTTCTATTGAACTACTTTTGATCATAAGAGAATGAACAACTGAAGAACTAACCATACGAAGCATACGTACATATAGTATATAGTAAACAGCACAGTATATATGATATATAGTCTATCTTTCTCATGAACTAGTGAACTAAATGAACTAGTGAACCAAATAAACGGCTGTGAACTATACAATTTAGCTAACTAAACAAAGTGAAGCAGTTTGTCAGACTCTATGCATTAGTAAAAAACAAAAAACAAGTCGTGAACTAGTTCCGAAATGAACAATTCAACTATGCTAGCAATTTCAACATCTTAATTAAAAAAGTTAAATTCGAATTTGAGTTTAAGCCAAATATAATTAGAAGGATTATATTGGAGTAGGCATGTTCGTGACGTCAGTTCAGCCACAGTTAAACAGAGCTGTCAACTCCTGCTCCTGCTCCTGCTGCTGGTGCTGGTGCTGACAACTGTGACGATTACGCAGGACATCGACTGACCACAACAGGCAGGCAGGCAGGCAAGCAGCCAGCATTGATATGGATACGTTCGTCTTTCTCTGCCGTGGCCCAAATTTGTGGCTACAACAAAAGCTTTTGTTTAGCAGGCGTAAAAAGGGGGACAGGCGGGAGGGAGAAGGGCAGTTCAAATAAAAAGAGGAGCGAACACTAGCGGGAGGCGGGGCTGTCAGGCAGCTGGTAACAAAAAGTTCACTGAATTGGAAATTTCGCTTAACAAAGCAGGAGCTGTTCGGTAAACGAGGCACAGCAGCAACTGCAGCATGCGGGCACCTTACTAAATTTATGCACTGAGCGAAATTAGAGCGCTGAACTTGTATGAAAAGCTGAAAATAGATAGAAAAGAAGCTGAGAAAAGCGAGAGGTAGAGTTGAACTGATGGGAACATAAATAAATTAGTTCAAATAATATGCTTTAATTTGTACACTGAGAAAAACACTGGGGGAATTGATTGAAAATACATTTAAATATGAAATATTATCAAAAATAATGTTTAAAATGATTATTTTCTAAATTTTAGAAAATTTTTGAAAAATTCTTAGAAGTAGCTCAGCCATTTTCACAGTGTATCAGCTTTCTGCCGGAATGGCAGAGCAGGCAGTGTGCAAAATTGTAATTAATTCGATTATAAAACGCATTCACAGACACACACACGCCCACACTCGCACACTCTCTGCCTCTGCCTCTGCCTCGCACAGGATACAGGCAGACAAAAAGCTTTTCCGCACTTTTGGGCCAATTCTGAGTGGCCCCAACCTTCGAAAAGGTAGCTGGCAAAAGTTTTTTGCCTCGTGGTTCTGTGACCCACATTAGGCAGGGGCAGGCGATTATTATTTAATTTTGGCTTTAAAAAGTTTTAGTCAAGCTAAAAAAAGTTGAGCAACTTGATGTTTCGATTTGTAATTATTGTAAGTAACTTGCTTTTGGTTGCGTCCAATAATAGCAGTTGCAAAGTTTATTTTTAAAGACAAAATCTTAGTTGAAGCCTATTAAGCCCCTTGGCTCACAGAAGGGCTAAAATAAATATGAGAATCGGGTAGAGAGGCAGGCGAATGCCAATCGTTTCGATCTGCTTGATTATAATTAGATTTCAAAGGCGGTTTTACTAAGAATATAAATACATATGAGAATTGTTTTTGTTTTTATCTTCTACCCATCATTCTTCAATGTTATAATAATCTTCAATAGAGGCACTTATCACATATGATTTAGTAATATGACAAAACATCTCTCTCTCTCTTTCTCTCTCTCTCTCCCTCTCTTTCTCTCTCCCTCTCTTCTCTCTCTCTCTCTCTCTCTCTCTCTCTCTCCCTCTCTGTGTGTTCTCCTCCCTATCTCTATCTCCTTCGCTGCCTCTCTTTAGATGTCTTCAGTTCTTACTCTCACTCTCTCTTTCTCTCTCTACACTTATCCTCTCTTCTTTCTCTACTTCCTCTTCCTCTACTTCATTCTTTCTCTCTCTCTCTCCCTCTGTGTCTCTCTCCCCTTTCATTTTAATAATATTATGATAATATCTAATAAAGGAATCTATTCCATATCTCGCTATAAATTATGCTTTGCCCCTCTTCAATTTTTCTATATTGTGACATATTTCACCTTCTCTCTCTCTCGCTCTTAATCTCTCCTTCCCTCTCTCCCTCTCTCTGTGTTTTTCTTTGTTTGTCAAATGACGCACTTGGTCATGACCTGTCCCATGCTTGAGCCTATCACCTGACGTTCGGCCCGCGGCAAGGTCTCTCTGTCTTCTATGACTATGGCCTATAACTGGGCGGCCACAGAGCGAGCAGAATAGAATAAGAATACTTAAGCACACGTTCGTTTTCCACTTTTATTCTTATCTGCCACGCCCACAGCCAGCTGCCTAGCCCAGCTCGAGCCGCCAACTGGTTTGCTTCGCATCGCATGTTTGCCGTCGTCTTTCGTTCTGTTCGAGAAGTGTTTTTACATTGCGCATACGTCACGTGGTGCACGAACAAATCATAAAGTCACAAAAAAGCGCAATTATCATAAATCATAATTATATAATGTACGTACATATATATAGTATATATATATATAATGTATTATGTTTTTCATATGTTAGGCAAACAAATTTTTATGGCCATGCGAAATTATAAATTCCGCACAGGCCCAATACTTTGATTGTAGTTCGGGTTGGGATTTGAGTTTGTAATTATTATTGTATTGTTACTTTTGTTTCCTCTCCGTCGTCTTGTTTCCCTCATTTATTTTTAATGTGGGCTCAGCTTGGGCAAATACTCGTAAATCGCCCACGATTCTCGGTCGGTTAGCCTTGTCTTTCTCTGTCCCGCTATGGCCGCCCTCTCGCTCTGTCTCGAATTGATTTGTTTTACCTTTTTCCATGTGCGAATAAGTATGTTGTCATTGAAGTTGACTGACTAATAGATACCCTACACATAAATTGAGCAATTACTATATATATATGAATAACATTTGATATATCTTAATATATCTCTCTTGTTTCAAGCTTAGCTAGTCTGTATAGCCCACTAGCTACTCTCCATATATATCCACTATCTGCCGCTGCCTGTTACATGCTGTCCCTTACATTGAGCATGCCCACTTTGTGTACTTCTCTCCATGTTTACAGGGCATTAAAACAACTGACAAGTGGCCAAAGCCTCAAGACCCCAGCGGCCGCCTCACGCTGCTGCTCTCATGTGAAGCTCCTCAGCAAACAATTTCTTGGCTACACTTTGTGGCCATCATTTGTTGTTGTTGTTGTTGTTGTTGCTGTTGCTTTATTAATGTTTCGCTCATTTTTAGTTGTTGAGCATGTGTTATTTTTGTTTTTAGATTTTTGCTGGGCGAAACAAAAATTTGTTTGTTGCTGTTGCTACACTGCGCGAAATCTATTGATTGAATTTATTGAACTGAGACTTTTAATTGCCTTGAATTGCTGCGAATTGTAATTCGTAGTGGCGCAAAGAGCTGACAGTGGATTTTGCGTAGCTATTGTAGCTGCTTGTTTTTTTTTACAGTGTATATAGTCGCGCGCACACGAACTGAATCATTTTTTATTATACACTGTTTTGACGCTAGGAGAGGGTATATTAGTTATAGCTTGTCTATATTCAGTTTTTACTTTTTTTATGTTGAGAAGTGATATTTTCGGGTCTATATACATGTAGCTTATAACATACCAAAGTGTATGTAGTCAAGTTCATGGCATGTTGTCTCGATGCAACTGCTTGGTAGTTACAGTTTTAGGATAGTAGTAGATCTGCCCTCCGCTCAAATCAAATAGAAACTCAAGCTCTCCTGTAGCTGTGACAGTCTTAAAGCCAGTGATATTACAGTTTTAGAGCCATCAACAGCCGAACTGAGCTCCCATACTTTGACAGTCAGTTTGCCCACTTCTCTCTTTACGCTGCCAGTGCAGGGTATCTCGTTCACTTTCTTTCTTTGTTGTTGTTGTCCCGCAGACATCTCAGACCACAAACATTTCGCTCGTTCGTTTCGGTTTTCTTTCGTTCGCTCGCACACACAGCCCACTGTACTTAACGGTAATCAACATGCGACGAAGCCTGATGTTGCCGTTGCGGCCGACGTCGACGGCGGCGACGCCAGCAGCGCTGCCATCAAAGCTGAAAGCGAATTCGAATTCAGTTTTTAGTTTTCAGTTTTCAGTTTGTGTCGCGCCTCCGTTTTGTAAATAACGCGAAAGAAAAAGACGACGAAAATTTCCTACGGAACTAAAAGCGGGTATATACACGCGCACATACACGCACACACCTACACGGCGACAGTGTGCCTCTGCTGCAATTGGATTAATTAAACAATTAAATATGGCACAACAAGCGAAATCAAAAAAGTGGATAGAAAAATTGAATTAAATAGATGAGAATTATGAGAAGCTAAAATTAAATGAGAATTATAATTAAGAAAATCAACTGAGCTGTTAAAGGCGTGACGCATCACTCAAATAAATATAGAAATCTGCGCTCTATATAAATATATATATATATAGATATAGTTAAATATATATTTTTGGCTCTTTTTTTTTATATAATTCGCAATTAATTTGACCGTTTGCTAAGAGAAATTCTTTTAATAACCAGAGCATATATATATGTATATATATATTATATATCTTGAGTGCCCGCATACAATATAAATATATACATAAATGTAGTTAAAATAATTTTACTATCGCGCGTTTATTGCTTAGAGTTTTACAATATTTTTAAAATTTCGAATTAAGGCAACAAATTTGATAAAAAACAAAATTCCAGAAAATTGTTGTTTTTAATCTCGAAAACAAATTTTTTTTTCCAAATTTTTCAATATTTTCCGCTGCTCTATATACAGCTGATATACATATTTAAATTTGTATTTGTGTTTTATTTTAATAATTGAAAAATAATTTTTAAAAATTCTGAAACCTTTTTCCCCTAACTTTTTCGCTCAATTTATAGTTAAAACTTGTTTCTTTTGTTTTATTTATATATATTTTTAAATATTGAATTTTTTCTTTTCAACTCAAACTTGTCTTTAATTTGGCTTTCCAATAATTGAATAATTTCCAATAATTTTATGTCAGACCAAAGACTTTTCTCTCTCGGTTTATTTTCCATCACTTTTCCATATTTTTGTGAGATATTCGTGTGAACAAATTAATATTTTTTTTGTTTGTTTTGTTGTTGTATATATTTATTTTTATAAAACTTTGACATTGGATTTGTCATTGCTGTTAAGTTGTTGTTGTATTTGCTGTAGTATTTGTTTTTGTCAAACGTTACGTATACGTAATATTTTACTCATATTTTGCCTTTGCTCTCGCTATGTTGTACCATGTTTAAATAAGTAAAACTCGTGAAAATTACACACACACACATACACTTAAAAGGAAAATTGTGCTCAGAGACAAAAACTGACAAAATATATACTATATATATATATGTACAGATGTGTATATAACACATATAAATGAGAAAAGCTAAAAAAAATTAAAGTCTAAAGTGGAATTTTTGTTGTTTTGTTTGTCGCGTCGCGTTTTCAACTGTTTGTTGTTTGTTTTTTATTATTATTTTCTACATGTAGTTTGTTGTTGTAGTCTGTGTCCATATACAGCCTTTGTTGCAATTACACACACTCGCACACACACACACACACACGCACACACGTACACACAGAGAGCCAGAGAGAGAGAGAGAGAGGGAGAGAATTCTATAGCAGCTAAATTATGTCAAAGGTTTGCAATCTGCCTCTCGCTGTTCTTTTTTAGCATAAGCCCGCCCAGCTGCTTGTAATTTCTTTTATTGAATAAGCATTCATGACAGTTGCACACACACACACACACACACACACACACACACACACACACACACACACACACACACACACACGCACACATACATGATTTTGAGTGCATTTGGCTTGCTTTTGCTGCTCCTCGCATTCATTCAACTAATTCTGAAATAGTCACGAAATTTTGTTGTTATTGTAATTATCGTCTCGTTGCAATGTAACTCTTATGGCACATTGGCGCTGATTCACGTAGTACACGGCAAGAAAAAACGTGCTAACATGTGCAAACTAAATAGAGAAATCAAATTAAATGAGGCATTCTAAGCTATTTGAGCAATTCTAATTGATTTGGAATGATCCAAATGAGCTAATTTGTGGACTTGAGCATACATGACTTGGATACATGGTCTATATATAGCTATAAATATATATATGTGTCTATATTTATTATGATATAACAGAATCAGATAGATTTATAAAGATTTTTATTGATTTCTTAGAAATGTACAAGTTATGTATGCAATTCATTTGGTATTTCACAATATAATTCCTGAAATAGGCTTTATGTTCATTTGAAGATCAACAATTTCACTATTTGAAGTACTTATATGGTATATATAGATTTCATGGGTAATATATTTCACAAAATTATGAGATAATTGAAATTTATTGTATTTCCTTTGCTATTAACAGCAAATACAGCTCCGAAGCAGCTAGAGAAATGTATCTCAAAATATTATATATAATTAATCAATCAAATAATATATGACATATGATGTCATATACTAAATATCATATATCATACATATGGCATATAGCTGAATGAGCTACAGCTACAATCATAGTCGCTCCCAAGGCTCAGTTAAGCTTTTAGCTAGTCTTCTTATTATTAAACATGCTAATTTTTGTTCAGTGTAGCTGCTGCTGCATGCTGCATGCTGCAGTTGCTGCAAATATGTATTGGCTGCCAAGCGAGTTTCAATTTGCAATCTAACTGGCAAGTTTACAATCAGCTAATCAGCTGGGCAAATGTTGCCTTGATTGAGTTTGTTTTCATAATGACAAGACGACGACGTATTGATAAGATGTTTTTACTTTTATTTGTTTTCGGGGCTGGAGACGTTTGTCAAGATTACGCCCACTCCATGAAACACACTTACTAACACACACACACACACACACACACAGAGACACATACAAATGTAATTTAGTTTTGCGTCAGTAACTCAATTTGCAATGCGAAATCGATTTCCGTTTAAAATGTCGCCAAAAGCTGACAACTGGCAAATGGAAATTGCAGAAAATGACGATAGTTGGCCCATGGAAGGGGTAGAAAAACAGCGAGAGTGGGAGCTGAAGAGAGAGAGAGATAGAGAGAGAGAGATAGAGAGAGAGAGAGAGAGAGAGGGTGAGTGAGTGAGAGAGTTAAAGTGTATGGCCAGCAAAGCTTAGAGCCAAGGCCATGTCCAGGGCCAGGGCCAGGGCTAGTTGGCTGGGCGCCGACTCCGCTGCTGCACAAAAGGTCAGGGTTAACTGTGCCATCAACAAAGTTGCACTTTGCCAAGGAGAGGGAGAGAGAGAGAGAGAGAGAGAGACAACTCTCGTTGTGAGTGTGGGCGAGTTCAAGTCAACAGGCGACTTTGACTTGTCAGCTTTGCGGCCGGGGCGCCGCCTTTTACGGCTGCTGTGTTAATGTTGCCTCATTTTGTGGCATTTGTATGCGCGGCGTTTGCGTTGATTGATTTATTCGCCCGCTCACATCAACTGGCAAGCTTCCCAAGAGCTTCGCTCATATGCATACTTTGAGAGCCAAAGGGGTATATGCAGTTAATCATATGCCTGCCATTCGTCATCTACATGTGCGAGGGGTTAGCTGAGTGCCTTACAATTATAGGCTATTAGCATAGGAGTGAATAGAGTCTGAGAACTTGACCTTAGGCATTTCATATGCGTACATATTGGTGTCAGATCTCTGATAGAAACTGCCAACAGTTTGACAGAGTACTCGACAGTCGAGCATACCCTATATACTCACACTTGCAATACCTTTTACTATTGGCCTAGAATCACATCCTTATCAGCGGCATGCCATGATCATCTAACAAATTGCTGTGCGTCGTTTTCTGTTTACCCCGCAAATCAATGCGATTCGGATTTTTTTTTCTCGTTCGTTTCAACGTGATTCTTCAAACGTTTTTGTTTAGATAATTAAAAGTTTATGGATTTTGGCCATTTTGTATTTGTTTTGCCGGTTGTTTATTGACAGCGTATCTCGATTTGTTTATTTGCAGTAGATTGCTTGGGATGGGCTGTTTGGCGGAAAACTATAAACTGTTATAAACAACTTGTAATGGGACTGAGTAGACACTAAACGTCTTATCTAGCTGTAAAGCGCCATTATACTTAGTGATTATGGCTTAATGAGGAATAATTTGTAGTTAATTACTATAAATTATGCTGTTATACAAGTGTTATACATATGCTGAGCAAGTTCTTATAGCTTATACTATGTCAGTTAGCGATACAGCTTTGAATGAGTTTAAATTTAACTGTTATACGACTGTTATATAACTGTTATACAACTGTTATACACCTGGTCTATATCTATCTGTTATACGCTAATCTAAACTTAAACTAAGTAGACACCTGTCTATAAATTTGTTATACGTAAAGAGTGTATAAACTTACCTAACAAACCTTATGACCCGCATAACAATAACATACTAAAGTGTTATACATCGGCAATATGTAAAGAGTACATGCATTTACTTAATTGTTATACTACAATATAACAATTTATGTTATGTACACTGTTCATTCGCCCTTTGACATAACAAAGAGCAACTATCACGCTCTCTCTTTCCCTCTCCCTCTCTCGTGGCATTTAAATGCAACTTAATCTGCACACTGTGCGCCCGGTTGACGTCACCCGCAGTCAGCAGTTGTTTTTTTTTTATCCCGAGTGCAATTCACGAATGTAATTTGCTAGCTGCAGCAGCAACAGCTGCAGCTGTGCGGAGGTGGAGGCTCTGAAAGTGCTGCTGCGTGAATTGTTCCATTTGTCGCTTGTGAACTTTGAGCTACCAAAAATAGATAAACGAGCAGCTGGAATCGGGACCGGGGCGTCGCTGTTGAAGCTTTGCTGCCCGCCCACATCAGGCTGACTTCTGACATATAAAAACAAAAGTCAGGTAGCACCCTTCCCGCCCACCAAGTGACGCAAATAGCTGGAGTTGCAGCAGATGCTGTAATACGATTCCTGTGGGCGTCTGAGGTGCAGAAAGACTGCTTTTACGTGTTTTCCATGCCAGGGGCTTTGCATCAGCTTAAAATGGGAAACTGTTATACTGTTATACGAACTTTACTACTTGTTTTAGTATTGTTATATATAACATTGTTTTATTATGCACACTATATATGAAAAGCTGATTCATAAATTGTTATACTGTTATACAAACTGTTATACGAACTTTAATACTCATTTTTAATATTCCCATACATTAAATGGTTTTACTATGCAAAATATGTATGATAAGCTGCTTCATAAACTGTTATACGCTTTAGTACTATGTAACCTGCTGCGGCAAACACTGTTATACTGTTTATAAACTGCTGCCTAAGCTGTTTATGCACTGATTCTTCTATATAAACTTTTACACTCACACCCCACTGCTGCTATACTACTAAACAAAACTGTTATACTAATGAATTTCATTTTGTTGCAGGAACAAGTCAAACTGGATGCCAGCAAACAGGTAATCAGCCCAGACGATTGTGAGGATCTCAGTCCAATGCCACAAACAGCTGCACCGCCCGTGCGCAGGCGCGGCGGCATCTCCGCCGAGCCCGTGACCGAAGAGGACGCTGCCAACTATGTGAAAAAAGTCGTACCCAAGGATTACAAGACAATGAATGCCCTGTCCAAGGCCATAGCCAAAAACGTGCTCTTCGCCCACTTGGATGAGAGCGAACGCTCCGATATATTCGATGCCATGTTCCCGGTGAATCATACGGCTGGCGAGAATATCATACAGCAGGGCGACGAGGGCGACAACTTCTATGTAATCGATGTGGGCGAGGTGGAGGTGAGTAGTCAAGCGATGAGAGAGTTCTTTCCTCTCGTATTAACTGTTCTGCATCTCTTTCAGGTCTTTGTGAACTCTGAGTTGGTGACCACCATCAGCGAGGGCGGCAGCTTCGGCGAGCTGGCTCTCATCTATGGCACACCGCGTGCCGCCACGGTGCGTGCCAAGACCGACGTCAAACTGTGGGGCATCGATCGCGACAGTTATAGACGCATCCTGATGGGCTCAACCATACGCAAGCGTAAAATGTACGAGGAATTCCTGTCGCGTGTCTCCATACTGGAGAGCCTGGACAAGTGGGAGCGCCTCACCGTCGCCGACTCGCTGGAGACGTGCGCCTTCGAGGACGGCGAAACGATTGTCAAACAGGGCGCAGCAGGCGATGACTTCTACATTATACTCGAGGGCTGTGCCGTTGTCCTGCAGCAGCGCTCCGAGGTGAGTGTCCCTGGGGGTATAGCCCACTCACAAACTGATAACATCAACTAATCCATTGTCTTTCATTCCAGCAGGGCGAAGAGCCCGCCGAGGTGGGTCGCCTGGGCTCCAGCGATTACTTTGGCGAGATTGCCTTGCTGCTGGATCGGCCACGTGCAGCAACTGTTGTCGCTCGCGGCCCGCTCAAATGTGTCAAGCTGGACAGAGCGAGGTACCTCATAAATATATATATATATATATATATATATATATATATATATATATATATATATATATATATATATATATATATATATATATATATATATATATATATATATATATATATATATATATATATATATATATATATATATATATATATATTTATATATATATGCAGATATTTCTATATCAAATTTGTTTCTCTTATAGATTTGAACGCGTTTTGGGCCCCTGCGCAGATATCCTCAAGCGCAACATAACGCAGTATAACAGTTTCGTCTCACTGTCCGTCTAAGCCGGCCAACACCAGCAACAACAACAGCAAGCACACCACATCATCAACAACAACAACAACAATGCAGCTCGCATGCCAACAACAACAACAACAAACAAATCGCTCAGCATCAACAAAAACAAAAAATTTTAAATTAAAATACAAAAAATTCAAACTGAAAATGTTTAAAAGAAAAACCCATGTAAAGCCCCATACTAAAAACAGAGAAGAACTACAGATTGAGTTGAGCTCAGCTGTGTAGAGGAGGAAGGCGGCGTAGGGGTTGCAGCAGAGGGGTTTGACAAACAGAGGGGGGATGGGGGTTGGGGCTAAAAAATATGTTAAATTACGTATATGAATTCTGTATGTTGTGCAATGAAAAGTTACATATGTATTTGTGTAATGTGTGTGTTAATTTTTTGGTGTACACAAGTTGCGGCATGTTCCCCAGCAACAACAACAACAGCAGCAACAACAACTTAAAAACCTAAACAACAAACAAAAACCTTCCACAACTCGTCGCACTGAGCTGTTCAAAACTTAAGAAAACTGAACAAAATATATAGATATGCATTTCATATAACACTTTTTCTACGAGTACTGGTTGACATATGTATGTATATGTATAACAGATATATATATATATTTCTTTATAGCGGAACATGCTGCCAGAAAAAAAAAACAAAAAAAAAAACAAAAATCTCATTTAAAAATAATCATTGGAGATCTGAATGTTTTTTACAGCAAAAAAAAAAAAATACAAATTTATAAATAAAAGATAAACATATTATATACAAAATTAAGCTCTAACACACACACATACACACATCATGCATGCTGAGTTAAAATCTAAAAACAAATTATTTTTCTTTATAATTTATTATGATTTGTTGCACAAAGGGCGAATTTGTTCATAATATTAGTAAATTATTGTTTTAATATTGAAAAAGAAAAAAAAAATGAAGTCAAAAAAAAAACTTAAATAATTACAAATTTTTTAATTAATTCAATTAAAATTCGTGTTTTGTTTAGCCTATGTGAACTCTGTTATACACACACACACACACACACATAGACATTTCAAACTGTTATACTCTGTTATACATGCGCCGCATAACCAACTGGCATTTTTTCTAACAACTGCCACTAAAAAAAAAAAACAAAAAAAATAACAAAAACTCAAAGAAAACACAAGAAATTGTAAATTAAAAAAAAAAAAGGAAAGAAAAAAGAGTAAAATTTGAAATCTTACAGCGCTTGCTTGTGTGTGTGTGCACACACATGCATGCACGCAGGCGCAGCAGGAATTTGTTTGTTTTGAGAGTCAGGTAGAGAGAGAGAGAGAGAGAGAGAGAGAGAGAGAGAGAGAGAGGCAAGCCACGCCCCCGCGCCGCAGAGCGCGTGCGAGAGCGACTAAACCCGCCGGCGGGTTAGACTAAAGAGAGAGCGAGAGCGAGAGAGTGCGTAAGCTTTGAGCGCAACAAAAAGCTGACTGCTATGGCAGACAATGCGTGCCGAGAGCAACTGCGAGTGCGAGCGAGACAGCGCATATAATTTAAAAACTAAATGAAACTAAAACTAAAACTAACAAATTATTATCAATGTAAAATCGTATGTACTATAAAGAGTAAAGAAAACTAACAAAAAAAGAAAGAGAACAAGAAAACAAAACCGAAATAAATACATTTACATAGATGTTGCAAAAACAAAAATGAAAAGAAAAAAAATACAAAAAAAAGCAAACAAATTTTATCCTTTAGAAATTTAGTTTATACTTTTCGGAAATGCCTACAAAATTCACAATTATTTTATAGGAAAAAAAAAGTAAATATTTATTGAGAACGAGCGAGCGAGCGAGCGAGAGAGAGAGAGAGAGAGACGGAATCCAAGCAGCCCACTGCTCTAATGTTGCTGGACGCCATCATTTGGTTACCCACACTATTCACCTACATATTGATCCTGCTCATACTGATCATACTGTTCTTCATTGTCGCCTATGTCAGCCACAAGATCTACATCTCCATCTACGACAACCTGCCACTGCCGGCGGCGCCCGGATCCCGCTACTCGCTGGACATACTGCCGCATCGCGTGCAGTCGGCGCGCACCGTGCCGGGGAGCGCACGCTCCATTTGGATACAGAGTCGTTCGCAGATCTATGAATCGTCCGTGGGTAAGTTGATCAAATATATACAGAGAGAGAGAGAGAGGGAGAGAGAGTGAGAGAGCTGTGGTCTGCCTGCAGTTCGTATTATACTCACGGTGGAGGCCTGCTATCTGATCAGCGTCGAGCTGGACATCTACAAGAATCCCGCCCAGCGTGCCATTAGCTTCATGTGCAACTGCAAGCCGAACGTCCACAAGTGCGCCGCCGTCGCTCCGCGGGCGGCGGACAGCCTGCGCTTGCTCAAGTACTACGATCATCTGGGCCAAGTGCCACGCCTCAAGGTGCTGCTGCGCTGCAACGAGCGCAAGAACATGCGCCTGGTGCTCGACGACGTCATCATGGATGTGATGGAGGCGCACTGCACGGATGCAGCGGCGGCCTGCTCAGGCGCCTGCCGACAGCTGAGCGACTGAACGAGCAAAGCTCGGGCCAAAGTTCTTCGTGAGAGCGAGCTGGAGAGGGAGAGAGCGAGAGAGCGAGAGAGCGGGCCTCAGTGGGCTCGCTTGCATTTTAAATTAGCGCTTTTTTAGTTGTTTTTTTCCCTTCTTTTGATAGAACTTGTCTTGACTCTTTATTACTTTGTATTGTATCTTTTAATTTGTATCGGAAAACGAAAGAAATACATATGCACAAGCGTAGTGGGCGTGGCTGAGTGGCCATGCCTACGGTTTAACGGACTTCAGAGCGGAGTGTCGCTGGAATAATGTACAAGGGCTATCGATACATATACATATATACACTATATATATATACGAATGCTATATTTAATCAGACCGGTTTTAGCTCTTGCTTTAATTAACGGTAAACTTTGAATTTGTCTCTTTTTTAGTTCATTTTATTGACGAAGATTTGTTGAAGTAAAAGTGAAATGAGTTTGATTCTCTGTTTTCGATGTTCAACTGTATATGTTGGGTGCTACTGACTGCAGAATACCTATTTAGGCCTCAAAAAAAGTTAATATCTGTTATGCCACGCCTCTAGTAGCTATATATTGATAGACTTTGATTGTCTTCCACATTTCAAGTCTCTATTAACTTAAATTATAGCCTTTCTGCTATACCAATTACAGTTTATTCGCCACGCCCCTAGTGGGCGAAGCGTGCTTATATAAGCTGAATTGATAAGACGAGGGTAGCAACGACTATATGCTGTAAGTTTCAAGTGCCTGGCTGCAGACAAACGATTAATGCTGCAAACCAATATACTCTTTTTCAGTTTGTGACAGAGTATATATATTTAAAAAAATTTTTTTTAAATTTATTAAATACTCAGAACACTTTTTTCATATCTAAACATTAAACAAAAATTATAGAATATTTATATAATATTTTTCTTTAAATATTTATATTAAATGGAAAATAAAATATATTTAATTATATTATATCATTATCTTCAAGTACTAAACTTTTTCCTACAATTTTCAGCAATTATTTATACAAAAAACTAATAAATATTCCCTAGACCCAGTTATCTTTGCTTTCCTATCTCCGATACTTAGTCTCGTAGCTTCTTTTTCAAGTGGCAAACGTGCTCGGCCAGACCTGAATAGAAGAAAAAAACACACCGCCTGACAATCGTATGTTTGGCTCTTTTTGTTTTTGGCCTTAAACATGCTCAAATTAGTGATATCTTATCTGCCGTTGCTGTCTATAAACGTTTTTTTATCAGCTATGTCGCAACGTCTGGTCAAATAGCCTTTTTATGTTCCCCCCCTCGAATCGGCTACGCAATTCGCTTCCAACTTTAATTGGCAGTTATTAATTTCGCTCTCTCTCTCTCTCTCTCTCTCGCTTGATTCATTTAATAAAGCTAAAGAATCTATAAATGTATATATATATTTATAATATGTATGTATATATATTTGTTTATATATGCATAAGAGTTGTAGATTTTATTGCTTGATTGGCTGAATCTACGAATTGGTTTTGGCATTCATTGAATTGTTTGATATATAAAATGAATATATATACGTATACCCTATAGTTGAATTGAAGGGGTATACTCAGCCATAAAGTAAAATCTTGATATATAAAGTAAGAATCATAATATTATACAATTAGAGCTAAGATTCCTATCATTTATCTTATCTCTAGTCTCGTTTACTCCACTCCCCTCCAAGCCCATATCAATATCCATAACTAACTATTCGAACTCTCTTGGTTCGCCAGAGTTATCAAATTAGTTCTGCACTTGTCTTTGGGTCTTGTGACCTTAAGTGCAGGCATTACCCACCCATCATGCTTAAATTTTCACATGATAAGCACAATCTAATCAGCTTTACTTCGCCTATAAAGGTCGACCGGTATATCTAATAAATCTATAAAGAATGCCTATAAGTAGGTGTATCTTGGATGTTTATCACAACTGTCATAGGCTTATATACATATATATTAGAGAATGTAGTATACATGTACTATATATACCATAGGTAGTAAAGGTATATACTATGGGTAGTATAGAGATGCTATATAAACAATGGGCAATCTAGGTATGCTAAAGTTAGCACTGATTGAGAGATCTCTTCTATTTAGGAATTGCTACCCCACTTTGCTGAATAATACAACTCTTATAGAGTCTGTAAGCTTCCATTGCATCATTTCCCCAGGGTATTTAAACTTTGATCATCTCCCATACTCAGTCGACTTTTAATTATGGCATGACAATCAGATATTTTTCGGCTGCTCAGCTTTATATCTCTCAACATGTCTAGCCCATAATTTATATAGCTATATCCAAAATTCGTAGAACCATCGATATCTGTAGAGATCTTAATGAATAAAATTAATTGAAGTGAGCTCCTCTTCAATATACACACTTGATATAGACTACTATATAGCCGACTTAAGATCAGAGATCAACTTCATTAGAGACATATTTAGAGCAGAGATCAGAGATCAACTTAATTATATATGGACACTTTAAGATCAGAGAGCAACTTTGCTCTATATATATATAAGTATATCTATATATAGATCAACGAATGCAACAGATTGTGTATGAAAGCTCGAGAAGCTCTTCAGATGCAACGCATTTCCAGATATATACGTATATAGCGCTATATATAGATCACGCGTCTCCACGCTATAGATATAGCCATACATACATACAGCAGCGAGTGCAGTCTCCATTATAATTATACTCGAATGATAATGATATCTACAACAATGAAATCGCGCGCTCTTTGTACCCTTTTGCTGTAGAGTATCCAAGTGTCAAGCAACTCGCCCGGCCTAGAGCTAATTCCAACTAGTTCTGAGAACATATATAAATAAATTCATTTATATATACAAATATATATATATATGCCATGTAGAAACCGGGTGTTTGGATGCGAGACACTTCAAACTGACCCTGGTTAATGTAAGAGGCGCCCCCGCCCCAGCCTCAGAGCAGTCCATAAACAAGTTTAGATTTATCAAAATAGAGAACAAGAGACAGACACAGAGAGCGAGAGCGAGAGAGAAACGCGTTCTACGCTGCGTATACGTAACGACAAAGTTCTATACGAAGTTCGAAACACGCGCGGGCCAGTTGAGGCGCAGGTGTCAATGCACACGGTACAGCAAGTCGGCAGCAGCAGCAGCAGCAACTGAATCGAAAAGAAATATAAATATATATATGTGTGTGTGTAAATGGGCGTATATATGTATATATAGACGTGTGCGCGACATTTAATTAGCATACGCGTTTCATTTCAACTCGCTCTCTCTCTCGCTCTCCGGGTCTCTCGTCGTTATTTCTTGTTTTGATTTCGGAAAGAGTTTCAACATAATGCTGGATCCCATATCGGACACGCCGCTGGTGCTGGCCTATGCGTTCATGTCGCTGCTGGTGCTGATCGTCAGCTTTATCTTGTTCAATGTGGTGCACAAGCTCTATCGCAGCATGGGCGTCGTCGACGACGGGGGCGTGTCGAGCGGCCCGCTAAAGACAACTATGTTGGAGGTGGATGTCATGAAAACCGGTTAAAGCAATCACAATCAACACACAGCACAAGCAACAAGAACAACAACAACAACAACAACAACAACAACAAGATGAACGCTGCTAAACGAGAATCTCGCTTGTGGATCGGATTAGCTGCACACACATATTGTACATAAAAGATAGTTGTTTAGTCTAGCTGTAAGCGTAGCATCTATATCTATATACATTATATTCCAGTTGAGACGACGCGGATCTGTCTAGTCACTTAATTAGCCATAGCTTTAAATAATAGTTTAACGCCTCGACATTGATATTGTAAATAAAATCTACATCAAAACAAAGCTCTCTGTTAACCGGGTGCAAAGCAATTCGCACTGTGTGGCCTGTTCGCTCCTTATCATCGACTCGTCCTTATCTCAGTGTGCAATCAATAATTGCTTCGGCACTTTTTTGTGACTTTGATTGGAATGCGCATTAGTCATTGATTTATACATTAGTGTGTTCTCTTTTTTTTTTTATTATTATTTTAAAATAGCATGTTTCCATCTATAAGTTAGCAGTTTCTCTGCTTTAGTGGCTGCTCCTGCGGCTGCTGCTGTGGCTCAAACTGCTGCTGCTGCTTCTGCTGATGCTCCCACTGCTGCCGCCCTCACGCCCTCAATCCGTGGGATCACTGTCAATGGAATTTGAACATTGATTGTTGTTTGCTTGATTTGCTTGATTTCGTGTCTTGCTTACCCCGAGTAGGTTTTGGGGTGCTGCGACGCCAAGTCCTCATCCTGAGAGCCCAGCGACTTTTTCACATACTGCAAGATAACAAGATTATATATATAAATGAATATTTATGTGGAATATTCATAGGCTTTTACCATGGGATTGAGTATAATCTCCTCTTCCATTTTGTTGATTTGTTTAACCAAATCGAGCACCTGCGTTATGTTCGTTTGCACATTGAGAAACATGTCGGGCAAATTGTATTGCTCTGGATCGTCCTTGAAGAGCACCATGCCATCCTTTTGATTAATGCTGGCAAAGATCTCGCCCGATTTGATCTGGGAGAACAAGAGACGAACTATATATAGAGCACATACTAAAAGTCATAGTTAACGCACCATATTTAAGATATAGCGTTCAGCTTCCACCGCACTGGGCAATTGGACGCGGCTGGCCACATCGCTCAGGGATAGGGTGAGAAAGGTTTTCGTCAAACGTTGTATATTTCGCTTATAGAGGGACGTCGCCACCTGTTTGGCTAGGCCCATATTATTATCACGCGTAAATGCTTCACTGTATTTGAGTATTATGATGCGCAGCTCTTCGCTCGACGAATTGGCATACACATTGACCAGATCATGATAATGACTAGCCAGCGGCTTCATGAAACGTCCTATGACCTGTACGTTCTTTGGTATATACGCTATCTGAAAAGGCAACTCTTAACATTAGAGCATAGCTGGAGGCGTAGCTGACCGAGCCTCACCTTGCCCTCCACAATCAATGAAACCATTAGAAACTTTTTGTATGCCTCCAGCATGATGTGCGACATGGCCATCGCTGGCGTTGTGATGCACACTTCAAAGAAGTAGAGGGCACGCTCATAGTTCTTCATGGCCGTATAGATCATGCCGCCGTAATAGTAGTATAACAAAAAGTACTTTGCATCGTTGTTGGCGTCCTAAGAGAGATCAAAGACGGAAGTTGGTATTATCTTCTATATATAGTTGATTCGACTATTTACAAGCGTATGCTGCGGCTGCTGTTGCTGTTGGTGTTGGTTTTTGCACTCGGCTGCTACGGTGGAAATGTCTGTTATATCCGTATCCAAATAAGGCAGTATTAGATTGAAGTTTTTCGCTTTCAGGCTCAGCTGGCAGAGATCAGCGTGTATGGGCGTTAGCTGGGTGTCCATTTGTCGTATTTGCTCAATGGCCAGCGCGAGCACTTTGATGCCCAAAATACTCAGATTCTGCTGCACCAGAAAGTCCGTAAACAAATGACAAGTCTCATAGACTAGAGAGAGGAGAGGAGAGAGGTTTCCAATTAGAGAGGTGCGAGAGGAAGAGCGGCACACTTACATGGGCACACGGCGTAGCGCAGTTGGTCCAGATTGCTGCGCTGCACAAATTCGCGCATTAGCTCTATAATCTGCATTGGTTCTGGATTGGCGGTCGCCGCGCTGTGTAGCTTGCCGAGCAGCACGTAGAGGACGCCCAGCGTATGCTGTTGCATGTCGAGCGTTTCGAGCACGTTGTCCAATATGCTCCAGTTGCGCACCAGCAGTGACAGCGACTCGGGCAACTCATCCGCCAGCTCACGATAACTGCCTGCATATATATACATACATATATAATTACCATATTTTTTTTTTTTTTTTTTTGAGTGTGCGAAATTTCTTTCTCTGCCGGCACTTACCCGCTGCACTTAGCGTGCGCACCTGATTCACATAGTTTTCCAGCGCGCTCCCCATTTTAGGCTTTTGTTAATGCAAATGTCTGAGTAGTCCGAGACTATGGCTTTGTTACAGTTTCTTTTTTATCGCTAAGAACTAATAAATTAAATAAAATAAAGTATTTTTTACGCGTTCGCGTTTTTCCTGTTGACAGTGTGACCGTAAACTGCAAGAGTTCGTATGCCAAAAACACTGGCGCGCTGTAGAAAACTACGCTGAAAGGTGGCAACGTTCTTTTCTCAAAGTTCTTTTCAGAGATGTTAGATAGCGAACGAGCTTTTATTTAAATGTTTGAATTGGCTGATAAGCACTGGGCTTTGCTTATATTCAAAGTATTGCTATTATTTGTATATTTTCAAATTTCAACTGAAATTCACGATTTTTCAAGCAGCACTGGCGCTAATCACTTTGTTAACTATTTCAGCGTTTAGTTGATGTATTTAAATGTCGGCGCTATGAGCTGTTAACAACATTACAGCAATTCTTTAAAAGCTGTTAAACAGCTGACAGTTGCCTGTTAAGCGGCCTACTTAAAACTGTTATTAGCATTTCAGCAAACTGTTAATTGACAGCGCTGTTAAGAAAACAGCTGACACTTGACGTTAAGCTGAAATTGTAGTTTTAAGAAATTCATTGCTTAGAATGGAGCTACCGGCACGCATCGTATATGTTTGCAGTTTATGCCTGCGGCAATATGATTTACTGGAGGATCTGCGTGGCCACATGATGCTATATCACGACTGCCAGCCCATCAAGGCGGCGAACAAGAAAGCAGAGTCTCTGGATCGCGAGTCGTCGTCGCCGTCGCCGCCGCCGCCTGCGGAGCTGCAGCCGCTGCCCTTCAAGGACTTTCGCATTGTGCTGCGTGCCAAGCAGCAAGTGAGGTGAATAGATGGCATTATATATTATATGTATATCTATATATATGTGTGTATGTATTTATTGCAGCTGCAGCAGCTGCATCTATAAATTTGAGAGCCTTCACAAGTTGTCGCTGCACGCCAAATGCCACAAGGACTCGGGCTTCGGGTGCAGCGAGTGCGGCCAGGACATGGCCAATTGGCGTCGCTGCTCACTGCATATGTGGCGCATGCACCACTTGGATGTGGATCTGCTGGCATGCCCCGTGCTTGGCTGCGACTACAAATCTCCGATTGCGGCGCTCGTCTGGCGTCACATGCGCGTCCACAGAAACTGGCGCGGCAGAGTCATGCGGCGCGAACTGCTGCGTCGTCGTGCCCAAAGGCAGCAACAGCAAGAGCAGCAGCAGCAGCAGGAACAGCAACAGCAGCAGGAGGAACAGGAACTGCCGCAGCAGCAGCAGAGCGAAGCCACCGACACACAGCAGTCGCTGCCGGCCACTGCCGCGGCTAAGAAGACCAAATACTATGCGGAGAAGACGTGCGAGATTTGTAAGCGCAAGTTCGTGAATGGCAAAACGCTGTCCAAGCACGTGAAGACCGTGCACAACAAGATCAAGCCGTTCATTTGCAGCGTTTGCGGCAAGAAGACGGCGCGCAAGGCGAGCCTCGTTGTAAGCAGAGCGATGTAGATGGGCAGATATATATATATATATATATCTGGCTATAAATATTATATATATATATATATATATATATATATGTATCTTCTATAACATTTACTGCTTTACAGATTCACATGCGCCAGCATACGGGCGAGAAGCCCTTGAAGTGCGAGAGCTGCAAGTTCTCCACGCGTGATCCCAGCTCGCTCTACAAGCATCGACAGCGACACAGCCAGGAGCAGAGCAGCGCAGAGGTTTGAAGGCTGCAGAGCAAAAGAGCTGAGGCACCAGGAGCAGAGCAGAAGCTGAGATGATAGACTGGAGCAGATGCCTGTTAGCTTGGAAAGCTGGCTACTCAGCGAGCAGCTGTCTGAGAGCTGGGCAGATGATAGCCTGGACTCATCCAAGCAGAGCAGCTGTCTGATATCTATAAATCTATATTAAATTAATGTTAATCCATGCTTAACTAAAAGCCAACTTGACTTGAATTTAAATGTTCATTTATTGAGTTTACGTTTTCCATTTAATGTTAATATCATTTTAGAATCTGATATGATTTTTGTTTTTTTTTTGTTTTGTTTTGTTTTTTTTTACAACATTTGAAAATTTTCTTTTAGCTTGTTTTGATTTATGTTTTTATTTAGTTATGGTTTTATGTTTTTATGGAATTTTTTAAAAATTTATTTTTAATTTTTTTAAGGTTTGTTTTTATATAATTTTAAACTAGTTTTTAAGATTAAAAATCTAACCTTATGTGGTCTTCGCAATTAGTGACGCCTGGTTAATATATCCAGTATATATCTTTGCCTCAGTCCATTTTAATGAGATCGGCGCATACAGTATAGACATATAGATGTCTATATATATGATTTTTCTTTTGGTATTTTGCCTAATTGAATATATGTTTTAACTGTATTTTGCTGTTGACTAAATCAATTTTTATAAATTTGATTGCATTTAATGTAATTTAATTGAATTTAAGTTTACCAATCTTCGAGTATCGTGTATATATATATTCTATATATATTTTTGTATTTTTTTGTTTTTTTTTTCAGAGCTCTCAAAGTTGTTTTGAAATGAAATTTTGTTTGCGCTTTTTTTTATTGTCTGCGATTTGCTTGGGATCTGGTTTAGTTCTTGTTCTAATTATAGTTAAATGTAGTTAATGTTTTTAGTTTTTTGCTAATGATAAATAAAACAGCGCAGTGTAAAATTGTCATATATATATATAGTTTCTATTTGCTTTCTATGTTGCTTATTTACAATACTTAGAGTTGTTTTTATTGGATTTAAGAACTCTCTCCCCTCACTCTGTCTCTCCCTCTCTCTCTCTCTCTCTGTCTCTCTCCCTCTCTCAGTTGTTGTTGTTGTTGTTTTACTAGGCCTTGGTCTCGGCGACGACGACCTCGACTTTGCTCGTTCTCAGCTTGCAAAACGAATAAATTCAGCAGTAAAAAGTATATAAAATAGAGAATTATGGAATTTACTTTTAGTTAGCTGCCACAAGAGCCCAGAGCCAACAAAATTACCATGCATAGAAAGGGGGCGGGGCGGGGGCGGGGGCGGGGTTGCTGTGTGTGTGTGTGTGAGTGAATGGGGCGGCATTCAGGCAGTCTCTAGTTGTGATTGGGTGAGCGATGAGCGCGAAGTTGTGCACAGTTTTTGGGAGACGAAACAACAACAACGAGTTCAACAATGAGCGTGACACGATCCTAACTGCATGATCTCAGCATATCTAGAGATATATATATACTTATATATTCTATGCTACATCATAATATATGCTTGATTGGGCTACGTCTATGAAACAACTAACGAATTTACTCTAGGCTTCTCTAGTTCTATATATAAATATATTTGATCTGGGCTGCAAACGGGCAACGAAAGGCAGTTTCGCAGAGTTCTGCCTGGTATAGGATTGAGTCAGCTTCTGGAAGTAGTTGGCATTAAAGCAGGCATAAGCTGAGCACGGCTTAGACGGATTTGAGCATTGAATAAGAGTTTTGGCTGCTTGATAAAGATGATTTCATAGATGATTCATAGCTGATTCACAGATAATTCATAGAGGATCCATAGATGATTCATAGATTATTCAAAGAGGATCCATAGATGATTCATAGATGATTCATAGAGGATCCATAGATGATTTATATATGACTCATAGATGATTCATAGATGATTCATAGGGGATTCACAGCTGTTTGAAGCCAAGCTTCATTAAAATCATGTATTAAAATTTAATTGAACTATAAAATGTATATTGGTTTGCACCCTAAAGCCTCATCAATGAATCTATTCACTAAGTATTTGATTCATGTATGCATAAAACCAGGCTTAGGCATGGAAACCAAGGCAGTATTTGAGCTACTTGAACTACTTTGGTTGATATTGAAGCACTTTTGGTATATATTGAAAAGCCAATACAGACTTATAAATTAAGGATACCTTGAAGACAATGAAGAGTTTGAAGCTTAAGCTTAAGGTTCATTTAATGGCCATGAATTGTTTTGGGTAAAAGCTCAAAAACTTGAGATGTGAATAGAGATGCATATATGTATCTATAGACATACCATTACAGGTATAACATTAAGCCAGGCTTTCGATATAAGTTTCAAGCAGAAACTCGAAAGTAGAATCTAGCTCTTAACTCTAAGACTCCAATGAAACATACATATTGAAATATATCTCTACTATATGCCCTCAGCCAACTTCCATCATTCCATACTCAAGCCGATCTCGTATCCTTGAACTACCAAAGAGAAACATTAACTAGGTTTGCAGCCCTCTCGAGATATTGACGTATATATTTTCGTTCGACTCTACATTGCGTTGATCCAAAACGATCTTTCGACTATGATTCTTGCACTTTATTTGAAATTTGGGCAAATCTTAAAGTGTAAAACATTTTCACTTACTTTCTACTTGGATTAATGTTCGACTACAGTTCGACTTGAGTTCTTACTCTATTGGATAGTTCACTTTCACTTGTCACTTGTCACTTTCTCTTTTGATTTCTGTTTTCTTTTCTTCTTTTTATTTGTGCGTCGCATAATAAATGCTGTGGCCCGTCTGGCCAGAAGAACAAAATACTACGATTACTTGCTATATATGTATATCGGGCGAATAGTAGCCCGCGCTTGTCCCTAGCTGAGAAAGTCATCTCCTTAGTTTCTTTTGGCTAGTGTTTTTCCTCTTTTTTTGTTGGTTTCGCTTAGAGTCTATTAGGAAACAGTTGTATCTACATAGGTCTATGAGCAGTTATTTCATATATATATATCAAAATGATAAAAAAAAACCTAATGGAAATTTTTGTTACTTCCCGAACTAAAAGTCTAACGTGACACGTTCGCTTTATGTACAGTGGGTGGAACAAGTATTCCGACAAAACTGAGGCCTACAAAAATTTCTTATAAAACAAGTCCGAGTTCGAGCTATATATATATATATATCTTTAATATATATATATAAATGTATATAAAACCGAGTTTTAAATACGAAATAAAAACGTTTCTCATATTTTTCTCATCTTCCTCTTGACTTTCGTTTTTGATTTAAATGCATTTTAAAAACAGGTGAACGACTTTGACTTTGATTACGTTTGATTTTTTGATTTTTCATTATTTTTGGTTTTTCTCTTCTTTTTTTTTGTCATTATTTTTATATTGCCTTTCGATCGCGTTTCGTATCGCATTTCAGTTAGATTTTTTGTTTCAGTTCCGGGGCACAATTCTGCACGTTATTTGGGTCGTATTCGATCAGACCGTGGTCACACGATCGATCTCCACGTAACGCACAGAATTGTCGCTTTGTCAGCAAATCACCTCCTTTTCATCCAGCACAGCCGTATCCATCGAGCTGAGCGACTTCAGCCGCGTCTGCAGCACCGAGGAGCCGCGCAGTTTCCTCTTGATTTTCCTAGGGGTTGACAGAGAGAGAGAGAGATAGAGAGAGGGAAGGGGTTAGATTAGAGCTTCAATTAGTCCGGGTCCACTCACTTGTAGGCAAAGGCAGCGAAAGCACAACACGAGAGCACAAAGATCAGGCAGAGCGTGGCCAGAATTTCGGCGGGCAGTTTCATCAGAGCGGAGCATTGCAGGAAGGCCTCGTCGTCGCCCGAGGGACAGTGCACGATGCCGTCGCACCAGACGCTCGCGTTCACACAGGCGCCCAGCTCCGCGCACTTGAACTGGCAATCCTCTGTGGAGCATAAACCTGATGTGAGCACTGACTCCAGCAGCTACTGCTTGGCGTTGCCACTCACCTGCTATGCTGAGCGTCGGCCTGGGCACCAGTTCCATCCAGTTGAAGCTATATTCACCATTGCTGGGCCGCAGGAACTCCACGCTGATGGCACGCGAGCGGTTCATCAGCGCAAAGTTGGGTCGCTCGTTCCAGCCGGAGCTGAAGATCTCCACGAACTCGTAGCCATTCGAGTCGGGACTCAAGGGACAGGCCACAATGGTGAGACCTGTGCAATGAACATAGAGAACCAATCAGTATGATGGGACATTTTCTCCTTAGGTTAAGGCCTACCCTCCGAGGTGGTTAGCACAGCGCGTGCTTTGGTCTCGCAGCGCCAGCTGTTCGTCTCCAGGTGTGTGGCATTCAGGGTCTTCTTCGGATTGTGTTTGCTCAGGAAGATGGCCTTGAGGCGCACGTACAGAAACTTGTTGCCATTGGAGGGCTCAATGAGCCAGGGTCGCGACCGGCATTCGATCTGCAAAGGATGGACCCATGATATCAGCTCGGGCTTTGCTCCAGTTACCCACTCTCTCTCTCTTCACACTTACATCGCCAAAGGTCATGTCAATGGTGCCGCTGGGTCCGAACTTGCGTCGGCCATCCTTGCAGCTGGTGGGCGCCTTGACAAACTCGAACATGCCCTCGAAGTTCGCCGTGTCCGGATCGTCGAGTGTGGTCATATTGTGCGCCGTGAAGTGCACCTCCACATCGCGGCCCGTCGAGGTGTATTCCACGGGCAGGTGGGACTGATTGGAGGAGTTGCAGACGCAGCCGCGATGCAGCAGAATGGAGTCCGCATACGGACGCTCGAAGATCTGTAGGAGAAATCCGTTACTAAGAGAGAATCTCTTTTTTAATGGCCTGCTTCAACGCACCTCCACGCGCACATTCGTATCGCCATAGCAGAAGGAGCGATTGATGTCCTCGTCCAGGCGCGAGTAGCAGTTGCGATTGGAGGTCGTCACCTTGCGCAGCTTGATGCGCACGCGCTCCCCCCGCAGCGCCTCGAAGCGATAGACGCACTTCAGATGCCGCGTGCCGCCGCGCCCGAAGAGAAAAATGTTGCGCACGCTGCGAAAGATGGCCGGATCCTTGCGATCCATCAGGCTGCTGACGAACTTGCGATTGCAGTCGAGCTCACCGCCACCCTGGGGCAGGCCATCCTGATGCAGATCGATGAACTCATATTTGAGCTTAAAGTCGAGTGGTCTGAAAGAAGGGGAAGGGAGGAGTGAGAGTGAGAGTGAGAGTGAGGAGAGATCTTCATGGGTTCTAGTATAATAGCTCACCTGAGCACCGTGGACTCTGTGTTGCGCAGCTCCAGGGTAATGGCATCGCTGCTGGAGACATAGCTCTCGGAGATGGTGCAGGGTCGAGCGAAGGTTTCATTTATGTTGGAGCGATCGCAGGTGCGCGGAATGGTGCCGCGACAGAAGCGCGCGATTACATTGGTCGAGTTGTGGGCGTAGTGGCCAAGCGAGTTGTAGCCAGGGCTTTGGTCGTTGGCGCTGAGAGAAGAGAGAGAGAGAGAGAGAGAGAGAGAGGGAGAGGGAGAGGGAGAGGTTAATGGAGGATCATAGATGAGGGATAGGATAGATGTCTCACCAGTTGAGATCCTTGCAGACGGGCACATCCCGCAGGGTGCCATCCCAGATGCGCAGCATGCCGCTGCAGTCCTCCTGGGTTTGCAGCACGCCAATGGCGCCCACCGAGGTCTCGTCCATCTGGCCGAATTCGGGATCCAGATTGAATTTCAGTACAGAGATCCAGACCTTGAAGCGCGACAGGGGCTGATGCATGCCCGACTGGCTGCTCGTGCGGCGCGAGAGGCTCAGATGGTCGAAGGTCTTGAAGACGCCCATGCCTTGCAGATGGTAGAGGCAGGTCGAGTTGGGCGCCAGCGAGTGCTTCGGATTCTCGAGTATGCCACGGCCCGTGCCACGTATCCAGAACTCGCACGGCTTTTTGTTCTTCGAGTACGTGGGGCTCTGTATGTCCACGAATTGCACCTCAACCTGCAAAGGCGAGAGATGGGCTTTAATCTGCTGTGCTCTGAACCCGGGTGATTACTCACCTCCAATTGGAAGCCGTAGAGCGGCAGCAGCTGCGACGAGGTGCCCGTAAAGGTGCCAAACGGCGAGGTGCTGAACTCCACCAGGAGCTCTGGTCCGCTGGATACGGCTGCGGGCACCGCCTGGCCGCCGCCGCAAAACTTCAAAATGATGGGGTCACGTGTGGTGTAGCCGTCGTATACGGTCACGTAGTCCTGCGGTGCGAGCCAAGAGAGAAACAACAGACAGAGCGACAGAAAGAGAGAGAGAGAGAAAGAGAGAGAGCGAGAGAGAGAGAGAGAGCGAGAATGTGTGAGGAGCGCACGAAATGAGTGAGACAAAAGTTGCGAACGACAAATGCGAAAATGGAAATGTTGTTCCATGTGCCTTAACTACATATTGCTATATACATATATATATATTAGAGAGGGGATGGGGAGGGGGCGTGGCTGGCTGTGCTAACTAAACTTGTGCAATTGCTGCCCGCCCGGCTTCAGCGCTCATATTTATTACGCATACTTCAAGGCCATTAGGCGTATACGTGATATTTTTGCCAGCTCGTTAAGGGACGTCAAATTTTTTAGCCAAATTTTGATTTGGCCATCAACTTACTTACTATGAGTGTGCGGGCGTGTGTGTGTGTGTATGGGTGTTAGTTGGCTTTTTAGCGCATTTGCATTTTATAGCTATTAAATGGCCAAATGACGAAAAGTTTTCCACTAAAATGTTTTGGTTTATTTCTTGCGCAGCTTGAATAAAGCTAAATTTAGCTAGGATTTCATTGATGGATATTGATAGATATATATGCGGATTACTGATAGAAAGTCTCAAGATATGTCTGGATATTTTCAAGCATTATTTAAGTCATAGTTTCTAGGCTCAAGATGGGATTCATGGCTGAACTAGTACTATACTGTTTTATTCACTCGTTCCTCAGCTCATAATTGGCAATTCCAGTTCACTTTATAAAAAGCTCATTTTATGAATTCTAGTTCATAGTTCATAGTTCACAGTTGTTCATTTAATTCATCAGTTGAATTATTTCTTGAACTTCTAGTTAATTTTTATGAACTAGTAGTTCATCTGAAGCTCGCTAATTGAAGAACTACTAGTTCACTTTTAAAAAACAGCTTTTTTTATAGGTCCGCATTGTTAATTTTATACTTTGGCTGAGCTAGTTCGTGAACTAGTAGTTTATTATATTTTTTGGTTGAGCTAGTTCGTGAACTATTAGTTTATTTTAGGATTGTCAGCTCGAGAACTATTAGTTCACTGTAAAAATTATATTTTACAGGCCAAACAGTATAGTTCATTTGTTGAACTAGTTCCTGAACTACAAGTTCATTTTAAACTATTTTATTCGAGAGCTACAACTTTACTTTCACAAATATCTCACTTTTATAGGCCACAGCTGTTCAGTTTGTTTCGTTGCTGAGCTAGTTCGTGAACTACTAGTTCATTCCCAGCTCAATTTGAAGTTCAATTTAAAAGCTCAATTTTATAGTTCACAAATTGTTCATATTATGCACTAGTTCCGCTAGTTCAACTATTAGTTAATAAACGAATCAATAACTGAGCTAACTCTATAGTTCATTTATCTCTGAACTAGTTCTTTTTTGGTGGAACTTATGCTAGAATGCTGGCACAGAAGTTCTCTTTAAAGCGCCGAAACACGTTTGCACTCAGCTCTGGAGTTCATGAATTTATGCAGCGCATAAACGAGATGCCAGAGTATGTGTGACCTGAATCTGTGTGTGATGTGTATGTGTGTGTGTGTGTATCTGTGTCATGTCTCTGTGTGTGTGTGTATTTGCATTTGTGTTTACAGCATTTTTGCATAATTTCATGTATTTTAATTGAGTTGGCCCTCAGCAAATGCCTCGACCCGGTCAGGTGGTTGCATGCAGGTGGAGCACCACCAGCTGTCCACCAGGTGGGCAATTTAGCCTGTGGGGCTGGTTTGCATTTGCCAACCATTTTGGCCACGCATGACAAATTAGTTTTGTGGCTGGCGACTTTTGCATTAATTTAAGTGAGGTTACCAGGAAGAGGGAGAGAGAGGGAGAGGCAGAGGGAGAGGGAGAGGGAGAGCGACTGCAGTGCGGACCACAAACAGGATCAGGTAATAGAGAACCGCAAATTTATTGAAAGCGTGGCATTTATATAAATTATCAAGCGGCGAGGCGCAGTGGCAGCGATTGAGAGCGTAATGGCTGGAAGCAGCAGCAGCAGCGGCAGCTGAATGCTGAAAGCATGTGTAGTCAAATGTGCAATACACTGAGAGAAAGCTCTGACAACAAAGCAGCAAATAAATTGAATACAAAAAAAAAAAAAAAAAAAAAAAAAAAAAAAAAAACTGAGAGAAAGGGGCGTGTTTGAAGTCCGATTGGAGTGGGCGGTAAGCACTTGAAATTTGCTGTGTAAAGCATAGTTTGACATAGGAATAAAGTCTAAGTTTTACTTGATAAAATGGCTAAAGGGCAAAATCTATTTATTTAATGCTTAACTCTCGGAAAGTGCTTTAAGAAAAGGTGAAAATATTTTTTTAAAAAGGTTCAAAAAATTGTTAAGTGACTAAAGTGCGCAAGTGAAAAAAGGGAATGCATTAAAAACTATTTTCTGAGCAAATCCAAGCTAGATCTAAGTTCTTAATATGCTTTTTCGTCAAGTGTAGGCTTGAGTGTCTCTATAATACATGTTCTTTCTCTCTCTGTATAAATTCCAATAAGAATGCTCATGGTTGAACTCTCGTAGGTTAGCTAAATTTTGTATAATAAGAAACTTCATTTATAACTTAAACCAATTTTGAAGCTCTGCTCAGCTTCAGTTATATTTAAACTAAAATTTTCTGCAAGTGTATTTTCCATTACTAAAAGGCAAGCTTAATTAAGCTGCAAGTGCTTGAGGCTAAGCAAAAATTGATCAAATAAGATATTCATGCCTAAGCAAAGAAACGTGAGTCTTAGCTCAGTTTTTGGCAGCAGTTTTTTCGCCAAGTGTACGCATGAGTATCCCTAAGAATTCCAATAAGAATTTATGTGCCTAAAGCTACAAAAAATCTTCAAATCTGATTTAAAGAAGCTTCAGAGCTCATCGTAGCTTCAATTATAAGAAAATTTAATTTTTTCTTTAAGTGTATTTTCCCATAAAAAATATAGCTCAACCAAAAAATAAACCCAATCAATATCTTCATTTCTTGACCAACTCAATTTCGCGCTCATCTAGGCTTAGACAACTTAAAGTCACCTCGCTTTTCGGCCAGTGTATGCATGCATGTGTGTAGTTGATGGGCGTTTCGTGCTGGGGCTTTAGATCGCCTTTCCAGCGATTATGCACACATGCCGCACCGAAAAACGGCCAACACTTTGGCCGCTGTCCGGCTTAGCGGCGCGGCAAAAAGGACAACAAACAAGGACACCCAAAAAAAATACATATATAGAAGGAAATGAAAAGGACAATTTGTAGGCGGCACGAAGTCAGGTTCCAGTGCCTGCTGCTGCAGGCCATTTGGCGAGCATTTAATGGCCAGGAATTAGTCGGACGAAGGATAACGAAATTGGAATACAAAAAAAAAAGAAGAAGAAGAAGAGGAGAAAATAAAGGAAAAGGAAAAGGAATTTCGACAAAATGCAGTGATTCGCGTTGGCGTCGTCAAAGCATTTGCAGTGCTAATTCGAAGGCAAATAGCACGAGAGAGAGAGAGGGAGCTGGCAGGATATGCCAGGATATGCTAGAATTCTAGTGCTTCACTTAAGCCTTAAGCTGCACGGAAATCCATCAGAAGTGGACAAACGCAGCTATAGATGCTCTCAAGAGCTCTGCTTAGTTGAGAGCAGTCCAGAGGAATCCAGAGGAGAGAGGAGAGAGCGCAGCTAATGCTCGACGTGCATTAGATGAATATCCTGCGGCTATAATTCACACACAATTTACATAAGCTGAGACACGTTCGGGCACTTTTGTAGTTAGCCTAGACCGAGCGACATCCTTGGCCACAGGACCCTCTACCCGCCCCCTCCCACGTCCCCTTTGTTGTTGCGATTTATGATGTGCGTGTCGAGTGTTCATTTATATAAATCCAAAATGACGAATTCCTGTGGAGCCAGGCAGCCACGCCCCCTACGCTGCGAGCTGCTGTCCTTTAATGAATATATTATCTACTCAATGAATGTCCTTTTGTGATTAATTGTGCGCCTCGACAAACAATTGTTGCTAAAGATAACAGATAAGACATATAATATATATATAGGCAGTAGGGGGTGGTGGGTGGTTTGCTGGGTGGTTTGGTGTGTGTACGAGAACTAAGTTTTGCTTGTTTGAGGCGCTTTGTGTGACAAAAAGGTTTATATATAGCAATAATTTTAGGTTTTCCTTAGCGTTTACCGTCGATTTCCACTTGGCTTTAACATTTTCCTATTGGAGAAAATATACATACACACATATATATATATATATATATATATATATATATATATATATACAGACATATATAACACACATATATATTAGATATACATATATGCAGCAGAGCGATTTGATTTAACGTGCATTGCAGAGCCAAATGAGGTGTTGACAGACAGAGATAGAGAGCGAGAGAGAGAGAGGGAGGCAGCGAGCGAACGAGTGAGGGGTGTAGCGCTCTACGTGTGAACTAGATAGCAGGCAATGCTTTGATTGGAATCTGTCAAATCTCTCAGCTAGTTTATAGCCAACTGCATTTTGCAGTATATAAAAGTGACAGAGAGAGAGAGAGAGAGAGAGAGAGAGAGAGAGAGAGAGAGAGAGAGAGAGAGAGTCTGTACTAGACTAAAAACCTGATTTACTGTACATTTTCGTCAGGACTTCAAGCTGTACTAGGTCCTAGCATATCACTTGAAATAATCTTCCTTTTCTCAAATTGTTAGTTCGAATATTAGTAAAAACTATAAAATAAATTTTAAAAAATAAAAAAAATACTTAAAAAAAAATAATAATAAATATAACAAAAAAATGTTTTTTTTTTCAATAAAAATTTTTCAATATTTTTTTAATACGAAATTCGTATTTAAGTATTTTTTTAAGTAAAATAAAACTCCTAAAAAATTTAAAAAATAAATAAAACGTGTGCAACAAAAAATCTTTATATAATTTTTTCATTTCATAAAAGTTTTCCTAAATTTTTAAATTTTTTCAGCTGACAAACTATATTGCGGGAATTTTTCCCTGTCAATAATTCTCTTAGATCATTTTAGCTTATAGCTGTATTTTACCAAATTTCGAAAGTAATTTATAAAATTTCTTTAAATTTTTAAAAATAGTTTTTCTATTATACTTTGACCTTTATTTATATTTGCATAATATGCTAGACGTCTGTAGCTAGAGCTAGCCCCAATTTCAGCTCGATTTCAGCTTATGTCTGACTCAATTTCAGTTCCAGCCATCAACATGTGCCTTAAATTGAGACTCTTTTCTACTTGTTCTATCGACACAAGTTCAAAATTTAAGCTTTCGCCCAGGATAGAGCCGGCAAAGCCTGCCTTAGCTCAGGAATTTCTGACTAATCAAATTCCCATTAGATATTGCAGTTTGCCATTTTCTCCCAGTTCTTTGTTTGCTTGTGAGCTCGTTAGGAGCTGAGTCAAAAGTTAGGCCGGACGCATTTTAAAGGCGGTCTCTCTCTCTCTATATCTATATATAGATATATATATATATATATACATACAGATATATATATATATAGAGAGTTGTGAAGGTTTCCACTCTTATCGCCTTGACAAACAAAGAGGCTACGAAATTAACACTTCCCACACTGAGAGCCTATCGAAGCGCAGCTCGAAGGCAATGTCAGATTTGTACGGACGGACAGACAGACGGACGAACAGACGGACAGAGCTGTCGTATTGTATGTAGGCCAGAGTCAAACAGCGCTGGGCAAGGGATATGCCCGTTGTCCTGCAAACAACGGAGTTTTTCACCCGGACTTTTCTTTCTTTCCTTTTCTCATTTTGCCTTCATTTTCTTTTTAGTTCATTTTCAATTTTTGTCGCCTTTTCATGTTCTGTTTGCCTCGGCCATTGGCCGCTCGTTAAAATGTTCAGAGTGGCGGAGATGGGTGCAGTGGAAAAGACAATATGGAGTGCATTGAAAGTGGATGCAAAGAAGAGGGGAGTGGGGCGGCTGGTGGGTGGCGGGTGGCTGGTGGGTTGGGTGCATCCATTTTAATTACCTGAATGTAATCGCAGTCATTCCATGTTTTCAGCCTCGGCTCCAGTTTCTTATCCTTGTCGCTGGCACTCGGCGGCGGCGGCGCCATTTTGTTTCCCGCGGATGTCTCCTGCGTGGAGATCCAAACGAGATTCCCCTTGGGCTGTTTGACTAGAATCAGCGCATGTTTGCCGTGGGGCACGTCGTGCTGTTTGTGTTTGGGTGTTTCAAATTACAATTAAATGCAAATTAATGAACTGAATTTACAATAAATTCAATTGCGGCACAGAGTGAATGGTAAAGTGAATGGTAAAGTGGATGGTAAAGCAGATCGTAAAAGCTATTGAAGGCGGTAAGGGTATGGGCGGAAGGTAAGGGAGAGTAAGGATTGATGGTGTTGAGCCTGCTGATGTGAGGATGGGTCAGAAAGGCTCTAGACTTGATGGTCTATTCCCTATTCTCTAGGCTCTAGGCTCTAGGCTCTAGGCTCTAGGCTCTAGGTTTTAGGCTCTAGACTCTAGACTCTAGGCTCTAGGCTCTAGGCTCTAGGCTCTAGGCTCTAGGCTCTCTCTAGCCTGTAGGCTCTATTATGTATTCTCTAAGCTCCTAAAGGAGCATCTCTCGGACAAAATAACTTTATTTTCTATAAAAATAAGCTCAAGGATTCCCATATTCTTCCTTACCCTTAAAGCTTTCTCTTAAGCTCTGTCACCTGCTCCATCTAATGCCATTTGAGTCTTTATGTCGCCACATTTCGCACACATAAATATTTAAATAGGTCCCCTCCCACCTCCCCCTAGGCAGCTGCACACATCACGGTCAATCGACTTTTTCCATAACTCAAAATAGTCGTAAAGTCTCGCGGTGCGCCTTAATCTTATCCTAGTTAATTATAATCAAAGAACGCATTCTATTCTGGAATGTAAATTGCTTTTAAATCGACTTCTTCCGCCGCTCGCTGACTTTTTAACTTTGTCAATTCCCAAGAAATTTGGCGGAAAATTTGCATTCTTTTTTCTTGCTCCTTAGACTGGCATTTTTATGAGCTAAACGAAACAGGGATAAGGCGAGGGTGCTATATGGGGGTAGACTGTGCTAATGTGTTGAAAAGTGGGAAAGGTTCTTGGGGCAGGAGCTGTTGGATAAGGTTTTCGGATATGCTAAGAGAGAGAGAGAGAGACCAGTTAAGGTCTTGGGAGGACGGAGAGATATGAGCTATCATGAAAAATCCTTGTTAAAGGACTTAAGATAGTCTTCAGAGGTGGGTCAGAATGTAGCAAACTAGAGACATGCTGCAAAGCAGAAGCCTATAAAATGTGCTGAGAAAGGTTCACGGTAAGGGAGTAAGACATAGCTGAGGAGAAAGGCTCATGGTTTTGACTAGAGAAGGCTAAGGGAAGGCTGATAGAGCTCAAAAATAAAGGAGGTGTTAAGAGGTAGGAAAATAAAAGAGAGTAAGATATGAAGTTATAGAAAGTCATGAAAGTTCTTTTAAGCTATGCTTGGGTAGGAACCTTGCGGGACTGGAAAGGGAGGTAAGTTACTCCGTAGGGTACTTAGGAGAAAAGTGCTTGGCCTTCTGGAGCAGAGCAAGGACTCATTGTCTGCGTCTCTCCTCTAGCAGACCTACCTGTCGCACTGCATAGTAGCAGGTGAGATTGCGTGGATAGATGCCCGGATAGTTGGGCGACTGCAGGCGGCAGGGCTTCTTGTCGCAATCGCTGAAGATGCGCGAGCAGTAAGTGCCTGGTATAAGATCGCCTGCAAGGATATAAGCATTAGGATATGAGAGAGCATTATACCAGTTGAGGCTCAATCTCCGCTTACCCAGATAGTACTTGGGCTCCGTGTAGTTCTGGTTGTCCTTGGGCAGCGGCTTCTCCAGCGAGTCCATGAAGGTCTTGTTGTTGGCATACGCGCTGAAGAGACTAAAGTCCTGGCCGTAGCGATCGGAGCGAGCGCCGCTCGAGTTGGTGAAGTCCTCCAAGACGGAGCCCGAGGCTTGAGCCTGCTGCTGCTGGGGATTGAGGAAGCTGCTGCGATTGTGCCACTGACTGAGCTCTGAAGCGGAGGAGAGAGGGAGGGTAGGGAAAAGCTTGTTTAGTTTAAGGAAATCCTGTTTTTGTGCGCAAGGACTTACCGGCCAGCTTAATGCCGCCGTAGCGTGTCACCGAGCTGTCCTTCGAGAGCACCTTGTACCTAATACGAAAATCGAAGTTGTAGCCGCTCTGATCCCGCGCCAACCTTGAGTGGGTAGTCAACAGCAATTATATACCCATTCATTGCTAAAGCAGGGTAGATTAGCTCACCTGTTCAGCTTGATGGTGAATATGAGCGAACGCGTCTCGCTGTAGAATAAAACTGGTCCCCACGAGCTGCCGCACCACATGCCACCGATTGGCGTTCGCGCGGACTCTGCGATCTGCATGTAGCCATCCGGGCAGCCCTCGTGCACGTAGCTGGTAAAGCGACCGATTGTAAAGCTGTCCAGGGTAACCTGTAGTCGGGCAGCAGAGCGGGTGAAAGGCCACGAAATGCAGCGAAATTAATGAAAATTGGTTAGATGAAAGCTAGTTGGAGGCGCTAACTTGTTGCTGAGGCTAGAATTTGAGTGAATAAAGTGGCGGAATTATCGATAAATATCGCATGTAGGCGTAGAGGCTGGGGAAATTGAGATTCTTTGTAGAAAGATGGGCTAAATATGTAAGTTTTAATCGTTAGAGCTTATAATCGGTTTCATTAGGCAATTTTGAGGCAATCGATACTTATCGATATTTAGATAAGTGACTTAATTTGTCAATAGGCTTATACAGCTGTGTAATATAGTTGACTAGTTGGATTACTTTAGCCAGATTCGCTAGTTTGTTATCGATTTGAGCGATTATTGCTTATCGATAGCTTGTCGATAACAACTTATGGATAACAGATAAAACTTTTCCGGTCGTCTGTGTGTACTGCTGTATATAAAGTATAAAATCTTAATTTATGTGACTTCAGCATACCCTGCACTCAGCCTTGCTATTCTAGGGTATACCGAAAGAAAGCTGTCTGCCCTAATATAGTTTTGGCCAGTTGGGTTTGGCTGTGAGTGTATCAGTGAACTGGTTAGCTGACTCGCAGGATGCTCTCAGAAGGCATTCGAGCGTGCCAAAGCCGTTGGCCAAGTACCTCAGCCGCGCCCCACTCCTGCTCAACGCCCCTCAAGAAAAGGTGTGAAGTGGCGTAATAACTAACAGGAGCAGGAGCAGGACTGCCCTGTCAGTTGGAGTTACGCTTCGTTTGCTGCACGCCTTTTGGGATTGGGATTGGGATTGGGATTCGCTTGGCTTTGAAATCAATATTCGGGCAGTGTTGTTGTTGTTGCTGGTGTTGCTTATCTTTTTAATGGCTTGTGAAAGGGCAGGTAAGGCAAGGCAGCTCACCTGTACTACATCGCCGTGCTGTCCGCCCGCCGCCGTGAACGTGAGCACACAGACAAAGGGCACACGATCCTGCTTGGGCCGGTGCAGCTCCAAGGAGTAGGTCTGTCCGATGTCGCCGTAGTAGGTGCGATTACAACCTGTAAGAACAAGAAGAAGAGAGAAGAAGGGGAGAATGAGTTGAAAGAGGAAATCATAATTGTTAGCAGCTCATCAAAAAGGACGTTAAAGGCAATTAGCTTTAAACGAGCAATTATGTTGCTGACGTTGTTTGTTGTTTATTTGCTGCCAAGGCAACCCCTAAGACTAACGTACGCTATCCTAGCAGCTTTAATTAACAATATAGGTGTTTATGAGGCGCCTTTTCAAATTAGGCGCCATTAACAAAGGCAAAGTGTTAATTGTCTGTTAAGTTAACAGTAGCTTAAATGCAATTTTATGGCAACTTAACAGCAGGCTTAGCTAAACAACCATATCCACATTTGCTGTTAACACTATTTGCAGATGCTGTTAATATTTACAGTCAGTTATCGGCATCAGTTAGCGTATTTAAATACTCTCAATAAATACCAATTAATCGCTATAATTAGCAACTTCAACTTTCTGGCAGCCTCGCTCGCAGCAATAATCGAAGTCAGTTGTTATCGGTTGATCGCGCTGCGCGCCTCGAATAATTCTGTGCAATGTTGCGAAAAGTGATATTTATTTTGTTGTTTGTTTAGTGAGTGTTTATTTCAAGTGTTTTCAATAAAGTGCATATCTGTGTAGTGTTTGTGAGTGATTTATCTAACGCTAGCACCCATCAAGTGCATATAACGTGTGTGGTAAGTGCAAGACGCAATAGTTTTCTCATTTCTTTCATTTACACCATCTCCTTTTCGTATGCATTTACCGTTTCCAATTGGAATGCAAATTTGATGATGGAAAAAGCCTAAAAGCAAAAGCAATTTTAGTTCGAATTTCAATTTCAATTTGTTATGGCAATTGTCTAAACTTATTGTAGACTTTTCAATTAGTATTATTAAAAATGTATGGGATTTGCGTAGACAATTGAGTAAAACGGAATCCCATTCAATTTGGTTGCGGCACCTGAGCATCAGTTGATGTTGTTGGTGTTGTTGTTGTTGGTGCTGGTGCTGCTGTGGCTGCTGCATTCAATCAAATTGGACAGGCAGTCGAACGGTTATCAATACACAATTAGATAATTATGCTTCTAATGCGAGTGCCTAAATATGTGCATACATAAGTACATACATAGGCACCTGCATACATATGTACATACATACATACATACATAGAGCTGTGTGCAGTTTTGCAGCTGCACCGGCAGCCATATTGCCATTCGACAACAGTTATTTCCATTTAGCATTTTGCTTTCGACTCATATTGCGGCACTATTGATGGCTTGACTGCACACTTAGCCATCAATAGGTGTCCGTTTTTCAATTAAATGCCGTTATTTGTTTTTTTTTTTTTTTTTGCTTTGCCGTTCTGATCCTCTCTCGCGGCATTGATTGTCATTGAAAATACTTAATTAAATTCATCAACGCTTGACATGACATGGCCCCCATCATGGCTCGCTCCCACTCCGCTCATGACTGGGCTCCAATGGGAAGCCAATTGGCAAAGTGAGAAGTTCACTTTGCCGCCATTATGAGGGCCTTTCTGTTCGAGTGCGAGTGTGCGTGTGTGTGTGTGTGAGTGTGTGAGCGTGCTTAATTACATTTACACATGCTAGTTGGCTTGCATGGCAGGCGCACGTTAAAGAGAGTGAGAGAATAATGGCTGCTCTCGCTACACTGCGGCGAAAAGGAATTGTGTGCAAGTCGAATCTTGTCGATAGGCAGGCAGGCGAAACTAAAGATCGAGCGAGATGGCTGTATGCAAACATAAAATTGACAGCTTGAGTGAGGGAGACGCAGAGAGTGGGGAGTAAGAATGTGCAAAAGAGTTGTAAGAAACTGCGTGAGCTAACTGAGTGTGGATTAGCGTAGGCGGAGTGCGCTTGAGTGAGCGAGAAAGCATGATCAACAGAGAAAAATGGAAAGTTGTGCTGCTGGCCAACTAATTAGAGGGAGATAGCAACGTTTGATTTATTCGTGCGTTGCAATGCATTGCTAGAAGACAAATGAAATACAGTAAACGCTCATAAAGAAGAACTTTATTTAAAAAATTTGCAAATAATTAAAAAATATAATGTACAAATATTAAAAAAATAAAAATAATAATAATAAAAAAATAAATAAAAATAAAAAAAAAACAAAAACAATTAATTTATATTCTTTCATTTATATTCTTTCTTTCACTTTTAATTTATTCGTTTAATGGGTTTAATGGAATTTTCTCTCACTGTAGTTCGGATTTAATTTCGCAGAATGTAAGGGTATAAAAAAAAATGGTTGATTGCCTGCTTCATTCATTCAGCTTAATTTCGCTCGCGCTGCCCACCTGCACCTGTGTGAACTGTAAATTAAGCAAACAGCGGAGTTTCCTGCTGCCTGCCACGGCTAATCTCTTATGACAGCTTTGCATAATTGCTGGCAACACCAGCCAGTCAGCTGGCCACGCCCCCCCCGCTACTTACGTGTGCAGAAGCGCGGCTCATCGCTGCCATCGCCGCAATCGTTGTTGTTGTTGCAGAATTTGCTAAGCGGAACGCAGCGTCCATTCGAGCAGCTAAACTCGGCGAGTGAGCAGCCCGTTCCGGAACTGGAACCGGAACCGGAGCTGGAACCATAGCCAGACAAATTGGCAGGTTTGGCAGCGTTTGACGTCGATGCAGCAGCGACTGCAACGGCTGTTGCGGCAGCAGCTGCCGTTGTTGTGGCAATCGCTGCCAGCGCCAGCAGCAGCGTCAGCGTCGACGTTGACGTTGCCTTTGCATTTGCATGACGCTGACTGCGCAGCTGACGTTTAGGTTGACGTTGACTTTGACTGGAAGCCTTAATTGCATGACATTCTGTGGCAATTGTTGTTGTTGTTGTTGTTGGCATTTGAAACATTTGTGTGACAGTTATGTGGCGCTCATTTGACTGCCCTTTGACCCCATCCACGCTTAGTCTGAAGTGTTTTGCTTTTGCGGCAGTGTTTGTTGCAATGTTTGTTGCTGTTCGTTGTTTCAGTTTCTTTGGCCTTTTTCTGCTTTTGTATTTTTGACGCCATTTCAATGTCATTTTTGTGTCTGTTGTATCTGCAAATACATGCAATAACGAATTGAGCATTTTAATTGATTATTAAAAAATTCTTAAATTTTAAAATTATTCAATTTAATATCATATTATTAATACATGGAAATATATATATATATATATTTAACATTTTATATCGACACAGAGAGAGTATCAGCTAGTCGTCTAACTGCTCTTACTCACTTTTTGTTAGTTTGAAATAATTCGATTTTTATTATTTTTATTTTTATTTAAAATGAAGCTCAATGCTTATTATGCATTATTTTGCAATCAATTTCGCTTGGAGTTTCCATGAATATTCACGAATTAACTTTATTCGTTTTCCAAAAATGAAGCGAGTATAAAAAGTATAAAGGATTTGCATTTTGCGATTTATGTCCCCGAAATTTATGGCCAAATATTTATCGCACGGCAAATAAATTGAAATAAATGCGCTCGGCCAGGGTCGCGGTCGCGGTTGCAGTCGACGTTGGCAGCGACAGCGGTTGGCTCATAAATATTTGCAGCATAAACAGTTTTTATTTTGTATTTTTATTTTTTATTTTGTATTTTGTATTTTTCTTGCTTTCCTAAGGACGAATTTTCACGCGCGTTGCACAAAATGTGTAAAAGGGGGAATTCCCGAGCAGAGAGAAACAGAAAATGAGAAGCTGCCAAGCGTGTAACGGTACTTTTTTGCGCACAATGGATAAATATATGCGAGGCCTGGCTGAAAGACCGGCGACTAGTAGAGAACAGACGTTCTATGCGAGAATTGATTAATGTCTTTTTTTGTATGTGCAGCGAGAGAGAGAGAGGGGCTGAGAGGGATTGCTGCTGTCGATTGCAGCAGTCAGTGATAACGATGCGAATGAAAAACAACAGCCGCAACAATCTGAGAGGGAAGAGAAAGAGAGAGGGTAGAGAGAGACAGAGAAAGAGAGATTGAGAGAGAGAGAGAGAGAGAGAGCTGTTCTATTGGCTGCCTCGTGGGCTGCTGATGATTTATTACCGTTGTTTGGGGCTTGCAACGCGTGACCCCAAAACAGCAGCAGCAACAACAACAACTCGAGAGTCAATGAGAGCTGAGCGAAAAAGCCAGCCTTGCACGGCAACAGCAGCAGTAGTAGCAGCAGCAACAGAATAAAAATAGCAAAAAAATAGTTGCATAATTTTAAATTAGATGCACAGACATGGAACAGACGTGGATGCCACGACGGATGAAACCAAATGTGGGACAGACAACAACGACAAAAACGGCGACGGCGACGCCGACGACTTTGGTGGCAGACAGCAACAGCAACAACAGCAGCAGTAGCAGCAGCAGATGACGTCGACAGCAAGCAACAACAATAACAAGCGAACAACAAAAAAGTGCAGCTGCAGCGTAAAACAACACGAAAATAGCTGAGGCCAAGCGAAATGCGACAAGCTGCACTCGGAAATACCCTAACCAAACCAATGCCATAGCAAAAGCTAAGACGTATAGGATAAGGAGCAGAGGGAAAAGAAAAACCTAGGTTTTGGGCATATTTTGCTGCTTCAGAGACAAATTTTGAAGTATAAAAAATGATATATTAAAGGTAGAAAGGTATAGGCGGCTCTATAGATTCTCTATAGTTCTATTCTATAGCACTACATTGCTAGACCAAGCTACCCCAACTGCAGAAAAGTTTATAGGGTGGAAGTGGAAAACATGTTGTTTTTAACATATCCCTGCTAGTGTGTAGAAGCTCTGGCTTCCATTACCATTGGCTGCACACCCTTGGCTTGTCAAGCTCTGTAGCTATGCAACTGTTATTGCGTCTGGCGTCAGTGAAACTTGCCACAAAATCGAGAGCTTGCCACGCGGCAGGCTGCCTCCTGTGAGACGAGAAGCTGTGAAGCAAACTGAACAGAAGTGAAGTGCTTGGACAGGACATTGTGAGCTGGTGCTTGGCTGCTGTATCCTTTGGCTCCTTGACTAGTCGTGCATTAAATTGCTAATAATTTTTGATATGCCAAACTTGGTTTTTTTTTCTTCACTTGTTTTCGTGCCATGAAACGTCATTTTCGTTACGCCCCTTTCTTCGTTTCTGCCTTGTAAAATCTGTGTAAAATGCATTTTCGTTATGGTCCACTGTGAAATGGCTTAAAGACTTGCCCAGACGTGCTTCACATAAACTAAGAGCAGCAAAGTAAACAGCAAAGTAAACTTCAAAAACAAAAGCATAAGCTGTAACAGATAATGGGCGAGGACAAGGGAGCGGGGAGGAAGGGTATGGGGAAGGAACTTGGAAACGGAGCAGGGTATTCCGTTGCGGCAATGTCAAAAACCTTTCAAATTTGCACTTGTGCTGCTTCTGCCTCGTCTACAGCTTGATACTCGTCTATTGCGGTAGTTTCAATAACACAACACTCACAGGAACTAAGAATAACAAGGTGCAGGGTATGCTCGACTAGGATATGACTTTACTTCTATAAAATCTTTGGGTAGATGCTAAAGATATATGACATACCGAGTCTCAGCATCAGTATGGCCTTCCTTAAGTATTTTCAATGGCTGCGGGGTATTAAAAACAGCAGCAACTTGTTTATCATAGCGTTTGCTTTCTTATCAACACTAAAACACACGCACATACACATGCAGACAGACACACACACACACCCATTTAGATAGCCCTCATATCATAGCAGACGACAAAGTAGTTGGAGGTAGAGAGCTGACGATGATGATGGTTAAATGGCAGCAGAAGAAGAAGAAGAAGAAGCGGTAAGCAGTAAGCAAGCAAAGCTTTCGCACTGAAATGGACGACCTTAATGGCGGCCCAACGTGTGGCTAAAGATATGTATAAGATATATATACACCCTCTCACTGTGTGCGAGATATATGTACTTGCGATATCAGTTACGACGAAGCGTTGAAATGTGCGAGCGCCAATGCTTAAGTCAGCGCAGCAAACATCAATATGCCAACCACCTCAACCACACACAGACGCAGACATTAAAACCACAGAGAAAGCGCCTTACTGTGAGGGCATGTGTGTGTGTGTGTGGCTGTGTTTGCGTGCGTGTGTGTGCGTGTTTCGCATATGCAAAATAGTTGCATATAAAAAGTGTTGAAAGATGTTGTGCACGTCGTCTTGTTTGTGGCCAGCGGCATTGCCAGTTATTTTTTGTTGTTGTTGTCATTCTCTGTTTATGGAGTGAAAGAAGGGTATATAGGTTTGAGCTAGAGCTAGAGTTGGGCTGGAAGCTAGCATCTAGAAGCTAGAAGCTAGAAGCTAGCATCTAGAAGCTAGAAGCTGGAAGCTAGAGCTTGAATAACTAGAACTTGATCGTTTTAGTTGGAGTTACAGTTTGACATTCACAACTTCATACAGCTTTACATTCACTTGGCATACATCTACTCGAATCTTCTTCTTTGAAACTGAGTATTTCGCTCTGCTTAGCATTCTATTGCTATCTAGCGACTTGTTGTCTTTGGTTCGTCATCTTCATTGTCAGCGAAAGCAACTGCAGCATCATAGTCGTCACCGTCAACATCATCATCATCATCATTATTATCGAGAGCAACTGCCAGGCCGGAAGAGAACTTGACTTATAGCATAAAACAGACTGAAGCCCACGCCACGCCCCTTTGCCATTTCCTAGCTAACAAACTTTGCTCAGGCGCCGCAGCGGAAAGGGAAGTGCAGTAGCGTCTATGTAAACCACGTTGCCCATACCCTGTAAAGGCACCATCCTCCCCTTCCCCCATCTCTCCTGGGAGGCTGGTTAAAGCGTAGCTATGCTCACTCAAGTCACATATGAGCTTTAAAATTTGTGTGAAATTTTCGTTGCATACTTTTGCAGGCGAATGGGCATGATTGCAAGACAAAGTAGCGGCTCATTAGCTAACTTCTAAGGCATGCTGGGCTGCGCAGAAGAAGAGGAAGAAGTAGGAGAGAAGTGAATAAAGCCAAAAGAAAGATGCGCACAAAAGGCAAAATGATAATTGCGACAATTTGGCAATTTTAACCCGAGACAAATTGCTTGTATCGCAACGGCACGAAAAGTTGTCAAGCCAAATTGCTAGCTCTATATATGTTTTTCCGACATGGACGAGGAAAATTGAGGAAAACAGGAAAAGCAGGGGAGTAGAGGGGGGGGGTGAATGTGGGTGTGTTGCACAGTCAAACGCGAATTGCAGAAGCAACAAAGTCGCAATTTTGTTAGATTTGGCAATGAGGCGAAATTGTAAGTCGCTTAAACACATACATAAGCTGGGCGTGTGTATGTGTGCGTGTGTGTAGTTATTCCCTAGCTGGCAAATGAAGGCAAATTTCCCTTTGCCCTGTCAACGTAGTCGTCAAAAAAGTTTTTCTTTTACTTCAATTTTAGCGTGCGCGCTGTGAATGGCATTAGAAGCGGAAATGCCGCACACTCAAGCACACACATGAAGTACTCTCCTGTGTGTGTGTGTGTGTGTGTGTGTTCTCATGCAAAAAGGGCGTCAAAGTTATTTAAACGCCAAGACTTGGCCACATTGACAAGGCATCCAGCCAGCCAGCCAGCCAGCCAGCTAGCTAGCTACCGAAACAGTTCATGCAGAGAGTTCCTTCAGTTTTGGCTTTTATTTTTGGATTTATGTTGCTCGCCTTATACCAATGGCAAATGGGGTTAAGCGGGGTATGATGGAGATGAGGTTGTGTTTGTTGCAGTCAAAGATCGTGGATTGTTTTTAGTAGAAACTAAGTTAGGCACACCTTATAATGCCCAGTTCCTTAACAAGTATCATTTAGAGTCATACATTTACAGGGTATCTCTTAGTCTATAATATCTGCAGTCAAGCTCTTTTTTTATTCGCACTTTTGCACATTTGGCAAATACTTGAGTTAAGCCGCTTAAAGCGAACTTAAAGTGCGTGCCAGCAGCAGCAGCGGCAGCTTCCAGTTGTTTGTGTGTGTGTTGCCATGTGTGTGAGCTTTTTCGTGTGTGCTTTATGCAGCTAATGAATTTTGAGCGTTGTCCGCATTTTAAACATATTTCGGTTATTCACTTTGGCTTTCATACAAAGTCCTGACTACTTTATTATGCTTCTTTCGCCACGTATTGATACTTAAAGGAACATTTTGCTTGTTGGTTTTAGCACTTGTGGAAAGATTTTATAGTCGCTCAAGAAGTTAAGAGACTATATTGGCTTTGTAATATATTCTCTCATCTGACTTGACTTGAGATCTGGAAGATGTGCTCTGTGGTATCCTCGTCCTGTAATATCTTTAATATAAAGTTCTATTATCTTTTTTTTAGTTAGTTCTTGCTCTTCCTTTCTGTACTCTATCCTATGGCTTTCTTAATTCCCAGCATATATGATTCAATTTACTTCCCACTCTCATGGAGTTCGCATGCTTCGTATTTTTAAGACGTTAAAATTTCCCGTGGGTTTTTCGTTTTTAATTTACACCTAATATGTTTACTTTGCCGTCAGTCCCCAGGTACGCATTATGCTGCCTCTCCACGTAAATGAAGTTAATTTAATGGGCATTACAAATGCCAGCGCCGACGCCATAATTAAAGTACGGCAAAACACTTGAGACTTAATTTGATTTTACTTAAATTTATAGCATTTTTAGCTGTCGCTGACAACAGCAACGGGAACAGCAACAACTTGTCATCGCTCTCTCCCTCTCTCTCTCTCTCTTTCTCAACCTCTCTATGTGATTCTCATTGTGTGTTTGGCTGTCCGTTGAGCTGGCATTGCATTGTTTAGTCGTTGATTCATTGACTCATTCATTCAATCCACTCGCGTTTCTAAAGTGTATTTTAATTTGATTTCATTGTTCGCTGTCATTGGGCGCCATTACGAATTGGCACTCGAACGGGCGCCCAAATGAATATGAATTCAATTTCCCCTGCTCGGCTCGCAGCGCTCAGCTACTTTCTGCTACTGTGGGTTGAATGCTTGTTTTTTTTTGCTTGTCAGATAGGGTAGCGCGTTCATTCATGACATTTATTCGATTAGGTAGTACGTTCTTTAGGGGCTGTGGATGGGGCCGGTGGCATTATGTGACGGCCTGTCCGATGACATGGCATTTTAATTAGTTTTCAGCGATGGACAGAGAGACAGAGTAAGAGAGAGAGAGAGAGAGAGAGAGCGAAAGAGTGAGTTGGGTTGCAGCTGCCTAATTAATATGACAGGCGCAGGCAGCGAATTTCGGAATTCGAATTTGAATTTCATTTGAAATGTAAAGCGTAAAGTGTTGGAGGTAAAATCACAATTTATGCGATTGATTGAATTGTGATGGGCAAATAATGCTAATGGCCCTTGGCTAATGTCGATCAAAAAAAGAAGAAAAGAAAATACCAAATTTAGCATGAAAATCAATATAACTAAATAGATTCAAAGGATATTTTGTTATTTCAGTGACTGTCGGCAGCAAATGGAAATTTGAGTTCTGTATATTCATGATTTGTATGACAAAAAGGTAAAAACATTCAATTCAATCAAAATAATAAATTGCCTTGGGCTAAGTATTGGAAATACAAATGTTATATCAACAGACTAGTTTTCAATTAGAGCAAATGTAGAAGTACGAGCTCAATTTCCAGTCAATAGAGTTTATACGCCTAACTGAATAAATGAGGTTTCGGGCTACGAATTTCATGTTTATGCATATGGATTTAGTAGTTTCTATTAACTAACCTAATATAACTAACAAACTATTAGACTGAAATTTACGCCAGAGCACATTAAAGCAAAGTTTATGTTAAGTGCAAACGTTTTAATCTGGCTTAAAATAACTAAATTCATTAAAAGTCCAATGAGCTTTGCTAGAAATTTGTGTATTTTAATCTGGCATTAATGTATTCACTACTCCATTATGTGGACGACTAAAAATGAGCTGGATTATAAAAACATTTTAAATATATTTTACTAAATGAAGAGTAGTTTGCTTCCTATCACATTGCCTCTGGCTGACAGAGTCACATCTCCCACTTCATTTAGTTTTACTCTAAATTTATAATTTCCTAATAAATTTAGCAACCTAACAAGTCATAGCTGCAAAATAGTTTTCTCACTTTAACATAGGAAGAGGAAATAATATTTAAATGAAATATTTTTCTCATTTAAATTTCAATTACTGGGCAACTTCAATCTCAGCACGTATAACGCTGTAGCGCAAATTTGTGCTGCAAACATTTTAATTAAAAATTCATGTTTCATAATAACCGAAAAAATGTTGGCTTCACTCGCTGCTGCTCTTGCAGCCCTTTGCTTTGAGTGCAGTTCACATAGAACAAATATTGCGTATACGCAACGTTTGGCTCAGCTATGCCCTGATTTTGAGTTATTTATTTGCGAACTGCATTCAGCTCGAACAAATATTGAAATTGTGCATAGTCAAATTGCCAAATTTGACGGCAGAGAATTTGGTATTTTGATTGATGCGTAATTAAATCGCTTCAATTGGTCACTGAACACAAATCAACAGCAAAATCAACACTCAAATTTAAATCAAAAAGCGGGAGAGAGAGAGAGAGAGAGTCAGTAGAAATGTAAGTAAAAATTTATCAAACGCTGCCAGTCGTCGTGCTCGAAAATTATGCACAAATCATTAATTTTTATGTGTGTGGGAAAATGGATTGAGAAGTTGAGAAACATTGAATACCCTTACGTTGGTTTTACATAAAAATATTTGAATTGTTGGATATTTCGTTCTACTAAGCTTATCTAATATTTAAAATAAAAAATATATATTTACATGTTTTCATTTCGATTGTGTTTGATACATGCTTAACATGTTGTTGGCGTGCGAAAGTGCATGTTAGATAGATTGCTATGAAAGCTGAGATAAGCAGCATTGGTATATAAGCTCTCTGAGCATGGAAAGCCGATTAAAACATGAAGTTTTACCAGTTGTTGCTGGTGGGTTTGTCACTTCTTAGGAGTTGTGAGTGCAAGGTATGTCCTCGTAGAACTCAAGTGTAAAAAATTGTACAGGATACTTCTGCAGCGCAAATGGACCTACGAACTGTTGAATATTGAAGGATGTAGCGAGGATGAGAGCAAACTAAAGCTTGATATGCATATCGAGCGTATTGGCCGCTATCGCGTTGGTTTCTCGGGTATAATGGACTGGAAATATGATGTAACCAATAAAACGATGGTAGAATATCAATGTAAGTGCACACCATCCTGACAGTAGTTATAACCCTGTGTATTCTGATAGTATGAGGTGACAATACTGCGCAGTTTTACCGGCAGTCAAAGCGACTACCATCCAATTCCATTTGCGCTCCACAAAAGTCCGTATAAGGACACGAAACAATTTTACGATGAAGTTGTATATCCCATGATGGAGAATTGTTCCAATTTGCCGCGCATGGAAGGAGACTCATTGATAAATTGGCCCCAGAAACTGTACAAGTTCGATATGTGTAACTTGGATAATGGAACTTTACCGGAAATACTAATGGATGGTGTCTATAAGGTGGTGCTGTCATTTTCAGGCGAAGTTATCTGGAATGTGATCTTGATTCTCGATGTAAAAACAAAACTAATCTGAGAGAGCTGTAGCAGGAGAGAATTGATTTGCATGTAAATTAGATATGATTGATGTCAAATAAAGGGAGATAGATAACTAAGCTTGATAAGGATGGATTTATTGAATTGATTGATTGATAATCATAGGAAAAGGAATCTTAAACAATACGAAATAGCCCACTGATAAGCATGTACTGCTTCTGTGTTGAAATAGAAGCGCTTTATATAGTAGTAGATAATCTAAAAACACATTTATCTTGTTTTTCTGTCTGTTCCGCTTCACAGTTTCGATTGTGTTTGATGCATGTTAAACATGTTGTTGGCGTGTGAAAGCACACGATAGTTTGATTAGTATAAAAGCTGAGATAAGCAGTGATGAGATACAAGCTCTGTGCATGAAAAGCAGGTGAAAATCCACTTTAAAAGCTGTGATTATTCATTGTTACATATTTGGTGACATAGTTGATATACTCTACAGCTCAGCGTACACAAATGTCATCAAACGAAATATGTCGCTGTCAACGTTGTGTGTGCACGTCATCCTCATGCTGATACGCATTCTGTCGTTGCCATTTAGAACGTTGAGACAGCTTCGACTTATAAACAGGGTTTGCTTTTGCGAAATATCAAGAAATTTGAAAGAAATGTTTGGCTTAAATTATTTCTGCCTTTAGATGAAAGCAAACACATGGCCTAAACAATGTTCAAGCATGTGTGCGTGTGTGCGTGGGTGTGCGAAATACAAACTCTCAAATGAGCTGAGGACAAGCGAGGCTGACAGGCGCAAGGAACACGCGACATATTTGCAAAACATTTGTCACATCCTGCATTTGCCTAAGCTAAGCAAATGCCAAGGAAATCATTTTCCACACGCTGAACGAAAAGAGAGAGAGAGAGAGAGAGAGAGAGTGGAAAAGAGATAGAGCTTTGAATTGCTTTGCTTCATTTTATTTAAATCTAAAATTGCTTTTGCCTCAGTAATTTGTTTCCTATGCAAATTTTTTGAAGGCACATTCTAAGCAAGCAGGAAAATACAACAAGAAATAAATGTTGCGTGAAAGGAAGAGTATAGCTGTTGGCATACCCTAGATCGTCTGCGTAAGAGCCAGGCGAGATATAGGTATAAAAATGAATTTATATTTGAAGTAATAGAAAAATACGAAACTTAAAATAAATAATCTTATAAAATGCTTTCAATTTAAATAAAATTGAATTAGTCTAGCTTATGCATATGGCTGATCACACATATGTATCAATGTACTTATGCTTATAGAGTACAAATTGGAACAACACAAACATTTGAATACCCTGAACAAAGAGTCTTAAAAAATTAAAGCAAATTTCTTAAGAAATTGTTTAGCTTTGCTGTTGCTGTTGCCGATGCTGTTGTTGCCATTGTTGTTTCTGTTTATTCGTAGCAGTTTAATCGCAGCAAAGTAAAAAAGTTGTGCGCTGAATAATGCAATTACAAAGAAACTGAGACGAATTGCTCGTTCGATTGCCCCATAAAAAAGTAAGAAATAAAATTTACAAAAAAAAACAAAAAAAGTGAAGGGAGAGCGTTAGTCTTTTTGCTTTGTTGTTGCTGTTGATTTGCTATAGCCGTACTCTGGCACTTGCCTGTGCGCCACTGCATCCCCGCATCCCGCGTGGCTGTTGGCTCTAAAGTGGCACTCAACTTGTACTCGACTCCGACTCGACAAGCGAAGCGGCGAGAAGTGGCCCCCGCCTTGAAATGTTGCAACAAATCGAAATAGAAATTGAAAAAAGGAAAAAAACGTGCAGATGAAAACACAGAGAATAAAATCAAATTTCAAGTGGCGCACGGAGGCGCTGCAAAGGGGCGTGGCAAGAGCAGCAGCAAGCAGCTCAAGAGCTATTTGCATAATGCGGCTGCTGCATGAATAAACCATGTCTCAATGCCACCTCTCAGGCTCAGTCCTGGCAAAACGTTTAAATCAAATCAAGTGTAGGCGCAGCAAGTGAGAGCGGGAGAGCGGGGTAGACAGAGAGGGAGAGAGAGAGGAGGCAGGGGAATTGTTGGAGTTGCCGCTCTATACAGGCATCAGACAGCGCAGGTTATGACTAGGCAGCAAGTGGATATGGCGGCGATAAAGCATCGTCCACGCTTCATTGAGCAGCCAAAGAAAAAAGGATTCATTGACTGTCAAGACGAATAACAAATACCCTGTGAAGTTAGGCCAACAACGATTCCATATATGATTAAAGAAGAAGTTGTCTTAAGTAAATACTCACTCTCTTTTTGTCTGTGTTTCTTATATCCTCTCTCTTTCTTTCCATCTGCCTCTCGTACCTTACTCTCTTACCCTTTCTCTCTGTCAGCAACCTGAGCTCAATTGCAATAGAACCTTTGCCATTCAGAGTTGGCTATATGGATTATAGAAAATATGTCACATTTCATCTTCGGCTCAGCAGAATTTATGTGGCTTTAAGGCGACGTCTGCGGCGGCAATTGCCAGAGTGCTGCAATGCGTGGCGCAAATGTCATCAGTCGCTGCCCGCATAAGTATGCTATGAAATCTGTTTCACACTCCTTAGCCTCACTCCCATTCTGAATATCAAATGTCATTGACAGGCGGCCCATGGTTCGCATTTAAACGTAAAACTATTTCCAAGCTGCGTAGCGCTGCTGCAAGCCGTGTGCCAACTGAAGACGAGTTGGCGCGGCAAGGTGGGTGGCAAGGCAAACTCATAAGCCAGACCAAATATGAAATAAATCACTGGGCGGGTTATTGACACGTTGGCAAATATTTGCGCACACAGACAGTGGCGACTAGTGTCAGCTTGCAACCAGCTCTTCAGCCACCTTTTGGGCCCACACACGTGTGGCATGCAAAGCAGCGCTCGAAACTCTTAAGAACTTTTTTTTAGAGCTGCGACCTCTACAAATATTCCCTCTCGCTCTCTCTCGCTCTCTCTCTTGGGCCAGACAACTGCGTCAACAGCAAAGTCCACTTAATCCAAATTGTGTAAAAAAATTGTGAAGTGGGTAAGGAGCTGCTGCTGGTGGGTGCTGCTGTGGTTGGCAGTTGCTTCAGTGTTAGTTCAACCTTTGCCAAAGTTGACGAAGATGACAGCAATGTCACAACTGCTGACGAGTGAGTGTGTGTGTGTGTGTGTGAGTGTGTGATATGTGTGTGCCCTGTCATCAATTTTGCCTTGAATTTGTTTACCCTTTCAGCGCAAGGCTTTCTGTCATATGCGTCGACTTTGACTTTATAGCTCAGCGTGTGCGGGAGTAAGAAACCAAACCCTTTTTGCCCGCCTTTGTTGTTGTTTAATGTACAGTGAACAATTTGTGGCACATGCGTGCGGCATGACATAACAACAATGCATCAAGCTGCTGTTTATCTACGCCTAATTAAGGGGCGTGGTTGAATTACGGCTGGCAAAAACGAAGAAGAAGGCGAGAAGGAAGACGAGTTCTGGGAAATATTAGCTGGGGCCTAATTGAATGTTGGGCGAGGTTTCAGATGAAAGCATCTTGAGATGCCGAGAAGATGGATTTAAAATTATATGCGGGTAGCAATACAGTGGAATCTCGCTAAGTGGATCAGAGAGATATTTAGGCCTTAGGGATATATGTATAAAATCATTCGGCAACACTGCTTTTACTTAAGCACCTCACCAAGTTAGCAAGCAAGTCTCTGATGCCAGCCTCAAGCACACTTAAAGTTGAAAATTGCATCAAGTTTCAAGTCATCTTGTTGACTGTTTTAGCTTGGCTGCATGTCGCTGCCATTGCAGCAAATGCGGCTCGCATGGCTTAAGCTGAACGTAACCTTAACGCAGCGTATCTCCTCACTCTCTATCTATCTATCTATCTATATATATATATATATCCTCAATGTATTCTCCATTCCATTGGTGGTATCCACAGTTAAGTGATTGCTGAAATGTATTTGCATAATTTCTACAGATTTTTCAATGCTTGTCTGAGCTGATGGTGCATCCAGTGCTTGATGCTGATGCTGCTGCGGCTGCTGCTCCAGTCAAGCAGCTGAGTTATTCCTATCCTCTCGCTCTCTTTCTCTCTCTCTCTTTCTCTTTGTCTCTGTCTCCTTCTCACCTCTAGTTCACCTGGCACATGTGTTGGCGAACATGCCAGTTAAGCGTCGACACTTTTCCCTCAGTTTCAGTTTTTTTTCTTCCATTTTTCTCTCTCTATTTTTTGCGTTTTATTTTATGGTTTTGCATATGCGAATATTTTATGCAGATTTATGTCAACTTTTCTCGCTACGTGTGCTGCTGCTGGTACGGCTGCAGCAGGTTCACTTTGGACAGCCGCCAAGCGAGGCAGGCAAGCCAAGCAGCTACCACGTGCATTCATTGAATTAGTGTGAGTCAGTGCTGAAAAGTGTGCTGTAAAGTGTTGTAAAATGTTGTTAAATTTCGGGCATCAGTGTTGCGTGTTGACAGCGCAACACACGGCCAAACAACACAACAAAACAACTTGTTTTGCCCTACTCACAGCTGAGGGGGAGACACTAAAGCAAGAATTTGCCTGTCCTCGGCTGTCGTTTGAGCCTGTTTCCTGTCGCGTCTGAACCTACATCGTAACGCTGTAACGACTCCGGGGACCGAGCATTACGTCCGGCATCAAACCGTACCGTACCGTATGTACGTACGTACGTCCGTTTGTCTGTTTGCCTGCCCGCCTGGGCATTGCCCATTTTTGTGCTTTCTTTAAATGCGCTGTAGAGCATAATGCGTGGGGTATATTGGTTGAGAGCTGATAGGCTAGATATAGTTTATAAGTTACTGCTCTCAATACAGCTTTAGAGGCACTTTGCGATTCACATAGAACTAAAACTTATAGCTCTTTCTAGAATACTTACGCTGCATTGAAAAGCCAGTTGAAGAGTATCGCTCAGTCGGCTCAATTTAGACTTTGCTGCAAACTTATTTGCCTTGCTTTGCTTTGCTTTCTTTTTTTAATGAAAAGAAAACTTATCTTCAACTTTATGATGATTTCAAAGCAACAACAACTTGTCACAGCGAACTAGGAGAGAGAGAGAGATAATGAGAGAAAGAGAGAGGGGGAGCTGGAGTGAGAGAATGAACATGAGAATGTTTTTCCCACTTCACTTGTCGTACATATTTCTCCTCTTTTTTTTCTTTCTTATATTTTTCTTTTTCTTACTTGACTCGTATTTGTGTTTTTTTTTCTGTTGTTGTGTGTGCGCGCTACTTTTTCATTTCCTTTGTGTCGCTCTACGCTTTTCCTTTTCCTACCTCGCTGCTCTCTCTCTCTCTCTCTCTCTCTCTCTCTCTGGCTCTGTCTCTTGCTTTATCTCTGACTGCTACTTTGAGACATGTTGGCCAAGTCAGCTGTAGAGCGCGCCGCCCCCATCCTGAAGTAGGACAACACTTAATTTTGTGTAAGTACTCACTCAGCTCATTAGGCGTGCGCTGCTTCAACATCTCAGCTTCGCTTGGGGAAATTAAATTTCAACAGCAGAATGCTAAAGAACTTGCCCAAACTGCGTGTGCGTGCGAGTGTGAAGCCAAATGTGAATCCGTTTAGTTAGCCCAAGTGGAGCCATCAATCAGCAGCAGCAGCAGCAGCCGCAACTGGCAGAGGAAATGAATCCACGGAGAGGGAGAGAGCGAGCGAAAGAGTTCCCGCACGCACGCACGCATGCTGTCACTCCCTCCGCCACCCGAAAAACTCTCTGCCACGCCCCCAACCTTTAGCTCGGTTTAGCTTAGCCATAGCTCAGCTTGCCGCCTGCGGTCGCTGCAGCCAACTGCAGTTTTGTGGCTTGAATTATGGCAACCAACTGGCAACTGCCATATAGCGGGCATTACTAACGGTACCCCTAACGCCTCTCCCACCCTTCCTCTGAGGCTGAGGCTTTTTGTCAACGCTAGCTGCTGCCTGAATCTTTGCGGTCAGCAAAAAGTCGCTGAACGCAAGCTGAAATGCAGCATTTTGACCCTTTGCTTGCATGCAATTTTAAAGGATGTATATATGTATGGATAGATATATGTATATGTATACAGATTCCACATCGTAATCTTGTCTAACAGCAACACAAACAGTTTTCTTGTTTACGTTAAAAAAGTGCTCTCTCTTTGCATAGTTCTCTGATTTCTTTTCACAGAAGCAAACAACTTAGATATGAAAAGTTTGAAATGCAGTGTTTAAACTTAGTTTGAGAATGTTTTGTAGTTATTTCCAGCATCAAAAGTTGCTATACAAAACTTATACAAAATTTTAGTTTATTGAAAAAAGAAATTTATATATTCAAATTTTACATTTATGTTATAAACAGCTAACAACGGTTAAAAAACTCTTCATAAATGCCAAGCGTATTTAACAAACGATAAGCTGACATATATCTCCCTCTCTCTCACACCCCATCCACCTCTCTCTCTCTCTCTCTGTGGCCATTCATCAACTCTGCTCTGGAACTGCTATAATCCCTTTTGAACTTTTGCATTCAGAGTTTCTGGCTGAGCAGAGCAGCTTGAACTGAGCTGCAACTGCAACTGTGGCGATTCGCCTAGGGATTGCCTTAACTTTAATACCTTTCAGCGTTTTTCAACACTGCCACGCCACAGCGGCGGGGGCGGAAGGCATGATGGCAACAAAAACCACTTTAAATAATTACAATGCACAAATACAGCAAAAAGATATGGAAAAATATTCGCAAAAAAACAACTAGCACAGCACAAAATGGCAGATATGTAAATAGGAACACCACACACACACACACACACATATATACACACACCCACACACACATTGCACTTAAATTAGAAGCGAAAACAACAAGAATGAAAAAAAAAATGGCGGAAAAATAATAAATTTGAGGCCAGGGGTCCAGCAAGAAGCACCACGATTCAGGGAGCATAGCCAAGACAATAATATCTATGTCAGAGCTGCCAACAACAAGAGCAACAAGAGCAACCACCGTAACCACAACAACAATGGGCCACGCCCCCTGGCCCCTGCTCCCGTTGCACATTGTATGGGCAAGCAGCCAGGTAAAACTCAGCTCAAAAACTTTAATCTCTATGTAATATTTTTCATAAACTCGACGCGCGCAGGCCAAAAGGGGGCGTGTCACAGTGCTGGCCACATATTTAATGCTAAAAGTTGTTGAAGTGGCAAAAGGCGGCGGGAGGCGGCAGGCGGCAGGGGGCGAGGCTATGCACTGTGAAAAAAAACTCGTACTCGAGAGTTTAATGGGCAATAATTGAGAGGATTCTTGAGAGGATAATGAATAACAGAGAGAGAGAGAGAGAGAGAGAGAGAGAGAGAGACAGAGAGAGAGAGAGAGAGGTTCGATTGAAGTTGTAAATACTTTTTATAAGATTTGATATTATATAATTAGATGTCTGACTTGATTGAAGTGCGACTGCATTAGCTTTTCGCTGAGTGTAGCTATAGGAGCAGGCGGAGCAGCAATTGGAGCATGTGAAGCACATCCGAGTGGGTTGCCTGCTGGCTGGTGCAGCTGAATGGCAACTCTTCTCTTTTTTTTTCTCAAAAAGAAGAAGAGTCAAAGGAGGTCAGCTTGCGGCTGGGTAACAATGGTTAAAAAGCCAGCTTAAGCGGACGCGCAGATAAGCTGCTCCGGCTGCTCCTGCTGCTGTTGCTCCAGAAGAGTAGTCACAAGAGGCAGAGAGCATTGATATATGTGGCTGGCGTCAAGCTTTGCCAATTAAACGCACGGATTAGGCAAATCGAATCAGCTGCAGTGCAGCCAATTGCAATTGACAGGCAACGGAGGAGGAGGAGGAGGAGGAGAAGGGCGTGCCTCCACACACACACACACATACATAGAATACAATAAAAGATAAAGAGTCGCGACTCTGGCGTGGGGGAGACATTGCCTTTTGTCTGTTTTGGCATCTTCAGCATGTGTGAAAGGCGACGCCCAGAGGATGAAGACAATGCAAGCGCAGCTGTGCAGCTGCCGGGTATAACTTTGTGGTGTGTCGTTGCATGAAAAATGGCACTTGATAAGGACGAAGTGGCGGGTGGGAAGAGGGTTTGGGATAAGGGTAAAGGACTTTGCCTGGTTAGCTGCTGGAGTCATTCTGTCAAGCAGGAAGTGTGAAGCAGCAGCTGGAGCTGGAGCTGGGCTGATGAGTGGAAGCTGTTTTGCCCCGCGGGCTGCCATTTGTCTACCCAATGCAGGCGGCACCCTGCCCATTCCCCTGGCGCTTTTAACCCGCTCGCTTGGCTCCTTTTTGCCCGCTGAGTAAATAGCAAAAGGCGCGTGTCGAGGATTTTGTGCGGGATTCCCAACTGCTGGGCTTGTGGCTTATGAATGTAAGTAAGTGGCTCTCGGTTAGTTCGTTTGGCTTGTTGTTGTTGTTGTTGTTTGGAGCTGCTGCTGCAGTTGGTGTTGTTGTTGCTTTTGCCACTTCCGCATCACGAAGGACCTGCTCCAGCTGCGTGACTGTCGCCAGCTGCATTTGTCCACTGTCGTGTCCTAATTTGAACACGTTTCGTACCCAATTGCCACAGCGGAGCCAAGCAAACAAACAAATAGCTGGGCGAAGGGGGAGCTGGAGGACGGTTGCTTGGAAATGGGGGCGTGGCGCATAATAAAAAGTGATTGCGGTCATTACGGATGTTGAAGACAACAATTGTGTTTATTTTGAAAGCCAGGTCAATTGGCTGAGTGAACGGCAAATAAAACAAAAGTAAATGCAACTATAAGTGAGAGCGGTTGCTCCATAAAAAATGATAAAAAATTGCGATACAGATTTAATGAGAATCTGGAATGTATTTATATAGAGTCTCTCTTCATAAGTTCAGCATTGATTTCTGCTGGATATATATAGAGTCAGTCAGCTCTTGCTGCAGTAGTAAAGCTCAGTCTGTATACAAAGTAATTTTACTAGTAATTAAACCAAAACTGATCCATTAAAGAGCCCCAGAGGCGCAAACAAGGACTTATTCGTATTGCTGGGAGTTGAGCAACATTGTGAATCATTTGTCATTAAATTGTAATTTGCTTGAGCTGGGGCATGTGACCCAAGCCACTATCTGTCAGGCCCTCTCCCTCTCAACCTCTCTCGGTGTGGTTTGCTATAGGCAACCGCACACACACACACACACACACAAATTGGATAGCCTCGTGTAATATGAAACCCTTGCCTTTGGACTAATGAACGAAGCCTTTTATGGCCGTACAGCCGTATAGGACACATAAGGGACATCTCGGCTGGTTAGTGACGAAAGTGTCAATTCAATTGCAGTGACTTTTAAGGTCATCGCGTGCGCTGCACAGGGATGGCTCGCATTGTGTGGATGGCTCAATCAGTGGGCGTATCCTGTGTTGTCTATCCTTTGGCTATCCTTCCGTGACTGCACTGCCAATCATCGTAAATCAGCGTTAAATTAGCTCATCGATGACACAAGGCAGGCAGCCAGACTGCCAACCACCCAGCCACCCAGCCACCCGCTGCTGCAATGAGTATAGCCTTGGCAGGAGTTGTGCCACCTCTGCCTCCTGCCCGCCCGACTGCCTGCCTGCTCCTTCAGCTGCTGCTTAGTTTTTGCTTGCTGTGCACGTTGCAAATTAACTTAATGTAGAATTCCAGCTAGGGGCGGGCTGAAGGGGAAGAGTGAGAGCGGGAGAGTAGAGAGAGTAGTGAGTAGAGAGGGGTATACTTAGATTGTGCGGGCTGCTGGCAAGAGTTTTGCTTGCTCTCTGCTTCCTGTTGCCAGTAGCCGGCAAAAGTGTCCTTAAGTGTTGCTAATGCTGCTGCACAGGAAGTTGCTTACGAGACACGAACGAACGAACACGCACACACACACATACTCGTGCAGCCCACATCTAGATAGCACAGAGCTAATGGGCTTGGCATTGCACTTTTGCAGCCACTTGACAACTTTTTAATAGAATGAAAATGTTAGCCCAGCTTTAAATGTCCTGCAAGTGGGCTGACTGTTCAGCTGGAATATGCGTTGATAACTTTTGCTAAAACATCAACAAGCAATTGAAGTCAAGTGCTAAGTGCACACTTCTCATTCGACGCCCCCCCTCTCTCTCTCTCTCTCTCTCTCTTTCGTCCTCTGAACGGATATTATAAATTTGCAATTTGGTATCCTTGACGTTTGAGTTTGGCTGTCAGCTATTTACGAAGCGGCTCTAATGAGTTTTTGCTCAGCGCTTCAATTGCATATATGCCAGTCAGTGATGCGGCTTCCACTTGCAACTCGCATCCTTTGGCATCCTTTGGTATCCTTTTTCTGCCTGCATACACACGCACACACACTGCACTGCAATGCAATTGAATGCTTTGGGCTTCAAGTGTTGCAGCACTCTTGCCACGCCTGCGAGTAGGTGGAGAGAGGTATATTGGAAAGGAGGTGGAGGCAGCTCCAGCAGCTGCATCCTGGCTATCGATTGTTATGTATCAATATTTAGACTGAAGTAGCTGAGAACGAAGTTTGTCTAAGATGAGGGATGGAAGTACAAGAGAAAGAGAGAAAGAGTAAGATAAAGAAGGAAGCTTCCCATTCCTTCTAATCACATTCCACATATTGATTGATCATCCACTCCTTGCTATAGCCAGGGTAGCTTCTAGTCGAGCAACATGCAGCGTAACACTCTTACTTTTCCTTTTTAGATCGTTTGAATGCAATTTTTTCTCTTTCTGCCTTTGTTTCAGCAAAATGCCGTGAGCTCAAGTGGCATTTCGTACCTTTGGGGCGCTGAGGCGGGCCTTAAAGCCAGCCGGCAAAGCTAAAAAAGCTGGCGCCTCGCGCTGCGCGCTTCTCTCGGTTCTGCTCCACTTTAGACTTCGCATATGTTGATTGCGGTTTTACATTTTGCATTCTCCATTTTCCATATTTCCCCTTTTAGCTTTCCTTTTGTTGCAACTGCTTTGGTGCGCTTTGTTCGCGCACTTAACATGCGTCATGTTTTTTAACAACTATTTCAGCGCGGTTCAAAGCTATTCATGAGAGTTGCACAGCGATGATAATGAGTGCTAAGCATGTAGTTGTAGACGTAGAGCAGGTGTGAGAAGGAGTGAACTTTATGATATATTTAAAAAATAATTAAATTAATATTTTGAATAAATGATGAAAGGGGAGCGAGATTAATACGCTAGAGTGAAGGCTGCTGGAGCTTTTGTCTTGACTTAGGATTGCTGAAGCTTTAAGTTGGGATTGGGATTTCAGGTAGCGTCTAGTCGGACACACCCGACTAGATCTTGTTGCTACTTGAAAGTTATTTTCTTTTATTCTCAAACAATTTCTGAGCAGTTGCAAAATTGTCAAATACCAAAATTAAATTTACATTTTACATGGAAATGCACTAGATATAATGTACAGCTAGGAATTTGTGAGCAAACAAAACATATTTGAATTCCAAGAATTCATTTGAGCCAAGCACAAAAAGTGTGGCTCATGCACGCTTCAAACTACAGTCTATACTTATGCATGAAGAACCATTAAATGGCGATCTGATCTGATAGGCAACTAACTATGCAGCATATTACGGGAACAACAAAATGCCGGGCTATTAAATCAGGGCACAGATTTTAAAGGGACAGAAAGAGGCAGGGGAGGGGGGTAGTTGCATAGCAGAGGAATTGCTGTAAAATGTAAAATGTCAGCGAGGCAGGAAAAAGTAGAAAAAACTAGAAATGTCAACGCAACATGCAACAACAGGCACCGCAACAACATGCAACTGGTAGATGGCCAGGGGCTGGTAGCTAAGGCGTGGCAGTTGACACAGATTCAACACACACACACACAGACACAGATGGGGAGTGAGAGAACAACACAACACATGCTGCGACACACGCAAAATTGTGGCCATAAAATAAGCGTTTGCATACGTTTTTCGAGCCAGCATTAGAAGTAGGCAGTTTCAGTGGGCGTGGCAGCGTGCAATTTGAAGAGGCTGGTTGGATGAGTGTGTGTGGAAAAGTGCAAGCGATTTGGCCTGAATCGATTTTGGATTGGCCATTATCGGCATCGAGAGGCCAGCTCATTTCGCTAGCAGCTGACCCAAATCGAGGCGACGGCGGCTCGAGTGGGTTGAATAACCCAGAGAGAACTCTAAAAAGCAGTCACAGCAAGAAGCTGTTAAGCAGCCGAGCTCTGAAGTGGAGCTGCATTTGCAGCTGGCAGAGGCAGGCGTTGGAGCAGAGGCGAGCGCTGCAGTGGCAGGTGTTGCATTACAGTTTTTACGATATTTCAAACAAATGTTTGGCAAGTCAGAAAACTTTAAGTGCTAGAGAGTGGTATGAGAGAGAATATTTGAGTATGTGTGTAGAGATGAAGGAATACATAAAGCAATCCTCTCTGATACCTAAAATATATGAGAGATTTTACAGTCTTCGATGCTCTGCGCTTGTCATATCAGTTATATGCAAGCTTTCTTTAGAATAGATCGTGCTCAATTTTGAACCTGTAACGTTCTCAACTCCATTCGAACTTCTCATTAAAAACGGCTCGAGCCTTGTCCAGGCGCTGCTTGCTGGCCAGAGAGAGAGAGAGAGAGAGAGAGAGAGCTGCAGCCGGCGCTGTTGGAGTAGTCAAGTACCAAGTACTCCCGGCGGCATCTGTTGCCACTCGAGGCGTGTGCAAAAGTTGAATTTTAATTTGAATGTGACCAAGTTTATGACTTCGAAATGAGTTCAACAAGCGACTGTTGCTCTCGCACTCTGCACTCGTCCTCTCTCTCAACAAGTCAAGAGCAGCATTTTCCGCAATTTAAATGCAATTTTTAAAGATATTTTTTACGTTTTTTTTCCCCTCTTATTTATTTATTTTGTTTTGCATTTAATTTATGGAATTTGCGTGATTTCGACTTTAATTTTTTGAAAGGCAAATAGAGTTGTAAGGCGAGAGAAAATGCATTTTGTTGTTTCTGTTGTTGTTGTTGTTGTTGTTAAAGTGAATGTAACCATAAATAAAAGTAAATTGCGTTTGGCTATAAAATCCAATGAGGCTTCGAAGAGAGAAGAGCGCAGAGCGTGAGAGCGGGCACGAAACTTGTTTATTTGCTGCACAACTGCGCCAAAGGAAGGACTCTACAAGGATAAAGCTGTAGCTGTAGCTGGCGGCAGAGAGACAAAAGGCAGCTGTGCGCCAGCCAAGCAGCCAGGCAGCCAGCCAGCCTGATTATTACAAACTTATTACAAACGTGCCAAGTAAAGGAATGCCAACTACAGGATGTATATATATATATATATGTATGTGTGGCAGGATAATAGGATATGCGTATAAGAATAAGAATACCAAAGAATTGTTGCCCATTAAGTTCGTCCCATTGTTGCAGGCACACAATCGAAATGAAATCCTCACGTACGCCGAGGTACAAGCAAAAATGAGCACATAATGCCAGAAAGGACAAACAGTTAAGAAGAGAGAATGAGAGAGATATGTAGAGAGGGAGGAGGATTGGAGTTGGTTGTTATTTGCCTACGCTTGCCATATTTCATACACAACACAACACAACAATTAAATGGCGAACGTGGCTGACAGCACAGCGCAGGACTCGTTGATTTAAGCACAATAATAATTTCACGATATTTGTATAAATTTGCAATTGCATTTTATTGAGCAACGGCGAACGCATAAAATTTACATAAACAGTTGTGACCCGCTGAGTGGGGGAGTCCAAATAAACAGACAGGCAGACGGGCAGACAGACATGTTATTACTCATACGACGTGTGGGACAACGAGTAAGTGGTGAAACGACTTTCAGATACTCTTTTGCTGAGATGAATAGTTGGAAATTAGACACATTTTTTCATATGTTGATTAAAACAGTGTTGAAAAACGGCTGACAACACTAATACTCTTTTTAATCAGTTATTTCTTTATTGAATGGTTTTCTTATCTTGTATATTTGATGTAAATTTCTAAAAGAATAGGTATATCTATTTATCTATGTATCTATTTGTCTATTTGGCATTTTGCTCTACAGTCAATCCAAGAATACATAGTTAGGGTATTTCTTTTCATTCTTTGCATTATGAATTACCTTCTCCTTGCTTCGTTTTTAATTAAAACGTCTCATTAACTTTGATAATTTGCCAACTTGATGGCTTTAAAGTGCTGCACTTGCACTGCTGCATTGTTCGAGTAATTTGCCGGCTTTAGCTCGAAGACAGCAAAATAAAATAGCGAAAGAGAAAACTGTTGACAACAATTTCATTGACACAATTCCCTTTTATGCAGAGAGGAGACAAACAAATAAAACAAAGCAGCAAAAAAATTGTCAGCGACAAAATCGATGCCCTGAAAAGGCAACGAAATAAAACAAAACAGCCGAAAGCAAAAGTCGCAGTAAATTGCACAAAATGTGCACAAGTACGCTATGTAGTAGCACCCCTCTCTCTCTTTCTCCCCTCTTCCTCTCTCTATCTCTCTCCTGGTATATACCGACAGCAGTTGTACGTGTCATTTGGCTGCTGTTTTATTTGGTCGAGCATTATGCGAGTTTATGTTTATGGTGCAGTCCCTGAAACTGGGCTGATCTTGCACTCGGCGAAGCAGAAAATAACCAAAATAAAAACATGAATAACATTCATATGGCCATGCGATATGATGTGCTACAAATATGCTATGAAAGTATGGTAATCAAATTTTCTTAAAGCTGGGCTTCTTTGGATTGTAATAAATTGGGTAAAGAGTTGTTGTCGGAAATATATAAATTTTTTAATTAAATATAGTTGTAAGAAAGCTGTTACAAGATATTTTTATAAAAAATTTGATGAGAATTTGACTATAGACAGAAATTTCATGCAAATTCTGGTTTAGTTAGGGTATTTCGTAGTCTAGCTAACCCCATAACTACACGCTTTGAGTTAAAAATAGATTTGAGGCAGCCATTTCAGGACACGGCCAGTTACTTGGGCACGTCCTAATGCTATTTGTAAGTGTGTGTGAGAGTGAGAGAGAGAGAGGCAGAGAAAGTGGGGAGTGGCAGGGGAGAAATGAGAGTGAAAGAAGAGGCAGCTGCAAGCCACTTGCCTTTGTAGCTGGCCAGACAGATAGGCGACATTTTTGGCGAAATATAAATAAAAATGGAAAGTTTGCATACAAAACTGAGAAAAAAAGTAAATAGCGAACAGGAAGAAAAACAGCAGGAAGGTAACTAAAAACGGAAACGAAAGCAAAAGCCAATGCAGCAGTGGCAACGGGCAACGGCAGTCAAAGAGGAAAAGCGGCTGAAGTAAAAAAGAAGAGCAGAGCAGCTGCCAGCTGAAGAAGCGCCAAATCAGGTCAGGGATTTGGATGCCGCTTGCGTGTCGGTTTCTATATATAGATATATGTATATAAATATATATGCATAAATACCCTGTATTTATTATGGAAAGGCGTATAAGTTGAAGATAATATGATAAGATATGCAAGCTGGAAGATATTCAATGATGACAACTTTTAGCTATTTGCAGGGTATCTCATAGTCGAACAACTTCGTTTTCATCATCTTCTCTTCATTGTTGTTGCTGCTGCCGCTACTTTGTGCCATTTGTTGTGGCACAATGTCGTTGATTTCTGTCTTTTGCTGCTTTCATAAGAGGAGAAGAGAAATGGCGTGTACGCCGCGTGATGCCCAATGCAATTTGCCAGACCGGGCATTAATTTAATTACAAAAGCAGCAAAAATTTGTGCTCGAAATGAATGCTTTTGCAGAATTGCAGCTAAAACATCTGTGTGTGTGTGTGTGTGTGTGTGCGTGAGGCATGCCACACACAGCCTCCATCTCCAGCTGGCTTTTTGTGTCACTGGAGCAGAGACAGAGCCAAGTCGTTTTGTGTGGAAGTGTGAAAGGCAACTTTGGCCGACAACCACAAGCTGCATTTTTAATTGCGCACACGTGCGAGCTGAACACGAAGAAGTAGAAGCAGAAGCAGAAGCAGAAGCAGAAGCAGAAGTAGAAGTGTTAGTAAAAGGGCATCTGTCAGTGGGCGTGGTGTGGCTGTGTTTGGCCAGAGGCAGCTGCTGCTTGAACTCATTTAGCGTGGAAATTATGTTGCGCTCAAGTGGATTTTGACAGGTCACATACAACGCATACGCCGCGCCGAGAGTCGCTTTCGCAACACATCCTTGAATCCTTTGGCAAGTTTTGTGCACGTTTTGCGATCCCTGACCCTCCTACAACACGAATGCCCTGCAGCTGCCGCAAATTGGGGCCATTTGAAGCTCAGGCCTTCAGCCTTCTGTCTAATTGATATGCAATAAACATTGAGCGCCAGACAGGCGTATCAATGAAAAGCCCTGCATATTGCCCAACTGACAGCCATGACAGGCAAAAGCTCAGGCCGGCAGGCATTTATTTGCCAACCCAGGGGCAGCTCTGTCCTCTCTCTCACTCTCTCTGTCTCTCTCTCTCTCGCTCTAACTCTATCTGTTTGCTACTTGCAACATTTTCGAGCAGCATTTCAACTTTTGTTTTGCTTGAGTTGTTGCTGCTGCTTCAGGTTCGGCTGCTGCTGATGCTGCCCCGGCTACGGCTACGGCTACGGCTCCAGTTCCTGGTTGGCTGTCAAGTATTTAAGTCTAATGCGCTTAGTTGTAGCTCCATGTGGTACCCTGTGCACACTGTAAATGGCTAGCTTGTGGGGCATATTAAAGTAGTGCAAATCTTGGAGTCAGAGTCAGAGAGTTGTAAGAAAGCTTAAAGGAGTTTAGGTTTAGGTTAAGCTAGCTAAACAAATGTAAAATTTACAAGTGAATTGAAATTTCTATAGAATAAAGTTTCCTACAGGGTAACTGCTAGTTGGTCAGTCCTCTTCCTATCTTGAAGCTTTTAAGTAAATTGATTTACAATGATATTTGTGGTAAACTTTAGACAAAAACTGTTCTCGGTCAATTGAGCCTGGGCCATGTTCTAATGCCAATTTTGCGTACGATTGCGTATACGCAATATTGATTTATAATCGTAATCGAATTAGGTATTAATTGAGCAGCAGCCAATTGCAATTAGGCATTCGAGAAGTGCTCTCAACTGCAGCAGCTAAGCTTTTGAGCTACTTAAAGCTGTCATACTACAATATATGTTATAATTAGAGTTAAATGCAGCACAATTTACTTACTCATTTTGCCATGCGAAGCACTTAACACTAATTACGTATACGCCTATTGGCGCATGGTTAAGCTGGCCACCAAAAGTTGTTGTTTATCACTCACTGGTTGTATATGCTGTATGTATATATTGATAACTTTACTTGCTGTGTATTTTCACTGCGAATAGTTGATAAATTTGTTATGAAAACAGACGCAGATACAGCTACAGATATACAGTTATGGTCATCGATACAGTTATTTGCTTAGTAGAGATACATATATATGTATTTATTGTAATTGCACTCGTTATTTATTTAGCCTTTGCGCATTTGGTTTGCTGGCCAAAGTTTTACCATTTTACCATATGCATATTTGATTCTGCTTTTTGGCCTACACCAAAAAAATACCAATAAACACCCGCAAATTCAATTTTGTTCATTTATTTACAATTTTAATGTATTTATGCATATTGTGCAAACATTTTTCGGTTATTTTTGTCGTTGTTGCCATTGTTGTTATGCAAATTATTTGTGTTTGTCGTCGAGAGATAAGGGCAGCAATCGAAAGCGTGAGAGACAGGACAGGCATGGAAGTGGCAGCTGCTTTGGCATAATCTTGCTTAAAACACTTTTTGCGGCTGATTTGCTGTGCGAATGGTCGAGTTTGAAACATTTGAATATATTTGAATTTGTGGGTGGCAGTTATAAGGAGCAGCAGATTGCTGTATATGTGGCACTGTGAGCTTATCAAACTAATTTCCGAAATTATTTCTGAGCAATAAAATTAAATAAATGAATGATTTAATATAAAGGAAATGACAAAGATGGAAGCAATTTATGGGTTTCTTAAGGACTACAAACAAATATTATAGAGAAGATTTATGATTAGAGAATGTTGATTGTTTCTTTAGGTAAATATAATATATAATATAAAAGTAAATATATATCAAAAGTAAACTCATATAGTTATGAAAAATTGTTAATTGAAATATATTTCCTTCTTCTTCTCTCATCATAGTCCATCGCTGTGACATTGGCAATTTTTGTAAATTAAATTTTCATGCCAGCTCAAAGCTTTACCTTCGCTCTAGCTCGCACATTTCCTCTCTCTTCTTATAAATATTTCTTTATTATTTAACATTCAATTAATCTATGTTTTTGTAAATTTATTTTTCAATAATTAATTTTACTCTTGTTTTCACACAGACAAACAATTTAAATTAACAATTTTGTCGGCCCATTTTTTTAAACCCAGTTTTAATTATTTTCTTTAGGCTTGATTAAACTTTTATGAACTCAATTAATTAAGTTTTTTTCCATATATATTTATTCATTATAAAAAAATGTGAAGAGAAAAACAACTGCGAAATTGCCTGCATTTAAAGTGATTAATAATGAACATATATATTCATACAAACATAAATTATCTTTTGGCCAATTTATTATAATATATAAATAGATGAAAATTGGGCCACGTTTCAGTAAACAATTTTGAGACCTTTTCGGTTGGGTCGAACGAACAAAGCAAATTAGAAAGGAAGAAGCAGAAAAAATGAAATCGTGTTTTGCTGAGTTTTCTATTTGGAACATTTAAAATAATTAAAATGCCACATAAGAAACGGTGCTCTAAACAAGGCAACCTTTTGGGCTTTAAATGGAAGAGAAAGGGGAGTGAGTGCAAGGGGGCAAAGCTCTGACCCACCGCAAATATTGGAGAGGAACGACAAGAGAGGGCGACCATAAAAAGGGCAGCTAGCAAAAATTGTAGGCGCTAAGCAAGATTTATGAGACCCTCAGGGCCAAGGCAGCTGGGCAGCCGGGTGGGGGCGTGGCATTGGCATTGCTCTTGCTCTTACTAAAGGCCCATTATTTGTTTTAACTGTGCGCTTTGCTGCAAAGTCTGCGGCTACACATTTCAATAATTTAAAGTATTTGAGCATTTCGAGGCAATTTGCTTAATGGTCCTGTGCCACGCCCTCCGCCTCTCCGCCTCTCCGCCAACTCGTTGCCTGCCACCCTCTGCCAAAGGGTTTTGTCGGGCGCAAAAGCTCATAAATAAGACAAGTGTCCAAGGCAGAAAGCTTTAAGATGTTCTTGCCCCAAAAGAATAGAAGCTGCTGGCCAGAACATGTGTGGCAGCGGCAGCAGCTGCTGTGTGGGTGTGGATAAGGGTGTGTGCGTGCGTGTGCGTCAGTGTGTTGCTTGCACAACAGTTCAAGGCCGTTGCAAGCTGCAACCCAATTACGCAAAAAAAACTGTAGTTGAAAACGCACGCAGCTGCAACCTTTGAACCTTTAGAAGCGAGCGTGCTTCAAAAGCCAATCGATAGAGCGTTGTGCAAGCCAAGCGAGCTCAAAGAGATGATATGGATATATATAATTTAAGATATATGCACTTAGCGCTTGAATGGGGTAAAATATATAAAGAATTTAAATTTTTTAAATATTTGAAATGGTTTCTAAATATGACTAAATCAATTTGTTAGTTTGCCTCGAGATATTTTGTACTCTATGTCCAAGTTTTCCAAATTTATTTTTGAAAATATTTAAGGATATTTATTTATCTTGTTCGTTAAGATTTAAGATTTTCAAGATGAACGCATTCAAAGCTAATGCGAGTTTTATAAGGAAATAACTTTAAGGCAACTCTTAGGCATTTGATATTTATCGCAAAGAAGCAGCTTAGATGAGGTAGGAAAGGTCGAAATTAGAGAGCATCTGATGGAATTACAGTCAGCTGCTTAAATAACAAAAAATCAAGAAAAATATGATATAATTAAGTCTAAGTTTGAGAGTCTTTTTGAGGCCTTTTGTTGGTATTCATATCCCTGTCTCATGCTCTCAAGCTCTGCCAATTTGAATACAGAAATTTAGCTTGGACTCATTTGGAATTCTTTACCAAAAAACAGTTCAGAAGCGAAGACTCTATCTTAGTTTTAGCTATGTATCGTAGCTGAAACTAAATATATGCTCTTTTGCTACGATTGAGTTCATAATTCACAAACAAGTAAAGAGTTTATCAAATAAGTCCCAAAAATCGCGAATACTTTTAAAGCAGACCTCGCTTCGACATATGTTATATATATCTGCCTTTTTATACCCTTTGGTCGCGCTGTTTCCTGCTCTATGTGTTCGACATGCATAAAAATGTGAAACAGCTTGAACTCTACGGTCTACGGTCTACGCTGTAGCGACCTAGACAACTTAGAGGCAGCTGCCACATGCTGCCACATGCTGCCACCGCTGCTGAGTCTCTAGTCAAAGTTGGCGTGTCGTGAATTCCTTGTTGATGCCACACAAGCCAAGGCAAAAAGATAAACACGCTACAAAATGTGCCAATGCCAATTGTTGAAAGGGGGCAAGGCATAGCACGTTTAGCTAGGGTTAACTGTAACTGTAACTGTAACACTAACACACACACAGATAGTCACATGGGATGCACAACGTTCAAGGACATGCAGCGAGAGCTGCCTGCATTTGTGTATGTAAGTCACGAGGTTTTCTGTTTCTGTTTCTGTTTCTGTTTCTGTTTTTTTGATGTTGTTGTTTGCGGCGCCTGCAGGTTATGCAACACCTTTTTGTTGCCACATTTTATTATTCATCTTCGCGTTGCTGTTGCTGTTAATTTGTTTAGCTAATTTTGTGAATAGGCGAGCGACACGCTCGCACACACAGTTTTTCGTGACGTCAAAAATGTTAGCTGAATTCGACGCTCTCTCTCGCTTCATCTCCCTCTCTCTCTCTCGCTTGTGCGTGCGTATTAGAGCAGCTGTGCGCTGTATCTGTATCTGTACTTGTATATGTATATGAATATATATTTGTATGTCTCTCTGTGCGTGTTTTCACTTTCGCTTTTTCATTGATTTTTTTTAAGCGCGCATTGTGTGGCATGCCACACACATACACACACACACACACACACGCTCGCATTTATGTTACTATTTTGTTGGAGCTTTTTTGGTTTGGCTTTAAACAGCTTCCACTGTTAACTTGTTTCACTTTCATCTAAGCACAACACACTTACACACACACACATACACAAACGTGTACGCACTCTCTCACGCACGCTGCGTCGTCTTTTGAAATTGGCCGCTAACGTCGCACAGCGCTCGCTGCCAAAACTAAACTGAACTCGTGCCACGCTGCCACATCGCATGTGACCAGCATGCTGCTTGTGCCAGCAACAGCAGCAGCAGCAGCGGCCTCTGCTACTGCGGCCGTCGCAGCAGCAGCAGCAAAAATACTGGTAACAGTTTTCCACAGCGGCGCAGGCGCAATTTTCCTTCGAGGCTCGAGCTTGGGACTGTCACAGTTCACGTCACACTGTTGCTGTTGCTCGCCCCTCGGCCTCTCGCACACGTTTTTGTTTACATTGTTTTGGTGCCACCCTCGAGTGTGCTAAGCAGTGTAAATAAAATTACGCATACGCCACGTGCTGCGACAAGTTGTAAGGCGTGCTACAACTTGGCGAATTTGTACATGAAAATTAATGCAATTTCGGTACTCCTTTCAAATATAAAATGGATATATATATAATATTATATATCAGTCTATATATATATATATCTACAACAATCTCTATCCTTATTTTGCTCAAATCTCTCTCGCTGCATTTGTCGCCCATTCAAAAGCCTGAAGCATAAGCCAAGACACTGCACAGAATTACGACTCAATTTACAGAAATTGAACAAAGCAGACCACGGCACTTGCTCACCCACACACACAGAGGGAGGGCGTCACACGTGTGAGCTGCGTGTGTCCTTTTGCCGCTGTGTTGGGTCGACAACAATTTTTACGCTGATTGGTTTCAACTCACATTTCTTGTACTCTTGCTGGCTGATGATTTCAAAATGGGGTATATGGGCATGTGAAAGGAGGTTGGATAGATTTTGGTTTGAAGGAAATGGGGCTTAAGACTTGAACAGTTGTAGTGTTTTGGATCTAGAGTTAGGAAACTTTAAGTACTGAAGCTCAAGAGATAGAAACTTTACTAGCTGATGCCTCCAAGAACTAATATCTACAAGAATGGAAGACTTCGAGAGTTAAAGTCCCAAAGATTAAATGATTTCAAGAGGTTAGGCCTTCATAAGCTGAAAATTTACAATACTGAAGATTCCGAGCTAAAGTCTGCAAGAACTAAAGACAGGCTTTGAAGAGTTCGCATGCTAGGCAGCTGAAAACGAATAGATGATCAACTTTAATAATTTTAGAATTTATCAATTATATATTTGTATCTTTTCTACTACACTAACAGCTCAAGGAGTACAGCGTATATGTCAGCAGTTCACCCTGTAAAAGTTCTCTCGTAGTTGATTTTCAGCTTTTGACGAAAAAGTCAACGAGCCAAAGCCAAATGTCAGTTTACCCCGCTCTGCAGCCTGTCCCCTGGCTAAGCTCGCCCCCCCTCTCGTGATACGGGTCACTGTGCCGTCGCCTTGAAGCACTTTTGGAATTTAATAATGAAATAGCCTCAATTTTCTGGCCAAGCTCCTGTTGAGCAGTTTGCTTGGCCAAACAATTTTCAATTTTCCATTATGTGACTTTTCCGTTGATAAATTCCATTCGAACAGATGATGAAAAAACTTTTTTCTCGCTCGTAAAGCTGCAACTGAAACTGAAATTGAAAGCAGAGTTAGCAGTTGGCAGTTGGCAGTTGCAGTTGGCATTAACTGAAATAAATCATTCGATTGGCAACATTCCTAATAACTAATTAAAAGTTGAGCGCAGCATTGAATTTAATTGAATTTCAGTTGGATATCATGCAGCCTCTGGCTGGCTGGCTGCACGCACAGTGGCACATAATGAACTGTAAATAAAATAAACGACAATTGATACACTGGGGCGTGGCATAACACATGTCCTGCGGGAGAGAGGGAGATGCGCGTGACATTGATTTTTTATCAATGATGAATGACGATTGAGTCAGCGGTTGACAGCCAATGACGGGGGAGTGTGTGGGTATGTGCGTCAGCTACTTGTAGTCCGCGCTCATCACAAAAATATACGTCAAAATGTCTTTTACAGTCAGTCAGACCATAACTTTGTTGAAATCCCAATCGATATTTGCTTAGGGCGCTTTTGTTGTGCCTCCAACTCAGTGGGCGTATAAAATTTATAAATATCTTGAATATACAGCCCATAAAGTTTATATAGTATTCATCAGATCTAGCAGCGTTCAGTGTTGGGGGTATCTCCAAGTCGGGCACTCCCAACTACAGCTCACTTACTTGCTTCAAATCAACATTTGATTACCTATTTCACCATATTTCCCCTTATAATGAATTATAATCATATTGCCGCCTTCATAGCTATGCCAGCCAGATATCCCATCAAGTTCTTTTATGCCGCAATATTTCGCTACAGGGTCGCAGTTGAGTCTGCTTTGCTTGGCCAATTTGCAGCACGTTCGCAGTTTTATGACAACATTTCGCTTGCCAACTTGCTGTTGCAAGTGTCACTGTCAACGAGCTTTAGCTCTTTAGCTCTATTTGCTAGCGTCGAGGACAAGTTTTGCTATCTTAGCCAAGTTGCTCATTAGACGCAACGCAGCACAAGTGGCAGCTAAAGACTCACACTTGAATTTATTATCGCCTTTGATATGTGCTGCTCGTCTGTGTGTGTGTGTGTGTGTGTGTGTGTGTGTGTCTGTGTGTGTGGGCGCACTTACACTTAATTGAATCCTGCGGGCAAAACTCTAAGCCCCAAGGCATGCGGCATGCCAAAGCGTTTAGTGGGCAACCGCCGCCCGCAGCTGCTGCTGCTTCAGCTGCTACAGTTTCAGCTCCTGCTGCTGCTGCTCCTGCTGCTCCTTTTTGCTGCTGCTGTTCCTGCTCACATTCTACATCCTGCAGCGCCTCTAATTCAATTAGCAGGTTCAGCGCCAAAAACGGCAAATGGCTCGTTAAACACGCTCTGTGTGTTTTTGCAGTTAGCAACAGACACACACCTACACACACACACACACACTCACACACAGACTCCTATTATATGCCACTTCACTTGTCTACTCTTCGTTTTTTAAACATGTTTTATTAGATTTTCTTTCCTGTTTTTTATTCCATTTTATTTTACGTTATTTTTTTCGCCCTTTACTGGGGCCATTTTTATGCAAACGGAAGTTCTCACCGACACACACATGCGCCGCTCCATTGTGTGTGGAATGAGCAAAATGTTACAAATTGCCAAAAACTCTGTCTCCCACTGCCTTTTGTGTTTGCTTTGGCAGATAATGCAGGAAAAATCTTTTGCCGTGGCCGTTGGCCCGTGGTCAGTGAAGCATCCACCGAATGCTGTTGCTCCACTCACTCGCACTCACCCTCGCCCTCGCGCACATGTGCCATAGAGCTTCCTGCCAGCTGCGGGGCATAATTATGAGCTATGCAAATAATGTTGGCCCAACATGCTCCGAACTCCGTAACCCAAACCCCACTTCCCTTTTGACACGATAAATCGTTGTGCTTTTTACTCATTTACACATTTTACACAAATAACTCGAGCAAATTGTTCACTTCAGCTGACCAAATGTATTTGATGTGCTGCAAAAAAGCAGGCAAAGTGCTTGGATAGGCATTTGAGAGAGCCTACATGAGCTGTTGGAAAGAGTTGGCCATTTGAATTGACTGTGTATGGCTGTGATCAGTCAGGCCGGACCAACTTTGAAAGGTATTGAAAAGTTTTGCAGCTAAGCAAAGTTCTAAATGTATCCAGCTGTAGCTCACTTTGAGTTTCTTTTCAAAACTGCAGCGCCTCTCTCTGCACAATCGAGGCAGATGTTTTTTGAATTGAGCAAACAGACAGTCAGTCAATTGAAAGGCTTTAAAAACTTTGCCTTAAGAGCTTGCAGCTTAAAGGTTTAGCTGATAGGCGGATAGACTGATTTCCAAGGCATTTTAAAGCATCTCTGAAGAAATTCCAATCAAATTTGTTTGCGTTTAGTGACAGCTAAGCAAAGGATTCATTGTTCATTCAGTTCACTTGTGTATGTGAACAGTCCTCTCTATGCACTTCTCATGAAACGTAGACAAACATATATGCATGCAGCACGAAGTTATTCACTCAATTGAATCTCTATAAAAACTTGCTCGTAAAGCTTTCAGGTTAAGGATTAAGTTTAGCTGACATTTTACGTATTCATAAATTGGCTTTCAAGGTATCCCGAAACTTGAACTCGAAATTTGTTTGCCAGCTGCCACACGCAAAGGCAAACTCAATTTGTATCTAGTTGAGTATAAATTTATATATTTTTTCTATGAGAAATGCTGCAGCTGTTGCAGCTCTCTATGCGCTTCTCATGCACTGCCGCCGCTCCTAACCATAATCGCCTTTCCCTTTTGCGCTCCATATGGCCGCAGCGTTAACGCTGTGTGGCTGCATTCTGTTCGGGGCTCTTTGATTTTTCGCCTCTGTTCGATCTTTGCCCCGCCTGCCACATAATTTCCATCCAGCTCTTGCCTTCTTTTTTTGCAGCTGTTGCAACAAAAGTCCATTATCCTTTTTGGCGTTATCGGTAATCAATTTCAGTGGCCGAACAGAGCACAAAAAAAGAGAAGAAAAGTTTTTAGCTACTTTTTTTAGCTTTTTTTGACAGCTTTTTCGACCAGCGGCGCACAAAAGCGACGTCAGCGAGAGGCTACAACGGCGGCAGCAGCAAATGGGGAATTGTTAGTTTTGAAATATGCACGAAGCGACGGCCCCGTCTAACAAGCCATGACTTCCACATGTGTGTGTGTGTGTGTGTGTGTATGTGTGTGTGTGCAGCTCAACAAAAGCTGTTGAAGTGTTGTTTGCTGTCCTCGTTGTTGCTGTTGTTCAGTTTTATAAGCGCATTTTGCAGCGCAATTCGCAGTCGACAACAGCAACAACAGCAACAACAACAACAAATAATTCAATTTCAATGTGGCAGCAATATTGCTGCTGTTGCAGTTGCAGTTGCAGTTATTGTTGCTCTTGCTGCTGCTGTTGTTGCCACTCACTTACATAGTTGTCGAGTTGTTCGCAAAAAACTTTTCTTTCCTCTAGTTAGTTCGTGCTTTTTTCTTCTTTTTAGTGCAATTGGCTTCAAATTGGCTGCTCGTCGAATTAGTTGTGAAATGTTGCGGGCCTTGTGCTAGTTTTCAATTGAAATAGGGCGATTGAGTTACACACACACACACACACACCAGTACACCCACACTAGCACACACACACACACAAATCTAATTACGTGTAGTTATCTAAGTCAGCCGCCGCAAAGTAGGCAATAGACAAATTGCACCGCGTTGGCTCTTTTTGAATAATCCAGCGAGCTGCAGCAGAGAAAGCCGACAGCCTTTCATGAATGAATGAAAAAGAGCAGAAGAAGTTTAGAGCAGGGTGAGTGGGCAGTGCACAGCTAGCAGATACCCGGCAGATCGTTGCCAGTCTCTACGGCCAAATAAGAGTTGTAGTAAAAGAAATTGATGTGAGATGAATTTAGTTTGAGATACTTTATCTATTCTGGTTTTATTTGGAATAAGAATTGAACCAACAAAGTTCTATAACAGCTAAAGTCTTTAGGTATTAGAAAGGCAGACAGTATGCAAACTACATCGAAAGCAAAGCTCGCCGAAGTCTATATCTAATATATGTTTAAATACTGTTCTCCTTTTTCTCCTCACTCTCACTCTCTCTCTATCTCTCTTCCAACTACTCATTACATACTGAAACAGTAAATCAAAGCAACCCTTTTTAGCCATGTTTCAATGGTTGTCTAAAAAAAAAAGAAACAACCTGAAATTGTTGCTTACATTGGCAGCGCAATTTTCAGTTTGTTTGGCTTACGGCCTCGGCTCTCACTTTTCAATTAATTCGAGCGGCCTTTGTATCAAGCCAAACCACAAGCTGGCCTCAAAATTTGGGTTTTTGGCAAGAGCTGAGCAGCTGCCGTTGCTTGTTTTTTCAAGGGTTAGTGTATGTGTGAATGCGGTGTTTATTTGGCTTACCCTCACTTTTGAATGCGGCTTTCGCTATTTCGATGTGGGTCACAGGCAGCGGCACTGTTGGCCAACTCGCTGACAGTTGGCCAAATCACGTGGCCATTTTGTAAAAACAATTGTGGACCAAGCCAGCGAATGTGGGCCAAGCAGCGACGAGTGTGTCGATTAGCCAAATTGAAAATGACAGTGCGCTGGCAAATAATAAAAAGCGGAAAAAGGAGAACAACAGCGGCTTATGGAAGCTGCAGCTGCAGCAGGAGCTAAAGCTGAAGATGTTGCCAGTCCAGTGATAGGAAATTTGGGTCAAACGGGCTCAGCACTTAGCGGCAGTTGGCAATAATATTGTGAATGATATGTATATGAGAGAAAGTTAGACTAACGAAGTATGACAGACTGTGAGATAAGCAGTAGAATGAATAAGACTATGTGTATAAAGATATACAGAAGTGAGACTGGTATGGTATAACTATGGATCTATATGAGGAAGCGTATGACGGATGGAAGAATACCCTCTAATCGAACTAGAATTCAGCCTGAAGCTTGAATGCCTATAAAGACTATGTATATGCTAGTTTATGTAAAGCGTAATATTTCATGAATAGCCATATCAAACCTCCTTCTAAACCTTTTCTACTGGGTACACAGAGTGGGTGGAAAGAATGGAATCTAAATTTCAACTAGGCGTATGAGTAATTTTCGTGCTAAGCGGCTTATGCGCTATGCGAGCATTGAGAATTCGATATGCGATTTATATTTGGTTAACTGCACATCCAATAAACTGTGAGCAGAGCGTATGAGGCAGCACGACAAGTGCTGGGTGGTGCGGGTGTTAGTGGAGTGGTGCGGGATCCACTGACTGGCAATATGTAAATATTGACTCGGTAAAATCGAAATCGTCAAAAATCGTTCATAAAAGTCCAATGGAAAACGTTCAGAGCTGCAAATATTTGGATCAGCTAACAGACAACATGAAAGCAGCAAGCGCGAGAGAGAGAGACATAGAGAGAGAGAGAGAGAGACAGAGCAGGATATGGGCACGCTGGCTGTGGGCAGCGACAGTTTGCTTTCTGTCTGTTTGAAAATCACAGCGTATAAATAATGAAAGTCCATTTAATTTTCAACAGCTGACGGCTTGTACGAGTTGGCGACAGGGCTAGTGGACAGCGGCTGGGGGCGTGGCACTCGACAAGCTGACAAATTTTCGTCGGTTCGAATTCTTTGGGGCAAGAGAAGAACTTTTTGACTGACTTTTTCGCATAACTATGTTCATAGAATGTGCTTTAATGCGCTCGCTTAGCTTTGCTTTGGCATTTAGTTGGTAATTTTCATTTATTAGCATTTCTGCAATTTTCATTAGGCAACTAAGCTGGTCTAAGATGGTCTTCAATTCTGTTATATATTTAACAGTTTGCTGGCTTGATGGGTTCACAAGGGAGTAAAAAAATTGGATTTTTTGTATCTTTTCAATTGGCTTTTATAGTTATCAGATATATTTTGAAGTTCTCCCTCCCTCTCTCTCTCTATCTCTCTCTCTCTCCTTCCTTGTCTGTTATTTTGGTCCATAAAAGCGAAATATGTCATTTAATTAGAGCTTCCTCTCTCTCGCTCTCTATATATAAATAAAGCGACTAGCTTAATCGCCATCATAATTGGCCATAAAACTTGACCAACAAACGGCAACTTTTGCCTGATTAATTTCGAATGCGAAAAATGCCGGCAGCTGCAGCTGGAGCTGGAGTCACGAAACTTTTGCGTGGCGGACCAAGTTGACATTCATTAGAGTAAAACTTGTAGAAGAGGAAGAACGACAACAACAAGAACAACAAGAGGGGCAGAGGGGAGGGGAGTCTAAAGAGCGTAGTGCAAACTGAGCTGAGACAAAGGCAGTCCAGCTGGCTGCGTCCTGCTGCAGCCAGAGCTGCCTGTTCTTCTGTATCCCCGTTTTTTTTTCTCTCTCTCCATCAGTGACAATAGCAACAGGCGCTGAATTAGCAGCAAAGCCAGAGAGCCGGCAGCACAGCGGAAGCGGCTACTACGCTGCCAGCTGCTGTTGCTTGTTGATGCTGTGTCCACTGTTGCCTCATCAAAAACTCTTTGAAATGAGTTTTTATTAGTTTCTTTTTTACCACGCTGTCACTGTGTGTGTGTTGAGTGTTAATTAAATTTCAAATGCACAAAAGCTGCAATGACACAAGCTCCAGAGCCAACAGCTAACAATAACTGTTTAGTTTTTACTCTATATGTAAAGTTTTTTATTTGTAATTTCATTTCCATTTTCATGTTTCACTTTAATTGCATCTAAATGCCAAGCATGTTTGTGTGTGTAAATGTTTTTTAAAGCTCTGAGCTGAGCGCCCGAAAGGCAATAAAATGCTGTGGGTTGAGCGCCAAGTTTAAGTTGCAGTTTTTTGGCTCAGCTTTCGCTTTGTTGTGCTTTTAATTAAGTTTTTAAACTGGCGCCAAACATGCACAAAAAAGGAGAGAAATAGAGAGAGAGAGAGGGAGAGAGAGAGAGAGAGGGAGGGTGGGAGGGAAAGAGTGAGTTGTGAACAGCAGGAATTCTGGACTCGAGTGCGAATTTTTAGCCGGACAGCAAAACGGACTTATAATTTACATGGAGGCAGCTTTCGGTTTCGCTTGGCTGCCGTTACAGCTCCTAGTGCTGCAGCTCCTACTGCTGCTGCTGCTGACGGCTCAATTGATTAATGTGCCTTCTAAATGGCGCCAGGCGGTCCAGCCTAAAAAGCCAACAGCTAGAGCTAGAGAAAGAGAGAGAGAGAGAGAGAGAGAGAGAGAGAGAGAGAGAGAGAGAACCACAAAACTTTGCTGCAAATTGTTGCGCCAAAGTGTCGAGTGCAAATGTCTCTTAACTGTAACGCATATGCGGGACATTTACACACGAAGAGACGGGGAGAAGGAGCAGGAGAGTGACAGTAAGAGAGAGAGAGAGAGAGATAGTCTGAGCCATTAGCCTGGTGATATCCTTGATATCCTGCCTTTGTTAATAGGCTACACAATAATTAACAGCTTTTCGTGTGGCCCGCATTGCAACACAAATTTGGCCCGTTGGCTAAAATGATTTGTAAAGCTCATAAATTTTGTCTCGTCGCCTCGTTGAAAATTCATTATGCGAAAACTGAGTTGGGTTAATGTCTTCAAGGGGGGAGGGAGAGAGCTGGGTCGGTGCAAGGCACAAGCAGAAAGCAAGACTGAAGCTAAGTTGACTAGGAAATGCTCTTAGGATGAGATAGTGATATAGTGCGAGATGAAGCGTTAGCTATGTTATATGATTAAGTTAGAGTAGAGAAGAGACAGTGGAGTTATGAGAGCAGCTGAATGAGAACTGCTGACTCTTACTACAGTTCTAGTAGAGATAGATGTCGTGATGCCTGGATATCCTTAAGCTTCTCTCTTCTATAGATGCTGCATGCGTATGTTAGGCTAAGATATCTCTTTTATTTACCTCTCCCTAGCCCTTCTGAAGCATTTCAAGATGCACAAACATATATAACACTCATTTCGGCATCTGCTGTACCCTATAGCCCAAAAACGTCTGCAGCGTTAAGTTTCAGTCTTGAAGCTTACCCAAAAATATTTGAAATGTCCTCAAAAACAAACAATGAAGCAACAAATTGGCAACTCTCAACCCGTTGACAGGCTTATCTGCGCTCACTCTCTATCTCTCTTACCCTTGCCTGCCGTTTCGCTCTGTGCTGGCAGCCATAATTCATGCCAAGTGTTTGTGTATGCCAGAGCGGCAATAACAACAACAATAACAAGTGCCTGGGGCCAATGTCAGCTTAATAATATAATAGGACGTTGCCACGCCCACTTTGTGGCTCGGGCCCCGAACCGTGTGCCATTTATGCGGTTGAAATGGCTGGCAATAAATGTAAATTGTCGTAACGCGTTTTTACGTCTTTGACGTAGCAACGTATACGCAATTTGTGTAACGACAAAGCGCAAAATTTTTGCAATTTGCAATTTGTGCTCTAAAGGGCGTGGCGAGAGCAGAGGTTGCTTGGATCAGCGTGACATTTGTTTGGTTTTCATTTCGAGAGCAGCGCATCAAAGGCTGCCATGGCAAAGCAGCCCCACAGAGCACTCGATGAAGAGATGCACAAAAAAGAACAAAAATTCCAGCTGCCAAGGAAAGGGCAGAGGCCAAACAGTGGCAGCAGCAGCTGCAGCTGGAGCTGTTGGTATAGCAATAGCAAAAATTGAAATATGCCACGAATTGCAGCAAACGCAATGCACCAGGAAGAAGACGAGCTCTGCCTGTTGGCGAACCTTTACCCTATGCAAATAAACGCCCTCAACCACCCCCCCATAGACATACGACGTGAAACTATTTAATAAACATGAAGAGCCAGCTGAGAGGTCGCTCCCTAAACGGGAATGCGGAAGCGAATGAGCCAGCTACAAATCGAGGCAACTTTGATGTTTCGCTCGAGTGCATTTAATAAGTCCAGCCAGGGGAGACGCACATAAAGAGAGAAACACAGAGAGAGAGAGAGAGTGAGAGGGGAGAAGGGAAACGCTTGACAAGCAGCCAGGCAGCTGTTAATGTGTTATGGAGCAAAAAGGTGCAACTGCTGGGGTCAGCAGCTCTGAGCTGGGCTGAGCTCAGTTCAGTTTGTTGCTGGCAAAAGTTCAACTCATTAGACAAAACGGCGCTAATGAAAACGTATTTGTGGCACTTTGGCAAAGTGTGAATAGTTGGGCGGAAAATGAGGGGAATATAGTAGAGCTGTGTAAGAGATTTAGTGCTAATACTGTTATTTGTGTGTAATGAGGGAATTGCTCGAGCGCATAATATCTCTAATATAATCCTTTCTTTCTTTCAGATACAAAGCTGGAATATTCCCAGACAACTCAAATTGGTAAGTGAAAATCTGTATGAAAACAAAACTCTTCCCCTATGCATACCTGTTTGGCATGTGTATTTACTAGATATGCCCTTTGCCCTGCCCAATCAAACTCAAATCAGTTTTACGTCGTTAAATTTTTACATTTTTTTTCAATTTTGTATACCCACTTGTTACATTAAACACGCACACATGTATTAAAAGTTAAAATAGTTAAAAACGTATCCAGATTTGTTGCCCCATTTGCATACATTCATACACCGTACAAGCACACGAACACCCACACACACACGCACATTGACACAAAGAGGCTAGAGTAGGATTAGCAGGCTTTGGGGCAGCAGCGTGGCTTGCGTTTGGAGCAAGCCGCCTTCTTGCGGCTTCGTCGGCAGCTTGGCTTTGGCTTTGGCTTGCAGTTCGGCTTGCAGCGAGCCTTCGGCTTGCAACGGTTCTTTCGCTTGGTGGGCCTGCAGCCCTTGGTCTTCGGCTTGCAGCGTGGTTTCGGGCAACGACGCTTCTTGCGATGCTTCTTGCAAGCATCATCTATGGCGTCCGGCTGGGCGCACTCCTGGCAGCATACGCTGCTCCCATTGGCATAGTTCTCGTCAAAAGTATACAGCAACATCGGATGCTAGAGGTGTGTGGAATGCTCTTATATGTCATATGCTTTATATGACCTTGACCTATGACTCACCGGATGAAAATCACAAGCATCTATTTGAGACAGAGTTACACTACTCTGATATGCATGGCTCGAACTTTGCAGATCCTCGTCCGATAGTTTGGACTCGTGAGAAAATTGCCTGTGCATTATTAATTGTTTGGTCTTCGCTCTCTTGTTATATCAAAGAAATAACTAAAGATTTTAAATATGTAAAAAAAAAAAGAAAACAAATCAAATTTATGAAAAAATGCTATATAAAAATAATAAAATGTTGATGCTAATTGTAGTGTTGAGTTTCTGGAAATGTCGAAAGCAACTGAAGGATGTGTTGTGTAGCTCGGCGACAGGCTCCAAATTTCGGAAAGCCCACTGCGATCAGAATACTCTGTACAAATTTAAATTTTGCTTAAAATAAATATCACAAAGTATCTTTAAGTTGAGTTGAAGTAGACCAATCCATTCCATCGATAGACTCTTTCCTACTGTTTGACCTCAACAAATTGGGAACTATTCGCGAAAGTTTTTACGTGCACAGCTTCGCTTTCAGGTGCAAAGTTTTCATAAATCGTTACATAATTTATTAGCTTGGTGTGAATTTGCGGCACCTTTTTGCTTTGCGAGCGAGTTTATTTGGACATTTGAGGAAATAGGAAAATACGAGGCAATGCGGCAAGTCTTTGTTAAGGTTAGTAAACAAAAAGCACAGCCTGAGCTGAGCATTGTGGATGCTGGGAATTGGCTAAGCGCCAGCTGCTTGTAGCAAATGACGGGAAGGGAAGGAGTATACATATATCTAGGGTAGAGTCGGGTGGCATGGGCTGGCAGTGAACAATAAGTAAAAACCAAAAACTATTTGCACTCAGCGGCTGCAAATGGAGTCGAGGCTGTGTGGCACAAGCAGGCCATCGATTTCACCAGGTTGCTGTTGTTGCTGTTGTTGTTGTAGCTGATGTTGCCTTGTGCCAGTTAACAACATTTGTTGTTGTTGTTGTTGTTGTTGTAGCTGTGCAAATAGTAGAACGCCCTGGCATCATATTTACAAGTTGTGAATTGTTGTAATCCGCTTGAACGATTCAAGCCCAATGTGGGCTGCCAATCTTTGGCAATCTCTTGGCCCGTTTTTCATTACCAATAGCAACCAGCTATAGTCTCTGGCTCTGGCTCTGCCTCTGCGCTTGCTGTGGCAACACACTCTCCTGCAACAGTCAAACATCAATCAGTCTGTATTATGCAAATATTGTGCATGAATGTTGCAACAAAAGCGCAAGCGAATGCCTAATATACAGATAAAAGCGAAATAGAGCAAGAGAATGCAAAGAGTGTTGACGAGAAAGACGTTGAAACGATGCTGCACTGAGCGAAAGTCGGTAATGAATATGCAGATTGAAAGAATTTCAATTTAGCTGAATATTGGGAAAGTAAAGTAAAGAAAAGAGTATGTCCAGGATCAATAATATATAGTAAATATATCTGCTCTCATATCTGTATTTGTCTGCTTTACATCTTTATGTAAATTCCATATTTACCAACCATTTTCTCTCAGTGTAAGTTCTCACTGCCGCCGCTGGCTGCCAATAGCTCAAGTTGCTTTGGCAGCCACTCGCCGCAGCCTTCGCTGGTATTAAATGATAACGAGTTTTGGCTTTCGTCGCCTGCGCCACAGCAGAAACAGCTAAAGCCAACTTTTCTTTTTGTTGTTTATGCGTATTGTTGAGTTGAAGGCAGCTGTTACTGTAGCTGTAGCTGTTGCAATGCCTCAACCTTAAAGCTGCTGGCAACGAATGTCGAATTGCAATTTGAATTTGCAGGGCGCTGGGAAAAGTTCTTACGAGAATTTGCGTCACGGATTTTCAACTTTGAGCTGACAATAAACAAAGCCAAATCAAAAAACTTTACAAAGAGTGTTGGAAAGGGGGGGTGGCAGGGAGAGGTGTGCGTGCCTTTGCTGTTGCAGTTTGTTTAGCTTGCAACACTTTTGTTACCCAAAACTTTTGCGCTGCAACAACTTATCGGCGCTGGCGCTTGATTATGGCGCCCGCAGAGAGGAGAACTCTGAATTGTTGCAGCGAGAATTGGGCAAAAGAGATTTACTGTGAATTCCAGGGTATTAAGTTAGCGTGCATAATTTGTTCCAGCTGGCGGGCTGGCTGCTGTTTCTAAGACAACCAAAAACTACAAGTTGCCTCAACTGCTAATTGCTAAACAATTTGCGATGCATTAAAAGTTTAACTTTTCGGTTAATAACAAAGTAATATGCCGGCTCTTTGGCTAAATGCGTGCCAAAAACGAAATGAAACTTTCAGCGAGGCCAGAAAAACTTAGGCGCCAAAGCAACAACAACAACAAGAACAATGAGCCACACGCTGTGTTGCATGTTGCAAGTTGTTTGGCTTGCCAATGAACACTTTAATTAGTTTGCCGCGTAGTTGCCAGACATTTGCTGTTGTTCACTAGGTAATCAAATATGCGCAAACAGCAGTCGAACACAGACAATCTGTGTGTGTGTGTGGGTGTGTGTGTGTGTTTGGGTGTTTGGCTGGGGCATGCAAACAGGACGCAGGCATGCGTAATTAAATTTACATGAATTGATATTGAATACACCAGGCAGACATGAGACGCGCACAACATATATACATATGCATACACCCGCACACACACACACTCGCACTTTTGCCTGCCATTGTAGCATGTAATTATCGTTGCCTACTTTCGCGCGCGCCTTTCTGTTGCCTACTTTTGTGCGCTTCCTTGGGAACATGTCGCGAGATGTCTCCGCCTTGTGTAGTTCAGTCAGTTGCAAATGTGACAGCAAACAAGTGTGGATGCTGTTAAGCGAGTATACACGACTGTTAGTTACACTGTACGTGTTGCTGTGGTTACTATACAAGAAGTTGTAGCTCTGAATCACCGACTTTTCTGCTTGCCTAACAGCTGCTCAAAGCATAGATGAGTCAGATTATCGCTAAATTTCGATTGCTTGAGCTTTTCTGTAACCATACAAGAATCTTGAAATCAACTTAATCTACCTGTGGCTCAACTTGTCTATCGATAAATATTGATATTGACTATTTATTCAACATATATATATATATATACATATATATATATATATATATATCACAGCTCTTAGTCATGGCCTATGCCAAAATACTCTTCAAGTGCGTAAAGAACAAAGCAAATGTAGCATTTATAAACGCTGTGCACATGTGACTCACACGCACACATTGACTCATTCAGAACTCTCTCTGCCTTTCCCTCTCTCCTGCCTTCGCCCGACTCAACAAAAGTTCATTTGAGCATGGCAGCAACTTTTGTTGACTCCGTTGTCTTCGTTGTGTCGCGTTTGGGCCCATGCAGCAATTGGCTTTTCCACATGGGATTTCCCTCTTTACGAAATGAATGTCTAATTTTCACAGTTCGCGCTTTTCCAGTTCATAATAATTAAAATTACGCGCCGTCTACAATTTATTTGACATTTGTTGTTCTTATTGTCATTGCCATTGTCATGCTCATTGTTGTTGTTGTTGCCTTTCGTCTTGTTATTATGCATTATTTATCGCAGTTCTTGCTGTTGTTGTTGTTGTGGTTCTTGGTTGGCAAAAAGTTTGTCCTTGTAACTTGGCTCTGACTTTGGCAGTCAACTTGTTTGGCATTCATCAGGCTTACTTCTATATTTGGCCTGACATCTACATAGCTCTCTCTCTCTCTCTCTCTCTTTGGCTGTCTCGCTTTGTTGCTTTCGCTGTTTCTGTCATATTTGGCTGGTTGATAATTGCGCCGATGGCCAACTTCTTTGTTGTTGTTAGCCATAATGAGCCAGAACATTTGACCGAGCATGAATTATTATGCAGAAGTGCAGTTGGCAATTATTTTTAAGTGCATTAATGGGTTAAAAGCGGGGGAAGACAGAGGAGGAGGAAGAGTGAAATCGAGAAATGAGAGAGTCAAAGAGAAAGGGAGAGAACTATTGAAGAAGGTAAAGATAGAGAGAGAGAGACATAGTAGTTTAGAAAGCTACAAAGAGAGAGGACAGAGAGAGGGAGAGAGTAGTTGAGAAAGCTACAATGAGAGAGAGAGAGAGAGAGAGAGAGAGAGAGAGAGAGAGAGAGAGTGGGAGAGTGGGAAAACGGGAGTGAGATAGCGGTGAGAGAGACAAAGACAAAGACAGATAGAGAGAGAAAGCGAAAGAGAGGGAAATAGATAATGAGATTTCGAAAGAGAAAGGAAGGGCATAGAGAAAAGAAGCCAGAGAGAAAGAGCGAAGCATTCTTATACAAATATATGCTGAGAGAAAGATAACGGCAAGGAACGCGCATTAAGTTTTGATTAAAAAAGTTTAACGCCATATGAGAAAGAAACAAAGTTGAAGTTGAAAGTTAAGTTTACTAAGAGTAGCTCAGATAAATGCCAAGCTATCAAATACCCTGTACAACAAAGGGGAGAAAAAATAGATATTTTATGGTGATTAACATTTTAAATATATATTGTATATAGCATATCGTGTTACAAATAATGTCAGTATTAACAGCTGAGTCCTTATGGATTCATATATTCTTTAAGCTTCAAGATCTACTAGGCCTGTGTACTATGTATAGTATTATAATTAAATGCAATATATCCTCAGTTTTAGCTTTACCCCTTATACTCCCCTTGTCCTACATTTTACAGGGTATCCTTGTCGCTGATCTGCTGTCAGCAGTTTGTAACTGTTGCCGTTTGCTGTTATTGTTGTGGCACTTCTCTTAACAATGTCAACACTTTATGCTTTTATCTGTTTGCACAAAGGCTGACGAAATACCCTCCCACTGGCTCTCTCCCACTCTCTCTCCCGCTCTCTCGCACACAGACAGACAGTCTCACTTTCTCTGTCGCCCCCACACTCAATGTAGCTGCATGTAAACACAATGCGATTAATTTGTTTTCATTAACGCGTACGCCTTTGCCTCTTATTGCCTTCTGTTTTTTTTTGCACCACGCTGCGTATACTTAACTTTTAATATAAAAATCAACAGTAGCTGGCTTTTGCAATATATATATATATATATATATATAGATATATATTTGCTTTTTCTTTCTTTGTAATTGGTTGGAAAGTATGCGGCGCCCCACTCGCTGCCCGACTTAAGCTCTGACGGTCGCCCAGTTCAAAGGTTAGGCAAGGCCAAGGCCACGGCGCTGATGATGATGATGATGATGTTGATGGGGGGTCAGCCAGACACAAATCTCGATAGGCTTTGAACCTTCGGCAGGCAGTGGCATGCTTTGAACTTTAGTAGCTGTTCAGCATGCATGTAAAACAAAACTCGTGGGAGTTTGGCGAGGGGACGAGTGGGCGAGGGGGCAGGTGAGGTCAACTGCAGCTGGCCTCCAACTGCTCAGAGCTCTGAGAGAGTTAACTTTTTCGCTTTGGGTCCAGTGCACTAAAAAGTTACCCAAAAGCATTTGCTTGTCGTCATCAAAGTTTTGCGTGTGTGCGTGCAAAGCCATGGACCAGCCTTAGCCTTGGCCCAAAGCAGCGCCCGCTGTTAACAGGCTGTTAATGCGCTGTTAAGTGTGCTGTTAGTGAACCACGTGCCATTAGCAGCTCGTCGCGGAGTTTGCGCAGTTGCTACTGCTGCTGCTGCTGCTGCTGGTGGTACAACTGTTCCCAGTATCTGTTGAGGCCGTGCTGCGTATGATTGATAAGCCAAAATAAATATTTTACCAGACTCGCACTGCATAGGCGAGCAACAACAACAGCAACAACAACAACAGCTGCGGCTGGTGTGCAAATGTTTTCGCATTTGGACTTCGATTTGCTTTTCTTAGTTATATTCATTTTTATTTTTAGACCTTGCTTGAGGGGCCAGCAGGCTGGGGGCGTGGTGCGTGCAGCGGTTGGCGGGCGTGGCAGCAGCACTGCGAATAACATCTGTGTTACGCACACACACACACACACACACAATCAAGCGCTGACCTTGAGCTATGCTGTGAACTGTTAAAGATGAGCCGCAGCAGTATGCGTGTGTTTAGGTATGTGTGTGTGTATGTGTGCCTTGTGGCTGTGTAGTCTATGCCATGTTGAATTCTGCTTGTTTTGCTGTTCTATTTAAGGGACTAAAATGCCTTTCCCATGCTTAAAGATTGAACCGAATGCGATGTGGCTTCGAAGAGCCTTTCATCAGGTAGATTTAACTCGAACTAATTGAGATGCAAGGCCTAGTTGGCATGCCTAGAATAAGAAATGAAAGTATAATGAGAACAATTTAGCAATTAGACAATGTATAGATTTTTAGAGCTTGCTTAGAGATAGCCACTAAAAGTGTAATGGTCATAAATTCAACTTGGGCACTGAATGTTGCTGCCTTCAAACAATATTCAGAGTATTATTATAATTATGATTATTATTATTATTATGAATATTATTTTTAGATATATCCCTGTATTTTATAATATCTCTTGTTGGGGTCTAGCTTTTCTCGTCTTTCAGTCTTCTCTAGCTTTTGTCTCTTAGATTTCTGGCACTTGACTTAGGTGCTCCCTCTAGATTTTATCTCTAGGTTAATCCAAGTCTCCTTCTTTGTCATTTCCCTTTTGTTACTTTATACTCTTCTTCTTCCAGAGTTTTTTTACTTCTAGTAGCCTTTTGCTATAACTTATTTTCACTTGCTTCTTTAAGCTTATCTCTCTTGAAGTCAGCCTTTCTTCTTCTTCCTTTAATCTTAGCCTCTTTGCTGGCTTCTTTAAATCATTCTCTATTGCCTATTTTTTCCCCTATTTCTATTTTTATTTGCCTCAATTCAGTCTTTCTCTCATTTTGTGTCTCTATTTCTTGCCTTTGGCGCTAGTTTTAGCCCAGCTTTGCCTTTGCCTTTGGCTATGCCTAATCCTCTGCCAGGCAGCAGTCAGTCAGCTGTCAATTAAATTTACACAGCTCCGCAGCGCACACGCAGGATACACAGGACATTGAGCGCTGCTCAGTTGCCGACTGCGGTTGCATTCATTGAATTGCAATTAAATTGTTTGGGCCCAGCCCCTCGTCGCCTACAGTGCCCGCCCCCTTTGCTGCTAGCCATTGTTTCGTGTTGGATTTGCAGCTGTCAAAGTGACAAACATCGCCTGCTGTCGCTGGCCCAACCCATGCCCCTGGCTCTGCCCTCCGACGTTTGCCCTCGCAGACAGTTGCACACTTATTATGCCATTTGTGCAGTCAGCTTTTGCTTGCTCTTCACATACAACTCCTTCCGTCTCTCACTCCAGCTCTCTCTGCCGCTACGAAACCTTGTCATATGTCAGGTGGCGCTTTGTGCTCTGAGGAGTTGCAAGGAGCACGCCTCAAATGCTGCCTTTGCCACATATACATAAATTGCTTTTGACATGCTCCGTTGGCTTTTATGGCGAGCTTTGTCTTGGCCTGGCATTCAACACATTGTGTGTGTCCTCCTGCCGCTGTCTAATTATCGTCGGGTGTGGGCGCTGGGGCGCTGTGCGATGGGCGATGGGCGATGGGGCATGCCACATTTGACAAGCAAACTCCGCAAGATGCTAACTTTGACCCTGGCTCTGACTGCCATTCCGCAAATAGAAATGTTCAAATGTTGAAATGTTGCAAACATTTCACGGCGCAACAGCAAGAGCGAGAGTTTTCAACACCTCGAGCTCTCCTGCCCCTTGGACTCGCCCCCTTTCTCTTACGCTCCATAAACAACATTTTGCGCTGCGTTCAGGTTAAATGCGCGCGAATTGTTTTTGGCCAGCAAAAACTTTGCCATTTAACTTTTGTGTAACTAACTCGAGAAGACTGCCAAATATTTAAAAGCAAATAAAGTTGCTATGCTCCGTAGTCGAGCAGTGAAACGTGAAGCGGGCATATTAGTTGATGCAGGGATTAGAATTTAATAATAATGAAATATGCTGTTTAAGCTCTTTAATCTGTATGATGCAGATTTGGTTGATGGACTAGTCTACTCTAGGGAAAGGCATGGAGTACTCTCGCTAGGTTAACTATCTCTATCTGGCTAACAGTTTTGGAGCTACAGTTTGACATTCCTTAATTTAAAGTGAACTCTAATGATCATTTGATTTGCCTGAGTCTAGCTAGGCATCGTTATAGCTGCTGTTAGGAGTAGAGTACGTTGACAGTCGTTGACGGACTAAACTAAATACTTCTTTGTTTCTTGCTGCTGCTTTCTCTCTCTCTCTCTCTCTCTCTCTCTATCTTTCCTCTCCTCTGCTCTCTCTCTTCTTCTCTCACTCTTTTGTATTTCAATATTCTTTCTGCTGATACAGCCACCTTTAAAAGTTGAGCATTCAGCAGTAATGAGAGTAAACGTTCTAGGCAAGCACATGGACAGAATGTGGACCTGGACCTGGACTGGACCTGAACCAGGAGCTCGAGCTGACTGTCGCCTTTTGTAGGTTGTCAACTGGTTTTCTATCCCTAAACGCAACTAACGAGCACATTTTTGCCAGCTTAGACCAGTTACCGTTCGTTCTCTCCCTCGGAAATTAGCAACATTTTATGCTAACCTTTTTATGCAAATTACCAATGCCTCCCACTCGCTCTACTCCCACTCTCTCTCTCTCTCTCTCTCGGTCTGTTGCGCTGCGACACATTTGCGGTAAGCTGTGAGCAAACAGTTGAATGCTCGGCCAGAAGCAGAAGCTGCTTGCTTTCAGGCTGAGAAAAAGCATGTGGCATGCGGCGAGCGGCAAACGCCATGCGGCATGTGGCATGTGGCATGTGGCATGTGTCATATGGGCCAGCAGCACTTTGTCTACTTTCTAATCAGTCTATTTGTTTAGGCTCTCGCCATACAAATGAGCCTCTTTTCGCATGGGTCAAAAACATTTAATTAAAGCTCATTTTTTGTATTTTCAAAATTAATTTTCCATAAAAAGCGCAAAAGCTCTGAAGCGGACATTAACCCTGCTTCAAATACAATCCATGAGATGTTTTCGTTTGCTGAATTTCTGTAACAATTTATTTACTTTTCATTATTGTTTGCTATTTGAGCTCTATATGTGTACCCCTCTCTTGCTCCCTCTCTTTCTGCCTCTCTCTCCTCTCTCTCTGTCTCTCTTCCTGTTTTGATCTTTCGCTTAGTTTGCTTCTATCACATTTCATTCATTTCATGCGCATTTGATTTGCACACAAATAAATTTTCACTTTAAAGCAGTTTCATTATAGTTTATTTTGTGTGTTTGGCAATGCTATAAAGGGGAGTTATGCACCAGGCAGATACCCTGCAATGGGCAGTTTGAAGGCATAGGATGGCATGAGATGGGCTTACTTAACCATGGTTAGCTCATGCATAAAGTGAGCTAAGCTAAAGTGAACTAAAGGCTTATATGCTCGACTTGCAGATACCCTGTAATCTGAATCATGTTGATCTATGTTTTAGACCTTCTTCTTTAGCTATATCCCGATTTTAAATACTACAAACTGCCCAGTTAGGTCATCCGCTAGTCATGTACTCCCATGGAAACACTCTCACTCTTTTTCTTTAGCTTTTGGGTAAATATAGAAATTTGCATGGAGCCAAATACGAAATGCGAGCTGCCAGCAAACTTTTTCCCAGCAGCAGCTCGGCTGACCAACAATTTATTACAATTACGTCAAAATTCATTTGAAAGCGCGGCCTGCAAACAGAGAGACAGAGAGAGAGAGAGGGGAGGAGGGGCAAGAGTGCCATAGGGGGCGTGGCAGCTGGTCATAAATTGGTAACTGCAATGCGGCTGATAAAGCGAGGGTCCAGCTCCGGGAAAAGCGTGAAAAACAGAGTTAGAGATACGAAATGCAGCTGCGGAGGAAGCGCGGAGAAAAACTTGCACAATTGAAGAGCCCACAGATTGTTGGTCAGACTGAAGGAAGAGGCAAAGGGGCGGTGAGGCAGCGGGCAGCTGGGGCGTGCTTTGTGGGTCAAATGCAAATGGGTCAGAGAAGGCTGGAAAAGGAGGGCGGGTCGGAAGTCAGAGCAAAAATGGCATAAATCAAAGCGAAAGTTCAGCAGTCGAAAGTGAAAATGATTTAAATGTGGTAATACTAGAGGCAGGGAGAGAGAGAGAGAGAGAGAGAGAGAGAGAGAGAGAGATAACAATATAGCCAGAGAAGGAAAGACAGACTAAGAGAGAGTGTCAGACAATTATAGAGTGATATAAAGACAACGAGAGAGAGGAAGAGAGAGAGAGAGAGAGAGAGAGAGAAAGAGAAAGAGTGAGTGACAGAGAATGAACCAAAGAGAGATAGAATAGAGACAGATGGATATAGAGGGTCCGAGTGAGAATTAAAGAGTGTCAGATACATAGATAGAGAGAGAGAGAGAGAGAGAGAGAGGGGAGGAGAATGAGAATGGCATTTGGAGAATATATAATACAGAAGCAAGCGAGGAGCGGGAGAGAGAAAGAGGGAGACAGCGAGCGAGTTGAAGTGTTGTAATAAACACTAGCAAATTGACGGGTTTATGTGACGCGCTCTCAAAGACGTGCCTAAGCCAATTCGATTATTTAGTGATTTTCATGTGGAAGCCAGCTGTGCTAAACAGGAAACGGAGAGGGGAACGGAGGAGGCGGAAGGCAGATGAGGGCTAGATGGGTGGGGCTGGCTCAGCGTCCAGCTTGTTTATATAGCACACGCACACGCACACTCACACAGGCGCATAATAAAACAAGATTTATTTAGTTGCCCGGCATTAACTGTTGCCCTTTGTAAGCAGCTCAGCTGTATCGCATGTGTGTGAGTGTGTCCATGTGTGCGTGTGTGAACTCTAGCCCCAAGCAAGGCGAGCGACCCAGTCGCGTCTACACACACATAAAAACTGAGAATGAGTTTTCTTTTCATTAAAAGCGGATTTACGCACAGGAAGCGAAGTGTAAAGGAGAAGGAGAGGGAGAGAGAGAGCGAGAGAGAGAGAGAGAGAGAGAGAGAGAGAGAGTAGAGGGATGAGGCGAGAGATTGTAGCTGTGGCAGCTTATTGTACAATAAACACGCACACACACACACACACACAAACACACACAAATCTGCTAGAGCTGAGTCAGCTTGTAGAAATTTTCCTTTGCTTTGCTTTTCTTTTCTTGATTTCCTTTTTTTTCTCTCTTTTGCTGCTATTCTCACTTTCTGCACAACCAAACTTTGCCTTTCAACGGCGCTAACGAGTGTGTCCCATGTGTGTGTGTGTGTGTGTGTGTGTGTGAGACAACTGGTCAATGTTGTCACAGACAAGGAATGTCAACAAAAGATAAGCCATTCATTTTATTCATTCATTGCTGTCTATCTCTCTCTCTCTCTCTCTCTCTCTCTCTCTCTCTCTCTCTCTCTCTCTGCCTCTCTGGCCACATGCTAGCCAGTTAACTATTCCGCAATTTAAGTCCTGTTTGCTGTCACTTGAGACGAAAATAATCGACTTTATCGCGCTGATGCCTTGAACTGTCCCTTGGCTACACACCACACACAGTCTCTCCCTCTTTCCCTCTCTCTCCCTCTCTCTCTCTCTTTCGGCATCCCCACTGTCAGCCCAAATCAAACAAAAATGGCTATCAAAGCGCGTCTCAAATTTCATTGGCAACAACGCGCGCAAATGTTGTTGTCGTCTTTTGGGGGCAGCCAAGAAAATCCAGTATGTGTGTGTGTGTGTTGGCTAAGTAGTTAAAGCTTAAGCATGTGTGTGCGTGTGTGTGAGTGAATGTGACAGACAACAGACAGCAAGTAAATGGAAATACCTAGCGCTCTGCTAATTAGGCCGCAAACTTGTTGTTCTGCTTGTTATACCACGCACTTAATTGCATAATTGAGGCATATTGGTGGGGTGTGAATGACTTATGCCACTTAATATGCTTTGATTGGCGCAGCAATTAATTGGTCTAGTTTAATTTGGAGTGTCTTAGAGCTAGACATAGACTGAACCCTTTGAAATGGAAATTCTAGCCATATGTTGGTTCGGTACGTATGGAAAAGGTAGGCGAAAGTGTATATAAGGTGTAGCAGAGCGCGTGGCATATTCTATAGCTTATATATGATCTTGAGCAGGGCAGATCAAGGCAATGATAGATTGAGTCATGTCAAGAATGAAAATCCTCATATCATATCATATACTACCTCAGCTTTTAGACACCTTAACTTGCTTAACACACTTCAGCTAGGGTATTTGCTAGTCGTTCACATCCGTGATGCACACTTTTTTCAATTTTAGTTTCAAGTTTTTGCTTGCTGCTTGTTCAAGATGAAATTGGAAAGTCAAGAAGCTGTTGCTATCAGTTTTTATGCGACTCCACCTCCAGTTGCTGCAGGATACTCGTGTCCTTCTGCTCATGTCCTATTGTGTGAGCTGCTTTGTTGTTGTTTTTATTGCTGCTGCCAATGGCAATGGCAATGGCGGCAAATGCATTTTTCAACAGTTGCTGACCGACGGACGGCTAACAAAACCAAGACACGCCTGCGGCAAACCGAGCAAAGATATCGCTCAAGCTCGCACTATACATACGTATATATAATATATGGTCTAGTGTGTGGCCCCTCCTGAGTCTCTCTCTCTCTCTCTCTCTCTCTCTCTCTCTCTCTCTCTCTCTCTCTCTCTCTCTCTGCCCTTTCAGACACTTTCAAGTGCTGTTCGAGTTGCGTATAAATGTAATTTACAAGCTACAAGCATTGCGACGCCTCATGAATTTTAAACAGCTCCCAGACACACTCACACACACACAGAGAAGTGGGCGTGGCCATTGTGCATTATTTTGTGTGATAAATGCAACACTTAATTGTAATTGTGTTAGCTGCCAAAGCCGTTGAGAACTTTTCGCCTAGCCACCGAGCAAGCTTTGGCTGCTGCTCATTTGTTTATTTATGGCTTGGCAACTGCGACAATCTGCGCCAATCAATTGTGTGTGTGTGTGAGGGTGTGTGAGGGTGTGTGTGGGTGTGTGTGGGTGTGTGTGAGTTCCTTTGATGTGCAACTGCATGCCACATGCTGTATTTACAGTGCAATGTCCTGCTAAAGCCTGCCACAGACTCGCTCTCTGTGGCCAAATGTCCTGCACAATGATCTCGTTAAGTTCTCCTTGCGAATGACCTGTAGAAACTGATGGGAGAGTAGCAATGGGGCATGCTGAGGGGCAAGCTAATGCTATCTCTCTCTCTCTCTCTCTCTCTCTCTCTCTCTTAGTTAAGAAATAAAAGTAAAATATATACAAGAAGAAAATAAATATTTTGAAATAATTTTAAAATAAATAATATATTTTTAAAATATTACAAAATTTTTATTTTTTAGTTATTTTTTAAATAATCTCAAAAATAATTTCAAAATAAATGAAATATTTATTTTTTAATATTTAAAAATAATAATAATTACAGGATATCTGCTAGCCATGCTTACACTTGCCTTCGCTCTCGCCACACACATATTTTTTCGCCTCGTTTTGCCCGCATTTTTCGCGTTTATTTATTGGACATGTTTTTATTGAATTCTTTGTGCGGCTGTGCCGACAGATGTGATATAAATATTTATGCGCCGGGCGCAGAATATTGCCAGGGTCGAGACCTTTCGCTAGCCACCCACTCACACACACACACACACCCGCTCTGGCCCCCTCTGAGCTTAACTTATTTTAAATTGATTTCTCTTCCGTCCATTGTGCAGCTCGTGTGGCGCTTGTATTGAGCATTTATCTATCGTATGCCCGAGGGACGCTTTTACGGCCCCAACTCAGACACACGCACACACACATGGAGAGGCATAACAATGCTTAAGCTGCGCCTGTTCCGCACTTAAATAATAATCAATTTTTCTTAAATTATTAAGTGAAATTCCAGCGCAAATCGCAGCTAATTGTGGGCATGTGCGGAGGCTGGGGCAAGTTATTGAGGCAAGAGCTTACAAAAGTTTTTTCATTTCTTTTGGGGCTTTGTCTCGTTTATATTTTGTGTTATCTGCTTATTAAAGAGAAGATGGGAAATTGTGTTGTTGTTGTTGTTGTTGTGTACGTGTGCGTGTGGGTGCAACATATGGCAGTTGTCAACATTCATTTGTCTGTGGCATAAATCAATTTTTGGGGCTGCATGAATAAATTACCTGCATCGTTTTAATTGCAGAAATAGATGTGTAAAAAGTGTTGTCGGGCTGGCGGCAGCAATCAATTTGAATTGCAAATGAAGATACAAATTTCATTATTAAAAATTCAATTTTCATTTAAAGTTAAGTTGAAAAGGAAAAGGAAACGGAAACTTAAGCTCTTGGAGTGGCCATTTAAGTGCGCAGCCCAAAAGTATGCAGCAAATTAAATGCAGCATTGTCTAATTAAACTCCGCTCGGTGCTTAGTGCAGACAACAACCAACAGCCACCGGCGCCATTAGAATGTTTGTGTTTTCGCCTTGAAGGGAAAAGCGACTTGGAATGCAGCGCATTAAATGCTGCTCTTAAATGGCGCGCAGTGGAGGCGAAAATTGGTTTAATTATGTTTATTTAATGAGTTAAAAATGATTAATGTGCGCAGCAGAAAAGTATGCTGCAGTTTTTTGTATGTCTGCAGGCGATAATTAAGCTGTGACAACAACTCCCACTCTGTAAGCCGTGGCAACAACCTTGCTGAGATCACTTTCACTAAGCAGCGCTAGCTTGGGATCAGTTTAGCTGCGACAGCAACCAATATATCTTGCTGTATATGTGAACAGCTCTAAAGTATGCTGCAACTTAAATACAAATTGACAACTGGCTTAATTATCACTTACGCTACTTGCTCATGATCACGTTTAGCAAAGTTTACCACCGCTGTGTCCAGTGGCTTAGTTATCAATTTACATCTTTCGCCTGAAAGTATGCCGCAATTTAAATGCCAAACACAAACAGAAACACCCAGAGGGCGCTGTTAAACGCCCACTGTTAACGCGCTTAGCAGCGACTCAATTTAAAAAGTTTTCGGAGTGAAAAATACGAAATAAAAAATATTTATGCAAATGTAATACGCAATTACAGTTGTACACCCAGTGAAAGAGACAGAGAGAGAAAGAGAGAGAGAGACAACAAAAACATAAATTGTTGTGTTATTTATAACTAAAACGCTGCCAGATCAACTTTTAATGAGTTCCATTTTCTTTTTTTCGGTTCGTTTCAAGAGCAACAAAAATTTAATTTGCACTCGGGCACATTTTGTGTATTTAATAGCATTTGCTGCTGTTGCTGCTGCTGCTGTTGCTGTTGCTGTTGCAGCTCCAGCTGCTGCTGTCAATGTCCTGGCCACGCCTTGTGTGACCCGTTCAGCCACGCCCCTTCAGCCTCGCCTCGTGAAACTTTGTGCGCTGTGAATGCGGTTTGGAAATTATTTTGTAATATTACAAGCGATGCGCTCAGCTGGAAATTGTTCAACATACAACATTCCATAACTCACACACACACACTGTGTGTCTATATATATGTGTGTGTGTGTGTGTGTGTGTGTGTGTGTGTGTGTGCAACTCCTTTATGCCATTAGCCGCAACAGCGGTTGCTAAAGTTGAAGCTGGGGGCAAAGCCTTCACGCAGGTAATAATCGGATGTAACTAATTGAATAAAGCGACGCACAGGACAACACGCACACACACACACACACACACACACACACACACACCCACACAGATACAGAGGCACAGACACATGCACTCGACTCGCTGCGCATTAGCCAAATCCGCCAAGTGGCAGCGACACAGTTGTTGTTGCCTGCCCCCTTGGGGCTGCAGCGTTCGGGGGCATTGGGGCGGCGCTCTAATGCAGCCTCGGCCGCTGCTCGCATATCCTCTGGGATAATTTTGTGTCCTGCTGCAGCAGGATATGCCTTAATGGTCGCAGCTATTTAAATTTTCATACTCATTTTAATGCCTCGCCCATAGCAGAGCCAGAGCGCAACTTAAAGGCGAGCTCTGCCCCTGCAATTAATGGGTGAAGTTAAAGAGCGAATGCTCTTCTATGCGCTTCTCGTTCATTTCAATGACACTCTCTGGCCTCAATTTGGTTTCTTGCGCTCTACTATGCGCTTCTCATTCACTCAACTCATTTCCTCGTTTATTTTCATTAGGTGACGGTATTTTCCTATTTTCATTCGCCCTAATCCTGCTGGCTTTTAGCAAATCACGTAGTTCGAGCCAATACAATGAAAGTCACACAAATAAACAGTCGGCGAGGTTCCGGTTTCAGCTTACCTGTCTGCAGAAGGCCCGTCTTTAACCTCAAAGTGTCGTCTAATTGCAATTGTTACACCGTCTCGCAGCCACTCCCTCCCTCCCTCTTTCTCTCTGAGGGTATTTGGGATGATTAATGGGTCTGCAACTGTTATTTATTTGCCATATCATATACATAGATGAGCGTCGAGCGGCTGTTAATGCCCTCGCTGATTGATTTGTTGTTTGACATTTGTTGGTTAATTGTTAACTTGAATGATTGGCCAACATTTTCCGGCACAACATTAAGGCGATTGCCATGGTGACTAGACGAACAGGAAGTTTTAGTGTAACAAATACACAAGTTAATTGGCTCGAAGAGAGGTAAATGGGGAGAAGTAGAAAGAGAGAGAGAGAGAGAGAGAGAGAGAGAGAGAGTAGTAAATGCAGCAAGTAAAGCGAGAAATATTTGATGTTTAGTTAGATATTAGTAAAGGATAGAGAAAAGCTCATTAAAAGCTCGCATTCTGTTTGAAACAAGCGGAAGCTCATGTGATATCTAGACACGGGCGGCAAAAGCAAGTATAAAGCTCATTAAAAGCTCTGCTCTTGCTAAGAAAGCTCTTGTTTAGGTATTGACTTTAAGCTGTGTGTTAGCTGAAACTTATTTACATATTCATGTGCTTCACAACTATCAGCAAAAGCCCTCTAAAACTACTTTAAGCGTAAGCTTGTGCTTGTTCGATTCACAACTAGTGTCATTGCAGCATTGGCTAGGCAGCGCTTCTCCCCAAACCTATTCAAATGCTCGTTAAAGTCAACTTCTAGCTTCATAGAGCTCCCATTTGAGCTTCAACTTTCAGCTGCTGTCAGTGCACAAGGCCAGGCAGCGCAGCGTGGCTCAGCTTTTCGCCTTAAGCCTATTTAAATGTTAATGTGGTCGAGCCCAAAATCAAATCAAGTTCAACTAAGTAGAACATCCGAACGCTGTCCAGGCGCCATGGCTCAAGTTAATGCAGCAGCTTTACGGCTCAATAGGCTCCGTCTAATTATGTACGTTGGACATGGATGAAAGCTTAAATAGCAGCAGCAGTGGCAGCATCAGTGGCCTATCTGATAGAGCTGCTATAGATACACATTGAAGATGAAGTGGCAAAAATGAATAAACGAATTTAACGCTTGATTTGTCAGCTGAATGTGAACTGTGCCAGAGGCCAGAGCGCGCTGGCTGCTTTCATATGCACTTTGAAAAATGTTTTTATTAACTTTAAAAAATATGTATAAATATATTTTTAAATATACATATATACGCACCAATGTGTTTATTTATATATAATTTAAAAATATATATATTTATGTTTTATTATTAATAAATTTATTTTCGTATGTTTCGCGCCTTTTGACACATTTTTCAATATGCATGAAGCAGCGGAACAACAGAGGAAACAAAATATATATATATATATAAAAAAAAAAGCTGTCAACTGCCAGCACTTCAAGCTGTGCTGTCCCTGGCCCATGTTGCAGGTTGCACGTCGAGCGCGCTGCAGCGCTTATCGCGGACAACACACTGTTGTTGTCACTTTTCAGTTTGACAATTTTTTAATGAAGTTTCATTTTTGCTACCCAAAGTGTCAAATTAAAATAATCAGAACATGACAGCTACCGGCAGGCGTAGCCACGCCCCACCAAAAGCCGAGGCCACTAAGAAGAGGTCCTCCTGAGACTCGCTGGCAAATTGTATTTCAAAAAGTTGCTTTCATTAGCGCGAATTTTCGGCGCATTTCTTTGCAACTTATTTTTCATGCGCTTCATTTAAGCGACAAATCCGATTAGGCTCGACTCTGTTCGCCGGCCTAAGCTAAGCTCGCTAAAGAAAAAACAAAATAAATTGAAAATGAAATCAAATGTGAACCGCGACATGAACATTAGGCGGCCAGCGACTAAGCATTCAATGTCAACCTAAGCTGACCTGAGGCAGAAGGCGAGAGCAGAACAAAACTTGTTCGCAGAGAGAAGCGAGCGAGCAGCCAAATGAAATATTGGCAAATAGACAGCAGCGGCGCATCTCAATGTGTTTACCCTACTCAAGCGAAAGAAAAAGGTTTACTTCAAGACTCCCACACCTTGCCCCCGGCTGTGGCTCTCGCTCTCCCTCCCTCTCTCTCGCGCTCTTAGCGGAAATTTGAGATTTATGAATTCGTGGAATGATTTTCGCAAACATTTCACAAATTATAATCATCTGTATGCATTTTATTTGCCAGGCAGCTTTACAAATTAGCAGCGAAGTAGGGACTCGAGGCGGTGGGAGAAAGGTAGAGAGAGAGGGAGAGAAAGAGAGAGAGAGAGAGAAATGGACGAGAGAGATTATATAATAAACTATTTTGTGATCAAGAAATAAAAGATAGAGAGAGAAAGAGGGAGAAAGAGGGAGAGACAGAAATAAAGAAAAAGATGAGATACTTTATATTTTAAACCTATTTTATCATCATGAACTAAACGATAGATAGAGAGGGGGAGGAAGGGTTAAGAGAGGTCATATGTAACATATTTTCACACCATGAAATAAAAGATAGACAAAGTGAGAGGGAGACATAGATGAGAGAGTTCATATTATAAACTATTTTGTCATCATGAAATAGAAGATATATAGATATTCATATGAGATACTATATCTATAGCTGATATTCATATGTATCTCTAACTATTTCGTATGAGATCTCTTTTGCTTCAAGCATTTGCCACTCTTAAATTCTCGCACAAGTATCGCGTTTTGTGTTTAACTTTTTGCTGCGGTTGCCGTTGACTCTGTTGCCGTTGCCGTTGCTGTAGCCGTAGCTGTAGCCGTAGCTGTTTGTGGCATGGCTAGCCACAAGCAACATGAACCCGCAACCCCTGCAGCTGCTGGGCAGGCCACAGCCGCAGCATTGCTTAAGCACCACCCAAAAAGCCACCTTTAGCAGCTTTTTAACTATGGCTATGAAAGTCGAAGATAAACAAATGTTGCATGCATCATGTTTGGTTATTTAATACAGCGCATTGGCTGCAGCTGGGCAAACACCTGGCAACTGGCGTTAGGTGGTGAAGGCGGCGCCACAATGTGGCAACTGTTGCTGCCCGCCTGCCTGCCCGCCTTCAGACCAATTCGAATGGCCCTACAAATTGCTTCCTCATTGGCCACCAATTAAAAGTAATGAAAAGTTGTGCGGGCCATGCAAAAAGTTGGCTTTGCCTTCTGCCTCCTGCCACCTGCCCACTTGCCACTCACATGTGCAGCAGTTGCTGCCCGGTTGCCAATGCTGGATTTGTCGGATGTGGTGCTGCATTCAAGTCCAACAACGGTAATTATGCAAATTGCAAATGGAGCGAAAGCAACTGCAACAACAACAGCACCAGCTCAGCACCAGCAGCAACATCAGACGTTGCATCAACTTGGTTGAGGCACTGCCCTAACAGCTCCAGCCATTCACTGCTCCATTTCCATGGCAGAATCGTAGGCAACCGCAAGTGTTGCCAGTAGGAAATCAAATTAGCGCGCCACGTCGCACAGCCAGCCAACAATGGCCAGCCAGATGCAGGCCGAGCACCGGACTCTGAGCTGAACTCGACTCACAGTTTGCATGCTACTCGCACATGCCACACGCATGCTGTACGTATACTGGCCCCGTACTTGATTATGAGTTGTAAGCTGGCCAAAGAGCCAAACGAGAACGAGCGACTAAAAAGCAAGTAAATTGTGCTCTAGTTGGGCGGAGATAGACTAGCGGATGCCCTGTAACGAAAAGCAGACAAAGCGGCTATTAATACTTGTTTAGATAAAGTTTAGAATATGCTGACGCTTATATCTAGCCATTTTAACTTTCAGATATACGCTAAAGCCGACAAACAGCAATCGATAATTATCGATGTTGCCCAGTTATCGATTATGTAAGGATACTAAATCCTTATCATCAATAATCAACTATTGCCAGCCAAGTTGTAAACCTCTCAGATACCTAGACTAACAACCGATAGTTATCGAAGTAATCGATAATCAGACCTCCCTCTCATTGACTTACTCTGTCTACAGTCGAACTTGAATAAGTTACTGCTGCTTGCCACAAATCGATTGGCATTCTAGAAAGGGGCTCAAGCACTGAGAGTAAGAGAGAAAGAGAGAGAGAGAGAGAGAGAGAGAGTAGGGTGCTAAGAAGTGGGTTAAGGCGGGAAAGGGGGAATGACTGCAACGTGTGACTAATTGACATTGACGACTTTTTGCCATTTGGGCCGCGCTGAGCCACCACTCGCATTTGGCCATTCGCATTCTCGCATTCCCCAACATCTGTGGGCCATAAACTTGAACTCGTTCTAGCTGCTTCGCGCTGCTATAATAAACTGCCAACTGCAACTGCAACTGCGACTGCGGCAGCTAGGCAAAGTTTTATGAGCCGCAGTTGCTGCTGCCGTCGCCGCCTGTGGCCCGTTGTTAAATAGCGGAAATGGACTTGGACTAAAAAGAAGAAAAAAAACATTAGAATCGAAAGCCGCCAGCTGCGGGCAGCGTTTGCCTATTGAGGTGTTGAAAATGGTCAGCACTGGGAGCCCGCTCTGGCCTCTCCCTCTGCTATACCTTAGCCTGCCTGGCCGCCCTGTCAGTTCGCTGTGCGGTGTTTGACAGCCAGGCTAATTGCAAAGAGCCATAAAAATGCGCGACATGTTTGACTTTGGGCATGGCTAAAGGCAGAGAGAGAGAGAGAGAAACAGAGAGGGAGGGGGAGAGAGTAGAAAGTAGATCGAGAGATAGAGAGAGAGAACAAGAGATGACTGATAGTAAAAATAGCTTTAAAGTCAATCTTCAGCTCTTCGAGGAAGTTTCTCTCCTCCTCTTTTCTCTTCCTCATACAAGATTCTATTTAATATTAATAATTATAAATGTCAGCATAATATTTTACATGCATTGTCCTGAAGCCCAACAGCCTTAATTGGCCAGTTTAGCTAGTTTCCTTCCGCATTACCCTTGCCTCGCCTGCCCAGCTTCAGCTCTTTCTTTTTTGGCACACTTGTTGCACTCGCCCCACTTCACAGCGGCTAATGTATGGCACAAACTTGTCAGCTCTCGCCCTGCCCTCGCGCTATCCTCTTTCTAACGTATGGCCCAGCTTGTCTGTAATTTCCTAACAATGCTGCTCAGCTCTTCTCCCTCTCTTTCTTTCTTTCATTCTGTTCCCGATTGTGCGCCTCGAGTATCGCTCGCTTAATTGGCATCAAATTGCTTGCATATTTCAAACAACGAAAAAAAAAAAAGAGAAGCAGGAACATCGAGCAAAGACACATCAATACAATGGGCCAATTCTGTAGATGTTTCCGCTACCCTCTCCGCCCTTCGCTATCTTCCTCTTGTCCGCTCTGCTGCTGTCTCGAGCATTTTTCAAAGTCCAATGCGCGTTAACAAAAATCCTTTTGAACATGTCTGTGCTCCTAATCAAAATTCCAAAAGTCATGAGTTCGGCGCAAGGCGAAACCCTTGGCCCCTCGCGCTCACTCTCGCTCTCTTTGGGCTGCCTCTTAATGACTACTGCATGAAATTCTTAAGCCAAGTTTTTGGCTCACAAACAACGCGCGCCGACTACCAGAAAAGGGGATAAAAAGGAGACGAAATGGATTTCTTTAATTTATAATTTATTGATCTTGCCGCAACAGTTGTTGTTGTTGTTGCAGTTGCAGTTGTTGTTGTTGTTGTGCACAACACAATTGCTCATTAGCTGTGCATGCATTAATCAAAGTGCTGCCCTGTGTTGCATGCCACTCGCTGCCTCAAGGTCAGCAGCGAGGCCAATTAACGCCCCCGCCCGCCAAATCGCAAACTGTTGCAAGCTCTCAAGCAACTAATTATCAACACATTTGATAAGCCGTCGAGATTTGGCAACGGAAGTAGCTCAGTTTATGCTGCCTTCGGCTTCCTCTGGCACACCTCTAACAGGAGCAGCGCAAAGTGGCTTTAAGTGCTCCAGTTAAAAGGTGTTTGGCGCAGAGATACCCTGTAATATGTTTTTAAAAGAAATATTTAAAGAAAAGCTGCATATCAGAAAACTATATAAAATGCATAAATTATACAGAATATAAATCGATAAATCGATATTGTTAACACTAGAAGTAAAACATAGGCCACATTTCATATATTGTCTTCCTGATTGAGAAAAGCTTCGATAGTTATCGATTTTCGATAAAAAAATACTATTTTTGATAAGCAGGTATATGAAAACCGCATATGCCCGCTCAACTCATTCCATTGAGTACAGGGTATTGTAAAAAACCAATTTCAGTTTCACATCAAACCGTGCAACGCCCCCAACAACGCCCCAAAGCAACTACCGACCGAGTGGCTCAACGCTCAGAGCCGGACACCGTCCGTCCTCAGTTACAGCTCTCTCTGCTCGACTGCAGTCGCGGCCTCAGCCTTGGGTCCATTTCACAACTGTTTGCTGCGCCTTTTGCTGCGTATCTGCGTAGCTGCAACTGCAACGCAACAAAAAGTGATTAATTTTTGATATTGTTTAAGCGATAAAAACGAAAAGAGCGTGAGGGGGAGAGGAGGGAGAGAGAGAGAGATAGCCCAGAGGCAGCGTAAGATGTAGACTGTGTGTCCAGGGCGAACCTTTCACATGCCTCGACTGCAGGTGCCGGCCGAAGTCTGAGCCATGGGTAGGTAGACCAAAGGGGGGAACAGGAAAGGCAGGACGAGACCTGAAACAGGATACGAAGTGGCCCAGAGAATTGAGAGACTCGATTGCTCAAGCCAGCTACTCCCGACGCGTCTCGTCTCGTTGGCTCGTCTGTCTGCCAGCTATCAATCAGCTTTCGACATTTTTAACTGGAATTTCTTGAAAATTTATTCGATTTTAAATTAAAAAAATATATAAAAAAAAGAGAGAAAAGCGAAGAGAAAAGAGAAGAGCGCAGCAGAGAAGAGCGTATAGAGAAATGAACGGAATTCTGATCCTGTGTGAGGGGCGCCTAAGACTCGAGTTAAAAGTGATTTCTGGAATTTACATAAAAATTATTTAACGAGCGATTCTCTATCTCTCTCTCTCGCTCACTCTGTCTCTCTGTCAGTTTATGACGCAATGACGACGAAAGCAAATCAAATCAAAGTAAAATTAAGGGAATTTAAATGGCAATTTAATGAACTTCCAAATCCACGAAATGAATAAACAAATCCCCAAAAACAAAGAATTCAAAAAACCTCTCGAAAAACCCATCAAAATTCATTTGCACTTCACAGCCAGTTGTCAGACTGAGTGAGAAAAGGAGAGAAGGAGAGACGTAGAGAGAGAGAGAGAGAGAGAGGGCAGAACTGAAGAGTGAAACATTTTGAAGGCATTTTAAGCTGCTTAAAACATCAGATGATTGCGGCTGATTAATCAGAGTGCGAGCATTTAAGCTGCCAAAGCAAGCGAGAAGGAGAGAGAGAGAGAGAGAGAGATGCAGAGAGTGTGAGCGAGACAGCTGTTAGTTGGCTTGCGTGTTTATTTCGCCCATAAAAGTGTCATTTATCAATTTTGGATGTACGCACGGAAAAATCTTGCTGCCTCTCTCTCTCTCTCTCTCTCTCTCTCTTCTGTTTGCTCGCCTGATAGATTTGGCTTAATTGGACGCCTTTTTTTAATGTTTTGACATCAATCAACAGACACTCATTGTCTTGATTTGTTGCTTTTGTTGGTTGTTTGTTGCTTGCTGGTTGCCTAGCATAGGGTACTTTAATTTCGTCTCGAAATGTGAGACGCACTGAAGCAGATAGCTCTGATTGCAGAGGTCGAACACATATATTCAAATATTCTTTGTTGCCTGTAGGAATCGAGCACTAAAGTCATTGTATTAACTTGTCTTTAAGCAATTAAGCTTTTGGGCAATGAAACTTGATTAAAGTTTGAGAAGAGTGAAGAGAACTTGATGTGAAAGTTCAGTTTCATGGACCAAAAGTAGAGACAGGCCGTTCTAGGGATAGCAAACCGGAATGATCTTCCCTAGACACTTGAACTCAGATACTAGATACTAGATACTAGATACTAGATACTAGATACTAGATACTAGATACTAGATACTAGATACTAGATACTAGATACTAGATACTAGATACTAGATACTAGATACTAGATACTAGATACTAGATACTAGATACTAGATACTAGATACTAGATACTAGATACTAGATACTAGATACTAGATACTAGATACTAGATACTAGATACTAGATACTAGATACTAGATACTAGATACTAGATACTAGATACTAGATACTAGATACTAGATACTAGATACTAGATACTAGATACTAGATACTAGATACTAGATACTAGATACTAGCTACAAGATGCTGGATAATAGATGCTATATACTAGATACTAGGTAATAAATACCAGATACCATTCAGTAGACCAAATTAGTAAATGCTAGATTCTATATAGTATATACTCCATAATATACATGCATGATAAATATATCTTATATATGATATATATATATCAAATCTTCTACCCAAATACACGAAAGAGTATCTCATATTCGAGCAAAGAAATCCGTCTTCTTTCGCTTACTTCTAATGGTTAGTCCATTTGTTGTTCTTCGATTCGTTTTATGTTTGGAATTTAAATCGCGCTTTTTCATTTCCACACTTTCTATGAGGAACGCTTTTACTGTTAGCCAGCTCGGACCCTGCTTGAGCATATTTTATTTCTAATTGGAATTGGTTCGCCACATGACAAGTGTGGCTGGAGGTAGACTAGAAAGGGGCGAGACGTTGGGGAGACTTAACCACAACACCATTAGTCGTGCAAATGGATTACTCTTCCTGTTGGGCAAACAGAGCGCACACACACGTAGGCTGCGTGCGTGTGTGGACGATACAGCAACGGATACACACGACTCACAGGACATGGCATCCTTTTCGATTTCGATTTTGTGTCCTAGACAAACGCATCGAATTCGTGTCAATATTTGCATTAATTCAGATCCACTCACGCACAGAGGTAGAGAGATAGCCAACAGCTGGCTACTCAGAGGAGTGTGAGTATGTGTGTGGTGAGTCAGTGTGTGTGTATGTGCGTTGTGTACATTGTGGTCACAGTCACGTTTCAGGCTTTTAACATCCAACCAATGTCCAGACAAGCATCCCAAATGACTTTTATTAGTTAACTGACCCTAGAAAAAGTTTTACAGATAGCGTTAAAAGCCGCACAGCAGAGCAACACAAAAAGAGAGAGAATAGAAGAGATGGAGCCACAGCAGCAGAGTTGCAAAAACCATTTATCGCATATTAGGGACAGCAAAAGACTGAAAGATATACTAAAGATACCCTTTGGTGAGGCATGAGGAGGAGCTGAGTAGAATAAGCAGAAGCCTAGATGCCCACGGATTAGGCACGGGAATCGGGAATTAGGGATTAGTAGAAGCCAAAATACCCTTGGACTAGGCTGTATTATACGCCAGAATGTCCATTGAATAAGTAGTAGTAGGAGCTAAGATACCCATTTATAGAATCCAAGATAGCCATGGATTGCCTATTAGTTGAAGATAAGATATTCATTGGAGATACTATTCATACCAGATACCCATTTACTAGGCATAAGTAGAAACCCAGATACCCATTCTTAAGCCACAAGTAATAGTCAAGATGCCCATTGCTTAGGCATTACCATCAGGTTATAATGAACCCGAATCTCTTCTTTTACTTCCTAAATATCTAAACATAAAAGTTCCATACTCTACTCATTTTAATATAATAGAATTTATATTCAAATGTGGTCAGCTTAAACTATTTAAAATTCCTTATACAGGGTATCTGTTTGTATGCTGTAATTTAGATTTTCCGGCTAGCAACTTTTTGGGTGGTTTGGGTCACAACTTTTTGCCTTGTTGCGGTCCTTGCCCCACTGTGCGCCCTTTCGCCCTTAGCTTGAACTTGTTTTCTGTCTGTTGCCACTTTTTGTCGTGCATAATTTTTCGTTTAAATTTTGCGTTGTTTTAATTTATTTCAATTAGCAAACGAAATTGTGTTGCAAACTTGCTGCACGTTTGCTTGTCGCCCCCGACTGACCCCCACGGCCAACCCTCTTTTTTCTACAGCCAGACACAAATATTACGCATACAACGCGTTGCTCTCGCTCACTCTCGCCCCCTCAGCATTGTCGTTAGTTGTTCTGCTGCTGTTGTTATTTTTGCTTGATTTTATGGCGCGTGACAATTGTCCCCAGCATCCACTTCTCTCTCGCTCGCATTTTATTGTGCTGCAATTGCATTTAAATTTTGCCAACGCATTTTTTAATTAACGTTCAGCGGGCAACGCTTACAACTGGCAGCTTTGCTGCTGTATGCCTTTTGTGTTGTTGTGCCACATGCCACACATTTTAGCCCCCCCTTAGCCAACTATTTAAAATGCATTGTGCCCAGCGGGCCTTTGTCATTGGCACACGTAAATCCATTGAAGCATGAAGAACAACAGAACAGAACGAAAAAAAATGCTACGAGCCGATAGCCGATGGCTGATAGCTAATAGCCGATAGCTGACAGAGCTGGAACGCTCTGTGGACTGCCAGGGACAGCTCTCGAGATATTTTTGAATATTTGAGCAGAGCATGAAGAGAACTTTTTATGAGTGGTTAAGCTTTGGCACAACAATTTGTTTGGCCAGTAATCGAAATGGGGAAAGGGTTGCATAGTTGGCATAAAATGTATTTTGCATATTGCAAGCACAATTTGGCTGGCATTCAGGTAAACACTGGGGCAGCAGTAGGAAAAGTAGCTGCAAGTGTGGCAAACGTCCGACAGCTCTCAGCCACAGACAGCAGGGATAGAACTTGCAAGTGGAAGCCTTTTGTTTGTCCAGGCTCTGTCCAAATATTGCGGCACAGGCATGACGCATGCAAAACTCAAGCGGCAGATCAAAAAAGCACCCCAAACAATGGGGCTGAACTAAACAACGCAAAAATAAATCATAAAACATTTCAGCAAAAAGAGCGAGACAAGTGATGGAGCCGCAGAAGAAGTTCTGCTGTGGAAGCTGAGCATTGAAAATGAAATGAAATATTTTATGCTCATAATAATGACACCAACAGCTTCAGCCATAAGCTGGGCCCAGCCCAGCAGCATAACCATATAGCAAGCGCCAAAATGTTATAAAATGCTGTTGTATATGATTATGTGCGCCGAGGACCCCCTCCCCAGAACACGCACCAAACGAAAAAAAATATGTGTGAACGATGCTGATGGAAGTTTATGAACTACTAAGCAACATCTGCTGCTGCTGCTGCTGCGGCTGCTGATTCAAGTGGACCGCCCGACGGAGCGACGCAACGCGACGTCTCTCATAAAAAAGACATCAATTTTGACTTTGTTTGAAATGTAATATGGTTGGCCTGTTGAGACTAAGAGATACCCTTGATGAACTAAGCATGAGTATAGAGGGCAGCTCGATCTGAGCCATGGGCGGGTCTCATTAAACAGATATCAATTTGTTTTTTATATGAAATGTTGAATCTGAATGCGACTGACTTAAAGATACTCTATCTAAGTAGTTGACAAAGATGCGATGGAGAATTGCTGGGATTGGAGTATATAATATATAGTACCTGGACCTTCTTCTCTTCCTTTTTGCTCCCAGTTCTGCTCCCTTTTTCTCCCTTTGCTCTTCAGTTCTCTGTAAAAGAAAGTTAAGAGAGAAGATAACCTTTCTTCTACTATCGTCTCTTTTCTCTTCTTTCCCTTCCATACCCATTTACCCATATCTTATTATATATTTTTTTCTCTTCCTTCTCTTTCTCTTGATCTCTCTTGATTTTTCTCTTCGTATTCCAATAGTCGTTACCCCATAGCATGAAATTACAGGGTACATCATAATACCATAAGACGCGGCATCTGAAACTCCGAAAAATGCGAAGTCTTAAGTTCATTAACAAATTGATACAACAAAATGCTGTAATTATCGCGTAGAGCAACGAAGGCCAAACAGAAGCAGCAAGCGGAGTAGGAAATATAGGAGGAGCAGAGGCGGGGGTTGAGGCAGGGCCGTAGGCTGGGGCTGGGGCAGGGGCATGGGCAGCTTAAAAGCGAACTTCACATAGCTCGAAGCTATTTTCAGCAGCGTTCAGCAATTAAACACTCGAACGCTCAAGCTGAAGAATTGTAGCTGGAGAGGATTTTGCTGCCGCTGCGAAGCTTGAACCCTGCTTTCCGTAGCTTCTGCACAGTTTTTTGCCTGTTTGCAGTTTTTAGCTGCTTTTGCCATTATGGTTGATATAATTATAGGCGCTGGAATGCTGCTGTCCAAAGTGGGCGTCAGAGCTGACTCTGGATTGGAATTGGGATTGGGATTGGAGAGCTGGGATTTGTTCCACGCTCATATTTACCAAGTTAGTGTGTGTTGGTTGCGTAACGCCCACAGAGTGTGGCACTTGAAGACTCGGGCCGAGTGCTCGAGTGGCCGAGTGGGTTCTAAAAGATGCAAACCTCAAGATAAACGGGCTACCTCACAATTTCTGGAGTAGCTGTAGCTGAAGAAACGGAGCAACTGTTCCAGTGAAACATGAAATGGCACTGCGGACACTTGAGCTTCAACGGGGTGATAGGGATGGATAGATATGCATGAAAAACACAATGAAAATGACATGAAACGGAACGTTGCCTCAAGACTTGACAAAATCATGTAAAATGTTGTGCTAAAGCGCAAACAAATTCGTTGGAAAACAATAAATGCGGCACAACTGGCGCTGAAAGGTGAGCGAGAGTGTGCGTGTGTGTGCGTGTGTGTGTGCGTGTGTGTGTGTGAGTGTGAGTGGAGCTCAAGTGCGTGCCACAAACAGCGGGAAGAAGAAGCAGAGCAAAGGCAACGCCTGATTAATTTCAACTGATAAGCGCGTCATTTGCCTTTGTTTGCCTCCGTGATTGTTGTGCGAGTGTGTAGGCTGTTGCGCAGGCGCAAACATTTACCAGGTCATACACACCACTCACACACACACACACACACCTGGCATATTCTTTATCTTTATCGCATGTTTTCCTCTTGTTTGTTTTTGTTGTTTTTGTCGTGTTGTTGTTGATGAAACGTCGCAGCGCAGTTGCCGTCATCGCAGCCACGTTCAAGAAACAATTACAAACATAAAAGCAAACCATCAGCGGACCCATCAGCTCCAGCCCCTGCCCCAAAATGCCCCAGTCCCTGCCCTCGACACACTCTCTCCCTCTCTCTCGCTCTCTCAGCCAAGTCAAGTACCCACTGATAAGCATCGCTTAGCGGCTGCTTTTGTCTTCGGTTTTTTTAGTTTTTATTTGGATTTTTTCTTTGATTTTTTGTACTTTTTTGGGACACGTCGCGCAAATTTCAGCGTAAATTTGTTGCGGCCGCACGTCCTAATCAAGTTGTAGAGCAGCAGTTAAGTCGTTGCAGCAACCGATTTAAAGCAAGTTACAGCTAATCGTTTGCAGCTGCAAATGTGAGCAAATATATAGAGAAAGTGAACAAAAGTTGGCATAGCGTTATAGTTAGGATAACAGTTAACTTTACCTAATGCCTTTTTCAACTGCAGGTACTCTCTGATTCGCTAAACTTCAAATATCATAAGGTAAGTAAAAATAGTAATAAGTTCGATATGAATATTTGCTGGTCAATTATTGAATTGTCAATCACACTATTGTTAAATATTCTGTCCTCAATCCCATGGTTTATCAATCAATCAATCAATAACAATAGATCCGCCCATCTATCAGTCATCCAGCACTTCAAGCATTTCCTTTAATGGCCAACCATTAAATATTAGTCATTCAATCAATCAGTATCTATCAATTGAGCTTCAGTCTAATTATCAATCAGTCAGTCCTATGAACAGTCAATCGAGCAAATAATCTATTAATCGTTTCATCAGCTAATTTGACGCCAAACAGCCAGTCAAGCAGCAATCAATCAGTCAGTCAACGTGCTAAACAATCATTCAAGCAGTCAGTGAATTGGTCAACAGTCAGCTAAACAGTCACAAAAAAGTCATTGATTAAGCAATGGGTGGGTAGTCAATCATAGCATCAATCTGTAAGAGTTGAATCTATCAATCATTCAATCACATAATACGCACTGCTTTACATAAAGATATCGCTCGTAGATATGCCTTATCCTCACACAAAACTCGCATATACCCCGCCTTTCAACGTTTCCCATTTATGCAGGGTATATCAAAATTGGTAACACTAGGAGGCAGCACACACACACACACAAGCAGAGATTGCGGGGCTGCTGCACATAAACATAATTTAGCAGCAGTTGCCACATAAACTGCAGCAGCAACCTTTAAGTTATGAGCCCGACGCGCAGCCAGCCGCGAGTTCATTTTGCAATTATAGACAAGCAACTGAAACATTCTCCCCCTCGCTCTCGAAAAGCTCCTGCTACCTGCTGCCCCTGTGCGCTGCTCCTTTCAGCTGCACCTGCTGTGGCAGCGCAGCGCAGCGCCCTGTTGATCGTTCGGCTGCACCACATAAATTGCCGCTGCTGCCTGATGCTGATGCTGCGCGATTCTTTGCTCTGCTCTGCTGCTGCACTAATTTATGGCTTGCTGCATGAGCGAGTGACTGACTGACAGAGTGAATGACTGACGAGCCAAGCTATTTGCCTGTCTCCATCAGGATTGCCATTTTGGGCTGGCCTGGCATTTCGCTGGCCGCCAAAATTGGTTGACAACGATGGCACGAAGCGGCGGCCCAGCGATAAGTATCTTACAGATACTTTGGGCACGCATTGCTCGAGCGTGCATCTGCAAGATGCTTGTATCCATAGGCAGCCCGGCGTATAATTTGCGCCTTGCTGCCTGCTCTGCATACGAAATGAGTTGCAGATACTTTTGTATCTTGCCCAGGCGCTTACACAGGCGCGCAGATACTTTTGTATCTTCAACAGCTTATGCAGCCGCAAATCCTTTCAAACAATATTCAAACTCAATTAAATTTATGATTTTACATAAATAACTCGATTGAGTTGCAGCTGGCTGCAGCTCAACCGCAAATTAAATCAAAATTTTCAATGGGCTTCAAAAGTCAAACTTGAGATACTTTTTGGTGTAGGCGGCGGCGTCTACGCTGACTGTGCGTGCGTGTGTGTGTGTGCGAGCTACTGGTTTTTAAAGTCTATTTGTGGTTATTAAATTTGATGAATAACCTGGAAAATCCAACACAATGAAACCTCAAGAGTCGAATCCGAAAAGACGTTCGAAGTTCATTAAATTCTGTAAAAATATACATAAAATATGCAAAGGCGTGCCAGGGCCAAAGAGATTATCTAGATACAAAGAGAGACAGACAGACGGCGACAGAGAGAGAGAGAGAGAGCTAACTTTTAATATATGATAATTAATTCATTATCGATGCTGTGACGTGAGCAGACAGACAGACAGGCAGAGAGACAGCCAGGCAGCCAGCACAGAGACACTGAGATGGTCGGCAGGACAAGGCTCTTGACAAGGATTTCACTTGCAATTAAAACGAACAAGACACAAAAATTGCTGGCTAAGTCAGCCTGGGTCCGGGCTAAGTCCAGGACCAGGTAGCCTTCATTGATTAAAGCGCGCCTCGACATGGACTAAAAACTGATTATCTGCATATAAGCGACTGAAAATCACAGCCGAAGACAACAGCAGTGAACGAGAAAAAAAAGAGAAAAAATAATTGCCCAGAACTGTTTAACATATCAGAGCAAGAGATGAAGGCAGGCGAAGTATAGTCGAGTGAGTCTTTTATAAAAATTCAACAACATGTCATTGGCAACGGCGTCGTGCCCCAGTGCTGCATAGCATCGGGCACCCTCTCCTCGCCAGTCGCACTGTCTGCCTCACAGTCACTGTGCGCCTTCCTGTGCGACTTTGACTGCACAGGACATGGACGTGGACATGTCAATGTCTGTCTGTCTGTCGGTCTGTCTGTCTGGTTGGCTGTCTGGCTGGCTGTCTGGCTGGCAATGGCCTGCCCCATGGCAACTCTCTGATCCATATCGTTAAAAGTTAACGCTTTAGCGGGCCTTAACATGGCTTTTAGCGTTAATTAACAACGAATTTTGTTTTTTCTTCTTTTTTTCTGCTGCGAAATGCAAAATGCAACAACAGCAGCCAAACAAGTACAGAGAATGTTAAGTGACAATCAGCTGATAAGCTGCCGCAACAACAGCAACATCGGGAACTGCTGTAGGCAACGGCCAAGCACGATAAGCCAAAAAGTTAAATGAATATAACTGTGAGCCTGTGTGCCCGCAGTCTAGCACTGAGAAGTGCAGTGAAAGGTGTCGAATGTTAATGTTAACAGCGGAATAACAGTTATGGTAATAGCAATGGCCGACTTCTTTAGCAGAGCCAGTACCAACTTAACAGCGACTTAACATTTAAATAAGACAGTTTTTTTTTCTCTTTTTATGTTATTTGATCTGATTTTATTGAAGCAAACTAAAAATTAACAAAAATGGTTTAAACATTTCTTAGAGATTAGACTACAGATTACAAATACATTCGTTTTATATATATATCTATATACACGCACTTGCAGATAAGACATATCTTCAGGACTGTAGTTAACAGAGTTCAGAGAACTCGTGATTGATGTTAATATTGAATGATATGCCAATATCTGCGAACTAAGATCTTAACTCAACTTAAACATAGACTAGACCATTAATTGAACTAAGCTATTAGCTTCAATGGAAGAGTGTACGTAATGCTACGATAAAAAGGAAGCACTTGGAAAGTGTTGAATTGCTGGAATTGCAGAACTTAAACGATAGTAGTTAAAAACTTGAATAATCTATTTATCAATATATATTTATATGCATTTTTTTGGAAGGCAAGTTCTTGATTAACTTATGAATCTCTAGGAAGCACAACTTTCGAGTTGAATTCTATATACATATATATTTACAAAGAACCATCTGTTTATCATTTTAGCTGTTATCGATAGTTATCGATGCATCATTCATATTCGCATACTTAAATATTAAATCACAGTGATGAGATTTCGTTTGCTTCTTCTTTCTCCAAAACTTCTTTCGACGTTTGCCAAACAAATTTGGGTTCAGAACCGATCGCAACGTCCGCAACAGCCAATGGGAGACACCCGATATGTATCGAATCTATGTTTTATCTGGGCGGGCAGAAGCTGAAGTAGGGAAAGAGTTGACAGTGCAGCGAATAGAAACGCTTTGGATCCGTCTTCAGATCGAAGCCATCCACTTTGATCACATTCCACTGATTCTTCATGTGGGCATAGCTGAAGGACACCTGATCCTGGAATGTATCGGAGCGTATAAGCTCCATGGGCTCCAAATGCGAGTGGAAATTATCGACAACAGTCAACGGCACCTTCAGCAGATGCTCTGCAAAAGAGAGAAAGAGAGACAAAGATGGAAACAGTTAATATTGCGTCTGATGGGGCATTGCATTGCAGCTTCACTCACCTATGATGAAACCCATTGTGACGTCGTCCGGAAAGCGTATCTTGTCGCCGATGCTAATAAATTTGCCGCCACCTGCTATGGGCAGCATCTTCAGAGTCAGAGCTCGACTCAGGCAGAAGCCAGCGCCGCCTGTGGCAAACCAAAAGGTGATCTTCTTGTTGGTCGTCGTGTTCTTCTGCAAGATGAGAAGAAGTCGAAGGCAAAAGTTAACGGAAGAACTAAATATATGAGCTGAGCAAAGGATAAACATAAATAAAAATAACATTTTTGGCAGGCAGTGACCATGAGCTGGAAAGAGGGTATATTAGACTAGAGAGCGAGTGGAGAGAGAGAGAGAGAGAGAGAGAGAGAGAGAGAGAGAGAGACAGAGATTTACTCATATATATAGGAAACAGTCCTTGACAGATACAGTTTAACAGCTATTGCCTTACAGTTCTAGCGTTATCAAGTGAACAGCTTCTTCAGCTACTTTTAATCATTTTTACAGCGTATGTCGCTGTCGTTCACATTTCAGCCACTCACATTTTTGGCAAATTGTTGTTTTTCAAAATTAAGAAACTGACCAAAAAAGAAAAACGAAGTTTAAAGAAATCTCCACTTGATTAATTGACCATGTAAATGGGACATGTGCGTTAAGGAAACTTAATACGCAGCCCAAAAACCAAAAGCCCGAACCAAAACCGAAACTAAAACGAATATCCGAAGACTTTTGACAGCAGCAGGGGCAGCAGCTCCTCCTGACCTAATGAAGCGTTAAGTTTTTATTTTATTTTTTTTGTGGGCTTTCAATTAGTTTGTGGCGGGGATCAGGCTCGATTCGTCGATTCAACGATTCGTCGTGGCATGCGGCCCAGCCTACAATCAGAGAGAAACACTGTTTGTTGCATGCAACAGCATTCATTACGGGATCAGCCGGCTACATATATTTCAAATGGATTGAAATGGGAACACAGATCGAGAGAGTCAGACACAGCAGCCAGCGAGCCAGGCAGCTCCAACCAGCTAGTCAGCGCAGCCCGCGCTTGCGCGCTTGTCTGAGCCAGATCATATCGGTTATTAATGATAGCCTGCGCTGGCAGCTGGAAGCCAAATGGCGGCATAGACAAATGGCCACAGCCAGGCGCATAAATAATGCAGCCCGGAGAAAGGCGATCGCCGCTGCCATACACCCAGAGCTATGGACATGGCCATAAACACAGCGTCATGTAATTATTGGTATTGGAAAATATGCAAAAAAAAAAGAAGCTGAATGCAAAATAATAGCAAAGGCAGCCAGAGAATGGAGTATATGCGGCTCATAGTTATCCTGTCAGGTGTCTATAGATATAGGTTATATTAAAATTGATCTAGGCTATGTATATATAGGCTGTGTATATACTTATAGACATCATAGATACACAAAATGTGCTATCCTCTCTCCCACATATACAGGGTATTCAAGTAATGAAAGCGAACATAGATTTGCACTTACGTTATCGAGATGTATTTCCAGCGGCGAGGATATGCTCGGCTTGCCCAGATACCAGTCCACCGTGGGGCTGTACTCGTCCAGCAGTTTCACCAAACGGGGCACATTGACATAGTTGTCATCGTCGAAGTGACAAAACCATCTGGAAACACAACAAATCAGTTAATTACAGAGAAAATTCAACAAAAGGAGGATCACTTCTGACATATATACATATATATTAATATCTAGCTACATTATTTCTGTTCTCAAAATATTTTCGCATTTCTTGTGGGTTCAGTTAGTCCGAGATGCAGTTGACGTTGGAGGAATTGGCGCGCATTGCGCTGGGCGTGCCGGAGATGAATCATGTGAACGTCGCCGTGCTTCACAGTCTGTTGGATACGATAATGAAGAAGTTGAACTGCAATCAGGATCTGGTAACGATTACAGGCTTTGAGGGCAAGTGCATGGAACGTTTGCTGGAACGCTCGAAAATCTCACCGCTTCCATTCGATTTGGCCAACATTGAGCCGATTTCCACAGAGCTGGACAAGATGGAGGCAATGGAGAAGCGTCTGGCACAAGTTGAATCAAAGCTGGAGGCGCATTTCAAGCAAATTCGCATCGTCAACAAGGTGAACTCGAAGAAGTATAAGAAAGAGTTGTGGGAACAGTACTCGTCGCCCTGTGAGGATCTGTGCACCGTTTGCGATGAGGACAACAAGATTGCCTGCAGTCTGCTCCAGAATATGGACTTCATGAAGAAACTGTTGCGACGCATTGGTGGGCCCATACTCGAAATGGTAGACAAAGTTAGGGCCGATCTGGATCAGTTCTATATAACGCTGTCGACATTCTTGAACAAGACGCAGAAGCTGTTCGAGCGACTGGAACTGCTCAAGCAGTGCGTCATCGAGATTGAGAACTTGCGTGCGCTGATCAAGGAGTATAATCTAACATTCATTGGCACCATGGAGGAGCTGCAGGATATGCTCGACAGCAAATTGGATAAGGTCCACATGCCGGCACTCAAGAAATACATACGCGATCGTTTCGATAATATCGATCTACGTTTGACCAAGATTGAGGAGAAGGACGCGTGCCCGCGTGCTGCTGGATTTATCAATACGGACATTGCATGCATCTCCTGCGGCAATAGGCGCATTGGCGTCGATGTCGGTCCATTGAACATTGGACCCCTGCCGGATGCCACAGGCCACGGCAAATGCCCCTTGATGGTGTCGAACTGCCAAAGGAATTGCGTCTCTCGCAACCACGACAAGGAGCCCACACTGATGGTGCGCGTCCAGAACTTGGATTTAAATCTGATTGCCCAACGCCTGACGCGTCCCAGTTCAGGAAAAGTATGCAAATTGCCAGAGGCCAATGATACCATCTACGGCATACGCTATTCCAACTTTTCTGTCTAACCCCATGAGAACCCCATTCGACTGTTTCAAGTTCATCCAAAATCGTTATCGTTTAGTAAAGCTCACAACCAGTTTTCTTCCACTACGCCAACTACACTCTTTAGTTGCGTAAAAAAGTGCACTAATTTAAATGGTAATTACCGGTAGTCCAGCTCCTTCGGACTCACTGAACTCTGAGCGCTGCAGCTGCGTTCGCCGCGAAAGGGGGATTAGCTGGAGTGACAAACGATCAACCATATCCGGTAGCCCGCGCAGTTCACCTAATGATGCCATTAAAATGCAGCCGAGGCTATCGAACGAGTTCTCTGCCACACACACGCTCACAATCGGGGGCAGAGAGAGACCGAGAGAGAGAAAGAGGGAAGAGAGACAAGGTAACTTAGCTGGGCCATAAAGTTTGCCAGCCTAATGGAGAAATCGGTTAAGAGCATTCAAATTTCCTTTAATAACTCAAGTTTTATAACGGGTCTTGTTGCTTATCTACTCAAGTGACTCCAAATAAATTAACTAGAGTTAATTATAAACCGAGAAAATCAGGCTTGTCTCGTAGTTAACTGCATCTATAAACTAGCTGATGTGATATGGATATGGATATAGATTATGGAACTATGCGAAAGCCTAAGCCAATAAACCTAGTAGCATATACTCGTTTCTTATGGCTTTATGGGTTTGCATATTCGAGTGGGGAATTCAGTCAGATGACAGGAAAATCTACTTAAGATCAATGGGTAAATCGAAGAAATACTCCATGAGAAGCCAAGGTACAGTCAACTGTTAAGCTATTACCAATCTTTGATTGGCTCTAGCTCGGGTATTATTAGACCGATTTCAAAGTTTTAGGCCTTTTTAGAATCGTATGACTATCGACTATCGATCGACATTCAAAAGTTCAATTTCTGAAATTTTGCCATTTTTGGCAAAAATGTGATGTAACCCCTTATCATTTTTGCCAAAATCGGGTCATGCTGAAAAATCAACAATTTTTCAACTTTGACTAACTATATCTTGGGTATTTTTTATCCGATTTTCGAATGGCATACTTCATTGGAAGCGTATTTAATCCAAGTTTCAATGTCTATTCACCGATTTTCTATGGGCTTAAAACTTTTCAGAATATTGACTTGGTTCCAAAAAATTCCCCCTTGAACTTTCCGTGACTCTATCTCGGGTGTTATTAGACCGATTTCAACGTTTTAGGCCTTTTTAGAATCGTATGACTATCGACTATCGATCGGCATTCAAAAATTCAATTTCTGAAATTTTGTCATTTTTGACAAAAAATGTCAAAATCGGGTCAAGCTAAAAAAATTTCAACTTTGACTAACTATAACTTGTGTATTTTTGATCCGATTTTCGAATAACATACCTCATTAAAAGCGAATGAATTCGGAGCTTCAATATGTATTCACTGAATCTCTGCTGTTAAGAGAACTTTTCAAAATATTCCATTCCGACCGAAAAACCTTCTCTTGAGCATGGCTCTTAAGTATATTTAATAACTACTCCTATATACATACAATACCTCCTATAACTTAAGAGCTGTGAACTTCAGCTTAGGTTTCCCTACGTTTCCTTGCCCATTGTAGCACATCTTTAAACTGTCCTCAGGTTTTCTTGCCTTTTCAACGGTAAGCCGCCTAAAAGTATCTATAAAATCTTCAGCAATATCTTTAGGCAAACGCCTGTGGCTAAGCAGTGCCAACTTCTAGCTAGCACTCTCATCTCACACACTCTCTCACTGACTCTCTCTCCCTCTTTCTCAGCCTCATGATGAGGAGTTCATAACTATTCAATAAAATCGAAGCGTTTGTTGGCGTCTATTGGGTAATTTAATATAATTTTTTATTACATAAGCCGCAAGGGGAACTTGGGCAGAGGCGAGGGGCAGACAGTCAACAGTCGGGGCTGTTAAGGGTGAGGCAGAGTTTTGTGTCTTCACTTTTCTAAGCGCTGCGGCAGCTCAGCTAATCGTGGCACTCATAAATTGCTATTGTTGTTGTCGCTGCTGTGGCTGCCACATGCGATACCTGTGCGAAACGGCAGCCAAGTTGTTGTTGTCGCTGGTTGTTGTTTTCCTGTTTGTCGCTTCGTATCGCATAAATATGCGCTTTTAATTTCGCTTAATTATGCGTGCCACTAAAGCCCCTACACTTGAAGAAATTAGCTGTAACTAAGACTGAACTAAGTCGATATAGCTGCGATTTTTGAAGGGCAAAGCGATTTAGACCAAGTTGGAGTGTGGAATGAAGCTTGAGCTATATATTTCTGAGATCATTTTGTAGAGTTTTGACTTGTATCTTGTCTTTAAGCATTTGAAAATAGAAAATAATCTAGAGATAAATAATTATTTCCTCTCATTCATATAAGAATTTAGTTTCATGCCCAAATTGAATGTTATCCAACTTTTGTTTAGACCATATTTTAACTCGTTTTATGTTCCTTTTTCTGAGTGTAAGCTGTAGTAGGCTACTCTCTGCCTGCTTATCAGTTCGCTACTCTCCCCTCACCTATCTTGCTCCCTTTCTCTCTCTCTCTCTCTCTCTCTCTCTCCTTCTCCCTGTTGAGTTAACCAAATTGAAATCTAGCTGGCATTTTATGTGTTTGCCTTTATTTAATTAACGCGTTTGTCTACGCTTTTTGTGGCTGCTATTTGGCATTTTATGAAAATGAAAATGTTTTCATTTCGAGCTGGTTCGATCGCTAGCAGAGAGATAGTGAGTGGAGGGGGAGCGTAGCGATCACTGCTGCAGCTGGCCAGCAACGTTGGTGGCTTAAAAATGCTGCTGCAGCGTTTGTTTGTTTGGATATTTGGGTCTGTGTTTATCTGGCATCGCATTGCAGCAGCAGCAGCAGCAGCAGTAGCTAAAGGAGTCTGAGTCTGAGTCTGTGTATAAAACGCAAAACGAGTGCAAAAACTTTTATTCGAAGTTAGTTTATTTTCCATGGCAGTTTTCCAATTACTCGAGTTCCTGCTGCTGCTGCTGTTGATATTGCTGATGTGGGCAGCAGCATCAGCAGCAGCATCAGCAGCAGCATCAGCAGCAGCTGTTGCCGGGGCGTAGTCGCCATCGTCTTTTGGTCGACTGCAGTTGAAATGAGTTTATGTCTGGAGCCATAATAAAAAATGATTGACGGGGCACTTCGCGAGCCGCCAATGCAGGCAGTCTTAATAGATTTCGCATTAAGAGTGAGTCGCAGTCGCAGTCGCACTCGCACTCGAAATCCGACTCGATGTCGGTGTGCCAACAGCAACGGCAACAACGGCACAGTCTGCGTTAAAAGTATTTTGACAGGCAGCCGAGCAAAGGCGGATCGTGCCAGATAAGCGATCGCCAAACAGAAAAGAAACCAGGATGACGAACTGATTTCGTTTCGTTTGTTTTCTTTACTCGCTGTTGTTGTTGTTGTTGTTGTCTGGCTTTGCAATTAGCAATAAGTCAGCTGTCAGAGCGTCAGAGAATGTATCTTACAGATACAATAAAAAATACACATACACAGACATATATTTGCGCATTGATACAAATCAATGTTTCGGTGTGTGCCATGTCACGGGTCTCCCAAAACAAGATATTTACATTAAGCCGGGCACTTAAATCAAACAGCGCAGCTCATTAGCAACAGCAACAACAGTTGCCTGCACTCGGCTGCAGTTGCAGGCGTGACTCAGAGATTTAAGAGTTGCTCTCGCAGTGCTGCTTTGACACGCTCACTGAACAATTGAAAAGACAGCAGCGACAATTGAAACGCATTTGTCAGCAACAGCAACAGCAGCAACGGCTGGCGACGATATCGCTGGCGTCAGCAATAACAGCAAAAGATACAAAAATGTATCTTGTAGCTACAAGCCTGGCAAATTGACGCCAATTGTCGTGTGGGCGACGCGTAATTGAAATGTAGAGCAAGCGATTTGCCATGCAGCCAGCAGCAGCAACAACAGCAACATTTTTGCTTTCCGCCGGATGCAACAGTTGCTAATGCTACTGCTGCTGGTGCTGCAACTTCATCTGCATATGCAGCCAGCTCCAATTGTGCATTTCCGTTATGCACAGGAAAAAGTAGACATCATTTTCGACTTCAGATTGCGACAATGTCAAGTAAATTTAGACCCGCTCTCCGCTCTCCGCTCTCCGCTCCTCCTGCCCCTGCACCAGAGCGCTCGACTAGCTGCGCCCCTCTTCTGATTGCCTCAATTGAATAATTGTGTGGTGGTTGTTGCTGTTGCTGCTGTCGCTGCCACAAGTGGCAAATAAATGAAATTGATGCGTTGGGCTGCATTCTCTTTACCCCAGGCAACAGTGGCTGTTGTCGCGGTTAAAAAATTTTCTCACAAGCAACAACATCTGGTTTTTCACATATGCGACAAATGCTTATGAGGTTTTTCCAAGCCGCAAAGAAAATGCATAGAGCGCAACAGCACCAGCAGCGACAGCAACAGCAACAACAACAACAACAGCAATTAAAATTGTCGCAGCTCTCGCTGCAGCTAAGCCTTAGATGGATTGGTGCTGTGTGTGCATAATAATATGGCTGTTGTCGCAACTATTTCTGTTTAAACAAAACCCGCCCTGGACTATGATTTTGATGTGGGATTAGCTGCGGGCTGCGGCAGTGCTTGAGTGGAGAGAGAGAATAAAAAAGGGGGAAGCAGTCGACGCCTGGGAAATAACATTGATGTGCCACAATGCAAGCGACGTGCAACAAATTCCCACGCACTTTCTCAGCGCCAGCAACAGCTACAAGAGCAACAACAACAGCACCCACCTAAAATAATTGCAGGCAAAAAAAACTCATCTTGAAAAAAATATATATGTATAACGCCATTAAGAGCAACAATTGCTGCTGTGAATCCTGTTTTTCTTTTTTTTTGGGCACTTTCCATTGAGCTCCACTTTGGCAGTTGATGCTGTGAATATTACGCATAATACGTGTCGTAATTACATGAAAGACAGGCCGAGAGAGAGAGAGAGAGAGGAACAACAGAAAAGTATTTACAAAATAATATGAGACCAGAAATGCCGTTATAATGCCAATAAATGTTGTTTACGAAACGTGCCACAATAATGGAGCAGCAACAGTTGCAGCTGCAAATGAAAACATAACGGAAAAGGTGCAGATACAGATGCATTGCTTGAGGTATGAATATATAAGTGAAGATAAAGATAGGTGCAAATTTGTAGATATAAATACAGATAAAGGGTATATATAAAGCAAAAGATACAAATACATAGGGAAAGATACATATACGAGAGATGCAGAAAGGACAGGAGATATATAGACATAGGTACATAGTTACAGATACAGATAGAAATGCATTAAAGTTAGATACATATAAAAATGTGTAGATAAAGATAAAGATATAAGCAGCGACGCAAACAGACACAGAAATAACTTGATATAGATACACATTCAAATAAAGATACAAAATCCCAGCTCTAGATACAAACCAACACACATTGATACTGTTTTACAGCTACAGACAGAGCTACAGCTCCACAGCTTAAGCCAAAGATATTAATGCACGAGCAAAGACACAACTGCAGAGGCACAGATACAGATACAGCTACAGCTACATGGCTTTATCTGAATGCGTCACGGCAAGGGCATGCGCCCCGTTTCGCAAATCAGAGATACAAGATACATTCGCACAATATTGGCTAGTCGAAACGCGACATTTGTTTATTAGGTGTGGCTGCCATACGGCACGACCAAACACACCCAAACCAACACACACACACACCCAACGCACACACTCAGCATGAGATAAATTAGAACTTGAAACAAATAAATTGAAAAATAAAAAGTTGAAAGCAGGAAAAAAAAAACGAGAACAGCAACGGCAAGAACAACAACGAGCAAACAATTTAAAGCGTGCATTTGATTGGCGCTTTATATGAAAAAAAAAAACAAAGGCTGCGAGTGTGGGGAGTAGCTGACTGGCAACTACCCTGTTCAAGAGAAGTTCACTCTTTTTGGAGCTTGTCTTCCACTTCTATTTTAACAATTTCTACTCTTACTGCCTCTACTTCTTCTACTCTGATCCATTAAACCCTTTTCGTATTTTGTACTGGGTATAGAGCATACCGAAATCTAATTTATAAAAACTCGAATGTCGCAACAGCTGCAGAGGCGGCGCCGACACCTTCTTGGCGCCTGCGCAGCTGTATGTGTGTGTGTGTGTGTGCTATAGAAATTCCTTTAAGCCGATTTCCCTACAGCTCATAATTAATGATTGCCTTAAGCTGTTCGACTGCATGCATTAAGCTGCGATTCAGAGAGACAGAGAGAGAGAGAGAGAGAGAGAGGGAGGTAGAGGCAGCGGCGGCTTGTCTTAAATGAAGGCTGATTGACGTGCCAGGTCGAGCGGTCAGTCAATTGTTGTTGCTAGTGACTTGCAGTTGTTGTTGCTGTTGTAACAATTGCTGCTGCTGCTGCTGTTGCTGTTGTAATTTTTAATTAAATTGCACTAATTGTTCGGGTTTATAATAGACATACTGCAATTAGCCCGTCAGCAGCAAGCAAAAGGCGTCGCTTCTCTTGAGTTGCCGGCAACAAGTTGTTGCTGCTGCTGCTGTTGCTGCTGGTGCACTGCGCCAACATTGCATTGAATGTAATTAAAAGACAGAGTTGAAAGCGAAACAGGCACATTTGGGGCTCAGTTGGCTTGATTTGCATTTAATAGAATGGACGTCCAGCAGCGTCCCGCAGCGGCAAGTCAATTTCTGCAGCGAGCCAAAGCAATATATTGCTGCTGTGCGTAGCAATGGGTCGTAAAAGCGCAACAGCAGCCAGCTGAGCGCCATAATTGCCCGTTTCAGTGCACGTTAATTAACCTCTTTCCATATTTTGCCAGCGATTGTTGTTGCTGTTTGGTGTTGATGTTGCTGGACTCGATTCTGCTGCTGCTGCTGCTGCACTTATTCCAGCAACAGCCACGGCAACAACAACAACAGCAAAAACTTTAAGCGTTGCCAATCAAGCGGCACAGGAAACTGGCTGCGCCACCTGATACCATTTCCAGCAGCAGCAGCAGGAGTTGGTGGTGCTGCTGCAGCAACAACAACAGCAGCAACAGTTGCTGCCGCTGCTGCCTCATCTTGATCATAACTGCACATTTAGCCTGCTTGCCATTTATTTTGTTTTATTTTTTATGAACCTGCTGCAAGAAGTTGCCAGCAACAATTTGTAGCGAGCAACTGTTGCTGCCTGTTGCTGTTGTTGTTGCAGTTGCTGCCGCTGCCGCTGCTGCATTGATTGCATGCTCAGTGCTTTTATAATGACAGTTTCAAGTTCTAAGCCAAAACGGAGCAGTCGCCAGACTTTTAAGCGAGCAAAGGAGCAACAGCAGCAGCAGCAGCAGCAACAGCAACCACAACAGCAACATCCTACTCAGCCGCTCTTCACATTAAGTTGAGGCATGTCCGAGTTGTTCTAGATTTTCAGCTTGCAATACAACAATTTGTTGTTGTTGGTGTTGTTGTTGTTGCTGCCAGTGCAATTACAAACAAGCTGAAGAATTTCTAGGCATCTCCTTTGGGCGCTAGTTGAAGTGTCTTTGCAGCCCGAGTCTTGTGTTTTTTCTTCGCTTTTGCTGGACAAGTTTTGAGTGGCTGCAACAAGAAGGAGAGCAGCAGCAGCAGCAGCAGGAGCAGGCGTTGTTGCTGTTGCTGCTGCGTCTTAATTGCGCAAATTAGAACGCATCGCAGCTGCAACCCGAGTTCCAAACTGGGTGTTTGCTTTGCCACAGATGGGATGCCTGCTGGATAGATTGTTGTTGTTGTTGTTGTTGCTATGGCTGCTGTTGCGGTTGCTTATTAAAAGCATTCAAGTCTACAATTACAGCAGCAACAGTCGCTGCAATGGGAGTCATTGCACTGGTCAATGCACGCGCTGCCAACATATTTATTTTCTGTTGCTGTTATTTCTGCCCATAAAGCGGGCTAAATATGACAACTGGGTGGGGCGTGGCTGCGAAAAAGGCCGCACAAAATGTTGCTGAAATTTAATTTGTATGCGAGAGGTATAAGGGCAACTGTTAGGGCATGAAGAGGGAGATGAAAGGCTCAAATAGACTGGCAAACCAACAGGGTATATCATACGTATGCATACACTATATCATCGACACTACTGTTTTCATAAAGTATTATATATTCCCGATTATTATATGTATACACTATATATCTAAATATATATATTTAATTATTGCATACTTACTTCTTGCCGCTCTCCAGAAAGATATCCAGTTCGGCGGACATTTTGCAGCAGAGAGCCTTGCGAAAGTGGCCCTGCGAGCATTTCGTATTGATCAAATGTCCCTCTGCAAGCGAGAAAGAGATGGCATTAGAGTGTGCGCTAAGAATTTGCTAAAGATTGGTAATTAAGCGAAAGACAAGCAATACACAGGGGATGTGCAGCAGGAGATGTGAGAGAGACCAGAAGCCGAATCTATGTTAATTAACCGAAAAGAGCCAAAGCCCATATCAGAGCAAAAGAAGAGAGAGAGATGGAGAGGGAGAGGGAGAGAAGAGACAACAAACAGTAGCTTGTTAGTGGGGAATGCCGCTCATATCCAGCGGATGCGTTTTGTTGCTCGTTTGACAGACGCCGCCGATAAGGCCCGGAGGCGTGGCCGGCGGGCGGGCGACAGAACTTTGCAAATAAAAAGCAAAAGCGAAAAAAAAGCGAGCGCAAAAAGTTGTGCGCCTTAATTGGATGAAAATTGTTGAAATATTTAAAGCACACACAACAAACTGGACGACAGGACGGACAAGCTATACATATATCCTTTTGTACAACGGACAAGGAAGAGACAGAGGCCGGTGAACAACACATAACTCAAAAATGCAGACTCTCTTCTTCTTCTTCTTCATCTGCTTCGCTGCGTGTTTAGTTGAAAATCCTTTTTGGCTCTAATCAAAATGCCAGCAGCCAGGCAGAGCAGAGCAGGGCAAAGGATCCAGCTTCAAGAGGCTGTGAAACATGAGATCTGCACGCAGCAGAGAGGGAGAGAGAGTGAGAGAGAGAGAGAAGGAGACAACAAGGCTAGGGGTATGCAAAAATAAAATACAATCTTCTGCAGCTTCTTCCTCTTCACTCGATTTTTTTTTTTTAAATTGAAATTTGAACTTGGTTTTTTTTTTTTAATTAAAACTCTGAAAACTGTATGCAGCTGCACGCAAAAATCGAAGCACGAAAAGGCTGCAATTCAATTAAAATGCGGGTGAGCAGGTAAGCACACACACTCCACACACACACACAAACACTCGGGCAGCCTAAACTTTAATCGGTTTTCGTTCGGGGCAGACAGTGGCCAAGATTAGGCGTTCGATGGGGCGTGGCCGCGTCGCTGATGTGAAACCCAAATTGAGGCCAAGAACGGGGTCGGCCAAACGTACCCGAAAAAAAACAAAAAAAGAAAACAAAAAAGAAGAGAAGAAGTAGAAGAAAGGGTAAGAGGTCGACAGGTAACTCCGCGCTGATAAATATGCATTAAGGCGAAAACAATTCCGAAATTGAAAATCGAAGCGAAATGGTAATCGAAATTTGTTTGCAAAAATTGTATATCTTCTCATTTCCTTTTCGTATATATTATGTGCCATATACTCACTTGTCTTCTCCTGGTAGTAGTGATCGTCGGTGTCTGTGAAGAACCAGGTCTGTAAAGATGGCAGAGAAATTTATTAGAATATAGTCTGAATATGGGCAGTGATGTCATCAAATGTTGTAAATGGAAACTCAAGTTGAGCTGAGATTGTTTATCTATGTGAGAATATTTTGAAGATCTAAGATAAAGATGCCCTAGGAAAGAAGACGAGATAGGAGGTGTTTAGGGCTACTGGGTGAAGAAGTGGAGGGAAGCTCATGAGACTTTGACTTTGAGAGAGTAAGAGGGAGATAACGAGAGAGAAGCGAGATCTGATATAGTTATCTATATACCTGCACAGTTCTTTGGACTTCATTCAACAGTCTAGCTTTAAGACTCTAAGGTCTGTTTACCCATAAATAATTATAGTTCTATAAATACCCTATAATTTGAACCGCATTCTTAATACTGCACTGCCAGTTTCATGGCCAACACCAAAGTAGCCTCTATGGCATTATTAATAGCATATGATTTGCATATATTGTAAGTTAATCACAATTCAAGTCATGGGAACATAGACCTACTTTTTCCAGCCTTACATTTAGTCATCTATATACATATATATATATACGTATTTTTTTGGTGTCAAGACTAATCTACATATAATTATGCCAGCGTCGGCTGTAAGGCCCGCATTCCTCTTACAAGAAGTGAAGAAGCGACAATCAGATAAGAAAATTTCCCACACGCTCGCTGAAATCGGAGCAAAAGCAATTGGAAGAGAGCAGTAGAAACTGGGCAGAAACTGGACAAAGAAATAACTCAAGCAAAAAGAACGAAACGAAAAGAATAAAAAGTTTAAGAAATATAGTTCTAGTTGGGGTTTTTCCCTCCTGCCAGGGATAAGTTAAGGTAGTTCGGGTAATTGTTCTACTTGCTTCTTGTTGGTTTTCTTCTTTATGCATCGCTGCTCTGCTAGGGGTTTCCATTCGAGGGCTATTTACTTCACACGAGTCCACTAAGAAACTTTAAATTGTGTTCCCTAAGTACTTTTCGATGCCAAAGCAGACACTGGGAATGCTCCTCCCGCTCCCGCTGTCTTCCCCGTCCCTCTAAGTATGCTCTGCCTAACTGTCATATCCAAAAACCTAATTGCCCAAATGACAGACGGAAAAAAAAGTTCCTGCGGCTATTTGAAAGTCTGCCTGAGCTTCTCTTGTTGCTTCTCTCCCTCTGCTTGCTGCTTTCTGCTGTCTGTTGTCTGCTGTGTTGGCTTAGCTGCCTCTCCCACACTCCCTGCTGCTACTGCTGCCTTAGCTTTTTTCCCTATGCTGTCGCTCAACTTCTTGCCGTGCTGCTCCCTGCGCGCCGCCTTGTCGCCGTCTACAACTCAATTGGTTTTGCCTTTAATAACTATTTCTTCGCCTGTGTCAAATCAGGCGAAAATCGTTTTAAACCATTGACAACAACACGAAGCGCACAACAGCAACATGCTGTTGTTGTTTTTGTTGTTGTTGCTGTTGCTGTTAGTGCCACGACAGCAACATGCGGCAACAACAATACGCCCGCTGCACAAGCATTTTGGCCCAAACTCGACTGTGTTTAAGAGTTAGAAAGTCAACGTTGCCAACGTTCGTTCAAGTTGTTGTCGAAGTAGTTGTTGTTGTTGTTGTCGCAGTCTAGTCGAGTCGAGTTCTTTATAACACACCAGCAACAGCAACAGCAACAGCAACTGCTGCAAACTTTTCGTCGTCGTCGTCGTCTGCTGAATTTTCATGGATTTTCACGAGATTTTATTTGAGTGCTCACTCTCTCTCATTCTCTCTCTCTCTGTCTCTCACTCTTTTGGCACTTTTCATTTTTCGGCTGCTGCTGCGGGGCAAAAAATGTTAACACCATGTTGCAGCTAGATATTGCTGTTGCAGTTGTTGTTGTTGCTGCTGCTGTGGATGTTGCTGCTGCTGCTGCTGCTGCTGCTGTAGTTGCACTCGCACTTGACTCGCATTTAATTTATGTGACTGTTCAAACTGTTGACAAACAACATTACAACATGTTGCAAATTTATGTGGCAAGTTGAGCGCTCTGATGCAACTGCCACATAAATTTAAGCATAGACTTCAGCCAGACTCGGGATGATTGTTATTTTCTGCCAGTCTTTTGGCCCAGTTAATTGCTAACTGCGTGGGCGAGACAACGCCTTGGCCGCACGCCACGCCTACTCGTAAATTTAAATCGAAATGAACAGAGAAATTCTAGGTAATTAGCTAGAGCTTCATAATTGTCAAAGGGGCAGAAGACGAGCCCGAGTGATTGACTAGAAGTCACTCTGTAATGTAGATATGCTAAAAGTAACAGCTGATTGAGTTACGCTGTATCTGAAGTCAAAGAATATGTAATTTTGGGTCAACCAGAGCTTAATTTGAAGGCTACCCAGTAGAAGAAGTATAGGTTTGGAGATACCCTGTAACTTAAGCATGTTAAAGAGTATAGAGTATATTGAAGATAGGCACAGTTTCAGCTCTAAGCGCCTAATAAGTATTTCATAATTTACAGGGTATCTATGTATGTCAAACTTATTAAATACTGATACCAAGCTTATATATATCTGTTTATCTGTTATATATATATTCACATCTGCATATAGGCTAGTCATATAAACATTTTAAGCACTCGTGCAATGCTTGAAAAACAATCTCAAAGCTAACCCAACAGTCAATGCTTCCCATTTGCATCGGCATACCCGACTCATACACAGGTTAAGCCTTGCCCAGCATTAAAGGGTATAAGCGCGTTTAAGTATCTCAAGTGCATATCGCTGGCATGGCATAGACACACATCGAGAGAGAGAGAGAGAGAGAGAGAGAGAGAGAGAGAGAGACAGGTAGAGGGAGAGAGCGAGCGAGTGAGGTGGCGAGTCCAGAGAGTCCATAAATTTGCCAACATATTTCGCTTGGGTCAGCATTAAATGCAAAACAAATTTATCATGAAAGCTGCAGCTGGAGCCGTGCCGCTGCTGCTGATCTTGTTGTTGTTGTTGTTGCTGCATGTTCGTTTTGTGGATTTGAATTCTGATTCGGATTTGGGTGTTTTTTGCACGTTGCACGTAGCAAGTTTGCGGCCAGGCTGCGGCGCGGCATGCATTCAATTGGAACGAAACGATTGCCACAACAATTCGTTATGTTTTCGGCGCCCAAAGAGGAGAGTACAGGCTAACACACAGGCAGGCAGGCAGGCAGGCACAGCTGGCCAAGAGCAGTCAAACAGTTAACTGACTGTCGCCGGCATAGACCAACAACGGCAACAAGCAGCTGCAGCAGCAACAACAATGCATTTTCAATGGCTCCAGCTCCAGCTCCAGCTCCAACTCCAGCTGCAGCTGCAGGCAAAAGGCGGCGGCTAGGCCAAAATAAAAAAACAAAAACAAAAAAAAACAGCCAACATTTTGGGCCGTTGCATTGCAGCATTTTGGCTATTTGTGGAGCTCCATTGTTGCGGCTCTCCACACCCTGCTGCAGCGCCCCCCGTGCCCCTGCTGCGCCGCTGGCAGCAGTTCCACTTGAACAGCACGTGGGGTGCGGTCCGTCCAGAGTTCCATTTTGCCTCGAGCCCGTTGCCAAGTGGCTTGAATTCGCCTCTATCTTTGTCTTTGGCTTTGTCTGCATTTTGCCCAAATAATATGATTATTAACCATGATTTTGTGGGGGGCGTGTGCCGCGCCGTGCGATAGCCAACTGGACATGCTTTCCCAAAAAAAATATGTGCATTTTGACCAAGCTGCAGTCAAGTAGACAAAGTGAAAGTTCACCAAATCCAATTGAAGAATTTATGAATTGAAAACCAATCAAAATGAAATTACGGAACTAGGGAACAATGTAAAGATACTTTATTAAAGATACTTCTCTAAAGTAGCTATAGATACTTTTTGATATTTACTAATGCAAGTTATCAATAGTTGCCTAGGCAACAGTTTGAGTGTGGTAAGCCAAAACGAATTCAAACTTTCTTAAGATTAAGATACTTTTATAAAAATCATTTCTAAGACATTAACAAGCTTGGAAACTTCAGATCTACAATTTGATAAAGAGCCACAAAAAAAAGCCCGCCGAGATAATTAATTTCTTAATTCACATGATGTAATACTCAATTCTTGTTTCTTTTGATTGGAAATTCGGATTTGATCGGAGCAACCGCAAAGCAAACAAATTGAGGGCGTGGCCCAATTTGCGTAATCTCAGCTCGGCTTTATAGATGTTGCCCAGCTGAGCAAAACCACAAAAGGTTCACATTTTAATTATAGGCCTGTCTGCCCCGCGACCCTCACACCTGCCAGCAGTTGTTGCCGCCACCCGCATTCCCCCTTGAGGCAGCACCAACAAGAGAATGTGTTCTGGGGCGTGTGTTGAAAAGTTATTTTCCTCTTCTTCTTCTTTGGCTTCTTGTTGGTTAATGAGGCGTTCGGCCCGAAAAGAGTCCAGAAAATGAATCAATTAGCCGAATGTTATTTGATTGGTGGCTCAGTCGACGGCTGCTGTCAGACAGAGAGGAAGCTACAGACTGCGTATCTTTGAGATAGAAAGATACTTTACTGTGGCAACAGATTTAGCATCAATTAGGCAGGCAAACAACTGTTGCAAAGCATAATACATTTGAATATGCTAGTTTATGCGAAATTGATGGGAAATTGAGATTGAGTGAGTTTGTGGCAAGTCATCTATAAGATACATTTGCCTAAAGATACTTGGACAAGCAAGTGTGGTGCGGGAAAGTGGAAGTTGACTATGGAAATATATAAGATGGCAGAGAAAGAGATAGAGTATGTGGTATATATCCTATAAATATATAAGATACTTTTTACCAGAGATAAAGTATAATAAGGATAAAGATACTCTTACCATAAGATTTTTTTGGAATATATCAAATATGTCTCCCTTAAGATACTTCTAGAGTATAAGGAATGTATCTGTAAGATACTATTGCAGTTGCAATATTATATTTATACCATATCAAGCCATATCTTCTTCCTCTTCCTCTTTAATCTCTTCCTCTTTCTGCCGTCATTTAACTCAATTTTTTTCCATACGGCGCATTAATTGCGCGCGCTGCTTGTTTGCGGGCACTGTTCAAGCAATTGGCATACATTAAAGCGGGCACATTAAAAAGGAAGTTGCATGCGGGCCGAGGGTTGGGGGCGTGGCATGATTCGCGAAAAAAAACGAGAGAGCACAAATTTGTGTCGCTTGCGTCGCATAAGCAGCACAATGGAAAATATTTCAATTTATTGCGAATTGAATTAAATTGAAGCGCATTGAAAAGGCCGCCAAAAATAAAAATCCCCCAATCAAAAGCGACAGCACGGGCTGCAGTAGAGCGAGGCTGCATGTGTGTGTGTGTGTGTGTGTGTCTGTGTCTCTGGGTGTGTGTGCGTTGGCGGCACACTTTGGACGTGCTGTCAATTGAGCTTTAATTGCCATGCAGCTCATTGCGCATACGCCGCGTGAGCCGCAAGCAAAAGAGCAAAGCTCGGATGCCCGACCTCTGTCCATAGAGCAAGAGAGTGAGAGAGCGAGAGAGCGAGAGACATATGACAAGTGTCATTTGCTCTGCGCATATTTATGAGGCGCTGACAGCTCAAAGCTTAAGCACAACTGGACTTGGCTTCAACTAGAACTTGGGCTGCTGTCGAGTAAATAAGAAGAAGCTGGAACTGCAGCAGAAGTCACTGTTGCTGTTGCGGGCCTGTCAACAAGCCAGCAACTGACAAAGAAACGAGACGGCGAGAGGGGGGAGAGAGGGATAGAGTGAGGCGCAACTGACCAGGCATAAGCAGCCGGCTAAGCCAGGTTAATGAGAAATGGGACCAGCCAAACGCGCCGAACGTGACGCATGGCAACTACAAAGCGCAAATAGGCCGAGACCGAGTGGAAGAGAAGCGTGTAAGAACTTTGCAAACCGGGCATAACCGACTAAGCAGATGCGCTGGAAGACAGCGAATAGATGAGCTAAAGGGCATTTAAAGAGCATAGCTTAAGGAGAGATAGTCTTATGTCTGGCAGGTGGACTCAAACTGTGTTTTTACACATGACTCTCAAACTGTGGAAGCAAGAGACTGAAGGCATTTGAGACAGAAAGACAAGAGAAAAGGTCATATAAATAGAGAAAAATTATAATAAATTTTATATATTTATAAACATGAATTACTTCGAAGACTGTATCAAAACCAATATACCCTATATAAACTTATGAAACAGAGTATAAGAGGCGATGGTTGGGGGCATGTGAGTAGCAGCAGCAGCAGCCGCCACAGCCGCTTGTCCAGTTAAAAATTTAACGACAGTTGTTGCTTGCTGAGGCTAATAAAATAAAATGTGAGCCGCCACACACACTCACACACACACATACTCGGACACACACACACACACAGCTAAATGAAGACTTGTTACAACAGCGAGCAAATGTTTTTTTCCGGGAAGACATTTGAGCAAATGTTGTTGTTGTTGTTTTTGCTGTTGCCACTGACAAACGCTCAATAAGTGCCACACAGAGCATCATTAAAGCAAAACTAAATAGCCAAGAAGACAAAGAAAGAGGAACCCAAGCAAAGCAACAGTGGAAACCCACCCACTCGCAAAACTGGCTGTCAAACTGTGTCTGCGATTTATCTGCATAAAGTCAGCGACATTTGACATGCGTTTGTTATTTTGCATGCAACTCGGACGAAAAGCAAATCAGATGCTAACTAAGCGAACTGCCAGACAGGCTGACAAACCTGCCAGACAACTGCCAAACGAGAGAGAGAGCTAGACAAGCAGACAGAGACAGGGAGACATAGAGAGAGAGAGAGAGAGAGACGGGACACGGTAGCCTTTGCGAATTTTCGTGGCTTTGCATATTTGGTGAAAATCGTTCAATCAAAGTCGAATCGCTGCCGCACGGCAGCTACTGTCAGTAATTTATGCTCATTTGTTTGTTGCATGAATAATTTGAATGCCACTTGAGAGCAGTTTTTCAAACCCGAAGTAAACAGAGCTGCCAGCATGAAAATTGCATTTGACCATAAACAAGATTTAGTTTGATATATATATATAGTTGATCCCAGTGAAGTGAGCCAATGCATGGATAGAACTCAAGTAAGAAAGATTGCCTAGATGTAGACTAGAAATAAGTTTCGAGCATAGAGTGGAAGCAAAAGGAGGCAAGGCTGTTTAAGGCTGCCAATTAAGCATAAGTGAATAATACTTCATTTATTATATCGTAACTCAATATTAAGCTAAGTTTTCACATCAATCTAGCAATAGCAAGTATAGCAGGCTTTCATATCATGATATCAAAGTATCTTCCACATATGCAAAACTATATTATAAGCTAACTTTCAGCTCACCTTCTTCGCATACCCTGTAATTGTGTAATTCTACTACAACTCAAGCATACCCGCTGCTGCTGTCAGACTGAAAACTGACCACTGCAGTCAAGTTAAAAGCTGCATTGAAGACTTGTTGCTGTTGCCATTGGCCTTTTATGGCCGGAGAGTGGCGTGGAGTGGAGTGAACAGCAGAGAGGGAGAGAGGCGCATTAAACAGGCGTTTATAATGTGCAACAGAGCCAGCAACATGGGGCAGCAACACAAATAGTTTCAAATGCAGCGCAAACCAATCAAATCGAACGCATTTTCTACATGTTGTTGCCTGCTGCGGCTGCTGCGGCTGCTGCGGCTGCTGTTGCTGCTGTTGAGGCCTGCTCCATATTGCTGTTGGTCGCATCAAAATAATTGGCTGCCTGCAGCAGCAGCACCAGTCGCTGCCACTGCCACTCGAAGCAAATCAAACTTGCAAGCCAATTGTTGCATGTCAGTTAGAGTGTTGTAGTTGTTGCTGTTGCTGTTGCTGTTGCACTGGCAACAGTTGCTGCTGCTGCTGTTGCTGACCTGTTCGGTGCAGCTCTCCTTTAATAGCGTGAAAACTACAACTCGATATGGCAGCTGCAATTGTCTAGGCACTTAAAAGGAGTCCCAGACCGCCCCCCCCCCCTCTCTCCCTTAGCTCTTTCAGCCCGCCCTCTCCCTCTTCATCTGCAATCAAAATAAAGCGCATTGCACGCCGCAAGCAGTTGCAGCCAAAAGCCTGAAACGTGCCTGTCGGGCATTTCAACAATTTTGAATAGTTAAAAGGCACACACATGTGCCCGTGTGTGTGTGTGTGTGTGTTGCTTATTTATTTATGTGGTTTTTTCCTTATTTTATTTTGCTTGCCTGCAGTTCCCTGTAAACAATAACAAAACACATTTGTGACGCGTGATTTTGCATAAGTTGGCCTCAGCCACAACAATAATAAAGAGAAAAGACAAACAGAGACATGTACATATATATAGATATAGAAAGATATATATGTATATATATGTATATATAGGTATTAGCAAAGGTATAAATCATATATCCTTCTCTATACTTCTAGCAGTTATGAGCCTTCCCGCTTTTAACGACTTCTATGAATTCGCTGCTTCGATCACCCCTTTCGCCTTCTGCATAAGACTGCCTTCAGCCTGCTCCACACACTAGAGGGTATTAGAGCTCATTATAATCATGAGCATTATTTAGTTAAGCTCGTATATTCGCAAGTTTTTTTTGCTGTGCGCATATTTTGGCTTATGAAGACATTTTTATGGCCAATTAAGAGGCGGCCACAAAATCATAAATCGCCAAACGAATTCAATTCAAACAGCTTAAAAACTCATTATGCAAATAAGCCAAACCCCAAAAAAAACAGCCAACTGAGGCTATAAAACGACAGAGAGAGAGGGAGGGAGAGGGGGAGAGAGAAGGGAGAGGGGGAGAGAGATAGAGACAGGAAATTAGCTGGGGCTTTTATTTGCATTCGACTTTTTGGCAGATCTCAATCGTAAGTTAACCTTTAGCTTGCGCCTTTTACTTGGCCAATTGTCGCCCGGGCTGGCAAATTGCTTGAACTAATCGACCTGAGCTTTATCTGGCTAATTGCTGGCTATCTAAGGCTGAGTCTAAGGCTGAGTGTTGGTGTTAGTCTGCACTCACCTGATCGCGCGCCAATTGGAACCAGGTCTTGATGATCAGCGCGAGTCGCGTATCGTGATAGTTCTTCGTCGTCTTGACGCTGATGAAAATGTCATCCAGCTCGGTGGTGGGCGGCTGGGGCGTGGCAGTTACCGCACGCTGAGATAGATCGTGCAGCAGCTCGCCATTGCGGCTGCGTCGCGCCAGCTCGGTGAGCAGCGTGGCGGTGGGTCGTTCGCTGACCTCAATGTCGCTGAAGTTGAAGCTGTGTATGTCCTTGCGTATGATCAGCGAGGGCGTAATGGGCGTGGCCAGCGAAGAGGCGGAGTGTGTGGGTGGCAGCGATCGGGGCAGCGCATGTTGTTGCTGTGGCAGCTGCTGCGGCTGTGTCTGTGGCTGCAGCTGTTGCTGTGTGGTCGTTGTGGCAGGTTCATTGCCATCCAGCTGCGACTGCGAGGGCAGCTGTAGGGGCGAGAAACAGAGAGGGGAGTCAGATAAGTTTTAGTGTGGGTTCAAATTGAAGAGGAACAAATATATATGCATGTATTTATTTATATGTATATGAAGCGCTGGCAGTGCCGACAGGCATTTTCACCTGGCAAACAAAAGGCGAACTTCAATCGCAAACAACAATGGCAAACAAATGAGGGGCAGCCAGAGAGACAGAACAAACAACAACAACAACAACAACAGCAATCACAGCGCCATAAATGCTGAGTAAGAGCAAACAACAATAACAGCAGCAGCAGCAGCAGCGGCAGCCAAACAAAGATCAGCTGCAAGATTGAAGCTTGAGCTTCATTTGGCTGGCTCCCCTTTGCACCTGCCGCTCACCTCTTGTAGCCGCTAGCTCTAGCTCTTGCTTTGATTAATTTTCACTGATAACAGGTTCATTTGCTTTTGTTGTGCGGCAATTCTTCAATTGCTTTTAAAAGCAGAGCTGGCTTTGGGTCTCTCCTCTCCTCAGCTCTCTACCTCTCTCCCTCCCTCTCTGTCTTTTTATTCAACTCTTTTATCTAGACTTTAAGCGCTTGAAAATTGGAAAATTTGGAATCGGATTCAAGTTTTGATTGAAGTGAGCTGATAAAAGCTATTTCAAGCATTCAGCGGACTCAAAGAGAGCAGGCAGAGAGCGAATAGGTTGAGAGAGAGAGAGAGAGAGAGAGAGAAGGTAGGGTCACTTGGCAAGTGTTAATTTGGTCAAACTTTTCCGCTATGCAAATCAACAGGGCGCAGCGGACACTTCCGTTATACAGCTCTGAATACCCTGTAAGTCGCGAAAGGCTAAGTTAAGCGAGGTTTGCTAAGAGCTGAGGTCCAGGCTTATGAAGATATACCAATATGATCGGTTACTGAAATCGATTAGTATGATAGCGCCTATCTGATAACAAATTTGATAGAGAAACTCTATATTTCTCATATTTTCCAGCCAATATATAGCTCTATAGAGTATCTTCTGCTCTGTCAGTCATTGGCTCATATCAGCTCTTACAGTTATAGCTCTGTTAAAGCTCATTTGCTTGGCTTTGGTGAAACTGAAAATGGAAACATTTCAACTTTAAGCCCTCATCCACAGCGACGCCTAGCTGCCCCCCTCCCCACTTGCTTATTTTATTACAGGGTAAACGGGTCTTCAGCAACTGCCGCTACTGCGGCTGCTGCTGCTGCTTCACACGATATTGTCTGGTTGATAGGGCTAAAGACTTGGCTCATACATTTTTATTGCGGCACGATCGAAAAACGGTGTTCAATATAATGGGCCAACGATCGAAAAGCAAGAGATGAAGAGAGAGCGAGAGAGAGAGCGAGGGAGAGCGGTAGGTGGAGAGGAAAAGTCTCAGATAGAGCAGAAGAGCTGTGGATGAGGCGGCAGCTCAGCTACTGCCTAATGAGCCGAAGTCATCAGAAGAATCTGCTGACAGGTGGCAAGTGCAAATGGCCAGACGAAGCTGATTAAAGGGAGAGCTCAAAATATTAATTAATTTATCTCAAGCCAAAGTCGTGACCCGAGCAGTGAAAGCGAATTGCAGGCGAAACGAAACGAAACAAAGCTGAAATCTGGTTAAGTGCAAATCCGGCTAAAAACCAATTGAGTCAACAACAAGTTAACCGAGGCAGGGGCCTTGCATAGATTAGAATGTGAACCAGTTGCAGTTGCTGATGCTGATGCAACAACAACATCAGCAACAACAACAACTGCCTCAGTTAATATATGCAAAAGCGAGCCAGGGGCAGGGTAAGGCAAGCCCAGCTGGCGAATTACTCGAACGTGAGCAGCGACAAATGCAATTGCAGAGGGAAACTTGAAGACACGTGTGTCCACATCTAAACACATAGACAGACCAACAGTCGCGCACGCCTGCGCACACACGAAATAACAAAACAAAACACAAGACAACAAGATACAAGATACAATATAAAAGAAACACACGCGTTTACAGCAAACGTGCGAGCAGCGAGCAGAGCCGAGCAGATACCCTGTAAACTAAGATTTGCTCTCAAAGACTAAAGTTAAAGCAATACCTCTTAAAAGCAGTGAAGGAAGTAAACGGTTTATGGAAATATGCAGAAGACTTATAATATGTGAAATAAATGGTTTCACGATCAAACTTCGCTTCAAAATCTATAAAGAAAATATCTCCATCTGCAAGTAACTCCTACACATTCCCACAAAAAAAAAGTACAGGGTATCAGAGAAGGCGCGACGCGCAGGCGTTTGTTGTCATTGTCCAAAAATTGTATACAAACACTCCACTCACATCGTGGCCGGCCGAGTGGGGATTGTGTAATGCTTCATTATGGCCATGATTAATATGTTTATAAACAATTGCCAAGTCAATTAATAATACAAATGGCCAAAACGCACATAACAATGGCCCGAAAAAGGTAGAGAGAACTAACTGGCAAGGGGCGCTAGATTAATGAACAGCACTGTGCGCTGGCAGGTCGAGTTGAACGTTTAAGTCTTCATTAAAATGCTGCTTAAACCATATTAAACTGATAGATACAAATCTACGATAAGATACCAGAAGCACACGCAGCAAAGGAGAGAGAGAGAGAGAGACTGGGACAGGAATAGAAACAGAGAGCGAGGGAGAGAGAGAGAGGGAGAGACCATATAAAGGAGCTGCGCAGCTCACTCAATTAAGTTAAGACCCGACCACCAAAGACCAGCAGCAGCAGCAGCTACTCAGCCACTCAGCTGCTCAGCTGCAGATACAAAGATGCCGAGATACACAGATACAACAAAGTATCTGCGCATCTTACAGATACATTTCAGCTGGCAACTTTTATCAGGCGCTTGTTCGCCGGCTTAGTGTCGTCAACTTTTTGGCTGCTCAACACAAAACTGAGCAACTGATTATGAAGAGTGGGGGGCTGGGAGAGGGAGGCGCGGAGCAGAGTTGCAGAGAAGAAGTAGGAAGCAGGAACAGCAGAGAAGAAGCTGGAGTAGAAGCAGCAGCAGCAGCAGCAGCTGCACTCAGCCAGCGGCACCTGCGCTGGCAAAACAGGAATCAAAAACTTTGAGAGCCTTGATGCAGATACCCTGTAGGAATTGCAGGGGGGAAGGGTATATTCCACTGAAGAATGAGATATAATTGAGTAACTAGAATATATTTTTATTAGAGCTGTCTATAGTTGAGGGAGTGATCGAACTAGCTAAAATCTAGAACAGCAAGGGACTACAAAAACTCGACACTTTAAAGCTAAGAATGAACTGGTTCAATTCAAGTTGACCAGTTCACAATCTATCTATACAAGTAGTATACAGTCTGCAGTATATTACCATCCATCAAGATCGAATATATAGTATATAGATCAGCAATAGTATGTGCTGCAACACCTAGCTGCTCTTTACAGGGTATATGCTAGCCATGCACTCTCTCCCGCTTGAAGAACGCTCTTCACTCAGCCATTTTTCGGGTTTGTTTCTTCTGCGTGTTTTGCTGCCTGTTGATTTGCATGCAAAGCAGTCATGAGTTGTTTGTTACGTGTTGCAATTGTTGTTCATTTGCGTTGTTGTTGCTTAGTTAGACATGCTCATAGCGCACCACACGAATCAATCAAAAGCCACAAGGCGCACTCTTTAAACAAATTCGCATAAACAAATTCATTTATCGATTGAATATGGATATGTGTACAAATATAAATATATCTATATCTATCTATCTATATATATGTATATTCGTGATGATTTATGCATTGGCAACACGCGACATTCAGCTGAGTGGAGGTCAACCGCTGGCCGCACAGTGGACAATGCTCAGCTTTTGATTGGACTGCAGCAATCAGCGAGCAGAAAGCCCAACCCAAGTTCCAAGAAACTTGCGCAACTTTTGCCAAAAAGAAAAAAAAACACAAAAATTAAATAAAAGAATTAATTTTTGCAAAGCAATGCAATAGCTGGCCACAAGTCAGAGACCTCAACGAGCAACGACTTCAATTGAAAGACAGCAACAACAACGACACAAACAACCCAAAACAACAACAGCGACAACTTTAATAAAGTCCAATTCAGCAAACTCTTCTTTATACATATATAAACACATACATATATCTGTATGTATATTTACGTGTATGACTGTCTTCTATATGAAGCACATTCCAAGTATTCTACATGCCACACATTGCCGGCCCCTTTTTCCGGTTGGCCAACAGCCACAACAACCAAAGAGCAACAGAAACTCATAAAAAGTTTTTAATTATTTCTGGCCGCAAATTCATTTTAAAACTAGCTAAACTTGGCTTAGCAGCAGCAATTGAATTAATTCTATAAAACTTTAGTAGAAGAAGCAGAACATGAAGCAGCACAAGAAGCGGATGAAGTAACAGAGGCAAATTGAAGTCGAAATAAATAATAAATAATTCTGTGCATTTGCACACGCTGCGATTTCTAATGAAGTCAGCGGCAAAACCGGCCAAACTTCCGGCCTAAAAAAAGAGCTAAAAAAATCTAGAAAAAAATCTAAAAAAAAATAGTAAACAAAATGGAGTACGTAGAGGCTTTGAGTTGTATATAGATATATACATATATATGTATATATATATTTGTACGATAACTAGTCTAGGCTAACTGAGGATAAATATGAAAATTCTTGGATTTCAATTTATTTATAATTTCTTACTTAATTTTCATTCATGTTATTGATATATAAACTAAGTTAATTGATATAAAAACTCTTCTTTTTATGTGTTTACAGATATTATGGGATATGATGCACCAATCAAAGTAAGTTTTGGGCATTGCAATGATATAATAAACTTAATATAGGCAGCTTCTACAGAGGCTCTATAGATCGAAGATCAAAGATATAGTCTACTATATATTGCATTCTTTCATAATAACAGCACCTGAAACTACAAAATTCCCCTGCTCTCTAGATTGTAGGAATGGTAAATGGATCGCAAATATCTAGGTGCTTCCAGCTTAAGAGCGCGGTGTCTTGTAGCAACAATAACAACATTATCAATGCAAAACACACACACACACATACATATATTTGTGTTTATAAATAGATAACTGCAGTGCAAGTCGATTCTAGGCGGATCGGAGGGAAGAACTTTTGTAATATTAGCGCAGAATATTTTATTACACAGAAATTTATGCAAAAACAAAAAGCAAAGGAAAACAACAATAAAAAACTGAGTCAGAAATCAGAAATGCAGGCAAAGGCAAGGTGAAGTATGGGCGGTGGGGAGTGGCCTGCACTGAAAGCTTTGGCGACGCGTTGCCGACGGCAAATAAAAGACCGAAAAAAAACTGTTTTATATGCAAGGCAAAGGCAACGCAGCAGCTGAAGAAGAAGAAGAAGAGGCAGAAGACATTGGCAAGGGCGCAAAAAGGTTTAAGACCAGGGCGAAGCGAGGAGCAGAAGATGGCATTGAAGTGGGAGAGGGACGCATGCGCAGCTGCAAACGTCGCCGGCGTTGATTTATGAAAGTGCACGAAACGGGACAGAGAGAGAGAAAGAGAGATGGAGAGGGTAGAGAGGCGGTAAAGAAACATGCAAATGTGAGCCGGAGTTGGGGTGGATGCAGGGGGGCCTATGGGCAAAGACAACAATTTACGAGCTCCCTTTTGTGTGTGCGTGTGTGTGGGCGTATGTGTGTCTCTCTCTCTCTGTGTGTGTGTGTGTGTGCGTGCACCCACGCAACGATCTCGCTGTGGCGCAAACTCACTTGCAGGCCCGGATATCCGTAGGCGCTCTGATAGAGCAACAGTGTCATGTAGACGACGGCAACGGCGAGTGTCATCGCTTGCAGGATTCGTTTGTAACGTTGCGGCAGCGAGACAACAGTCAGGCTCATCATATGCTGGCGTCCTCTACGCGAACATCGATCGTGCGATCGAATCGAATAAACGATGAACACTTCACTCTAGTTTATATATATTTATTTAGTTTATTTTTTTTTTGTTTTTTTTTTATATATATATATTTGTATAACTTATGCAATTTGCTGTTTATTTTCGGCACTTGTATTTTACGTAAAACTCACGTATTAGGCAAGCGGCGCGCGCGCGTACGTCTTGCTTGGGGCGAGTTTGCTGGGCAACTGATGTGCTGTGCTCAGCTTGGCTTTCCAGCGAACAGCGTAAACAAAACAAACGCAGCGAAACCTGCAAGACTACTCCGAGGGAAAGAGAGAGAGAGAGGGAGAGCGAGAGAGCGAGAGCGAGAGCGGGCAGCTTGATCCAATTGGAAGCGCAGCAGAGACAGAGAGCGCACAGTTTTCCAATGGGAGCACGAGAGCCAGAGAGCGGCGTTCGTGCGATCGTTCGTTCGTTGACTGGTTAGTTCCGCCTCGGCATGTGCCACAGTAGCTGCCGAAGGCGATGATCGTCGTCGAGTGTAACTCAACGTGCGCAGCTCGTGGGCGTCAGCGCTGCTGCACTCTCTCTCTCTCTCTCTCTCTCTCTCTGCTCCTGCCTCTGCCTCTGCTCATATCTCTAGCGGCGTATGTTATCCTGCTTGGCACGTCCTTGCACGCGACTTGCAGCCATAAACAACAGCGAGGCAACGAGCATATCTATTTTCGCTGGCTCTCGCCTCAGTCGCTCGGTCGCTGCAGCCGACGACAATTCCATTAAAAGTTGTTCGTTGTCACTTTGCGTTCTTTTATCTGCGTCGCATGTTGTGCGATCGCATTTTTATTGTCGCCATTGTTTCGGGTCGCCGACGCAGTCGCACTCACTGCCCACACACACACAGACACACACACACACACACACACACACACACGGGCAGAGCCATGCAAACTTGGTTCACTTGACAATGCTTTGCATGGCTCCTTCTCTGCCTCTACCGCTCTCTCCCCCTCTCTCTCTCTCTCTCTCTCTCTCTCTGTTTCTCGCTGTCTAGTCTCTGCTTCGGCTGTCATATTCCATGTTTGTGGCGGCGACAAAAGCTCTTGCGGCTCTTGCTGCCAACGTCAGCGCTGACTGCGCTGCTCGCACAATCAGCAACTCGGCATCTTGTTCGCTGTCCCTTTGTGCGCCTTTCGCCTGAATTGCATTTAAAGAGGCGCAAACCGCGCTGCTCCCCGTTCTCCCCCTCTCTACCTCTCCTGCTGCCCCTGGGCCTGCGGCTAACCTTGTTCTGCCAACTGGAGAAAAAAAGACATCGTCTACCAATCGTCCGACCGCTGGCGCTCTCCTCCCAATGCTTGAGTTAACCAGGCTCGTTGCTCCGCATACTTCATTTTTAATGTGCAGTTTTTAATACCCTGTAAAGCTGGAAAGAGGGTATATGCTATTCTAGTAAATGTAAATCATAGTTGAAGAGGAGATAATATAAATCTCATGTAGCTACTCTTCGATAGACTACGATCCACATGATCTATTTACTATTATTGCCAAAGACCCCACAACTTGAAGATGTGTAAAGTCCTTGAGCATATAGGAATCTGGCGGCGTGTATGTATCTGTTTATATGCAATAAAAGAATAAGTTATCTTTTCAAATACCTAAAAGCTGCATACAGGGTATCTTTCAGTCGTGCCTTAGCTACTAACAAACAGCGCAACTTGAGCTGTGTGTGTGTGTATCTGCGGTCGCTCTCTATGAGTTTCTGTGTGTGTGTGTGTGTGTGTGTGTGTGTGTATGTTTGCATAGCTGCTGTGGTTGGGAGGGCATGTGCCACTGCCTGGCTGGCAGTTCCTAGTCCTCCTATCCTGGCCTGGCCTGGCCAAGACATAGCCGCGTTTTATCGCGCTGGCCTAAACCTTGTTAGGATTGTAAAATGTAAACCGAAGGCGTTGGTTGGGCTCCAGCCTCTGCTCCCTGGCCCCCTGCTCTGCCTGGCCCCCTATTCTCTCTTAGCCCCCACTGCTGATCTGGTTACCAGTTCCTAACTTTGCGTTGCACTTCAGTTGGCGCTGCGACGCTCGACTGGCACACGCTGCAGCTGGCTGCTTAATCGAAAACGTTCGCCCTGCGGCTGCCACAGCGAGTGGGTGGCAGTCGCAACGGGGCCATGTGGCAAGGGGTGGGGGCCCGGCGAGTCAACGACTGCGCGCGTGCGCCAAAGCCTTCGACGTGTTCATTTCTTTAGATTGCTTCAGTTTTCGTTGAGCATAGGCAAAAATGATGCCCGGTAGTCATGCAACAGCACGAAGTGCGGCCTAGCCTGGCCTGGCTTGTGGCAGGCAGACATATTTTTTGAGTGACTGTCTAACGGACTGACTGACTGGCCATAAAGCAAGTCGAAGAGCTGCTCTGATTGACTGACAAACAATATGAAACTCTTATAGTGGTTTGAGAATCGCAAAGAAGGGCAACTTACCTGATTGACAGACTGACAAACTATCAAGCAGAGAGTTGAACTTCATCTCAGACTGACGATGTAACCCGTCGTCTGCTTCGTTTAGGCAACCCCCAAGCGTGCCACAAAACTCGGCCACAGTCACATTCATCAGTTTGATCTGCCAGAGCGGAACGTGTTTCCTTCTTTTCCATATTTGATGCGCATATTGATGCCCACTGACACTAAGCAGCCCTGAGATTAATGGCCGCCAAATTAGTCAGTGTCGAGATGTTTAGTGGAACAATTGAACTGTGCCCCAGTCTGAGTCTGAGTCAGCTCCAGCTGATGGGAAAGGCAGCCTCTGTGGCTGGGCCTGCTTAACGTATGCCACACGTCGCCCACAGCCCATTAGTCCGTCTCTTAAAGCCTAAAATATACGTAAATTACACGTGCTTCAGCCAATTGGAGGTACAAGTTTATCGAGCATTGCCTGCATCGGAGGCGCAATCAAAATTAATTTCAACATTGTATTCCCATCGATAACATCGATCAATAACTGTCAACACGACGTTCAATGCGCTACACCGCGAGCCTGTTCATTTGCGAGAGTTGTTTTGGCTTATTTAAAGATGCATGGAGAATCGCAGAGAAGGGCAGTGCTGTTGTAGAAAGAAATGCTTACTGTTAGTTAGCTTTTTTAGCTCCAATAACTGGAAAGATAACCTCTCTATTACATAAACGAAAACGAATGAGAATCGCATAGAAGAGCATAGCAAGTTCAAGCTAATTACAGTTCTTAAGCTTAAAGGTTTCTTTGGCTTCCTTCATTTCTTCTACATAGAAGCGCATTCTTAGTTCGACTCGAACAACGTCTTTTGCTGTTCCGATGCTGCTCCCATAATATATAAATTTCGTTTCACCATGTTTTTTGTTGTAACAGATTTTCGATTTGAGATTTTTGTTCGATTTGAGTTTGAAGTTGAAGAAGGGGAGACCACCTGGCGTTCGCGGAGGCTAATTGCATTGAAGGCAACTCTCAGGCACAAAGAAATGCTGCCAGGTGATGATATCAGCATGATCAAGCACTTAAATAAGTACAAATAATGGAAGAACCCCTTCCAGCCGCCCCCTGCCCCCAGTCTAGGCTCTCTTTCTTTGGTTTTTTCTTTGGTTTTGGTAAAGTTTACAATTTGTTGATTCAACGCGGCATGAAATCGCTTTTCAACTTTTGTTGAACTTTAATTGAACGATTTTTAGGTCTCCAGCTATCGCTATCTGTCTCTCTTCTACTCCCTTTTACTCCCTCTATATCGCTTATTGGGGCTTATAGTCTGCCTAACTTAAATTACATTTAAGCGGATTAATTTTAAGTTTCGAATTGTCTAGTTTCTGGGTTTTTCTCGCGTTGGTTTCATGTTTTTTTTTTTTTCGTTCGTCAGCGGCTTTTGAAAGGTCATTAAATGCGGCTGGCTAATTTGTTGGCCAAATAGTGGACTACAAACTACGCACAGTTCTCAGTCTTCTCTCTGCTCCGCTATTTCCCCAAAAAAAAACCTAATTTTTTCAATTTACCAAAGCAATTAACAACAAATTTTATTGGCTTTTAAGTTGTGCAAACACTTCGGCGCTGCACAATAAAATCTATCTGTGAGATACGCAGCAACAACAACAGCGACAACACACAGAGTTTGCCGCTATTGATCAAGTGTTTGACAACTCTTCAAGATATGTTTACACCCATTGCACGAGACTGGCATAGGAATTGAATGGTTTTTAGTGTGGGCTTGTGACCGATGGGGCTATTTGAGATATATTACTGGCTGAATATGGGCATATGATTTATTTTCCATTTCAGTTGATAAGTCTTAGAATCTTGATCTTGCACCCTTCCCTTTGTATAAGCTACTTAATATGAGTGTTATACACTAGTACAGAGGATTTTATATGAAGCCAACTTAGTTCCTTAAGAATAACATACTTGAAATGCTTAACCAATCCATTCAATTATAAACCTTACTGGCTTTATATACCTGGGTTGCCTTCTTCCTTTATATACATATTCAATTATCAGCTAAATACGTAGTATATTCTAGTCGTTCATTGGCTGCTGAGTGCATTTCTACTTGGTTGTTCGCTGGCTGCTGTTACCTGCGCACTGCAAGTAAGTATTTCAGCATTTCTTTAGAAACTGTGCAGCGAACCAGTTTGTTGTAGACAAACTCACACTCTACGCCTCTCTCTCTCTCTCTCTCTGTCTCTCTCCATCTCTCTCTCCCTCTCTCCATCTCTTTCTTCCTTTATTGCCCGCTGTTTGATTATGTGTTTCATTAATTAACAAAGCGAAGCTGACTCTTGAAGAGTCTAACTAACGCCGCATAGTAGATGCGATTCGATATGTCTGATTGTCTGGTTATATGAATCGTCCACACACAGCGTGTCAGCTATATGCATTCTTCTCTCCCTCTTTCTCTCTCTCTCTCTCTCACTCTTTCTCTATCTCTGTTCAATATTTTATTTATATTTCTCTTTTTGCCAGTTACAAAGAGGAGTCATGTGTAAATCTTTAGAGATTGAGGTTCGCTGCACCGTAGGTGCCAGCTTGCATGTTATGTTACCGACTTGCCGACTACCGAAATCCTCCAGTCGTCTCCACTGGGAGCCAGGAAGAGTCTCTGGCCCGACGCGCTCACAATGTGCCATAAATTTATGAGACTAGTAAATGGTAGTCGTACTATCTGTGGTTACGAGCCCAGCTCCAGTCGGTGGCGGGGTCTGCCAGCTACATTATGTTGCCTTTGTTTCTGGTGCACATTACATGACATCGGGAGTTATATTGCAAGCGTATGCATGCCATTTAAAAGCAGATAAATAAACTTAATGCCAACTCGAACGCAGCCAGGAAAAAGGAAAACCCAACCGGGGACAACCTGTCAGACACGCAGACCGCAAAGTGTCTTCTCTTTATGTATAAATATAAATATAAATATATATATATGTATATGTATATGGATATGGATATGTTTATGTTGTAGTTAGTCGACATCCCGTTGAGCAGCTGAGCACTCGAGGGCCTAAAATATATCAGGAATTTGGCTAGGCAAGCATCCGAGATAGAGTTGTACCAGAGCAGGCAGGCAAAGGAAATATATATGAATACTTCAAGATGTGCCACAGCTGGATAAGCTTTCAGATGCTTTATATTATAGGAATATCTAAGAAAGTATAATTCTAGTATCTCCTGAGAATTCTAGCTGAGTCTCAGGCAAGGACCTGTAAATATATTACATTTCTGGAAGTAAATCCGTTAATATGCAGAATTATTGCTTGACATTTGAAGCTAAACCATAGCTAATTCTAGAACTGATCTAATCAGGAATTTGTGAAACTTGTTAGCATATCGAAGTAAGAGTGCATGGCTTTAAAAGGAAGGTTTTTATAGAAGACTTATAATCTTAAGCTATTGAATTTATGTAGCTAAAAACAGCTATACAAAAGAAATATCTTTACTAGGGTCAATTCCAACTTCTTCAAATATATATATATGCTCCTTTAGCTTCCCATCAACTTTGTCCAAATATTTCAAACAGAAACAGTTAGAAGCTATCTCAGAAACTGTCTTGCGTGCTTTGAACAATCATTTAAGAGGTCTCTGATTTGGTTTATCCTCGACGATAGAGCGCGTTTGAGAGGAAGCTATAAATAACAATTAATTGTATTATTAAACTAATTCGAATGAAGACGAAAGGCCGTCAGTCATGCAACGATAAATTTTGGTACACCCTCCGCTCTCCATCTCCATCTCTCTCTCCCTCACTCTCCCTCTCTTTCTTTGTCTTTGGTCAGCTAATTTACATTTTTTGCCTGTTTGCAAGCCAGAGACTTGGGTAAAAGTTGGTTGTGCGTTCGCCGTTTCTAAAATTGTGCCTTCGGGCTGGCAGGCAACGAAGCCAGGACTCCTTGCAATCAATTATTGGAATCAAAGTCAATGATCAGCAAGGAGCTGCTGCCGATGCCGATGCCGTTGCCTGAACACGCAATGCCCCAAAGTGGGGCGCGAAACTTTCCTCCAAGATGCAAATAATGACAACAATTAAAGCAACGAAAAATAACCTTGTTCCATTGCGTGTTTGCGACTCAAGAAGCTAAAATCCGAGGGGTCACTAAATAAAGTTGAATAATTTCAATTGGGTCAAAAGGGGCAATAGAGAAAGTTATTCTAGATACAATAAAGATGGACTAGCTTAGAGTAGACTTAACTTCTATATTCTCTAAAACTCTTTAGGTAACATATTTATTAAAGACAGTTAAATAATTGAATTGAACTGAATTTAATAATGAACTTTGTGCCACTCCATTACGGCTGTCAAGCAGCACTTTAAGCTCCAGATTCACCAAACCTTTTCATGGTAGCCAAGATGAAAGGCTTGACGTAGTTAACGTCTGTGTAGACGCCCGGAAATTTGGGGCTGGCACAGCTAATTCCAAAGGAGACAATGCCACACACCTCTCGGTGTCCTGCCCCGTTCTTGAGGACGAACGGACCGCCCGAATCGAAGGTGCACGCATCCTTCTGGCCCAAAAGGCCGGCACAGAACATACTATCGGTTATGGTCACTGTGGAAATTCGATTGAGATGAGCAAAGGTTTTCGTATTGTTTCGTATCGAACCCACTTGAATGCCCGTAGACACGTTTACAGTTCTTCTTGCTGGTGATGGGCACCGTGACAGATCTCAGGGTTTTATGCGGACTTGAGCCATTTGGATCGGTGAGGCCCCAACCGGAGACGGTGAGATCCAGACCTGTTTTCAACGAAGTTTGGCACAGTGAAATTGGTGCAACGTTATGGCCCTTCAAGGGTTGCTTTAGCTTAAGCACAGCCACATCCATGTTCATGGTCTGCTCCTTGAAGCTAGCGGGGATTACATAGTCCTCCAAGTGCACCCTATAGCCCTCTTCATCTAGACGAGAGATACCACCCTGGATGAGCCACTTGGTCTTGTCGGTGCGACCAAGAAAACAATGCGCGGCTGACAAAACAATACGAGGCTTCAGTAAGGAGCCCCCACACACAAAATTGTTACTATAACGCAGTGCAACGATATATCCACCCAGGGCCCCAATCGTTGTCGTTTCACCGCCAACTACACGCTGTACTGACAGTGGCATCACCATATTTTTCAAACCAGGAAATTCGAGAGCCTGAACCGGAACCTCAGTCGGATCCTGAGCCCGAGCCTCAAACGGACGCAGACCCAGTTGAATTAGTGCGAAATATATCACCACCCGCATTGAAAATAACTTATCGAATAAACTGAAAAGCAAATAGGTTTAACTAGAAGTTGTATCGAAAGACCACCCCGAACAAACCGATTCGACACAATTGAGTGGCAGCTGTGGAAGAAGTTCGCAAAGAAAGTCAAGTGGAAAGTTATTTACAAATTGGCTTTAATTGACGTCAATTGCGGGAGCATATACATTTTTATTAAATGTACGTATAGAAAGGGCATCTCATCAGCATCATCTATCCCCAACTAGGAGAAGCTTAAAGGTCTGATCTCCCTGAACAGTGTGCGTATGTAGTGAATTAGCTTGGGATCACGATTTCTCACATCTGTCGCCTGTGGATACATCGAGTTGATCAGCTGATGCGCATCCGAATAATGCTAGAAGCAAGAGAGAGAATGTAAGAAGCAAAAATTGTCGATAAATATCTAGCTAAAGGAACAGAATTTCTTAAGGAGTTTATTTGAATAGCGAATACCTACTCCGATATTACGCCAAGTGAGCTGATAGTTTAGCTTAATTACGTCGAGATTATCCGTACATTCCTCAGAGACCTCTACAAATGTTGAGTTATCGGGCGTTACGCGTATTGTCACATCGGCACCGTCGTTCAAATCCTTGGGATTGCGCATACAGAACAGAATACTGCGACGAACATCTAACCGGTTCCAATCGCACCGATAGAAATTTATCAGCTTACAGTGTACGGCAAAGGCATCGTAGATATGCAACTCAGTTGCCAGATGCTTCTGCGAGAAGTAACCCTTCTCAATGTAAAAGCAGGCATCGTGCGCTGCAAATATATTGATGTTACCCTCGCAGAAGCACTGCAGGAAAACAGAGAAAAGAAATCCTCTATTAGATTTATGGCTATATATGGATGCAATATCTGAAGATTCCTGGCTTACTCTGCGAAACTCGTTGAAGTCTGACGTGGGCTCTTTGATTTCCACATACTTAATCGGATTGTGAACATACTCCTTAACTATCTTTGTCGCATAACCCCGGATGCCAGCATTGGTAATGAACAGAATGACGCGCACGTGGCATGTGTCCAATGTAAAGATTATCTCGTTGAGGCTAAATAAGGAGATAAGGATAAGGACTTGAGTGGAATGTGATTTAATCGTTAAGAGTTATACTCTTTCTATAGCTATAGCCTGAGGCAACAGTTCGAATAGTTAGTTTCCAGACTTCACTTACTTCTCGGCGTTGTATTTCAAGGACCACTCTTTAAAGGGAAAGTGCTCGTAGGTCTTGTAGGCAAAACCAAATATGCCCAGTCGATCTGTCTGAATCTTGAACGTGCTAGATTCCGGAAAGAATTCGGATTGTCTAATGTATTGGGTGGTCCAGTGCTTAACTTTGAGATGCCCTTTCTTTTTTTGCTTCTCTTGCTCCTTCAATGATCTTGGATGGGAGTGACTCTCCGAAGAGGTTGCACTAACTGAGTCGCTGTTCACAGAGCGTGATTCAGCAGGACTACCGCGACCCGACTGAGATGATTTTATTGATGCTCCTTTAGTGGTCATTACCGATGTTTGAATTCGAATCTTCGACGCAGTAGTCGAGCGCAATATAGTTTTGGCTTCGCGCCCACCTTTACTGCCAAACGACTGATTCAATATTGCTTTTGTCCCTCCGGTATACTGCTCTTCGATTCCGTCTAGAGTACGGAGTAGCCCACACATGGTGAGATTTGTTGAAGTCTTCGAATCTTGGACAATACTACTACTACGATCGCCGTTCTCAAATATGTCCGAATCGGCAGTGGGCATCACATCTAGGCACGTCGGATGTTCGTGTCTTTGGAAAAATGGAAAAAGTCTTTCGGGGGCAGTCTGCTTCTGAAAGTTAAAAAACTCTGGCTCATCGTCTTCAGTTACCTTAGGCTGGACATGATGTCGACGCAGCAGTGTGCAGCCGCGTGCAGCTTCCACGGCCACTTCTTCGCTTCGCTCCAAGCGGAACTCCATCGGAAATTTGAACGAGGACACTATACGAGGTATACAGTATTCTGCCAGCTTGTTGACTTGAAAGGGGGTTAGAGGCTTCTCCTTTGCGTCCACTTCGAAATCAAACAAATCGTGATCAATAACGTTCGAGAAGCGCAAAACGCTCCTGCGAAGCACACTTATAATGGAGGGACGATAGATGTTCGCTGCTTTCGGCAACTTTCGCTTTATGATTGTCGGAGTGGGCCTGGTTAGTTGTGTGTCTGCACCCCCTTTTATTCTCTTTTTAGTCCTCTCATTACTCTCCCGACTATCCTTCATTAAAATTTTTTTACTTTTTTTTTTTTTTAATTTGGGCCGATCTACCAGCGACTGATTATCGGAGTCACCATCGCTCTCGATCTCGTATTCGATAAACTGACATGCCACGGGCTCCCCGAACAAACACAGCAGCTCTGGCAGTCGAAAGGTGAAACAGAAGTATGGAAGCTCATCTGGCTGCAATTTTAAATTTCGATTCTCTGGTGATTCCATTGCATGTTCATAGGTAAACTGTGATCTGGAATCCACCCGTATTAAACTCTCCTCCACATTTGCTCGCACACTTTCCTCCGTATATATTATTCGTCCATCTTCGTGCAAGGTTATATTGAAGCTTTCGTATCCCGTGTACGGGGGCCTCCGCACACAGTGTATTGAGTAGACGCCGCCCAAAATGCTATACTGTCGTAAATTGATCTGTGATTGCAGCAAAAAATTAAATTTCCCTATTCCGATATCGTACATACATTAATTTACCTCATCTGGAGACAAATTCAAGTTTTTGGGACTAAGAAACTTGTCTAAGAACTCCTCAAACTCCTGTTGTTCCTGCTGCAGAAACATTTCTAACGGATCAGGAAAGAAACCCTCGCGAAATGTCATGGGCTCCTTTAAACTCCTTTTCGTTGAAAGCGCTACATGTTTTGGTTTAGCTTTCGTTTTTTTCTCATCCGGACTCGCCCTTTTCTCCGCTATTCGTGCTGCAGCTTCCTTAATTCTCACCTCCCTAAGGTGTTACCGTTAATTTCAAATAGAGTTTCTCACATTTGATTGCAGCTCTGACTCACGCCATATATTCCTCATATTCCATTAGCTTTTGTTCCACTCGTGTGATTATTCTCTCGATAATATTAACCTGCAAGAGCCATTCGTTGATCAGACACTCCTCAATATCCATTATGCCCCCGTTTATGTTATGCCCTGCGCCATCGTCGTCATACTCATAGCTTTTGGCTTCCTCCGACAAATGATCGAACTTTGTGTGCACACAGCGCAGGGTTAGATTGTCGCATAAAACACTGAGTGGTATCTGCAGCTTAATGCCCACACAGTCCAAGTCGGCCACTATTAGGGGCAGTCTGCAAAGCCAAATCATTTCAATTCAATGCGAAACTCACACACTTTCGTCAAAGCTTACTCCAAGTACTTAAAGCGCACGGGCACATTGATAATCCACCAGAGTTGAAAGTCAAAGTGTTCACAATTGTAGCAATAGGTTTCCGTTATCCCATTGTATGACCTGGAAGATATCATTTTAAATTATTGTCAACTTTATGTAGATGCTTACGTTCTGAAGGCACTCGGCGCAGAAGCAATGCGATAGGTCAGCCTATCAAAGAATACATAAATTTCCCGACTCAGTTCTGGGCGCATCTGCAAGGGGCTTCGGTTAAATTGGAGCAGAACTAAAGTGAATTCCAAGCGAACACCCTTAGCATCAAAACTCACAGCTATTATTTCTTTGACCCGTTCGTGTGAGAGGTCAATCAGATCGTGCTCGTTGTGTAGCAAGCGCTCAATGCGTTCGAGAGTTTTGAGAATACGGTCCACGGCCTTCTCACAGAATTCTCCGATATTGGGGCGCAGACTCTCCTGAAGGGTTTTGCGCGTCAGGTCCTTTCGGTAGATGTTCTGCGTCAGGAGGCTTCGCTCATCCACAGCTTGTTCCCAATTGACCGTAGTCGTCGCTGCCAGCGTCTCAAAATGTTTCAGCTCGGCAATCATTGAGCGCATATCACCCGGGTCAGATACCCGAGGCAGGCCATCACAGTCGAAAGATCGCTCCCAGGCCTGGGTCTTACTCTGCTCCAACTGCAGCTGGTTGTAGTCCTCAATCGACTCTAAATAAGAATTTAAAGCTTTAAGGATCTATCTAATATTTTGAGATTCGAGGCCGACCCGCGATTAGGTTCAAGCACACTTTAACATCCTGTATTTTCTGCACATAACGGGCCTCCCGCGCTTGCCAGTCCTCTTGAGAGATTACCGGTACATCTCTAAAGTCAGACTGGCCAGTAGCCTCTTTGTTCGCCTGTTTATCCGTATGTAAACTCCGTTTTCCTTTGCCTTTTTTCGGTGATTTTTTATACATTTTCTTTTAAATTATATTCTTTTTATTATTATTTACATTTTATTAGTATGTTTATCTTTTTTAAAAATTTTTAATCATTTTTTTTTAATTTGTATTTTTGTGTTTTTTTTTGTATTTTTTCTGTGTGTGTGTGTTTGTGTGAATAATTAAAAAACAAAAACTGACAGTTAATTCTCTCAAGTCATTTTGCACGTTTATAAATATAGAGAAATCTGTAGAAAACAACTCAAATACTATGAAAAGCTCATCACATGAATTTCGTTGAGAATCCGCTTGACCTGAAAAAGCAGAAGCGGATCCTTGTTCCTAACATCCGTGGCAGATGGATTCATTGAGTTAATTGCCTGATGCAGATCCGTGTAGTTCTGTAAAATGTCAAACATTATACAACTTTCAAATAGAATACTCGATCTTTCGCAACTTACACTCATGTTTCGCCAGGTGTTCTTGAAGTCAAGTTTTATAATATCCAGATCGTCGGAACATAGCTCCGATACTTCGACAAAGGTTACACTATCGGGAGTTATACGCATTGTGACCTCGGTGTAATCGGTAGGATCTTTCGCATTCTTCATGCCAATCAACAAATTACGACGTGATGCCAAACGATTCCAGCTGGAGCGATAGAACTTCATCAGCTTGCAATGTAGAGCCATGGCATCATATGTGTGATCCTCCGTAGCCATATGCTTGACCGAGAAGTAACCGTTGTCTATATAGAAGCAGGCGTCATTTTCCGCAAAGATATTGATACCCTTCTCATAGAAACGCTGTAAAGAAACAACTGACTACTTATCGAGATGCCAGAGAATTGAATTAGATCAAGACTCACACGACGCAGCTCACGAAAATCGGTTATCGGAGTTTGTATGTCTAAATACTTAACCGGATGGGCCACATAATTCTTGGTGATATCCGTCACATAGCCCCTAACGCCTGCAGCCGAAATGTAGAGGATAACCCGTGCGTGAAATGTGTCAACACTTAGTATAATTTCATCATTGCTAAGCCCGAGGAAAAAATTATTAAATATGATAGGCAAAGGGAAAAATAGAGAAATAGAGCGAGAAAGGTAGATTAACGAGTATCGGAGACAATTTGCTCCAACAAATTGAAACAGAGATCGAGGGAACGGCACAGAAATAAGCAAATAGTAGAACATACTGATAAATAGAGGGACTACGAAGGGCATATACATAAATATTACTTATATATAAATATATATCTTATATATAAATCTTACTTTTCCTCATTGGGCTGCATGCTCCAGTCGCGAAAAGGAAAATGCTCGTAGCGCTTGTATGCAAGACCAAAGAGGCCCAAGCGATCCGTTTTGATGCTCATGGTCTGTGCTTCCCTATCAAATGTATAGGAAAGTATGTGCTTGGTTGTCCAACGTATTACCCTTTCTTTGGGTCTCTCCGGTTCAGCAGGCGTCTCGTCTGGCGTATCGCCACCATACTCTGGTGAATCGATTTCTTCCGGCTCTTCCCCCAAAGTGGCTCGACTCATACCACTCAAAATTGCGCTGGTTAAGATAGTTCCACGTACTTGATGAGTTGACTTTGAGGCTGATGCTCGCATCACTGATCTCGATCTACCGAGCGGAATGGGAGTATCTGCGATTTGCGGTTGTGGTTTTTTATGTTTCTTAGGCATAAAATCGGACTGATTCATTATATCCAAGTGTCTAGCAATGTATCTGGTTGAGATATTATCAAAGGTTTCGATTAGACCGTACATGGTCTTGTTATCATATTGCTCGTTCAAATCCTCGGCGACATATTTCATGCGCTCCAAATCTTCAAAAACGGGAAAAACCCTTTCGGCTGCGTGTTGTTCGTTGTAATCGAAATCCAAGTCCCCAAAATTGAAGGTTTCCTCAGCTTCGATGCTGCGTCGCCTAATCAACAGATTTTTTTGCTTTGGTCGATTATCGGATTGCTGCTGTTCGAGCTCCTCTCTCACTTCCATCGGGAACTTGAAGGAGGACAATATCCGTGGCACACAATATCGTTGCAACTGTCGGATTTTCCGATGATCTAATCGCTGTAGCAGGCCAAAGTTTGCGACCGGCGTCAAATGCTCCCCTGGCATTAGTTTGCGACTGGTTCTTAGCAAGGAAATTAGCGTTGGTCGAAATATATTGACCGTCGAGTTTCCGGCACGGCGAATCTGTGTGAATTGCGCATCATCGATTACCTGGGCTGCTGTCTGCTGCTGTTTGGCTATCGTGCTTATCCTTGACTTCTTTCTCTTCACTAGCATATCCTTTTTCTCGTCAACTATTGATATGTCTGACATCACCTCCTCCATGCTATCTATGTAATGGCAGGGCATCGGGGTTCCAAACAGACACAACTCCCGTGTCATCTGAATGGTCACAAAGAAATATGGCAACTCATCGTCCTCCAGCATGTGGGTTTTGCGCTGCTGATCATCCATGAACATCTTTGATCGTTTTGTCATCACTTTGGTTGCTCTCCTCTCCAATAGGCTATCACGGAACGGGTCAAAAAGTTCGGCCACAACATCAAGCTTTATATGCAGTACTCGTCTATCCTCGTGCAGTGTCACATTAAACAACTGGTAATGGGTATCCGTAGGACGACGTACGAAGTTTATTGCGTATAAGCCGCCTAGCATTATGTATTGCCTCAGATTGACCTAAATGTTCGAATGATCCAAGTTGGTATGAAGAATGAGTGAGAAATTTACAGCATAAACAATGACTAATAAAACTGGGAAACAGACCAGAGATTGCTTAAGCTTCTGAATCAATTGACATACTCACCACGTCGGGGGCTATATTGAGATGCTCTGGATTGTATATCTCATCGAGCAGATCCAAATACTGTTGCTGTTCGCGTTCCAGGAATGCGTCATGTGGTTCCGGCAACATGCCTGGTGGCACCAAAAGCGGTTCCTTGGGTGCCTTGGGTATAACAATCTTTGACTCCTTGCCATCGCCGCTCTTCTTTTCCTTGAGGGCACGCTCCGTTCGCTCGGCGATGACTTGCATTATTTCGTCATAGATTTCACGTTTCTCTAGCATAACGGCCAATATCTCCTTTTGTACCTCAAGCTGCATTAGCCACTCGTTGACCAAGCATTCCTCGATATCCATAATGCCAGCATTGACATCCACATTGCCTTCCGGTATTGGTGGATCGAAGCTTTTCGCATATTGTGAATATGTGTCGAAGTTCGAGTGAATACAACGCAACGTTAGGCAATCATGGAGCACACTGAGCGGCATCTGAACACGAACAGCCGTCGCTTTCATCTCGGCGACCATTAGCGGAGCTCTAAGGATAAAGCCTTATGCAAATTGGCATTGGAAATCTGCCTGATACTCACAGCATTTCCTCGAAACGAATTGGCACATCGCGCAGCGCCCAGATGTCTATGGCATATCTGGGGCAGCTATGACTCCAGGTGGCCACCATGCCATCTTGGGAGCTGTAAATTAAGGTGTAATAGGTAAAGGTATATATAAATGCTGAAGCTGCCCAATAACCATCGCACTGCCAAGCTGCAAATATGGGATACTCACTCCATGTAGACGCCATCCATGCGTATTATTCTATAGGTTAGACGATTATACGATTCCTCGATCTCATTTTCAATCTCGCGCCTCGCCTGAAAACGAGTGAAATCGTTTATCGAACTGGATTATCGAATGTGAATAGATTTTGTGAACGCACTTCCATGATCTCCATTTGACGATCAAAGTCTACTCGTTCCATTTCAATAGCCGTGTCGAGCATACGATCGATCTTGTTGAGTGTGTCCAGGAACATGGTAATGTCCCGCTCATAGTGGGCGCCTATAGGTTCGTTGAGCTCCTCCTTGACCGTTGGCCTGGTAAGATCTTTGCGGAATATGTTCTGTGTGAGTATGGAGCGCTCATCCACGGACAAGGTCCAGTCCACGCTCTGGTCCGTGAAGAACTGTTGGTAATAACGCGTCTTCGCCAGAAATTCGCGCATTTCGGGTGGCAAATATGGGCGTGGCAATCCGTCGCAGCGTATATAGTTTACCCAATGTTCGAGGGCGGAGCGCTCCTCCTCCAGCCGATGGAATTCGACAGCGGACTCTGAAAATCGATGAGTTATCGACTATCGGACTATCGCAACTATCACCCAATCATCTGCTTACCCTTGATAAAGTTGCAGCAAACTTTAATCTCCTGCAGCTTTTGCATATACTTGCTCTCCCGCTCCTTCATTTCCTCCACGCTAATCAGCAGCTGCGTATTCGTCTCCTTGCCTTTGACCATCGCGTCTGCAGTGTGTGTGTCTTGGTGTGTGTTTGTTTTAACAGTTAACTTCTATAAAGCGTAAAACGTTGAATCTAGAAGTGTGTGTGTTGTTTTGTCCTGACAATTAATTCATGATCGGGTTTGTTTTTCCTTGTCGGAGCGAACAAAGTCGAGTTCGAAATTGGAAAAGTGGAACTACAGACGCGTGTCTCTGTCTGCTGCTCCTGCTCCACGGTCATAACTCAGCCAGCATGTGGGTGCGGCTGGTCAGCCAGCCAGCTGCCCCCACTTCGATGATTCCTCGACTTGCTAGCTCCTCGGCAACTCCTGCTGCTATCTGTGAAATTTATTTGGGCTTCGTGCCAGAAAAACTTGCGACTTATTTATGCTTTTTGTGCAATTTTCTATTGCAACTGCGAGTAGAGAAAGTGTAGCTAGACTTGTGGCTCGTGACGCGTAGCCAAGTGGGTAAGAGGGGCGAAGCCGGGGGAAGGGGCCATCAGACGGGTGCCGAAATAATAAATACTCTAGCGGCAAAGATAAGTTTAATCTCAGTAAATCAAGTAAATAGAAAAGTTGAAGAGTGGAAGAGAAGAAGACTAAAAGAGTAAAAGATAGAAGACATCTAAAGTTTCTCGGAAATATGTAGAGTACTAGAGCTTAGTCTATGTGGATCCATATGTCTGTGTCTTTCTGTACCCAGCACATAGCTTCCAATGCACAATTCATGACATAATTAAAATGCTCTTTGGCCAGAGTATTCGTTAGACAATGGCTCGTTCGCAATAAATTGATTAAGTTTTATGTCGCATTGTTAGCCGAACCATTTACATACGCTTACACGACTCGCTGTCGTCGGAGTCAGAGAGCTGCGTCTGATCGATTACATTGATGAATGAATTTCAGGCCGAGGCCTGGCCGACAACGATGACTCCCACACAGCTGCACGCAAAGAGAATCGTTTATATCGCATCTCTAGGCCTTGCTTACTACCTCCTCCCTCTCTCCCCCTCTCTGAGTCTAGCTGCGCCTACGATTCTCTTGGAATTTATTTGTTGCCAGTTGTCTTTTAAATAAATTTCTTGTCAACCGCTCACATTCACAACGACGACCCTGTACATGTGCAGCAGCCAACGTCCTCTTTTGTGCAAATATCCTGTACTCATCGAAATTGGGTTAAAACGAGGTGTATTGGCTAAGAACTTATTTTGAAAGATATGTAAGAACCAAGCTAGATACTTCTAAGATAGCAGGGACATAGAGTAGAGAGATGAACTGACTATCTATATTAATTTATAGATACATATGTAAAGTTTTCTATCTTCTAATGTTGGTCTTTCATCTAATTTAGCACTACTCGTAAAACGTCTATTATTTACAGAGTATTTCCGCTCGTCTATCAGCGGCTCTTGGCAGCTGTCTCAGTTGTTGGTCGCAACATTCATCAGTTGTTTAGGCTCTGGACTGCGTCTGTAATAAGTCACTCGGCTTGACAAAGACAAAACATCTCAAATAATTTAATGAACTTGACAGACGTCTCGTTCCCCCATTTGTTGCAAATACTTACGTACGTATACATATTGTGCCACCATTTTTTGTTGGAGTCGTTTGTGGGGATTACAAAATGAAAGCCAAATAGTTTTGACACCTATTGGCAGCAAATCAATTGAATCGAATGGGGTCCCGAGATAAACGCCAATGTAGTTGAGAGTTAATGACGAGCAAATCATTTTGCCTAGCCATGCAATCATTCAATTATAAGCAGCTCCATGCAGCAGCTGGCCCACGTTGCAAGCTGCAAGTTGCAAGTTGTTCGATCCTTAGCAATTTTCTTCAATTGGATGACTAGATGACTTGGAATGGCTGGATGACTTGGCTGAGTTGGCTGAGTTGGCTGTCGGGGCTGACTTCGCAAAGAGCCACCTCACGTAGTTGCCTGATGTCCATGTGGCATGCAACATGGCTAACGAGCGACCCGACTCACTCACAGCTACACTCAGCTCCAATTCAGCTCCAAGTGGAGCTGCAATTTGGTTCGTTGCTGGCCAAAATAATTGACATCTGTATAGAAGTTGTTTGCTATTTGATTTGCGGCTGTAATCGAACAAGTGCAGCGCCAGCCGAGTGAGAAATTATGCCAAAATCGAATGCTGGGAAAGTGTATAACAAATGCCCTCCCCCAACTCCGCCGCCTGCCTAACACTTGCCACATAACTTAGCGACTGCCTTATCGGTCCGAGCTGCGATTAGAAAGCGCTCAGAAAAATGTTGTCCATGTTTCACATTGACAGCAACTTGTTTACCGTTTCTACTCACTCTCTCCCCAGCTCTCCCTCTCTCTCTCTCTCTCTCTCTCTCTCTCTCTCTCTCTCTCTCTCACTCTTGTCTTTTTTTGTAAATGTATAAACAATGCTGCAACTTTTGGCATTTACATGAGAATCGCTGCTGCTCACAGAAGGAGACGAAGAAGAGAGAGACAAAATGTAGCTGAACACAATATGAGCATAGAATCTGTTCGCCAGTTGCGACCCAAGTTGTGGCAGCTGCCACAAATTGAGTCTAATTAATTTGCAGCGAACTGCATGGCCAACTTTCTATGCCCTGCCAGAGACTTAGGGCATAGAACTGGAGTCAAGCTGTTGGATCATTGAGTTAACATAACTAAAAAGAAATTTTAGAGAGATTTCCTTGGTAGATGTGGAGGTGTCGATGGAGAAATTCTTGTTTTGATGCCTGCATATTTAAATCTGAGAACTAAGATGTAAGCCTAGCTGCTGTTAGCTTATATAAGAAAAGGAAGAAGATGTCTTATATCAAAGTAAAAGGAATTCCGTGGCTTTTTTACCGACCTAAGCTCTGCCCAATTCCTCAACATTTTAGCCAATTATTTAGTCAAACTCAGCCGGGAAGATTCCCATGCATGCTCCAACATAGTTAGCCTTTTTGGCCAGTGTATCGACTGGGCTGCTTTGATAAAAAAAACTAAAGTTAATTTCTGTTTGCTTGGTCTTAACGGTAGATGCATGTTTTTCTATGTTTAAACAATGCATTTGAGAAAAAGCAACAACAACCAACAGCCAACAACAGCGAACAACAAATTTGTTTAGTCTGAAAATCTCAGCGAAGGCAATTTGAATAGCCGAACGAGCGAGCATTCAGCTAATGCCTGAGATATGTAAATTAGAAAAAACTAAATTCTTTGCCCAGTCGCCAGTTGCCAGTTGCCAGTTGCCAGTTGATTGGCTTAGTCCGAGCAGCCAGAGCTAGGCCCAGTTACTCAGCTTCCCAGTCTCAGCTACGTTTGCTCTTTTGCTTAATTGTTCTCTATCTCTCTCTCTCTCTCTCTCTCTCTCTCTCTCTCTCTCTCTGTCTATCTATCATTTTCTTTATTTTTATTTTCATTTCGAATTTACATACATTAAAAGCGCGCATTGTTTGTGGCAGCTGCTGAAGCTACCGTCCGATGAAAAGTGAGCGTGGAAAGCGACCAAAAAAATATAATAGAAATGCTCTAGTCGGCAGTAGCCGACTGACAAAATACACTGACTGCCGTAAGGAGCAGTAAAAATGATTCAAATTGTGAATCGTTCTGAGTGAATTGGCCAAGTTCGGCTAGTAAGTCCGTAAGAGAGCTTGCCATAGTCAAGGCGAGTTCATATGGATGAAGACTAAGTAATAGAATCCAGTTCGAAACGTAATGAGTACAAATTCCATTCAAATAACCATTATACAGAGATAACGATTCTTAATTATATATCACATATATATATATCATAAAATATCAGAGTTATTTACTTCTCCACGTTACACATTTCACATCAAATTTAAAGTACATTTGGTCAGGGTATAAAATATAACTTCAAAACCAATTTCAATTCCAATTTCAATTCCAATTCTAATTCCGATCTCTCAGCAAACTGACCAACTTTTTGGCTCTCAGAGCTAGTTAGCAGCAGCTGTAGAAGGGGACAGAGGAGAAAGGGGAGCCAAATTAAAGTTTTGCCAGGCCACACCCAAAGTGACAGTTGCCACCGATGCTGCTGCCGCTGCTGGTGGCAAAAGGCCTCAAGTGCCGCCTTATCAACTGACGTCGGACAGTTGCAACAATTTGCATTTGCGAGCCAGTTGAAGTTTCTACTTATCGCACTATGTCTGTCCCTCTCTCTCTCTCACTCTCCCTCTCTCTCTCTCTCTCTGCATCTTTCTCTGTCTGTCTGCCTGTCTGTTGGATACGTAGCTCATTACGAATGCAATTGCAACTGGACTGGCCTGGGCTGTCTGTCGTGCAACAAGTGGCAGGCAGCCGGGTTAGCGGCAAATTGTGCTGCCACATTTAATTGGCAACTTTTGGCACGCTCAGCCACGTTGCCTTTATCGATTTATGATGACGACAAACGAACAGACGGACAGACAGAGAGTCGGACAGCTTTTCTAGTTTTCCAGTTTTTTTTTCTCAATCTCTGATTGCTGCCACAGCTGCTCAAGCCGCTCAATATGAAAATGCAAATTTAAGTGGCAAACGGAATGACAGAGTTCTAAAGAGAAACTGGAACTAGAACTGGAACTGGAACTGCAGCGGGAGCGGGAGCGGGAACGGAAAACGGGCAGAAATCCCAGCTGGGCCCAGCTGGTTGTGCAAATAAATATTATTACTTCAATAAGGCTGCCAACTGAGCCCGCATTTAATTATACGGCAAAGCATATTAATGACTGAAGATACCCTGTAATTGCTAGCTAATTGAGCAGCTTTAATATATAGCCTCAGCTCTGGGCTGTAACAGCTAAAAATACTAAGTAAAAATACTAAGTATTGCATCATAATAAATAATGCCATGCTGAAAGAAATTTAAGTTTTCGATAAATAGCTGCATTTTATTGTAATTTCTTTAATAGACTCTAGTTTATTATAATGTTGTATAGCTAAGGTATCAAATTTGGTCATAAGTGTACTTATGCAACGCACAGTTAATTAGTGATATTTTGTGACTATCGATAATTATCGATGACTACCATTAACGCCTTTACTGATTATTTAGCATGTATGTATGTCGCCTCACATAGGTCAAACCAATCTATTTATTCTTTCCAATATCGATATATTTGTACATATTTATCGATAATACTCGCCAGTTCTGTTGTTGGCCCAACTGCAGGGTAACTAGCTAGTCGAAGTCGCATTTCTTGGGAAGAGAAAACGGCGAACATAATCAGCGCCTGATCAAAAATCAATATAATTTCGTGTCGCGCTTTAATGAAGCATATATTTTTTTTGGCAGCAACAATAACAGAATAAGCAATTGTCACGCGGTTGCAAATGAAATGTTGCAGTTGAAATGTTGCAGTGAGTGGGCACGGAGCTTGGCCCCGTTCGGTGGGACAAGGCGTTGGCTTTCGATTCGCGCAGCTCTGACTCAGACTTGAACTAGTTGCTGGCCAGCAAAATGGCTTTGGCTGCTTATGGCTAATATAAGTGCGAGCAGTTATGCTTCATTTTCTGTCCAGCCACGCCCAAAAGCAGCTGCAACAGCAGCAGCAGCAGCAGCAACAGTTGCTGCTTGTTAGACAAGTTACCAGAAATAGACCAGCAACTGGCTGAACTTGGCTTGGCTTGGCGAAGCTTGAGTTGGCCTGGCCTAGCCGGATCTGGCTTAGATTGTAATTGCCGAGACGCCCCGCTCTGCTGTAAAAGGGGGCGTAATTCATATTCGACTTTTATGGTGTTGCACGCGTTTTGCATTCCCAGCAGCAGCGGCAGCAGCAACTGTTGCAGCTGCAACATGAAATCTCAACACTTTATAGGCCACTCGCTGGACAGTTATTATATGTGGCAGGCCTTAATGAACATGTCTCTAAGTCCAGCTAACAAACTGGCTCTCGCCAGCTCTCCCTCTCTCTCTCTCTCTCTCTCTCTCAATCAGATGCCCGCGCTTCGCCTGAGCTTGAAATTGATGGGTTCAACAGATCCGTTAGTGCCAAATTACAAATAGGCTGCACAGCCAGGTGCCACAGCCACAGAGGGAGAGAGAGAGAGAGAGACAGATATGGAGGGAGCGGCATATGGAGTAAGCGCGTGAGCTGAAGTTGGACGTGGCAATAACCAACAAGACATTAACCCGGCGCATGCCTAGCCGCAGCGGCATGCTGCATGCTACATGCTCAATTATTGAACTCTCAGCTACAGTGAACACTCGCTGGCAGCGCAGCATAAACAGCTGCTGAGTGCTCGCGCTGCGAGCTGCTGGCTTCAAGCTGCAATTGCAATTGCAGCCTCAGCCTCAGCCTCAGCCACAGCCAAAGTCCAAGTCAATAGACCCAAGCCAGCCACGCCCCCACGCCACTCCAGTACAGACCACTGCATGCACCTCTGCCCCCCAGCAGCTGGCCACAAAAACATAAAACAATAAAGTTGGGCGCTGCGCTAAAGAATAATCGCATAAATCATGCGGACTTGCGGCAACGCGCGGCATCTAAGCTCCACTAACGGGCAAACGGGCAAACGGGCAATGGGCAACAACAGCGTGCAACAAGCCGAACCGCCGTAAACCAAAAACAAAAACAAACCAAAGTTCAGTACAAGCACACACGTACGCTACAAGCACAGTGGGCTGCATATGATTTGTTTTCAAAGAGACGAACGGACGGACAGGAAGACAGGCCTGGATCAGCTTGGATTCTTATGCTAACTAAAAATAAATATATATAACAGAGGTCTGACACGCCTCCTTCAGCCTATTGCATGCATATGCTTGTGCATAAAGCCAATATACTCTGTATTCTCATTACTTATATATGACATTTCTAAGATCAAAAATATAATATTTTATTCTCTAATTTCGTTCAGCTTTATATAAAGAAATTCCCAGAAACTCCAACACTTTCTTTGTCAACTTTCTTCAAGCTGGTAAATATACAAATGTCAGCTCTTGATAAATAAATTCTTACAAATCTAAGTCAAATTCAGTTTAGTTTATAATCTTCTTATGCATAATATTGACTACAATTACAATTGCCTGTGTACCACTGTGCTCTGGTCCAGACAGCTGCCGCTGCTGCTGCGGCAACACTTTTCTTGCCTTAAGCCAAATTTATAGCGATCTAAGTAGGTATAAAGCGCTCATTTTGTGGCAGCCACGTTGACTTCGTTACGTTGCCAAGGAGTGCCCCACAGGAGTAGCAGAGAGAGAGAGAGAGAGAGAGAGAGGGGCGAGGGCGAAAGGCTTTTGTTTCTTTTTCCTTCTTCAGTTGCGCCTCTCTTCACATTCAAGAACAATAGAAACTGCACTGCACGAAAGTTTGGGACGATTTCGCTGCCTAAATGAAGGAACGGCAGGAGCAGCGACAACGGCAGCGGCAGCTGGAAGTGGGGCATTGGGAATCAGCGGAGCTGTTGACATGGCCGAGCAAGGGGCGAAGGGTTGAAAGAACTTCTTGACGGGCTATCGCTGTGCGGCCAAGAGTGGCCCAGAGAGCCTTTGTTGTGGTAAACAGTTAGCCAAGTGAATGGCGGCCGAAAGTGGCCAGGTGCGAGGGGAGGGGGGAGCGGCAGGCGGCAGGCGGCAGGCGGCAGGCGGCAGGCGGCTGGCTTAACTTGCAACAAGCTCAAAAATCAGCTTAAATGCGATTAGGCCAAAAAAAAGTTAGTCAAAAACTACGGAACACGGGCGTGGCTCCAGCGCTGGCAATAACCGTTACACACAGATACACAGCAACACCTACACACACACACACACACACACACATACATATCAGTTGTGGCAAATGCTCAAATGACATTCTAATGCCCGTTGCAGCAGAAATCGCATTTGTCACGTATGGGCTGACAAAATGCGAGGCAGCCAAACGTTGCAAGGTGCCAGACAGAGAGCGAGCGAGAGAGAGAGAGAGAGAGAGAGAGAGTGGAGAGAAGGTGAGCTGCAAGTCCAAACAAGTTTGCTGCCTTGCCGCCTTCGGGCTCATTATTATGCGCGCATTGTGCGTGGCAAGGCAACAGGAACTGAGCCAGGATGAGGAGCAGGAGCGGGGGGTGGGGGAGCGGGCCGCAGGGAGGTGGCATGTGGCATATAGGCATAGGAATTTGTGTCTGTGTATGTGGCTGGGCAAGCAGCGCGGAGCGTGCTCCGATTCTCAATTTCAATTGCAATGCGACGCATATGCCTCCAGGGACAATCGCCATGCGCAACTGCGTTGCAAGCAGCAGCAGCAGCAGCAAAAAACAACAAAAAAGCGAAATGCGAAAAGGAAACCAAACGAGGCAGCCAGCGCCAAGCTGCAAGCTCCGAGCTCCGAGCTCCACACAATTGCAGCACAGTTCGCATCGCAATTAAACAAAGCCCCGCGTCCAGACGGTCGCAGACAATGCGCCGGCCAAAATGGGCAGAGAGTCGCCTTGCCCCATGTGGCAGCCAGGCTGCGCTCGTCTGGCAACGCAAGGCAAGGCAAGCCAAGGTACGGCCCGGCAAGGCAACAAGGATTCAAAACGCATTTCCGCCAACGCGTCCGACGTTCGTTTGCCTTGCGTTTATGCAAAATTCGCCTATCAGCGAACGTCAATCGCAGCCCATGCAAAAAGGAGCAAAAGCCCAACTGGTAGAAGAAGCACTTGTGGACCAGCAGTGGGAGCAGGAGCAGCCAGCTCCAGCCATATGCCATATGTGGAAGCAGGCTGTCCAGAGAACTGCTTGTCATATTTAGTTGGCATAACAAAGAAAAGATGCGGCCATAATCGCTTTTAAATCGCCACAAAATCGCCTGCAAATCACCAAAGGAATGAAAGGAGCTGAAAAGGCGAAGAGATGGACGAGAGAAGATAAAACTAGAGGGGAAGGAGCTAGAGCGCAGGCAATGTAATACAGAAGAAAGGCGAACAGAGAGGGAGGGAGAGTGAGAGATAGGAGAGAATATGACAAAGTCATGAAAAGAAAGAGAGAGTGAGGGATTGAAGGAAGTTGAGAGAGAACAGAGAGAGAGAGAGAGATAGAGAGAGATATAGAGACTAAGATAAAAAGGAAGAGAGATACATATAGAATGAAGGAGTGAAATAGAGATAGGAGATAGATAGGAGAATAGATAGAGAGAGAAAGAGATAAAGAGAGAGAGACAGGGAGAGAGAGAGAGAGAGAGAGAGAATGAGATGTTACATCCATCCACATAAATCAACTCTTAAGTCTTATCCTTATGTAAGGCCCACCAAGTAGTTAGGCAGTTCACGCGAACTAGTTCCGCTGTAAATCGGCACAGCTTAGCAACCCTTTCATGCCGTGATTGTCGCCCATTCCGATTAAAGCATCCGCACTGAGGCATCGCCCAATTTCCTCGGCCGTGTCCACAATGCAAATGAAGCGCTGTCAACGCTCCACTCGATGATCCATTCGCTGCCTTCATCAAGTGAATGCTCCACACACACTGAGAGGGAGAGAGAAGCTCAGTGAAGCGTCTAGCGTTGGGGCAGGCATAAATTTACGCCACGCCCCTCGTGCGGCTCCTTTGCTGCCACCGCCCGCCCTAGTTGTCATCAAATGTGCGCCTTAATTTTCCCTTTTTTCTCGCACAATTTTCCTTCGCTTTTTTCGGGGGGCGACATTCAAAGTTGCTGAAGCGAAAAACTTTACAATCCATCAAATTAATGGTGCAATGTGTCACAGGAGAGCAGCTGAAGCCGGAGCTGAAACTGGAACTGGAACTGGAGCTGGAGCTGGAGTGGCTACAGTTAGAATTTGATTGATTCAAGCAAACGCTGATTGAACAAAGCAGCGTTTGGCAGCTCACGTGATGGAGCGTTTTTATTTTTTTTTGACAGTCAGCAACAGTTGCCGCTGCTTGCGCCACCTGTTGGCAGACACCTTGCTTGCCCCCTGCCCCCTGCCCCCTCTCTCCCTGTCTTCCTTGGTACAGCTCTTAATGTATTCCTTTCACCGGAATTTGCAATCGCATGTGGCCTCATCACATATGAAAGACAATTAACTGCGGCCCACATGCAGGCGCCTTTCACCAAGCCACAAGGGGCACATATTGAAAAAGAGACAGAGAGAGAGCAAGAGAGAGAGGGGGGACAGAGGTAGAGCAAGAGTGGGTTCTGTGGGCAGTTTTGGGCGATATGCAAATGGCATCCCACAGCCATTTGCACATACAAATGTAACGAACATTTTATAGACTTATCACGCGACACTCGCAGACGGCAAGACAGAGGCGAGAGTCATAAATCTAAACGATAGGCCGCCCACTCGCAACCCAACACAACAAGAGAGAGGGAGCGCGAGCAGGAACCGAGGCCGGAGCAGGAGCAAGAGCAGGAGCAGGCGGCAGATCGAGCGGCAGCCATCGTCACGAGTGGCAGCAATTAATTTTCATACGCAGACGCAGTTGCTGCTGATGCTGCTGCTGTGGCAGTTGCTACTTGCTTACTTGCCGCACGTTGCAGCAACAAATTGCGCATCGATGTGGCGACTTGTGGCATTCTAGGAAAATAAATTTAAATAAACGCAGCGTCTGCTCGAGACTGACCAAGACGCGAGACGAAGACACCAGCTGCAGCTCCAGCAAGTGGGGCAGGGCTGAAACTAATATACCCTATAGAGTTGGAGCTTGATAAGCAGATGAAAGAGGATGGGAAGTCTACCCAGCGGCCTCATGAACTTACTGAAAAGTGGAAAAAAAGACTGACTCAAGTATGGGTATTTGAACTGGTTCACAAAGTGAACTATAATTCAAAAGTAGAACCTACCTTAGTCGAGTCTCTCCAATGAACTGCCAAACCCACTCACCACTCAACTAATGAATAGAATGAGTGAATCAAGAGTGAACAAATGAACTGGTTCAAAAAGTGAACTAGAAGAAAGAACAAAGGAGAATTCAGTGTAGTCTAGTCTTTCCCAGGAACTGCCAAACTTTCTGAATTAGGGAATAGAATGAGTGAATCAAGAGTGAAAAAATGAACTGGTTCAAAAAGTGAACTATAATAGCAAAGTAAAATCTAGTCTTGCTTCTTAGTCTCTGTCATAAATTAACAGACACAAGCGTGAACAATTGAACTGGTTCATCAAAAGTGAACTAGTCATCCCAACTCGACTTGCCTGCCTCAGCTAGGGTATGAAGATGTATGTAAATTGGCTCTAAAGCAAAATCACTGAAGGTATCCAGAGTAGGGGCAGGGCGGATGGGGCTAGATATAGACAAAAGGCTTGGGTCCTGCAGCCTTGCAACATGCTGCCTGCTGCCTGCTGCCTGCAGCCCGTGTTGACCGCGTTGCAAGTGTTTTAACGATGTTTGCAAGGCGCATTACGTGATTTGGCCGCCGCCGCCTACTGCCAGGCTCAACTTTGAATGTTTGCAGCATGTTGAAATTTGAATAAAATCGAGGCAGGAAGAAGAAGAGTCGCCTCCACTCGCTACTCCTTGCCACGGCAGCTACCCCACGCCGAACGCTTTGGACAGCGGCTGACAAAGTGGCTGCAGCTGAGAGGTTGCCTCTGCTCCGTTGGCAGGCTTAACTGCTCTGCTTCTTCTTCTCTTCAAGAGGGCCGTATCATTGTCGCCTGTCGAGCCGAAAACACTTTGTGTCGATAGCAGCCGGAATACTCGAGCACTTGCCTTGGCCGATAGCGTCGTGGACTGTGGCTGACGCGATAAATTAGCGCTTGCAACTTCATTTATTAGTCAGCTGGCATAGCTCACTGTGAAGCAGTGTCTCTCTCTCTCTCTCTCTCTCTCTCTCTGTCCCTCTTTTCTAGTATTTCTCTCTCTATCTATCTTTTTTGGCCTTTTTTCTCTCCCTCTCTCTCTCTCTCTCTCTCTTAGTCTTTAACTCTCTCTCCTTGATTTTCTCTCTATCTTTAGCTCTTTGACAACCTCTCTCCCATTCTATCTGATTCTCTTTTATTCTCTCATTATCTGTGTCTCTGTGGCATTCTTTCTAATTCTTCTAGTCTCTCTCTTAATGCCCATCTCTAAGTAGATCTATAGATAGATCTTTCTCTCAATCTGTATATCTCTTTCTGTCAACATAATTCTCTGTTTCTGCCTTCTGCCTTCTCCCTTTATCTCTGCATCTTTCTATGTCACCCAACCTGTTTCTCTCTCTTTCTCTCTCTCTCTCTCTCTCTCTCTCTCTCTCTCTCTCTGTCTCCCTCTCTCTGTCTATCTCTCTCTCTGTCTCGCTCTGTCTTTCTCTCTATCTCTCTCTATCTTTGTCTCTCTTTCTCTCTCTCTGTCTTTCTCTCTCTCTGTCTTTCTCTCTCTCTCTCTCTCTATCTTTGTCTCTCTCTCTATCTCAATCTCCTGCCCTATCTTTTTATCTCTCTCTCTCTCTCTGTCTCACCCTGTCTACCTCTTTCTCCTCTTCTCTGTCAAACTCTCTTCCTCCATTTCTCTCTGTCTGCCGCTGCTCCTTCTGAGTCATTAGAATCTGCAGCTGCGTCTGCACTTTGGGCTTAAATCCAATTACGCGCATTGCTCAAAAGCCCCAAAGCGACTGCACAGTTGCCACAGTGTTGACAGCTTTTAGGCAGCCAAAAAGAAGCCAAATCTAGCTGCCATTAAGCAGATATGCCAACTCTGTTTACAATGCTCTTCCAGTCCATGCACTCCTTCAAAAAGTAGCTAGATTTAGCAGTAAACAAGCTAAGATGCTCAACACTGCCTGGATGAGCGAACTGACCACTGCGCTAGCTGATCTGCAATTTGGCCTCGACAACAGCAACTGCCACAACAACAACTAGAGCTGAAAAGCTGGCCAAGAGCCGCTGGCCAGCATTGTCCACTCAGTGGGCACTTTTGCTTTATTATAGCAATGCTTATGCAGATTAGAATAAATCAAGTTGCCCCCTCCTCGATCTCTTCATCTTCCGCTGGCTGCGATCAGCAAACGCTACCGGCAACAATCTGGAGCTGCAATTGGAGCTTGGACTAGAGCTAAAACTGGGATTGGAATTGGGTTTGGGTTTGGGCCTGGACCTGGAACTGGAACTGGTTAAAGGCCAGCTGCACCCCACACACAGAGACGCCCAGTTGTGGTCACTTATTAAGTGGCCAAGAGGCGAAGAGGAAGTCGGCACAGATAAGTAGGCAAATAGCTTGGCTTAAGCCACAAAAAGGAATGGGCAAATGCGCCGAAGGGAAATGCAGAGCAGAACGAATTAGGGGGAGCTCAAAGTGCAGCTGCAAGTGGAGCAGATTTATATATGCATATAGACGATTCTCTATGGGTGCCAGAGGAAAAGAGAGAGGAAAGAGCGAAGGAAGAGAAAGGGAAGAGGGAAGGAGATGCTATGACCAGGAAGTAATCTGTAGGAGATATGAAAAAGATTCTAGAAGAGATGCCACAGAAAAGATGTCAAAAAGATGTGGAGGATATCAAGATCTTGAAAATACCTGATGGAGATCTGAAGGAGATCTGGAAGAGAACTGGAACAGATCTGAAGGAGTTCTATAAAAGATCTGAAGGAGATCCAGAAGAGATCTGAAGGAGATCAAAAAGATATCTAGGAGAGATGTGTAAGATATCTGCAAGATATCTACAAGAGATCTGCAATAGATGGCTTCTGTATCTCCCTTAGTTAGTCAGCGATTTACATACTCGAATTGTGCTTCCCTTTCGATAATAGCATAATCCTTGCGCGTTCAGTTGCTTCATTAGCATCGCAGCTCTTGCAGCAATCAGTTCGCCTTTCGCCTTGTAAACACAATTGTTGTCGATTTGCGGATCGGTTAACATATTGATGCAAGGGCAGAGCTGGAGATTCTGCTGATCCTCTTTCCCAGACAATGTCTCGACATGCGGTTCAACACTTTTGCGACCCGGCGAGCTTACAAATTAAACGCATTCAAGTGCAAGACGCTGGAATTTTGATTGGGTCAACAACAAGTCGGAAGAGGCGCGCGGTAGCCGAGATGCCATAACAAAATGTGTCAAGTGCCAGACATAAATGCCTAAGTAACGGCCGAGCCAAAGGAGTCGATTCCTGCCCTCCCTCTGTCTCTCTCTCTCTCTCTCTCTCTCTCTCCGTCCCACTGGCTCCTCCGTGCCTCCTACTCAGTCGATTGCTCGCGGCCTTTTTGCTGTTTGCTCTCGCCATTCGACATGCAGCTCAGCTCAGCTCAGCTCGTTCGGCTTCGCATCATGAGACAATAAATTTTCGGTGCGTCAATTTTTTTTCCTTTTTTTTGTCTTGCAGATCGTTGGTCCAGGCTGCGGCAGCTTTGGCTACGTTATTGATACCCTGCAATAGAGCAGGGGTATATTGGGTTTGAGTGTGTGTTGGAAGAAGTCAGGCTTTAGCTAATACTTAACTTTTATTACTCTTTGACTAGGTTTCATATTGGTAAGTTTAGGCTCAAGTTCTGGTTCGGGTTCAGTTCAGCTAGATCTGCTAACTCGTTGTTGGGGTTCCGCAGAAGTCTGATATCTGGAAATATAAAATAAGTTGTATTAATATATGTTTTAGAGGATCTATAGCTTAATGGATAAATTATAAAGCTCTAGTCGAGGTTGCCAGACTAGGAGATACCCTGAGCCATGATCAAGAAGCTTCTAGCTCTTATATGTTATGGATACATACATACATACAAACGTTATCTATATCTATATCTATATCTATATCTATATCTATATCTATATCTATATCTATATCTATATCTATATCTATATCTATATCTATATCTATATCTATATCTATATCTATATCTATATCTATATCTATATCTATATCTATATCTATATCTATATCTATATCTATATCTATATCTATATCTATATCTATATCTATATCTATATCTATATCTATATCTATATCTATATCTATATCTATATCTATATCTATATCTATAGCCACATCTCTTTCTTTACAGCGCATCTGTCAGTCGTGCATACCCCGCCCACATCGAGCTTTGGTTTTTGTGCGCGCTTTCCAATTAAAAATGCGCCACAGTTTTCGTCGCAATTGGAGTCTTGCCGTCGCTCAGCTTGTACTTATTTGTAAGTTGCACGCACGCGGCCCAAGAATGTTGCCACAGCGACTGCAGCAGCGGCGTCTGCAGCTACTCTCACTGCTGCTGCTGCTGGGAGCTACTCCTGCTGTCTTCAGCCTTGTGCTGTTTGTGCTGCTCTGGCTTCTGCTTTTGTGCCTTCTCTTGCTTCTTCTCCTGCTTCTTCTTCTTCTTCTTCTTCTCCTCCTCCTCCCGCTGCATTATCAACGATCTGGCGACCTTCTGCTGCGCTTGCCGCTTGCCTTGCGTTTTCATTAATTTACATAAAAATATCTTAATTGCAATGCCTCGTTCTTTTTCGCTTCTTTATACATTATCAACGGCCATGTCATGTCGCCGACGCGCCGGCTCCTCCACGCTCCACGCACCTTCGGCTGCTCCACTTGGCCAGCGGCCCGATCATGGCGGCTGACAAATTTTCGGTGGCAGCACGTCAAGACGTTGGCCAAAAAGCTTGAACATCCTGCTGCCGGGAGTCGAAACACATGTTCTGCGACACCCATTCCCATCCGTCTCCTCCTCCTCCTCCTCCTCCTCCTCCTCCTCCTCCTCCTCCTCCGCAGTGACTGCATAATCACTGATAAATGCGCCTTTCAGTGCTACAAAAATGATTTGTTGATAATTAATGCAGAAGCAAAGGCAAAAAATGAAACCAGTTCGCGCGCGCTTACCTCAAAAGAACAGCAAATTGTGCTGCGTCGGCTACTCCATGGTGCACAATCAGGCCTTAAACGCAATCAGCGCACAGTAACTCATGTCTGTGCAGCGGCCAGCTGACAGCCAGGCAGCAGATAGAGCGAGATAGCAAGCCAGCAGCTAATTGCACAAGCAGCAGTCGAAGGAGTCCCGTCCCCACATAACAAGTAGAAAAACTCGCCTCATTACTACTATATTATTCGCGATTCGCGATCAAATTGGCAACAATGGAATACTGAAGATGGATCAGTGTTGGTTAATGCGCGCGGCACGCGTCAAATATTTAGCAGCACTCTTCGCTGTTAACTGACGCTCATAAAGAGACGAGTGCGAGTGAGCGAGATAGCTAGTCTAACAATGTAAAAGGGCAAGAGAAACATGCAAAATGCTAACATTCTGCTGCTAATCAGCTGTGAGCGTGAGCGTGAGCTTAAGCAGCAATGCTAATTAATGGGTGAGCCAATCAGAAGGAATGCAGTGCATAGAAATAGAAGGGGGAGGAAGAGGAGGAGGAACTATGAAATTCCTATTGGAACTCTCTGCTGCGCTCTTACCCTCTCGCTGCCTATGGTTGTAGGCCGCTCTGTTAGCTGGTCGCTGAAGTCTGCAGAGTGAAAAGCCAGTGTTGAGCAGCGTCAGTCACAGCTCAGGACATTCCACAACACTGCCTTGTATGCTTACATTTGAACACCTCGTGCTTTCGCCCAAGCCTCAAAATGAACACGCAGAGCATGATACAGGAGCTAGATAAAATGCCAGCAAGCATCAAAGCTGATGCCGTATCCTGGCGGCAGAGCGTGCTCAATGGCGGCAAGGAGCTGAAGCTCTACTCGATTCTGTGTGAGAAACTCTTCGAGAGCGAAACTCAATTGGGCTGCCCGATAAACCAACGAAAGGTGCGGCTGGTCAACAAGCGCATGAAGCGACTGCTGAAGCGACTCGACAACAGCTACAGACAGCTCAAGGACACATTTGAGATTCTAGGCAACATTCAGCTGCGCACTGAGCGCATGTATCGACGCGTGCGTCTCTGGGTCGAGGATGAGCTCGTGCGTGAGCATTGCATTGCCTGGGAGCTGACAGCGTGCAAGCTGCTGGAATTCCTCGAGTTTCTAACGCAGCGCTACAGCTACGAGTGGGAGATCAAGGAGATGGTCATACGTGAGTAGAGCCACACTCTTATAGCCCGATCCAACCCGACCCTCATACACCACTCTCTCCCACTTCCGACTTGCAGTTGAGCTAGAAAAGGTGGTCAGCAACTACGATGTACAGGTTCTGCTCCAGGCCTGGCTGGACAATAGCCACGCGGGTGGGCCCGACTTCGAGTGCAAGCTGATCGACTTCTATCAGTCCATGGGTCAGCGTCGCGCCACTTTGCAGCAGAACTCCAAATATGCCTGAGCCTGAGTTTGGGCACACTTGAAGTGCAACCAGTGTTGCTCAACAGCTTGCTTAGCAACTGTTACTATTTTATGCTTACCAAAACTGCAACTAGAGACAGAAAACCTTTCACCAATTATTTTAGTGTTTTTTGTAGACCAGCTGCAGTATTGACCAACACTACAAAGGCTTTAGTGCTTGCTTAACAATTTCCCATTATTATTCCAAAAGGTTTACCAAAACTACAATACAAAGTTCTCAGATACCGTTCTCCAGCACTGAGCGTAGAGCTTCCCAGTATATTATGAAATCTCCAGTGTTGCACAACGCAAAGCAAAAAGGCATTTAAATTTGAAATTGATTTTCATGTTTCATTCAGTTTCATTTCTTCTTTTTTCTTTTTTTGTTACTTTTTATTGGAAAAATGTGTGTTTTTTTCTGTTCTCTGTCTGCACGCCAAAAAACCGTTATTAATTATAAAGAACTTGCAAAAAATTATGTTTTTTTTTTGGGTTTTTGCTTTTTTTGCACATTTAAAATTTGACTCGATTTTTACTATTTTTTTCAGTTTTTTTTTTAGGTTTTTTGTTTGACTCACGCGGTAGCAAAAACAAAACTTAATTTGTAATTTGACTACAACAACATTTTGTTTGTTTTTGTTTTCTTTTTGTTTGCCCAATATATTTGCTTGTATATATAATTATTATAATTGTATATATAATATGCAATTCTGTAGCTAGAGTTTCATTCTGTTTTGGTTTTTTTTTTCGACATACATTTCCTAATTATGTATATATATATTTGTATATATATATGCATGGCGTTTTGTTTTAGAAACAAATTGCAAATGTTTTTCTTTATTTTCATTATTTTTTCAATTATAATTTCTTTTTTTTCTTTCTCTTTGAATTTGCAATTGAAATTTGGCCTATGTACACACATACATACTTACACTTAAATGCATGTGCATGTGTGTGTGTGTTTTGTGTGTGTGTGTGTGTTTACCGTAAAACTAACCTCGAGGCTAACCTTAACAAATTTATAAATTAATAATTGCATACTTTTAGGCTAGGGGCTGGGCTAGTAAATGGTTTTCGCTCTCTTTCTTTCTCCCTTTCTCTCTCTCTCTCTCTCTGTCTGTCTGTCTCTTTCTTTCGCTTAATGCACTTATGTAATGTTTGTCTTTATTTTATATATATATATATATTCAAGCCTTAACTAACTTTACAAATGTCTCAAATTATTTTTTATTTTTTGGTTTTCTTAGAAAATTGTTCAACTCGTAAATCGAGTTGAGTTTTGTTTTTAAAAAATTCTGTTCCCACCATTTTTCGGTTTTAATTCATATATATTCTTGTTTTATATATATTTATTTATGAATGCTTGTTGTCAATTGTTGCTCTATATATATGTATATGTATGTGTGTGTGTGTATTACAGTTACAATTATTGCTATGTATATATATATGTATGTATTATGCATATGTGTATGTCGTTAGCCTTCGTCTGACGAGCTCACCACACCCCCGGCGTGGTGAATAAATGTGTGTTGAGTTGAGTTGAGTGGCGAACTGAAACCCTTAACTAGGAAATGTTTTTCATTTTTCTTCTGTTTTCTTGGAAATTATTGGAAGCGTGTTTGGTATTTTTGGTATTTTTTGTTGTTCAGATATGAATGAGAAGCGCTGCGGTATTTAAATACCATACGTCTACTGCTTTGCAAAGAAACAAAAAAAGAAGAGAAATGAGCCAAAGAAATGGTAATTGCAAATAATTCTTTTTTTTTTATTATACACAAAAAAAATCGAATACTAAAAGTGAAAAAACCAAACTACTTAAGATCTAAGCGTGTGTGTGTGTGTGTGTGTGGTATATACTAGAAAACGTCTTTGTAAATGTAGATTTGTTTGTTGTTTCGCTTTGTTGTTGTTGTTAAATTATGCTAATTAAAATACACAGGTAAAAATAATTTCATTGTTTAATAGTTGTTTTTAATGCAAACTTAAGCCTAGCGAAAATCTTTCTTTTTCTTTAAGTGCAAAATCATTTTTGTTGCAGTATTGGTGTGTGTCTGTCTGTGTGTGTTTGTTGTAAAAGCTTTTTGTTTTGTTTTCATAAACATATTTATTTTAATTTGTACACAATTTCTTTTTAAGTAATTCATTATTAAACAATTGGCTATGTGAGTGTAATTGTGTGTGTGTCTGTGTGTGTTTCTATGCAGGTATGTGTGTGCCTGTGTGTCTGCGATGTATAAAAAAACAAAAAGGTTTTCTCTCATTTTTCTTTGTATAAAACAGTTCCTAACCTCCAAAAACTACTTATTGACTTAAAAACCCTTATACCATAAAATTTCCCTCCCGCTTAAACCCCGTTCATAAATTTCCCTTCTTTCTGCTAACCAGCAACTGCGCTTTGCGTCCAAATATATGTATGTGTGTGTGAGAGTATGCGTATAACTGTTATATAAGCATGCACAGTATACCAGTGTATGTGGGTGTGTGTTTGCCTGCCTATGTGTGTGTGAGTTTTCGCTTTAACATTAGATTGTTTTTGTTTTAACTTCTCTTTATAATAATTTAAACTAATTCTCGCTTTGCACAAAAAATTTACACAATTTATTAATTTAATTTAGTTTTAATTAGGGTTTTTCTTTTCAATTTGTTGTAAGCTACTTTTTGTTGTTGTTGTTTTTGTTGTATAATTATAATTTTTTCGCTTTGTTGTTGTTTTTTATAATTATTGTTGTTGTTGTTCTTAGAGCTTACGGCGAATCGGTTGTAAATATGTACAAATTTATTTTTTACTTAAATGCTAAATATTTTGTTTTGTTGTTTTATTAAATCTTGCGTATTGTATATGATCTATGTATATAATATATATAAATATGCCCCTATGTGTGGTTTTTTGTTGTTTTGTTTTGTTTTTCTTCTCCTCTTCCTACGCCCTCTTCTACTTTCTTCTTGTTGTTGTTGTTGTATATGTATAAATATTAAACACTAAAACGAACGCCAGCCTAATAAAAAACAATTCTTGCACTATACACAATTTTCAATTAATAAATAGTAATGCTGTTTTCGCTACTCTCTCCTCCCTCCTCTCGCTTTCTCTCTCTCTCTCTCTTCTCTTATTCTCTCTTATCATTGCTCATCCTGTATTCAATTAACATTCTTGTATGTTGTCTTTGCACACCCTGTGGTGGTTAGGCTGTAAGGCTGCTGCGGCGGCGGCTGTTACTACAAGGCTCTGTGTTACGCTAACTGTGCGTTGCTGTTACAGTTTACTGTTAACACTACTGTTACGTTTACATATGCTGTTACTGTTGCTATATTGTTATACTGTTTGGACTGTTAACTTGCGGATTGAAATCATTTTGTTCTCTTCTGGTTTCTTTCAGCTGTGGATAGTTCGCTATGTTAATGGAAGTACAGCAAACGGAAGCAATCGACTGGAACTGTTACTGTTACTGTTACTGCTAATGTTAATGTTAATGTTAATGGTCTGTTGTGTTAAAATTGGTGTTCTATGCTATGGCCGCCGTTAGATAATACAAATCCATTAGCGTTTGCACATTGATGGGCAGACAGGAGAGCCGATCGTGCGTATTGGAATCGAGTGCCAGCCAGGACAACGCATTGTATCCTTCCAGCACGAAGCGCAGCACGTCGGCTGTCAATGTCGAGTCCAACGGATGATCATTGGCCGATTGGTGAGCATTGGTCGAATTGAGTATATCGTCGGCTATCTGTATATTAGGCACATGCAAGTGCAGCGCGGTCTTCAGGAAGACGGGGCAGACATCCTCCAGATGCGGACAGGCGGACCAGAACCAGGCCGGCATCCGACCCGTGGGCGCTGTCGACACCATGTAACCCACCGAAATGGGTTGCTGATTGAGGGAACCCACCTGCAATACAAAACAAGAGTTAAGCAAGGATACGATTGTGTCTACTCTACGGTCTACTCTACCTCCTCGACCTCCTGCGGAGGCGTGCATTTGAAATTGTTGCCACCAGCGCTCTGCCAGCTGCGATTGTCCTCCATGCGCCCTGGACTGCCGTGATTCGAGACGCGATCCATGTGAGCTGCGGGGTGAAAGGAACAGGTGTGAGAGAAGCTACCAAAAGGGCATCGATTGAGGCCAAACAATACTCACAGTCCCAGAAGAGATCGCCTATATCCGCATCGCTGAAGTCCTCGTTGCCCTCCTCCTCGCCGAAGATGAAGTCGTCGTCCACCTGAGGCTCGTTCTGGAATTGGCGCGTGAAGGACTGCACAATAACAGGGGGAAGTCAGGTTAGTATTGCTTAATCAGTAATCGATAATCGATAATCGATAATCGATAATCGATAATTGATAATACTACTTACCGCACAGACCGCACTGGTGGGAAAGACCAGGATATGCGTGCAGGTGACATCCTGCGGAGTGGACAACGGATTCTGCATGGAGATCTGCGAGAAGCGCTCGTCGGGCGTGAACTGATCGGGCATCACACGAAGCTTGGCATCCGGCTCGAGGGTGACCAGGCAGGCACTCAGAATGGTGGGCGGATACATGAGTGTGCACTGCTTGCACATATCCTTGAACTGCTTGGAGGCCTTCTGCAGCTGCTGTTTGCTGAGCAAATAGCTCCAGGACTTGAGCTCACTATGCCCAATCCGGCCAATCCTTCCGATGACCAGTCGCCACATCTGCGACGTCTGCGAGATGAGCCCCATGACGAAGTCCATCAGCTTGCGCAGCGCTACATAGCGCGCTGGAGCCTTTCTTCTGCGGGCGCGATTCGGCACGTCAATGTTGATGCACACCTTCTCCAGGAGCTCGCCCCGCTCATCCGTCGCGGTGGCCAGCAGCCAGGACTGGTCCTCGCTCAGGCAGTAGTTGCAGTACATCACTGAGTAGCGCGTCTCATTCTGGCCATGCATGCTGCCCGCTGCGCGCGAGAAGTCCGTCTTGTCGTTCCGCTCGTGCATGGGCGCCAGCACGAAGGGGGCGGTGTACATCTTGTAGGCACGTCGATTGGGCTCGTCCTTGGTCTTGAGAAACGCCTCCATGTTGGCCGCCGTGCCAAAGCCCGTCAAGCTCTTCACGGGCTGCGCATGCACCAGGTGCCTGCGGCACTGCGAGAAGATGTTGAGCGCCAGGCACTTGATCTCGTCCGAGAAGCGGCGACGATTGCCACATGGCCCGAGCTCCATAATGGACTCCAGCGAGATGATCTGGATGTTCATCTGCGCCCGGACCGAGTCTGGCACCGCCTTCAAGAGCTCCGCATAGCAGCGGAGGAGCGCAATCAGTGCCAGTCGCTCCAGCTCGAAGCTGTCCGAGGCAAAGGTGAAAGGATTCACCACATACAGCACAATGGCCGAAGGATTGATGTCCTCCAAGGTCTCGCCCATGCCCAGTGGATCGCCCAGCACCAGAGCCGGCTTGGAGTCGCCCCCAGCTGCGCCTCCCTTGACATCCGCTTTGCTATCCTGCTCCTGACTGCTGCTGGTCTGAGCTGCTCCAGATTGCTGCTGCTCAGTGCCCGGTTCCAGCTTGATGACCGGCTGCTCCGGATGCTCGGCAGCTGTGGACGACGCTTGAGCTACGCCAGCTTTTGTGGCATAAGTGCCACTCGCATCTGGCGGATTGAGCAGCGTCTTATCCCCAGGCACGCGACTCAGATAGGGCGCCAGCTGGTACAGAAAGGCAATGGCATAGCGCCTGATCTGCTCCGCCAACGGCGCATGGTCCAGGGTGCGCAGCCAATCATCCAACGGCGTCGGCACATCCCTCTCCGTCACGCCCACCTGGAGTACGCCCTCCCAGCCACGGATGGGCGTATGCCGGCCCAGCTTGCACATCTCGTACGTGCTGCTCAGCTCACGGAAATAGGTGCGCGTGCTCGCCGCGACGTGCTCATTGTCCGGGCAGACAACCACGTAGACCACGTCCCGGGCATAGGAGTAGGGCTCCAGCAGAAACTTATCCCAATAATGAATGGAATGTGGCGCCACGGATATCCAGTCCTTCTCGTAGCCAACCACAACCGAGGGTATGGGCTGTGGCTCGCACTGGCCGGAAGCTCGTCCGGCAAGGCGATGGAATTGCCGCCAGGTCAAAGGACCGCTGACCGTATTGTAGGAGCTGGCATCCTTGGAGCCAGCTGCTCCGCCTCTGGACTTGCAGTGGAAGGCGCTTTGCAGCATGGGCTGAATGGCATTCATTGTTCGGACAATCTCCTTGTTGCTGCGGGTGAAACCCACCGGGAGATAGGGCCACTTGTGCACCGTGAGCCGGCTGCTGCCCAGGGCGAGCAATTTCTGGCGCAGAGCAGGCGCCGCCTGGAAGGCCGTGAGCTGCTGCTGCTGCTGCGACTGCTGTTGCTGGTGCGGATGATGGGGCTGGTGTGGATGATGCGAATGGTGTTGCGGGCCACCATGCTGGCCGTGTCCGTGCCCGAATTCGAGGAGGTTCATGTCCAAGCGGTGACTCTCGAACGCCAGGCGCGCCTGCTCCAGCGCCAAGCTGACCACATCGTGAGCATCCGTGAACTCCAGGACATTGGCAATGGTGGCCACGGAGGCGCCAAGGCGGCGTTGCCTCGACATCCTGCGGCGATGCGCCTGCAGCGCTCGATGCACCGAGCTGCTGGAGCTCTGTATGATGGAGCACTGGTCCAGCAGCAGGTCGAATATGGCATGCGCCAGCTGCTCCAGCTGCTGCTGAGCTGTGCTCGTCAGCTTCTCCAGCTCCTTGCCTGTCGAGGGTTCCTTGTTGTTGTTGGTGTAGTTGTTGTTGTCGCCCTTGCGGCACAGGGATTGGATGAGCGTCAGCAGCGTGGGCTGTTTGTTCCTCGCCGGATCGTCCACAATGCCCGTGATTTCCAGTTCGTCCTCGTAGAAGAGGCCGGCGCGATGCGAGAGTCGACGATTGACCACGGCGCTAAAGCCGCACGTGCACTCCACGGGATCATCGTCGACGTAGCCGGTTATGTGCGGATTACTGCTGGGTGGTGTGCAGGATGAGGAGCCACTGGAGCCACCATTGGGTCCATGGCCATGGCCATGCACGGAGCCAGCTCCGGACAAAGCAGCAGCCACCGGCGACGAGTCCAGCCCACCGCCAAAGGCACTCAACATGCGCAGCCCACCAGCTCCAGCTCCCGCATACTGATTATAAGGCGTGACAGCACCAGCTCTTCCTCCTCCACCCAGTCCTCCTCCTACACCACCACCACCACCAGCAGCGCCACTTGAGCCACGATGCGCTGGAAAGGGATTAAAGCTGCTGCCTGGCAGCGGCACATAGACTCCCGAATCAGCGCCACGTATATTCCCAATCTTCTGGGTATCCGCGTTGCAGACGCAGACGCTGCTGCTGTCGAAGTTGTGATCCCGGAACACATTCAGGGCCGTGTCGTAGAGCAGGATGTTGACGAGCACGGAGTTGACCTCTGGCAGCTCCTGCAGCAGACTCAAGGCAGCAGCAGCTGCTGCCGCAGCTGCTCCGGTTTCCGAGCCATTGCCTCCCGTGTACTGCATCATGGCCAGCTTGGAATCGCCAGGCATGAGCGCAGCGCCGCCAGCTGCGCCGCCTCCACTCATTGAGCCGTAGATGTGATGGGGCGTGTGCGGATGTCCTGGCGGCTCCTGCGAGCCGTACGGCTTGTTAAGGTACGACGAGGATGTGGACGTGGCCGGACTAGCAGCAGCCAACTCATACGGATACGGCGGAGGCGGATGCGTGGGCGTTTGCCGCATTGGATGATGCTGCTGCATGGGACTGCTGCGTGGAAAGGGCACCACACCCGGGCCACCGGGCGAGGGAATGGGCGACATGCCCGCCCGCTGCATCAGCTGCTGCATCGAGCTGCCAGGCGGCGCCTGCGGGCAATTGAGTTGATTCAGCAGCAGCTGGCTGCCACCGCTGCTCAACGGTTGTGGAACTGTTGATGGCGAGGGCATCGCTGCATTCATTGGCGTTCGAGGACCAGCCGACAGCAGGTCGTGCAGCTGCTTGTGCTGCTGCTGCTGCTGCTGCTGCTGCTGCTGCTGCTGCTGCTGCTGCTGGTGCTGGTGCTGCTGCTGCAGTTGCTGGTGCTGCTGAATGCGCTGCTGGAGCTGCTGATGCTTCTGGTGCTGCTGCTGTTGCTGCTGGGCAGCGGCGGCCTTCGCCAGCGTTGCTGCGCGCGACTTCTGGCTGTGGCTCCAGGTGGGATTGTAGAAGCAGTTGGCGGGCATCTGGAGCGGCGGCTGCGTCTGGCTGGGCAGATTGGTGAGCGGAGCGTAGCGCGAGGAGCCGACGAACTTCTCCTGCTGCGGCGGTCTGTAGACATAGCTCCAGTCATCGATGGGCTCCTCGACGGGACTGCCCAGCTCCACGCTGTACTCCTGCTTCACCATCTTCAGCATGACGCCGAGGCCAACGGAAGCGGCTGTGGCTGCAACTGTTGCTGCTGCCGTGGTTATTGTTGCCGTTGTTGGCACCACCAGGACGCTGGTTGTGGTTGTTGTCGTCGTGTCCACACTCAGATCGGTCATGACGACGTCCGTTTGGCAGGGACTCGAGTTGGGATGCTGTTGCTCGTGCGAGGGCGGCGTGGGAAACATTTTGGTTAGGTCTTCGGCTTGGATGCTGCCCGCACCACTGCTGGCCACGACGGCGGCAACCACAGCGCTGGTCACGGCGGTGCTGCGCTTCAGTTCGTCAATTGTATTGGTGACGGCGCTGCAGCCGCCATTCGAGGGGTTATTGGAGTCGGGTGGCGTGTGGATCTGGACGCTGCTGCACTCGTCGTTCGAGCTCGTCTCGAACAGCTGCTCCAGGTCGTTGAGCGAGGGATTGAGCCCTTCCGCCGTGAACAGATTGCCACCGCCGCTGCCCGCAGTGCTGGTGGATTTGGTTTCCTTGCAGGGCGAGTGCAGGCCTGGCTCCGTCTTGATGTCCAGGCAGGGAAAGAAACTGTTCCCGCTGCCCGCCGCCGAGGCCGCTTCGCTCTTGACCTGCACATTGTCCGCCTCATCGGCGCCGCTTGCACTGCCGAAGCCCGCATTCGTGGCTATGCCCACTAGACCACCGCCTGCTCCTGTCCCGCTCTCGCCTGCGGCTCCGAGTGCCGTCACAGCGCCTCCCTCAATCGTCAGCAGCGAGCCGTAGACGGAGCCCGGCGAGGGCATCAAAGGCTTGAAGTGCGTGTGGCCCTCGTACAGATTCTTGGCGTAGCGAGGACGTCGCAGCTTGACCGATTCGTTCAGCTTGGGTCGCTTCACGGGCAGATTATCCCTGTTGAGCAGATCAGGCACAGATTAGACGTAACTACAGTGGAGTAGCGCAGGATACTCACCAGGACTCCTGATAGCTGAAGTCGTACACCTCCGTCAGCCACTCCTCGTCGTAGACGCTGTCCCCATCCTTGAGCGTCAGCTGTGGCGGCTTGTATAGATTGAAGAGATTGGTCACAGCCTCCATGGCGCTGGTGGCCATGGACTGTTGTTGCTGCTGCTGCTGCTGCTGCTGCTGCTGCTGGGGCAGTTGCTGGCTGCCGCGTCCTGTGCCGGGCTCCTGCTTAATCGTCGGCTGTTGCATCTCGAGCTTCTTCACGCTGATCGTGCCGCATTGGGCGCCAGCTCCTGGCGCAGCTGTTGCTGCCCCTGCATTGGCGCCCGCTCCTGCGCCAGCCGCTGCTCCGGCTGCTGTGGGCGTCGCCGGCTGCTGCTGCGGCACACTGCCAGGCGCAGCTGGAGCACCACCCTGGGTTCCATGATCCGCGTAAGTGGGTGGCTCCACGCTGGGTGTTTGGTGTACATAAGGCGAGGCAGTTATGCTCTTACTATCGTGCTGATCCGTGGGCGTTGGCGCCGGCGTATTCTTGTCCAGCAGGTGATCGATGGGCGTGGGCGGTTGCTGCAGATTCGATACTGATGTGGGCGCATGCGGACTCATGTTGAGCAGCTGCACCAATGGAAGACAAACAGAGTGAATTAGAAATGCAACAAGACTCCAAATCAAATTGTGAATCGTTCGTCACTTGGACTCACTTGCTCAGCGGCGGGCGGCACCGACGTGGGCTGCGAATGCGCCGAATTGGAAAGCGGATGGGGAGATGGAGCTGGCGTTGCGGGTGAGCCCACCGAGGAGGAGGCAATCGGTGGCATTGACGATGGATCGGCCAGCGAGTTGCGTGAATAAGTTGAGGCGCCGCCCGCTCCGGCTCCTCCGTGGCAGGGCGTGGCACTGCTGCCGCCCCCACCGCCGCCGGAAGCGTTGCTGAGATGTCTAATTGTTAATAGAAAAGAGAGAGGGGAATATTAATTAGAATAAATAATAAATATCAAGTGTATCAAATATTAATTTAAATTAATTCAATTATTTTTTCTATGATTAATTCAAAACTGTTGCAAAGTCCAGGCGCAACATGCTTGTTCCGTTATATACAAATATATATAAAAAATAATTCAAAAATAACTACGAATAAAAATGCACGTTAAATCGTAATTCGATATTAATCGATAAACGAGGTTCGATAATGGTAGGCAAACAAAATATAAGTAAACACCACATCCAAGAGAGAGAGAGAAAAAGAGAGCGAGCGCGAGCGCAGGTCAAACCAAAAAAAAAAAACATATTAGAAAAAAGAACCATTGCAACTGCTACTTATTTACATATACATATATGTTATTTACAGTCATATATATGTAGAGATGAGAGAGTGTCTGTTTGTGTGTGTGCGTGTAATAACAGCGGCTCAACAGGCAGCTTCTGCAATCGACAGATCGCACATGCAAAGAGAGCGAGAGAGAGAGAGAGAGCAACGATAGCGATGGACCGTGGCGCCTTCTTTTGAATATTCGCCGTTGACAGCGCGAATGGCAAATGTAACTGTAACTTGCTTAACGGTGGGTGTATGTATGTATATGTGTGAGTGTGTGTTTGTTTATTACTTTGCTGCTGTTGTTTTTTGTGTTTTTTCTTTTGCTAGCCCATTTACCACCAAGTTTAGCAAATAATAAAAATGTTCAATTGTTATTTGTTAAATGGTGAAAGGGTCAGAATTGTACGAATTTATATGTATGTGTTTGTATGTGTCTCTGTGTGTATGTATGGGTTTGACTATTTAAGTAGGTTTAGCATAAAAAGAAAGGTTAAATAAAACCAAACAACCAACAAAATCGAAAAGAAAAAAAAAACGAAATGTTAAAAAGTTAACAGAGCGTGTTGCTGTTGTCTGTTGTCGATGATAACAGAAGAGCGATTAAGAGAGCGCATGGAAGCTAACAGAATATAAACAACTTAAGAGAGCGTCTGTTTGGGTGTGTGTGTGTGAGTATGTGTGAAACAGAGTATATACAGAGCGTATTAACAACAGTTAACTCAACCAAAGGAAATTAACAGAATTGGCAATACACACACACAGACACACACTCACGCACACACACACACACACGTCTGAACAGCGACACAAACCTTTGTTTTGGTATATTGGTGTCTGTTGTTGTTGTAGAGGAAGTAGTGTTGTTGTTGTTGTTGTTGTTGTTGTAGTTAGGTTTAAGCGCTGTCTGAGTATTAAGTAGAGAACGCTGATGAAACGGCACAATCTGTCGCTTGAGGCCAACAGCAGCGTAGGAGGAGTAGTGGGTGGAGGAGTGGTAGGAGGAACTGCAATTGCTGCTCAAGTAACCAACACTCGAACTGGAACTGGAACTGTAACTGGAATGATGAGCCGAACGCTGATGATGCTGCTGCTGCTGCTGCTGCTGTTGTTGTTGCTGCTGCTGCTGCTGGAGTAGCTGAAACGTTGACTTGCTGCCGCTGCCAGCGATTGCAGCACGCAGCGCTGGCGAGCCAATGCTGCTGCTGCTGCTGCCGCTGCTGCTGCTATGCTGGCGCTTGCTGCTGCCAACGCCGACAGTGCTGCCGCTGCTGCTGCATTGTGCGCTGAAATTTGGTGGGTTTTTGTGTTAAACTTGAAACTCAACTCACGCGAGCTCAGCGCTTCGGTGTGGTGACTTTCAGTACGACTTTGCACCTTTCTATTACGTTTCTCTCTCTTATATATATACTTTTTAGGCTGTAAGCGTATTAATATCGATAACACATGCAACGTTAATCGATCAACAAACACACACACACACACACACATAAATAACTATTAAAGGAAAAAACTATTAATTTATAGTATATATATCAGAGTTGGGTTTCAGCGTTCTTCTAGGCATGCCTTTAAAGCGATTTCTCTGCATTACAGTTATATTTATATTTATATTTATATTGATAGATATATTTATGATTCAGGTCTAACCAAGTCACACATACTCCGAGAACGAAAACGAACGAACGAACGAGCGAAAAAAAAAAACAATGCAAAAAACACTCGACGCAGTGAGAGAGCGAGCGAGAAGAGAGCGAGTGGAACGGTAGTAATAACGGTAACAGTAGTTCACGAGAGAGCGTGGTGAGTTAGTGAGTGAGAGCGGCAGAGAGAGAGAGAGAGGGGGGGGGAGGGGGCGAGTGACCAACTTACTTGGTGCATATGCAGGGCGCCTTCTGCATGGGATCCACAAAGTTCCACAACTTTTGGCGCTGCTTCTGCTGTTGTTGTTGGATTTGCTGCTGCACCAGCTGCTTGGAGTCGGTCTGCTTGCTCTCCTCCTCGTCGGCTGAGACGGCTGCTGCTGCTGCCGCTGCGGCATCCACATGCAGCGTATTCATTATGCAGTCCTGCCAGGCACGTTCCGGCATTTCGATGGCCGCCGTTGCGGGTATATGAGTATTATTTGTATTGAAGGTGAAGCCCGAGGTGGGCCGCTGATCGTAGTAGGGCTGAAACGTTAGACGCTCCAGTGCGCTGACCGCTTGCGTGGCCGCCTTGCGCGACTCCTTGGCCGCTGCCAAAGACGCTGCTGACGCCGCTGCTGGCAGCGCTGCTTGCGCCGCTGCCACTGACTGCGCAGCTCCTGCTGCTGCTCCCGCTCCCGCCGCTTGTGGTTCGCTGCTGGCGCCGTTTGCTTTGCCGTGGAGCTCAGCGAATTCCATTTGTTCCATGTCATCCAGATCCGTGACTAGTACGTAATTTGTGGGATGGTACATCTTATGTCCACCTGGGAAATCGATTGTAAATGGATTATAGATATTGCAATCATATATATATATATATATATTCCATTCGCACTCACCCGATACCACCTCCACGACGGGCGGCACATCCGTGTTGTCCTTATTGCACAGCGGAAAGAACGAGGCCCAATCCTCGAGTATCTTTTCGGCCATTGGATCGCTCGCCTTGTAGCTATTCCCCGTGAGTATTGCCGCAATGCCGAACGGCGCCAGCATCACCTTGCGCGCCTGCGTTGGCGTCGCCGTCGCAGCCGACTTCTCGCCCGTTCCATTCCCATTCCCATTTCCGTTGCCAGTGGACGCCTCCAGCAGTGGTGAGCTTGCGGCGGGCAGTGGATCTGTGCCATTGGCGTCCTGGCCACGCGCTGCGCCGCCACCACTGGCCGCAGCAAAGGCAGCCGCTGCCTCGGCCAGGTGCTCCTTGGTCAAAGGACGCACCGCAGGATGCTCGCGCAGGTCTATCGAGGCGCAGACCGTATCCCCGTGCACGAAGAACGTAAAGGAGAACGACAAATGCTGAGAGCTAAGGAAGAGAGAAAGAAAGAGAGAGAGAGAGAGAGTAAGTGAAATGCTCTTGAGAAACTCTCTTAGATTCTCTTAGATCGGAATGTGGCTGGAAGAACGATGCGACTGCCTAGGCTTCAATGCAGTCGCACAGAGTTCCAGTCTGGAGTTTACTCTGGGATGAATGCGAGCAGTTCCGATCGATAACACAGGAATCGGAACCGTTTGTGTGAAGCATTGCATCCCCTTGATTGAGGGGCTGACTCACCTGCGCCCAAAGAGTCGATCGCTGGAAGTGCAGGGCTGCACGAACCACTTGCCGAAGCGCACAATGTCCTTGGTCAGCACGAATCTGAAAGGATATTGGTGGTCAGATCTGGCAGAGAAGATACTCTATATAGTCCCACTTACCTTTCCATGAGATTGTGCAGCGCCTTGAAGAGCAGCGAGCGGCACTCGTAGGTCAGCTCGCCCTTCCAGGTGCCATTCCAGAGCGATTGATTGGCTGCAAAGCAAAAAATGGAAGATTAATGTTAAAATGTGGATTAAAATATGTCAAATAATCAAAGAAATTTAATTTTTATATATTCTTAATTAAGATTAAACTATTAATTTAGAAGCAAAATTATATACTATTTATTTAGATCTTCAAATAAATTTAATTTTTATATATTATAAAATACATTTAATGTATTTAATTTATTATACAAATTACATTTTTATAAATTATTGAATAAATTTAATTTTAGGAGAATTTATATATTTTTTTTCTAATTTTTAAATAAATTAAATTTTTTTTAATTATTAATTTGTTTTCATTGTTCTAAAATTTGAATTTACTTTTATCTAGCTTAAAATCTGCGTTGTAAAGTCTTTTCCAACACTGGCAAGTGCCTTCCATTCCATTTCTCTCAGGCAAAACAAGTTTATTTGCATATTACGTTCCACTTTCTGATTTTGGTGTGTGTGTGGAACGCATTCAAAAGGCGGAAAATTACCGCGCACTGTTTACAAAGCCGAAAACATACACAAACACACACATACACCTACACGTATGTGCGTGTGTGTGTGCGTGTGACAATACAAAATTGAAGAATTTTTAAGCGTCGCGCGCGCTTTGCGCATTTATTGTAAAAGCAATTTTAATTTGTTATTGTTTAGCGACGCGCGCGTAGCCAAGTGAGAGAGAGAGAGAGAGCGAAAGAGAGCCAGTGGAATTTACAGCTAGTGCATGGCGACAAGAAACTACGAGAATTTGTATGCAAATGCAGCAAAAGGGAAAGAAAAAATGAACAAAAAAAAAAAATAACAAACAGGCATGAAGAAGCAACAAAACGGTCCCCAGCAGGCCCAAAAGGCAGGCGCAGGCAAAGGCAAGTCAAAAGCGGAAGCGCAAACAAAATGCCACTTAAAACAAAACACAAAAAAGAAATGGAAATCAAACGGTAACGACGCAGCGGAGAGCAGTCGACAAGTCGCCTATTTACAATGCGGCTCAAGTGGGGGGAATAGTCGAGAATGTGTGTGTTTTTTTTTGTTTTTGGAAAATTCCAAGCAACTCACACACACACACAGACAGACAGAGGCATATTCGCGCTTACACCTACACGCGCAGCGACGTCAACGTCATTTACAGAGCGCAGCATCAACGCCGGTCCACCCTCAGCACTAAACAATAATACAAAAAGACTTCACACACACACATGCACACAAAACCAAAAGAGGCCAGCCAGAGGCGCAGACAAGGCAACACCAACAAATGTTGCAAAGATAATTACGTAAAGGTAAACAACATTATAAATAACAAAACACAAGCGAAAGAGAAGAGAAGAGATGAGATGAGCGAGCAGCGCGAATCACTCACACTCAAAACTCAAAGAGCGAGGCCGGCGAGTGAGCGTGAGCGTAGTGTGTATGTGTGTGTTTGTGAGTGAGAGAGAGAGAGTACAAAAGCAGCGAGTAACGACGTCGGCAGCAAAAACAATGCAGCGGCGTAGGCTGGGCTTTGGAAATTTATGCTGTTGGTAGTTTTTGTCGTTGTTGTTGTTGTTGTTGCTACAGCTATTACAAGCCTGCTTGTGGATTTCATTGTTTGCATGTGTGAGTATGAGTGTTTGTGTACCTTCTTTCAATGAGATCAGCGTAAAATTTTTAACAGAGGGCAATGTACGATTATGTATGAGTGTGCGTGTGTGTGTGAGTGAGTGTGTGTATGTGTGTGTGTATTAGTGTACATGCTAGTTTGGCCCAGCCGGGGTCAAAGCGAAACACAAACACAGCAAAACTTTAAAAGCTCAGCTAGCAAAAGAGAGAGGGTGGGCGGGAGGTAGAGAAAGAGTGGGCAAGCTAAGAAAAAACTCAGCCTCTAACAAAAGCATTCAATTGAAGCGAAACACACAACAAACAAACTACAAAATACAAAACCTAAAACAAAATTCCCCAAAAAAACTACAAAATTCAAATTGCCGACGCGCTGGGTTCGTGGCTCTTCGGCTGCAGGCAACGGTCATAACAGGAATATGACGACGGCTGCTCAATGCAAATTCCAAATACACACACACACACACATGCAGAGACACACAGACATACTGTATATCTGTGTTTTTTTTTGTAGCACGTGTGGTTTGTGCACATGTTGCTGCCGACAGCGACTCACGCAGCGCGACAGAGATAGGCTATGCAAGAGCGCAAAGAGAGTGGGTGAGAGGAGCACGAAACAGTAGCCAGCCAGCTATGGCTGTATCTGTGTGAACATGTACTAGATATGCGCAAACATTCGCTGTTGCTGCCTGCTCGTGAGTGAGTGAATGAGTGAGTTTCGGCAAAAGTGCCGCTAGTTTTAGAGGCATGCACTCGTTCACTCTCCCACACACACACACACACACACACACGCATACAAACTGAGAAGAGAGCCTTTCGTTCAGTTTCGTTATTGTTGTTGTTGTTTGTGCTTGAAACGCTATTTTAGGTTAAAAATTTGCTACCACAGCAAAAGCGAATGCGAATGAAAATGACGTGCAAACGGGCCAACAATGACAAGCGTGCGAATCACTGTGTGCAAGTGTGCGTGTGTTTGTTGGTATTTGTATTTGTGTGGATAATTACAGTGCCTTGATACGAATTCTACGCCAATTTCACAACAATTTTTGGAGAGAAGATTGCGTGCAACAAGCGGCATGGGCAACGCAAATATTTGATATGTTACTCTTGTTGTTGTTGTTTGTTTATTTGCTTAGTTGTATTTTTAATCAAGGTCAATAATCTACATGAGAGTGAGCACACACACTGAAAATTGCTTAAGCACACCAACAACAACAACAAGCAGCAGAAACAGCAAGTAAATGGAGAGAATGCAAAATTTTGCAAAAGCAACAAAAACAACAACAACAACAACAACAACAAAGCGCATTGTAATTAAGCTTAAAAACCAGTTTAAAAACGCGCACAAAAGAGAACCAAAGACAAGAGCGCGCACAGTCACACACACACACACACACACGCACATGCACAAACGCTGTGAGCTCATAATTATTAGCCCCAATTGTAGAACTCGCTCACACGAATAGCGCAAGCATGCGAGAGAGAGCGAAATAAACACACACACACACACACACACATGCAGAATGTCAAATCAGCAACAAAGTGACAGCTGTTTAGTGTAAAAATGAGCAACAACAAAAACAACATCAATGACAACAAGTAGCGATGCGCTTATCGATATCAATATCGATGGCGTGCTTATCGATTTACAGTGCTTACATAGATAAAATCATAAACAAACTTAAAAAAAAAGAACGAAACTCTCTCAGCAAGTGTTGAGCAGCGACGCACTCAATATAGCGGCGCCAGTCATGGATGCATGTGTGTGTGTGTTCAATGTAGTGACGTCTGTTTTAAGCTGTGGCAAGTTGTACAACAACAAAACGGAATACAACAATATCAGGCTGCGCTGCGTTGCCAGTTTTCACTGGGCAGCAGTAGCCAGGCACGTACAGACGACGCGTCTCAATCTCGTCTCTCGCCTCTCTTCATTCATGCCCACTCACTAACACACACACACATAGGCATTCACATTCACAGCTTTTTGTTTGTTGTTTGCGGCTGCTAAGTAAAAGGCTATAAAAAGAAAAGAGAATTCACGAGTCGAGGCAACGTAATGTCAATGCAATTAGTCAATGTCCTTGTCATTAAGAACAACAACAACAGCTTTCTCTCTCTCTCTCCCGCCTCAGCGGGGTCAACAACAATAATTTCACCACACATGCAGCTCGTACGCCGGCTGAGCGAGATATCAACAGCTAACTGTAAAAAGTCAAGTGACCGACAATATGACGTCGTTGCGCTAACTACGTTACGATTACGTTTAACGTTTAACGTTGACGTATGTTTGGGGAATGGAATTTGCCACCAAAGCGGGACAGGCAACAAGTTTAAAGAGATAATAATTTGTGGTGCCAGATAGCGATTTGGGTGAGTGTGTGTGTGAGTGTTTGTGTGTAAAGCAATAGGCGAAATTAAATAAATATAGTAGCCACACACCGCAAAAACTACTGATAAGAGTCGAAACAACAATAACAACAACAATAGCAACAGCAGCAATCCGAGGCCGTTTATGTTTTTTGACTGCGAAGGAACCGAAAGCAACCCCCGAATCGTAGCTGCAGAGCTGCCAATAGCGGCAGAGCGAGAGAGATAGCGCTAGAGAGCGTGCATATAAAAGAGCTTTAACCAGTAGGAGAGTGGGAGAGCGCGCACACACACAGAGAGAGCGAGCAAATTTAACGAAACAAAAACATTGCAAATGACACAGGTGACGTTCAACGCGTGGGCTGACCCGCACAGCGCGCTGTGGGCGAACAAAGGCAGAGGCAGAGAGAGGAAGGAGAAGACGTTCTACTGCTGCTGCCGCTGCTGTTGCTGACAGACGAGCGCAGCGCGCCATGTGAATGATGTTGGAGAAACAACAGCTATAAAGCGCACACACATACACTTTTAAGCGAGTGAGTGCGCGCATGCATGTGTGTGTGTGAGAGAGAAGTGTGGCTGTGTGTGTGTATTGTTTTGGTTTTCTCATGGGTACAACAAATTTTTTGCTGTGCTGCACGCGCTGTGGCCTTGAAGTTTTATTAAATTTTATAAAAAGCTCATAATGTAACGGACGTTTTGCATTTGCACACACGTGTGTGTGTGTGTGTGTGTGTGTGTGTGTGTGTGTATTGTCATAAACAGACACACAGATACATATAGATGTAAATATTCATGTAACTGTTCTGCCTGAGTGATTAATGATCAAAGCAAAGCAAAGCAAAGCTGAAACCGTTAGAGACTGCATGGTGAATTTGCGTAATTCACCACTGCAAAGAGCAGTTGAAAGTGTTGCGAAATGCCATTCAGTGGAATTTGAAGAGCTATAACTATATCTATAGATCTATACCTATATCTATGTATATGCTTGACATTTTACATCGATTTTCTCTTAACTTCCGACTTACCCGCTATTTTAAGCAGATCCGCATCGACCAGCTCGGATAGATCCGGCTCCTCGCCATACCAGAAGATCCACAGCTCCTTGGCGGCGGCGAGCGATAGGGGCGGGTGTACAGTGGTCGATGTGGTAATCTCAAAGTTTAAGGCATTCGGATCGGTGTTGTCCTGCTTGGTGGATTGCACGCGCCGCCACACGCACAACATATCCGCCTGCATGCATCGTGAATAGGAGCGTAAGATTGGATCGTCCAAGGGATCGCTCGACGCATTCGGACGTTCCCCATTAACGAACTTTCGCCATTTTATTCCACACAAATCAGTCTGTAAGAGAGAGAGAGAGGGAGAGTGTTATTATTATTATTGATTGCTTCATTAGCGTAAATAATGTATGTATCGAGCGATAAAGATACAGATAAAGATAAAGATAAAGATACAAATATATTTCAATATGAAATATGACACAATCGATAGGTTGCTCAAGTATTTGCCTTGTTCAAGTAGCGGACTTTATCTCTGCCACTGGCTGGCTACGATAACTGTTCGATAAGCCTCTTTTCTGCTACTCCTTTTGGCCAGAACAGAAACAGCTGTTGAGGCTCTTGACTGCACGAAAACAGCTGCTTTGCATACCGTTTAATAGCCAAGATGAAAACTTCATTCAAATTTCATAAATACGTTAGTATCAATGGTGAACGATAGTATTTCTAATAGAATAGGCGCCTAAAACAGCCGATTAGAGTACTGGAAAATCTTTCTCAAGTGTTAAACCTGCCTTTAAAAGTTTTAAATAAAATATTTAATTTTATAAATAATATTTAAGAATATATTTATATATTAAAAATATACATATATGATAATATTTTATATCAATATAAAATGCATAAAATATATAGGAGTATATTTTATATATATTTTTTATACATTTTAATAATATATAAAAATATGTAAACAAAAAATATACCTTATATACATATATTTTTAAGTATTATTATATATTATATTTGCTATTAATATATAACTCAAATATTTTTCTATTTTCTGCTGCTGCTCAACACTAGTCTTCGCTGTATCGCATGTTTACTGTATTTAAGCCTATGCACTTCAGCTAAGCCAACTCCCTCCCACGTTTTGTTTACAAACCCCACACGCACACACACACACACGCACGCAAAATAACTTCCAGTAAACTGTATAGCAGTGTTGCAAAATGCCGCACACACACGCACGCAACATTCCATTGCTGCTGCACTTGTAACAGCAAAGAAGCAGAAGCAAAAGCAGAAGAAAAAAACGAAAGGCTCAAAGCAAAGTGAGAGAAGAGCCCAAAGCAGAATAAAAGAAAACCTAAGCGATGAAAAAAACTACGAATGAAAGAAAACACAAAAAAAAAACCTGGCTAGGGTCGTGTCTTTGGCTCGTCATTGGCGGCTTCCGTTGCGAGTTTTGTAGCTTTGGAACAAGTTGTCGTAGTTGCCCCGCTGCTGCTGCTGCTGCAAATCAATGGCCAAAGGCAGTGGCAGCGGCAGAGGCAGCAGCAGAAGAGAGCGTCAGGCATAACAGCACAAAAAATAAAACCGAAAGACTGCGCACACACAAACACACACAGGCGCGCGCAAAACATGGCCAAATAACTGCACCTCACACACACGCACACACACGCACACACACACATACGCACGCACGCAGACAGAGCAGCCGCAGCAACAATAACAAAGCAAGCAAAAGGTATTCCCCAAACCACGAATGGCTGCCGACAACATCGACGACGGCGACGACGACGAGCGCGTCGCCCCCAACATCAACAACAACAAAGACGACGATAGCAACAACAGTTCGTTGCGTTCCACATTCTTCCCTTTTGATTTTCGTATTTCGTTTTGAGCATCGCAATTTGTGTTTTAATTTTTTGTTTCGCTCTCGTTTTTACGCCACTCGCTATATTACCTTTTATTTGTATATATTTTATATATTTATTCCTATTATTATTATTATTCTTATTACCCTCCTACAGCCTGCCTGCCGCCTGCCTGTAGTCGTCGCCATTAGCAGTGGCAGCAAAAAAGCAACTGTCTTTTATCTGCCGACGTCAGCGGCGTCTCAGTGCGCACACACATGCATATGCGAGTATCTTTGCAATTTTCATGCTCAATCGGCAATACAAGCAAACACAATTATTCTCTCACTGCTTGCGCTCATTTTTCAACGCCTGTGGGCTACATATCGAAGAGAGAGAGAGGCACACACACACACATGTATGTACGCACGCACGCACGCTCTAGTCTGCATGTATGCGTGCGTGTGTTATCATTCTGACACGCTTTGCTAGTGTTTGTTCACGCGCGCGTGCCTCCCAAGTTCAAGCTGACTTGTTCAATTTTTTCTTCTTTTTGTTTTCTGCTGTCTCTCGCTCTCTGTCTCTCTTTGAAATGGGTCTGTTGCCTAGCAGACTCGCACTCTCGTTACGACTTTTTACTCGCTCAGAGAAAGTTTTGCGCGTTTGTTATTGTTTCGTTATTTCGTACAGCGTTCGTTAAAGCGTCGGCCTGTCTCTCTCTCTCTCTCTTTGATTCTTGAGGCGCCGTAGGTTGACGACGGCAGGCGTATGCAGCACGTTGACTTGTCTACGCCAGCGTCGACGGCGCCTGCGACGTCGACTTCAACTTTGCCGTTAACATTGCGCTCAAGCGTTCATTTTGAGCTTTTCTTTAGCATTTTAGTTGTATATATTTTACTGTTGTTGTTGTTGCTTTCTTGTCTCTGAGCGATATTCATTAAAGAAATATGCCGCGTTATGTGAAAAAAAGAAACGGCGCGACCCGGCGGCCAACTAGACGCCGAAGAAGAACCTGTTAGGCCGGCCAATGTTGTCGCATGTAGTACACACACACACACATGCACACACACACGCAACACATACATTGTGATTGTTGCTGCCTTTTCATTTCTCTTTGCTTTGACTTGTTTTGTATCTATGCATAGTTCCGCTTTTTTGGGTGAAAGAAAATAGCGTTATAGAGGACTTGAGAGAGAGAGAGAGTGGGAGAGCGAGAGAGATACTTAATCAATGGCCAATGGCAATGATTATCGATAAACAGCTGTCGATCGAGGAGCGCGCGTGTGGGCGCCCCACAGTCAACAGTCGAACTCGAAGCGCCCTGTACTGACTGCCTGCATTTGTCACTGACCTAGATCTAACGGAAATGGCAAAATGGAACCAGATTGTGTGCGACAGAGATGGCAGCACCTTAGTTGTTCTATTTTGCATTTTGCTTTTGGTTTTTCTTTCCACTTACCAAGGCATAAAAGTTTGTATGGCAATCCTCCAAACTTGCGCCGTTTGTCTGATGATTTTGATGCGTCATAGTTCTTGGCTTATATTTGCACAACAGCAGCACCTCATTTTCTCAAGATGTAGACTTATGTACACACACATATATATATATATATATAAATATATATATTTATATATTAATTAATATATGTTGTTTAGTATTTTAACGTTGCACATTTGTTTTGATTGAATTTTTTACTTTTTGTTGTTGTTGTTGTATTGATTCTTCTTATATGACAATAGATACAGTGAGAGAGCGGGAGAACGAGAGAGAGAAACACACACACACAGGCACGGGGGCACAGACAACACGTACACAGAGACACAAATTGAGTGAACTTTTTCGAATTTGTATTTTTGCTGTTGATTTGCAGCTGTTGCAGTTTGCAGCTACTTTGTATTTTTGGCGTTTAATAGCAGAACGAGAATTGATTATGCACGTATCTTGATTATTTTCATAATTCTTCTATCTATTTTGAATGCACTTGGCACACCACACACACATACAGCGGCACTTTTTCATTTCGATGTTTTGTTTCTGTGTGTGTGTGTGTGTGTGCGTATTATTATTATTATTATGATTTACGTCGCTGCACTGTAAGAGAGAAATGAAGATTATTGTCACTTCTATTATTATTATTGCTGTTGTTGTTGAATATTTCGTTTTATGCGCGCGCGCTTCCATAACCGAAACACGTTCAGTTAAATCAATTTCGAAATCAGCAACAACAGCGCAGTCAAGTTTACTGTAAAGCGAGCAAGAGAGAGAGAGAGAGAGACTTGGCTTTCGGCGAATTGCACTCACACACACTCATATCCACTCACACTGGGCACACGACAATGGAAAACAATTTTGTATTTTTAACGTTTTAGTCTTATTGTTTTTTATTGAGACTGCTACTTATTTGTTGCTCTCTCACACATACACGCGCACATTAGCGGCAATTACAAGGGTGGACGGCCGCAGCAGCACACGTCCATCTACAAATGCTCCAACTCTGCCGAAGCTGAACCACTGTCCATTCATTCGGCACTGAGCGCAAGACGAGAGCGACTAAGAGAGAGAGAGAGAGACACGACGCACACACGAACAAAATTGACTTTTTCAAGGCGCGCAGTGGACGTGACGAGCGAGAACGACGACTGGGGTGATTCTTAGTGTGCGTGTCGGTGTCAGAGTGTCTGTGTCAGCAAGAGAGCAAACGAGTCACACTTATGCATCCATACATACATATAAACACCGACGCACGACGATGAAAGTCGTTGAGTTTTCGTTAATCGTTGATGTAGACAAAAAAAAAAGAAAACGAAAACGAAAAAACTAAAATAGGTAGTTTTTTAGCTACAGTTTATACAAAATTGAGCAAATATGTATGTTTTTTTTTTTTTTTAATATATTTTAAATGCGTTGTTTATAAATGTTTGCACGCAACATTGTTGCGAAGTTTGCCAATTGTGCATTTTGAAATACATATTTCTGTATACATTTTTCGTATTTCGATTTTTCACAATATAAAGTTGTAAGTTATTTGCGGTTTGCGTGTTGCGACTCGCTCTCTCACACACTCTCTCGGTCTTTGTGTGTGGAACAGAGGTAAGAAGCAGCAGCAGATGAGTAATAGTAAATTGTAATGAGTTTGTGCTTAAAAAGAAACTCACACACACACGCACGCACACACACATGCATTGACAGCGATGGGAGACTCGATTGAATTTATTGCTAATCTTTTTTGTATCGAACTTGCACCTTGCACTGCCTTCTGCGCCGCATTAAATACATATTATTTTTAATTTATTACTCAATATACACATATGTAGCCGACCGTATATATTTATAAATATATTTATATATGTATATAAGTGCGTTTTTCTCGCTTTTCGCACAACACCAAATGACGAGTCAGAAAATTTCAAACCGACTGCGAGACCGTTTCTGCTGCTGCTGCTACTGCTGCTGCTGGTAGCTGGCAACGACAACGACGACGCGACATCGCCACACACAATGGAAATTTTGCTCGTCTAGCTTTGCTTTTGGTTTTGAGTAGTTGCTAAAAGAGAGCGAGAGAGCAACAGCTACGGCCTATAGCAGCGAGTAGCGAGACACGAGCAACAGCAGCCCACTCAAAAGCAGATTTGTGAGTTCTCTCTCTCTCTTTAACGAATAGCGGCGTTTTGCTCATTTTGCAATTGAGCGAGATCGAGAGCGGAGAGACCAGACCGCGCGTCCAAACAAGTTTGTTTTTGAGTGTCTGTGTGTGTGTGTGTGCATGTTTATTATACGGACGCTTACTCTCTCTCTCTCTCTAGGTCTCACTGTCTCTTTTGTGCATCGCCCTCTGCTTTTGAATGCTGTCTGGTTAGGGATGCAACTTTTTTTTTTTAACCGGAGAATAAACCAGATCGATTTGCTCAACTATGGCGCAGACAAAATGGCCAGGCGAACGAAAAATTATGCCCACGGAATTTGTGTTGTGGGAGCGAGTGTCAATGATCTGCTGCACTGGCTGAACATAAACATAAACCAAACATAAATTTTAAAGAATCAGAATTCAAATCTGTAGACTTCATGTTTTATGCACTACACAACACTAAACACACACACACGCATACATCTATGCATATAGAGTGCGAAACGTGATACATAGACAGCATTCCTCTCGCATTCACACGCACACACACAGACTCAGTGGCGAACGCACCTATGTGTGTATGTCATACATACACACTCACACATGTATATACAAACGTAGCAGTGACGCGAGCAACCACTTTCGTAGGTTTTCTTTCGAATGTGTGGTACACATCTTTTTTTGTTTCTTATATATTTTTTGTTTAAATTTGCCAAGTGGCCGTTTTGTGTACTCGATTTTTGTATATTCTAATTAATAATTTGTACTTTTTACATAGATGCCGCGACAGTTTCTATCTTCCCTTCGTTTGCATACACATATGTATATAAATATATGTGCCCTCACACACACTCAACCACTCACTCACTCACACACATTCACACAATGATCCCCTTTCCAGCAGCGGCAAACATTCCAATTATCAATGCTATTGCGGAAATATTTAAAATGCAGTTATGTACATAGCACACATTGCAAGTAATTATGCTGGATTGTTAAATGGCTGCACTGTTATTTTTATATGTGTATTAATTTTAATATGCTTCACACTCATGGCCTTGTCTCTTTCTCGCACGACACACATACGTGCATATGTATGCGGATGTACGTATGTATGTATGCACGTATATGTATATATTTTCGCATTTCTTTGGCTTTGACTCTTTTTTATCATTTACATTTCTTATACGCTGTGCCACTTTCTATTCACTTTTTATGAATTTAAAAACACGCATTTCTTAAATTTAACCGGCACTATATACTCCGCTAGCGTATCTTTCACGTACACACACTTGGCGGTTTTTGCAGTAATTTTAAATTAATTAAAATTCACGGAGCGAAAATTTTTCCAGCAAACTGCCGTTTTCTTTGCGTTTCTACGTCCGAACGTCGCGACGGAGTGTTGGCAAGCGCCCCAGAATAAGCGTTGCATTTGGTTGAGCAATTCAGCTGTTCGCAATAGGATAGTACGCAGCTCACTCAAGCTGCTCAAATTAGCAGTTTATGATGGAAAGCAATAAGTCAAATGTTTGGATAATAAATTATATTAAAATTCTAATATATACACTATATGAAACATGAATTAATATAGTTTATGTTTAATATCATTTGCTTACCAATAAGCTGAATGGGTGTAACTATCGATATTAACTATTGCCTAAAAAAGTTTTTAGCTACAAAATAAAAGAGGGTCCATTCAAATACTATTTCATTAAAAACTTGTTTATTGGAGTTTACGCTAATGAATTCTTATGCTAAAAACTATAATAAATAATTTTTATTAAATTATATAGTTGGCGGTGCACACAAATCGAGTGTTGGATAACTATCGAGCGTCGCAAAAAAAAAAAATACCAAAATACCAAAATGGGCGATGAAGAGACGCTGTCGATATCAGCACTGTAAAAATAACATCGCTATCGATACACGTAGCTTTTGCTGTTCGGAAGTCAGCGATAATAAATGAGTTTATGTTTTTGTGTATAAAATGGCAACGAAATTAAATGTAAACATACGAACGCTGCTAACAAACTGCGAGGATCTGGCCAAAAGCGAGGACAACTTTTGGCGCCTGCAGAAGTTCCTCAAGTCACTAGACACGATGGTTGCCGAGCTGGCGGCGATGGAAGAGTGAGTGGGAATATTTTCTTTCTGCCCGAAATAAAATATATAAAAATGAAACTCAACTCACTACTGCCACAGTCCGTCGAGTGCTGCACGCATACCCAGCTACCTGGAGCGACTGGAGGCACTCAAGCAAACAACGGGATACACGACGACAAACAACAATTCGAAGCCAGGCGCCAGGAGCTCCGACTCGGAGATTGCGCTGCAGGAGATGCGCCAGCTTCAGAACACAGCCAGGCACAATGAGCTGCGCACAGAGCTGCTGCAAGGTAGGAGCAGAAGAAACCAACTATTCAGTTGCATTAAGCCCTGCCCTCCCTCCCTCTTCCCACTTACAGATGCGGATGCACTGCGTCGCCGGAGAGTCGTTGATGAGGCGTCGTCGCCCGGCGAAGCCGGCAACGGCGGCAACAACATGAACATGAACGAGGCTGTCAAGTATTACAACAATGCCCAGGAGAAGATCACCGAGCACATGCTCTCCCTGACGCGCAATCTCAAGGAGCAGACGGAGACGGCCAATCGCATTATCAAAAAGGACACCGAAATGGTGTCCCGCTCCACAGGCGTCGCCGATCGCAACATCCACACGCTGGGCAAGGAGGCCGAGAAGCTCGAGCAGCACTCCCGCAAGGCCTACAAATGCTGGCTCTGGCTGATGTTCGTCTTTGTCATTGTCGTCTTCATAGGTGAGTCGAAATATGCGTTGATTCCCTCTTTACTCATCTCTCTCTCTCTCTCTCTCCGTCTCTTTGCAGCCATGGTGCTCTTTATGAAGATCATGAAGAAGAAGAAGACGTAAGCTCAGGCTCACTCAACGACTCTTCGAGTGCGATTATCATAGTTCAATAGGTTATCGGCCCAATAGCTAATGGTGTAAACAATGTGGGAAAAGGCATTAAACGAAAGCGAGCGCAAGCTGGAAAAGAATTAAACTAATTTGGAACTGCCTGATGAGAGGGTAGCTTAACTATGTGGCACAGTTGGAGCTGGTGCATGGCAGGCATAGCTGAATATATGAAGATATATATATATCTGATTGAAAGCGGAGCTTATTGGAGGGTGCTTTAAAGTTCTTTAAACTAAGCTAAATCTATTTTATACACCCTAATTAACTTAAAGCCTCAAATTCACTATGTAGAAATAGCTTGTATGAGGCAGAAGTTGCTTGTCTATAAGCTCTATATGAGCCTGATCTGACGGACAGCTTATCTAAGCCTGATCTGACAGACTGTTTCTCTATATATAAGCCTGATCAGTCAGACTGTGCTCAGTCTTATCAGTTTCCTAAGTCTGCTTTCTCTATATGTATTTAAATATCTAAGCTTTATGCTCAGTTATATATATATATATATATATATATATATATATATATATATATAGAGTATATAATCGAGGCACTTAGTATCGGCATATGGCAGCCTAATCGGCCTGATCAGCAGTGTTTAGTTTATAGATAGCTTAACTACATGTATAAGAGCCGACTCCAGGAAAAGTCTAACTCTATATAGCAGCCTGATCAGCAGTGTATAGTTGATATATAGTTATACTATTACTATAAGACCTGTCCAGCCTAACTCTGCTTTGCCACCTTCACGGGTATTAAAGCGTCTCATACAGCCCACTCTCAATTTCAGCTATATAAAAGCAATTTCCCTTTTATACAGTTATCAGACAATCTCTCTCTTTTCCTTTGCTTTGCAAGCATATTTAAGCTTCCTCCTCCTTCTTCCCATTTTATTCATATTTAAGCGCAAGCATTATATATATATATATAGTATATATCAGTATATCAGTATTATAGTTCGTTCAACAATCTCGTGTCTCTACTCCGCCGGAATCAGCTGCGTAATGCCATTCTTGGTGATCAGCTGCAGCAGTGAGCCCGTTTTGGGTCGCTCCTTGGCCAGCGTCCACTTCTCGAAGAGTTCGGCGACCTCGGTGACAGGTGTCCAGCTGCCAAAGTCCGCCTTGGGCATCCACTTGCGATTCATGGGCGTGTCCAGGGTAACGGGTAGAATGGATAGCACCAGCGAGTCGTCGGGCAAGCCGGAGTTCTCGCCCGCCAGCGAGCGCGTCAGCTGATGCACTGCAGCCTTGGCCATGCCGTAGCCAATCATGCCCGGTGTGCCCTCCAGCGCAGGCTTGGCGCCTGTCAGCGCCAACAGGCCACCTGGCTTCATGTGGTGTGCCGCCAGCGTGGCCGAGATGCAGCTGCTCCAGACGCTCTGGCGCCACATCAGATCCGCATTCTTGGCCAGATCTGGAGGAGGGAATTTCAATGAGTTCGGGCCTTGGTCTCGAACTAAAGCAGTGACTCACCTTTCTTGGCATTGCCACCTGCCCAGCCGCCAGCCACACAGATGACAGCGTCCAGCTTCTCGCCAGCGAGGGAGTCGCCCACCTGCTTGACCACAGTGGACTCCTGATCCTCCCAGCTGGCGTCGCGTGGCACGACAATGCTGACGTCTGCCTTCTCGTTCTCACTCAGGTCAATGCTGCCAACCCACTGGAGGTCATCGGATGAAAACAATTGCAATTATGGAGAAACAATAATAAAAGTGAAAGGGAAGGGGAAACTCACAAAGTCTTTGGCTTTGAAGTGCTCGACGCAGGCGGAGCCAAGGGCTCCCTTTCCTCCATAAACGAAAACTCGGCCTGCGGACATAATGCGTGCTGCCAGCTTGACGACTTGAACGCAACTGAACTCAAGCGAGAGCAAGGAATTCAATTTTTAAGCTAAGCACGAGAAAAATGACTCAAAAGCGGCGGCTCGTGCGACGTTTTGCTGACTAAACGGGCGTTCGGGGTTTTTGGACTGGCAAACAAGTTTTCGTAATTGTTATTGTTGTTTGTGTGTTAACTTGTTAATTGACAGCTTTTCTGCTTTAATTTGAATTTCAAAACAAGAATGTAAACTTTTTTGTGCCGTGCGAAAAGCAACAAGTGCAAAAAATCAATATTGTGGTATTTTTTGAGCGGTATTTTTATGTTAACTGAAATGTTAAAACCATAAACAGCATTCCGATTGGCAGAACGGTGTCAGTAGCATCACTTCACAAATAAACAACAATAACTTAATAAAATAAAAAATATAGCAATTTTCACTCACAAGTCATAGAAAAAGCAGAAATGTCACATGAACTGTTGTCTTTTAAATCACAAATTTAAATTAACAGTTTAAATGTTAAGCCACCTGTAGATGTGGCGGCAAGTCGATTAATTGTCCAGTTTCTTTGAATTTTTGTATCTCATGTACATGTTAACAATGTATTCATTAACATTAGCTTTAATAACTAATAAAACATAAATTTTGCAACATTTCTTTAATAGCTGTTCTCTTAATGTTCGTGGGTTATATTTAAATTTAAAAAACATATACTTAAATATATCTGGCAGCACCGTTGGCCATTCACAGTGCACGTTTACGATATCCGAAAATTGCCATTCAGCACGGTCAATGTACACGTACACTCACACTCACACACGTACACGTACACACAATTTTGTCGTGATTTCTTTTATTTGTTTAAAACTAATAGTAAAAATACTGTTAAAGTGCATAGCTAAAATGTGCAACGATGTGTTGAGTGTTTTGCATACGTTTGCGCACAGTTCGGCGCAATAGGAATATCGGATATTCGCCAACCAAACGCAAAAGACAACAAATTGTTCGCAACAAGAGAGAGAGAGAGAGAGAGGGAGGAGAGAGAGAATTTTATGCTGCGAGCGAGAGTTATTTATTTCATAAGAAATTGTTAATAAAACTGCCAAAATGGAGCGGCGCGTTAAGCTAAAGACTATTAATCCGCATATAACGTGTAAAATATGCGGCGGCTATTTCATAGATGCAACCACAGTGACCGAGTGTCTGCACACATGTGAGTTTTGCTGCTCGTCTTTTTTCCTTTTCTTCTTTTTTTTGCGCTAATTGCCAGTTACAGTTGAAGTGTGGGGGAGCAGCACGAGCGCGAGCACCTGCACCGGTTGCCGTTTGCCGCTTGCTTTTACGCGCAGTCATGTCCAGCTGAAGCTAACAGCGGACAAGTGGTATTCCGTTACTTATACACACACTCACTCTTATATGCCCTGTGTTGTCTTATACGGACAACGTTGCCGGCTGATCGCGTGGGCGATCAATAGTGTCTAGTAATGTTAAATAGCTGGCAACGCCAAAAAGAAGAAAGCAAAAAGGAAACAGAATATAACTGTTATAGTTGGCACACACCCACACATATGTAAACACGGACTTAAATTTGAAACTTTACGCATTTTACAGTTTGCAAAAGCTGCTTGGTCAAACACTTGGAGGAGAAAAAGACATGCCCCACCTGCGACAACATAATACATCAATCACATCCGCTGCAGTACATCAGCTTCGATCGCACCATGCAGGACATTGTGTACAAATTGGTGCCAAAACTTCAAGAAGGTAAACAAATTGCCTTAAATCAGTTGGACTTCTTATTGAGCTCTCTCCATTTTGATTGCAGATGAATCGCGGCGCGAGCGTGACTTCTACAAGAGCCGGAATATGCCATGCCCGAAGGACATAACGCAAAATCACGACGAGGACAACGAGAAGGTGATGGACGCGCATGCCGAGTCCGACTTCCATCGTCTCGACGAGCAGGTCAACGTGTGCCTCGAGTGTATTAGCAATAACTTTAAGAATCTGCAAAGACGCTTCATACGCTGCAGTTCGCAGGCGACGATAACGCATCTCAAGAAGCTCGTCGCCAAGAAGATACTCAACGGCATCGAAAAGTATCGGGAGGTGAGCAGCACATCGCTAATTATAAAACAATTGCGATAACATTGTCCGATAACTCTTGCAGATCGATATACTGTGTAATGAGGAGCTGCTGGGCAAGGATCACACGTTGAAATTCGTCTATGTGACACGTTGGCGCTTTCGAGATCCACCGTTACGGCTGCAATTTCGTCCTCGTGTCGAGCTTTAACACAAGCAAATGCTAAAATGATCTATATATATATATATTTTTTATAATTTATTGACATAGTGCTCTATTATATATATATGAATATATATTTATATATATATATAAATATGAATCTTAGGAGTTCCCATTAGTGTTAGTTCTCTCTAAAACAACAGAAATATGTATGTATGTGTAAATGTGCATGTATATAAAGTCGGCATAGAGTAGTCCTTAAGTTGAACGTGATTAGCATTATCCTCGTGTGACTTTTGCCTGATTTAATCAAATTGAAGATCCCATCACGATCCCTCTCCCGTTCAATAATTGCAATATTTCTATGTTTTCCTTTTTTTTATTTTATTTTTATTTTTGCTTAGTTTCATGTGTATAATTTATTAATTTAATGTACAAATCAAAACACACACACACGAATGTATATAGCAGTTGAGTAAATAAATTTGTAATTATGTAAAGTTTAAAAATTCAGTTTGGCGCCGGCCGTTGATTCCTATAGCTAAATCGGGGATGCGGCCGAAAAGGGGGCGCTCGATGAGGAAATACTGGTCGCGGACGTGGATAGGGCGCAAAATAGGGATGCGCAGGATAAACAGGACGAGGTGGCAGGCCAACGCCATAGGGCACGGCGCCGTACATGGCATTGAAGTGTGGACGCTGCGGCGCTGGTGGCCAAGCCTGAAGGAGAAGCAATTGGTTAATCGACAGCAATGGATATGGAGCGAGCTACTCACATAGGCGTAGGGATAATCCGCAGCAGGCACTGGCACGGGCACCGTTATAATGCGTGGCGTTCGCGAGCGACTGCGACTCCTGCTCCGACTGCGACGTCGACGCGGTCTTGTGGCGGCTGCTGCGGCGGGCTTGTGGCGGCGACGCTCGTAGCTCCTGGAGCGGCGTCTGCGCTGGCAGCAATTACGCTCCGCTGAATGTGAGCGAGATCTGGCGCGCATCGGCCTGCCTCTGGGTGGTGTGGCTGGGCGAGTTGTCGATGTTTTTCTGTGCCGCAGGTTGCGCACTCGATCACGCTCCCTTGCCTCGTCCGCAAAGTAGGGGACCTTCTCCTTGGGGCGTGCACGCCGTCGCGTATCTAAATGCAATACACACAAAAGGAGCTACATTCAGTATTTAGCATTAGCATCTCTGCGCTTATCCAGAGTTTCCTCATTAGGGGCTCCTGCTCTGCTCAGGGCATATGCTGCGCGTCCTTTTCGGCTGGCCATTGGCGGCCTTTCACTTTCACAGTTTGTCACTAGAAAAAAAACAACAAAAACATTGTTTGCACAACTTTGCTTGAAAGAAAACGCCATTGAAACACAATACAAACCTCTTGGTGAACGTGAACTGCTGTCGGCGTCCATATTTAATGCACTCCACTTCACTGAATGCTATTGCTGCACTTGAAATTTACATAAATTACGCAGTCAAGGTTACGTGTTGCGCGAATGCATTTTCTGCCTGTGTGGTGTGACGTCACATCTCACGAGAATACAGCTGATTGCCGTTTCAGAATTTGATGAGTGAGTAATGTTTTTATGGGGTTCACTTGATTTTGTTTTGATATTGTTTTATATATTATAATTATAAAATAATACAAATTCTTAGATTAGGCGCATTGCGAGCAAAGAGTTGCAAGCAGCAACCTTATTTCCTCCTAATATTGAGCCGGGCTGCACAATAGAGATGTGTGCGTATCGATTAATTGCATGGCGATGCTTTTTTTATAAACTGTATCGATATATTTCTAAATTAAAATTACTAACCATACAAAATGTTGTTAGTGCTAAATTTAAAACTACATGTATTAAAATTAATAGTAAAAACGTATCCACAAAATCAAAATTTTAGACTGGTCTTTTGTTGTCATGGTTCCGTTGCAAATGCGGATACTCAGAGGCCTCCAGTGTCTTCTGATGAGATTCTCTCTCATGTATTTCGACTACAGAAGAGAGATAATCTTGTATATAATTTGTATGATTAGAGATTTGTCTACTTACGGCAACTTGCCGGTGAATGTTAGGCCACTGTGCACTTTGTCCATATGGCTGCGACAATAGTCGCTTCTCGCAAAGCATTCTGCGCAGTGGGGACAACGATAAGGGCGCTCGCCCGTGTGGTTGAGCATATGCCTCGCCAAGTGACCCTTGATTTGAAATGTCGACGGACAGATTGTACACTTAAATGGTCGCTCTAGGCTGTGCGTTATAGCATGTTTCCTGAGCGCAGCGATAGTTCGACATTCCCTTTGGCAGACGGCGCATTGGGTACTCCGCTTAAGCGACTTCGCCTGCTTGGTCAACGGCTTCACTTTGACGCTGGGGTTGTTTTCGCGGTGCCATCTGTAAGGCATTTGAGATTTGTATATAGGAAATAAATTTACTAACTTATTCTCTTACTTCTTGTGCAGGCTCAGTATGCTCAGGTGCGCGAACGCTTTGTTGCAAAGTTTGCATTTATACAGTTTTGTCTCCTCTCTCTCCTGATTTACGTCTTTTTCAGCTTTCTCCTGCTTCACTCCTTTTTCCGCTTTCTTCGGCTTTTTGTTTTTAGCATCTGGTTCCGTTTTCGTCTCTTTGGGCTCCTTCTTTACGGCTCGTGATTTCTGCGTGCGCCTTGCCAGCAGCTGGTGATAGTTGTCCTCGCACGTGCGCTTAAACCTATACGCATTTTGTGCGCTAAGGACGCAGCTCAAGCAGATTTGTTGTGGCAGTTCATCGTTGAGTTTGATGTGGCAGTCGGCGCATTCGTTCAGCATGTCCGCCAGGCACGGCTCCGGCTTACCTTTGTAAATTTGCTCGCGCTTAGCGAATATGTCAACCAACGTAACAGAGGCATTCAAACAGATACGACAAATCGCAGGTTCCATGTTTTGAATGTTTTGTTTTGTTTTCGCCAGAGCTATGCCAGCAGTTCTTTGGTGATCGCACAAAATACATATCGATAGATTTAAGATGTCGTGCCATGAATATCGATACAAAATAAATAAAGAAAATAATAAAAATAAATAAAAGCTTAGTTTTAATATTTAAAAATTCATTGAATACCTTCATCGATTATATTCATTATATTTATTATATATGGATCAACGTTTAGTTTCTGCCATATCTCACATTTGCTTTCTTTGATATTGTCGCTGGCATTCGCTGTTTGCCACCAGTGTGATCACGCACATATCGATAGCTCCCGCGTTCTCACCATGTCATATCGATAAGAAACAAGTAAATCGGTATTTGTTAAAAGAATAATTATTTATTTTCAACATTGAATAACATTTAAAATATATTATATATCAATTAAATGTGTAGTAATACATATTATATATTTGTTTCTCTTTTCAACTATTTTGATGCTTTGAATCCATTCATTTTAAATGCTTGGGTATTGATTGAAATTCAGGTGGTTAGCTATTTTCAATAGATTTTTTGATTTGATTTGAATTTTGGCGGTACTTTAGTCATAAGGCAATCCGTTACGTTTGGTCATGGCACAAATATCGAGTGCTTGCTGGATTCATATAAGAATATATGTATATGTATATAAGATAATTATTAATTCGTGCCAGAAATGCAGTTTTTGTTGTTGTTGAAAATAGAATTAAATAATCATTCTAAAAAATCCGTACGTTCGAGTACTTAATAATATTAAATTAAAAGTAGTTTATGTTGCAAAACGTTTTCAATTTGTAATACAAATATAAAAAAGTCGTTTGCTTTATATAAATACATTCTTGTCTTGGTTTTCTTTTCTTTTTCATAGTGGAATGTCGGAACGGAAGATGTTTTTTTCTTTTTGTTTTGGCTTTATTGCGGAATGTGAGTGAGAGAGATAGGGCGTGTGGGTGTGGGTGATTCTACATGTGTCGGGTGTTGCCAAAGTTAATGCCCGACTGGGTGGCGCCCTTATTGGAGCCGTACTGCAGGGAGATAACGTTCTGGCCGGCACGCAGCTGCTCCTCGCTGAAGTTGCGCACGTTCTTGTCCGCCTCCTTGGGGCCAATCGATGGCTTGTTGAAGTTGGAGGCCTAGATCGAAAGAGATTGACATTAGTATATATATATAGATCTATATGAGTGATCGGCTTACCTTGCGGCCCAGCGACTGCAAGCAGATGACAACAGAATTGAGATTCTGTCGCTCCCAGAGATCGACACTCTGGAAGGTCTCCTGTGTGGGCACTCCAAAGTTCTTGGCACACTCGAGGAATGCCGAAATGTTCTCCATGCACTTGAAGGCCATTTTGCTCTCGTTGACCTTCTTGATGCAGCCCGGCTGCAAGGCGTTGGCCAGCTTGCACAGGATCACGCCATCCTTGAGCACCTCAAAGAAGTTATCCGTATCGCCCGACGTGTTGATGGGCTCCGCTGTCACGGCCTTAATCCACTCCAGCGACTCCTGGGCCAGCTCCTCGCTGTACTTGGAATTGATCTGTAAGTGCAGTGGGGTAGATCCTTTAGTACATATACAACTATATATTATTGGGTATAACTAATTCCACCTTTGATTGATACATGATTGTTCCACACTCGACTCAAGCCGTTTCGCAAATGAAATCATGTCTAACCCATATATAGATTCTTTGCCTTATCTACCGCAATATTCTGCAGATAAGCCCTCTATCGTTAATTGAATCGTAAACATCGCACACATGACTATAACTCAAGTTTGGCTAAGGATAAGATTGCAGTCTCCAAGACAACGCCCAAAAATAAAACCCCCAATAGATGTTTCGCATAGTCATAAGAAATACTAGAAAATCTTGATATTTTGAATGCAGAAAATGTTATCGATAAATAAAATCGTTATAAGCTTTTGTCTCTGCCAAATTGTGAGCCAACTCACGTTCTCAATCTCTCTCTCCCTCTCTCTCTGCATGCATAACCATATTTGTGCATGTTGCGCTGCTTTAGCTGTTTTTAGCCGTATCTCTGTTTTGGCCATATAAAGCTCGAAAGCTTAAGCGCCAGCTGTTTGGGCGTCCTTCGCACCGTTTTGGCTCATAATCGAGGCCCACTTGTTGAGCGTTATTGGAGTGGACATGCGAAAAAATAAACACAAAAACAATCGAAAACCGCAAAAGTTGTCAATTGGTTTGCGTGTTAAGTTTCCATTTAACGGCGACTATGCGAGGGAGCGAGAGAGAGTGCGTGGGGAGAGAGAGAGAGAGAGAGAGAGAGAGAGAGAAACTGTTGTCACTTAGCGCCCAGTTATTAGTTTTAGATTTAATTGAATTGCTGTCTGCTAACTGATTGCAGATTAGCAGGAAATCTATTATTAAGGGTACTCCCACACTCTCTCTCTCTCCTCTCTTTCTCTCCCTCTCTTTGTTTCTATTAAAGTAAATGATCTCACAAGCATTTGTCGTCAATTGAGTGTTTTGTCCCTTTGATTGCATTGCATTTTTTTGCAATTGCTGAGCTGGCAAAAGTGGGGCAGTAACGACTGCGCCATGCCCTGTTTTTATGCGTTCAAGCATCCCTCAGATTATAGCTTTAGCACTGCTTACTCAAGCACTGCTACTCTTGTTAGTTTATAACTTCCTCTAACTTTATGCAGTCCAACTAATATACCCCATTTGTCTTTATTGCACAAAGTAACTCTTAAAAGCTGAATTGATTTCAATTTGCCTCAAAAGCCAATATACCCCTTTTGGAGCACTGTTGCGCATATGCTGATTGCTTTGTTTGCCCATGGCGTGTTCTGCCCCCTGTGATACGTCTGCAATTGGAGCGTTGCATAAGTAAAGGTGAATGCACTGCGCCTGTGCGCCCAACGAGTGCTCACTGTAGCCGTTCGTCATAGCGATAAGGCCAATTTTATGGGCTGCCCTGCTGGACAAGAAGAAGTTATGTGCTGATCAAGAAGCCGATATGCAGATAGAGACAGCCCATAAAAATGTAAATCAATGAAATAGTTTTATTTTTATGTCTTTGTCAACAGCTTGGCATGCTCTTGATATGCCCAGTAAAACGGCGATGTGAAGGGGGTGTGATGGGCTGAAGAAGCTATATATATATAGAGTAGTCGCAGCAAAATCGATAAACATCGATATCGAAGTATCTGTACTATACTATAGTTCAGATATATATATATAGTATTATATTAAGATATAGATATATAGTAGTATATCATAAGGGTAGCTTGCTCTTTTAGTATATCACATAACTGCTTTATAGCTCTAGCCTTATCTGAACGATAAATCCATCATCTGATAACTTTCATTAAGCTTTTGGCATATTCTAAACTTTATGAGAGCTATAAATAACCCACAAATTGAGCTCGTATTACTATTTGTTCTCTTCTCCCTGGTCAAGTTTCAATTGTTTATCGACAGCAATTATCGATACAGTTATCGACGCGCGCTTCAACTTAATTGAAAACTTCACAGATTTTGGCAAAGAACGTTTAACTGGCATTCAGGTCGGGGTCATTAGAGAAAACTGTTGACCCCAAAAGAGAAAGAAATAAAGCCGAAGAACAGAATCTGAAAATAATTTAACAATCGGTCCGAGCAATGGCTCAATTTATCATGTTTTGTGTGTGATTTTTCAAAAACAATTAATAAGAATTTCTATTGATTGACATTTTCTCGACACAAGCCGCCTGATAATGATCATCATCATCATGATGATAATTATGCTGATGATATGTGGCAGATAAATTGACGCCCTCGAGGCGTTATGAATAAATTTTGGCTTGAAAAAAAGCTTAGTTTATAACAGAGATTCTACTAGTGAGAGACGGTCCCTCGATTCATAAATATTATATATATATATTTAGATATATAAATATATATATATACATTCTCATACTCATTTACATACGCATAAATAAAATAGCCGTTAAGAGCCTAATCAATTCGCTCGATTTCTGGCACATTTGCGGTCGCCGCATAAATATTTATATAAATATTTATAGATATATCTCTCGATCGATCTGGCTATCAATTTCTTTTTACTTTTGTCTGGAATTTCGAATGACTTACAACCTGGCCTAGACAATAACAATACGCTGGCAAATTGAAAGTTAAACAGAAGTTCAGCAGGTGTAAGAAAGCTTTAGTGGGCAGTATCCAACTGGCAGATACCCTGCACTGACATGCCGAAGGGCTATGCATAAAACAAAATCTTCTAAATCTGTTCCTCCATCCAATCAATATCATCCGCCAATATACCCCTCTTGATTGGCTATAGGGCATGAAAATGTCTACAAGTTATATATTTTTGAATCTGCTTCTTTTTTTCACATTTTTTTCTCTCTCTTATTTATACAAATTTTTAATGAGTCAGCAGCCTCCGATAATTCAGTTGGCTGTTTTTGCTCTATGAGAGGTCGTCACGAAATTCGACGACGACTTTATAATGTTGCTGAGCATGAAGTACAGTTAATAAATGATATACATGCGACATATGTGATGTATATATACATATATATATGTGCATACATACATATATGCAAAGTTCTAGAACGTGTGTTCTGCCTTATCGAAAAAGAGAGTGCAAAATAAACGTCTGTACGTATGTAGAGAGGTCTTATGTATACGAAATATAATGGAGAGGATGTCACAATGGAATTTTTGCTTATCAACAACGTGAGCGTTCTGTTCTGATTGCACTCAACAAAATTGTGTATATATATATAAATATATATATTCTTGGGAGTCTAGGCCATGGCAGTTGGTCTCCAATTGGTCAGCGGGCCAAAGTTGTTAAAGCACCGTTATAATGGTTGCCCTCAAAAATGGCGTCTGCGCATGCGGCACAGCGCTACATACACTGAGCAAAATGAGCATGCAATTAGTAAAGTTTCTTTTAGACAGAGAAAAGATTTCAAAGAGAAAGAAATTAGCAGAGGAAGGTGGCTTAATCTTTTATTCTTTGAGCTTTCTGATAAATAGAAAGAAAATCTAAGCAAACGAAGACTTCTTGGATATATTCAGTTTATACGTTGAGTTACACACAAAAATATTATATTTATAATATTTAGGTTATTCAAGAAACATATATTTCAACTTTCAAGTCTGCCGCTCTTATAGTTTTCGAGTTTCAAGCAGATATCTATAATTAGTTAAGCTCAAAAACAGTTCCGTTCGCCCAGTTGACAGTGACATTGATGTACGGCTGGAAGCACATGGGCTGGGTACTGGGTCTGTGGGTCAGTTGATGAATTAAGCGCGATTACGCGCAATTACAGAGCAGCGCGACAATGCGTAGCAGCTGCGGGAAACTAATTAATTTTAACAGTATTTTTATTTTGATGGAGCTGCCTGATTGTGGGCTTTACTGTACAGGTTTCCTATGGGTGTTTTCGTTGCCCGCACGCAAGCCGCATTAGTGATAGCCAAGCCTGAAAGCCTCTTCATTAGCTCAAAGAGCTTTTAGTTAAATTAAAAGTGTTTGCATATGTACAACTCGCGCCCTTCCTCTCTCTCTATCTCTCTCTCGCTCTCGCCTTGAGTCCACGCTGAGCTGCGGGCAAACGAAACCGAACTCAATGTCCACCAACACAACAATTGCAACGCAAAAGCAAAATGCAAGAAAATAACTGTTATTTTAGCTTAGTCATAAATCGCAAACCGTTTTACTAATACCCTGTCGTTAAGCGGTTTTAATGTCTTGCACAGTAACTCAGCTGATTTCACAGCTGTTTTCTTGAGTGCAACTAAAAATGCATATACCCGCTGCTAATCAGTTTAAACGGGTAATGAACAACTGTTAACTACGAGCAGGCAGAGCAGCAAGGAGCTACACATGTGTGTGTGTGTGTGCATGCATGATTAGAAGGGAGTGCTTACTGCCGCATAAATCTAAGAGAGGCTGACGCAAGTTTCCGTTTCAGAAGACGCGCGTAGTGTATAAATGTATTGCACGCTCACTCCCTCTCTCCGTCGCTCTCTGTTACGCTTAGCGTGGCAACGGATCATTGCGTAATGATCTTTTTTGTAGGGATCAGCAGATGATGTCATTACTGAGTTTGCAATAATTCAACAAATGATGATTAGTTCGAAAATTAACAGTTGACGCATAAAACCTAAAAGCAACAAGACAAAAGAGAGCCTGCATGTGTGTGTGTGTGTGTGTGTGCGTATACTTATCCGCGATGGTACTTGTGTATGTGTGCGTATAGTTGTGGGCGTGGATGTGTGCCTGTGTTTTAGTTATGTGCAAACTAAGCGCCGCTTAAAAATAAACACAACAGCAAGCAATACCGATTGGCAAATCTGTTCGCCAGTTGCGGTTATTTTTATTTCCGAATTCGATTTCGCTTTCTTTTCGATGTGTCATGGCTGCTGGTCGATGACAATTACAAAGCATTGCGGGCGACCGATATTTGAGCGAAAACGAACCACAAAAAACACCAAAAAAAAAAAAGAGACAAAAGCACTCGAGCTTTGAATACCGCAAGCAAAATAAACGAGGTCAATTATGTGACTGATTTCAACTGTTGTTTTACGATATTTCTTACATTTTGTTTTGCTAAAATGTAAACATTGCAAAAGACAGCACAGTGGTGCGCAATAGCGCTAAAAATGTAACTACTATATACAAGTACATATATTTTTGTATGTATAAATCTAGCTCTTCTATTATATTTTTGGCATTCTCGAGTTTCACCGGAAATTCAAACAACATTTGATTTATGATCAAGTTGAGTTGAGCTGAGTTTAGCCATCACTTTTTATGGCTTATCTGAAAAAGTATGACTACAATTATGATTCGTAGGTACATAACTATAGTAGTTTTTTATACAGAAAAGAGCTCGACAAGTTCCATTTGGTAAACTGATACGGCGGGGAGCTTGCTTGCGGATGTATTAATGTGACCATATCTATGTTTGCATGCGTGTGTGTAGGTGTGCGGGTTCCAGTGATTACTATAGGTACGTGCTAACGCTTCTATGGGTACCCATATAGACGAGGCATGAGGAACAGACAAGCGAACGACTAATTAATGGCTACATGGTCAACGAGGGGCGAGGGTCGCAAGGGTTACAGTTAGGGTATGTCTAGAAAGCAGAATCGAAGAAGAGGAAGCGGAAAAGGGTATGAAGGAGGGAGGGGAGAGGGAGAGAGGGGGGTTGGCTGTTGCGCCTTCAATAGTTACTCGATTTTTGCTGAAATTTGAGTCGTTGCCATAAAAGTACACAAAAATAACTGCCAACCGACTCTACACTCACTCACACATACACACACACACACACACACACACACACACACACATAGACAGTCAAATGGACAAACAATTTTTTAAAAAGTTGATTCAGCGGCATGTTGTTTTTGTTTGCTTATGCCACACATACACACACGCACACACATTTCCACACTTAAGTGCGGCGCGCATGTGTGTTAGTGCGTCAAAAGGTGCTATCGCTACGTGGGGCGCTTTAGATACACTTGTCTAAAGCATGCCCATTTTGTCACTAAATATGTAACCAACACACATACATGCACTCTATATACGTATGTATATGGCTACACGTTAAGCAAATAAAGTAGATCAACGGAAAATTACTTATATTATATTTATAACAAGCTGCCATATCCATCAACTTCAATGAAATAAATCAAAAGCAAGGGCATTCACTGTTCGTCAAGTCGTAGATAACTTTCTTTCGGCTTCTTTAATATTTTTTTTTTCTTTCATTTTTAAAGTTAACGAAGACGGGCAGCTGGCAGGCATTCAGGCAGCCCAATGACATCATCGCGCTCTCTCGCTCCTGCGAAGCCGTTGATCGCGGCGAAAAGCAAGAGGAAACATAAGAAGGGAAGGGGGCAAGCCACGCGGCAAGCGAAGGGGAGACGACGCTAAGGCAAATGTCCCTCCAGTTGTTCAAGCTCGTTGTCTGTTCTGTTATGTTCTGTTTGACCAATGCTGTAACTGTATACATTGTTTTTGTAGTTGTCGCCCATTAGTGGATTGCACTTAATCCGTTCCCTCTACCCCTTCTCTCGCTCTCTCTCCCTCTCACATACCATATACAATTTCAAATTTCACTCACGTCGCAGGGACGGTGCATTGCGTAATTGCCAAGGGGAGCGCGGGGCGCATGGCGACACTGGGATGCATGCAAGCCCAGTTCCGCATATATACATATATACCAAGCCTACATATGTAAATTGCAGTAAATAAGCGTCACTAATGTCAAATTAGTTTAAAAGAGAAAGAGAATGCAAACAGAGCGAGGGCCGCACAGCGGTTGCTGCGATCCCTTTTGCTCCCTGCTTAGCAATTGGGCACCCATGAAGCCCATTGAGCATTAAAGAATTAGAGAGACAAAAATGCGCTCAGCTGCAACTGAACGAAGCCTGACAAAGCTTCGTTTAAATTTAATTTAGCTTCTACTCAAACTCCAGATTGTACAAATTACGCATGCATGGTCACATACTTAGATACACTCACACACGCATACACTCATACACATACACACAGTCATGCATACTTAAAGATGACTTATCAAAGCGTACTGCAAATCGGGAATGAGGTCATCTCTAAGACCATTTTTAGCCTGAATTTTGGCGCGCGAGCAAAGACGCAACTCAGCTTCAAATGCCCAAATAAAGGCATTGCAGCTTAGCAGTCACACACACACAAATACACATGCATACAATATTATGTTTTGTTTTTTTTTTTTTTTGGCAAAAATTTGGTTACCTTGCGCTGCGCTTCGGCCGCAAAGCCACTCTTGGGAGCACGATTCGAAGACATGTTAATGTTTGTTGTTGTTGTTGCTGCTGCTGGGTTTTTGGCTGGAAACGGGTTTGCAGGGTGCGTTGCGTTACGTTTTTTGTCGAAAAAAGTAGCTTAACGTTGCACTCTGGCCAATGGAATGTTTATCACAAATTGGTAATATATATATTTGTAACTTCACGCTGCGTACAACACACGTCCGCTCACAACAAATACTCAAAGCGCTTTGAACGTGCCGTTCAAGCAGACACAGCCAAGAAAACTTCAAGCCATTAACAGCGCTGTAATGTTAACAGCGCCAGCCGGTGAGAGCGGCAATAACAGAAAGTGAGCGTGGAGCCACTCTCAAAAGCTCTCCAACACAGCTGCTGCTATTGATGATGATGATGTCATAATGCACATGTCGCAGCTAACGGCTGTTTGAATGTTGTTTTTTCTCTCTTCTTTTTATGACATTGAAAGTAAAACGATATGACGCCTGTTATTAGTAATAGCTTGTGCTTTCATGCCTTATCACAGCATACCAGGCATGACCATGTCACTGCCTGATAATACTGCCTGTAAAAATAAATCTTTCGGGTTATTTTGTTGTTTTAGTTTGCCTTGAGAATTAGTTACATTTTATTCACATAAATATATATTTGTTATGTAAGTGTTTTTTTTTTTTTTATATATGTTTCAAAGATAAGAAGAGAATTGCATAATTGTTTTTTTTTTTCAGTGTATTTAGTGAGTGTTTTTTGTGTTCTAAATAAATAGAGGGAATTGCTTTTATAATTGTTTTGTTTTTGCACATATAATTGTTATATTAAATATACATAGCTCTAAGAATATGTTTTTCATATATTTTCACTGCAGCCAAGACAAGTTTTCTTTTCTTCTTTGTTTAGTTATTAAATATTTCAATTGTCTTTTGATTATATCGCCTTTAGTTTGTAGTTAATTTTATTTATTTGTTTAAACATAGGAAAAAGCATTCCATTTAGCTAGACAACTACTATTAAACGGATTAAATGTTGTTTTTTATCAATTAATTTTTAATCTTTTTTTTTTTTTTTGCTCTCATGCATGTTAAGGCCCTCGCGCTCAAGTACAAGTGGGTGTGGCACATATATACACATATGTAATATATATATATATGCTATATAGACTATGGTTTATTTGAAATATTGTTTTTATTCTTTACAATTTCAGCTTTTTGGGTGCATGCTAAATAATTTTGCTAAATTTCGCGTTAATTAAAAAAATAATCATAATTTATTTTGCACATGGATAAATACAAATTACAAATATAGACGTGTGTATAAAGAATATCGAAAATATATATGTATATGTATATGTATATAAGGACTGACGCGAAAAAATAATATACACAGAGAGAAAAACACAATTACATTTAAACAAGCAAAACTAAATGAGCAGAATTTGACAGATTAATCAAAAAAGATTTCTAATTCCTAGTTACACATATATATATATATGTATATGTATGTCTATGCATGTGTGTGTGTGTGTGTAAGCACTGATATCTGATATCTGTGTTTTTTTGTTTGTTTACATATTGAACATAGAACATTAATAGTATCAGCAAATAATTTCAGACAATATTTTTCTTTTCGTAATTCTTTCACTTTCATTTCTTTTAATAAATAATACCTCACGATTCGTTGGCTCAACGTATTTTTAAACTTAACTTATACAAACAACTGTGCAATAAAAAAATTGGGCAATAAACACACAGTGGAGGAGGGGGCTCTTGGGAGGGGGTACGGGGGAACAGCGCCCAGCATTGAGGTCGTATGTAAATCGTATTATCATCTATTACATTATCCCATCATCTCTCGCTCTCTCTTTTCACACATAATATGATGCCCCATGCTTCGTCTCTTATTTCTATATATAATTTTCAATTATATATAACGCAGAGTGTGGGGGCACTCGCAAGCAACGTTCCTGTTACACACAATAATAATCATAATTATAATTATAATTATAATTAGCAAAAAATGTTATTAGAAATCATCAATTTCTTTGTTCTTAATCTTTTTGGAACATTCTGATATCGAATTGCTTAGCATGTTGATGATTTTGGGATTGATCAGCATTATATATATATCCTTTTTTATATGGTTTATCAGCATTCTCTTTACTTTAGTTTTGTGTCTTAGTTCTTAACTAATATTACATGCAAACGCTTTCTCTTCATTTCTCTTTTGCAGCTTGGCCTGCTTTACGTTTAGTTCTCTTTTATATATATATATATGTATATAATAAAGTGTATATAGTTTTTATAAGCATTTTTCCTGTTCGTTTTTTGTTTTGTTAGTATCGCTAGTAACCATAATTTGTTGCCTTTCGCCACGTTTCTTTCTGCTTCTTTACTTTCCTCTCCTTTCCTTTTCTTTTTGTTTAACTCAATTCTATAAATAAATACTCCACACACATTTAGCTATATATCAGTTTTTGTTGATTTTCTTATGTTTTCCGTTTGTTTTTTAAATAGTTTAGAAAACAATCTGGTTTTGGTTAACCTCAACGAATTCACAGCAGCGATATATCTGTAAGTATGTGTACAGAGATTAGTATATATAGTATATGTACTAAGTGTATTTCGCAATAACTAACCTTTATTCTCGTGACTATCAGCAGTGACTAGCGTGTTGTTTGCCGCTGTGCTCGTCAGCAAGCTGTTGTTGTTGTTATTGTTATTATTATTATTGTTATTGTTCATGTGCAGTTGTTGCTGCTGCTGTTGTTGTTGCGGCTGATGGGACTCTATGCTCAGATCGATTAGCTGCGTAACAGCCGGATTCACTGCATCCTGCAGCAGGTTGATGTCGCTGCAATGAGTAAAGCCCATTTAGTGGTTGTTCATGTTTTTGTTGCTCTCGACTCACTTCTTGTTGTTCACATTCTCGATATGGCCATTCCCATTGGCCACTGCTGCTGCAACTGTCACAGCCGCTGTTGTTGTCTCCACATGCAGCTTGCCATTGCTCACCTCGTACTGTTGCAAATTGTTCTTAGCATTCTCATCAATTATCAAATTTGAGAAACTGTTTATCAAAGAGTTCTCTTTGTCCAGCACCGATTGCTCATACATGGCCTGACTGTTTGGTGGCTGTTCCAATGACTCTGTCTCTGTAGCTGCTGGTGCAACTGCATCATTGATTGTGCTGCTGCTGCTGGGCGAGCCGCCAGTCGAGTTACTGCTGCTGCTGTTCGCGTTATTTGCATCCTTGGGTGCTTCAGCCTTGGGGTCCGAGGATTCCTGAAAGGTAGTTCCAATTAAAATATAAAGAAAAAAGTACATGGTTAAGCTCTGGTTCCTTGACTACCTTGACGGGCGTGGCAGCTGCACCGCCACCTTTACGTGTTCGGGACATAATTGCCTCGACACGTTTGCGTCGCTCTTCACGCTCCTTTTCCTCGCGCTTGAGCCGTTCGGCCACCTCGACGCGTTGCTTTTCAGCTTCCTCCTTGGCCTTCTTTTCGGCCTCCTCGCGCTCAATGCGCTGGCGTTCCTCATCCTCACGCCGGCGCTGTTCCTCCTCTTCGCGCTGTTCGGCTTCCTGTTAAAAGGAATTCGATTTAAGTCCGATTTCTAGATTCCATTTGCCTGTCTCTTACCTCGATGGCCTTGCGCAGACGCTCCTCCTCGCCGCGCCGCTGCTGTTCGGCCAAGCGTGTGGATTCCTCTTCGAATAGCCGCTGGCGTTCGGCCTCCTCCTCTTGTGCCTTGAGCTCGGCAAGGCGCTCAGCCTCAAGCCTTTGGCGCTCCAATTCCGCCTGTCGTTCGGCCTCCTCGCGGGCCAGGCGTCGTCTTTCGGCTAATGCGGCCTTAGCCTCCTCCTCAGTCGTTATCTTTTTGGCTATCATCGATGCGGTCATCAAATCGTTGCTGTTATTGCCATCTGCAGATGGGGGCGTCAATTCGCGCACCTCCGAGTTCTCCTTGCTGCCGCCATTACGCAATGTCTTCTTAGATTCCTGTGGAACTTGAGGCTGTGGTTGTGGCTGTGGTTGTGGCTGAGGCTGTGACTGTTGCTGTGGCTGTGCCTGTGGCTTCTCATTGCCCTCGTCCGCCTTCTCATCCACATTGACAGTTGCAACTTCTGGAATTGGCTGCGACACTGGCTCGTCTTGTGTCTTAGCATCTAGTTGTAGAAGTTGCTGCTGCTGCTGTTGCTCCTCCTGTTGCTGTTGCTGCTGCTGCACTTGCTCTGTTTTTACATTGTTTAATGCCTCCTTTTCCGCTTTGCTAACAGCCACCACTGCTTCAGGAACTGGCAACTCTGCTGCGGGCTGTTCCACTGGCTCCTTGCCCACACCGTTTGCCTCTGGTGCAGCTGATATCGTGGAGCTGCTGCTGCTGCTGGTCACAATCATGGACGTGCTCATCACCGACGGAATAGGTGCAGCCTTTATTGTGGACTCCTTGTTGCGTCGATTAATGCGCTCCATGCTTCCGGTGCGACTGCGTGGCTGCGCCTTGGAAGCGGATGCAGACTTTGGTGGCAGCGTTTCCTAAAATCAAGCAAAATGAGATGAAGATAAGTATGAAATGTATAAAATAGACAGGAATATAGAAAGCTCTTCAATTGGACAAATGTCTGATATAGTTGGATGCTAACCCGCTTTTGTGGCGTCTTCTTTTCGGCGCTGTGCATGCGCGTTGAGCTGGAGGTGACGATCATTGAGGTGGACATGAGGTTCGGTGTTCGTTTGGGTGTCGTTTGTGCTGTAGACGTGGATGGCGATGAGGCCGTTGTCTTCAGGGGCGGCTTATGAGTGTCCCGTTTTAGTTTGTTCAACTCTGTGGGAGGATGAGTTCAGGATTAGGATTAATGTTATTGAATTATATATATATATGTATCTCTCTCACTTACCGTCTAGGGACATGCCAGTGCCTGCTATGCTAGCTGGTCGCGGTTTCCGTGGCGCTGTCGCTGGACGCCGTGCCACGGGATTGGCTGTGGACAACGTGGTTGATGTGGACATTGCGCTGCCGGGCCGCGAGCCGCTCAGATGACCATGTCCGCCAGGTGTTACATTCCCAGAACGCGAGCCTAAAGTAAGAGAGGATTAGTTACGCCTGTCACTTTGAGAGAATCTGTTATATTCATATTATTTAGATCTTTTAGTTATATATATATATGAGCAGGTGAGCACCAAATAAAAAATAACGTGATTTGTGAATTGTGACCGTCACCAGAGAGAGAGAGAGGTAAACAAAAAGTGGAAAGGGAATAAAACACTAGAAAATAAAGAAAGTCCTAAAAACAAACGAGTTAAACAAAGTACCAAACATAGAGAAAGACACAATTACGTAGAGTGGGCAAAACAGAAAAAGACACAAAGCATTAACCAAAGTATAACCTATGGAGATTGAGTGTAAGTTGGTGGTTGTGTGTGTGTGCGTGTGTGAAGTGTGTGGAGTGTGTGAATTATGTATATAATATATAGTTGAGTCCATATGAAATCGAACAAACAGTGGACAATGCGCAGCACACAATATGGACCCATGAACGCCGATTGATCGATTGCACAGGTACAAATGTTATCGATTTGAAATATGCTCATATTGTTGCTCAGTTTCGATAAATATCTAACGATCGATTCTTTATATTTGGAGGAGATTTACAAAAGTCGTTAATCATCAGTCTTAAATCATTTTCAGGCATTGCTGGTTTGTTGGACTGCAAATGAAAGTCCATTGTTATCGATAAATACTACTCTATGTGGGACTATAAATATTTTAAGTAGAAGTTTAGATAAGTAATAGTGTTACATTACGAGTTCAATCTATATATTTTAGATAAGTTATGAGTTCTCTTGATAAGTCGTCTATATAGTACATTATGGAATTTATCGATAGGCTGTAGTTGAACTTAATGAAATATATCGATAAGTAAGATTCCAACATTATAGGAAGTAGGGCATAATGTTGAGATAATGATGATGTCAATACATGAATTAAAGTCTAGCTGGCGATAAGTTTACTTATCGTACTTGATAATACGATAACAGCAACTAATATGCTCTATTAGTGAGGTGTGTGTAGTTTGTGTGCCATATGTTGTTCGCATAAGAAAACAAACCCGTTAGCTACTTTTTAGAGGATTACTAGGTGTGTGTGTGTGTGTGTGTGTGTGTGTTTGGAGATGTCAAATGGTCCCCTCTATGCTAGCCACCGCGGAAGTATAAATATATATGTATTTGGGTATTTTGTAGTTGTTTTGTTTTGGATGTTGTTGTTGTTGTTGATCGCACACACCTGCATTCACTAACAAACTAGAAGAGTTCATGAGCAACAATGAGTTTGGATCGAGGTCGTGATAACGGTAGTAGTTGGGGTTAGTAATAGTAGAGTTCGCATATTGCTGCTGGGCACGCCTAGACGACAGGTTGTTGAATGAGGCAAATGAGCTTTGAAGATATTTTTTAGTTGCTGCTGTTTGCAAGCCAAGATTCGATTGGCGTTGTTGTTGTTGTTGTGGGTAGTGGTGGTGGTGGTGTTGTTGGTGGTTGTTGTTGGTGGTGCTGTTTGTGGTCGACCACGAATAGCTTATCTGTGTCATGCTCTTACTGGAGTCACGCTGACCGTTGCCCAGGGGCCGAAAGCTTGTCGAGATGCCGCCACCCAGCGAATACTTTCCACGCTCCCGTTGGGCACAGCCGGCCAGATGAGTCATGCTGCGCGACATAATGCCAGCCGCTGTCGATGTGCCGCTGCCACCAGCACTCGCGCTGCCCGCTCGCTTGCCCCTGGCCGGCCCACGCCGACCGCTGGCACTGTGGCCACCCAGCGAAGCCGTCTCGTCCAACATTTCCAGCTCACGTTCACGCCGCTCCCGCTCCAGAATGGCACGCATGTGCTCACCATTGCGACGTATGGGCTGGGCCAGCTGATCCAAACGGTTCATCGAGTAGGCGCGTCCTACTAGGTGGGTCGGTGGTTGTTGTTGTTGTTGGTGATATGTAAAGTGGAAAGTGGTTCAGAAAGTGTTGATGAATCAGAATCAGTATCATTGTAGCATTGTTGTAGCTGTTGTAGTTTGTGGTTGTGGTGCTTGTGGTTCCTTATGCAGCTATATATATATGCTTTTATATACACAGTAGACGTCACACTAATGGGCACAGAGTCTTGCTACAATATGGGTGGTTGGGTGTTGTGTGTGTGGTGTTTAGTGAGTTGTGAGCAGAACTTGTCTAATATTATATATCTCCGAGTGGAATCAAAAGCAAGAGGAAACGAAAGGCCAAACCTCTCAAATGGTCACACAGCGGTCATTGTTGTTGTTGTTCTTGGTTGTTCCTAACTGAATACGCTGATGAAATAATGTATGTATATGAATAATGTATGTGATGATGATGATGATGAATTCAAAATCATGACAATCAGCTGGAGAGCTGGATGCTGATGGTGATGACGATAGCTGGAGGCTGTAGAAGTGATTTTGAGCGGGGGGAAGGGAGGCTGGGTGGGTTGTGTGGCTCGTTCTTACCTGGGGTTCTGGGCGTGGTGCTCAGTGAGCTGCGCGAACCGTAGTGCCCGTCTCGAGGGCTGGGTATTGTCGGCATGAGATCCGTTTTCCTGCGGTAAACGCTTCGGAACATCATGTTCTGTTGTGTTGTGTCAACGATATCTTCTGCAATTGTGGTTTTTGGGATTTGTTTTTTGTTTTTGTTTTGTTTTTCTTTTTGTTTTTCATTTGATCAAAAATGGTTGACCGAAACTTGGAACTAATGCAAAATGTATCATCGAGTAACCAAAGCAAAGGCTAAAGCAATTACCATGCCAAGTGTGTGAGAGAGAAAGAGAGCAAGAGAGCTACTAAAAATCGGGTAGTTGGAGCAAAAAAATATGTTTGTACAAAACTAGAGGCCGCCGCTTGGAGGAGGGAGAGAGCGTTACATAGGGCGTGACATGTTAGGGCGTACAAAAAACCTAATTACAAGAGCATTGCAGCTATCGATAGTAACAGTTATCGATGACATCGATAATGTTGTCAAAGGCATTCAGTGTTAATAGCAAAGTGTATCAAATATCGATAGCAGTAATCGATCAATAAGTCAGTTAATCAATAAAGTTATCAATAATCATTCAATATCGATTACAAATCGATACATTTAAATAACAAATAACTATATTAATTATCAACATCAAGCTATTTATCGATCATGACAATCGATAGCTTTCGTGCTCATCTTACAGGCTTCTTTTTACAGGGTACAATTATTAGATCATGCAAAAAAAACATGGGCGCATGCCGGTTAGGAGAGCTTCGTAGAAAAGGTCGCGGTTAGGGCATAAAACAAATAAAATAGGGGAATATAACATAACAAAACAGGAACAATAGAGAAGTAGTAGAAGTAGGAGAGTAGAGAAGAGGAACACCCTCACCCTTACGATATGAGTTATTGTTGTTGTTGTGGCTTGCAGTTGTTGCTGTTGTATATGGTCTGTGCGCAGTTGTGGTTGTTGTTGTGGAAGTCAGTTTTTGGGCGTTGTTCTTAATGGGATGGGCTGGCCCATCGATATTTATTTCGCTGCCAGCTATCGATAACGAAAAACGCTTTGGCGGCTCATCATTCGAATAGCCCCAATTGAATACCTCGTACATGGACGAAGACTTACGGCGATGATCTGTGTGCAGAGGTGTATATATGTGGGGGGCAGTTTGAACAGAGAGTGTAAGAGAGAGAGAGAGAATAAGTGAGAAACAGTGAGAATTGAAAAAATTAACAATAACTGAAGCTAAACGTTTTGGAATTAGCTAAAGTGACGAATATATCAAAATATATATTATAAATCAAAAGAGGTGTAGGATAGGTGATATTGAAATCAAGTTAATAACTTTTTGCACACAGCTGCAACAGTTCACAGGTTGTTGGGAAGCGGTTATATATAGACATATAGTTATCTAGTATATATGGTGGGGAGATTGTCACGTAAACAAAACTTGAGTTTTCTTTTTTGTTCTTTGTAAATTACGAGTGGTTTGTCTAAAGTAATATTAACTGCAAATAAATAGTTAAGATTAAGTGTTGATTCCGTGTTGTGTGTGTGTGTGAATGTTTGGGTGTGTCTGTGACAGTTCGACCGAAAGTTGCTTGGATGGGGCGGATACTACTACTACTACTACGAACTCACCATCGTGTCTGTCCGTGGATGAGGAGGTACGCTTCTTAGCACCACTATCGGCGAGTTCGCGCTCGGAACTGCGACGTGAGAGCGAGGCGCCCGCTACGTTTGATATAGATGTGGAACTACAAGTGTACAAGATCAAAAACAATATTACGGTATCCATATAGTGTGGCTAGACTCTAGAGACGCACCGTCTTTGACTCCAGAAAGTGCTGGGCGATACCAGGCCATAGTCCGCAGGCACATCCAGCAAGCGTGGCGTTGACGAGCCGAAAGCAAAAGCAATCGAATTCCTATCCCGTTTCTTTGTCTCTATTCGGGATTCGCGCTCCTGCAAAGCCAAAAGGTAGAGTTCAGTATATAGAGATATATGTGTGTGTATGTTCGACCCACCTGATTCTTTTTGAGTATATACTCTCGTCGCTCCTTCTCGGCCTCAACGATGGCCTTTTTGCGCTCCTCCACCTGATGACGTTTCTCTGTGTCACGCACGCGTATCTCCTCGATGCGACGACGACGCTCCTCCTCCTTTTGTTCGCGATACTTTTGTGCCGCCTCGGCCTGAGCTCGCAGCTCTTCGATTTTTCTCTGTCTCTCCTCATTCTGTCGATCGCGCGCATATTTCAGTTTCTCCTCTCGGTCTTTCGACGCTGTCAAAATGTAAAAACCAACAAAAATATATTAGATTTCTACAATCATCTTGATGTAGTTGCGATTGGGTGCGGGGGTGCTGGCGCTGGCGCTGCCATTGGCTGGCAGGTGTGGCAGCCAGCACGAACATTCCATATTTCACATGTAGATGCTAGTTTTAATCAACCAAATTATTTTGCTACCTGTGGCAAAAAAAAATTAAATAAAAATCGATAAAGCTTCAGCATTATTGCTCATACGCTGCTGCTTGTCTTCAATACCCTACACTCCTTGAACATAAGCAAAGAGGGTGGATTGCTGTTAGTTTTGCTTAGTTATAGAAATTTTGCCAACTACAGAAATAAACCTGTATTTTAAATAACTCTCCGCTTTTTCCCAGGGCATTAACTAGCTCATTCCCTTTATGAATCGGTTACCTGCAGGGCATTTGATAGTCTAATCAACTCAACCAGAACTGGAGCTTACTTGCCTTTTTTTTTGGCATTTGCCGGCAACGAGAGCCGCGCGACTTTTACAGTGACTGACGTCATCGCCGCTCGCTTTGTATGTATGTATGTGGGTCAATTGACAACAAACTACAATAACAATGCACACACACACAGGTCGCCCCCAGAGCCATGCGATGAGCAAATAAGGCAAAAGAGTAAAATATAAGCGCATAGTTGTTTTTTTTTTATTAAAATGACATTGAGCCATTGTGCAAAATAAAAGCAATAAAGATGCAAAACACGAAAAAAAAGACAAACAAACAAAAATATAAAAATTGTAAGAGCTACAAAAATTTAACCAAGTGGCAATTGGTCAACTAACTTTCTGCGCATTCGTTGTAATCGGCAATCGGCAGTCGCCAATCGCCGGGCGATAGCGCGTTATCGTTTTTATTGGTATTTATGGAATTTAATGACGTAATTGTGAATGCAAATGGTTCCTTAACAACTGCAACACAACTGGCATTGTATTGTTAGTCCCAGCTCTGTTTCTATTTTATCTCGAGACATTTCCATAACAGCAACGCCGAGATAGCGAAACATGCTTATCATCACCTGTGTGTGTGTGTGAATGATCATGCAAGAGTCAACAACCTTGAACGTTGGCAGACGACAACGACGCATCATCTATGAAACTACACATGCATGCACATATGTGTATACATATATATATCGCCCACCTTTTAGTGTTTTTCTTTTTTAGTCTGCTCCATGGGCTTGCTTTTGGCTCCGGCTGCATTAGCAGCCCACTCGCGCTTTGCCCCTAGAGACACAAGAATTTTGCATTGCCCTTGCGCGCTACCAGAGCATTCGGCTTTTGTCAGCCGGCATGCAACGTAATGCTGAGGCGATCTACGTAAGTGAAACGTAACGTAAGCCTTAGAGGGAATTTTTTCAGCTTACTTAACTTTCTCACTTTATTCTCGTTAAGCACTTACGTAGACGCAGCCTTGCTCAATACGTTACAAACTTGTGATCAGAAACAGCATACCCTACAGCAAGGGCAGTTCAGTTCAGTTCAGACTTTAAGCCCATGCTCATATCTCTGAAGTATTTCTAGTATATGTGACATATTTGTGCTAAAATTAAAAATTATGAAACTCTACATAGATTCCCTATATCGATTTGCCTTGGGTGCATGATATCATACAATAATATTAGCTTTTACGAGGGAAGTCCATAAAATAGCAGACCTATAAACATATAATTATTTATGCGCGCAGTAAGGGGATGCAATAGTCGCCTATGTAAAATTTACATAACACACACACACGCAGACACATACACCACACGCACACACACACACACATTCATATATAATAATTAGAGTAGTGTATTAAAATGGTTGTCTTACCTTTTCGCTCGGCGCTCCCCTCTCGGCTTTCTGGTCGTTTGGGTATGTTTTCCACTGCAAGTAAATAATAAAAAAAAGAATAAGAAAACAAAAGCAAAATAAACACTTCAGTTTGTGTTTTGGTTTCGTAAGAAATATTTGTTGTAAAGTTCATTCAGCCCCGCCGTCTACTACTATTTTTCCACGAATTTTCACTTGCTTTTTGCGAACACTCACTCGATAGAGTCCAAAAACGAAATGAATATGAGAATGTAACAAAAAAAGCGAAGAAAAGGAAAATCAATCGGCTTCTGTTTTGCACTTGTAGGGCAAGGAGAGAAAAAAACACGCACTTGATAAGTTGGCGGCGGCAGACGGACAAACATGCACACACACACAGCCACTAAAGCACACACACATGCAAGCACGCACGCACACAAACAAATGTGCAGCTGCAGCGCAGCTGCTGCCTCACGATGACTGTGGCTGTGGCTGCGATGACGGCGAAAATGTTTTTCCTCTGGAAACTTTGAACGAAATTTTATTTATAACTCAAAACTCCGGTAAGGGGGGGATTTAGCGCTGGCAAAACAACAGCCCCACACACTCTAAGGAACTTGAAAAAACACACGGGGGCAAATTTCACCCATATGAAGCAAACACTTCTGGCTTCTTCTTTTTTTTTCGTTCGCTTTTTCGAGTGTGAGTCGTCGTTGTCTTGGTTGCTGCTGCTGCCCATTCGACCAACAAATTTTTCTCGTGGCTCTTTGTTACGCGTATTGTTTGTTCAATTCTTGCACTGGCCATTTAACGCGCACTGTTTTGTAGTTATATTTTGTTTGGTTGTTTCGCGTTTTTATGCATACCTGCTGGGTTATTCGAATAATTTTCTTGCTGGCCCTCAAGACTCGCCATATTCTCACTATATTTTTTTCTACATCTACACTTATCGATACTGAGCACACAACTATCATGCGCAGCGATAATGACACTCGATCACATTCACTCGATATACGTGGTGCTGGCACAGTTGCTGTTTCAATAATTTAGCTGACTGCTACGTGACTCATATCGAAAAGATATGTGCTAAATAATGCCAAATGAATTTATCGAATCCCGCGTTTTATTTTTGCAATTGCGTTCGGAGTCAAAAATTTTAATTTAATCAAATAAAAGAGAAATGCCAGAGGAAACAGGAATTATAGCTGTGGACAAGCGCAACAATTTGCCTTGGATTGAAAAGTATCGGCCTGTTAAGTTCGATGAAATTGTAGGCAATGAAGACACAGTCGCCCGCCTGTCCGTCTTCTCCACCCAAGGCAATTCGCCAAATATTATAATTGCTGTAAATTATTTGTGATTATTAGTGCAAATATAACATAACTAACTTCTGAATGCTTTGCAGGGACCACCTGGCGTAGGCAAGACAACAACTATACAGTGCCTGGCGCGCATTCTACTGGGCGACAGCTACAAGGATGCGGTGCTCGAGCTGAACGCATCGAACGAGCGTGGAATCGATGTGGTGCGCAATAAGATCAAGATGTTTGCCCAGCAGAAGGTCACGCTGCCCCGTGGCCGCCATAAGATCGTCATCCTGGACGAGGCGGACAGCATGACCGAGGGAGCACAGCAGTCGCTGCGACGCACCATGGAAATCTACAGCAACACAACGCGCTTTGCTCTCGCCTGCAATACGAGTGAGAAAATAATTGAGCCGATTCAATCCCGTTGTGCCATGCTCCGTTTTAGCAAGCTGTCGGATGCCCAGGTGCTGGCCAAGCTCATCGAGGTGTGCCAACTGGAGCAGCTCAAGTACGACGAGGACGGATTGGAGGCGATTGTCTTTACGGCACAGGGCGACATGCGTCAAGGTCTCAATAACCTGCAGTCCACGGCTCAAGGATTCGGAGAGATTACGGGCGCGAATGTCTTCAAGGTGTGCGATGAGCCGCATCCGATGCTGTTGCAGGATATGCTGCAGCATTGTGCCGCCAATGATATACACAAGGCGTACAAGATCTTGGCCAAATTGTGGCGCCTCGGCTACGCGCCGGAGGATATCATTGGTAACATATTTCGCGTCTGCAAGCGGCTGACGGTGGACGAACAGCTGAAGTTGAACTTCATAAGAGAAATTGGCATTACGCACATGAAGATTGTCGACGGTTGCAATTCGCTGTTGCAGTTGACTAGCCTTTTGGCGCGCCTGTGCGTGGCTGCCGAGTCCCAGTAGCATTAAACATTACCATATATTTACCCAATAAAATATTTAGTCTAAGACAACTTGTTGAGTGAATGCAAAAAATACTCCATATTTGATTTCGATAGTAAGGCGGCAATCACCAACTATCGAATAGTTGCTGTGCAGCCCTGGGTCGTTGTTGATTTCTATCGAGTTAAATCATTTGCGCGGCTAACTGCTTAACATACGTGTACTTGGTCTCTAAGCATAACTGCTTACTTGAATTTAACTTTGATACCATTTGATAGTGCAGCCTTACGCATATCAGGTGCGGTGTCGACTAGTCGACATGACACCCTGGGCGATATGTTGATATGCAATATTATCGACTAGTCGGCATGAGACCCTGGGCGATATGTCATCGGCTACGTCGATACATTCGTGTATTTCTAGTTGAATTTTTTTCGCGGACGGTATAACAATAAGAGAAAATAGAAAATTCGACGACGCAACACAGAAAAATGCAAATGCAAACGTATAAATTGGTGGTCGTCGGTGGCGGCGGCGTTGGAAAATCAGCCATAACGATACAATTCATACAGGTGAGGGGCACAGGAAAAGATCTGGTGACGTCGTCGCCGTCATCTTCGTCAATGTTGCTGTATAAGCAAACGCAACAGTGTTGCGCATTGGTGTAAAATTGTGATCATAAAGTCGCCATAACAGTGACTTTTAGCGGTGATAATAGCGTAGCGCATCTCTAAATCCAACAACGCAACAGCGGAGGGGCGCGGCGCAACGTAACAAGTGGGCTGGACCCTTGTTTTGGCAAAAGCAACAAGCGACTTACTTTGTTTGGCAATATATACATATATAGAGATGTACATATGTGCCTGTGTGCTACATATTTTTGAGCATAGATCAGCGCAGCGAAATCAAACAGAAAATTTAATTCGAATTGGAAAATTGGCATATTTTAAGGGCGTTGCCCAGTTGAGCGGCCTAAACGGATATTGCGACTGGTATATATCCATATAAATGTGTATATATATATGTGTGTGTGTGGAACTGAGGTCAATCTAACGGGGTGTTCGTCATGGTCACGACCACGGTCTCATTCTTAATTCGTCCGTCGCACCATTCACAAAATGTGGCAATGCGCCTAGCAATATTTATTTTTAGTTATTTGCGTCATCCTCATCTGCCCATGCCACAGCCATTCACATATATACAAATAGTATAAGCATATATGTACCATATGCACACACACACAGACACACACACATACACATGCATTAACATTTGTTTTTATGTATGCCAAGATTTTCATCAACTGAAGTAGCGCATTAAACTGTGTGTAAACAAATCAAAAAGTGCTTCAAAAGGTTTTATACCCTGCACAGTGGTTAAAATAGCATTCCAAATATAAATGTGAATTAATATATACATATATATGACATCAAAATTTTAATGCAAAAACAAAATGCTTCTAATTAGAAAAATATAAAAAATAAAAAATATAAAATAAAAAAATATAAAAAATATAAAATGTAAAAAAAAATCATTAAAAAAAATAAGGAAAACAAAAAACAATGTAGAGAAAAACAGAATTTTTTTTACAAAATGTAAAATAATGTAAGAAAATATAAGAAATTAAAAAAATGTATAAAAAATATTTTTCATAAATTTTAATATTTTTCATAATAATTAATTTTTTGTACAATATTTATACATATAACTATTTAAAAAATTTGAGTAATGTCTCATACCCATTGACAACAGTGATCAGGGCATATTCGCTTTGTAAAAAAATATATATATTATAAACTAATAAACTCATATCATATATACTCTCATTCATTCATACTCTTACTCTCCACGTATATACATATATTCCAAATCAGTCTCAACAGTCAGGCAGACCAAACAAAATTAGAGTATCTTCAAGTCGAACAGCTGGCCAAACACTTCCACTTGTTATTTATAGTTATTAACTAATTCACAGAAGAACTGATTAATTAGTCTATAACTTATCTAATCATATCAATATATAATATTTTGTTTACCACTAGAAATGATTTGCAGTGTATTAATCTATTTGTCTTTAACCATTACAGAGCTATTTCGTGACAGACTATGATCCAACCATCGAGGACTCCTATACGAAGCAGTGTGTCATCGATGATGTGCCCGCCAAATTGGATAGTGAGTGGTGCTATAAATAAATCTATATATATGAGTAATTTATGTCAATCCATTAACAGTTCTGGATACAGCTGGCCAGGAGGAGTTTAGCGCTATGCGTGAACAGTATATGCGTTCCGGCGAGGGTTTCCTGCTCGTGTTCTCGCTGAACGATCATTCCAGCTTCGATGAAATACCAAAATTTCAGCGACAGATCTTGCGTGTCAAGGATCGCGATGAGTTTCCCATGCTGATGGTGGGCAACAAATGCGATTTGGAGCATCAGCGTCATGTCTCGCTGGAGGAGGCACAGAACACCAGCAGAAACCTTATGATACCCTATATTGAGTGCAGTGCCAAGCTGCGAGTGAATGTGGACCAGGCGTTCCACGAGCTGGTGCGCATTGTGCGCAAATTTCAAATAGCCGAGCGACCCTACATCGAGGAGGGCTTCAAGAAGAAGGGCAAGAAGAAGTGTTGCCTGATGTAAGTGGGGCAGCTAAAACGAATCTCTGCAAATCAAGAAGAGGAAGAATACGAACGTAACGAGTATAACACCAAAATTTTTATAATTAATTAAAAAACGCGCGTCGACTGAGCTAAGTAGAGAGATTCCGATGACCCAGTAAACCGAAGTGAACCCAGCTACAGCGGAAGCCCAACGAAATGCATTTTGTTAACTGCCTGAACATTAAATGAATTGTCTAAAAGCTCATGCCACGCCCACTCGCCAGTTAAACTAACTAACTAAAAACAAAACAAAAACAAAACGACGAAACGAACACAAAGCTAAGCAAAGCAAACTCAATAAGTCCACAGCACATTTATATATAAATACTTACATGAATACATGCATACATACATACATACATATATAAACATTTATAAAAACATATACAAACACACCCACACAGACATATATATATATTTTTGTAATATTATTTGTTGATCAAATGTGCAACAATTAAGGACAAAAAATGTTTTTTATGATTAGAAATTTTTGCGAGAAATTTTTGTAACTGAGGCCAAGTTTTTGAATGTTTGTGTTAATTTGTTCGATTAAGCCAAACATTAATGTGTTATTGTAATTTGTATTGTTATTTACTAATAATATATATCTATATATATAATTCGGGTTTTGTTGTTACGCGTAATCAAAGATTGTGTTGTGTTTAATAACAAATTGAGTGCCTCGTTCTCGTTGCATTTAGTCAGCGCATTGATAACAAGAAATAAAACATGCAAAATAAAAACAATTTATATAATTAGCAAAACACATGCAAACACAACAACAGACAGCAACAACAACAACTAATAATAATGAGGAATAAACAATTTGTATTGTTTCTTGTCATAATTTTAGCATTATGTGAATATTTATAAAACGAAAGGAATTTGATAAAACGCACAAAACAATAATATTTTGTAAACCTCTATGAAATTCTATTCAATGTTTTTTTTTTATACAAAGTGTGTAACGTTCTTTTTATATTATATATATATATCTATATATATAAATAATCTTTGTTTTACTACTACACTGCTTAATTTAACGATTCTTAATACCATATATATGCATATATATTTATATATATGCAATGCAAAGTATATATATATGCGCAATTCTAATAAATACATACAAATCACAAATGCTTCCAAAATGTGGCAATTTTATTCATTTAGCAAGTTTGTCTCTGAGTTTCTGAATTACTTCCTTGGATATAATATCATGTACTGCTCCCTTCGGGTGGTCGGATCTATAGTCAAGATTTATATTAACGATAATCAAGTGGAAAGAGTTTGGATCGTTCCTTCAATCTATCCATCCATCTGTTAGCCTGTCTATCTGTCTTATCTTAAAGCTAGAGCCCTGAACTTTGGCACCTATATACTTCTAAACCTAACAGCTGACAAAATATATAGTAAATTGATCTATGCCCATACGGAGCTAATAATAATGATAAAACTGCCTAAGCTGGTCCACAATTGATCTAGGCATATTATATGTATATCATATATCATATATATATATCTTACATATATAGGTTTATATATCACTCATATATTGCTTTAAGACTTAATTTCATATCTCTTTAATCTTACATCTCTGTTTTGATTGATTTCTAAATGAATGACGTCAGAGCTGCTGCGACGCAGCCGTTGTCTGACGCCTGAGCAGCCTTAGAAGTGTCCTCAGTTAATTGAACCGTCTGGCAAGTTGGTCCATCCATCAGAGAGCTATAAAAGCAGCTCCCAAGTGCTACATAGCTCATAGTAGCCAAGATGAATTGCAAGAGTGAAGTCCTGATTGCCGCTGTGCTCTTCTTCCTGCTGGCCTGTGTGGAGTGTCAGGTGAGTCTCACTCCGAGTCCTGGAGGACTGACTTTAAGTAACAATTTTCGCCCTATTCCAGTTGACATTCTCGCCGGACTGGGGCAAGCGTTCGGTGGGCGGTGCTGGTGGTGCCGGCGGCTTCTTTGAGCCGCAGCAGGGCAACTGCAAAACCTCCAACGAAATGCTGCTCGAAATCTTTCGATTCGTTCAGTCGCAGGCGCAGCTCTTTCTCGACTGCAAGCATCGGGAATAAACGGACGAGGATCGCGACTGGACAACACTGAGAAATGCTAATTATATACTCCAATATTGCACTCTATATATACCACTTATACTATAGTTCCTATTCGATGTGATGTATGCATGTTGTATGTACGAGTACACGAGGTAGTCGTAGTCGGCATTTAGATTTAGAGCGTTTTTCCGTTTCGTCTCTCTCAATGTAAACCAAAATATTTTAGCCTAACTGTGCCTAACTGACAAAAAGCCAAAAACTCAATAAATAAGCGCATCCGAAAATATAGATATTATTTGTTGAGTTGGATATACATATGTAGATATATATAGATATATGGATTATATCATATAATTTACCCTGGATAGTTTGCTTTATTCTGCACTGCATAACTTAATGTTAAGTCTGTGTTTAGTCAGTGCCCTTCTCTGCGATTCTCATGAATTCAAGTAGGTCGAGTACATCTTTACTTCAAGTGGAGGCAGATGAGGCGTATCAGCAGTAGCAGAATGGCTAGAGGAAGTAAATTTCAGCTCTAAGCTGATGCCTTTCTCTGCAATTCTCATAAATGCAGTTGTCTTCCTTTGCTTAAAGGCTACTCTGCATACATCAATCAATCAGTTAATCAATTAATATAACTATGTTCAGCTAGGGTCCAACCAGATATAGTTAGTTAGACCTTGATGCTGAGTTCAACAGGTGCTTTACCTTTTTCAAGTTCAACCCAACTGTCATCGCACACACACATCGTTTTTTGTTGTTGTTGTTGTCGATTTATAATCAAATGATTAGATTTAATTTGGAAAATTGCGACAATTAAAGCATCATAAATCGAAATAATTGTAGGCATGTTCTCTTCTTTTTTCATGTTTATTTTGATTTCCATTTCTATTTTAAGTTCGGAGTCGTCGCAGCTGCCGTAGCTCAGTGCATTACTGAAGTTCGCTCAAAGGGGAACGCGCCGGAGTCGACAGCAATGGCGAAACTATATAAACTATATAGCTGGCGGCAGCTCGTATTCTGGATATGCCTTGTCTGGATGCTCGATTTGGTGAACTGTAAGTTTTTCCCTTTATTGTTTAATTCGAAACATTCTGTGATTGCGATCGTGACAAATGCATAAACAAATCTGTGACTTAATTTAATAACGCCTCGAATTTATTCGGCTCGGAAATTTGTGTCATGTAAACAGCAGTTAACGCGATCGCTGATAGCCCGCGACCTAATCGGATGTCAAGCGTCAGTGGCCCAGTTATTTTAATTTTTGCCACCAAAAAGTTAACAAAGCATGGCGAAGGTGCGAGGAGGGGGAGGGGCAGGTGTAGGGGAGCAGTGTGGGGGGCAGCGACAACAGCTGCATGCTGGAACAAGCGAACAGGCTCGGTTCAGGCATTGAAAATGATAAGCTTTAACATTTAAAAAATATATTTGAACGATCTAAATTCGTTTAAATTTTATTTGATTTTTTTTTTCAATTTAATAATTTTATAAGAATTTTAAAAATATTTTTTACATACCAAGCAACAATTCCCACTTAAGGATATATTCAGCTCTCAGCAAATATATTTTTTATATTTATTTATAGCTGGAAAAATATATTCGATCGATCATAATTTCATCTAAATTTTATTTAATTTTTTTTTATTTTTAAAATTTGTAAAAAATATTAAAAACGTTTTTTTTTTTTAATTTTTCTTACATTTATTTTCTGGTATCAAGAATCAATTCCTGCTTAAGGATGGATTCAGTTCTCAACAAATATTTTTGATATATTTTTAATAGGCGGTCGATCATAATTTTATTAAAATTTTTTTTTAATTAAAAAATTTTTAAAATATTTTTTACATTTATTTTCTGGTATTTTTATCTTTTTGGTACTTTAAGACATGTTCTAATGGATTCTGTTCTCGGCAATTATTTTTTATATCTTTCCTAATAGCTGGAAAATCTTTAAAATATATTTTTTCATTCTTAGTTAACTCGAGAATTTATTCAATATTTTTCTAGATTTTTTTTAAAGATTTTTCTCGTTTTTTTATTGCCTGTAAGTCTGTGCCGAGGCCAAAAAGGAAATAGGCGACTACATATGCCTATTTCCTTTTTGGCCTCGGTAGTCATACGTAGTCGTATGTAGTTATATGGTGTCATATGTGGTCATATGTAGTCATTCGTAGCCATATAGAGCTAAAGGCCATACTTTAAAATTTTTTTTAATACTTTCACTGTTATTGCGAGCCAAAAGCTTTGAACCGGCCCTGTCTGCTGCGCTTCCGTTCTGTAAAAAGTCAAGCGAAAAGTCCACAAAACGTTCGAATTAAATGAAAATTGAAATCATTTGTTGCAATGCAATTGGAGTGGCTTCGGTTGCTGGCCTGAAAAGAGGTGGCCATTGGCCAGTTCTGGAGCAGTTGGCGCTGAGCAGTTGGGGCAGCTGCACGAGTCGAGTCGATTCGCTTCGCAACGCATCCTGGGGCCATGCTGCTGGAGGAGTTCTGTGTGAAGGTCTACTTTTGGCCGTTTCTCTCGTACTTGGCCAGCATCAAGGGCTGGTGTCCGGCGTATCCCACAGGTTATTTCACGGTCTATCCGTTGCCAGTGCCGCCAGCTCAAGTGCCATTAACGCCCACATCCACGTCCAATGCAGTGTACCCGACGTTCCAGCCGACGCCGCCTTTGCCGCCGATCACCACAACGACAACGACGACCAGCAGCAGCACCACCACCACGAGCAGCGTCACCACAACCACAGCGGGCGTGACCACCACCACTGCAGCTGGCACTACGCTGCCCGCCCCGACGTGTCCTTCCTCACCCTTCGTGTGCCTGCCGGGTGGATTGCCACCGCTGCCCAACTGCCCCTGCATCGATCCCCGACAGCAGCAGCAGCAGCAACAGCTGACGTCCACCATGCTCCTGGGCTCGGATATGATGATCTTTATGCCGCTCAGTCCGAGTCGCCGTCGTCGTCGTCGTCGCATCAAATTCCACTAGCTCCAGCCTAGAGAACCCTCTGCCTCCTCCCCTCACCTAGTTCTAGTTGTTTGCGCAATAAAAAAAAAAAAAGAAAAGAAAATTTATTCCGAACCACTCGCTGCACTTGCACCACCAGTCCAAATCCAAAATTGTACCCTGAGCTCCGTCTGTCACTCATTCCAGCCCAGCTCCAGCCTCCAGAGAGCTGCAACGATGCACGCGCTCGCCCTGGCAGCTGCGTCCCTCTGACCAGCTGCGCGCATCTCGTCCAGGAGTACCAGTCGGGCACAGCGGATCAGGAGTTCCAGACGTTTCTCGGACAGTCCATTTGTGGCTTCGATGGCTCCAGCTTCCTGGTAAATCCCACTCCACAGTGTCCAATTCCTCGACTTCTACTAAGGCTGCCTTTGCAGGTTTGCTGTGCCACGACTCAAGCGCCTTCGGTCAGCCGCCATCCCAAGCAGATTTCGCAGATTTCATCATCTGCTGGTTTCTCTTTTTCCTCGCTGAGCGGCCCCACCACGCCCCCGCCACCGCCTATTACCGTGTTTCAGCCCACGCCGCCTGTCAATCAACCTGGCACTGTGCTGCGTCCAGTTCCACTGCCCACTGCTGCACCAGCTCCTGTTCCCGTGCCTTTGCCTGTCTTCCCCTCGCAGCCAGGTGGCGCGAGCAGCTCCAGCGGCTGTGGCATAGGTGGCGCCACCACAAATCGTGTCGTTGGCGGCTTGCCCGTGCGCAAAGGTAAGCTTTGATTTGACTTGACTTATTTACTCTCAGCTTAACTTCTCTCTGTCCTCTCCCACCAGGTGCCTATCCTTGGATGGCTGCCCTGGGCTACTTTAAGGATAACAATCGCAATGGCCTGGACTTTCTATGCGCCGGCAGCTTAATCAGCTCCCAGTTTGTGGTGACCTCGGCGCATTGCATCAACTCCATGTTGACGCTGGTGCGGCTGGGCGCTCGGGATCTGTCCAACTCGAATGAGGCAGGTGTCATGGACTATCGGATACGGCGTACGATTGTGCATCCGCAGTTCGATTTGTCTGCCATAGCGAATGACATAGCCTTGATTGAGTTGAATGGCGAGGCGCCATCTAGCGGTGAGTAGAGGGCGTGGGCTGTAAGTATCTGATAATAGACTCTATTTAGTTTATATAAATATGTAAGAATACTCCATAATTCGATATTTTCATTGCTTATAATACTCTTATACTGTTTTCATAGTTCTATTATACTTTTGTTCTTATGAAATTCTTATACAATCAATTACTCAGTCTTATACTCTATTTGCATAGTTAATCCAACTCTTATATTGTTTTGGCAGAGTTGGTATGTCTCTTATACTCTGTTTACAAACTCTTATAGAGTTAATTACTCAGTCTTATACTCTATTTACATAGGTGATCAAATTCGTATACTCTTTTGACAGAGTTTGCTTATCTCTTACAAAGTTAATCAAACTCTTATACTTTTATACTTATGAAATTCTTCTCGATGTCTTATATTCTATTTATACAATTCAGCATCATCTTATACACTTGTGTCAGAGTTTGTTTTGATCTCATACTCTGTTTACAAAGTTGATCAAACTCTTATACTCTTATACTTTTATACTTATGAAATTCTTCTCGAGTCTATTAATGTCTTATACTATATTTACATAGTTCATCATCTTATACTTTTTTGACTGAGCTCATTTATCTCTTATAATCCTTTTAAATACTCAATTGAATTCTTATAGTCTTTTGACATAGTTGATCACTGTCTTATACTCATCTCGTATCGCTGTGGCGCCCTCTAGCGTTGAGTGGCTGTCATACGCTTTTCTAGCTTGCGCTGTTAACTCAACCAATTAGCGGCTATAGGCTGTGAGCTGTGTTTGTCTTTCCATCTGACTGTTTGCCTATCTGTCACATTATCTCTCTCTACTACTCTCTTATTATATACGATATATATACGATATATATATTCCAATGTACTACAATATCTTTTGCCTTTCCCCAGCTGACATTCGCCCCATTTGCCTGCCAGAGTCGAGCCGGTTTCAGCTGGAGGACCAATTCGTGGGCATGAATCCGTTTGTGGCTGGCTATGGGGCAACACAGCATCAGGGCGCCACCTCGAATGTGCTGCGGGATGCCCAGGTGCCGATCGTCTCGCGGCAGAGCTGTCAGCAGAGCTACAAGTCTGTCTTTCAGTTTGTGCAGTTCAGCGACAAGGTAAACCACATTGGAAGGGGAACTAAAATCCAGAGTCGAAGAGTTTAACAACCTATAGAGAAAGACATATGTCTTACATAATTTCAAGCATCCTCGATCCTGTTTCTGATTCCAATCTCTGTTGCAGCTAATTTGTGCTGGCAGCTCCACAGTCGACGCCTGCCAGGGGGATTCCGGTGGACCATTAATGCTGCCGCAGGTCAGTTACACACAGCGCTCAGGCTGAGTCACCAATGAACCAGTTTCTGTTTCTGTTTTGATCTTGATTGAGCCACCAAATCGGCCACAAATCCCCCAAGGTGACTGTGTTTGTTGCCATCTCGCCGAGGGGGGAACTCACACGACAGCCAAACAATCAAATCTTCTCTTGACTTTATGCTCATGCTATAAATATTTATTTATTATCTTAGCTCGATGGCGGCATCTATCGCTACTACTTGCTGGGCATTGTTTCCTTTGGCTACGAGTGCGCCAAGCCTGGCTTCCCCGGCGTCTACACCAGAACCAGCAGCTACATGAACTGGATACAGCAAACGCTGGCTGCAGCGGCGCGGGGCAGAAGGCGTTGAACAAAAGAAAGAAGGAAAGAAAGAATGAGCAATAAAAATATTTGAAAATCAAAATGAAGCATCAGATACATATTTCTTACATATATTATTTATACCATATATATAAATTATACAAATATTTTTAATATATAGTTTATATATATTGAAAAATATATTTTTTAAACTTTTCTTTATAAATACTTTAAAAAAATATTTGTATTAATTTTTATATTATTATTATAATTTTATTATAGAATTTTTGTTTATAAATAATTTATATAAATATTTTATAACACATTTTTATATTATTCTTTAAAAAGGTCTTTAAAAAGACCTTTTCGATTCCTTAGATACCCACTGCTTGGCTGTTCACCTATCCGACAGCACCTGCGTCAAAGGAACTTCCCGTTGAGTGCTTATCTTACGTAGAGACAGCGATATCTGACCTAAATAAATATATATTGGTATTTTATGATAGCATATGGGGATAGCTAATGACTAGCACCTAGGCGGAGCAGGCCTGTCTCAAGGATAGTGGAGATAAGACTAGAGATATGAAAGGCTCTGCCTGCTAGTTGAGTGAGGCTCCTAGACTTAATCTTATCTTTAGGTGGGACTCTTAGTGGTGGTTAGTCATAAATCATACATAAATCATCGTCATCATCATCATCATCATCATCATCATCATCATCATCATCATCGTCATCATCATCATCATCATCATCATCATCATAATCATCATTATCATCATCTTCATCTTCATCTTCACCTTCATCTTCATCTTCGTCTTCATTATTATTATCATCATCACCATCATTATCATCATCATCATCATCATCATCTTCATCAACATTATCACTTATCATATACTCCATATAAAGAGGCAAACAGTTTTCTAGTACAGCTGAAATTTTCCCTCTATATAGAAAATCTTTACCCTTTAATTACCTCCAAAAAACACTCGAAAAAAGTCCCCAATACAAATGAAATGAATTTATTTTTCATATGTTCCTTTCCGCATTAAAACTAAGCCTATATTTGTAAACATGCGAGCATTACAAATTGGGTATTTCCAGACTGAAATACTCATTCCGCCGAAGATGAGCTTGATTTAGTGAGTTTATAAATATAACGGCAGATCGCGTGTCCCACTCTCGCCCTGTCTCTTTCAGCTCCCCTGAGTCGAAACATCCAATAAGATTTTTGAGTCTACTGAGAACTTGGTCAACTACCGCTTCGAGTTGCCCTTCTTATGCCCCATAGACCATGTGCAAGCCGGAACTGGCCAGCAGGAGCTACTATCTGAATTATCTGAATTTCCCGCCTTCTCACGACATTGCGACATTCTCACCGTCGACTTACTCATCATCCATCGACGACATTGAGCCTCTGTATAATATGATGTTCTATGATATGCGCTCGCATTCTATGCATAACAATGGGCTCCCAGCTGATCGGCATTCCGAGCAGATTCCAGTCCAATGCACGCAAATACACTGCGAGAATGAGGCGAGTATCATTTGATATGACAATTTATGTTCATGTGGTTTCTCCTTCTGTTTTGTCATCGAAATTTCTCTCAGTGCAGTGCCTATGTCATCGATTAGATGCACTGCAAGTCGCCAACTAAGCCGTAATCTCGCTCTCTTAATCAATCTGTGTTTCACACAGCGAATGCATACAAACAAATCTCAGCTCTTATCATCGTCGGATCGTCAGATCATCGGCTTGGGTCGTACGAGATGAGAACTCGTTGGCTGAGCTTCGTCTGTTGATTAACATCGATTAGATGCACTGCAAGTCGCCAACTAAGCCGTAATCTCGCTCTCTTAATCAATCTGTGTTTCACACAGCGAATGCATACAAACAAATCTCAGCTCTTATCATCGTCGGATCGTCAGATCATCGGCTTGGGTCGTACGAGATGAGAACTCGTTGGCTGAGCTTCGTCTGTTGATTAACAAATAGGCTTTAGTTAATGTATGCCGCACGAGTTGACAGCCAACGATTAGTCTGTCAGTTTACAGCTTCATTAGGCTAAATCCGTTTAAATAATTTAACCACTCAATTGCCTTTGATCCAGCCATGACCAAGCTCTGCTCGAGCACTGATCAAGCATTTATGTGCTAAGTAAACCTCGCTTTGACTCACTTTCAGTTCCTAAAACTCGACAATGACAAACGGCGAACGCCAAACAGTCGCCTAGTTGACAACATTCTCCTTCTCGTTCCTCTCTCTCGCTCTCTTTCTCTGTCACTTCACACGTCCATCACATATTTTTAGCATACTTGTATAAAGCATATGTCTAATTGTATACCCTAATAGTTACCCAGCCATAGTTAGCATTGAAGTCTAGCTAAAGTAAGGTATAATTGTTTTTAGGTATAAATTTCCATTTAATCGGTTTGCCCGACTGCAAAATACCCGACCTGAGCTTAACTCACTTGTGTACACAATCTAGCTAGAGGCACATTCAACAAAACAAATATACTTTATTCATACTGTTAGTGGGTCTAAAAATATCTCAGCGAGTTGCATCAATAGTTTAATTATATAGCTATTCTCACACAGCTTTAAAATATAACTATTCGCATATCATATTTGGATCCGCATTATTATTCAAGCACTTTTATGGGAGTATTGTTTATACTATAGAGCCTCCTATGGTTCTTATACTATATAAGTACAGAGTACTTTAATCACAGCGAAAATTCTGAGAAATTATCAGCTTAATATCGATAAACATCGTTAGATATCGTTTCACAATCATCTTAGCTATATAAACTATACTCTATAGCATATTTGTTCTACAGGGTATGTAGTTAGTCGAGACACTCTCAGCCCACTCTTACCTGTTTACTTAATAATTACTTCGATCACCCTGGTACCGTAATAGCGCTTAGCTAATAGGCTGTATACTATATAGGGTATGTTCTATTCGTGCAGTATCTAATCTCTTTTGTTTGCATTGAGAGCGAGCGGCATTTAGCACTAGATTTGATGCAAATTATTGCTATATATAGTATCTCTGGGCAATTAGAACATATCGGATGTAATTGCAGCTGGAACATGATATTATAGCCAGAGATTCAATGCTCAGTTCAGTTCGGATCGGCGCACAATTTGCATTCTCGCCAAGGGATTTGTCATCAGGCTCACTCCGCCGTTGGGAAAAGTTGCATAAAATTACAGTTGAATTTGGTGATTTTTTTGCTGCTGCTGCTGAGATTTTTAATTGATATACTAAATAGTTGATGAGATTAGCGCTCTCGATGCTCTGCCATTGGCAACAGAAGCGCGCTCGCTGCATATATAAAAACCCGGCTCGGCCGTCGAACGCCGAGTCGTCGATCGCTGATCGCGCACGCAAACGCGTTGTCCAAAACCAAATTCGAGTCAGAAAAAAGAAACCTGCGGTCGTAGTAATATCTCTGAAGAAGCTTGGCAGCCGGTCCGAAAGACGCGCTCAGCTCCAGTCTGATAACGTACGTCGAGTCGTGCACGTCGCGAGTGCGCAACGCGAAATTGGATACGATTTTTTCCCATATCTCTCACATCTATCAATCTGCGATAGAATGAAGCTGGTGGTGTGCATTGTGTTAATGCTTGGCTGGCTGGCCACGCCCACGCCCGCCCAGTTCAATCGACGACAAGGTACAAACGCACACACTCTCACACTTCCCCTTCCACTCAGCCTTAGAGAAACTTCTAACACTAACTAAACAAAGGCAGAGTAAACAAGTTGTTGTGCTTACGAGACTAAACCCGTTCCATTAACAGCGACACATCCATAAAATACTAAATTTATATAAATATATATATATGTACATATATATAGTATGTATATCTGCATATTCATATTTAAATGCTGATCATGGGCGAATTACAATTTCGAGTTGGGCATGTGACAGAGTTCGTTGCCTAAGTCTTTTGTTTTGCTGCTCGATTTGCCAGCGATTGAAACTGGTTCGATATGAAATTGACTTTGGCTATTTTTATGTAAAAATATATAGTCCCAACAATATATTTTACGCTTCATTTGGCACTGTGCGGAGTCGCAAGTTTGTGGCTTGAGTCTTTCGTTTTCATTTCAATTGAAACCCATTCAAATTTGGCTTAGCTTTGTGCTGGATGTATATAATATATTTGTAAGTGTATGTTGAACAATTTTGAACAAGATGAATTTAATTATGCATTGATTGCAATCGAACATGCATACATATGTGTCGTCAAGTTCGTTGCCTAAGTCTTTTGTATTTCGGCGCAAAATAAATTGTTTTTAATTGAAACTTGTTCGAAATTGGCGCTACAGGCATACATACGTATATATATATACAAATACATATACATATTAAAATGTATATTAAACGCCTTTTTTTTTTTGGTATTACGCTTCAGGTTCAGTCCGTAAAACCAGTCAGTGTCACTGTCATTGCAAGCTAGCGCCAAGGTCAGCCGAGCGCCGCTGTATGCCAGTCGCCGTTTCCTTACAGCTTTTATTATTATTTATTTTGAAATTTTTGGCAATTATGCAGATGCGCTTAGGCAGTGCGAGCACGTTTCACCGGATGGCTAATGACTGCAAAGAGAGAGTTCAAAGAATTTTAAGTATTTCAAACACATCCCAACAAGATATCGTATAAAATGTGTGAGGCGATTCTATTAAAGTGGGTTTTTTTTCTCGGAAGTATGCCACGGGACAGTAGAGTACATATAGAGCTATACATATGTATAGCTAGCTGATTTGCATCACCAGTAATTCAAATCATCAATCCCATCAATCATAGTAGTCTAACTGATGCATGTGCCTAACTAACTGTTTCTATATGAGCTTAGGGATAAGCTATAAATAGCTATAGACCTGTCATAACAAACATAACTCAAAACTAAAACTGTTCTCAAACAAGTTTTTTAGGCGTATCGCCTACATATGCAAATCCTGGCCATCTATAATAGTACAGCTCTATGAAGTCTTAGAATGGAAAGTTTTCCAAAATTGTCCGTTAAATCGTAGATTGATATATAAATTCAATTCTCACATCATTTCTTATCATATTATGCATGACTCTTAGAATTTTATATGGCAGCACTTAAGCTTAGCTGAAGCTCTCTCGACATTTATTGCTTCAAAGAAAACTTTTAAATACCCAAATTAAATTTTAATGATACTTGGACTAAAATAATGCTAAAACAGAACTTGACTTGAAAATTCTGATGAAGAGGCAATAAAAAACTTTGGGAATATATAAAATTGATCTGGTTTTTGGAATATAATCATCACGAGGAAAGGTTCTTAATATAATTCTTAAGTTTTGCTTGTCGCATCTCCTCTCTCTATCTCTCCCTCTCTCTCTATCATCTATGTAAGCTCACTAATCTTGACTCTCGCTTCTTGGTTCCATTTCTAGTTCGCCAGAACTGCATAACGCCCGAGAACTACTACGGTAGCTGTGTGGCGTTGAGCTACTGTCCCCAGGTGGCGAATGTCTTCCAGCAGACCGACAGACGCACCGCCCAGAACTACATATTCCAGCTGCAGCGCAGCTGCGGCACTCGCAGCGTCAACGGCGATCCATTGGTAGAGTTGACCTTTCACCTATTTCTCCTATTTAGCCCAAATTCCTTATGCTTAGCTGCTTTCTGCTGTTTGTGCTTTCGCTGTAGGTGTGCTGTACTCGGCCGATTACTAACCCCGTCACAGAGAGACCTACGAGTACTACTTTCTTTCCCACAGAGGGCGGCTTTGTGGATCCGCGGCCAGTAACGGAACGCAATCCCTTCCTGCCAACGAGTCCACGTACGACAACAACAAGAGCAACAACAAGAGCTACAACCGTGGCGCCAGTCACCTCTGGCTCTATTATAGAGCCACGTGGTCCCACCTGTCGCTTCCCACCCGGCACGGTGGGCGAGTGTGTTGGTAAGCGTCTATCTACTGCTGTCTATCTGTCGAAGCCGTCTTCTACAAGTCCTTAATTGCTTTGCAGAAATCAGAAACTGCGACTCCGTCTACAACGAGCTGAAGGCGCGTCAGACCGACGCCGACTTTGCCAAGCAGCTGCAGGCCTCGAATTTGGTCTGTGGTCGCATTGGCACCCAGATCTGCTGTCCCACTGGCCAGACGCTGCCCACGCCGACAACCGTCCGGCCTATCAATACGGATGAGGTGCCGCGACGTCTGCCCACCGTGGCGGAGGGCTGCGGATCTACGCCCAAGGCAGCGGCCTTCAAGAAGGTCGTCGGCGGCGAGCCGGCCAAGCAGGGCTCCTGGCCCTGGATCGCCCTGCTCGGCTACGACGACGGCTCCTACTCGCCATTCAAGTGCGGCGGCACCTTGATCACGGCCAGGCACGTGGTCACAGCCGCCCATTGCATACGCGACGATTTGTAAGTGAATCGAATCAGGGGAAATTCTCAAACTTAAAGATTCTCTTCCGTTTAGGACATTTGTGCGCTTGGGCGAACATGATTTGAGAACGGATACGGAGGCGCGTCATGTGGACATCAATATTGCCAAGGTAGATATAACTTATATATGGTATCTAGATCTATGAACTATAACCTCACTTATTCTATTCCTTTTCACAGTCTGTGAGCTATCCGGGCTATAATAGGCGCATCGGGCGTGGAGATATCGCCGTACTCTATCTGGAGCGGAATGTGGAGTTTACGGATACGATCGTGCCCATCTGCATGCCCAGCAGTCCGGCTCTGCGCGCCAAGTCGTATGTGTCGACGAATCCGTTTGTCGTTGGCTGGGGCAAGACGCAGGAGGGCGGCCAGTCCTCCGAAGTCCTGATGCAGCTGATGATACCCGTGCTCGAAAACTCGGACTGCCAGACGAGGTATGCGAAGGTGAACCGCTATCTGGCACCGGAGCAGTTCGACAGCGCGGTGCTCTGCGCGGGCGTCCTGGCTGGCGGCAAGGATACCTGCCAAGGCGACTCCGGCGGACCGCTAATGACCTCCGAGGTGATCGACGGACAGATGCGCTTCTATCTGATTGGCGTGGTGTCGTACGGCGTGGGCTGTGCCCGGCCCGAGATACCTGGCGTCTATACGAGCACGCAGTACTTCATGGACTGGATACTCGAGCAGCTGTTGAACACGCCCTAAGAGAGATTTCAACTAACTTGTATAATTATAATGATAATAATAATAGTAAAGATAATGACTAACGATGGCTGTAGAGCTCTATCGGGCTTTGTTCTCATGACCTAATCCCGAACGTGCCTCAGAGCCAAAGACTTATGCAAATAGCCTCATCAATCATGCGTCTAATGAACGTCTTGGTCAGGCAGGCCCTGCCGTGATCTCAGTCCTTTTCTTCTGTGCTGTGCTGTGCTGTGGTGGTGGGTACATGTGTTAAAAGGGTTGCCAAGGAGGTTTACCGACCGCCCGAGACATGAACTGCATTCTAATTGTGAGCCGACGGGATTTGAATACATTTGAGAGTCTCTGGGCAGATCTCCAGAACATTTGGCGCCATCTCAGAGCCAACAATGGAGCACCCAAGAAATCCGAAACCACCTTTTGGCACGCTTCAGCTAACCCTCGCAGCGCACAGATCTAATCAGATCAAGGGCTGTGCCCCCGCGCCTTTGCGGCCACATGTCCGTGCTGCAAAGGAGTTATCCTTTTGTCTATTTCCTTGTCTTGTGGATTCAAATCGCAGCAGCTGCTGCTTTCATAACTACTTTCCTTTGCTTTCACGCTCTGTTGGGCCAACAATTGAGCCAGCATCACAACATGCATTGATCTCCGCTCTGAGATCTCCAGCCAAGATCATCTATCAATAAATTTGCATATGAAAATTTGCATGCGCAAGCCGATTTGCGAATACCCCGAATGCACAAGGGTGTTAATTTCATCATCATTAGCTCTGATATCTTTATTGACAGCTCGTTGCGAAAATCGTACAGGGCAGGCCTGGGCTGGGCTGGTACAAAGCCTTTGAGGGTTTGTCTTTGGCAAAAAAGACATCAACAGTCAAGAGGTGTACAAAAGGATAAAACCCACAATTCGCAAATATAAACACAATTTGCCAGGCCACAATTCTCATTGATTTCGGCACTCGGCGGGGGTAATTCTCACACGATCCATTTCAGCTGAGCTCATCAATTGCCCAAATCTGTGATCGCTTAGCCCTTTCAGCGAACGTTTCTTTGCAATAATGCGATTTTGATATGATCTTTAAGTAATTTGAATAGAATATGCTCTATATAAAGTGGAAAGGGTATATTGGTTCATAGATAGATAGACCTACATATGTTTGCTAGAGGTGTCGAGGAATCAGACTAAAGAAAGTAAGAGTATATTTAGTCAGGAAAGTCTACTCCCGGCTCGACTGAAAATGTCTGCCATATACATATATATATATTCTACTACTAATTTTTGGTATATAAATACCAACTGAAAGCCCTCAAGATCTCAAGCGAATAAGCCCATAAGCCCATAAGCCCATAAGCCCATAAGTTACCCTCCACAAGAAAAGTCACATATTTAGTGAAGCTCATTACAGGGTGTCTGGCAGTCGGGTATGCGCGACTTAAGCACTCTCGTTTATGTTTATTACAGAATAGTTTAGATCACAGGATGTACAAGCTAATCATGGACTTAGTTACTATTACTTAGCGCTAACAAATTGAATTTAATTAAATTGCACTGAAAATATTTCTAATATATATAGTTTACGGCTGCTAGATCTCCGGCGAGGCCACATTGCGCTTGAGCACCTCGTTCAGGGTCGGGCTGAGTGCCAGGGCGGGATTGGCCACTGCAATGATATTGTCGCCCGCCGCCGAGATGACCTGGACGCCGGCAGCTGTCAGATCCACAGTCTCGGCCAGGCTGAGGCTTTCGTTCGGCTTCGGACAGCAGGCGTCCAGCGAGGAGACGGGCGACCTTTCACTTTCCAGACCATTGCCCTAGGGAGAATCAGTTGGAGCATTACTTAAGATCTATCTTTGGCCAGACAGCTGATCAGACGGGACGTTTGGACGCTCCACAACACATACTCACTGGCAGAGGCGGCGAGCTGGAGTTGCTGAAGGAGAAGCGCGAGTCGTTGTCCTCAAAGTCCGCCGATTTGCCCAATCTGTACAGGTATGATATAGGTATTAGATGAATATATATCTTCAATATAGTATTTAGGCTTACGAGAACTTGGCTATTTCCGTCAAATCGAACGGCGGCTTGGCGAACTTTTGGTACATCGCAAACAGATTGTAACGCGAATCCTCCACGGCTTCCTTTTGGTTGGTATTTTTTGTATTTTTTTGGTATTCAAAAAGATTGTTGATTAAAAACTTCGGGCATATTTGTAAAGCTGCGCATTAAGCAAGGCAAGGAATACACGAGTTGTTCGTTTGGGTTTTCAAAAAGCAATCGAAATTTATTTATTGGCTCAACGAAAGGTACACCACATATTGCTGAAGTATCAATATCGAAATATATATAACAGAGAAGGCTATATACTAAATAAGGAAACTAGAACTAAGTGGGCATAGAGTAAAGAGTGTGCTTGGATTAAATATAAGCGATTAAGATTAGATTTGATTCGGTTAAAATAGATATAGATGGGAGAGTTATGGGTTAACTGAGGTTGGGTTGCATTAGATTAGTTAGGGTTTGCTCGGCTTGAGGATAAAAGAACTAAAAAAGTTGGTTGAAAAGTAAAATATGAATAAATTTGGTAGGAATTGGGAATGATTAATGTTGGGTTAGGCTGGGTTAGTCTGGCTTAGATTCAGATATAGAGGAACCAACTATGAGGGATTGTCATAATCATAAATGGATAAGTTAGTTGAGTTTGTTATGGATTAGTTTAAGTTAGTTCGGGGTATATAAGACGTAAGGATTAATGAATTGAGATGAGTGGAAAAACTGAATACTTTCTTAAAGTTATGTGAAGTGAGGTTAGGTGAACGAATAACTATATAAACAGAAAATATAGAGTAAGAACTTAGTTTAAATATAGTTGTATAACAAACAAAATAATACTGTATAATAAAACATATATATAGATAACTACAAAGAGCAAAAACACAACAAATATACTAATAAACAAATATACCCATATACATAGGTCTATATATATATCAATATTAATTTTAACTATTCTTAGTCATAGAACAATCAAAGATAGTACAATTTTGATTAGGGTTTAAAGAAGAAAAGAGAAAGAAGACGAAAGAACTGAGATAGAACAAAGAAAAAAGAAGAAGATAGAAAAAAGAAAGATAACGAAGAACAAGAAAGAAAAAGAATAAAGAAGTCAAAGACAGATAGATGTGCCAAGATCATACACATAAAAAACATTTATACTAGTAAGTCAAGGAATAAATCCCACCTCAGACCTCTACGAAATACTTAAACACATAAGACTAGGCTTTCACTAGATCTAAGCAACACTACAAGATCTATATACATCTACATATATATATAGGAAAGTAAAGCCAGATATTCCAAAAAGAACCTCTGGCCAGACGTTAGTAAATTGAATGATCTTTCGATCGCACCACAAGCTGCAAAGCAAAATGTTGGGTTAACGGTTTTTGGGAAGCTGAAGCTGAAGCTGAAGCACTGCACCAGATAATCTAGACCGCAGATCAATGATCAAGGCTCAATGGACTCCGTCTTCCTTACCCGATTCAGTTCGATGGGCAGCTGCGCCGTCTCGGTGGAGGAGAGGCGCTGCCGCTTGCTGCTGGGTAGCGCAGCGCCGGCAGCCGAAGCTGAGGCAGAGGCCGAGGCGGCAGTCAGGGCATCGCTGGACTCGCAGTCCAGGTCGATGGCCGTGCGCTGGAGCGCCTGGCCGGGCAGCTGGGTGAGCAGGCCGCCGTAGCGCGCTATGCTGGCCGAGTGGCCGAAGCCCGCGTCCTTGACGATCTGGCGGGCCAGCGGGAAGAGCTCATCGCGCCGCGTGAGCAGCCAAATGGTCTGGGGATTGCGGCAGAGCTGCGCCGCCGCCTCGTTCACGCAGACCTCGTGCAGTGTCAGCGGCTTCTCGGGCCGTCGCTTGCAATCGAATCTGCCATAGATGGCCGAATACTTACGTATCTCGTCCATGCGCCGCGGATCGTGCTCCGCCATGGCAATCACCTGCTCCAGCTCGCGCGTGGTGCGCTTCTTGGAGGTCTGCGCGCGCGGCTCCCGCTGCGGCAGCTGCCGGGCGATCTTCTCGGCGCACATCGTGATGCGCTGCACCTGCAGCTCGGTGAGCACAGGCGTCAGCTGCGGCGAGCTGGACGAGACCTGATGCGCCGTGCTAGCGCCAGCCACACAGCTGCCCACGTTGCTCACCACCAGCGGCGTCGCCGTTGGACTCTGCAGCACAGGCAGAGCGGGGCAGAGGACGGGCGCGCTAATCTGCGCCAGCAGCTGAGCACTGGCAGCCGAAGACGGAGCCACCGAAGCAGCCACAGCCACAGCAGCGGGAGCAACTGGAGTTGCAGGCTGAAAGGATGCGTATTTGTGGCGTGGCAGCGCGGGCGTGGAGTCCGAGTTGAAGATCAAAGCGGGCGCGGGCTTGGTGGGTGTTTCACATAGACCTGAAGTGACGTAGGTTAATATTAATCAATCTCTCTCTCTCTCTCTCTCTCTCTCTCTCCCTCTTACCTAGCTGCGGCAGCATGGCTCCCTGAAACAAGCCCGGATTGTTGGCCCACTCGTGCAGCGCCTTCTGCAGCCGGCGCACGTGCAGGGGCTTCGATGCCATGCCCACTAGTGCCATGATCTCCAGGAACTCCTCCTCGCCCGCATCGTACAGCTGCTGCACATCGTCCCCACCCATCTCCAGCAGCGTGTCGTAGTAGGCCAGCAGGCTGGCGCGCTGCAGCACGCGGTACAGCTGCACCTCCGCCTCGTTGCTAGGCCGAGATGTGGTGATCACTAGAGGGAGAGAGCGAAAAGGATTAGTTACTTTAGTTATAGATCTATATGGGGTATATAATACTCAATATCTAACTATATTTATCATCAAGTTTTCGAGTTATATAGAGATAGATCCTATCCTACCATACATCTCTCTATCTTCTTCTATGCTCTGCAGCTCTCCTAACTGAATTTCAAAGATAAAAAACTTGCTCTTCCTTCTCTTCCTCCTCTTCTACAGCTTCAGCTGGAGTATCAAAATGATATTTATAGAGCTGCCTCGCCGCTAAGTTCTCACAATGCTGAGAGACCATAAGAAAAAAATTTAATTAAATTCGCTTTTTTTATACAAAATAAAAAAAAGAACTCGACGGACGTCTGGACCGTAAACCCTTTTGCAAAGCACGAAAAAAAGGAGAAAGAAAAAAACGAAACCCAATCAAAAAAACGAAAAGCAAAGAGAAAAAAAAAACGAAAACGAACGGACGAAGTTGGGAACGAGCTCATCTGCATAAGCAAATGTGAGCGAGCGAGCGACTGTGTGTGCGTGTGTGTGTGCGTGCAACCCTTTCGCTTTCGTCCTTTAAAGAGCCAAGGATCCTTGTCTTGGGCACAAAACTCGTTAGAAATGCGTCACGCATGCGCATAGGCAAGGCGCAAGGCGCAAGGCGAAAGAGAGGAACCCAAGCAACATTTTAATCCTTTTTATTTCTCTCACTTTTTTAGCTTAAAATTTCAGTCTCTCTCGCTCTTTCTCTCTCTCTCTCTCTGATAGTTTGCCTAGAGCTTCAGCAGTTGCTGCTCATCATCATCATCATCGTCGTCGTCGACGAGGCACAATTTATGGCTCGCGTTGCGCTCAAAAGGCCGCCAATGAGGCGCAGCGCTGATGATTATGTCAAATCGTAAATAATTATGTGAGAATATTTTAGTCCGGCCTTTTGGGTAGACGGCAGACGGTAGCCAGTCTCCTCCAGGCTTTCCAGTTTCCCAGCTTTAATTAATAGAAAAACGAGCTGAGCCAACTAAATTATAACAAAACAGGGCAAAAATCACAAAAGCAAAGGAAAAACAAAGCGCATGCATCGATCGTTGGTTGGGCATGTCAATGACTGCCTTTTGTATACCCTGTAAAAGTCTTAGGGCAGAGGTAGTTAGCTAACTATATCTATTACATACATATATATATATATATATATATATATATATATATATATATATAATTTGAGCTTCTTATGTATTCAAAGGTACTTTTAGGTATAGTTGAAGTATTTCTGTTCATTATAGATATAATATATATATATATATATATATATATATATATATATATATATATATATATATATATATATATATATATATATATATATATATATATATATATATATATATATATATATCTATAATGAACAGAAATACTTCAACTATATCTAAAAGTTCCTTTGAATACATAACAAGCTCAAATTACAGGGTATCTCTCGGCCTATCAGCTCTATCAGCCATCACTCACTTGTTTTTTGAGCGCATGCGCAGACGCTGGCGCTGCTACAAGCGCAACAAACAACATGAGTAAATGCTGAAGGTAGCAGCAGTAGGTGGAGGAGGAGCAGGGGCAGGAGACGCAGCCTCAGTTGGAGTTGAAGTTGAAGGTGGCTCTGGCTGTGGCTGTGGCTGTGGCTGTGGCTGTACAGCAAGCATGTAGCACGGTGTAGTTGGTGTTGTCACTTGATGCGTTGCCAATCATTAACCCATGATTGCATGCCTGTCACAATTTATGACACGTTGACAAACTATTGAAGGCAACAATTTCCGCAGGAATCCCAAGCAGAAACCCATAAACTCCATAAAAGTGGAGAGCGCAACGAATGGGATTGCAAAGGGGTTGGGTCAGATATCAAATTGAGCTGCGATTGGCTGTTACTTTTGATGGATATATAACTAGGCTATAGCAGTTGAGTCTCAGGATGCCAGAAGCTGCCAGGAGATCTGAAGATCTTAGAAACTCTTGGAAATTTTTGGAGCTCTCAGGAGATCTGAGAAGCTGTCAGAAAGTCTTAGAAGCTCTCAGAATATATCTATATATCTTAGGAACCCTTAGAGGATCTCAGTATATCTCGTTTTGTTATCGATTCTAAAGTTCTCTAGAACTTACTAAGTATCTAAAGGTATATTATATACAGATATTATAGACCCATATTACTTAAGGGAAAGTTAGGATCTGTTCCGGCAACAGTCACAACTCCTATCTTAAATACTATAATTATAATTTATGATATATTCCCTTAAGATCTAATCCCATCAATATCAAATAGCCTGAGTCTCTATACTCTCAGCTCTTTGGGGGTTAAGTGGGACTGTCCGAGCGACACTTCTTCTATGCCCTTGTGTCTGCGTGTGCCCAATGAGGAGTATTTAACGCAGACGGAGAATCTTTTTGCGTAAGACAGAAGCGGGCGTCTGTGGATGGAAGATATCACAGATGTGGATAGCAGCGACTGTGGCACTGAAGGGGCTGCGAGGAGGGGAGGGGGAGAGCGGGCTGTGGGGCGAGGAATTTGCAGCAATAAATAAATGAGACGTGATTTCAATACACAAATAATGCGAGGGGGCAGCTGGAGGAGCAGTGAAGCAGGAGCAGCAGCAGCAGCAGCAGAAGCAGAAGCAGCAACAGGAGAAGAACTGGAACTGGCACTGGAACTGGAAGTGGAACTGTCTGGCCATGTGCCTGCGCTTGGGGCTGGGCCTGGGCCTGGGCCTGGGCTGGGGGCCTACGATTCACAGTCTTCTGGGCAGCAGCAGCGGGCTTGGCGCGCTGATTGTCACTCGCTTGCTGCAGCTTGTTGATTTTTTTCTTATTTTTTATTATTTATTTAATTTGCGGGTCGCTTTTTGCCACCGCTTGCTAAATATACCCTGTACTCATTGGCTAATGGGTAGGGGTGGGTATATGCCGGCTGGGGAAAAGTTTGTAACAGAGAGAGGGAGTGGAGTGGAAGAGTGAGGTAATAAGCCTGGTATAGTATCAATATAAGTAATCGTAGTATAAGTACCAGTATAAGTCCCAGTATAAATGAGAGTATAAGTTCCAGAGTAAAGCTCTGCATGTGTACAAATAAAGTCGTAGTATAATACTAGTAGAAGTACCAGTATAAGGAAAAGTATAAGTAGCAGTATATGAACCAGTATTAGTACAACCGTATAGTCCCGTACAGGTACCATAAGTACCTGTACAAGTAACAGTATAAGTACCAGTATAAGTCCCAGTATAAGCCCATGCGAAAATCGTAGTATATGATTAGTAGAAGTACTAGTATAAAGAAAAGTATAAGTCGTAGTATAAGGAGCAGTATCAATACAAGTATATGTCCCAGTATAAGTGCAGATATAAGTGCCAGTATTAGTACAAGTATAAGTACTTTTATGAGCGTCAGTATAAGTATAAGGCTTAGTCTGAGTCACAGTATATGTACAAGTATAAGCACTGCTATGAGTGCCAGTATAAGTAGCAGTATAAGTAAAGGTTTAAGTATAAGTCAAGGTATAAACACAAGCATAAGTATCAGAATAAGTATAAGGATAGCTCTCAGTATAAGTTCAAATCTAAGGAATGCTATAAGTACAAGTTTAAGTAGCTGTATAAGTACTTGTATAAGTCTCAGTATAAGTTGAGGCATGCTCTAGTAGAAATACGCCTCGAGAAAAGAAATCTCATTGTAAGTACAAGCTTTTGCAATTATAAGTAAACCCATCACTGCAGTCACAGCTGCGTATAAGACTAGACACTCGCGTATAAGAGTGGCTTTGCTGGCCTACAGGGTATCTGCTCGCGTTCACACTCAGCTGCCCTGCTCTGTTATATGTTGCGCGTTGTTGGGGCAAGACTTTTAATGTTGGCTGCTGCTTATGTTGACGTTGCTGCTCTTGTTGTTGTTGTTGTTGTTGCTGCTGCTGCTGCTGCTGTTGTTGTCATTTGCTAAATATGTTGTTTTTATGCGTTGGCAAATGGCAAAGATGGACAAAAAATGAACTGCAGTTGCTTTTTAGTTGGCACTTGAAAGCAATAATGACATTCGACGCCACATACCAAGCCGCACAGCCTGCCCAGCAGACCAGGTGAGTAGTGTGTGTCTGTGTGTCTCTCTCTCTCTGTGTGTGTGTGTGTGTGTGTGTGTGTGAGGGCCGTCAATCGTTGGCGTTCGCTTCGATTATGGGCAAAAGGCAAGAGACAGAGAAAAAAGTCGCGCGCGCATTGATTCGCAGACGCCGTTCGAACTGCTGAACCGAAAACTATTTCTCATATACAACGATAAAAATTGGATGGATGGCAGACTTTCAATGCTTTTTTTTGCTCAAAATTCTTGGATCGTTCAAAATACCATCGATGGCCATAACTTTGGAGCGTTCGTACGTGCCAATGGCCGCTGATGAAGCTGCCAGCTGAAGCAACTGCAAAAAAAAAAAAAAAGAAAACTTTGCAGCAGCAAGGCCAATGCCTCGTTAGCTACCCTCAGCCAGGGGCTGGGGTAGGATTTTTTTTAGAGTTTCTCTGCCAGCTACCCCTAAGACGCACCTATCGTGTGGGTAAGCCAGCGGCTACCTGAGTTCTGGCGCTCGTTTCATTGGATGTCCTCCATTTGTACAGCTAGACAATAGATGCTGGCTTGATCCTGCTGAAGGTCCTGCTCAGGGTGGGTTTCTTGTGCGCGCAGCACCAAGGAAGTGCAAACCGGATCCTAAATTGCAAAGCTATAGCAACGGCAACTTTTTCTATTGTTTCATATTTCCGTTACACACAACAAATCTCAGACAAAACAGGCGAAGCTTCGAAAAGCGCGGGAAATCGAAGGAAACAAAGGAAAAGGCAAAAACTGCCCAAAGAATTTGATATGCGACACGAATTTGTGGAAAAGGATATGCAAAAAAAAAAAACTAGAATTTTTAATTTCAATATTATTTCGAGTAGAAGTTACTGTAATTTAAGAGAATGACTAGATCTTTAAGATGAAAATTGAGAGAAAAAAATAAATTTTTACTTTCCTTGCCCATCAATTGATCAGATTTTTAGATCAGATTTGAATGCTTTATAATTGCTCTAAAAAATCTACCACATTTTGAAGAAGCCAGATAAGATCAATCTAATAGTTTTTATACTTAATCAAAAAATAATTTAAATAAAAAATATAAATATAAAATATGCAAAATTCCATTAAATAACTTATAAAACTTAAAATGGATTTTCAAATATTTTAAAATTATTTTAAAATATTTATATATATTTTTATCAATTAAAATATTAGATTAAAAAATGTAAAAAATAGAATTTAGAATTTATATAAAATTCAGAGCTATATAGACAGCCTACACCTGAGACGCGTCTCAGCTAACCCCAGCAAATCCATCACGCTATTATATGTTTTGCCTGATATATATTAAAGCAAATGGAATTACAAACTTTATTTAGAATAAGTTTTTATATTCTTTGTTCTGTACTGCTAACCTTCCATATAAGTATGAGAAGGTATTTTAAAAAAAAAAGTTCATAGAAGCTCTTATAGATTCAGCTTTCATATGAAGTAAAGATCTTATAAAAGAGAAATCTTGAGAAGTTTATATGGCAAAACGTATAGAAGATGTTTTTAAAAAAGAGTTCTATTTCACTTTCATCTTTAAAAATATCTTTTATATGTTTTGCAGTTTAAACTCTTCAAGATTTGTCCTCTTCAACATCAAAATATCAAGAAATTTCTCTCCCTAAAGATCTTCCTTATTATATCTCCCTAAGTTTTCACTTCTTAAAATCTACTTCAATTTCTACTTACATGTGCCGTTCGCATTGCGTCCAAAGATCTTGCCCTGCGGACTTAGAATGGGGCTGGACGAGGCCGAAGGTGCGCCGGATAGTGAGCGTTGTCCCTCGGACAGGCCGCTGGCCAGGGACAGATTGTTGACGTCGTCCTGCTTGAGCAGCTCGATGCTGTTGCTATTGCTGGCGGCGGCGGTGGCGGTGACGGTGGTGGTGGTGAGCAGTGATTGGGGCAGCGACTGGAGCAGAGTGTTGCTGGCCGAGCAGCTGGAGGAGCTTCCGCTTCCTGTGACCAGGCTGTGTGCCTTGCCGGCTGGCGAGGGAGCTGTGCTCGCGGCCGAAACTGTCGTGGAGGCTGCAACGGCTATAGCTGTTGTTGTGGTTGGAGAATTTGCCTCCATTGTGGTTGTTGATTGCTGTTATTGTTGTTGTTGTTGTTGTTGTGGAGAAGGATAGCCCAAAGGATAACACAAAGAATCAAAACTAAACGCATGCAAAATACACACACAGAGAAAACACTCAAAACGAACTCAAAATCAAATCAGGATGCACTACAAGGAACCAAAAATCAACTACACTACACTTCAGGACTGAGCAACGTTCCGTTAAGATCGTTGTTTAATTATTTGTTTGTTTTTTGTCTCGATTTCGATTTCGATTTCGATCTCGATCTCTGCCATCCGCTCAGCTCGAGGCCAGACGAACTTCTGTGCTAGCAGCGGCAACGAAGCGCGGCTCGTGGAACCCTTTTTGCTGCAACTTCTTCGAGACACTTTCGAGCAGAGAAAGAGCGCGAGAGAGAGAGAGAGAGAGAGAGAGAGAGAGAGAGAGAGTGGAGATGCAGGCAGAAGAAAAAACGTGTACATAGCATCACGCAGCAGACGTCGCTGCCGAAAGGGTTAAAAAGGCGAAGAAAAAAAGAAAACGAAGCAACAACGACAAGCTGGACAAGCGCATGCGTAGCCGAAGCAGCAGACGAAGGCGACGGCGAAAGCCGACGAGCGTCAGCCGAAGACGAAGACGAAGGCCAATGAGGGTAAGTTTTTCAGCTGCGTGACTCTGATTAGAAGTCAACTGGAGAGATTTTTGGCTATATGTCTCCGCCTCTTGCCTAGCGCGCTCTCTGGGATAACTGTCAATTGGACGGAGAGGGAGAGAGAGAGTCAGAGTGAGAGTGGGAAAATAGCTTCACAGCTGCGCCGACATTTTGCTCGACTATTTAATATGCCCAGCATAGCCCATGCAAAGGGTATGCAAAAGAGTTTTTTTCTGGCTGAATATATGTGAGAATACATGTATGTGAATGTAGGTATAGGCAGCTATAAGTAGTTCACATAGATCAAGCGAGCAGCTATATTATGGATTACTAACGCATATCTGTCCGTTGCGCCAACCCATTAAATTAACCATTTTTTTCTAAATATTTTCCGTTAAAAGTCTGAATGCATGAAAAGGGTTATTCGCCTCTCAAGTTCCACAATTCAAATTCTCCTTTTGTTGTTGAACGTATTTTCTTGTATTTTCTTTTTTTGTATATACAAAAACAGTTTACAATAGATTTTGTTGCTTTTATGTTATCATATCGTATATAAGTATAATAAGAGGGGGAATAGGGGGAAATACTTTGCTTGTTCTACGAGGGAGGGGGGGAGGGGGTTAGTAGATGCGAGTTAGATTACACTAGGATTGGGTTTACGTTAACAGTCGTGGTTAGGCAGCCGGAGAGCCATTTGGGGGAACCCAAACCTCAGTCATAGACCATTCCATTCCCGAGTCAAGGATGAGATGAGGAAAGTGCTACAAGTGCGGGGTTCCAATGAAGCTTTGGCTCGGCCAACTATAAATTATTGACGCTTATTATCTGATTGATCCAGCCTATGAACGAGGAGACCTTCACATAGACGCCGGGCACATCCACCCGGCCGCAGCCGAAGCCCCAGGAGACGAGGCCGGCCAGCTCGAAGAAGCCATCGTCCTGGCAGACCAGCGGACCACCGCCATCGCCCTGGCAGGCATCGTGTCCCTCCTCGCCGCCAGCGCAGAAACTGGATGCGGGCAGTATGAAGATCTTCTCCGTGACCGCGTTCACCTTCCTGATGCACTCCGTATCGCTGACAATGGGTATCTCCGCCTCGCGCACTCGCAGGGGAATGGGACCAGCTGAGAGAGGACTCGAGATTAGTAAGGATATCTTTACAGAGCTATTCCTGGCACCTTACCTTCGCCCATATAACCGTAGCCGGTGACCGTGCAACGCTTGCCCGCCGTGTGGCTGACTCCACGTGCCGGCAGGCAAACCAAGCAGACGCCATCGCGCAGCTCCGCCTGGCCGTGCAGCTTGAGCAGCGCAATGTCATTGTCCAGCGTCTGGCTATTGTGGTTGTGGTGTATGTAGGTGGTGGCCACACGCAGCGTCTGGGCGCCCGGACTGCCGTACTTACGGGTCAGATCGTAGTCACCCACGCGCACATAGATGGCATCGCCGGAGCGAACAATGCTGCGAAAGGAAGGTAGAAAAGGAGAAGTTTAGCCAAGATAATATAAGTAGAATAAGACTAGGATAGGTTATCTTACTTGGTAACGCAATGCGCCGCAGTCAGCACCCATTGGGTGCCAATGAGCGCTGCACCACACAAATACTGATTGAGCGAATTGATGAGCGCCACCTGCCAGCACCACTCGCCATTCTCGCCATCCTCGCCGCCCACCACACGCGCACGACGTCGATTGCTGTAGTTGCCCGGCAGCTGTCCGGGATTCGCGTAGCTGCTGCGTTGATAGTACTCCGGATAGACAATCGCCGACGATGCTTGCTCCGGCTGATCGTGATAGGAGCGCAGCTGATTGCTCTGAATTCCACTGGTGTCCACCAGATCGCCCAGTTTGTCGTTGTGAATCTGGATGGGCACAATGGCGGAGCCGAGCACGAGGCGCTCGTTTGACTTGTTAATGCTTCCACTGCCACCAGCATAGGCTGTGGCCAGCTGTCGAGCCGTACGCTGTACGCCGTACTTGGCGCGGGCATAGGAGACGTAGTTGAGAGCTGGGGAGCTGCGAGAGCGACCCGTACGCAGGGTGCCCTTGACACCGCAAACGTACTTCGAATAGACATGCGGACGTGGTGTGGTTGTCGTGGTGCTGGTTGTGGTTGTCGGCGGTGCTGGCGGTGCAGCTGGCGGCAATGCGGGCTGCTGGCCAGGCGCGGGTCCATAATAGTCCGCGTAGCTCTGCGGTGGAGGTAATCCTGGTTGATAAACATGAGAGTGGTGCGGTGGTGGTGGACCTTGAGGCTGATTGGACATGTAATTGGTGGGTGCATACGGCGGCGGCGGTGGTGCCTGCTGCATCGGTGGCTGTGGCGCATACGGTGGCGGCGGATAGTTGAAGTAAGAGGTATCGTTGCGTGTCTGGAATTGTTGCTTCTCCAAGATTTTGCTCTTGGGCGCGCAGCAAATCTGGCCGGAGCGCTTGCATCTGAACAAATCCGTCATCTCGGCGTTTTCTGGAGAGGATAAGCAGCGCGATTAAAAGAAATTTCCTTTATTTCAGGTGCAACTACTTACTGAAGCAGGTGAAGCTGAGCAGGCTGACAATGCAGGAGCCGGGGCATTCCTCGCGTGGATCCGGACTGGGCGTATTGGGCAGCACGTAGGGCGGTGCTGTGGCTGGTGGCGTTGGCGGCGGTGTTGGTGGCGGCAACTTGGGCTTGGGCGCACCAGCACGCGAGTTGTCACAGCAAACGGAGCCCTTGGAGCAGGTCGTGGGATTCGTCAGCAGCACCGAAGGACGTTCACAGAAGGCGGCCATAATCGTGAGCAAGCAGAAGCCCGGACAACGTTGCACGGCGGGCGGTGCCGGCGGCGGTGGTGCAGGGGAGTTCAGTGTGCTCTCGGCAAAGGATATGAACTGTGAGAGCAAATCTCCGCCAGACTGTGAGGCAGCGGGTGCCGGTGGTGGCGGCGGTGGTGCTGGCTTTGGCGCTGGCTTGGCAGCTGGCTTGCTGGCGATCTTGGTGGCGGGCTTGCTGGGCGTTGATGGCTTCGCTGGCGTTGCCTCGGATGCAGTGCCCGTTATGCAGCAGCTGCCCTCTCCGGGACAGAAGGCGTCGGAGTCGATCTCATCGCAGAAGATGGCAAAGATGCCATTCATGCACTCGCCCTCGCACTCCTTCAGCACCTGACCCTGATCCTGGCCAGACTTCAGCTTGTTTTTGTTGCTATTGTTGCTGCTCGATGTTTGCTCCTCATCGTCGTCCTCCTCTTCCTCCTCCTCCTCCTCCTGGGCAGCCGCTTCTGTTGTGGTGGTGGTGCTGGTCTTCTTGTGCTTGGTGGGTTTGCTCTGAGCGTGGCTGTTGTTGTTGTTGTTGTTGTTGTGGGTCTTGGTGCGCGCCGGCTCAGGCGTAGTGGTAGTGGTGCTAGTGGTACTAGTTGTTGTTGTGGTGCTAGTCGTCTTGCTGGCCGTGGGCTTGGGCAGAGTTTGATTGCTCTTCAGATTGCCCATGTGCTCTGTGGAGAGAGAAGGATTCAAGTAAAGCTGCTTGCAGGGTTGCTTCAAAGACTCACTGGCTGGTATGTATATGTCCTTGGGCAGCTTTCCGTTGGAGTACTCGTCCAGGGAGACGCAGCACTTGGTACCCTCCTTGCAGAGCCCACCACTGGTCAGGTAAGCCTCGCAGTATTCCGCTATGCGATCCGCCACACAGACGCCCGTGCAGTTCTCTGTGGATACAAAGTGGAATTTAGTCTTGCTTACGGTGGTTTGGTTGTGGTTTGGCCTACTATTTTCGTCTTCCGCTTTGCTAGCCTCCACTTTGTCCTTGGGTTTGCTCGTGGTTGCCTTCTTGGTGGTGGCAGCCGGCTTCTTGGTGGTGGTGGAGGTGGTGGTTGCAGCTGGACGCTTTGGCTGCGGCTTTGGCTTCGGCTTGGGCGTTGTGGTCGTCGTTGTGGTTGTAGTGGTGCGCTTAGTGGTGCTGCTAGTCGTAGTGCTGCGCTGTGTGGTGCTGCTGCTGACTGTGGTCGTCGTCGTTCTAGGTGTGGTGACTGCGGTTACGTTTTTGCCTAGTCATAAAATTAGTAGGGTTAGTTACGGATTAAGGACGAAGATGGAGCTGTGGCTCACCTGGCGCATTCTCTATGCAGCACTTCATGCTGGGCGAGGGGCAGGGCACGTCGTCGAGCACCTCGTAGCAGATGAGCGTGGCCAGCGTGTGGACGCACACTCCAGGACAATCCTTGGCATCCGCCGTGCTGGTAATCGTATCCAGCAGACCCGAGAGGAAGCTGCCCGCCAATGACTCATCCTGTGCCCGAGCCAAAGGATTGCTGGCCAACAGCAGCAGACAGAGGCTCAGTGTGTAAAGAATTCCTTGCGAAGTTCCCATATTTCTTGAATTTTTCATATCACTTTGTTCAGTTGTATAAAAGTTAGCTCATCGCGTTGCAAGAATCTGTGAAAGGGGCAAGAGAGAGAGAGAGAGAGAGAGAGAGAGAGAGAGAAAACGAAATTAGCCAAGTGAAAGTTGAGCTTAGTCAGCGCCCCCATCCATGTAACCCCGAAAGGCCTGTGACGTAACAGAATGCTCAACGCTCGAATACCTTGCAGCATCCGAGCTGAGCTGAGAGCTGAGAGCGGAGAGCAGAGATGAGCGCTTTAAGAGAGAACCCAAAAGATCATTGGCCTAGAAAGCGTTCAGCAAAAGCCTCACTTGCCGCAGTACACTGAGCGAAAAAATTGATATCAGGAATTTATATTTTTGTGATAAAGCAAAAGTTAAAAATTATATTAAAAATTATCTAAAATTTTAGAATTAGGTAAAAAAGATGTTTTAAAAATCTTAGGAAATATTTAAATGTAGAATAATGAGTAATGAATACAGGAAAAATTACTGGTTTCAGCTTTAGAACTTCTGAAATTATTCAAATTCGAAAACTTTTGACTTGAAGGTAAGTTTTAGAAGGATATACTTAGAACTTATAGTTCTTGAATCACAGTCTCAATTCTCAAGCTCATTTTCTGCGAGTGTATTGAGAGCAACTTCTTGAGAGGTTTTATTGTATGGGGGGCATCTGTCCGAAAACCAGTTTAAATGCTTGTTGCCTCGCCTCGTTCTGGTTAATGGACTGAAGAGCTGGTTCTGTGACAGGTGCGTCCGTCTAACCGTTGTATGAAGCGTTCTACTTATCTGCCGTGCCCCATTTTAATATTACGTATACGTCCCACAGCGGGATTAAAAGGGGGGAACACAAGCAAGTGGTACATTTGATATATGGGGCCTAATAAATGTATTTGGGTTGACAGTTGTATGAAAATGGTTTAGAAGGTAGTTGAAGTACAGTTCAGACTCGTTATAACTGTGAAAACCTGTGACAAGTGGGGAAAAACTAAAGTTAAGAGTCTGAAGAAACTGAATTGAGCTGAGCTGAACTAAGACTAGTTAATGGCTTAAAGACCACAATTAAATGTTTATTAAATTCTTGGCAATCTTCAAATTGCCCATTGAATCTAGTTTTGTTTTCCCTAAAGATTTCATTATGAATGAAATAGAAAGTACTTTGGCCCCCAAAAGCAACAAAAACAAATTGAAAACTATCTCGGCCGACAGATCTTGAGCGAAAGTGCTGGCAATAAATAAGTATGCGGTTGACTAACACTTGACAATGGCTAAAACGAAGCAAAATGGCAGAGCTATAGCTCTCATTGACAATTATGTGCCGGCCACAACTAGCCCCCTCCCCCCCTGCTTATCGCTCGCTGCATTTGGCTCACGTGCGCATCGCTTTCACGTTCAAACCGGAAATTTTTGACTTAAAGGGCCAAGACTATTTAGAAGAAAGAAAAAAAGTTGTCATCAAGCCAGGCGTGTGACAATCCTCAAGCCGTATACAAAAAGAAAGAACAGCTAGAAAGCTGAGAAGCGCCTGTTACAAGCGCTGCTCCCAGCCAGCTAGAACCCAAAAGCAAAGGCAACTGAAGTGCGTGCACGTCTTTTGGGTCAGCCATCGCCATCGCCACGCGCTGTCTCTGTCTGGCGCATGGGCACGCCTACGCCATCATGAATACCAAGTCCGGCACCAAATTCGCTTAAGTAGGTCAGCTGCATAAGGCGCGACAGCAGCACCAACAACAACGGCCCTCTCGCTCGCACTCACTGCTGAAGTTTAGCATGCGAATTATGTGTTCTTCACACTTGCTTGAGTCGTAAAGAATTTCTTTCATTGAACGAAGGCAGCCAAAACAAACAGAGACCGAAAAGAGACAGAAACACGCATTCAAATGCCGATCGAACGGTTAACAGTAACGGTAAACGACGAGCTGGCAGGCACACTAGCTACACTAAGAGAAAAGAACCAAATGTTTTTTACTCGCAAGATCGAAATTGGCAATATTTCAATAGATAAGTTTTATACAGTTGACTTTAAATGAGAAATTATATAAATATATTTTATGGAGCATATAATTAATACTCGTCAATCGTATTCAGTATTTCTTTTCTCTCAGTGTGGCATAGTTGAAATTAATTTTGTATTTGGTCAACTGCAAATTGTTTTTGTTTTTGCATGCTCTTGTCTATATAAACTCTTTCATTTTTAGCACTTCCATTAAAGTCCCGAGACATAGTTACATACACACACACACATACGCATGCACATCACTCTACCAAAGACAGCGACGCAGAGTCTCTCTGCCTTTGGGGCGCAGCACGAACAAGTTAAGCGACTTTTTTCTGCTGCCTTTGCTTCTGCTTCTTCTTCTGCTTCTTTAGCTCTGTCTGAATTAATTGTAACGGTAAGCACAAGACGACACATAACTGTGGTGCGCTGGATCAGCAGGACAGCGCAAGGCGGCATAGACATGTCGGGAATGCGGCACAGTTTTCCAATTGCCAATGGGGCTGCGTATGCAAAGTTCTTACAACACACACATACACACTTACGCACACACAGATAGACAGACAAACACTTATATAGTTAACTAACCGTTCTTAGTGCCGGGGCAACTGCACCTTGCGAAAGCCAGCAACAAACTGACCAATGCTCAAGGTTCTCGATGCTGTGTAAGCCGCCAAGGCCAGCAGCAGCGGCCGCAGCCACAGGCCGGAGAAAGTGAGCGAAAGAAACTTTGTCGAAAGAGCAGCAAAGCAAAGAGCGAGCGCTGCCCGCTCTCTCTCTCTCTGTCTCTCTTCGCCACCTGTTCTCGACAGCAGGCAGCTAGCAGCAGCAGGCAGAGCTCGGCTCGCCTACAGCTGGTCGTGCGCGAAAATAAAAAGGATCGCTTGCTTGACAGCTGTAATAGCTGCAATTATTGGCACTTCACATACTTTGCGACCCCGGAGTGTGCCCACTTAGCGGATTATATTGCTGCAGTTGTTGTTGTCCCTTTTCAGCGCATCGCTCGCCCGGCTTAGTTATGCAAATCTCGAGTGCACCCTGTGCGAAACCTATGCAAATTTCACAAGTCAGCGGGGAATCTGGAGATTACCTGAAGATTCGCATGCAAATGCAGGGCCTGGGATAACTGTTGACTGTTTTTACTGTTGTCAAACATTGTTGAAATGCAATTATGAGTGCAGAAATCGAATGGCGATGGGAAAGAATTGCATAATCGCCTGCTTAACCCAAACGTCACGTGGCTCGGGAAATCTTAACCTCAAATATGCAAAGAAAGGGATTTTCGACATTTTTACTTTTACTTTGTCTAGGCTAATTAGAGCTGGCATCGTGTATGGCCTGTCTAACCAATGTCTGGCAAAAGGACAACCTTAGAGTAGATCCTTCAACTGATGCGACGACGCAGTCTCTCAGGACATTTCTCGGATGTTCCCAGGCTCCAGGCATCCTAAGCATTCTTCACACGAACGAAATTTGAATAAAACGCTGCCTGCAAAAAAATTGAAAGTGGTATAAAAAAAGTGAAAAAACTTTCAAAAAAAATTGTGGAAAAAAACTTATTTATCATTCGGTGAGGATATTTCGTGTACCTGAGATCCTGGCCCCTGGGCACAAGGCAAATAGATAAGGTCCTGTGTTGGTGGTGGTGGTGGTTGAGCCGTCGTCCTCTCTCTCTCTCTCGCTTACTCTCTGTCTCGCTCTTTCTCTGTCGTCCTGCATATGCAAATCACGTTGATTCCTTTTCAATCTCAAACAATGGATCGAGGGTCGTCCTTTTCGGCCACACATGTTTTACGCGTCGCCTTTTTTTCTACATTAATCGTCCTATTTAAAAAAAATATAGATGATTAAACCCTTTCCTGTGCACACTTTTTTTTAGCTGATTTTTCCTCTTTTTTATACCGTTTGCGAGTGTTTTTTATTTTTTTTTGCTCATCCCGTTTTTGTCATTTCACTTTTTCGTGGGAACGGCGGATCGGGCAGCTATATATGATAATGAAGCATGCAAAGCGGACGAAGAAGAAGAAGGTGTGAGGCAGAGTTAGTATGAAAATTGAGCAATGGGTGCTAGGTACAGTTATGGAGGTCCTATAAAAGACGAAATAACTATAAAAGACTATTTAAGCTAACTAACTAATATATATATTAATACATATGATTTAAATATTTTTAAAAAATATTTTCTGAACGTAAACTTTGTGATTTAAGTTTGTAAGAAATATATATATTATCTTTAGTTGCATTATTTAAATTCGAAAATCCTCAGATATCTATTTTGATAATCCATGTTTTTCTTTATTGTGGTTTCATCTTTTGTTTCTCGAGTCTATCGTCGTATGGTACCCTAAGCGATTTATGCTTAATCATATTGCTACCCCTCCTCGCTGCGGCCCTGATCTGATTTTAGGGAGAGGCGAGAAAGTTGGACGAGAGCAACTCGATTTGCATATTGAGGATCGTGTAAAAAGGGGCTGAGGCCTTGTCATGGGAACAAAAGGTGAATGCCTTATCAGTGAATAGATGCAGATCAATATTTGATGTAATTAATTAACATCATCAAGAATGGAAAAACAACATTATTAACATTTATCAATCAATTTCAAGACAATTCAATCAATATCTATGCAAATGAGACAATTATATCATTAATAGGAAAGAAGTAAGAATATAATTTAAATTAAAAATGTGTCCTTACGTAGACTTTAGCTTTTGACAGTAAAAATTCAAAATGTATTCTCAATAAACAAAAAATACAAACTTCAATGTTTCTCTTGTAGCTTTTGAATGTAACGGCTTGGGTCGGTTGATTGATTGGCTTGAATTGATGTGGCAACGCCGTCGGCCAACGCTGCCATTTTAATGGCAAGAAAGTATCGATGCCGTTGGCACACAGCACACAGCGCAGAGCAATAATATATCGATATTAATATACGTACGTGTCCAAAATCAGCTGCGTCGTAGCAAACAAACAATGCGGTGAATAAATACCTCGTAACTGGCAGCATTCACGAATTAATATACTGACGAAATCGGCGGGAGGCAGTTGGGAAAACAAATCCAGCCAGTGGCAGAGCAAACAACAACAATGACACACTCACACAAGCTGCGGCGCAATGTGCTAGCCAGCAGTGGCCTGGCCATAGCTCTGCTCGTCCTCTTATATTGGACGGAGTTCACTGGCGGTTATTTTGCGGCGCTCGACGAAGCTGAAACGAACAAGAACTGTTTCTGTGAGGTAAGGCTAGCCAGCGAAACAGACTGCGATCTATAATTATACTACATATATATGTATGTCGGCAGCTCGAGGGCTCCATTAACGATTGCAGCTGCGATGTGGACACGGTTGATCACTTCAACAACATGAAAGTCTACCCGCGACTTCAGAGTTTGCTGGTGAAGAACTTCTTTCGATTCTACAAGGTTAATTTGAAGCAGGACTGCCCCTTCTGGCCGGACGACAGCCGCTGCGCCATACGCTTTTGCCAGGTGGAGAACTGCGAGGAGCAGGCCATACCCGAGGGCATAAAGGATCAAGCGGAGCATCGCGATAAGGCGCCTTCGTTTAAGGTAGGTTGCAGATAGGCGTGTGATAGATATATGTGGGGGCAGCTATTGCTCTTCGAGTAGCTGCTGATTAGAAGCCACAGTGAAAGTTGCCTAAGACGAACGCTAACTAGAGTGAAAGTTGGCCTAAAGTGTATGGAGCAATGGAAGTGCTGTAGAGAGAGCTCATCAGTAACTCCAATTCTTATTATAAGAAATCTTTTTCATTATTGTCGGCTTTTGTTCACCCTTCGAAACTCCACTGTATCTCCACCTGCCGTTATCAGCGGCTGGTTTAATTGATTTTCGACAAACCATTTCCTTTAAGTAACAATATTTATTTATTATCTGGGATGAATTGCCATAAATTCCAATCACTATCTATAAATATAGAACTGAATGAATGCCAGATACGGCCTATAGTATATATCAGTGTTCGGCAGTGACGTGGCTTATTGACACAGATGTGAGAGAAGTTGAATGAGATGCGCCCACCGATTTAATAACTTGTCTAAAAAGATGATTGCATCATTATTTGCACAGCTGTAGGGCTCAGTCCCATTTCGCACTTCTGACTTCCTCATTCCTTATCTGATCTGTATTTATGTAGTACACGCGTGAGGCGCAGCTGAAGAGCGGCTGCTCGGACGTGGAGGACTTTGACAGCGCCTTGGGTTTCCTGGACACGAGCATCAGTGATCAGGCGCACAAGGAGTTCGAGCTGTGGGCCAAGCACGACGAGGCCGAGGAGGATTTCTGCATTGTCGACGACCACGATGTGGATGCGCAGTATGTGGATCTATTGCTGAACCCGGAACGCTATACGGGCTACAAGGGCGACTCGGCCCATCGCATCTGGAAGAGCATCTACCTGGAGAACTGCTTTGGCGGCAACAACGAGACCGCCAACAAATTCTCTAGCTACATGCCCCACATGGAGCTGCGCGACGTCTGCCTGGAGCAGCGCGCCTTCTATCGCATCATCTCCGGCCTGCACTCGAGCATCAATATACACCTGTGCTCGAAGTACCTGTTATCGGAGACCAAGGACTTCCTGGACCCCCAGGGCATCTGGGGACCCAATGTCAAGGAGTTCAAACGTCGCTTCAGCCCGGAAACAACCAGCGGCGAAGGCCCCCACTGGCTACGCAATCTCTACTTCATCTATCTAGTCGAACTGAGAGCCTTGGCAAAGGCGGCGCCGTACTTGAGGCGGGAGAACTACTATACGGGCATTGCCGAGGAGGACGAGGAAGTCAAGCTGGCCATGCACGACATGCTGTCGGTCATAGAGTAAGTGGAGCTAGAGCCCATAAAGGAAAGACATCATATATATGTTTCTCTCTTTATAGATCCTTCCAATCCCACTTCAATGAGAACGCCCTGTTCAGCAGCGGCATCGCGTCGATTAAATTCAAAAATGATTATAAAGAGAAATTCCGGAATATCTCGCGTATTATGGATTGTGTTGGCTGTGATAAGTGCAAGCTGTGGGGCAAACTGCAGACGCAAGGCCTGGGCACCGCACTCAAGATACTCTACTCGGAGAAACTGAATTTGGCAACGGAAAGCGGGCTGTGGGACAAGCCGCACATCGAGGCGGATCCCATATTCCGATTGTCGCGAACGGAAATTGTGGCGCTCTTCAATGCCTTCGGCAGGTGGGTATAAACGACTGGAAAAGCCTTGAGCTGGGTATATTGTTTGAGTGATGATGCTTATAAGTGGAAGAAGTATGTGAATATACTCAAGTGTTCCTAATCTATCTTAGTTGCATAAACCGTACATCCCGACGGAATACAGGGTATTGCTTAGCCGACCCGAGCAAGCTTTCATTATGCATATAACAATCATGGCACTAATTAGAGTTTTCGTTCCATTTCAGATTATCCAACAGTATTTACGAGATGGAAAATTTCCGGCGTGTACTCAGATAGCCAGATGTTTAGTGGAACGCCCCTTGAAACACGGCACGAGTTAAAATTCCCTACATTTCGAGCTCTCTCATCCGCGTACTAATGCTCAAAGACTTCTAGTTAATTGATGCGCACATCTACTTAGACATAATTGAATCATGGATCTGATTAAGGCCGGTTTCCCTACCATCATAGTTACCAGCAGCGGTCAGAGGCTAGCAACCGTCGACAGCTGCAATTTTGTATATATATACATCGGGAATGCATTAAAAACGTATATACGTGTAGGCTACTTGTACTTTACTAACCCCCCCTAGCCCTTTATACGCTACAGAGCTGTATATTTTTCATATTGTAAGTTAGAGTATATTAATTTATTGTCTACTATTGCATACATATTTTTAGGAAACAATGAAAGCATAAAAAAATTTTCTTGTGCAATAAATTTACAAATTGTGTTTTAATTCCAGCCGTTAGAGAGGGAGAATGGCAGCACTTGAATAGAGCAAGAATCGATACGATAGTAGTGTAATCGATATTAATAATACTTAAACATCGCTAACGTTGCCATGCCTACTGCGTACTGGCAACGCTATGAGTGGCGGCCATACAACCGTTACTTGAACTGATCAAGCGTTGCCATGCCAACAGCAAGCTGGCAACGCTGTCAGCAGTTTTACTCACATTCAACAAAAATCAACAATAGTTTTACTCGCGCCATATAGCAACCGAGTTTTTGTTTATACACTTGAAAAGTTGAACTCGAGAAGTACAGCTTTAGCAGCTTAAATAGGTAAATATATATTTCTGTGCGAAATGGTTGTGCTACATGTGAAACGCGGCGAGGATCATGTGTTTCTCTACGAGACAAGCGTGAACGCAGCGACCGATACCGTTATACGTGAGTTGGTCTCTGTTTTCAATGGCCGCCTGAAAGTGCAGCGCATCTGCATGGAGATGGAGGAGCTGGCCGAGCACGGCACCATGCTGCCCGAACGGATGCAGCAGTTAAACGACGATCAGATTGAGGAGCTACACCTGAAGGATGAATGGGCCGACAAATGCATTCCCATGGGCGGCTTCACCTTCAACAAGGATCCGCTGTGCCGGCGCAACGGCCAGCAGCCGAACGAACCGATGCGCAAGGTGCTCGAAAAGGCGGTGGCTGATGCCAAGGCAATGATAGATAAGGTATGCCAGCTATATTGTCCAACTGATAAATATATATATTTATCATTTCCCATTCAACAGAAATTGTGCAAAACGAACACTGTCTTGACCCTGAAGATCGTCGAGGAGGCTCTGAACATCTTGCGCGGCGCCGTGATGATTGTTTATCCCATGAAGCTGCCACCGCATGATACCATTGCCATGGAGTTCATTAACATGGAGGATCTGACCGGCACCCAGGCCTCCAAGGAGGTCATCGAGCCGTCCAAGGCGCAATTGTGGTTTGCAGGACGTCAGATCTTGACGGGCAAACAGCTGAAGGAGTATTTGGGCACCAATGACAAGACCAGGGTGAGATCAGAGGAGTTATGTGTGTATATATATATAGATGCTAAAGCTATGTCTCCTCTCAGGTCGTGGTCAAGCTGAATCAGCTAGGCGAGGGTCCGCCTGGCAGGGAGCAGGTCATAAACGAGCAGCTGCGTCGCCAAATGATGGCAGCTCAATTCAAGCGTCAGGAGGAGCTGAAGGTAAGTCTTAGCTTCGTTTACATAGTATAAGCAGTCCCTTCTATGCGATTCTCAACTTGTTTTTTCCTGCTCGCGCGAGCTTTATTATATATATATATAGTACTTACATATGTATATAAAGTATATATATGTATATCTATAAATGGTTTATATAGGTTTAATGAACGTTGTAGAAAGTTAAGTAAAGCTGGGCCACAAAAGATATTCCATATTTCTTAAGAGCAGTGCAACTCGGGCTGAGCTCAAACTTCACACTTAAAAAAGCCTTTGCTTCATTGAACAAACAAATATAGAAAGTAAGCATGATTATTCAGATTTTGCAGCCCATATTTGTCGTAGATAAATTTCGCATAGCTGAGCTAAACTACTTCAAGAGTATAAGATAATTTCATTGTATATAGACATAGCTACTAAATCGTAAATTGGTAATCGCGAATCGAAAAATTTGGAAAATGAAGGCCAAAGATCGTATGCCCTTATATATCTATATGATTTCAATGTTCTAGAAACTTGATTTGTCATCTTTTCTCTACATAAATGCATTCGCCCAAAAAACAAAGTATTTTTGGTGCCACTTCCCATTGAGGAATCTATAAGAGCTTATATATATTTATCTATATAGTTCTATGGTTCAGCAGATAAAGTAACGTATTTTTGTCGTTGGTTATATTCCCTGGAGTATATGTGTGTCTCTGTGTATGTATATATATATATATATAAATTCTTGTTCTAAATGCAACTGACCCTGCAAATTCCAAGGCACATCTACTGAACCAAGCTGATTAAGGGGGGTATTTATATATCTGTTCGTAATCCTAAGGTTAGTTATAAAGCTCTCGAGAGATTTTCTATAAAAGTAATGTGAAAGCTAAGAAAAACCAGATATATATCTGTATATATATATATATATATATATATAAAGATTTGAAGTAAATTGTTGCAGGTCCCTAAAGAGTTGGTAGAGTGTCTTCCATATAGTATTTGTTCCGATTTCGATCAAGCATATACACATATATCCTGAGCTCATTTTATAGCTAACCTTCAACTATATAGGACTCAATTATATATAGACTAGAACTATATATGTATATATTTAGAGTATAACTAGCGGCTTTTCGGGCACATCACATTTGCTCGCCTTTTCGTCCTGATCCTCGTTGAACTGCGGCTCGCTGGAGCCGGCCGTTGGACTCAATGGTATCAAGGACTTGGTGCTGCCAATCATCTCGGATGCATCGTAGGGCAACTGCTGCTCAGTCAATTGCACCACCTCCACCTCAACCACTTGCTGTTGCTCTATCTCAACCACATCGTCGTCTGTGTCGTAGACTTGCTCCGGCTGATTAGATGCAGCATTGCCAAAGACATCGTTATCCGAATCATCGCCAGCGCAGACGCAACGCATCTTCGCATCGTCACCGACCTGTAAAGGGGGAGAGTTTTGAATAGCTTTCAGTTGATCAGCATCTTTAAGGCCCACTCACCTTGACGGACTTTGTAATCACGCACAGCGAGATGGAGGAGATTACAAAGAGCACTATCGGCACAATCAGCGAGACGACCAGCTCGCGGTAGACCTTATCCAGATCGTAGCGTGCGACCACAAATTCCACATTTACATCCTGAAAGCAGGAGTTTTAAAGCTGTTATAAATGATAGACTAGGAGATACTCTATGAAGTTTATGAGAGCTATGTAAACTATCATATGATGGACTATGATAGACTGGGAGTTACCCTGTAAAGAGTAAACTCCCTCTCTCTCTCTCTGAAGTATGGGATCTAGATCTGTAACATACCCTAAGGCCATACTACCCCACTCAATTGCTATAGTCTACAGGGTATCCTCTGTTACTTGATACTTCGCTGCTCGCTCCACTCCTTGCTACTACTCTTAGCAGCTGCCCTCCTCCTGCTATAAACAGTTCTTATGCACCTGTTACCCAGCAACTGTAACCTGATCCCCCCACCTCGGCCAGCTCCTTGGTTACCTTGTTGTAGTAGCACTGATAGCGTGACTGAGCTGTGTTATTATCGCCATCGTTGCCATAGCGGGCCACGAAGTCCTTGCACTCCCCCTTGAGCGTATTGACGCAGCCCTCCAGATTGATGAACAGTTTCTTCCAGCTGTAAATGGTGAGGTTCGCCTGGTTGGGCAGAAACTTTTGCTCCGGGTCTACGGCGTGGGTGCTGTTCTCGTAGATGACCCAGAACTGGGTAAAGTTCATGTAGGGCGAGGGCAGGGTCTCATGCTCCAGCAAGGTGCCATTGATACAGTCCGTGGCGCTGATGGAAAATCCTTTGAATGTCCTGAGTATGTTAATTAGATTCTGTTCTTTGCTTACGTAATGCGATTGTCGGACTCGCGAGTGACGGTTGCACAGTTGGTCAGAAGATTTCCATCGTCCTCCTTCCAGAACTCGGTGGGCTCGATGCGTACGCCGTGCTCCTTGCCGCGTGCCTCATTGAAGGCCACCGCATTCTCGCAGTCGGCGGCAATGACATTGTCCTCCTGCAGGCAGTTTATTAAGGAGGTTTATAGGAGGAATCTCGGAGGTACTTACGTGCATGATGAGGGTATTGATGTTGGCCGTGGTTATGCGTGAGCAGTAGCGATCGCAGCTGAAGGGTCGCTTGATCTTCGTGCAGTGCACGCCGTGGCACTCAAAGAAGCCATTCAGCTTGGTATTGTCCTTGGCGGAGTTGATGACGGGGCCATCGGGCTTGTGATGGCATAAGAAGAACTCCGACATGTTCTTGCAGTGACCTGAGGGAAGGAGGGGAGAAAGAAGTTGAAATATAAGTTGAAAAAGAAGTGGAAAGAGAAGTTGAAAGAAAAGTGGAAAGACAAGTTGAAAGAGAAGTTGAAACAGAAGTTGAAACAGAAGTTGAAAGATAAGTTGAAAGAGAAGTTGAAGAAAAGTGTAGAAGGAACGGAAGAGAAGCTGAAGAAGTTAAAGAGAAGTTGGGAAGAAGCTTGGAAGAAGTTAGAGAGACGTTCAGAACCTATTTGCTAAGCTCTAAGCTCGAGACTTGCAATGGGACTCCCACTTTCATGCAATCCAGTATATACTATATATAACCTCCTATAAATCATCCTATCATCAAGAAAAGTTAGGGTATTCCTTAAGTACTCACCATTGGAGCAGTTGAATACGCCGCGAATGTTGTTGCAGACGGTGCCATTGTTGCAGTTGAACTTGTTCAAGCGATTCAGGTCAATCTGAAAGCGATAGGGGCAAGAGGAAGATGCAGTAAAGAGATTAGATGTTTGCATGTCCATTTCCGTTAATGGATCGTAAAGACGCCTTGGCGCCAGACAAATGCTGCAAATACTTGACATTATTTGCCTTCACGTCGGATTGGCAGGCTCTGAGTCATCCATTTTATATGCGATTTACTTTTATTGATGGCTCAAGCTACGCAGTGATTGAATTTGCTCTAGGAAATTACGTTTATGCTCGATTTATTTTGCGATTATAATTTAATGAAGGCTCGAAATGATGTTAGAGAAATCTTTAATTAGGAAATCTCAGACTCCGCTAAGGAGGAAAATGCTATGAATCAGCTATGATTCACGCTTTGTCGCAGAGGACAACCCACTGAGCACAAATCATCTAAGGAAGTGTTCTCTGTTGGTGGTTCCAACTACGCCGTAGTCAAAAGCCCTTCTACGGCTAACGGCGTAGCTTTCCCGACTTACCGCAGCGCATGAAGTATTGGTCACCCTAGTGCAATTGTTGAGTTGTATGTCCGTGCCATTGCGTCGCACCACCGAGTGGATTTGTGGGCAAAAGCCGCTGGTGCGCGTCAAGCACCACTCGCCACACGAGGCCCAAGGACAGTTGTTGGGCATTTGACGATCTACTGTTTGGCACATGACCGGATCCAGCTCAAAGCCCGATTTGAAGGCTCTAAAGGAAAGCAAATAAGGATAGAGAGAGAGAGAGAGAGAGAGGGGGAGAAGGGGGTGGGTACTCACTTGAGCGAGGGCGAATAGATGGCCACGCTGAGGTAGACAATGGAGACACAGGACAGCACCATGGTCAGCTGGCAGAGGCAAATGGCGCGGCAGATGCGCTTGTCCTGCTCGGGTATAAGGCGCGGCTTGTCCTTGCGCCGAGCCATGTCTGTAGGTTATAGACAGGACTTGTTGAATCCGCAAGGAAGTCGTCACCTTACAAGTTTTTCTATTCTTCACACTTTACCCTATAAATATCCTTCTCAAGGTGACTGACTGGGTTGAGGGTGGTTCGTGCCTCTGTTGCTGTCCCTGTTTCAGTTTCAGTTTCGGTTTCAGTTTCAGTTTCTGTTTGATTTGCTGCTGTTTGTTCTATTTGTTGTGTTTGTTTTGGCCAACTTTTGCACTTTGCACTCTCCTCTCCTTTTTTTAATGTCCTTTTGCTGCGCTTTCCTGGCTTGGCCCACACACGACACAGACAACAAGTGCCCAACGAGTTCTGTGCGATGCTATTGACCGCTCGCTTGCAACTGACTGAAGCAGTGCCCGTGCCTGTGCCTGTTTCGTCCTGACATTGTCCTGTTTTTTGGCCAGGGCTGCTGAAAGCATACTTTTACTTTCGAAACGAAAGCGAAAGTAAAAGTATGCCAAAACAAACCCTCGACCCGCTGCCGCCCTCCCTCAACCCCAACGCCTGCGCACAGAAAAAGCTTTCTCTCTCTCCAAATAAAAGTCTCTCTTTATTGTTTTTTTTAGTGTAATTTGTTTATTTGTAATTAGGCCGTTAGCTTTTTTTTGTTTTGTTAAATTTGTTTATTTGATAAAGACACGTTAAGTAAAAAATGTTTTTTTTTTTAAATATTTGTCGGATTTTTTGGTTTGATTTAAAAAATTCTCATAAGCAACGTGCGTTATATATCGGTACTGCTATTAAGCTATATATATATATATATATATATATATATATACTATATATATACATATATATATATATAGATATATACATATATATATATTTGTATATATTTGTCATATATTTCCTTTAAATATTTCATTTTTATATTGTGTTTTTTTTTTGTTTTTTACATAAGTTTTTTAAGACTATTTCAAAATGTCGCAAACTTTGAATTTGAATGATTGTGGAATATACATATATATATGTTTTATATATATATACATATTTGGTTCCGATTTCTATGGTGCGTGTCTGAGTTCATGTAGCTCTTATGTAGAGAACTCTAATGCCAGTTGTTGGCTTTTAGCTGGGTTTACAATCATTTGATTTTTTACGTTTTTACGAATTTTCTGTTTACTTCATATTTTGTTTTTCTTTTCTTTTCCGTTTTTTTTTTTTTTTGGTTTTTTATGACTACTATCACAATTCTTTTTTGAAAACAAGCATCTTATTTATTTTGTGTAGAAATTTGAGTTTTATCTAATGGATCTATATATATATATATTATGGAAATGGCGGAGCACCGAGAAGCGTTACAAAAAATAAGCGAAAATTCCTTTAAACTCAAGTACTATAAAGTTAAAGAGTTCTTTTTATATAGTATATATAAGTGTGGTATATAAAGCATATCAAGTTCTACAAATCGAAAAGTTTCTTAACAAAATTAGTTTAGTTTTGTCAATGCTCCGCTATAAGTAAATGTGTCCTATATAATAATGGCAGATGGTTTTTCTCTTTCAATATAGTATATATAAGCTATTTGTATGTTTGTCTGTGTGTGTGTGTTTGTGTGTGTTTTGGTATAGACTACATAGTTAATTAGCTATTTGTTTAAGGAGTTTCTTTGTTGGTTGTGTTTAACTAATTTATTTGTATGCTTTTGCTAGTATTCCATTTCATCATCTTCATCACTGTGACACAGAAGTTTGCTAAAAGAATCGATTGGAATCGTAAAGCTATATAGATCAAATACTACGATTGATTCAGAGTTAACAAATAAGTCAAAACATGCTAGAGGGTTGCTTCTAAATGTGTGTGTGTGTGTGGCCTATATGATAGCTACACTCAGAGAAAATGCCAACCAACACAATTTCTATTTTCATTCCAATATTATTTCTAACTATGCAACTTGGTTTTAGAGCCTTGTTTTTTAGCCTAAATATCTGTATATATCTAGTATACTTTTAAAGCTTATTTCAGGCTGATCAATTTTAATCTTAGGAAAATTAAAAATTCATGAAATTAAATGAAATTTTTCCTAAAAGAACTACAAAGTTCTAGCTAAACTTTCCATAATGATTCAGAATCTACTGCTTAAGCTTTTTTCAAGCTAGTTATAAAAAGATTTCAAAGTTTAAATCAAAATTGAGTTGTGGAACTAAGAAATATTTCGCTTAATTTAGAAACCATATATAGAATGCTTAAATCAAAGCTAAATTTGGTTTTCAGTAAGCTCAGAACTTGACTGAAGTCTAAGTCTAGTCTAAAGCCCTATTCAAGCAGTTAAATACAAGTTTTTTCTCCCCTTGTTAGGCTTATTTTCTCCGAGTGTATTTAGCTTAAAGTAAAACATGCAAAAACTAAAGACATAGAACTAGCTACTACATTAAATCATGCTCATATATATAATTTTCGATTTTCAAATATATACTTTTAATCAAATTTTAATATTATTTAATTTTTTTCTGCCGAATTTAAACTGAGCTTTGTATAGTGAATATTATTTGAAGCCTGGACTAGTGCAGAATTTCTTAAAGTAATACTTGAAAGTATCTGAGAAATATGTTATATGTCTCTATACATATTTATATATATAAGTAGTCTATAATATGCTCTTGTCTGTTTTGTGCTCTGTTGGTTAAGAAGAAAAAGTCTTGTAGAGCGTTGAAAAATGGGTCTAACTAAACGCCCTTGAGGTGTATTACGCTATATAGATTGTATTCTTACGATATGGCGGCTTAGCTTGAAGCTGAGATCAACCAAAAAATATATTTGCTAAGGACACTTCACAGAGTAACTCTTTTTTAAAGCTTCATTTTGCTTTCGGTTTTTCTTTTGCGTTGGGTGTACTGAGCGTGCTGAGATTTCTTTTGGTTACATAGAGCTTGACTTAGATCTAGTTTTTCGTAGTCCTACTTCAATTTGATTCTCAAAATTCAGGCACTGTCGCTTTTTTTAGTTATTCAAAATACATTCAAAGTTAAGGACTTTTCCGTATTACATTTCATGCAGTTAACGATCCTGTAAATAATTTTACAAAGAGAAAAGAAACAGAGAAGAGGAGAGAAATAGAGAGAGAGAGAGAGAGAGAAAGAAAGAAACACGTAAAAGGCATGAACAAAAGTCGCTGAATGGGGAACATAAAATGTTGGAGAAACACGAGTCTTACAGTTGTAATTTCACAAACTTAGGATAGTTGGGGTTATAGCGGCCAATATAATAAGGTTTAACATGTACAATCGATAACGATAACGATAACAATAACTTTTGACAATTCCAAATACAAGGCACAATGGATTATTATATAGACTTGTGAGGATGTGTGAGAGAGTAGTGTGTTTAGGGGGTTCTACTACAATACGGGGGATTTTGTCTGTTTGGTTTAAATGAGACTCACTCTTCCTTGGTTGGAAACTTTTCGGCGTAGACGCGCGAGGACTTATTGCACGCCTTCTCACAGCAGGGGCAATACCAATAGCTCAGGACACCAATCGAAATGGCAAATAGAACATTCGGTATAATCAGCGAGAGCACCAGATGGTACAGATTGTTCTCCCACGAGTAGCGGCCGATAACCACTTCCGGGTATGCGCGACTATAGTAGCAGGGAAAGGGCTCGCCAATGTGATTGAAGCTGCAGTAAAGGGAATTGTGAATGAGTTTATGATCTGGTTTACAATAGAAAGTTCACCCACCCATATTGCCTGGCGAAAACGCTGCAATTTGTCGTCGGCGGGTAGCCGCAACCCTCGGAATTGATTAAAAACTTTGTATAGCTGACGTCCCAGTTGACGCGCTCCAAGTCTCGAGGATTGCGCTCCCATTCGCTAAAGGGTATGCGCGTATAGTTGACAAACAACTGATGGCACCTGCAAGAGAAACCATATATAAATATACAGTTATATATGACGGAGTCTCGAAGCTATATACTTGGTGAGTGATGAGGTGCAGCCCTCGCGACACGAACTCCAGCTGCAATTCTTGATGCCCTCCGCATAGATGTGATCGATCACAACGCAGGTCACCGGCACCGGGTCGTAGTCGGCGATGATTGTTGAAATTGCGGGATCCACAACGAAGGGTATCAGGAAGAGAAATGTGAACACCGACAAAATGGCAGTCGTACCTATAGCAGAGAAAGGCAGAGAGCTGGCATTAGCTAAGGAATATCATGGAGTAGGAAGGATAAAAGAAGGTAGGAGAACTATACGAAGCATAACTGAAGGGAGGAGAAATAAAGGAGTGATTACAGAAGGAAGGAAAACAAAGGATTAGGGATAACTAAAGAAAACTGAGTGAAGGATTACTGAGTCAAGGAAACAGAAGGAACAACTTACCAAGGCACACGGAGGTGTAGAACTTCGCCTTCTCGAGTATGGTATCGATTTCGATCTCCTCTCGCTTGGCCTTAATCGCATCGACGCAACCGCTGCCGGGTCTGACTGGTCCGTGCGATTGGCACGAGGATCGGCCCGAGCGGCTGCTACTCAGGCTCATTTTGCTGGCCGAGAGCGTTTGCGTCGACAGCGTCGGAGACGTGGGCATCGATGTGGTGGTTGTCAATGTGGAGCTCTTCTTCATGATTGCTTAGTTGGGTGTGTGTGTGTGTGGGTGTGTGGACAAAAGTTTTCCTCTATTTTGTGTTTTCTATCACTAAAAGCCTTAAAAATGAACACCGCTAACGTCTGCTGCTCGCTAAGCCTACAACAATAAACAACTTTTTGGCGAGAGTTTTACCTCTCTCTGTGCTCTGCTTCTCGATTTCCAAGTTTCTCTCCGCTGCCCCTTTCTCTTCTATCGAAATGGAAATTGTATTTTTTTTGTTTTCTTTAGCTTTAATCTAAGTCTTCTTTTTTTCTTTTTGTTAAAATTGCGTTGGATTTTGTTTTAAATTTTTATCTAAATTTGTTTTGTTTTTCGTTTTTGTTTTTGGTTTGTTTTAAATTTAATTTAAGGTTAACTTGTTCTTCTTCTTGTTGTTGTTTAATAAATCTTCTTAGTTTTGATCACGCATCCCTCCAATCCGTTTGACCATTTGCTGAATTTGAATTGCCTGCTCCTAAGGGCTGATTCTAGTTCCCTCTGTGAGTGGTGTCTGTCTGTGTATGTGTGTGTGTGAGTGTGTTGGGGTGCTTGTGTGTGTGAGTGCATTGAAGGTATTCCCTATAGATGTTGTTGTTCTTATTCGTCTTCTCTTAACTTAAAGTTAAAGCATCAATCAACCAGGCCATGCCTAACGCCCTTCTAGCCTATCCCAAAACTAAATAGAATATCGAATTCAAATATTGAAATTATACTAATATTGTCCTCTCTTCGGTTCTTAGTGTTCGTAACTCGAGAATGTTTCACGTGCCTCGCATGTGGTGTATATAGAAGGTATCCCCATATATATATGGAGTTTCATATAGTTTATCGTTTCGTTTCTTGTGTCTGCTGTTAGCTCAGGAGTGTCCTTTAGCAAGCTGCGCTCAGGTGTGTGGTCTGTTAGTAGTTCGATGGAAGGATTACAAAGTGTTGCTCGATTGTTTACTATGCCCAACTCCATTTATTGCAATGCGAAGACGCCAGTCTGATGAACCGGACTGTCTTCCTGGAGTAGAGGAATGCCTGCAAAGAAACAAAGAAGGAGAGAAGGTGTCAAAAGGAGATCGACCTAGGTCTTTTTGAGTTCTGATCTAAGAGCTCTTCGAGGTCTCTTCTATATACAAGTTGAGGATTAGGAGGAGGGTTTGGGCAGGAGTTTTTCTGGAGGAAGGCTTCTATACGAAGTTTTTGAAGGATGTATTTTGAAGGGCTTTGTCTGACGGAAGTTTTCTGCAGGAGAAACACTTTTTAGGAAGGACTTTGAAGGAAGAAAAGTTAGGGGAAAGTACTTTAAACCTAGGATTTCTCTATTTGTGTTATCACGCCTAAGTCTAAGTGAGATAAACGCCTTTCAGATCGCCACTAACTCTACTTGAGCAGAGGTTCGCTATAGTATTGCGCCTAGAGTTGGATCCACTACGAGGTGAATGAGTAAGAGTTCAGTCGATTTACCCATCGTTTGTCAATTTTCCGACGCAGCACAGTTGGCCTAAGTGTGTGTCTGGTTTACCCTAGTTAAGCTTACGTGACGGATCTCATAGGGCCATGACTTCGTCGCCACCGCCTCCACCCATGTCGCCGTTGGTCGGTGCGCCGACGTTGTTCTTGGATAAGATGGTTTCCGTGTCGACGCAGCCTTTGAAGCGCATCTTGGCGTCGTCGCCGACATAGACGGTGCGCTGGCAGAGCAGCAGCACCGAACAGGACACCACGAACAGCACCGACGGCACCACCGACGCGAACACGAACTGGCGATAGGTGACCTCCAGGTCGAAACGGGCCACGACAACGTCCTTCTTCGAGGGGGAGTAGAAGCAGGGGAAGCGAGCGCGTGCATTGTGGTCGCTGCCATCCCGGCCGAACACCTTCAGGAACTCCTTGCACTCGTCCATCAGCGTATTGACGCAGCCCTCCAAGTTGATCATCAGCTTCGACTCGTTCGATATGGTTAGATCGACGTCGGGCGGGGCTATCTCCGGCACCGGCGTCGCCACCGACACATGCAAATGGCTGAGATATGTAAAGTTGGTCAGATCGCTCAGCATGTTGTGCTCGAGCGTCGATCCATTGATGCAGTCGACTGCATCCACTCGGTCCGAGGTGTTCTTGATGAAGTAGCACGACGTCATGGCCACGTTGTCGCTGGACTCGTTCCACACCTCCTCCAGAGTCTCCGCATTGATGGCATTCTGGCACTGCGATAGGTACACCTTGTCCCCACTGAGCACCACCACGTTCTTGTTCCGGGTGGGTATGTCCACACAGCGCCTATCGCAGTTGTACGGCGTGCGGATCTTGCGGCAGGTGCCGCGGCTGCACGAGAACAAACCACTGATGTCCATGCAGTTGATCTTGCCGCGTCGCCCGGAGCACTTGACCGGAGCATCGCTGTTGTGGAAGACGCATTCAAAGGCGTCCGTGATGTTCAGGCACTGCCCGGCGGTGCAGTTGAAGGTGCCCGTGAGGTTCTTGCACTCGTCGTTGATGCAGCGCGCCTTGTCCGCCCGGTCCTGGTCAATGCCGTAGCACGTTTTGTTGGCCGAATTGGTGCAGTTCTGGAAGGTGAGATTGGTGCCGTTGCTGCGGAGATTCACATAAATCTGGATGCAGGCGCCGGAGGTCTTGCTCAGGCACCACTCGCCGCAGCTGCCCCACTCGCAGCTGTCCTTGTTGACGGCCCGCGTGGTGGTGCACATGACGGGCGTCGGATCGATGCCGCTCTTAAAGGCACGCGTCGACGGCATATAGATGGCCACCGTCAGGTAGACCAGCGCCACGGAGCTAAGGACGAGCGTCATCTGGCAGATGCAAATCGTGCCACATATGCGATTGTCCTGTGGCGGCACAATCAGCTCCTCGCTGGGCACTTTCTTCTTGCCCATGACTGTAGCTGCGCCTTACTCCCAGTTAATCTCGCCCAGAATGTTGTCACACTATCTATCTATCTCTCTCTCTCTCTCGCTCGCTCGCCCTCTCTCGTTCGCTCTCTTCTGCTCTCGCTTATGCTAATGCCTCGCGTGCTTGGCCAATTAGTTGCGCTTCATCTTGGCCTGTCCTATCGATTCGCCGTTGCTTTTGGCCTGTGCTCGTTATATAACCAGATTTAAAGCTCGTGCGTAATGCGCTTTTTATGGCTTTTCCTTTGCAGTTGCCTTAAATTTTACACAATTTGCAGCTATTATCGATTTTGCGATGCGAAAAAGTTTCGCTTTCTGCTTGATTTTTGTTCACTCGAAACTAGTTTAAACGACTTAATTATTATTAATTAACTATTTAACAGCTAGTTATTGCTTTTCGCTAATCTCCTAATATTCGATTTTAGTTTTAGTTGTAGCAGCTGTGGCATTGCTTTGGATTTGGCTCTTTTCTTTCTTTCTTTTTTTTATTAATTTCTGCTGCTGCCTTTGGGGAACACCTCGCCTCGCTTCGCTTTGCACACTTTTCGCACTGAATCGCTGCTGCTGCTGCTGCGGCCTCTGCTCTGCTGCAGTTCGTGCTTTCGCTCAGTTGTCGTCGTCGCCATCCTGACCGCCGACAACATGCCGCCAGCCTCAGCCTTGCTCTCATCTCTCTCTTTCAACAAATCAAAGCGCTGCGCGCGCATTTTCTATTAACAAACCTAAATCAATAAATCCGCATTCCAAAGCCCTTGTGCTCTCTCTTCCTTTCTCTCTCTCTCTCGCTCTCTCTCCAGCCAGCTGCTGGTTTCATTGATTAAGCCGAAGCGTGACTGCTACGCCCCCCGACTGTTTACGCCTTCATTTTGTATGCAGGGCAGGGTCAGCGAGGTGGGCGCCATTAATGTGTTTACATTGTGCATTAATATGTGTAAATATATGTATATATTTCCTCTACAATTTGCGCTGGAATGCACAGAATTAACAATTGTTGTAAAATAAATTTAGTTATAGAAAAATTAGAGATTTAATACGATTCTTCGGGCGGCTCCTCGCTGTTGTTAGCCCTCCTTGAGAGGCATGCCCCAGGACTCGGCTATGATCTGTACGGCACGCCGGCTGAGTCGCGGTCCGATGAGAGGATTCATTTGTGCCAGGTAGCAGCACAGCCAGAAGAGCCAGCAGCAGCCTGCAGTTAGCATCAAAATGCATTGAGTCAGCTGCCTCTGGGGTCCACGGGGCGCAATGATCGAGCCGCCAATGCCAACGGCGGCCCAGAAGGAGGTAAAGAACAGTATAGGCAGTACGCCGGCGCCCATGCTTCAGTTTAATTTGTGCAATATGACGGCAAAATTACGCCTTTGATTGTAAATTTCACTTGTTGGCTTTGTTTAATATTTCTACTTGGCTGATTTGCGATTGTTGCTAAAAACTATCGATATATTGCTGTCTGAGTGAAAGCAACTCTGCTACAACTAAGCGCAGCGCTGCCAACTTGCTGCACAGTGAACATATGACGGGCGCTAACTTTGAATGCGTGGAATTTGTTAGCTTATTACCTTTTTAGAACTAAATCATTAAACTACAAATAATAAATAATTTATGCTTATTTGACGTGCACTGAGAGGATGTGTGCAACACATATATCTTTATTTAGTTATATGTTACTATAAATACGAATGTATTTATACATGTATCTGAAGAGGGGAAACCCCTTTTCTTCATGCTCAAAAAAGTCTGCTCATGACGCACTTGCTTGAATGTAGCCACAGTTTATAGGTTTAAAGCCTATTTATAGTTTTAATTTAACACTTGGCCAACGACTTGTCGGGCATAAAAGCTTTTTCGAAATTGATTTAACACTGTCTATAGGAAATAATATCCTTTGCCCGCCTCCCTTTGTTGACTTACCAGCTGAAGCGACGAGTCTAGCTGGCTACAAAATATTCACAATTTATATGACAATAAGTTTTCCTTCCGCTTTGCCAGTTCTTTCCCATTGAATAATCAATGGCAACTGTTATTGAGGAACTTCACAAATGCTTGATTGAGCCGAGGCTTTGTGTCTTTCGAATGCGCTGCTAAGTAGGCAACACTTCTTGCATGGTGGAAAGAAGGTCAATTGCATTTTCTAGCTACTTTCATTTCTTTCATTTTGTTTCTTTGAATATGATTCGTTACTCACATGTACAAAGTTGTGGGTGTTCCATGTATTGAGGTTTATTTACGTTCACACACATGCACAGAAACACACACACGCACACTCACAGGAGCACATGCGACACACGCACACATACCCCACTCACACGCACACGTACACGCACACGTACACGTTAAGGCGTTTCATAATGGAAATGCAGCACGATTCTTTATTGTGTATTGCTTAATATAAGTTTGTTAACTGTAAACGTTGCAGCTTTGTGTTTTGTTTTAGTATATTTCGTAAGGCAGCAAATTTGATTTGATTCGACAATTTTCCTAGCGATTTTTCCAAACAGTTGAATACTTTCAGTGTGACGTGCACGGCTCCGCGGCTCACATTTTTTCCCTGCTGTTTACGCCACACAAAAATATTCTGACATTTCTGCTTCCAAGCGAGAGAAAGAGAGAGAGAGAGAGAGCAGCAGCAGCTGCTGCTGGGCCATGCGCATGCGCCTGGCCATGCCTGTCTTTACGTCATCCATTGGGGTGGCCGCCACTGTTGCTGCTGCAAGCTCTCCCATGCGAGAGCGAGCTTTGGCGGCTGGCTGGCAGCGATTGCCGCTGAGCCCCTACGCGTATCGCAGCCGCAAAGCTCGCCAGCTGTCGCGCATGCCGCACGCGCCGCCTGTGTTTGTGTAGCGCAGCGCGAAAGCTCAGCTCGCGCCGAAGCTCAGCCAGCGTTCAGCTGCAGCGACGCCAGCAGTGGCAGTCCTTTCGGTGAAGAGTTCAGCCGTCGTCGTTGTCGCTTGTCTCGTCGTCATCGTCGTCGTCGTTGTCTCCGCCATTTATTGCCGTCGTCGCCTCTTGGTCGCTCGCTCCGAGGCTCCAGCGAAAATGACAAAATGTGAATATGCATATGTGTGTGTGTGTGTGTGAGAGAGTGTGTGCGTTGTTTTCTTTTATTTTTATTGTTTTTAGTTTGTATTTTGAACTTTTGACCCGTACGCGCAATCAGGTCATTAAAAACTGTTTCGAAATACTGTAAACGGGCCCAGGTTGTGTTCCGTTTGTTTTCTGCTGATTGAAAATGCGTAACCTGAACCTTGAGTAAACAGCGACACCCGACGCGTGTGTGTGTGTGTGTGTGTGTGTGCGACGTCACAGCGGACACTCGTGGCTTAATGTGTTAACCACAACAATGTCATTGGGCAATGTTTGTCATAAAAAAACAGAATTAACCACGCTTGACTTTCGCTTGGGGCAACCTACACCACCCCCACCCCACCTCCACCCCACAGCTCTCAATCGGTTGCCCTTTTCTCCTGGGCTCCAATTGAATCAGAAAACGCAAATGAAAAATCGTTTCGTGCAAAGCACGAGGAGTCGCCAAGGCGCCCCCCACACACCCTGTGAGCCTCGCTGCTATGCCGCATAATATTGTTTGGCATGGTGTCGCCTACCTCTCTCCCTCTCTCTTTCCCTCTCTCTCTCTCTCTTTGGCCTGCGTGCCAAATGAATTGAAAATTACATGCGGCTCCAATTTTATATATAATTTCTCGTTTTTTCGCACACCCTGCCCTACCTCTGCGGACGACACTGTTCTTTTTGGAGAGCTACAGGCAACTCCATTGAAGTAGTGTTATTAGAGCCGCCCATGTGAGCTCATTGTCGCCAGTTGTTGCCCTCTCCCTCTCTCCACTTGCCCACACTGCGGCCTCGCCTGCAGCTGCTGCCGCTGCTGCTGCTGCTGCTGCTGCTCGGCGGCATATTTCCGTTTCGTAATACAACGGGACACGAGCGTCGCAATGTTGTGCCCCTGCCCACAGTGCCGCTAAGAATAACAAGCACAGCCCAAATAGCATTTAACTGCTGTACACACACACACACAAATACAAGTGTATGCACAGTGCCGTGGTTACATAAAAATAACAAGCCAATGAGCATGCCAACGCGTTTTATATATAAAAAACAAATATAAAAAAAAATACTAATAAAACAGAAATAGCTAGCGAACGAAGAACTATTTTTAACGCAAATTTTACAAGTGTAAATGGAAGCATGTACACGTCTAACGGCATTTTGTAATCCAAACCCCCCTTTAACCATTGCGGGCTACGCACAGTGTTTCAGCAGCTGCACGTGGCCGCACGAATAGTGTGAGAAAGCGCAAAGGACAAGAGAAGAGCGCAGTGAATTAAATGAAGAAAAGAGGCAAAAGAGGAAATACAAGTGAACAAAAAAATAGAAAGAATAAAAACAACATTTGTCCGTCCAGCATTATTTTATTTTGTTTCCCAATGAGAAAACAAAAGCAACAACAACAAATGAACTAAATAGCAAAAGCTAAGCAGCGACAACAACAACAGCAGCAGGCAGCAAGCAGAGTGAGAGAAGAAGCCGTTACTCAAAATTGGGCATAGGCAAACACAAACACATACACACACGCACACAGAGGCCTGCACGTACACATATGCGCAGCCTTTTGCCGCAGTCATAAAATAATCAAGCAAAGCCAAAGAAGGAGGAGAGAGGAGCGCAGAGATAGAGGCGACGAGCTGCTGCTGCTGTCAAAGCAAAGCAAAGCAGCAAAGCGACTGCAACGTCGAATGCTGCTGACGAAACATCTCCGCTGGGACGCATAAAGCAATTAGCAAAGGTTGACAGCACACACGCACACACACAGCAGTAGTGTGTGGGTCGCTTGGTCAGGCTGGATTTGTGGAGTGTCCAATGACGGCTAACATGCGTGCTGTGTCGCATCCCTGGATTGTATTTAGACTAATTGCGCATAACAACAACAAGAAGAACAACAACAAGAAGAGCAGGCAAAATGCTGCTGCTCAGCAGCGGCTGCTGCTGTGATGAGAGCTGAACTGTGGAAGCAATGGAGAAGAGGCAACGACAGCAACTGAAAAAGCAAAAGCAAAAGCAAAAACGTAACACACGTACTCGACTCGCCCTGTGATATAACTGCACCGTAGTTGTAAACGACGTTTAAATCGTAGCTCATGGTGTTATCGTTAATCGATAAAAATAGCTTAAGCCCAGCCAACACTGGGACTCAAGCTGGCTGCGCGTGCACTCAGTAATTTAAATAAATCTACATAAATAATTATACATACTTAAGCCTAAGTATATACACTAAATATAATTATACAATTAGTATATCGCACACACAAATTGCCTGCCCCCATCTCTCTCTCTCTCTCTCTCTCTATCTCTCTCGCGCTCCAATAACTTTTTGCTGCCTGCCTGCCTGCTCCGCCAGACCTTGCGCCATTTTGGATAGAACTAGACCGGATATCGATATCGATTAATCGACAGTATGGGAGATGAGCACGAGAAACGCACCACCAAGGAGAAGCTGCTCTTCTATACGACGGCATTCTTCATCCTTCTCGGCACGTTCAGCCTGTTCGCGTTTCTGTTTCTGGTGCCGTTCGTGATCGAGCCCGCCTTCACCACGATCTTCATGCAGTTCGAGGAGGTGCCGGCCCTGTGCGAGACCTACGACACGGAGATCTATTTCGGGGCCAAGAACTGCTCGTGGTCGTCGTGCCGTGAGGGCTGCACCAAGGACATCTACACGTGCACACAGATACGCGTCAATTATCGCCTCAATCTCTACAACTTCACGGATGAGTTCAACTTTACGGAATACCACATCAATTTGAAGGAAGCCGAACGTATTCTGCCGCCCGTGAAGCGCACGGATCGCTACGAGCGTGCCTTGAGGGATTACGAATACGATGGTCTGGTTGGGAACAGCATTGACCTGGACGTGGATAGCACTGGTTCCATGGCCACGAATCGGTTCGAGCAGATGAAGTTCGGGGATGCCGATGGCTCCAATGGCTATTTGATCGAGGATTCGGAAACGGATTCAGATGATCCTGCGAACGCCATGATCAATGGCGAGCGACGCCCCTTCGATGAGATCTCGGAGCTGAACGAGGGACTCATGGGCAACAATTCCATCTACTACTACGTGGGCGCTCGCCTTTTCCCCAACGTCAAGGGCTGTGGCTATCCACCCATGCTGAACTGCACGATCTGGCTGAAGCGATACACGAAGATCGGCATCAAGTTTCCCTGCTACTACTCGAAGGTGGATCCCAGTTTGGTGATCAGCGATCTGGACTATTGGCAGAACACGCTGAACCTGGTCTACTCGATGGCCATACCCATTCCGTCGTTCATCATTTCGGTCATCTATCTGACCTACGCCTACTTTAAGATCTACAATGAGGACGAGGAGACGGCGCCGCTCGACAAGAACGCCGAGGACATGGACATCGATGATATCGATGCCGTCGACGATAGCGACGGAGCCGTCCTGGCTGACAATGTAGCTGGCAGCCAGATTGTCAACATGGACTCAACGACCAATGATAGCTGCCTGGAAGGGGTCCTGCCCAATGGCGGGCCCGGCATGACCAGGTGCATATCACAGGGTGGCTCAATCACCACCCAATCCGGCCATTACATCGCCCAGTCTCCGGCGGGCTCGCAAATGACGCCCAACTCGGAGATCAATTCGTTTGGCCATCAGCTCAAGGTGCAGATGGCCGACGAATTGTCCAGAGATTCGCTAGAGAACGGCGTCCTCTCCACATCCAACTCAGTGCAAGGGTAAGAGTTCATATGAACTGGCTCAGTTCATGTACCGTAAAAAACATATTTATGAGACAGAGTCAGAATACGTAATGAACTTTTTCAGTTCGTGAACTAAATATTCTAATCTTTTATATAAATTCAGCGAACCGGCTCATTCCACTCTTATGAAACGCTTCAGCTCTAACCAGCCTTTTCCTAATCCCTTTCTTCGGTTTTCCTTTACTTTCAGAAACTTGAGCAAGACGATGACGACGAGTATCTCAACTCCTCCTGGGCCGACAGCGGCAGTCTGAAACGTCAGGCGCATGGTCTGGAAAATGTTAGATTCCGATTCGGAAAATGAACCGCTCCTCGACTGAGCGGTTCAATGCAGCAAGCAAAAACCAAAAAAAAAAGCTAAAACAAAAAACCAAAGTATTTCTACCCAAAACAATCGATAAACAATGCATGCAAATGCGAAACGAACCTGAATACCTTCAGAGCTGTTAGAGACACACTTAAAACTATGATATAGACATATACATATACATATATAATCTATATATATATATATATATATATATATATATATATATATATATATAAATATATATATATATATTTATCTTATGAATCACTGAACACTCACGCAACTGCAGTTACATAATAATTTTATGATAGATCGAACGGTAATATTTTCAAATAAGCTTTCAAAAAAAAAAAAAAAACCACACACTCTCACATTTAACAATTTCAAAATTAACGGTACATTTGTAGCATTCACGATATGAATAATGAATAATGAATATTATGAATATGCGAAGAAGACGAGAAAACGGAGTAGGAAGAGGAGTGAGAGCCTACTGATGAAAGGCAGTGCTACTTTAATTGAAGGGAGGGAGAAAGAATGGGAAAATACTGACCTAAGGCAGTGTTCCTTGAGCTGGAGTGGGAGAATACTGTGCGGAAGCAGTGTTACTTTAATTGGTACAAATACAATAACAACAACAACAACCACTTGAAGAGAGATCTAAGATGAAGTACTATAAATACCTATATACCTAAAAAGAAGCAAATTATAATACTTATACACGATACATATACAAAAAAAAAAAAAAAGAAAAGCAAAAAAATATTTACTTAAATTATTTTTCTATTCGCAACAATCGATACCAAAACGCAAAAGCAAAATATAAAAAATCTAAAAAAAAAAGAATTAAAAACTAAAAAAAGTCGCGCTGCATTTTCTTATTTTTTTTTAGATATTCGCTAAATTAAAAATATTTAAAGCAGCATTGTTTGATTTCATTAAAAACTAAATAAATAATGAAAACAAAGCAGCCTAAGTATATTTAAAATTAATAAAAAATTAATTCTAATTAATGGTAAAAGAATATCTATAAAAATAATGTTAATAACAATTGTTATCCTTCTAATCTTAATGCGGATGAAAACTCACAGCTTTAACTAACGGAAACAGAGGCATAAGATTTTTCTTCTACATATTAATTTTTATTAAGATTATATGAGATATATATATATATATATACATATATGGATAAAGATATTTATAGGATACTAAAAAGAAAGAAAAAATGGTTCAAGCTATTCAATTAAAACTTTTAAATATATATACTTATGCATTAAACAACCAGAAATCATAATAATTTAGAACTAAATATAATGTTTCCTTTTTTATATTAACAAACCAAACCAAACCAAACCAAAACCCCAAAATGCAAGCAAACAACAAAACTAATCGTAATATTTCTAAAAATACAAAATACAAAATAAAACAAATGCGAATACTCTCAAAACTCGTTGCCTAGGCAAATAGACGCATTTGCAGCGGTACTTGCACCTATTGCGAATAATCTATCAAAGATAAGCAAAGATACACACACAAAGATACACAAATACACTCACACACATAGTTTGTCAACAAGATATTTGCATGAACACGATATAAAGATAAACAAACAAACAAAGCGCAACTACTAGCTAATATCATGTAAAAAATTAAAAACAAACAAATGCTACTAGAATTGAAAACAAAAAGCGAAACAAAATCTCGAAATAAATACGCATTTAGCAGCCTACAAACTAATGCAGTTTTCTATTTTCAAAAGTTTTTGCTTTTACAACACTAATACAACGACAATTGCAGCGGAGACACTGCAACACTACGAATCGGTAATTAATGCGATATTGCTTAGCATACAAACAGGCGCACATCTCTAGTGGCGCACTCCGCAGTCAATATATCGATAGCCGCCATAATAAGGCCGATTAATCGCACAACAGTTGGCAACTCTAGAACAGCTGCTTATCAGCTGTGGCTTGCAGCACTCGCCGTGCAATGGAAAAAATTGCTATTTGACAAATGTTTGTTATTTTATAAAAGTGTTTAAGAACCAAAGTGCGCTCTCCTTACTATTAGCACAAAATATACTAAATTGCTGCAGTATTTAAGCAGTTGCAGCGACTAATTTGTTTTGGACTGTTCATATTGCTGTTGCTGCTCTCCTTCGCCTCTTCTTCTTCTCCTTGTAAACAAATTTTTTGTTGAGGCCGCTGATTGAAAAATAGTAACAAATGGTTTTTCAAAGCTGAAGCACACGAAAATGGACAACAAAAAGGACATTTACAACCTGTGGGTGCAATACACAACCAAGGTAAGCAATTGGAGAGGATTCTAATTGGGATTGGCTGGCGGCTTTTGTTTTGTTCTTCGGTTGCTGCAAGCGGGGAAGGTGACGTGTTGGATTTTTCACTTTCGGTTTTGTTTTTGCTTTTGCTTGCATTAATCACCGCGGAAAGTGACCGCGCCTTTATGGCCGTAGGCAAACGGATATCTATTTTGCATGATTATATAATCACAGTTCAGACTTGACGCTTGGCCCTCGCTTACTCCCTTGCAGAACGATGAGACGTATTTTCGCGAGTTTGTGGCACGCTTCGTGGACATTTGGCGCAGTCAGCTGCAACTGGACTTTCAGTCCGACCACTGTCCGCTGTGGCACGAGGTGCAGCCAGATAATGGACCACATCTCGGCCGGCTGCCCGACGAGCTGCTGCCCGCCATTGGCAAGTTCATCATTGTGGCCAGGGACAAATGCGACACGGATAATCTGGAAGAGCAGGGCATCGAACAGGTGGCTATACTGATTGACTGTCTGGTTATTGTATGCCGGCATTTCGACAATATATTGGCCATCATTAAGTACGAGTACAAGCCCAATCTAATCGCCATACTTACAAAGGTATTTGCCCAGGTAAGCGAGCAGCAACAACAAACTGAAACTATACTAGCAAGATAAAACTTGTTTTCCGTTTAGCAAATGGAGCAGCCACGCGCTTCGCTGGCCATGAGTCATCTCTTCCGCAGCTTTTCATCATTTCTGGAGGTCATGTACGATCCTTATCTAACCTGGCGCAGTTTTCTGCGCACTCAATTGGCAGATTATAGCCGATTGCCCTATAAGCCGCACGCCGTGCACGTAGAAATCGTGCCCTTTATCTATGGTCTGTTCAGCTACATTTATCTAAGTTGCTATTGCTATTCATGTATTTTTTTGTCGCTTACAGATTGCTTTCAGAGCGAATCGCTGCTGAGGTTCGCCGACATTGGGGAGAGTCTGCTGCATATGCTGGGCGCCATTATCAGCGGCTCTCAGGTACAGCGTGCAGAACCGTACAGAGTTCTGTTACGGACTTAATCTACAAACTATCTAAATTAATTTTGTTATCTATCTATTTATGATTGTCTTTAATTGAGCACACAAACTGTAGCCCGTCTGCACATTGGCCCCCAAATATCATTTCACTGCTTCTTTTCTCGTTAATTATGCTATAAACTAGCTATAAAATTGTTACTATATATATTTATTTATGACTGTCGTTAACCATCCTTTATACTCTATCCCATTTTTACCTACTTTCATTAGAATATCTGTAAACTCTCGTCTAAATTTCCTGTAAATGAACTTTAAACCATTTTTGTCGCCTTCCGCACTTTGCCTTTATATATTTCTTTTTTCCATTAAGTGCTTAATTCCTAATTTCATTTCGTTTCTCATTTTATTTACTGTTGTTGAATAAGAAAATCTTTACAAATATTCTATACCATTGTGTGTGTGCGTGCAGAAAACTCTAAACTCGAACTCAACATCTAGAAATACTACTAACGCTCTAATTACTACAAACGCCCTTCGATCGGGTGATGGGCTGCTTCTAAACTGTGATAATAATTTGGTGAGTGGTTAAAAACGCTTTTATCATCTCCGTATCCCTATTTGCCCTCACTCTCTCTCTCTCTCTCTCTCTCTCTCTCTCTGTTAACCTCTGTGCATCTATATTTTCTATACTGTTTTTGTTTCTGATCTTTAATTTGTTGTTTGCTGCAGCGCAATGGCATGCGAGCTATATGCCCAGCAACTGTCTCTATTATCATGCGCATTCTCAAGCAGTGGGAGAGCGCGAGCAGCCTGCGCCATGTGGCCCTCAATTGCTATGCTTTGATGGTCATTGTACTACAAAAATCTAGTCCAGAAGAAGTAAGTCGCTGTTGTATATAGATGGTATTTCTTGCTAACTCTCCTCTCCTCTTCTCTCTTGCAGCGCCAAATAGATCTAGTTACATTAATCCAACTCTATTGTGATGCACTGCAGCAGCTGTTGGCCACGACGCACTTTGACAGCGGCGCTGCTAGCTTTGATATAACCAGCGACACGGACAGCGATGTGCCTATTGACATGAGTGCGCTCTCTGCGAGTGTGGCTGCTGTGCAGCTCTTTTTGAATAGCGATGGCCAAGGTGGCGATGTCAGCGAGGCCATTGGCGAGACAAATCTGCTGGAGCTGCTCATTGGTTTGCCACAAAGCATTCGAGTGAGTCTCTACCTAAGCCTGAATGTGCAACAATTCTTTACTTGTATCTCTTCTCTTAGCCCTGGCACATAGCCCACACAACAGCTCTGAGCAGCACAATGGATGCTCTGGCTGCCTTGACACAGAGCTCGCCACGTTGTGCGGAGCAACTGCGCCTAGCTGAGCGCATTGAACGTCTCTTTGGCAGCATGCGTGAATTTGAAGCACCTTCAATTGCGCTCTTGGATGCCTGCTTCAATCTGGGCTACAATGCAGAGCAGCGTGTGCTGGTGTTACCGGAGGTCATGTTGCAGCTGCTGCAGTGGCTGCCTGATCTGCAGGAGGAGGAGCAGTTGCATGTCAGCGTGCTGCTGCTCAAGGGCTGCACAGATAACTATGGCACGTGAGTGATAGCTAAATAGGATTTATTTGCATATATCCACTTTAACTAACTCCTTCCAATCCCTAGTAAAACTGTTGCCTGTGGCAGTCGTGTGGTCAAAGCTGTTTGCGCTTGTTTGCTGCGCAGCGAGCTGCTCGCCGAGAACTGCGCCCAGAATCTAATCAAGCTGATCGAGGAGCTGAGCAAGCTGAGCATTGTGCCCGTGGAGCTGAAGTGCATATTTGCCTTGCTGCGACAGGGCACAAAGTTTGCGCAGTGTAAGCAGCTGCAGCAGGTGAATAATATCCGAATACCTTCAGCTAAATAGAAACTAATTCAAATCCTTTCCAGACCATTGTCATGATTGCGCTGCAGAGCCTGCGCGGCAACAACTGCTGTTCGCAATATTTCGCCATTGAGCAGCCAGCGGATGGCATTTTAGTGCCCGACATCAAGAACTGGACACTCTCTGGATCGTATGGCTTCATTTTTCACCTGCTCGTGCGTTTCAATACGCTCAAGCAACCGGAGTCGAATGCGCGTCGCATGCTGCTCACCCTGCACACTGCCAGCGGCTGTGGCTTTGAGGTCTTCGTGCAACCGAATGGGAATGTGGTGGTGGCTGCATTGACGCGTCGTGAGTATCTGACAACGGCAACAGCCACGAAAACGTTGCTGGATGGACAGTGGCACTATCTCACAGTGGCCATAACGCCGCCCAAGCGCCCATTCTCCTACAGCCAGATCAACATCTATGTGGACTTTGTGCAGAAGCTGAGCGCCACGCTGAAAGTGCAGGCTGTGAATGAACCCTTCACCATGTGCGGTGTGGGCGCTGTGTTGGGTCCGCCACCCAAGCAAAGTGAAGCGGGCAAAGGTGGTTCAATGCCGCGTTCATCCTCGCAGGAGAGCGGACCGGCCTACAAGGGCATGCTACCCAGCCTGCTGGAGCGCACACTGTCAGCAAATGTAAGTTAGATTTTTCTCTCTCAAGAACAAGCATTTTAAGCTATTCATTCCTCTTCAGGTTTCCAATTACTTTACGCTACCTTTGCGTACCCAAACCGCCTTTGATCCCAATGTCAAGAACTTTCCCATTGGCATGCAAGACACGGTATTTGGCGAGCAGGTTTGCCTGCAGGGCCAGCTGGGTGGCGTGCTGCTAGCAGAGCCTACGACGAGCCTGAAGACCATTTTCGATGCTGGCATAAACTTCAGCTCGATCTTCTCCCAAGACAACGATCTGCTGGAGTTGAACTCACGTTTTGTGTTCTGTTATGCGCCTGGCGCAGTTTTTCATGGCAGCTGCCAGGATTTGATACCCGGTGGCAAATATCCAGGCCGTATAAGTGCGCAGTACTGCAAGACCATCAAGATACAGGATACAATCAATAGCATAGGTGGCATCAATGCCATATTGCCCATGCTGCATCGCCTGGTTAAGGAGCAGGAGGCCGATGTCTCCATTGGAAGTGCGAGCGAAGAGTCGGCACCTTCGCCCATCACAAGGACGCCCACAGCTGAGGAGTTTACAGACTGGGAAATGCTATCGTCCAATATGTACACAGAGTGGAAGATGATTCAGCATCCCTTGGCCAGTCTGCTCTGCCTGCTGCGCTATTTGACCCACGAGCATGAAAACAATCAGCAGCAGCTGCTGAGCAGCGAGTGCCTGGCCATCATTGGCACTATGCTCCAGCGTTGTCCTGCTCAGTTCTTCGACGTGAATGCCTTGATGGCAACGCACCTGCTCATGGAATCGCTGCAGGCACACAAGTCCTCGCCTGCCGGCAATGCCCAGCTGCTGGATGCCCTATACGAGCACATTGTCTTCGACTTTGCCATTTGGTCGCGTCTGCAGTTCCAAATTACTCTCGGCCATGCTCAGTATTTGAGTGCGATGATCAAGAACGATCGGAAATACTTTCGGCGACGCTATGGCGTCCAGTTCATGCTGGATGTAGTGCGTCAGTACTATAGCACGCCGGACAACATTAGCAGCGATGATGCGCGCACGATTCGAGCCACGCTCTTCAGCATTGTTCGCTTCTATTTGCAGAAGGATGTGAACATCAAGGAGGTGAATGCTATCATTGCCTTTCTGGCCTCGGTGCGGCAGGAGCTCGTGCTGGTCGAGATGCTCGAAATGCTGACGTTGTATGTGCGTGGAAAGAACTGCAAGGATCAGATGGTCCTCCTACTGCACGAGCCCCAGAGCGCAAACCTCATCTACAACTTCTTCGTGGACAAGAGCTACAGCAGCGAGATTCAAGAGGCGGCTATACGAGTAGGTGCAACCCTCATTCTCTTCTGGTACTTCTCCCCTAATGCCTCTTCCTTTTCACAGTTCATTGGCGCCTTGCTGTCGACGTCGCGTGTGCATCAAAAGTACAAGCAGGTGCTGCGGCTGTATGATTCGAGTGGCGAGCAGAGCATGTTTCCTGGTTTCTTCTCCTTTATAACGCCCATGTCGCTCAGCTCCACGATATTGTTTTATCTTGTGGACGAGATGCTGAGTGCCCAGCCGGACTATGGCGGGCTTATGTTTGTCGTCTATCACGTGAGCAGCTGTGATCTGCAGGTGAAGCTGGAAATTGCAAAGCGGCTGCTTCAGACGACGTTTGTCAAGCAACAGGCGACGGCGGCGATTGCCAAGCAAACCGGTTGGCAGGAGTCCATTGCTCGCCTGCTCATTCGCAAGCCCATCACGAGCATTCCGCCGGTTGAGGAGCGGCGCCGTAGCTTTGGCATCAATATGGATGTGCTGTTGGAGGATAACTCTAGTTTTCTGGCACAAGCTGATCTAATTACCTTCTCAGATCAGGAGATCGGGCTGGCTCAACTGCAGCAGCAGCAGCAACAGTCGCAGGACGAGCAGAGCGACAGTGGACTGATACTCAACGAGATTCAAGCAAGCGTCTCTGAGGCAGCCACTGTAATAGAGAGCGAGATTAAAGGTAAGTGAAACAGAAGTTTTAATTTTTAATACAGTTTACTATATCTTCTAGAACTCGCTGAATCTGTCTCTGGCGCTGTCGTGGAGAACGTGAACAGTGTCTTCTCGGTCATACGTCAGACCACTCACGACATTCAAGACACCTTTGAGTCACTCACACAGGGCAGCTCCACGGAAACAGATAATACGCCCAGTGTTTCGCTGCAGCGCGAGGAATCTTTGAGTTCGGAAAGCTCTACACAATCACCGCATGGACCAGCCAAAAAGAGCGACTCCATGGATGTGGGTATTCATCTAATTAGAATCTATTTCTTTGTCTAATATTTCCATCATTCTAGAGCACCTCTGGTTTTGACTTCATGGCTGAAGGCGATGTGGACAGTGAGGAGCAGCTGGTTTACTTGGTTTCAAACACGTTATTCAACGTTTTCTGGCGCGGCATTGGCAACGACCATCCGCAGTGCTGGCAGGAACGGGGTCAAGTGCTCGGCTGCATCAATTTGCTGGCCTTGAACAATGAGCTCATCACCTCGCACTTGTCGCTGCGTCTGCGCATCTTGGAAATGGCTGTGCAAGCTTCGCTATTCGATCTCTCGGAGCATGGCAGCCAAACGCACATCAATCAGGAGGTGACTTTACCTAACTGAACTTCAATCTTTCCCTATGTAAACCCTTAATTTGTATCTTTAGAATGCCTCCAATATTTTGCGCATGGTCTATGAGCTGGTGGTGCTTGGCTCCAATGAGGACGAGTCCAAGAAGTGCTCAACCAAGCTGTTGGATGGTGTGCTAGCTCTACTCGATGCTCTGATGATATTCCAGCAGGGCTCCTCGGATGATTGGTCGGATATGATACGCTTGTATCTGGGTCTGCTGCTCAAATGCTCCCATCATCCGAATCCTGGCATTGTGGCCATGGCCACGGCCAAGCTCCATGCCATACTTCAAAGCCGCTCCACAGAGGATCCAGCTGAGCTCTCCTATCTGCTCTACAGCATCAATCGAGCGCTCGATAATGCCATTGAGGGTGAATAGAAAATGAAATTGTATTTTATATTTATGGAGCTGATTAGTCAATCCATTTTCATTTTCCAGTTGGCAATCCGGAGGAGTATTCGTTCTTGATGCCCGTAATGAAGGCGCTGCTGGAGAAATGCCGCTCCGCCTTCAATTTGGACACCACCCTGCCCGATCTGCCATCCACGTCGTCCGGGCCAGTATTCTTCAACGACTTTCAAATGTACAGCACAAGCAAGAAGTGGCGCAACTTTATGGAGCGTATGGTAAGCAGATCTAAGTATATAAAGTAAAAGTCCCTAAGCCAAAGTCTGCTCGACTAGAGTATACCCTATGCAGCCATACCTAGCCTTAGCGTAGTTTTGAAAGAGAGGAATGTAAGAGTCTTGAAGATCAATGGGATCAACTAGCATTATCCAAGTTATTCTTATAAATCTCAGATATATTCCTTTTCTATATATTTTTATTTTTATTTAATTTAAAATTCTTAAACTAATTTTAAATCTAACTCCAGCTCCAAACTAGTCTTATGTAGTCCATTCCGAAGAAAGTACTATCTCGTTGTCCCCTTTTCTAGCTCTATTTTCAATATAGTTTGTGATTTTTTGGCAAGTTCTGACGCAGCGCATGGAGTTTACGCTCCATTTCGCGGTCGCTCTGGGGACTCTTGAATAACGTCGTATCGAAGATGCCTTTGGTGGTGCGCCTTGGTGTCACGTTGCGCTCTGTGCCACCGGGCTGCAAGGCCAGTGTGGCACCACCACCACCACGCAGCAGTGTGGGCCGCGTGGGTCTCGCACCACGCCCCACCGTGAACTGCTGATAGGTGGGCGGTGCAATGGTGCCATCGTAGTAACTCTGCGAGCGGGACTTCTCGATGGTCACCACCGTCGAGGATGCCTCGGTGCTTGGATTACGACTGCGAAAGCGTGACGTGCCACGCCCTCTGCTGCGCGTTGGCGGTGTACTTGTAATGATCGTGGGTATGAAGCCATTACTGGCGGTGGTGGGCAAGCGCATGGGACTCCAGGGCGCCGCTGTGGTTGTTGTCGTTGTTGTGGTGGTGCTGATCGAGGGCGTCACATAGCTGACATACTTCCGCTGCTGCTCCACATAGCGTGTGCCATGGGCAGCTGTATCCAAATCTGTGTCCCTCGCATGAACATGCGTATCGGCATCGTAGGCCTGCTGCAGCTCCGGCACATCCAGCGTATGCTTCTTGGAGACCACCGTCGCGACGGGGCGACGCTTGCGCTTGCGACTCTTCGTTGGCGTACGAGAGCTGCCTGCAGCATGGGTATCGTCCGAGGGCAGCTCGTTGGGCGTATTGTCTGGGAGTATGGGCGGATAGGACTCCTGCTCCTCTTTGTTGGACGCCTCGAAGGGTATGGGATCATAGATGGGCACCTCGTAGCTGGATTTGGGAAAATCAAAGCTGGGAAACTTGTGATTGGGCGTCAGTGGCAATTCCTCTGACGGTGGTGAATAATTCTCCTGCGGATAGCTCTGGACGGGCAGATGCGTATCCGGCTGAGAATAGCTGTTGGGCGAGTGATGCAATGATGGCGGCGGTGGCTCCGCAAAGTGGCCGTCTTGTGGTGGCTGATAGTCGTGAGAAGGCGCTGTCTGATAGCTGTTGTGCGAAGAGGATGGCGGCTGGTAGTCGTGGCTAGGAGAAGGCGCGGAAGGATGATAGCTATCATGGGATGAAGTTGGTGGGTGATAGCCATGACTAGGTGGCTGATAGCTGTCGTGAGAGGATGCAGGTGGCTGATAGTTATGATCAGGCGGTGTGCCTGGTGGCTGATAGCTGTCATGGGAAGAGCTGGGTGGTTGATAGCTGTCATGGGAAGAGCTGGGTGGCTGATAGCTGTCATGGGAAGAGCTAGGTGGCTGATAGCCATGATGACCAGGGGAAGCAGCTGGTGGCTGATAGCTATCGTGAGACGCCGGTGATGCTTGATGGCCATGGCCAGGCGATGGCCTATGTTCATATTGTGGCTCGTTGGCCTGGTAGGAGGTGGATATCTCATAGGCAGGCGGAGAGTAGGCGATCTCAAAGTTGGTACTGTGTGCAGGCGGTCTGGCTGGTGGCTCCGCAAAGTTGTGGTGGTAGCCGGAATTGGGTATCTTTTGTTCGTAAATGGAGTAGGAGTCGGGAGGAGGTATCGAAGCTGAATGCCTGAAGCTGGACACAGCGGGTGCTCCGTAGTTGGTTGATGGTGGATGTGCCGGAGCAGGCGGCGGCGGCTCATAGTGATGGGACGCAAAGGAGTCGGGGGAATCATAGCCAATGCTCTGGTGTTGCGGTGGCACGCCATATTTCTGATGTGGCTGATGATCGTAGGAGCTGAGCGCAGGCGAATGCGAGTCGTGACCATCGCTTAGGCTGTACTCGAGACTGGGAAACTTGTGGGCGCCGTACAGATCCGGCTCAGCATGGCTATATAGGTCCAGATCCATGGACTGTGCCTCGTAGCTGGAGGCGGGTATCTGAAAGTCGGCTCCGTCGAATTTCAAATGCTGAAAATCATCCAGCGAGAAGCTGGGCAGCTCGTGGTGGGTCGGAAATGAGGGCGAGTGCTTGTAGTAGTTAATCGGCGGCTCCGCCGGATAGCTGGGCGGTCCGTACTTGGTCTTGGGTCCCTTGGTGCGCCTGCGATGTTTGTTGCGCTTGCTATGAGGTGGATGTCGTCGATAGCGTATGAGTTTCTCAGCATTCGGCATCAGCTCGCTGCTGTTGGTGCTGCTGCTGGTGATGTTGCTTCCGAGTTGAGTTAGAGCTGTGGCATTGCTTGGACTGTGCTCGCCCAGCGCCAAAGGCAGCAGCTGCAAGAGAAGTCAATGTTAAACGATTTAGCTTTCTCCCAACTGTCTCGCTGTTTGCCAACAGCTTGGCGGAGATGTTTGTCAACCTTTGGCTTTTAACCCTCGCTGTACGACGCATTTGTGTTCAGTGTTTCGGAAGCTTCCGCAAAAAAAAAAAAGACAAACACGTAACGTAATCACGTGCTCCCCACTCTCTCTCTCTCTGTCTCCATCTCATAATAATTGGCTGCCATCGATTGCCGGCTGGCTGCGTGGCATGCAACAACGCTTGCAACACGCAACAAACAGCTAGCGTTTGTTTCGCTGAGCATTGAACCTCGACGTCGTCACCAAATTCAGGTTCAGTGGGCATCGTAATCCGTTTTGCCATGCTTTTGTTTTATGTTTTGTTCACAATTTTGCAAGCAGACAATGGAGTCTACACGGATTAGCCTAAAAGGCGCAATGCACTCGAGGAGTTGTTGATACTGGCATGGGGAGCTGCAGTTGGGGGGTCTTAACTTTGCTTCAATTTCTCCTGATATCTGAGTATATCCTTTGCTAAAAGTTACTTAATGGGTTTAGTTGGGGTAGACAACTGAACGGAATAGGAAGGGGTTTCCAGACTATGATAATGTTTACAGAGATTCCTTCAAAAACAAGTCACATAGATCAGACTATTTTGTCTGGAAGCATATCTTCGGCCTTAGTTGTGAGCGGATGGAAGATGTCTTATAGACTCATTATAGGAATTCTCCTTAGGAATTTCCTTGTTAATCTTCCTATTTGCTTCAAGGAACTTTAATAAGAGCAAGCTTCTTTATTTGCTTTATTAATATATAATAAATAAGATTTTTCTGCCTATTTTAAGCAGAGACAGATGCTTTTAAGTTATTTTGTAATTGCCTCCAACAAAGCTTAAAAATTCTTTGTTGAGAGTTTGGAAGAAAGGAGGAAAGGAAAAGGAACATTTTTAAACTTTCCATAAGTAGCTGATAAGCTTTTGAAGATCTTTAAAATTCTTCAAGATCAGGATTTAAAGCTTAGAGTCGTATAGTGTTTCACAAAGTCTTGTATTTGCCTAACAACCACATCCCCCACTCTGATATATCTCACTTTTATGCCCAAGCGGAGCTCGTTCTAAATTCATTGAAGTCCTCTGCTTGCCTTAGTTGCGGCTGCACTTCTACTAGAAGAAGATCTTCTTAGGCTAGCTTAACTCAAGTTTGCTTCGCATTCAAGTGGAACTGGCTTTATCTTGACCACAGCTAGCTTCTCATTCTATTCCACATAAAGTTCTCTGCGTCTTCACTTGTTATTCGAGCACTTACTAGGCACAGCAGATAGAGCCACATTGGTTTGCACATTTGTATTGAGGCGAGCAGCAACAACTTTCATTGGAGGCAAACGTTTGGGATGGTCTGCAGATGTATATATATATATATATATATATATATATATATATATATATATATATATATATATATGTATGATATTTTATTGGAGCTTGAATCGCGTAAATGCTTTAGCGCGCGCACCCGTTCACGACTCGTTGGACTTTCTTTCGGCAACTGAGCGAGCTGCAAGAAAGTGGGCTGGTTTTGTTAGCTATTGCTGCAGAGACAGACACAGAGCCAAAGCCAGGCAGTTAGCCAGCCAGCCAGCCAGCCAGCGATGGGGAGACGTCGCCAGCAGCTGGAACCAGTCGAAAAGACAAAGCGTTTGCCATTAAGGCACCCACCAGTGCAGCGCCCAGCTCGGCGCATCGCCCTGGAACAATCGTCGGCAGCCCTCGAGCCGAGCCATTATGTAAAGAATACCCCAAATGCGGATGTATCTCTGATTTGTTAATTTTTGGCTTTTGTTTTTAGCCTAACAAGCATATTGTTGGATTCGGGTAAAACTAGTTTTGGCTGCTGCCATGGGCGCTTCCTCGAGCTGCATCTGCATCTGCATCCACATTGAACTTGAACCTGACCGGACGTGTCGTGGCCGTCTCGTAAGACCCGTTCCGAATCGCGCTGCATCTGAATCTGTGTGCAACGAATGAATGAAAGCGAAAATAAGCTGGTTTGCTGTGTGTCTACGGGTGATCAACTGCATGGATACCCTGTAAAAGAGAACTAGTTGGGTATATATAGAAGCGAAGAGTTGACTCAGATATCATAAGAGTTTTGTAGCTATTGCTTGATATATATATGGTCTATGGTATATATAGTTTCAATATTTAATATTTGATGTATATACCCCACAACTCAGCATATGAACTTACAGGGTATCGATGGTCAATATTTAATCTCGAATTTTCTGCTAAAAGTTTGTATAACAGTTAGTTATATATTAGTTTTGCCACAAGCTATCTGTATACCCCTCCTCACTTTATCAAAGATTACAGGGTATTCCTGGTGTACGTTTAGTGTCACATAAATACCTCACTTATGATGTCAACTGTCAGATTCTCTGATATGTTTATACACATATAAGCCTCACTTAAGATTTCAGCTGTCTAAATTTGTTCACCTGCAATGATTACCTGCAATTATCTATCCGCAGGTGAAGCCGCTTTACGATCGCTATCAGCGCGAGATCGAGCTGCATCTGTGGGAGCCAATCAATCGCTTCTGGGCGGAGTGTTACGAGGCCTGCAAAGCGGCGTCGAAGCAACGCGCCAGCTTCCAGGCGACTAATCGTCGAGTTTTCCAGCAGAAGATCTACATGCCGTGGAAGGTGCGACAGGTGGAGGAGATGCAGCGCTTGCAAAATGCTGCACTCCAGCACAAGACGAACGACAGCCACATACGGAAGAAGTGGAAGACCGCCAAGCGTTTCTTGTACGGCCCTAGAGGCCCGTGGTTTACCGGGTAAGTAAAGCCCAGACGCCTCGCATAATCCATTATGAAAGCGCATTTAATTAAGGCGACAATTGCAAATGGGGCGTGCGCCAACATAAATGATTACATACGAGCACTTAATCATCATCATAATACATGATATATACTACATGCGCTATATAAGATATATATCAGCAGCAGTTAGCTGTAAGCTCGCATTATGTAGTTGTTGTAGCTGCCACGCTTTTGTTGCTGTTTCACTCTCGACTCACAAATGCACTCATTAATTTTACGAGTGTGTTTGTTGTTGTTGTTGTCTTGACAATGGGGAGAAATTGCTAAAACAATATACAAAAATCCGTTAAGAAGAGACTAAGAAATACACACATATACATATATACATATATATATGCATATATCCAAAAATAACCATTTCACTTTCTAGCTTTAAGCTTAAGTTGATTAATTTTCACTGTTTCGGTAGGCCCAGCTTAAAGTAGGACGTAATCCGAAGAGGGCATTAAACCCATGCAAAATGTGAAATGATTTTTTGATTTATGGTTAAAGTTATTGATTAAAATGGATATATCGATATCGATAATAGCGTCTATTGAGCAAATTTACATATATCCCCTTTGATCTCCAGATCATCTTGAATGCGACAATTAAACTTTGAGAATTTATTATATAACTGCTAATACCTATCAATTATTTTACATAACTCGATAGTTATCGATATAGAAACTTGTGATTCCAGCATTTTTTATCCGCTCCACCTAGGTTTTCGCCCACTGTAGCAGCTGTCAATTGCTGAAAGCTTTCGCTACGTTCGTTCGGGCGCCTCATCAGCTGAAGCGCGATTAAAATTACGATTTAATTTTATTAAATCATCAAAAAGGCATTTATGCAATGCCATTCGACGTATTCGACGTGCCAGCATGAAGCATAGCTGCATAACTAACCCACCCAAGTGTGGCACTGCCAAAGAAAATGGGAAAGGGTGGTGCCACCAAATTTAATGTAAATTAAGTCTGATATCTGCATATATATATATATGTTTATTAGATCAACTTGGCCAATTGCCAATTAGCAACCTTGTGACACGGCGACGGTCAAGCCAAGCCAGTCGTGAGTGGTGCGTATGTTCTAAGGTCGCACCACTCACGCGTGTATGTGTGTATGGGGGAAAACTGGATCTGATTCTAGCTAGAAATACGCGTTAGTAGTTCGCATTGACAGTGACTTGAGTTAGTGTGTGGATAACTAGAAGAGATGTGAAGGTATTCAAAATATGTTCAATTGAACAAGTCATTAAAATGAACTAGTTATGTGAGCGGAAACTATTTATGATCTATAGATATTCTATATAATACATTTAGGTTGGATTCGCTTTATTCATATACTTTCTTTATGAGTAACTGAACTAAATCTTTTAACCATGATAACTATGATTGATTGTTCATTTGTTCATGAACCACAGATTCTTTTCAGTTGTTCAGCTGCTTAGCTAAAAACTGTCAATACTGGTCAGCTAGTAGTCTATAAGCTCAGATCATGCAAATACATCATTATTTTAGATAAAATCTTTTTAAAATGATGTGCCTTAGTCCTATGGTTGATCTAGTTCAGTTTCAGCTATAGTTTCTAGATAAAGAATTAATCTAGTTCCCGTTGAGTTGTATCTATATCTTTCTGCTGCTCGCTTCTCTTTCTCATAAATCCCATCGACCATATAAATTGCTTCTCATTTTTATTGCATTTTGTCTCGTTTCGCGACTTTTAAATAAGAGCTGGTTAGCTATATAGTATATACTAAATATATAGATATATATTTTGTTTTTATCGAATATATTATTTCATTTTTATCGCGGTCGAAACAGCCTTAAGATTAAGTAGACAAGAAACGTACATGGGAAAGGCGTCGAATGTGAGTGTAGATGAGAGCGATTGGAGCTGATGTGGCTGATCAGGACCAATCGAGTGAATTCGTATGTACACAAGTGCAACGATATATATCGCTGGCGTTAACTAAATACTACAACTATCGACTACGATAGGTTTACAACTGCTTCGAGTGGAAGAGTTTCGCGGGTCCAGAGGTCGGCAACATGCGTGGTTCAGTATTCCGTTTGAGTGGAGCTTGACTTAGTGGTAGGCCAGGGGCGAGTAGGCGGGAGCCAGAGCCGGACGGTAAGCGGGAGCCAGAGCTGGACCATAGCCATGACCCAAAGCCGGAGCATAGGCGGGAGCCAGAGCTGGAGCATAGGCAGGCGCCAGAGCTGGCACCTTAGCCACCAACGGAGCGTGGAGCAGTGGAGCTGGAGCCAAGACCTTAGCCACTGGAGCCACAGCCTTGACAGCGACACCCTCGCGATGCACCACCGCGTTGAAGCCATGGACAGGATCAGCGGTGTACTCCACAATTCTGCGAGTGCCGTCAGCCTCGATCAGCGAGTAGGAGCCCTGCACCACATCGCCGTTGCGTGTCTCCTGCTGGTTCTTGACATCGCCAGTGGAGCCATCCTGTAAGAGAGAAGCATAATGGTGATTAGCTATAGTGGTGGTTCAGGTGGTTCTCGGATACTCACATGCACATCGTAGCTGAAGCTGTACTGTGGGTTGGGATCGTATGGCTCGGGTCCAGCCACCTTGGCCACGGCCACCTTAGCCACTCCAGGATAGATGGGCGCCGCCAGCTTGGGATAGACGGGCGCTGCCAGGCTAGGATATCCGGGCAGAGCGAGTCCAGGACCAGGCACCACCACAGCGTTGGCCACAGCCACCAAAACGCCGACGACAACGAGCAACAGTTTTTGGGCCATTTTTCTTTGAAGATTAACTGGAGTTTCTGCTAGAGATTTGGCTGCTGCTTGGCTGACAAATGAACTCACTCTGTGGTTCTGATGCTGAGCGACAATTGCTTTTTATAGCCAAGCCAACAAATCGAGCGAACCGCAAATGCCCAAGCCCCAAAATCCGCAACCAAATCTCTAACGACGACGACGACGACGCTGCCTGCAAAAATATTTATGCAAAAGCAACAACAACAACAACAGCAACAACAGCATCAGCATCAACAAAAGCAACTAAAAAGTGCTCGTGCGTGTGGAGTATATTGAAAATGCTTGCTAAGATCACAAAATGCAGCACCACCAACAACCACAGCAAGAAGAAACAAGCGTGAGTGGCCTACGAGGGGTGTGAACGACTACCAAGTACCCTCTATATGCGCCTGAAGAAGCGTGCTTTATTTTCTTATCGATAGTTATCGATTGCTCGCATCTGCTCGAAACAACTAGAAACCAGGTAGCCTCTGATCAGAGATATAGCTCTACAGCACATTAGTTACTCCTAACTGATATCTGCATTATCTAACTTAAAATATAGAATATCGATACTTATCGATGTGTGTTATCGACTCGACAAACTGCTAAATATGCTCATATTACATACACAACCTTCAGCTACTGCAGTCTCTCTAATTCTCTGCTCTGTTACAAGCTCTCACTGAAGTCTAGCATAGCCCATATTAAACATTGGCCATGCTTACAGGGTATTATAAATGAAAATAATTCATTTTTCGTTGCGTCGCAATTGCCCCTGGCAATTGGCAGTCAACGCAAGGCAAGAGGGGAGGGCGTTAGCCAGTTGTCTGTCTGGGTGTCTGTCTGGCTGACAGGTGAGAGGGGCGGGGCAGGTGTGCTCTGGCCAGACAAAAAACAGCTTAGGCCTACGAGAATGGCACGCATGTTGTCTGGCTAGCTGGCTGGGTCGGCTCCTAGTGGCGGCGAGTGGTGGACAACGCCAAAATGAATGGCTACATGAGCCGCAGCAGCAGGCGGGGATTTGATCGTGACAAAAAAGTTCAATTCGAAAGCGTTTTTTTTTTTTGGTCCGGGTGGCCAGGCGGCATCAGGTGTGCGTGTGTAAGTGTGTGTGTGTGTGTGTGTGTGTGTGTGTGTAGCACTCACACATAGATCGCTCCACGCACCCAGTCGATTGTTGAAAGGTGTGTGCGTCGCCGAGATCAGCCTTCGAAACTGGCACAAAGCAGCGACACGCCGCGCCCAGCAGCAACTGCAACTGCAGCAGCGGCAGCAGCAGCAAACGGTTCACCCCGCAGACTGGCCGACTCCGACTCCGACAGCGATTCCGAATCCGAATCCGTAAAGCTCGACATGAACAGCTCGACTCCCCAAATTGCAGCAGGCAATTGCCACTGCAACAATGTTTTTTTAATACCCTGTAGAGGAAGGCAGTGGGCGGCAGGGGTTATCTTGGATGTTATATAAGATATGCAACAGCTTTGGGTGGCTATAAGTTAAACAGTTTGCTGATCAGGCAAAGTCTGATCCCCATAAACTAAAATCTATGCTCAGTTATGCATTGATCACAATATTTAAGCTGTTGATAGGGTATTAGAATTATACTTAGAAAGTAGTAGTTTCATGAACTGTTCAACTGAACTAGTGATTCATGAACTCTATAGTACCTAAGTGAACATTTAACCCATCATAATATTTTCAATAGTCAAGTTGCTCATAGGGTATGATAGCTCTATTTAAAGGAGTAGTTCCATGAACTGTTCAACTGAACTAGTAATTCACGAACTATTTAGTTCACAAGTTGACATTTGGGCCTATTCCATTTCAACTCCCATTGCCTCAAAGTCCTCTGACTAACATTTTCTTTAATTACAGGGTATTCACTAGTCCATCACTCCCGCGCTTAGCTCACTCTTACTTGGTTTTTGCGTACATTTTACTGCCATTGGGACAATTTTGCCCATTATCACTAATTTTGAACGCACGTTGCGCCTTGTTAGGCGTCGCAGTTGCCAGCGGCGTCAACGTTGACGTCTGCGCCGGCAGCGCCGTCAACTGCAGCGGAGACATGCGCAGTTTTTTGCGTAATCAAAAAATTGTAACGCGTCGAGTACTTTCAATTAAGCTATTGAATAATTCGAGTGCGTGTGTTGATCGAGTGAATGTTTGCGCCGCTGGCCTGCCGGAGAGTGTTCTTTGCCATGGGTGCGATGCGAGGGTGTTACGGCATCGGGTGGGTCCATTAGAGTTATAGTCCAGTTTGTCTGATACATGGGACAAGATATGGCACTCGAATATGGGTGGGTGGGTGTTGCCACATATCAAATGGAAAGTAAAGAGCGAGAGAGGCTTGGGGTTTGAAGTTAAGCAGGTGGGCTTGGATATCTATAGAAGATCCAGTAGGATTAGTGACTTAAGACAGGAAGTTGAAGAGAGCAGAAGCCTACAGATCAGAAGGAGTAACCTAGGAAATAAATCGTATATATATACAGACAAAGTAGAAAGGAAAATCGAAGACTAGAAACGTTTCTCCCGATCCGAGTAGGGTAAACGAGTCAGCGACCCGCAGTTGAATCGCAGTGCATATCTTTTGCATATCTCATGCAAATTGGTTCGAACTCGAGCCATTTGTCAGCGCTAGGCCAGCCGATAGCTGGTATTATCCACAGCCAGGTGTCCCAACAATTAGCCGCGTTGCTTGTTCTCTTTGGCTAACTGGATTTATTGGATGATTTATGAGTGTGCGGTTAGATCTACAGAACCGTAACGGACAATAACTTATCTACACGCTAAGATCAGCTCAGCAGCTGCTGCTGGCTTTTAGCCCAGGAACGGGGCAGCGGGTACGACGGGGCGTGGTGCGGCTGCCACCACGGGCACGGGCACTGGCACTGGCACTGGACCGCGCTGCACCACCGCATTGAAGCCGTTGATGGGGTCGGCGGTGTAGAAGACGGTGCGCAGCGAGCCATCTGCATCGACCACCGAGTAGGAGCCCTTGACCACATCCCCATCGCGCACCTCCTGCTGGCTCTTGCTGTCGCCCGTGACGGCGTCCTGCACGTTGTAGGCGTAGGCGTACTGTGGATGAGGATCGAAGTCGGTGTTGACGGGCACCGCGGGCAGCAGGGCGCACTCGATGACGGCGAACAGGGCGCAGCTGATGATGAGAGACTGCAAAGGACATTCACTTAGATTCCTTCACTATACTTAGTCCTTGGCCAGACTTACCTTGAGTAGAGCCATGTCTGTTGCTTGAGCTGGGTTGTTGTGGTGGTTGTGTGGTTCGGTTGCACTTTCTGCACTGTCTTCTGCTGCTGTGGGGTGCGTGGTTTTAAGCGCTTTGCCACCCGCCTCGGCGGTCAGGTACGTTGTGGCAACCGCTGCCAAATGTGACCAACTCTGACGTAAGGTAGTAACTTAGTAACTTATATTTCCTCAATGGACGTGCCCGTCATTTCTCCGGCCCATTTGCACAAGTGCGCAGCCCCCGCTTTATGGCAATCATAACGTTAACGGCGGCACGTGAGCCGCATTAATGGCTTCCCATTTGCGGCGCGTCTTGAGGTTGAGGTCGAACCTACCTCAACATCAAAGACTTTGATGACTCAGCGCTTAGCCTTCAAAGAGCCAAGCATTGCCAAGCAATGGAATATCCCGGAATCCCAATCAATCTCTTACCCTAGTCTAGTTGACTTAGATGAATCCTGGAAATTAGCTCAGCCTGTCTTTCCCGGACTCTCTCAAAGACTCTCTTAGACTAGACATGTTGACTTAGACAACATACGACAATTTTCCTTCCTTGTTGACCTAAGGAAAAACTCTTCCCTTACTTCCCTCTCTCTCTCTCTCTCTCTCTCCCTTAACCATAGTTAAATTAAGCCAAATATTGTTTTTTGTACCGAAACTTTTATTCAGTAGCTGCAATTAGTAAATCACTAGATAAATGGCCGATAGCCGTTCCCCAAAATCCCCTAGAAACGGGTATCCCTAGCAGCTACAGTTGTGTGCATCAGGATGCGGAGAGTTGGCTTTCAGTTGAGTATTCAGCACGCACGTCATTCGGGTTTCGGATTGGGTTGATGGTTGGTTGGGTGGCAAAACTATAACTATGCAACAACGGTCTGAGGTCGTCTACGGATCTCCGGGCTGGATGCCTGTCTAGTAATGGCCACCATAGCCGGACGCAGCGTACGCCGGTGCGGCATAGCCAATCTTCGTGATGGCGGGCACCGCCAGCTTGGTGATGGTGGGCACGGCGGCAACGGCCAGCGCGGGTTTGGCCACCACAGCCACGCCCTTCTTCTCGACGACAGCATTGAAACCGTTAACCTTGTCGGCGGTATAGGTTACCTTGCGAATGGTGCCGTCAGGCTCGGCCAGGGAGTAGCTGCCGTGGACAACGCCGTTGACCAGCGACTCCTCCTGCTGCTTGGAGTCACCGGTGTGGTGATCCGTTACGCCGTACGAGAAACTGTACTGAGGATTGGGATCGTAGGGCTCGGCGACAGCCACCTTGGCTACGGCCACAGGGGCGGCGTGCTGCACGAGGGTGGGCGCGGCCAGGAGTTTGGGCGCTGCGTAGGAAATAGCTGGAGCCGCTGCATAGGAAATGGCGGGAGCCGCAAGGAGCTTGGGCGCCGCGTACGAAATAGCCGGAGCCGAAATCAGCGACGGGCCATAGGAGTCAATGGGTAGGGCCAGCGTCACACCGAGCACCAGGCCGAGCACACAAAGAGTCTGCAAGAGGCAAGGCGGAGATTAGTCCTTGTCAAGCCTCAGGTCCTTACCGACTTACCTGAGCGAACATGCTGTAGGATATCTGTATTTCCTTCTTCTGCTTTTGCTTTTTCTTTTGCTTTTGGCTGTGGGAAGCGCGTCTGCACTGCAAGAACTCAGCTCGAGTGTGAGATGCATTTTCCTCGAGCTCTTCAGTTTTATATACGAGTCGCGCTTAACCATTTGTGGCAGGCGGCCTGTCGCCCCCTCCCCGCCCCTTTGGGGCCACTCCGTGGCTGACTAACTAATGGCAAGTGACAATTGCTGTGATTGGCGTCTCGCGAGCTAGCACCCTGTCCTCATGCAGCGATGCACATGGCTCAAGCTCAATCTCAATCTCAATCGCGATATCCAACTCAAGTCTCGAGTCTCGATCTCGATCTCGAATCTCATTTTCGTGCTCCTAGTGGCCAGTTTCATGTTGTCTGCTGTACATTTCGTCATTTCCAGCTTGTTTTTCTCAATGGAATAGCCAAGAGCCAGCCAAGAGCAGCGCTCCAAGCAGCCCAAACTCGACTCGTTCACCGCTGCGCCCCCATCAGCCAGCCGAAAAGTAAATAAAACCAGATCTCGGCCAATTCTCAGGTTCTGCGAACGTTTTGTCTGATGTAATAGCGCGATTCACTTGGCCAATGGCCAACTGCCAGTTGTCCAGTTGCCAAGTTGCCCAGCGCAGCCGAATTGCAAATATTGAAAAAGTTACGAGAGCTGAGGAGAGACTAAGGCCTACCCTGTACTAAAGCGTCTTTCTAAGAATAGATCAGGAATGTGGGAGAATATGCAAAGTGAAGCTTTGACCTTTGGCACTTTATCCTTAACAAGGATAAAGGTTTTTCGAACTATGCTGACTTGTGGAGGAAGTCTAATGGCTGACTAAGAGGCAACTTTCCCTACAGACAGACCGGATTAAGCATATATATGCATCATATATCATATATATACCATCATATACATATATGCATCATATATCATAATCGTCATATCCTTTCTGCACCTCTTTAATAACTCCAGGGTATATATATAAATGAAAACGAAACCGCAGCCATTCATAGGCTCCACTTTATCGAACAACCTCTCTCTCTCTCACTCTCTCTATCTGCAGTAACCCTACCCTCTCCTGCTCTCCCTCCCTCTCTCACTACAACCACCCCTCTTTCCGTCCCTCCCTCTCTCACTTCATAGCTGTTCGTTCGACTCGTTTAATTAGAAATCTAAAATGGAAGCAATTGCTCACAAAGAGGCGGGCGAGCGGGCTGAGGCGGGCGGTGCATGTGCGTGGCGTGCAGATCGAGCAATTACGCACAGTGGTGCAGACACACACGCACACTGTTGCGCCCACATTCGCTATTGCAGAAATGCAGTCCAAGCCAAGTGACCTTGCCCACAATATAGCCAGCAAATTGTTTTTTTTTTTTTGTTTCTTTCGGCCACGTTTTCAGCTTAACTTAATTACGCACTGCATAGAGCTGCACCACCTGCCCCCAGCCCTCTAATCGCCTAATATGCCAGCATTTAGTTGGCTTTTTGGCAGGAAACTCTTGACGTCTAAACGACTTTCAATTAGCCAAAAACAAAAATCCTTTTATACGATTAACCAAAAGTAAAACCAGACTTGAAAGCTGTTGTCAAATTCCAATGCAAGAATTTCCGATTGAAACTTGTATAATATGTACTCGACTATACATAGTATGTTGGGGAATGTGATTATCTATATACATTCAATCTATATTGAATAGGTCTGGATCTAGAGAAATTGAAGAAAACTGTTCAAATTGATGCTAAATAGAGTTGAAAACAAAAGCTCTATATGAAGTCCTTCTTTTTCCCTTCTTCTCTTTCCCTCTTCTAAGCCTTGTTGTCTTCTATGTCATCCTCTCTCTCTCTCTCTCTCTCTCTCTCATTATCTCCATCTCCCTATCAGTCATATATATTGATTCCCTTTCTCTATAAACCTATCTCGCTTCTACCATATCTGTCCTCTCTCTCTCCCTTCCATCACATCTGTTCAAACTCCTTCAGCTTTTTACATATATTCCTTACGTATCCATTCATACTTTTGTAGATCTTTTCCTATTCGATAGATTTCTGACGCAATTTCAGCGCAGTTATCGCAATTTATGGACTGCAAATTTTGACAAGTAAAAGTCTGGCCAAGTTGTAGAACAGAGATCAGATCGGCGCAGCCTTTTAAGGCAACTTGTGGCTAGTTTATAGTTTATAGTTTAGTTTACTTTAGTTTAGTTTTTTTTCTGTTGTCAGTTTCCGGTGACAAGCGTTAACTCGTTAACAGTAAACCGTTAACAGTTAGCTCTCTGCCTTTTCAGTGTGGCCAGGCAAGTGCTGCCAAGTTTGTCGCAAGGTCGTCTCTTGGCTTGGCAAGCGAGTCACGCTCCACGCACTCCGGAATTGGGTCAAATCTGCAGCGGTAGCCCCTTGGAAGTGGGTTATAAGATCTACGGCGTAGTGTCTACGGGCGGGCTACTGTTAGCTATTAATTATTTTTGTTACTTTTTTTATGATTATTATAAACCAGTTTCGATCACGTAAGAGAAACTGTCGGCGGCGTCGTACTCCATTAGCATTTCTAATCGAAACTTTCCAGTTGGCTGAATTGATGAGAAATCATTGATCAATAAGCGATTATCGATTATCGATGATCGATTGCTGCAGTTGTGATGGGCATTAGCTGGGATGTGGCTTGGTCTTAAGCTAACAGTCCCATGGATATGGGCATTATGAATTGAATAATCGATTAGTTATCATCGATTATCGATTGTCAAATTGTTGAGTGGATCTTTAGATAATGGGCATCTATATATGTGAACTGTTATTTAATCAATTGAGCAACAATCGTTCATCGTTTACCAATTATCGATAAACACACTAGTTAATCAATGTTTCCCAACTGAGGTGAGCTTTTGATTGATTACAAGACGCGCATTCCGGTATACGATCTACTTCGGCGCTTCGCTGATTAAATTTTTGGGTGTAAAAGAAAATTAAAGTATTGCCACTGAATGGCAGCTGCATGACAATTACCAAAAATCAAGAAAAAACAAACAAAATAAAGCCAAAAATCACTTTCGTAGCCATGGACTCGGATTCGGAGCAGGGTTCGAGCTGAAATTGAAAACTTGGACAGAAAAATTTGTGGGACGTGCCACGAATTTGGATCAAGAAGACGGCAGACGCTGCCAAGCAGCAGCAGCTGAGCGGGTGGTGGTGCGGGTGGTTGGCCCAACGCAATTGGTACGCCGCAGTACCATCGCCACTCGGCTAGCTGTCCACGGCAAATGCAAATTTCGCGAATTGTATAAAAGTCGTCGAGTTTTTGGTAATGGCATGTCAGTTCATTTTCGTTAACCGACGGTGACAATCAATCCTAATCCCCCAAGCCGCACAATGAATCCTTTGACGGTAAGCTAACAGCCGAGAGCTAAGTGGCTGGATACCAATTGGCATCGAAATGGATACTCAAGTGTTTGCGTTCGCTTTGCAGGTTGTTGCAGTCCTTTCCACTCTGGCGCTCTCCGCGCAGGCGCACTTTGCTGCCCCACTGACCGCTGCACCGGCACCACTGGCTGCTGCTCCATACATTGCATCGCCAGCTGCTCTGCGCTATGCCGCTCCAGCGGCGTACTCCGCACCTCTTGGTTTTGCTGCACCAGCTGCCTACTCGGCGCCTCTTGGTCTAGCTCCTGCTCCCTACACAGCTCCTCTGGCCTACTCTGCCCCTCTGGCTGCTCCAGTTGCTGCTCCTCTGGCTGCCCGCTTCGCTGCTCCAGTTGCTGCTCCGCTGGCCGCTGCTCCTCTGGCTGCCCGCTTCGCTGCTCCAGTTGCCGCCCCTCTGGCTGCTGCTCCTCTGGCTGCTCGCTTCGCTGCTCCTTTGGCCGCTCCAGTTGCCGCTCCTCTTGCTGCTCCAGTTGCCGCTCCTCTGGCCGCGCCCGTTGCCGCTCCTCTGGCCGCTCCCGTTGCTGCGCCCATTGCCACCGAGGTCGTCGATGCCCACCCACAGTACAAGTTCGCCTACGATGTCCAGGATACGCTGACCGGTGACTCCAAGACTCAGGAGGAGACTCGTGATGGTGATGTCGTTCGTGGCTCCTACTCCCTGATTGAGGCCGATGGCTCTCGTCGCATTGTCAGCTACTATGCCGATTCCATCAATGGCTTCAACGCAGTCGTCCAGAAGGATGTGCCCGTGGTCGCGCCCGTTGCCCCTGTTGCTCCAGTTGTTGCCAAGCTGAAGACCATTGCCGCCGCACCAGTTGCCGCACCCGTTGTCGCGGCACCAGCTCCCCTGTTCGCCAAGACCCTGGCCGCACCCATCGTAGTCTAAAGGAAGCGAAGGACTTAAGAGGCGTGTCGTCTTGCTTGCGCCTTTGTGTAAATGGAGTGTATAACAGTTTGACAAAGGATTTTCATTTGTACATATTCGATTAATCATTGTCGTGCTAAACAAATAACTTTCATCGCAAAACCCAAAATTAAATAAATTACCTAAACAAATTTTTGATTCCAAAATTGATTCAAAGCTTTTTATTCCATTTATGTTAAGCTGAATGCGAGTTCGTTGCTTGAATCGCTCGTATCAGTTCCATATTCAAATTTGAATTCGATATGCATAAGTTAATCGAACATCGATAACAATATCCCTGTCAACATTATTACCCGTTGCATTCGAAATGTATTTTTCTATGCCTAGTAAATATGCGAAAAATACTGGAAGTTATCGATAAGTTAGCCTGCACACGCCCATCTCCAATTGCAATTGCAAGGCGCGCATCTCTATCAGTGTTGCCGAAACTTTTTCAGGAAAAGTAGCTAAATCGAGGTCTAAAAGTAGCTAAAAGTAGCTAACTTTCTTAAAAAATAGCTGAAAAAAGTAGCTAAAATGAAAACATCTACATAACCACATTAAAAATATCAAGTAAAAATAAAACTAACATTATAAAAATTACTAATTTAATTTATTTAATGTTTCCACACTTTGTCCGTCGTAATTTAAGATCCGCCGTCTCCGGTTCAGCACAAAACTTGCGAACGCACAACTGTGACAAATGGTCAACTTGTGAAGTAGCAGTGTGATCAGCAACAAAAATGGTTTTGGGTACTGATTTCATCTCGAAGGAAATTTTGTTTCCCTGTCTAAAACTTTTCCCATTCGAAACATGTTTTGCCGTTGTTGCATGTTTTTGCAAATGACACAGTTTGTCCTTTATCGTGCACTTGCAATAAAAACAGAACACTTCAGTGGGATCTGTGATCACTTTTCTCACCCAGTCTTTGAATTCTGGCTTTGTAAGCCATGCGTCTCGGCATTTTTGATTATAAACTTCTTTCGGCGTTTTCCTGACGCTTGCACAAAGATATTAACTTTTTGAGTGATCGCTATCGACAAAGATATCGATGCACTACACTTTGCCAAATCGTGTTGGAAAATTTCTCTCAAAAAAAGTAGCGAGACCGACAATTATGCAACCAACTCCGCTATTTGTTTACTTTTCATTCAGCTAATTGTAATTTTTGAAAATAGCTAGATTTGTAGCTAATAGCTGTTTTAAAATTTTTGTAGCAATCGGCCTTAAAAAGTGGCCAAATCTAGCTACAAAGTAGCTGATTCGGCAACACTGATCTCTATTACAACTTGCTAATTTTTTTCTCTCTAACTTCATTTTCCTTCTCTGCAGCGAGCTAGGTGAAGAGTTTTGGAAATTGTCGCCACACGAAAATGTGGCACGCATGCGCCTCAAGCTGGAGCCGCAGCTCTATCCCAACAAGCACGAAAACGCAGCCAACTTGCGCGACAATGCGACTAGCGCCTACGATACAAAGTAAGTTGCAAAGCCGACTTGAGGCTCTTTTGCATTTGCCTTAATTCCTTTCTCTTTCAGGGAAATATCCGAATTCGATTCGACTATCAAAAATGCGGTGGTGCGTGATTTTCTGGCCGACGACGAAAGCTCTCAGCTGGAGGAGGAGCTGCGTCAGTTAATCGATACGCAATCGCAGCAGGACACAGCGCTGGAGAAGCTGGTCATGTCGCAGGATTGTGAGCTGATCACGCTTATGACAAAGGTCAAAGGTCGCATTGAGGTCAATCAGAGCGTATTCACGTTCGTGGACATGAGTCCGCCACTGGAGGATGGCTCCAAGCACGACTTCAGATTCTCCATTAACAAAATACGCGAAGTTCATCTACGCAAATATAATCTGCGGCGCAGCGCCTTGGAGATCTTTTTGATAGATCAGACCAGCTATTTCCTTAACTTTACCACAAAGGTGGGCGTGGCCTTGTTACTTGGCTCTTCATATACTAACCTATGTATCTCCTTTTTAGACCCGCAACAAGGTCTTCACTAAGATCGTCGGCTTGCCCTTGCCGAACATACTGTATGGCTCTGGGCGCTCGCCGCCGGAGCTGCTGCGCGCGTCTGGCCTCACCCAGCGTTGGATCAATCGGGAAATATCCAACTTTGAGTACCTAATGTACCTAAATACCATCGCTGGTAAGGCGTGAGGTGGAGCTAGCTATTGGGCTTGAATAATGAAACTATACAATCCCTCTCTCAGGTCGCTCTTATAATGATCTTAGTCAATATCCTGTCTTTCCCTGGATTCTGGCTGACTACACGAGCGACGTATTGGATCTCACCGATCCGCGCTCATTTCGAGACTTGTCCAAGCCCATTGGATGCGTAAGCTCTATTTATATATAAGATATATCAGAGCTTTATCTGATTTATTGATTCTCTTTCTCTGCAGATCAATCCCAAGAATGAGGCTGAGGTGCGCTGCAAGTACGACTCCTTTGAGGATCCCTCGGGTGCCATACCTAAATTCCACTATGGCACGCACTACTCCAACTCGGCTGGCGTGCTGCACTATCTGCTGCGTGTGGAGCCGTTCACCTCGCTGCACGTGGAGCTGCAGAGCGGACGCTTCGATGTGGCTGATCGACAATTTCACTCCATTCCGCAAACATGGAAGCTATTAATGGACAATCCGAATGATGTCAAGGAGCTAATACCCGAGTTCTTCTACTTTCCAGAGTTTCTCAAGAATATGAATAAGTATGTGAACCCTTTATCCACATTAAGATGATGCTCTAAGCTATATCTTTCATCTACTCTAGATTCGATTTGGGACACTTGCAAATTACAAAGGAGAAAGTTGACGATGTCATTTTGCCCGCTTGGGCCACCACGCCGGAGGAGTTCATTGCCATACATCGGCGTGCTCTGGAGTCGGAATATGTTAGCCAGCACTTGCATCACTGGATCGATCTGATCTTTGGCTACAAGCAGAAGGGCGCCAAAGCTGTGGAGGCTCTAAATGTTTTCTACTATTGCTCCTATGAGGGCGCCGTGGATCTGGACAAAATAACCAATCCCATTGAACGGGAGGCAGTGGAAGGTGGGCATCAGCTCATATATTTCACTTAGATTCCAATTGTAATCCTTCTCTTTGGCCAGGCATGATCAACAACTTTGGGCAAGTGCCGTCGCAGCTGCTGCGTGAGCCGCATCCGCGTCGACTCACACAGGACGAGACGGCGTTGAAGCTGTTGCGCGCTGAGCTGAAGAAGCCCGACTTTACACAGTTCCTGGACAAGGTGGTGCAGTACTACTGCGAGCTGTCCACGCCCAAGGATCCCATTGTCTACCTAAGTCCGCCTCGTAGTCCGCCACGCTCCTTCCTGCAGCTCAGTCCCGATGTGCTGGTCAGCGTTTCGAAGGCTGGCATCCTGGGCTGCAATTCGTGGATGTCCTTTGACAAAGAGCAAGGATTCTTGCTCGAAATCGATGCAACTACAGCAAATCTTAAGTGAGCTTAGACCCTACACCCAATTGTGGACTATTCCTAATCTTCTTGTCTTTGTAGGAATCGCAAACGCGTCTTTGGCCCCTTCCACCCCTCGCAGCCGCCTCATTCGCAGAACTTTGCCGTCAGCACAGACGGCAAATTGCTGTACGCCGGCGGCATTTGGGACAATGCGCTGCGCGTCTACAGTCTCAACAAGGGCAAGACCCTGGCCTCGGTCACCCGCCACTTGGACATAATCACCTGCCTGGCTCTGGACAACTGTGGCTCGTACCTGGTCACCGGCTCGCGCGACTGCACGTGCATTGTGTGGAGCATTCAGGGCAACCAGCAGAGCGGCGGCCCAGCCAACAACATTCCAGTGCACGCGCTGACGGGACAATCCCACATGCAGGCCATCACGCAGCTGAACACACAGAATAGCTACTCACCAAAGCCACTCACGGTGCTCTATGGGCACGACGATGCGGTGTCCAGTGTAGCCATCTACACAGAGCTGGATCTCGTTGTCTCGGGCTCACTGGTGGGTGCAATTGCAAGCAATCTGAGTGTACTTAAGTAAATCTCCTTCCCTTCTCTTCCCAGGACGGCACTGTTAATGTCTACACGCTGCAGGAGGGTCAGTTTGTGCGCACGCTCAAGCCCATTGGCTGCACCGAGTCCTGTGTGCAGATCTCCTACGTAACTGTTTCATATCATGGTGAGTGCCGCAAGCATATATCTTAGCCTGAGCTTATGCAATGTACAGAGAAGAAAAATGCCCAAAAGTATGCTATAGATTTGTGGAATCGTGGAGTCTGAACTCTGTGACTGCGAGGCAGATAAGCGCCGCTTCCGTTGTAAGTGGGGATAGCATTGAACTGTCCCCATTTGTATCGCATCGCCCGAGCCATTCACGTGTTGCTGCTCATTGCGTGATGTGCCCGATCTGCCTCCTCCACTCCCGCTCCCCCTCTCTCTCTCTCTCTCTCTCTCTCTCTCTCTCTCTGTGTGTGTGCTTTAAGCAAACAATTTCAAACAATTTAATCAACGCAGCTCACTTATCGCAGGCCTGTAAATTGCCCCACACACATATGTATGAATGCATATATATACACACTCATCATGATAAAGCCTCAAATATCACGTGACATTCCCTCGGTGTGTGTGGCCATGTCTGCCTCTGGCACTTATTCATTTCATTTCCACTTTTTTTCTGTCATTTTTCCATTCGTCATAATTCCGATGCCGCTTATCACTATCTTATCTTAATAGGTTCTAATAAAACTATAAAGGGCTTTAGCTAGAGAGCGGCACTTAATGTCTTAGCCTGAACCAAGGTTAGGAACTGTCTGTGGAGCAAATAGTAATAAACCCTATCAATCATTATCAATCATGCATAATCGCTGGTAGTTAACAATTTGCAAGTAATAAAATATATAACAGACAAAAGAATGCAGTTGCGATAACATAGACTATATATACATACATATATAGGGTAGATCAGGCTCAAAAGATGACGTCAATCAAGCTGCATATAGAAGATTGATTGAGCGAGACGATTCAATCTTGAATGGAATATAAAGTTGAACGAATGCATATACAAGACTAAAGAGGGCAATTCGATAGCTTAAAGCAAATATATAGATTTCTGATTCTGATTTCTGATAAGACTTGAAAGTGACGTCAATCAAGACTTAGACTGATTGATGGAATCGACTTCAGTTTTGTGCCTTGATCTTTATTCTTTGATTGTCACACATCAATGCCTATCGATAAATATCGATTGGCAGTATTAAGTATCCTTTGTACTAGTGCTGCTAATGCATTGTGACTCTGCTTAAACGCTTAACGCCTCTTCAGGCTCAATTTCCACATAGTAAATCAATTTCTGAGCAATCAAACACTGATTATCGATCGCATGCGCGTCAGACCTATAATGCTTGTATAACACTCGAGTACATATATTTATATATATATAGCTTATATGCATATAGAAGCTGTCAGCTGCGGTCAGGCCATCGGGCAGGCCTCTTATCGAGGTGGCAGAGTGCTATAATATAAAGCATCGATTCGATTAATATTTTGCAATATCCGGCAGCAAATTAAACCAGAAATGCCAGACGGCCATCGAGCTTATATGAAATATTATGAATTTATACTTTGAGAATCTGAGCGAGAGATAAGATTAAATATTTGAGAATCGCAGAGGGGGGCTGTATTGAAAAGTACGTGCCGATTGTATCAGACGTGATAACCATTATAGACAATATCGATTTATTTGGGCTTGTTTGAAGTGACGACTCAGTCAATTAATCCTTCTATAGTCTCACTATGATTTACAGTTAGTCAGTCTATTATATTTAAAAGTGACAAACCCATAGAGATAAGATTCAATTTATGAGAACCGCATTGCAGAGCGCTATAGATACGTATTACGTATAAATAATTCTCGAAAGTTTAGTTTAGTCACTTATTGAGCCCCTCAATTAGTTGAGTTCGATATAAATAATATTGCGATTGCGTTCTTTCAAAAATCAATTAATAAAATGGGTTTAATTAAATGTCAAACGGCAGCTCCTGCGTAGCCCTCGATCGGAGCTTATCAATGCGAGCTCAAATATGCGCATTCATGCACAAACACTCGAGCATTGCTAATGAAATCAAATCACAAGCGAACGAGTCCAAGTCACACGACCCAACGATCCGCCCTCCAGTCCCAGCACCCGTCTTCAATAAACCGGGGCCCCAATCCAACAACCCCTCTACTCCCCTTCTCTACACCGAATCTGTGCATAGTCCATAATTGAGTGAGTGCGACTAGAAGATACCATTGAGATAATTGAGATTAATGCGTAATGCATTCAGATTACTTGAAATCGTGAAATTCTTATGCAAGGGCAATCTAGAAGATAAGATGGGGGAAGAAAAGATACTGGAAGTTTGAGGGAATCTGGAATGAGTCAGAATGGAAAACGTGGGCGGAAGGCGAAGTAAGAGTGAGAGAGAATGGTTAGAGAGAAAAGAGACGGAGACCCAAGAGAAGAGTGATTGGAAAAGAGAGGGATAAAGATAGAGATAGAAATAGAGATAAAGAGAGAGAGAGAGAGAGAGAGAGAGATACAGATACAGATACAGATACATCTACATATACAGAAACAGATACATATACAGATATACATATACAGATAGAGATAGAGATTGAGATAAAGATAGAAATAGAGATAGAGAGAGTAGTAAAGGAAATATCTAGCAAGCAAGGCAGAAAGATTGTGGCAGAGAGAAAGCGATAGTTAAGATCTAGAAAGAGAGAAAGAGAGGAAAGGACTGGCATTGCATTTCCAGCTTTCAATGGATATAGGAATGTATAAGGAAGGAATATACATATGTATCTCTTAACTCTACGTCGCGCTTCCTCCACCTGTTACATACATATGCTCAATGACATGATACCCCTTAAGCTCTTCTAAAGGGTGCTCCGCATAAATATATAAGCAAAACACTCATTCATGACATTTTTCGTGCTTTTTTTTGTCGAGGCGCTATAAAATTTTTATGATACAGTTTGTAGTAAAACTCGGCGAGGGGCCCAGAAAAAATATATGAAAACATATATATATATATATATATTATATACACATATATATGTGTGTGTGCAGGAGAAAATAAGATGTGGAATGGGAATTCTTCTGAATGAATGTAAATGTCGCAATTGGCGAGAAGACGAATCACTGGGAACTGGGAAACAGAAAGGTCTGTTACAGTGTGAGAGAGAGGGACGAAGGGAGGTCGGGTGGGGGCACTATGAATTGCCTATGCCAAACTGGCTGTGGCATGGTTATTTCTAGTTTGAACGCAAATCACATGGAAACCACTCGGAAACGCGCCATTCACAGAAAAGTGACAAAAACTTTAAACGATCTTTAAGATATGCATACTTAAGATACATATGTATGTAGATATGTGTGTATATCAAGTATATCTAGTCCAGGGGGCACTGGCACTATGCTCGCTCTCTCTCTCTCTCTCTCTCTATCTATCTGTCTGTCTGTCTACAGTCTATCTCTATCTCTATCTGCTCTAATGCTGTCTGCGTAGTTCTGCAGCATTTGAAACGAGTTTCGTATTCGATTCGATTTCTGTTGAATCAATTTCATTGGCATTGCCCACTGATAAGACTCGAACTACGCATTGCTTTAATCATTGAGACTTCGCCTGGCTTCGCTTCTCTTTCTTGTGCTGTTGCTGTTGCTGTTGTTGTTATCTTGAGAAGCGTGTCATAATATTAAATTCCATCGCGCTGTCGCACGATGCGACGACGCCTCTTCGCCGCCTTCTTCAGGTTATCAACGAGCAAGTGGGCCGGACTCGGGCTCAGGCAGCGCACCCGTTCAACTGCGTAGAACCCACTCGTGTGTTGCCCCACATATCGCAATCTCGCAGCTCTGTCTATCACTCAGTCGTTCTCCATGCTTATGCTTATGCTTATGCGAAAATTTAAGTGCTTTTTATGCTTCAATTGAGTCGAAAGCTTCCGCCGATGCGGCGTAGTTCGAGAAGTCGTAGAATGTAGAACTTGCTCTTTGGCTAAAGCTCAGTCTTTGGCAACATTTTCATATATAGTCAATATTTGGGTGTATATAGCCTAAGTTAAAGCTGAAGGAAGGCAGGTCTAAAGGTATATAGAGACTGTCCCAAAACTCACGCAAGAAGTAATTTTGATAGAAAATCTAGGTTTATTATTAAAAATTGTAAATTTTTGATTTATTTATATAGTATACGTTATTCTTTTGCCCTGAACTGTCAGCTGTCTCGCTGTATTGTATTATTCAATTTTTTTTCAAATAAATTCAAATCTTGCGTGATTTTTGGGACACCCTTTATTATATCAATTTTTCAAGCATAATCGAATATCATCCGATTCTTTGATGAGACTTTTTAAGACTTCTTAGTTTGACTTGAGATGGGGATCTATATTCATTCATTCAATCTACTATATTCTCCATTTCACATTATCCTTGCACCGCCTCTTTCTCTCAGTGTATCACCTGATAACTTGTGAGCTTAAACCCCCTTCGATGCCACATTACAAACCAGACTCTCTCACGTCTCTCTCTCTCTCTCTCTCTTCTCGCCTTTGCCTCTCCCTCTGCTGTCCGTTTTCCTCTCTCTCGCCACATCATCGCGCATCGCTCCGTTGATGCCCGCCTTATCAGACAGACGTCAGCAAATAATCGCCGCCTTCTTCATCCTCTTCTTCTTCTTGTTCTTCGCTGATCCGCAGGTCACATCGCCTTCAGTGCTTTGGATGACACTTCGCATTCGGTGCACGTGTACAGCATCAATGGAGCCAGCCTGGGCTCCAAGTATGTCTCCGGACGCGTCACAGGCTTGGCCTGCGCCTCGGACTTTCTGGTGGTGGCCGACGATGCCGGCGACATAACCATGAGTCGCCTACACGGGTGAGTGGAGGGAGAACCGAAAAGCTCTACATCTCTTCTCTGAATCTAACTCGAATCCTTTCTCTTGCAGGCTGAAGCCCATCTTTGACATTCCGCTGCACGTGCCCATCCAGACGGTGGTCGTGACGCCCGGCAACACGCATATCCTGGCGCCCCTGCGCGACGGCCGCTTGGCCGTGGTGGCCGTGCAGCTGCCCCTGGCCGGCAGCAAGAAGCATTCCGTGCTCAATGTCTAGACCCCTTCCATATCACATTAGTTCTCTAGATTCCCTTTTAACGCTTGACTCTTCGTCTCCTTTCGCCCTTTCGTTTCTTATTATCTATATATATTTATTTTTCGTGTCGTTACGTGCCGAAAGAAAAAGATGAAAATGGCCAAAAAGCAGGCCAACAAATCGCACATTTTGTTAGTTGGACTCGCCTCAGATAATTTCTATGTAGATAAAGTTGGAAGTAAATGTAAGTGTATCTGTCAGATACGCCAATTCCATTAGCTTTAATGAGGATTGTCAGACTTTAGCATACCCTGTCTATCTCTGTCTATCTATAGCGTGATTCCCCGCGAGCAGATGCACACCAAATGTATCTTTCAGATAGTTAATTAGCAGATTCGAAAGCTAGCTATACCCTGTCAAAGCAGTTGTTGTGGCATATCAGTTGTTGACATACCCTGCTCCTAATAAACTTACTCTAAGCGAGTGCACCTATCAGATAGCCCTATACCCTGTAGCATATGCCCACAGTCTATCGTACCCGAGCACACTTATTCACTCAGCTCTTATAGCAAGTTAATATACCCTGTAGCATAGGCCCACAGTCGTGCATGCCCCACTATGCTTATTCACTCCACTTTCCTTTGCCCTCTGTGAATTCCCTTTGGAGTATCTCAGCTTATATCTATGCTGTATAAATTGTATCTATCAGATGCTCGAATGCCATTAGCGCTAAGCGCAATTCCCTGTAAATCCAGCCTCTTCTAGGTGGCCCATCCATCTTTATTGTATCCAATGCCCTCCGCTATCTATCATGCCCATCTCTCTCATTCTCTTTTTCTCTCTCTCTCTCTCTCTCGCTCTTGCGAGCAATTATTCACTTGTCTTCGTGCCGGATCGCTTTGCAGCGCGCGGCACTTTGCGCGCGCCTTCCAATTAGCTTGACAAATTCGTATAAATCATTTATCATTAGGCTGACGTTTGTTGTTGTAGTTGTTGTTGTTTCTTTCCTTTGTGCTCGTCTTATTTTATATATTTATATAAATTAGCACATCGTGCCGTCATTCAAGCGACACAAACTGGTTGCCGGCAAGTGGACCGGTCCGCCTGTCCCTGCCTGATCTCTGTCTCTATCTCTCTCTTTCTCTCTCTCTCCCTCCCTCTCTCTCTCTCTCTCTCTCTCTCTCTGTCTCTCCCTCTGCTGCCATTTCCGTTTGCACTGAGTCACGCGCGACTTTCAAATCGGCTGCAAAATCTGCCCGGCAACAGCGCGGCGCGCGGTGGCTCTTTCAGCTCGAAAACTGGGGCCAACTTTCGTTGCCAACAAAAGTATCTGCATCTGCATCTGCATCTGTATCTCTATCTGCATCTGCATCGCGAGTGAATGCATTTCCAATTGACAACAAGTATTATATATCCTAAAATTAGAGTCCGTCCACGAATTTAAAGTTTTCGCTACGAAATTCCATTCGCTTCTTCTTCGTCTTCGTCGCCTTTCGCCTATGCCAGCAACTTATCGTACACCCCGCGCAGACCTACCCTAGGACAACCTTTTCCTTTTCCAATGACAAGTGACAATATATAGTAGACGATCGTTTGATAGGTTTTTGTCTGTTTGTTTCCCATTGCTCAACTTGTTACAAGCGCACAATCAGCACGTAATATATATATACTTGAATATATACTAGAGATTAACACAGCAACAGCTCCTAACTATGCGTAACTCTTGACTAAACAATTATTTACTTAAACAATATCATCGTAACTCTCAATACTTATAACAGGGCTGTCGGGAAAGACTTTAGATATTTTTCGAAATTTTTTAAAATTTTTCTAAAATGCAAATTTGACAAATTTTGAGTTCATTAAACTGCGACTTTTCGACAACTTTCCAAAAATTCACTTGAATTTCGAGTATTTTCTGTCATTCCCGTTTCGAACCGATTCGATTCGATTGGTTAACCGCTTCGCAGCCCCGACTTATATATACGTAAATGCGTTCTTCGACCTTCGTTAGCCGTAGTTATCGTAACTCTGTATAGATTGTACCCCGAAAACTGTGTCAATAAAATGTTGAAAATCGAAACCAAAACCAGATGAGGAAAATTCGGCTTTTCTTTTAGTTATTGTTGTGTATTTATTCAAAAAACAAACACTTTAAAATCCATAATATAATATTTAAATATAAGTAATATGTATAATGTAAAAAAACCATAATTCAGTTCAATTAGCTTACGGTAAAACATAAAACATAGTGTGAGGGGGCAGTGTATACTTATGGGTGTGTGCGTATGTGTGTGTGTGTGTGTGTATTATATAAAGACTGTTCTGTTAACCTCAGCGAATACTTTTCATTCCTTTGTATGGGGGTATATGGATGTGCGTATGAACGATGCGGGTTCAATAAATTAGATTTGGTGAATTCGTGAATAGCTGAATTCGTTTACACGTCAATTCATGAATTCGAGCTGCCTATGGTGTGTTGGTGGATCGGGTGTATATATGTATGTATATTAAGTAACGGGCCAGTTAATATCGTTAACTAGTGTCTTGCCTGATTCAGTTTAGGAACAAACATTGCTACTTACTTACGAACGAAACTTGTTTACCTGAATAACTAAAGGCTAAAATTGAAGAAATAAGCAAATGCTATATATATATATATATATATATATATATATATATATATATATATATATATATATATATATATATATATATATATATATATATATATATATATATATATATATATATATATATATATATATACCTAATCAAATACCGTTAAAAATAATATTCGAACCTAATTCGAGGCGGAGCAAATCAAGGACAAAGAAAGGATTTAAAACATTAAAGTCTAAGCCGGCATTAGATTCTAGAGTTGAACTTAAGCTTAAGATTTCTTTGCTGCTTCTCCATTTTCTCCATATTTTTTTTGTATTTTTTTCCTATTTTTCAGTTTTTCAGTTTTGGTTTCTTTCTTTTGTCTTTCGCGCATCTTCAAAGGCATTTGATCTATCTAACTAACTAAAAACGTCCAATCGAATAGCCTTGGGTGGAATCTTTAGTCTTCCTTCTGCAATGAAAAGAGGAGGAGAAGATATCGGGTTAGCATGCGGCTATAAAGTGTTATCGATCAATTTGGATATCGATATATCGATAACTCGACATAAAAGGTAGGTACACTCAATTATAGTTATCTTATATAGCTATATTAATTGTTTTATCGACTTATCGCTATCGTTATCGCTATCGATACTTACAAGTACGGGGTATACGAAGGTGTCGGCCGAGTCGCGGCCCACAGCATTGTGCGCCACGCACTTGTAGTTGCCCATATCCTCCCACTTGAGGTCGGCGATGAGCAGATCTCCGGTGGGCAGGACCTTGAAGCGATGGCTCTGCACGATTTCCTTGTCCTCGTTGTTCCTCCAGGTGATCTTGGCGTGCGGGCGGGCGTGCACCTTGCAGGGCAGCATTATAGTCGAGCCCATCAGATCGAGATGGGTCTTCTCGGTGTAGATGATGCGCGGCTTCTGCGGGCCCTGGTACTGCTTCTCGGGCACCACCAGAGCGCCCAGCTCCTGGCCAGCGTGCGAGGGATGCACCACGGTGCTGGCGTAGATGGTCTTGGAGCCAGTGCGGCCGATGCACGTGTAGATCCTCGGCTCGCTCAGCATGTGATCGACGATGTGCACGGAGCGCACACGAACGATCGCCGTGGGCGCATCCTCCGTGATCGTGTTTGACTCTAGATTATCGATCTGGGATGAGAGAGAGAGAGAGAGAGAGAGCGGAGTTGAGCGGAGAGGTTCGAGGGGGGTGGGGGATGGTGGGTGGTGGTACCTACCTCTGAGAGTGGCATGTGGCCGACGATCCACTGGATGCTGGGCACCTGGGAGCCCATCATCTCGCAGGCGATCTCGAGGGTGGCGCCGGGCGCCTGCTGCATCTTGGTGGGCGGCGTCTTGGTGAACTTGAGCCAGTCGTCCTCGAAGGCGCGATTGCGGTGCTTCGACTGCGTCTGGGACTGCGGCGCCTCCTCCGTCTCAATGGAGTTGTCCACATCGTTGCTGTCGTCCACGATGTCCACGGCGCGACTCTGGGCGCCCGAGAGGCTGCCAAACAGCAGCAGCGCTATAGCGCACAGATTTAAGTTCATTTTCTGCAATCAGAGTAGAGGCGAGAGGGCGTGGCTTAGTGATAGGCGAGAGGTTCGAAGTTCAATACCATCAACCCGAGGCTATATAATGTAGGTGAATAAACCCGCATTGCTGCAGTTATCAGCTGCCAAGTCCGCTATGCCGGGCTAAATCCGAGGCTATAAATCACAATGTCGACTGATACCGACGGACGGACGGAGCGACGCCCGGCCGAGCAGCTCGATAAGAATCGAAGCGCGAATCGTGAATCGTGATCAGGCAATTAGCCACGACTGCGGCAAGAGCAGCTGTAGATCGACTATCTATATCTATATGCTATATCTACATATAATGCTAGAATATTCCAAATATTTCCTGCCCAACTCAATTTCACATTTTAAATTCAATCAAGTCAAGTTTAATCGAGTCAAAATCAATCGAATTTCATTTAAAAATCATGCGCCTCTAGTTCTGTCTCTCTCACACCAGCAACTGAGCTGCAGACAAGGCTGGCTTTGTGGCAGGCTGCGCGCCTGGTAAGCTAGAGCACCCAGGCTCGAGCCTGCCAGCAGCCATAATATTTGTTTTAAAATTATTAAAAATATTAATTGTACCTGAAATTCTTTTTTTAAATTTAAAATTTTGTGAAATATTTAAAAAGTTTTTGAAAAATATTGAAACAAGATTTTCACATTCATAAAAAAAATAGCTCCAAAACAAAAATAAATTTTAATTTTAAAAAAACTTCAGAAAAAAAACGTTTTAAAAAAAAAAATATTGAACAAGATAAAAAAATATAAAAAAAATTTCAAAAAAAAGTTTTTTAAATTTAGTAACCAAAAATATTTGAATTCTCAGAAAACTCAAAAAATATTTCGAAAAAAAAAAATGAAATTCAGCAAATATGAAAAAAAGTGAAAATGAATAATATAAATTTATATTTCGGGAAACTCACGCAAAATTGATTTAAAAAATATTTTTCAAAAATTTATTTCCTTTTGAAATAAATTTGGGAAATATTTCAAATATTTGTAATCAAGTAATCCAAAATCAATTAGAAAAATATTTCAATGTTTCGAAATTTGGAAAGTGATCCTTGCGAGAGGCGCGAGCAAGCCCTAGCTAATGAAGAAGATCTTCCCAGCGATCGGCGAGGCATTTCACAATTTCACAACATCACGCGGTCTGGGGACACCGAAATAGAACAAACGATGATAAATCGTGGACAAAGAGCTCACGTAGGCAGCGGCACTTAAGTGGAAGAAGACGAAAAAAACCCAGACAAGAATTGAAAATCAAAATCACATTTTTTCGCGTTGTGACGTCAGCTCCTGGTGGAGCGCGCCCACGCGCCATGGATCAAAGGCCGAGCATAATTAGGCAGGCCGGGGGGACTCGACCGATCCGCACATACCCTGGCAAGGGCGTGACCACTTAAGTTATTCAATTTGCTATGCATGGCATTATATAGTCAGTCAGTCAGTCTCTATATAGAGTGTGACGTCTGGCGATTCGCTGGCAAATGTTGCATCAGATTTTCGACTCGATTTGCCCTTCGACTTCGAATGGGGCTTTTTGCTGATTCGCTGAATCGCTGAATGGCTGAATCGCTGAATGGCTGAATGTGATTTATTTTTCTTTTGAATTTGGTCCGTTTCATTGCCGAATCTGCTAGATACATGCGGAGGGTGTGGGATACGGGCTGGGACTCACCTTTTGATTTGATTTCTTTTTTCTCTTCCGGTAAAAAATGTTTGCGGTTTTCTCCCTAAGTGGGCGTGGGCGTTCAGAGGCGTGTGGCGTTCGCGTCTCGTGGGTGAAGGCGCGAGCTGCTCGGTCGGGACGAGTCTCTGTTATGTTATGAAGGAGTTTATCAGCTCCAGATTGTGCTGGCTGCGGAATTGGGCCTTCTGATTGAAATTCAGCAGCAATTGGCTTAGCAATGACATAGAGTCGGCGCGGTGAGCCGTCTTGGTAGCTTTGCAGCTTAGTTTTGGTGAAATTTTGATTGTTTTTCTTTATTTTGCACAGCAACGGCGCCTGCGAGCTGTTCCTGTTCCGGTTCCGGAGCGTAGTTCAAAGCGTGTGAGTGTCTCGGCTTCAGGCGTAGCGTATGTCCAGCTCAAAGCTTGGGCACATTCGTCTCTCGCTGTTTGTAGAAGAGCGAAGAGGTTGCGGTGGAGCGAGGGGGGCGGGGCTTCAGCACGACTCCTTGGCAACTGTAACTAACTGTGGTTTCTTGACGCGGCACTCTTCGAAAGACGCACGGTTCATCGACATTACAAGTCAAGGTAGGCTTGGATTTGATTTTCTTTTTTCGCTTTAGGCTTGAGAGCGGTCGGTCAGAAAGCGGTCAACGTTGCAGCGATTGGCGGAGCGGAGCGCACACTTAAGTTGTGTTCAACAGCTGAAAACTGTCACAGAACTGATTTGGCTACGCGAGCGACTTCATTTTATATGCGCGAGTGACGCGGAGCTGAGCAGAGCGTCGCCGTCGCAACGCATTATGCTCTTTCTTCAACTCGCTCTCATGCGCTCGCTCTCTCGCTCACTCACAATCACAATCACACACACTCACACACAGACAGAGAGTTCGCTGCTGCGCCCTTCGTGCTGCTTCGTTTCTTTTGCTTCGGGCCAAGCACGCTTCGTCGGAAACTATCACACACACACAGACATAAGAGATGAGCATTCACAATGATCGCACGAAGACCGGAACGAAGCGAAAGAACAGTTCATTTATCGTTTGATCTGTTTGGCCATTTGAATGCAGTTTGAGCTGCTCTAGCTGCCGACAATTGCAGCAGCGCGCAAACTTTTCCATAGGCATGGAATGGAATGGAATGGAGCTTGCAACGGGTAGAGGTACAGTTCCCCACACATGGGAATGACCCGTCGCACTTTCAATTCCTAGCCAATAGTTGCTTTACCCTTGACTCAATGCGCTTGAGGTGGGCATGGGCGGCCGGAGGGGCGGGGGGAGCGAAACGAAACCAGTTGACAGCGACAAGAATTTAAATGTGAGCAGTGCACTGAGAGAAATATATGTCTACTTGAGAAAATCAAATTTCAAATATATGTTGAAAGTAAGTGGAATATATAGGAACAACTATATATATTATTTAGATACTTAGATATTTAGATTTCACTCAATTTTCTTGCAGTGTAGCCATTCTTGTGCTGCTTCTTTCTACCGCATTCGTACGTGCCTGTCGGCATGGCTTTTAAACGGCTGCAACAGCTCAGCTCAGCGCTGCAAGGCTCCCCCGTTGCAGCAGCGCCCCCTCGCGCTGCGCCACTGCTCCAAAGCACAGTTGATTCATTGCAATCAAGTGAGTGCCAGTTTGTCTGCTACGTTCGTTCGGTTGAGGGCAGAAAACCGCAAATGTAAGCGGGGGCCAGCGAGCGAGAGGGGGACGGCAAAACTTGTTGCCCGCGAGTGGAAGCAGGCAGATAGAGTGCGCGAGTGCGAGAGAGAGAGAGAGGAGGCAGGGGAACAGTCACAATGGCAGACAGACTGGCAGCAATTCAACAGATCGCGTGTTCGCTTTCCGCTGCGCCGCTAGTTACGTGTGGTTCAGAGTGGGTCCGGTGGATCTGTGGACTCCGCTGGCGGGTGGCGGGTAGCGGGTGGTGCAGCTGCCTGTTGCTGGGCGGCAGCCAGAACTGGTGCCCGGGGTTCGTGTTCTCGCCGCACCAACCCAGCTAGCTCTGACTAGTTTTATTCATTTGTCGGCAAAGCATACAGTATATATACATATAGTACATAGCATATATAGTATATATATATATATATATATGTATATGTATGCAGTGCAGCATCTCGCCCCAGTCGCTCTGCTCTACTCCCACATTTGGCAGCTGCCAATTGAAATCAAGTAAATTGCTGCAGCTGTGGCGAATTGATCTCGTGCCCTTCTGACGGCAGACGGCAGACGACAGTCCGCAGCGACGTAACAGCGCGTGGTGTACGTAACGAATTTGACGTAAGTGCATTAGATCGATTACTGGATCAAACGACATTTGCAGCTGGACGAGATTCGTCGAGATTCGCTGACGTTTCAGGAAAAGCGCACGCACTGGCCATGCGGATGCAAAGTATAACAGTATAGTATAACAGTTAAGCATGCACGTAGTATAACAGCTAGACACAGCTTGAAACTTCGCGTGTATTTGAGCTTGATTACTGTATAACAGTTATGTATAAGCTCAGAAGTGTATAACAGTTACAGAACTGTATAACAGTTGTGCATAACAGTTATATATAAGCCCTGGACTGTATAACAGTTATGGATAAGCCCAGAACTGTATAACAGTTACGTATAGCAGTTACGTATAAGCCCAGAACTGTTATACATATCATAGGATAATGCTGTCTGAGGTACTTTATTTAGTACAAGAGGAACTTTTAGTGGGAAACTCTTAGTTTAAAGATTATGGACATATGAAAAGGGGATTTTATCTGGGAAATTCTTGGCATAATTGGGAAATTCCTAAAAAAAACGAACTCAGGCTTGTAAAAATGACATATTCCTACGAATTTCATCAGATAAGGCATTCCAGTGTACTATTTCGTGCAGTGTAGGTAAAGCAGTTCGCTTGGAATGAGCGCAGAGATGCGATACATATTCATAGGCCTTGGCACCGCTTGGCACCGACCGGCGATCGATCGAGCGATCGACATCATCAATTTATTACCATCCAAAAAAAAGAAGAAAGAAACAGATACAATTTCCTAGAAATGGGAAAGGTCGCAAACTGGACAAATCATACGATCGGACGATTGGACAATTAGACGTGCGATGGTCCGATCGCCGCATTTCGCCATTATTTCGTTGGCCCCCGTTATTGCATCATGGCAACTGCAGCAAGATGTTGGAGAGAGACGGAAAATACGAAATGAAAATACTGAAAATAAAAATGGTTAAAAGAGCTCGCTGTGCCGTCGTCTGCGTTTGCACTTTTCTGCTAATTAACGGGCAACGGCCACCGGAACTGGGCTGAGACTCATTCAAAGTCAGCAAACAGACGGACGGACGGACGGACGGACGGACAGACAGCTAGAGAGATATGCAGTTCGGGGAAAAGATAGTGCAACATGCAACTGCCAAGACGAGTCACACACACACACACACATACGCAGGTATGTGAATTGCAGGTTGTACAAATCGTCTATACATATATATGTATATACATACATACATATCTACACCTGGCTGGCGACGTGAGAAAATTCATGTGCATGCCACAAATTCTGTGCCGTTGCCAATGTAGCATTTTCTCTCTCTCTCTCTCTCTCTCTATTTCTATTTCTCTACTTCTGCTTCTTCTTCTTCTTCTTTTGCTGTCTGATTAAGTCCAAAGCGTCTGCTTGGCAACAGCCTCGAGCGACCTCGACCTCAGACGTTGCATTTGAATAGACGTTACTTTTTCCCTCGAGGGACTTTTTTCAGATGCTCAAATTTCCCTTTCAAGTGCGCGCGTATAGCACAATTACACAGCCACACGCACACTCACTGCATGTCTGTGTGTGTGTGTGTAAAAGCAGTTGTAATGGAAAATTTATGAAACCACTTTTATTTCTCATAATTTTGTTGCTTTTTGTTGTCTTTTTTTTGGATATGGAAAATTTTTGGTCGAAACAAACGTTAATTGCGGCGATTGTAAGTGCCATTAGCATTAACTAAAAAAATAAATATATATAGTAATACGTATGTATGTATAACGAAACGTATCTAGAAAACGCGAGCACTTCCTCAACAGCGCACGCATACATATGCATAAGCCTGTGTAATTTATCAATTAACCTATGGAGTGTGCTATGCCTATGTATGTACGTACGTATGTATGTGTGTGTGTTCTGCTTCCCTTGCATTCTTTGCGCGCATAAATTGTGCTATCTGTGTGCGTGTGTTTGTGTGCGTGCGCTCTGTCTTTGGTTACCTTTTGTTGAGTTGTGCAACTGCGAGCTGCGAGCGCACCCATCGCTGGCACCGAAATAGTGCCGAGCGACCACCACCGAAGCAGCCGACTCCGAGCGACTCCGACTCTCGCCTAATTCGGCTCGACGATTGCATCAGCCATTTCAGCGCCTCACACAGCGCCGACAGCGCTGTCGTCGGCAGCGCTTGCAGCGGTAAAGCCGAGCATAACCCATAAGCCCTTGCCCTTGTCTCTCGCTCGCTCGTTTGCTCGCTCCCATGCTGCGTGCAGGCTTGTGCGTGTCGCGCTGAGTCATCGCGCTTGGCAGGTGGCATTACCCGAGGAGAGACAAGCAAGATTAGGTTTAATAAGAAAACAATAAAGCCTCAAGTCTAACACTACGTCAGTGCTGCCAACTGGCATATTTTAATCACCTCCAATTAAATTCGCCTCGTTCTAATTCGTTCTAGTGAGCTGTCCAAATAATTTCACAGTTTTGTTTTATTTTTTGTTGAAAAGAAAAACAATCAAATCATTTCCACTTATAGATGCGATGACGTCTGTGGATGTTTTCAACTTTCCGCTATTATCAACGCGCAGTTCAATAGAGCTTAAAAAACAATTATGTATGAGTGTTTATACAGAAAATAATAAAAAGGGGGCTCGTTGCCTCACACACACACACGCGCGCACACGCACACAGAGGCATCGAGGACAGGGCCAAGCGCGGCAAATGCCACACAATTAACAATTTCTCCTAATTGACATCGTTTATCAATACACACACAAACACACACACAATTCTCTTCTCATTGTTTAGAAGCATAATTGACTGCATGTGTGTGTGTCACGTCACATGAAATTCGCCGCACCCGCGCCCACTCCCTTCGCTCATTTGTCAAGTAAAGGGGGCTCGTCTGGCCCAGCGTACGACGCACATTCGGCTACACACACACACAGACACACACAGGCACAGTGTATGCTCGAAAGAGCGACAAATTCGCTCCAGCATTTCTGCCCGCTCTTTCTCTGCTTTGCATACTCTTGCTTCGTCTCTTTTTCGCTCTTGATCTGGCAAATGCAAATGCTTGGCGTATGCAAAAAAAATTGATTGCCAAAGCGAATGCCGTTGATTGGCCCCCCGCTCTCTCGCTCGCACCTACCCGCAGCTCTGACGCATGTCGCCCGTTCGCCCAGCTTCGCCGTCACCTCCATTCGTACAGTGCTCCGCTTTGATCATTCCATATGTGCATATTTCATTGCGCTTTTTGCCTTCAACTTTTTGTTGTTGCTCTTTTTTGCTTAGGCTGCTTTTTTATTATTAAATGAATTGCAATTTATTACAAAGCGATCTGATTATTAATTGCTTTTGAATTGATTTTCGACCGGCGGACTCGCTACTTGCAACGCCAACTTCGACGGCGACGCCGACGCCGACTTTGACTGCGTGACCAGCGCAACGTTCAGTACGGCGAATTCTGCGTGCATGTCTCTGGCCGCACGTAGACCCCGTTCCAATTGGACTGACTCATCAGTCAAATGTAAAGCTCCAATTAGCAAATTTAATTTCATCTTAAAAGTTAATTTCAATTCGCCTTTAAATGTCAGAGTATCGACTGATTTTTGCGATTTCTTTCTTCACTCTTATTTTTATAGAGCTGCAGTCGAGAGAGTCTCTGTCTCTAGCTCTGCCCCAAAGACTCCCATTGCAAATGTTTATTTATCCAAAATCTCCGATTTTGTTCCTGTTTTTATTTACTTATGCATGGCATTTGTTTTTGTTTTTGTTTTTGTTTACCCTGAAGCATATTTTCCCCGAATCGAATTCAGCTGAGAACCCACAGAAGAATTCTCCACGATGCAATTCCCAAGCAGAGACCAATATAAACACAAAATCGAATCAGAATCGTCTCAGCTACTCAGCAGACTTGCCGGCGGCTGTCCTTGCACAACTGTTATACGTATACAACTGTTATACGTATGTATGTGAGGTTAAGATTATGCCTATCACTCTCCCTCTCTCTCTCTCTCTCTCTCTCTCTCTCTCTCTCTCTCTCTCTCTCTCTCTTGTAGATATGTATACCAATTGGAATTTTCACTTAGTCCAATTGCGAAAGGCTTTCTTCTCAAGATTTCGCATTATATCATTATAATAGAGCGTGAAATGAAGAAATCACGATCTCTGATCATCTCTCTGAGGAGTGAAACAACTTGAAACCAATTCGAACCAACCAAAAACCTAATCTAATTGAATCTAATGTATATATCATATATAGATCTATATAATATATTTTAAACAATTATATAAAAGTCAATTGAAGAGCGGGTATATGCAGCGGTTGTAAAGCTAAGCTCAAAATAAAAACTGGCATACTGCGGCGTATAACAGCTAAGAACTATTCGAAACTCGGCATCAAATAAATTATTTAAAAAGTAAAAAATAAATAAAAGTTTTAATGTATAACAAAAAATATAACAAGTATAACAGTTATAACAGTTATAGCAAATATAGAAAATATAACAAGTATAACACTTATATAACAGTATAACAGTTATAATAAGTATAGAAAATATAACACATATGTGTTACATGCCTTGCATATAACAGCTTAAAAGCAGCCAACTCTCATATAGCCATATTTAGCCGTAACTCTTATACTATAACATACTTATACGTCTAACACAATGCTTGTCGAACTGTACCAGCTTCGAGCTAAGCTCGCTTTCAAACTGAAGTTAGAGCCAATATACCCCACTGCTCGCACTTAACAGAGCATAGGAAATGTGTTAATTGATGCATATTTTGCTGATAGGCTGTTAAGTGCGTAAATCATAGTTACAGTGGGCCAGACAGGTGACACAGGTGTCAGGTGCCTGCCGTGACTCAGTGGCAATTTGATAAAGAAACCCAAAGACCACAAAAAAAAATATGATTAATTTGGCTAGCTAGATAAGTGGGAGGGAGACAGCCTACCTGCATTTCGGTCTGATTGGCACTTGACGCTCGACACTTGATTCGCTGCTGTTCACTTTTCACTTTGCCGCAAAACACTTAAAGAGTGCCTTTAAAACTGTTGTTCTACGCTCTTAGAAACTTTTTTGTTGCTCGCTCGCTCGCTGCTCGATTGGAGATGTTACTCGATGGCTAGTGATGTGATATACTGTGCGGCGAAATTTGAGCATCGATGCTTTTATTGTCGAAATCAACAAGTGCCGTTCGTCACACAGCGTCACAGAGCGACAGCGTATTGGCTACCATTCGGCTATATTAACAGTTATGAGCCTCGCCTGTCGCCTGTTGCCTTCGCCTTCGCCATCGCCAGCGCCATCGCCTGCTGCTGCTGTCCATTCGTTGCTGTGCGTGTGTGTGTGTGTGAGTGTGCTCGAGTTTGTTTCAATTTGTGTCTTGCTCATTTGTATTTGTGTTTGTATTTGTAGTGTGGCTGCTCTTACCAGCAGCTGCCTGCCTGCCTGTGTGAGTGTTTGTGTGTGTGTGTGTGCGTTTGTGTGCTCGTGCCTTTGTGGGCGTTCGCTTTTGCTGCCGCTGCTGCTGCTGCTGCTGAGACTGCTGTTATTCCTTCGCTTGAAAAATTGAATGCAAATTTATTTTAAATTATCTTTTGTTGCTTACGCATTAATATTCGCCTGCATTTGATTTGTTAGCTAACCTTAATACATGCATAATTTAGGTACAGTTGACAACGCCAGCTCGCAGCTAGTTTAATGCAGATCGCGGTTCACGCACATAATTAACGCACTGTTGACCTACCCCGCCCCCTCTGCCCCCCTGCCCAAGCACTTAACATTTTGCAACTTTCCAGCTGGAATTCGCCGCTTTAGCTGCCGCAATCTGGTTGCGGCAATTGCAACTCGAAGCTGCTCTGCCCCCCCCCCCCCCCTCTCTCTCTCTCTCTCTCGCTCTCGCTCTCTTTGAGGATTTGAGTGCGTGAGTGATTTGATTGGCCAGGAGTTAGACAGACGCACAGACGTCACCTGGCAGACCGGATCTACACTATTTGCATATGTATTTATGTATATATGTATGTATGTACGTGTGTTTGTGTGTGTGTGTGCTGGTCGCAGCTGTGCTTTAATTGATTCTATGTGCTATAAATTGAAATGCACTCGCTGAAACCGTTAAATTCAAATCGAGTTGCACTTTAAGCAGAGTCGTAGCTAGGAGGGTGGCGGGGGGTGGGGGGGGTCGCTGCTCGGTAGGTGACTGCTGACTTCTGCAACGCAATAATTGCGACGTCTTCTGCTTCTTCTTCTTCTTCTCCTTCTTTGGTAATCATCATAATGAGCTGCTAATCAACGCACGCTGCCTGGCAACTGCGCAGCTCGCCTGCTGACACACAGAGAGAGAGAAAGAGAGAGAGAGAGGGAGAGGGGCATATATGTATTTGTATGTGTTTTTTGTTCGCCCACGCATTTGGCTTTATTTTATTTATTTATTTTCTTTTTAGCCAATTTGGCCAACAATAGGGCTTCATTTGTATTTAGCCAGCTTGTCGCCAATTGATGCCGCTGCTGGGTTACGCCCACACAATGGGACTGTGTGGACGAGGGGCGGCTGTGCTCCCTACCCAATTAGACCAGCAGCAGGACGTAATTAAATACAACAACAACAACAACAACAACAGTTGCTTCTATTTCTCTGTTTGTTTGGCTAACGAGCCCACGCAGCGGCGCCTGTTGGCCAACACTAATAATGGCGCGTTAGCCAACACTTGAGCAAGTCTTCTTCAAGTTTTCTTCTTTAGCTTGATCGCATGTGGAAACAAAAGTGAGTCATACTTTTAGGGGCCGCCATTGCTCTACGCTCTGCATGCGTGTGTGTGAGAGAGAGTGTGTGTGTGTGTGTGTGCGCTAAGAGCTGCAGCAGGCAATTGGTCACGCCTGCAGCAGCTCAAGTATGGCTAAAAATAGATTAATGTTACAGTAGAGAACAAGTTCAATGGCAGAGGGAACTAGTGAACTAGGACTAGAGCAGCTAAGGCGCCTATATAGCTAATTTTAGGCTCATTAAAGATTCATTTATTAGTTCACGAACTGGTTCCACTAGTAGTTCTTTTGACTAGTTCCACTAGTAGCTCACTAGCTCTATATTGTAATAGAGCTCTGATTAGAATTAGAAATAGCTAATTATTAGGTCATGAACTAGTTCGACTACTAGTTCTTCTGACTAGTTCCACTAGCAGCTCACCAGCGTTGATTAAAATGACTACTCGTTAAGAATTAGATTTAGTTAAGGCTTAGTTTTAGCATCTTTTGTTTATAATAATAAATAAATAATAAAAAAAATGAAAATGGAGACTGCATTCAATGGAAAAATTTCAAATCTCAACGGCCAGCGAAATGCAAAGTAGTAAAATTTTCGTTGCATAACTTTCGGCGGCGGCTGCAGCTGTTGCTGCCCAAATGTAAACAAAAATGCAGCTGAAATACCAGGCGAACAGAAATGAGCAGCAGGTCGCAAATATGCGTTAAAACGCAAAGCGCTTTGCCCACCCACAAATATGACTGGAAAAGAAGGCTGAAAAAGAAGGCATACATAGATTTGGCCATATCTCATGGCCTATAGGTACGCTAGGACTATATCCAAGGTATTGGAGTCACCTTGAATATATAGGTCAACTAGGAACCATTTTAGCTCAAAGAAAAGGGCATACACGTTCGTTCGGGCTCACCAGGAATATATTTTTAATTAAATAAAATAATAAATAAATATAAAAATTAAAACTTCACTCATTTTATTAAAATTTCCAATTATTTCATTTTTTATAAGAAGTTGCTCTACTTTCACGCGCAGCGCTGTTTGCGAGCTTTCAATAACTGCAACACGTGTAACGAAAGCTCGTTCAAGGCTAACGGCATACACTGGCCGAAAAAAATGTGTACAGCGCGGCAGTCACACGCGATGAGCATGCATAATTAACGGATGCGACTGAAAATCTAGCGTCAGAGAAACCGTTTGTGATGAAATAGCTGTTAAAACTTGTTTCTGTTTTGTTTTTCTTCTATGAATTGTTTGGCTCTTCGCTTGGGTCTGTGCCGTTTGTGGCTTCAGTACTAACCATTTGCCTTGGGTGTATGCAGCGATGTGATAATCAAGCTTTGCTGTGTTTGCTTTCACCTCGATTCGCCGCTCGCCGTCAGTCGTCAGTCGGACGTCGTTGCAGCAGGTACGTCCGTGCCGCTCGTGCTCAGCTATATCTACAATCATTATTTGTTTAATAGCCAACAAGTGGCCGATCGTATGATCTAATATACACTCCAGAGCGCACACACCATGACCACTTACACCAGCCTCCCGTTGGCCCTCAGGCAGGCCAGGCTCTTGGCCACGCGCGGCTTCAGCGAGCGCCTGCTCCGCCGGCAGCTCTCGGCCAGCCAAACACTTTACGACAAACACGAGTAAGTTTCTTCTTCTTCTTTCCATTTCGCTAAGCTGCCACACCCCCAGCCGATGTAGGCGTAGCGCTCATAAGAAATGGCAAGCAGCTCCCATGAGGATCGTTAAAGCTCACAGAGCCTTTGCGACTTGGGCAATATGCAAATGCAGAATATATATATATATATATATATATATATATATATGTATATGAGTGTATATATATATATATAGTATATCTATCTGTACATATCTATAAAACAAATACAAACACAATTAGCATGATTAAGGCGAGGGAATTAAGCACGTAGACCAAAAAACAAAGCAAAAGCAAAAGCTTTTAGTTTAATGCCCATATATACCCTATTCGCAGTGTTGAAACGGGTATATGTGGCTTAGTAGTTGAAGTAGTAAAAACTATTATGTATATATATACCTATCCACGCCCTTTCCAGATGCAAAGTTCTGGTTGTTGGCGGCGGCGCTGGCGGCTGTGCGCTGGCCGCGAAGCTCTCCTCTCGCCTGGGCAGGGACAAGGTGATCGTCGTGGAGCCCGCCGATGTACGTAAGCCCTAAATTGTGAGCCCGCTGCCAAGTCACTAGTGTGTGTGTTGCCCGTAGAAACATTATTATCAGCCGATGTTCACGCTCATCGGAGGCGGCATGAAGCGTCTGGAGCACTCCTACAAGTCGATGGCCGAGGTGCTGCCCAAGAAGGCCAAGTGGCTGCAGGAGGCGGCCGTAGAGTTCACTCCGGATACGAATACGGTGAAGACATCCGCCGGAAATACCATCAAGTACGACATGCTGCTCATAGCTACCGGTCTGCAGCTGAACTACAATAAGGTGTGCTGAATCTCAGGCTGCGGCGGATAGCTTATTCCGGCGTAGACTAACCGACATTCTCTTTAAGATACCCGGACTGGAGGAGGCGCTGGCCATACCCAATGGCAAAGTGTGCTCCATCTACTCGCCCAAGTACGTGGATCGGGTATTCGATTGCCTGCGCAATATCCGGGGCGGAGATGCCATCTTTACGTATCCCTCGTCCCCAGTCAAGTGTCCGGGTGCACCGCAAAAGATTGTCTACATTGCGGAGCACTATTTCCGCAAGGTAAGTGTTATAGATCTAGAGTTTCGTAATCCCCGCTCATCCGGAATTTCTCTTCCAGCTGGGCAAGCGTAACGATATAAATATCAAATACAATACGGCTCTGCCCGTGCTCTTTGGTGTCAAGCACTACGCAGATGCCCTCTGGCCCATTGTGAAGAAGCGCAACATAACGGTGAATACACGGCGTAACCTAATTGAGGTTAAGCCCGGTCAGGATATTGCCGTGTTTGAGAATCTGGATAATCCCAGCGAACGCTTCGAGGAGAAGGTGAGCAAAGGATAGACACATATATATCTATATATAGTATAATACCCGGACTTTCCTTCATTTAGTACTCCATGCTGCACGCCGTACCGCCCATGAGTGCGCCGGATGCGTTGACTCGCTGCAAGCAGCTGATCAACGAGGCGGGCTTCGTCGACGTGGATCAGTCCACGCTGCAGCACAAGAAGTACCAGAACGTATTCGCCATTGGCGACTCATCCGGTTCGCCCAACTCCAAGACGGCCGCCTCGGCAGGTGAGATTATTCCCAGAATTCCCGTTATGTCATTTTTAACCCGTGCTTATCTTATCGCTTAGCCGCCCAGTCACCGGTCGTGTTTCGTAATATGATCGCGGCCCTGGAGGGTAAGCCCCTTAAAGACGTCTATGATGGATATGCCTCGTGTCCCCTGGTTACGGGATATAGCAGCGTTATACTGGCCGAGTTCGACTATAGCCTGACGCCCTTGGAGACGTTCCCAGTGGCCCAGAACAAGGAGCGGTACTCCATGTTCATCATGAAGAAGGACTTTATGCCCTTGCTCTATTGGAAGCTCATGTTAACGGGACACTGGAATGGACCCGCTCTCATGCGTAATCTGCTCTCCGTATTCAAATTCGGCAAATAAGTGGGGGTTTCTTTGAGAAATACCCACGACATATGATCTACAAATGCAATAACTCTTATTTTTTCTAACTTTTATAATACACGCATTTAAAACTTTGAAAATTCTACGAAAAGGAGTATTTTAATTTAATGTCGATGTGGGCTGCTGTTAATTGACAGTCGCCTGTTAATTAACATAATTGAAGGTGACTTGCACAGCTGCAGATTTATGTAAACTTTATATTTCATAGCTCAGCAGTGATAATAAATTCAATTAGCAATTGTTTAATAAATAATAATTGTAAATTTAACCGGATTCACTTGGAATATAACATTTATTACCTATCGAAAAAGCAACACTGCGCGCGCAACGCAATTTAGAGACGCGTTAAGTTGGCAGCGAACGCAAATCGCAGAAAAGAAGAGGGAGAACAAGCGTGGCGTCTGTATGGGCGCAAGCATTTGAAGCTAACGAACGGAAAGTCTTTGTCGAGCAATAAATTTAAATAAATATAACAATAGTGCGGCAGTAAATAAATACAAAATCTATCAAAATGAAGGCAATGTAAGTAGTAAATAGCAATAAATGTTATATGAAACAAATGTGTACACGCTTACCATGCAGGGCTCGTACGCCGCTCCGCGTTCCGAAGACGCCACGCCAAATGCAGGGACAAATGCATTCAGAGAAACGGCGGGACGTGTCCAACAAACAACAGGATCCGGTGAATGTGTTCTGCCGCGTAAGGCCGCTGCAATCGGAGGGCGATCTCACCTGCCTGCGTGTGAAGAATTCGACCACAATCGCGCTCAATCCGCAGGATCAGCTGCTGCAACATCATCAGAAGCAACCGAACGGCGCCCAGCGCGAGTTGCAGTACATCTTCAAGCATGTCTTTCAGCCGGATGCCAATCAACAGGACGTGTTCACAGCAGTCGCCCAACCCCTAGTCGACAATCTGGTGCGTGGCCGGAATAGTTTGCTCTTCACCTACGGCGTCACAGGCAGCGGCAAGACCTATACAATGACGGGCAACGCAAGGCATCGTGGCATAATGCCTCGCTGCTTGGATCTGCTCTTTCGCACCATCTCTGACTATCAGGCCAAGAAGTTTGTGTTCAAACCGGATCGTTTGAATGGCTTTGAGATCCTTTCCGAAGAGGATGCGCTGCTAGAGCGGCAGCAAGAGATGAATCAAAGATTCGCGGGTGCCGGACGCTTTGCCTTTCGACGCAAGGACTCCGATCCGGAAATCGCATCACAGGCCTCAGTGGAGCCAACCCCTCTGACCGTACTCGACGAGGACAATATGTTCTCCGTGTTCATTACCTATGTGGAGATGTACAACAATAGCGTCTACGATCTGCTCGAGGATTCCGGCGTGCAGAAGTAAGTGTTTCTATATACTCATAAGGATTGCCTGCTAATCCTCTCCCCCTCGATCTAGATCCTTGCAGTGCAAGATCATTCGCGAGGATGCGCATCACCAGATGTTCGTGCACGGCGTTACCGAGGTGGAGGTCAAGACCGTGGAGGATGCTCTGGAGGTCTTCCAAATGGGCCAGAAGCGCAAGCGCATGGGCAACACAATCCTAAATGCGGAGTCGAGCCGCAGTCACTCCGTCTTCAATATACGACTCGTCCAGGCGCCCACCGACTGCCAGGGCGAGCGCGTGATCCAGGACAAGCACACGATCACAGTCAGCCAGCTGTCGCTGGTCGACTTGGCGGGCAGCGAGCGCTCATCCCGCACCAAGAACACGGGCGTGCGCCTCCGTGAGGCTGGCAACATCAACAACTCGCTGATGACGCTGCGCACGTGCCTCGAGTATCTGCGCGAGAACCAGCAGCTGCCGCCGAACGTGCCCGCCAAGAAGATACCCTACCGCGACTCGAAGATCACGCACATGTTCAAGAACTACTTCGACGGCGAGGGCCAGGTGTCCATGATCGTGTGCATCAATCCGCGCATCGAGGACTACGATGAGAATATGGTAGATACTATCTAATCCCAGTGTTATCTGTTATCTATAACTTCTCCTGCATTCACAGCAAGTCATGAAGTTCGCGGAGATGACGCAGGAGGTGCAAATAGCGCGTGCCACGCCCATGAAGCCAGATCTGGGCCTGACGCCCGGTCGCCGCAAGGCCAACAAACTCTTCAAGATTGCCGTCAACAATCTCAACGAGCTGGGCATACCCGAGGCCAAGCAGCTGGAGGTGGATGTGGGTCTGGTCTACAGCCTGGGCGCGGACTTTCCGCACTATCAAATGGACAGTCCGGAGGCCGCGTGCAAGATACAGGAGCTCATGGAGTACCTGGAGCAGCGCATCGACAAGCGACGCAAGCTGCGCGCCAATATGGATCTGAAATGTAATTGGAGCAGTCCTTTATCCACTGTTTCTCCTTCACTAATGCCCGCCTTTCCTCCTAGGCGACAACTTTCGTCAACTGCTGATGAATCTGGATCGCGACAATCTGCAGCTGCGCACGGAGCTGGCCTCCATGAAGGCCGTCTACAAGCAGGAGCGCGAGCGCAGCGCCGCCTTGGAGAACAAGGTGCGCATACACGAGAGCTCCATCGACGTGCTGAACAACACGCTGAGCAAGCGGGAGCGTCAGATCCAGGAGCTCAGCCAGAAGCTAAGCGAGCAGGAGCATCTGGTCACGCAGAAGGAGCAGGAGAAGGAGAAGCAGAAGAAAAAGTACAACTCGAAGCTGGCCGTTGAGTCGGACAAGAACAAGCGTGAGTTCGACATGAAGCTGCGCGAGCAGCGCGCCAAGATGCAGGAGCGCATGCGCATCAAGGACGAGAAGTTGCGCCTGGTGTCCAATATACTGCAGTCCGAGGACGTGCCCAGCTTGCCGCGTTCCCAGAGCTCAGAGAACCTGCTGAACGACAAGGATCGCGGTGACTTCACCACGCGCACAGAGTCCACAGCTGCGCCGACGACACGCACGGACATCTACTGTACGCCGAGACACGTAAGATTGCAGTGGAGGATCTCATTCGGAATTCCAATTGATATCCTACTCCTCTTTCACAGGGCTTGGCAGCTGCCAATAACAGGCATCGCAGATCCCGCTCTGCGGGCGACAAGTGGCTGGAGCATCGCGCCGCCAATCCCGTGCCCCTGGGCACCATTATGCAGCCGTATCTGAAGAATCGCAAATCGGTGACGAAGCTAACCGACATGAAGGAGCTGACCGGACACGGCGCCAACAAGTACTGCCTCGTCTCACAGGAGGCGGACACCGACGGCGATGTGGAGACGAAGCTGTACAAGGGCAATGTCATACCCACTTGCGGCGGCGGTGCCCAAGTGGTGTTCGAAGATGTGGAGTGCCTCAAGCAGAAGTCGCCCGTCCACTCGCCCACGCGCAAGCGGCCCAGCAACGGCAATTTGTCGGCCTCGGCCTTTGGCGGCCCGCTGCCGACGAGCACCACGGGCCTGACGTCCATCCCGGATGTGGCATCGCGCTGCAACTTGGGCATCGAGGGGCACAGCAGCAAGAAGTCCAAGATGTAAAGCATCTGTTTTCCAGTTTCCAGTTAATCATGTATATTATACTCAGTCTCGATTTATAAGTTGAATCATCATGAAGTGATTTGTTTTAAGTTTACGAACACGATTAAAGAAGTCTCAATTAGAAGGAATTTGTAAACTTTACTCTGGGCCAGCCTGAGTCGGGCTTCCATTTACAGTTAGTTATAGCTGAATGAAACAAGGCTTAAGAATTTCTGCATTTATTGTTGCGATTATTTTTGCCATAAAGTTGATCATAAATTATTGTTTAGATTAGATTGATCGGCATGTATATATAGCTAATACCCCATTTGGCCCGAACTATATATCGTATCGTATCCGTATATCGTATTGCTGGCCGTTATCGTTGCACTCTCAAATCATAAACTTCGGATAGTAAACAAAAGTGAAAATCACATGCACATGCAGCACATCCTTGTTGTTGTTGTTTGTTTTGTTTGTTTGTTGTTTTTATTTAACTCTTGGTTTAATTATTCCTGCGTTTATTCAGATTTATGCTTAAATTTGTAGATTAATTTCAATTACTAATAAATCAGTCTATAATTAAAATATATGTTCGCTTAATGCTTTTGTATATATGTGTGTGTGTGTGAGTTATGTGTAGGTGAGTGTGTGTGAGCTGCCCCCTCCTCCTCCTTCTCCTCTTACGAATTGAGTACCACGGAATACTTAAATCTCTAATTACGATCCTGGCCCGCCTCTTAAGCAGGCAACAAAAAATTGTTCATTTTTTGTTTCTGTTTAGCATATACCAACATACAATTTAAACGGAACTAACACACACGGGAAGCCTTTTAACAAAATACATTAAAATTCAAATACATACGCATGTGTGTGTAAACAAAACATATCGAAAGAAACCACAGAATGTTTATATATATATATATATGCAAAGTGAGAGAAACAGAAACAACTCAATAGTAATTGGATTCCAAAATAATCTAACGGCAATATTAACATTATAGATACACGATAAGTAATCAATCAATTAAACAATTTATAAATTTAATCAATATAAAGCTGTTTTTTCATAAAACTTTTCTTTCCTTTCCTTTTTTTTCGGTTCATTCGATACGGAACAAAATGATGTATGTATGTATGTATATGCATAATACGTATAGAGTAGTAGTATATGTATGCTTGTAAACATTCGACTTACTATGAGATATATATATGTACATATATATATATAGAATATATATATATATGTATATGTTCATCTTTTTATGTACGTAATTCATAATCAATAAGAACTAAGAAGCAAAAATTATTCTATTTTTTGTGGAAAACAAATTTTGGCTATATAAAAGCAACGCATTTGAAACAAATGATAACATTGAAAACGTTTTTACACTCGCACTCACAACTCCCAAATGTGTGTGTGTTTTGTATGTGTGTATGTGTGTGTGTGTGTGTGTGTGTGTGAGCAGCTGCATTTGTTGGCAAGGCAAGCGACGATAACGTTTCGATTATGCATGACAGATGGACGCGTCATCTGTATATATACGTGCGTGTGTGTGTGGTATGTTTCTGTGTTAGTTGAGTATGTGTGTGTGTGGGTGTGTGTGTGATATCGCCTCCGGCTGACTCGTTCCCATACCGAGCTAAAGCGTTTTAGCGGCTCTCGCGTTTATTATAACATAGAGTTAGAGTGCGCCTTCCTTTGCACACACAGTTTGCAAATTGAACTGAACTGAACTGGAAGTGGAACTCGAACTGGAACTGGAGCTGGAACTGCAACTGTCCATACAGTTCCTATGAACACTTGACACAAGCGCCCTCCACATCAAAGTCCAATACCATAAGCTTCGTCTCCTCCGTACCATTCCGTGAGCCCACGGCGCAAATCAATTTCGTATCGTTTGCCCTGTGAATGGAAAGTAGAAAAGTATTAGTTAATGCGTTATACTATAATTAAAAGTTGCCATATTAATAACTGTATATACATATCTGTCAGTCAGAGAAGTTTATATTTCTATCTACCAGGAGTTCATATATTCCTAGGCATCTCCACTCTACACTTAATTATTTACCTTATGCGCCACACAACTCCGCCGGAGCCGCCCGAATCCAAAGCAACCAAATTGCGTATAAAATCGCCCGTTTTGACGTCCCACAACTTGACAGTGCCATCGTCGGAGCTGGTGACCACAAAGCGTGAATTGAACTGCAGGCAGGTGACCGCTGACTGGTGCTTATTGGGGCCTAAAACAACAACAACAAATTAATTAATGACTAAATCAATAAATTAATTAAAATCCAATTACCCGACAGCGTTTGCAGGCATTGTCCTGTTGTTATGTCCCAAACTTTGACCGTGGAATCGGCATTGCCAGAGACGAGTATATTCTGTCGCAACTCCATGCCAGAGGTGAGACTCTGGTGGCCCATTAGCGTGTGCTTGCAGTTGCCGTTCTCCACATCCCACACACGTATCGAGGTATCCAGCGAGCCAGAGACAACATGAAGGCCATCAAACTGCAAGCAAAAGCAATTAGTTTCGGCTTGTTAGCTTAGTTAAGTAGTGCTGGCTTTACCTGCAACGAGTAGACACGATTGGTATGGCCCTGCAGCGTGTGCAGGCATTCCTGTCGCTCTGGATGCCAGATCTTGACCATATAATCGTACGCGCCCGATACAATCAACTTGCCATCATATTGCACACATCGCACTGCAGCCAAATGCCCAACCAACACGTGCAGACACGTGCCCAGCTCAATGTCCCACACACGCAGCGTTGCATCCCGCGATCCGCTGACCACCCTGGGTGAAGATGAAGTTTAAGTTTGTGTGCTTGAAAGGGAACTGTGTTTGAATCTCTTACTTATTGCCATGCAAGTGCATGCAGCGCACCGTTGAGGTGTGTCCCTGGAGCGTATGCACACAGCTGCCACTCTCCATGTCCCACACCTTGAGCGTGCGATCCGTGCTGCCGGATATGATGATGTTGCCAGACATTTGCGACGACCAAACGCCGCCAGTATGACCCACCAACGTGCGCAGACACTAAACAAATAAGAGAAGAAAGGTTTAGATTATATAGATCAAAATTCTATCTCTAGTCTCAGCTTACCTTGCCGCTGACTGCCGACCAGACTTTAAGCGTATTGTCATCGGAGCCGGACACAATCCGATTGCCGGAGAACTGCAGGCATGTAATTACGTGATCGTCGTGACCCTTCAGCACCTTCGGCTTGCGCACGGGTCGCGAGCGCCAATTCATCTCGATGATGTGCTGCCGCATGTACGCCGCCTTCCATGGCGATGCAATTGGTGGCATGTTGCCATCGCGCCCACGTTTGGGACGATCGCTGCGCGTCTCCGTGAGGATCTGTGCCTTGCGACACTTCTCCTTCCACAGCAGATTGTCGTCGCAGAGGAAGCGCCAGCTGCGGCAAGTTTGTGCGGCGCGCAGCAAATCCTTCGGCTCCAGATACGAGAGCACAAACAGCGCCAGTTCCCGTGGCAGCAGCGAGATGAAATCACGCTGGAATTGAGGCTCGATCACCTTCATCATGTGCCGCACCTGCGATGGGTCGCAATGGTCGATCAGACGATCCACGGCCAGCAGACGCTCGGCATGGGACCAGCGTTGAAACTGTGCCAACCAATGCTGCAGCTCGGGCGGCGGATTATCGCGAGTTGGCATCAGAGCACGCGGCGTGCGCCTACCCAGTGCTGGTGAGCAACCGCCCAGTGATGTGGCGGAAATGCCTGTTGGCGTCATCGTTAGCGTCATCACGGCAGCAGTGCCTAAGGGCTGCGTTGAGGAGCGGGGTGTAGAGGCAAAATCATAGGCAATACGCTTACGGCTGTTATCGCCAGATCCCGAATTGCTGCCAGCACCACCCGCACCACTACCGAGACCAGCACCACCAGCACCGGCACCGCCACTGCCCGTTACACTCATCGAGTAGTCACCATCCAGCAGACGGCTCTCATTGTACTTGCGCTTCCGCTGCTGTTGTTGCTGCTGCTGCTGTTGCTCGATTGGCGGCATAGAAATTGTCTCCTCATGATAACTATCCACGCCATCCATGTCGAGCGCTTCGCTCAGGCTGGCATTGCTGCCGCTGCGACTGATGGCCAACATGCTGTTTTGGCAAGTGCATACCTCTTCCAAGTCCGAGCAATTGTTCTCCTCATCGCAATTGCCCCACGGCTCCTCGGCACTAAAGTCTCCAGGCTCAACCACCCCGCCGCCAACGCTACCACCGCCGCCGCCTCCATCAGCGTTGCCTGAATTTTCCTCAACAACAATGCCAAGCACAATGGCATCATTGGAGCTGTTTCGCGTGGCATCCACACGACGACGATTGCGATAGTTGTTGACACTGGCAGCAACGCCAGCTGCCAGTCCGCTGCGTGCCAGAAAACGCTCCTGCGTCTGGGCACTGGCATTCACATGCCTGGTGACAAACACCTTCCCTGTGGCAGGCGCTGCATAGTGACACCGGCCCGATGTCGAAGTCGCTGTCGATGTGGCCGACGTCGAGGGCTGTGCATCCACATCCAGAGAGCTGCTATTACTGCTGGCACAAGCTAGGACGCTCGTTCGACTGCAGCCGCTTGTGTCCTGGCTGCTTGTCTGTGAGCCAACCGAGCTGAACGATGCGATGGTCACATCCTTGTCCCCCTGCTGACAGCTCGGATTGTCCTCATTCGAGTTGGTGTTCGTGTAGACGTCTGTGCGATTATTGTTTGTGGAAGTGGAAGCGTTGCTGCTGCCGTTGGGCTTCACAATAACCACAATGGGCAGCTTGGAATTGTTGCTGTTGCTGTTGGTGGTGGTGCTGCTGCTAGAGCTGGAGCTGGAACTGTGCTGTGGGCAGGCATTGTTGTTGGCATTGGCCAGCGTCGAGCCCAAGTTGAGTTTGGCAGTGGACTTGCTCAGTCTGCTGTTTGTATACTTGCGACTGCTCGTGGGCGTCGTCGACAGATCCTTATACGTGCACTATAAGAGCGGCCAAGAAGAGTACTTTAATATAGACCTTACAATATTAAGGTTAAGGATGCTTACCTTGCTGTCCGAGGAGAAGGCGCGTGCCTGGCTGCTGCTGGGCCAATCATCGCCAGCTACAACTCCAGCCCCGCCGCCGCCGCCAGCAGCCACAGCTGCTCCTGCACGATTGATCAGACTTAGATTGAGGCGATTTTTGTTTATGAGCGAACTGTTGCCGAGTATAATGCCGCCGGTCAGGCGTTGTTCGGTCTCAAAGTCGCGACGTTCAATGCGATCCATGGACTCAATATCCGCCTGCGTCAGGCTGCTGCTGTTGCTATTCGCTGCATTAGCTGCATTCGCCTCGGCGCTGGCTGTGAGGCTCATTTGCTTTAGCCGCACGGACATTTGGCGATCGTGCAACGAGCTGCTTGCCACATCGATAGCCTGCCCTGTTTCAGACTTGACTCCTCCTCTTGGTGCACTGGCTTGCTGTTGCTGCTGCTCTTCTTCCGCCTCGAACTCATCGCTGAGCCGCTTCGGCTTGCCCGCCAGCAGCTCCGATTGAGCAGCATTGCCGCCAGCTGTGGCGCCGCCGGCATGAGTATGTGATTGTTGTGGCTCCTCGACGACAGGTGTTTCCAAGAATATTTTCGAGCCATCGGCTGCCGTGATGACGCCATCAGCAGCAGTGGTCGCAGCGGTGCCATCCATTTGTGATGTATTGGGGCAGGAGCGTACCGCAGCATCCTCGTTCTCATCATCATCGTCGTCCTCGTCGACAATTTCCTCCTCGTCGAAATCGTCATCATTTATAAGGCATACAACGGGCGGCTCGTCGTTAACATTGAAGAAAACATTATTCATCGGGCTGTTGTGCTCCTCCTCTTCCTCCTCCTCCTCCTCAGATGGAGCGTCACGGCTCATGCGTTCGTTTTCATTGCCATTGAGCGTGTCTGTCGAGGAGCTATCGTCGACGGGCACAACAACAACGACGCCCATTGTTTCAGCTCCGGCACCAGCTCCGGCACTATTCGGCAGTGAATTGGAAGAGCTTATCTCGTATGTTTCCAGCACGCCGGTGGTCTCGGTACTGGACTCATCATCGAGCACGACGGCAAAGCCATGTTGCGAATTCGAAGAGACACAGTCCTCCACGTCCGGTTGCCTCAGATTGGACATAGATTCAGTTTCTGTTACGTCTACCGCTTGGCTAGTGCTCGCCTTGGGCTGTGATGCTTGAGGTGTTGGCGGCTTTAAGTCGATGCTATAGCTGCTGCTGCTACTGCTGCTTCGGCGGCTCTGCTCCTGCTGAGCGTCGTCCTCGGCACCTGAACAATTACTGCTAGCAGCTGAACATCCTTTTTCCATAATACTTTCCACTACGGGCAGGTAAAGTCAATCTCTCCTCTCTCTCTCTCCCTTCTTGCACTGCAGCTTGGCTCAACTGTATGCGAGAAATAGTAAATCAGTTAAATGATTTCTATTCTAGGCTCAAATAGTATATATAAATGCTATTCAAGTCAAATTTCTTTTAAATATAAATTTGGATCTGTTGGGGATCGTAAAATAAACTCAGTTTTGGGTCTCTATCTATATGTGATATAGATAAATGTTCTATATATTTTTCGAGCCTACTAAAACTGATATACTCTCTTCCCTTGATGAAGTAGTATAAGAAGTGCTGTAAAATCGATATTTCTGCATGAATCTGTTATTTCTTGACATTTTATATTTAAATACTAAATATCTTAGTATAAGGAAATATATTTTTAGAGCAGATCTGCCTTAGCACAAGTAAGTTAGCATGTGCTAAAATAATCCTTACTAGATATACAGTATCCTTCTCTATGTACAAAGTTCTATCAGAAGTTCTTTGTATAGTCCTTAGAAGCTATACAATATCCTTTTCTGTGCCGAATGTTCCAGCATTAGATATTCTAAAACCGGCTTCAATAACAATGCTCAAAGAATTATTATCAGCGTATCCTCTAACCATCACGCATAAATTATAAATCTTCAACTTACAAGAATCCTTTTTTTTTAGCTGAAGTATATAAAAACCCGCTAGAAGGAAGCGGCCGCTTGGGAGCTGCGACAGCAACGCTCTGTAAAAAATTCCCACGCAACACGAAGCAGACGCGACGAAGACGAAAGAGGCAAGAGGCAGGCGGCAAAAGTAATAAGCACGATGAGAGGAGATCGTGTGCAGGCACTTTTCTGTCTGTCTGTTGTCCCCCTCTCTCTGTCTCTCAACTACATTCGCATGATGATGAGACGCTGAGAATTGCAAAAAAATCAAAAATCGAAAGAAAAGGAAAAGCAGTGGGAAAAATTTTTGTGAAGTTGCAGCAGCAACAACAAAAAGAAGATCAGCCGTCGCAGCAGCCGCTGTCGTCTTTCTGGCAAAGGAAATCACAAAAGTGCATCGGCGGAAGATGCTAAAACGGCGCGAAGTAGAATGGGCAAAGAAGATGAAACGGGTATTACAACAAACACATACCAACACATTCCCATACACACACACAGACAGAGATCAGTAGCCCAGGCAGAAAAGGTAAAGGCATGCGATGACAAGAGCAAAAGTAACGGACGGAAGAAGAAGCAATAAAGATACACACCAACAACAACAACAACAGCAGCAGCAGCATCTACAACTACAACAAAAACAACGATAGCGTACACCTTGCAATTTAAGCCGCTATCTGTTTGCGCTGCTCTCTCTCTCTCCCTCTCGCGCATCAAAGTCATCAGCTTCGAACTGTCATGCCCATGCGTCTCCCTCTCTCACTCTCACTCGCACAGCATCAATTTAACGCAAACACACGCATACATACAAGCGCACGCACACGCGTACAGACAGCAAAAAAGGGATCAGTGCATTTGCAGCAGTCAGACAACAAAGAGCGATCGCATAGGAATTTTCACTCACACATGCGTATACGCACGTGTATGTGTAGATCCTGTGTTGCATCACTCGTAAAAGAGATCAGATGTGCAAGAGAATGTCGGGAACCCTCCCCTTCTCAGAAATGTTGCTATTGACCCGACCTCCGCTATATAGGTTTAAAGGGTCTTCGTTTACGCTTTGCTTCATTTTATGTACGCTTTCACACGGCATTCGTGTTACCTGTGCTGTGACCACAGGACTCAAGCGAGAATGAATGCCCCGCCGAACCTTGTCCATCCATTAATGTCGTCTTCATTTTTTTTCTTCTTTCCTTCTTTTTGTTCATTTATCTACGTCACACAGCCAAATGGCCATGGGCATAGGAGGGGGGCTAAATACATTTATAGAGAAATGAAACTTCTTAAAAGTTAGTAAACTAACTTACTAAATCGTACTGGCCCTAACCCCACTTTTCTTCACCTGCACCGAGCGAGAGTCAGCCCCACAAATTCGTGGAGCAAGCAACAAAAGAAAAAAATGTGAACATTGTTGTACACACACACATACAGTGAAACATACGAAAGCGACTACGTCGGACGTCGTATGCATACACACACACACACGCGCACCCAGCCACACGCTTAAGTACGCACACATACAGAACAAATGTCACGACATGCATAAGGAAAAGGAGTTTACTTTACCCCTAGATATCTTTGTTCTGCACTTTGAACAATACAATTCATATATTTGGTGCACACATGAGCTTTCCAATTGTAGTTGAGCTTAATTGTTTAACTATTTCATCCGTTTTACACTTTTTGCGTTTAGTTCACGCACACACACACACACTTGCCCATCCACAAGAAGCATTTGCCACCGAGCACACACACGTTTAATTTAATTTACCACGTACGTTTTCTTGCCGTTTTCTTTACTGTGCTTTCATTAGCACACAGTATTACTTTTAGGGCTAACCGTATTAGTATTATTCTGACAAACAAAAACAAAAATTCTTAAATTCAGACAGAAAAATAACTAAATGACTTGAGCTGCGCTGCCACTGTATGTTAGCAGCACCAAAGTATCGAGTCAAAGCATCGATACGCTGGGCGCAGCGTCAAGTATCGATATAAAATAATTACAGTATAAATCGATACCATTATTCGATTGGCACTTATATTGGTTATTATTTTGATTTTGGTTTAATCAAATTTAATTATGACAATATGACTTGAACAGACTTAGTAAAATCAACATCAGACTTGAGATCTATGAAATAAACTGAATTGGGAATTTATTTTTAAAAGGAAATATGCCTGCAGATGCGCAGCGATACACAGAGCCGCCCGCAATCGATTGTTTGTATTTAAATCAAACCGAGTGGACCATTAATATAAGTTCAGCTGCCGCAATGGACGCAACGGCGCCGTCTGAGGGCCTCGGCGAGCTTGTCTCCCACTACCTGGACAAGGGAATCGTGCTTATTATAGCTGATCTTCTCAGTTTAATTACGGTGTCATCATGTCTGGTCATCAAGGTGCCACAAATAAATACGATACGCGCAAACCAATCATCAAAAGGTGAGACCACGCCCACTCAACTGTTACGCCCACACAATAACTGTTAATTCACAGGTATCAGCGTCTTTGGCCTGTGCCTGGAGCTGTTCAGCTATACCGTTATGATGTCCTACAACTATACGTCCGGCTATGATTTTCTATCCTATATGGAGTATCCTGTGCTGCTGCTGCAGGAATACGTGCTGATCTATTATGTATTCAAGTATCAGGATATGCTGGGCAAACGCACTCAGATCTTTGCCATATTTTATGCCATCATCGCGACCATTATCTACTTGAAAATTTTTCCTATTATCATCCTTACGTTCCTGGTGGTGAGTAACCAAACCAAATCAATCGGCCATATCTTTACTTATATATATATAAGCAAACAAACAGCTGCGATATTGATTAGAACTGTTACTGTTTAGATAACAACGTGCTCCACAAACTCGTTTACCCTTTTTTAATTATGGAAGAACCTGTTTTTGTTTATGTTTGTTTCGAGCTGAGCATAATGAGCAGCTCTTAACTAATCATTGGCGAAGGTCATTTGTGTTTTGCTTTATAATATTTGCTTCTATTTATACACGGGCATCAGCAGTGTCTGACCAATTGTTTTAAGAGCTATTCGCACTGCTAGATGTGTCTCAAAAGTACAGTAGATGCTGCCTAAAGCGAACAGGGTCTATCTTATCTTCTGCAGATCTGATTAGGGAAAGAAGTTGGAGAAACGAAATCTATATTACAGTATAAGTATAAGTAGTTGGATTTATTCCGTAATCTTAATCCTCTAATAGCTATTTGCTATACAATCATTCCCTCAAACGACCACTAACTAATGCCTGATCTTCCCCAGCCTTTCTGCACGCCAATTGGAGCCACGAGCAAGGTGCTCCAACTGCTGGCCATATTGCGCACAAAGGACGCCAGCTCCGTTAGCCGCACGACATGGGCGCTGTCCGCCTTCACCAATATGAGTAAGTATACCTCATACAAGTATCCCTTATCTATCCTTAAACTAATCCTTCTTCCACTTGCAGCCCGCATATATACAGTCTACGTGCAGTCGCACGATTTGATGCTGCTGTCGAACTTCTTTATATCCACTTTCCTCAGCCTCAGCGTCTTTGTCGCCGCCTGCGTCTACAAGAAGAAGGCGAAGACAGCTTAGAGGCGCCTCCTCAGCTAATTGTTATTAGTTAACAGTTATAAACATACACAAATACTCAATGGATACGAACTCACAGTTGTTGACAAGTTTTAAAAATTAAAATCTTTTACTAATAAAATTCAATTCTCATTGGCATTTTCTTTCAGTTGGGGTTTGGTTTGGATTCTAGCTGTCTGCATAGTATGCCACGCCCAGTGCGCCCACGACGGCCAGCAAGGATAATGCATAGATGCCTAAACGCTGCCAGTTGATATCGGATTTGGTGGGCGCGATATCCAGAGTTTTGCGCTCCTTGGGTTTGCGCTTGCCAAACTTTTGCTCATATTTCTCGAGCTCCAGTCGATTCCTCTCCTGCTCCTGCTGCAGCTTAAGCTGCTGCTGTTGATGCTCTGTGGCTTGGGCCTTGCTGCGCTCCGCCTGGCAATTGGCATCGCAATCCAGCGACGTTTGACCTGCGCGATGCTTGTCGCAGGCGATTTCCTGTTTGAGACGTTTGCAGTTGCAGTAGATGCGAAGCTTTTTGCGGCAAAGCTCGGGATTGGGACAGGGCCCAGGATGGCAAACGGTCAAGCAGCGATGGCCACAATCGAACTGTGTAAAGAAGAGTTAACAGTTACATATATATATATATATGTATTCTTCACATTTTTTACACACATTCTTGAGGCAGCGATTGCCGCAACTGTTGAACCTTTGGCGGCGCTCCAGCGTCTCCTGCAGCGTGCCCTCTTCATTGAAGTACTCGCTGCACTTGTAGATGACCTGGTTGAGGCCGCAGTAGCATTTGTTTTTAATCACAAACGCGCATGGAGCACAAGGTGGCGGATGGCAGCCCTTGGCACAGGCATGCGTGCAGCCAGCGGGTCGAGGAATAGCGCAGCCTTGTTCACAACTCGCACAGCCCACTTGCTGTTGCATATCCTGCGGCTGAGGCACGGCATGACAGACCCGATCGCATCGATGATTGCCACACTTGAGCTGGCGTGCGCACTTGCGCTGGCAGGAAGTGGGCTTGGAGTTCCAGCAAGGCCAAGTTGCCAGCTCGTGGCCGCCAATGCAGCGCACGCTGACGCCCTCGTCGCAACGTGGATGTGGCAGAGCACGGTACTCATACTGCGAGAAGATGTGTTTAGATATGAATTTTGAAGCTAAATTCATCTATGGCTCACCTTGTGCTGCTGTCCACGTGTGGCCTGATCCGGTCGAGGCACACGCTGAGCTGCATGGCAGCGTGCTTTGCAAATATGCCCACAGCCGCTGGAATCATTGACCAAGCCACAAGGCTGCACGCAGGGCGGGCACTCGCCCTTGTGACAGCGATGCTTGATGGCATGATGACACTTGGACGTAATGCTGTGGATTGGGAATAGTTCTTGGACTTGTTATATTTCTTAGTGAAAGAGTTTAGCCACCAACCGACATAGCTCCTGGCACACAATGCGCGCATTCTTTTCGCGTCCGCAGGGCACGCTACGTCGCGTCTTGCCGCAGCGACAGTTTACTTGGGACTCAAGTTTGCAGGGGTAACAGGGTCCGTTGTGGCACACAGACTGGCATTTGTGCTTGTTGCAGCTCAGCTGCTTGCCGCAGATCTTCTCGCAGGGCGGACACTGATCGCCACAGCACTGAAAAGATATAGAATACATTAGCCTTGGATATGCACCGCCTTCGTCTGCTCTATACCTTGCGATTGCAAGCGTGCTTGCCACAATCCCGCATCTGCTTGCATTTAGTCTCGCAGTTGAACTCCTTGGAACAGGGCAGCTCCTTTTCATGCAGCCCGCAGCGGCATTTCTTCTTCGTGCGCACCAGGCACTAAAAGAGTTAAGCAGATTATATAATTAAATTAAATACTTGATTAACTTAGTGATTTACCAAGTTGCAAGCGCCGCGATGACAGCGCTGCGCGCAGCTGTGCTTGCCACAGGACAACAGCTTCTGGCAAGTGTCTCCACATGTCTCCTGCAGCTCGTTGCAGTCTCCACTTTTGATCTGTATTATTCATTACAAACATATTAATAGTTATTTACAGTTGAGTAGCTGTTAGACATACGCTCTTGCCACAGGGACAGCTACGCACGCCGTAGGGGCACTCCGCGCCATCACAGGATCCGGCATGGCATACTTTCTCACATGTATGAACACCACAGGCAAACAGAGCGCCACAGACCTAGATAAAGAGAGGTAGCTTTTACAAGTGAAACTATTTACAATTTATCAACTGCTTACGTTGCTGCATTTCCACTTGGGCTCCGCACAGTTCACGACTTTCTGCTCGCGCTTGCATTCGCAGGGCTGCGAGCTCTTGCTGCTGCACGGTGGACACTGACCAGGCCGATGACAGCGCTGATTGCACTTATGCTTGCCACACGATAAAAGCGATTGACACTGAAAATAAGGATTTAGTAAAAGATTTTATAAAAGGTTCCATAATAGACTCCCCACATACCTTTTGCTCGCACTGCCAGTTCTTGTCGATGCAACGCACACTCCGCATTGCCGCCTTGCCACACAGGCAGGAGCTATTCGCTAGCTGGGCGCAAGGTGGACATGGACCCGGATGGCAAAGCAATTTGCAATCGTGGCCACATTTCGGTTGCAGCAGCTTGCCACAAATCTCGCCACAGGAGTGCGGCACTAGGAAGGGCTGTGGCTGCGGATTGGGCTCCTTGCCACAAAAGCACTCGTACTGCGTGGGTCGATCGGCGGGCTGGTAATCCCTACGACACTGTGGGCAACACCAGTGGAGCGACTTTGTACGCTTGGGCGGCACAAACTCGCCCAGATGATTATAGTGGCCCTGATTACCATTGGTCTGCTGCTGCTCCGCCTTAACCTTCATCTGCATTACGCTGTCGTTGGCCCAGCGCTGTATGCAATTGAGATGGAAGAAGCAATAGCAGCTCTTGCATGACCAAATGGATTCCACGCGTCGAATGCTTCCAATACATATTAGACACGTAGCAGCGCCCGAGTGCAGAGTATTCTCCAGAAATGTGGCCGTGCGGTTGACATTGTTGTCACTCGCTGCAGTCACTGGAGCCTTGTAATGCTTGTACAAGAGATCTGAAATAACCAAAGCTTAAAATGGGGGACACGTCACAAGCCTCTGTTTCCCGTTTACCAAGTATGTGCTTTTCGTCCAGTTCGCCTTCATCCTCGGAGCTGGAGGCGTATGCATCCACTAGCTTCTGTGCAGCTGCCAAGTTTTTAGCTTGCACTTTGTTAAATTTCTCCATTTCAACCGGCTAAATAATTGCGCTGAATTCTAAATTCGACTGCTGCGAACTTGAACATCCAAAAGACTCGACTATCGAACTGGAGCGAAATGAGTGAACTTTGAAATCGTTCCATGGCCTACTTTAATTCATTATACAGCACTAAACAGCACCAAATACTAGATTTATCACAGATTCTCTTGCCAACAAGTTAATTCAGTCATTTTCATACAGCTAAAATATTATTTTTAATAAAAAATAAGTTGAGCAGCTTAACTTCTATTTTTTTGCTCAAAAACCAAAACATTTGCATATTTTTTTGTGGCAACACGCGCACATCTCTATCACGGAACGCGAACCAGTTCATATTGCGATTGCAGCTGCGTTTCACTAACTCACTTTCACAATTCACTAAAATAGATATATAATAATATTTTCAGACGCAGACGCAATAATAGATAAGCATTTCCACGATGAGCTTCTTTAATTACATATTCGGGCCAAAATTGTACATGGAGTACCGAGGTGTGCCTGAACCGCAGGTATGAGGCAAACAAGTTATGGAAATATGAAATTCTAAGCGGTTTTTTGTCTATTGTAGAGGAAAATGTATGAGCCCGGTGCAGCTGAAAAATTTGGTGAACAAATCTTGTCAACGGTAAGAGGTGTATGAGTGTGTGTGTGAGTGTGTGATTATTATGTGCATATCTCCGTGTTGTAATACTAGTACTAATTAGTGTTTGTTTGTTGCAGCTGTCTGTGGTTTGGTCGGTCAGCTACTATACGTCACCGCTGATCTTCACGTTCCTATACAGGCGCGGTTATTTAGTCACTGATTCGATTCCAACGCTCGCAAAGCTCACAACGAGCGTTGGCTTGATAGTCATCATCTCATTATTTATGCGCGGCGTTGGTCGTCGACAGTCGCGTGCTTATACAAACATGATAAATGCCTTAAACTCTGCTAAAGAGAATCGATCCTCGGATGCACTGCGTCGATATGATATCGACTTCTCCTTCTGGCCAGTGGACTTTGATGTGAAGGCCACAGCGGGGTGAGTACGAAGGTGCTGGTTATATAAAAACCATAGAAAATATATAATCAAACTTTCAGCGATGCCAAGAAGCCCACAACCACTGTAAGTCGTCGCGAGAGAATGAGCATCTCCACTTTTCCTTGCGAGTTGCTGGCCTATATAGCCATACACACCTTTGGGCTGTCTCTGATCTATCCCGGCTCAGTCAAGCTGCTGCAGAAGTTCATGAGTACGTCCGTCTGTTTTCCGTGCCGGAGCAAAGACTTCAAAGCAACTGTTAATCTAGAACTAATATAATCTCCTTTACAGGGCCCGCTTTGATCTCTGGCCGTGCCAAGCTCGTCGAAGACGACAATGGCATCCGCTATAAAGTAAAGACAATAGATTCAAACGAAATCGATACGCTTTTCATTGACAATCGCAACGACAATGTGGGCAATGGCAAGACCCTGGTCATCTGCTCCGAGGGCAACGCTGGATTCTATGAAGTCGGCATTATGAGCACACCAATCGCATTAAAATATTCAGTGCTGGGCTGGAATCATCCAGGCTTTGGTGGCAGCACGGGTCAACCAAAACCGGAGCAGGACAAAAATGCCATCGATGCTGTGGTGAGCTTTGCCATCAATCATCTGGGCTTTAGCATTGAGGATATTATATTGTACGGCTGGAGCATTGGAGGTTTCAGCACTTTATTCGCTGCCACCATTTATCCCGATGTTAAGGGTGTGGTAAGTGATTATTTAACTAATCTATGCATGGCAAATTTGTATAGAAAAGTTTTTCTTTTAGGTCTTGGATGCCACCTTTGATGATGTGCTCTATCTGGCGCAGCCACGCATGCCCGCCAGCTTGGGCGGCATAGTACGCATTGCCATTCGCAAGCATTGCAATCTGAATAATGCTGAATTAGCTATACAATACAATGGCCCGCTGCTGTTCATACGTCGTACAGAGGATGAGATCATAGCCGAGTAGGAATACCACTGATTTTTCTCTATATATTTGGTATATATTTCTTTTGCCTCTTGCAGGGATAATCGTATTGATACGAATCGCGGAAATTATCTGACTCTCGCTGTGTTGAAATATCGCTATCCTAATTTGTTTCATGCCGCACAGCTGTCGCACGTCAAGGCTATGCTGGCCAAGCCCTTGGAATCGTACAGCTATAACCTGGTCGAAGAGAAGCTGTGCATGTCACGACTTATAACCTATGCCTCCGACGAAGGCAAGGCCTATCCCATGCTGATCGGAGCCGAATACAATGAGGAAACTCGCAGCCAAATGGCCATCTTTTTGGTTGGTTTACAATTTATTATAAAAATCTTCTATTGCTCATCATAATATTTATTCTCTAAAATTTCTATAGCTGCGCAAGCATTTACGCGACTACAATTCGTCGCACTGCACTCAGCTGCCGGGCGAGTTCTTTACCATTCCATGGGACATACCCATCGAGCACGGCTTTGTATTTACTTAAGACCCCGCATTTCTCGTTTTTGGCAGTCACAAAGAAACTATGGTATTCGAGTGTTTTTTCCGGGGGTCCATACAATATTTAGTTTAAGAATTAGTGCATTTTAAACCGCTTATTAAATTATTAACTTGGTCAAAGCCCTGTTGTACAATATAATAACTGGTGTAAAATTGTCTTATACATATTCACACGCATAAATACATATAATAATTAATATACAATATATAAAATGAAATAAATGTCGCAAACCAATCACAGTCCTAGCGATTAGCCCGATAAATGGCTTCGTTGGTGGAAAAATCTTTCTATTTCTATATATGTATATATATTCTATATTCTATTGAGGTCGTCCACACAACAAGTGAGTCCTATGAGTTCTTCTTCGATCCGCCAAATCCAGAGAAACCCATTATTGCAGCCATATCTTCCGGCAGGCCGGACGTTGCGAATTCATCATTCTCCTCGGCCTTACGTTTCCGATCTTTTCTCTTCTCCTTCCGATGCTCCTTGTAGCGTTCCTCCTCTTCCTTGGCTTCACGTAATCTCTTCTCCAGTTCGTAGTCTTTTTGTTTCTCGGCCATTTTTTGTTTGTTCTGCTGAAAGCGATCTTTCACCTGGTCAACGGTGCTGCGCTCCACTTTCATGGACATGCCCAGATTGCGCTGATGCTTCTTTCCATTGATGTGGTCCAGAAAGTTAATGGAATCCTTGACCACACAGTCGCACACATTGCAGTAGTAGCCGCCGGATTGTGAGGTAGGTGTGTTTTTGTTTATCACAACGCTCTTGCCCAACTTGCTGTCCAAGTCAACCTTATAGTCCCGTCTCTTCAGGTTCTCGCGCTGCACCGGTTCTATTTAAAACACAATCAATAGAGTTCTATAATTGGATTCCCTGCAAATGACAGGTTCAACGTTTGCCCTACCTTCGTCTTTCGGCGCCGATTGGTTAAGCAAGCGCTCTTGGGCTAACTTTTCATACTCGTTCTTATTCCATTTTCTCCGATGATCATCTGGTCGCATCGTCATTTTGCTTACTTTCTTTTCTAAGTGCAAGATTGTAAGAAAATAGGCTTGTATCTCATAAGAGCGATAAATATGCTACAAATAAATATCGATAGGTTTTCGAACGCAGTGTTGCATTGGCAGTTGGGCGGCACGGATCGATTTTGATTTTCGAAATTTGACTGCCAAAAATTCTAATTATTGAAGTTAATTGCTAAGCAATAAATACAATAAACTGATATTTTGTAAATTTAAATTAACACTCAGTAATTTAATTATAATTTAATTATAAGTTAATATCGATATTTTCTAAGTGGTAATTATTGTTGGGCGGGTGAGGTGGTGGATAGTTTCGCCATAATTAGTTATCCAATGCTGCATATTTATGATCATCGTTTACATCATTGCGCTTCATTGTCTTCGTCAAAACAGGGATGTTCTCAACAGCAAGATTAGCATCGATAGACTTTTCGTGATGTCTCGATAAGTTTTTTGTATGAATACTATAAAGAACATTTAAATATTATATCAAGTATGAGGCAAATTTTTTAAAAATAGTTACGTTTTGTGGCGAGTCAAGTTGTCCTTGCGTGTAAAGCTGCTACCACACTCTCCGCAGCTGAAACACTCCGTATGCGAAGCTATGTGTCGACAAAGCGTGGATTTAAGGCTAAATAGCTTTCCACAACCCTTCTCCGAGCACATATACATTAATAATATGTCGCTGTGACTTGTACTAATGATAAAGAAAACGAATATTTGAATTTTAAATTTTAAATTTAACGGAGTAAACTTACTGATTATGTCGATCTAACGAATCTTTGCGAGAAAAGGCTTTGTTGCATTTTGTGCAATTGAAGAGTGTTTTGGAGCCTTGCTGGTGTTTGGTTGAATGTCGCTTCAAAGTCCATTTTGTATTAAAAGTTTTACCGCAGCCTTCTTCGGCACAGGTATATTTTTGGCACTCCCAGCTCATCATGTTAAAGCGAACTTTAAATTCAGCTGCAGCTCATTGCTGTCGATAATTCTGAGCTAGCGTAAAATGCCAAGGTCAATTGTACAAAAAACCACGACTTCATCTAGAAATATACATATATTCAATGAATTGCCTTTACTTATTAAGTAATGTACATACCTGACATATTTAAATTTCTCAATTCGCATTTTAAAATAAATTTTAACGAAATCGCAGCTGCGATGCACCACAGCCTCATCCACCACCACGGCCTCAAGTTAAAAGCGACGAAATGTATCGAGTAGTTAGTATTTTCAATTACAAACTATCGATTACACTTGTAAGTTTTGCTATCGGTATTTTATTGATTTTACGAACAGAATTCTTATTGGAAGAAAACAACATTCGGTGTTGGTTCAAAATTTCATTTTATTAAGTTTACGTGCCAGTGAACAAGTGAAAAGAAAAGTATTATAAATATGGGAGCTGCATTCTTTCCCGTGTTGTTTTTCACTGCCGTTTGGGGTGCTGTGGGCATTGGCATGCCCATTATGACACCAAAGGGTCCACATCAAAATTTGATACGCTGCATTCTGATGCTGACTGCGGCTTGTTGCTGGCTCTTCTGGCTGTGCTGCTATATGGCCCAAATGAATCCACTGATTGGGCCAAAACTGAAGCGACATGCCATTGCAATGATTGCCAAATCGTGGGACAACAAACTCGTCGAGGGTTAAATGTAACTTGCTTCCCTATTAAAATATCTGTTGTTGTATAAACTATGTTAACCAGAAATGTAAAAAATAAATAACTCTAATAAATGTGCTTCAAATGTTCCGTTAATATTTATTTATTAAATTAATTACTTTTAAATTAGGTTTGGCGCGATGAAGGCTGCCAACTTGATCGAAAAGCGCTCTTTAAGCTAAGTGAGAGGGCGCGATCTGCCAACTCGATTGAAATGCGCTCTCTAAGCAAAGTGAGAGCGCGCGACCTGCCAACTCGATGGAAACGAGCCCAACGAGCGAAAATAGTGTGAGTGAGCGGCACGATTGGTGCCTTTTAACAACGCTGCGCCTGCGCAACTGTAAATTTCTCTTTGACCTGCGCGCCGGGCTCATCTTCAGCTCTCTTTTTCTGCTCAGTCTGGCTGTGATTGCCGTTGGTATTAGTTAGTTTTCTTGCAGTTGCGCGCGCGAACAGTTGGCGTCCGGCAAAAATGTCTGTATAAATTATTTAACGCGAATATCTGTACCGTTGAAATAGAAGCTGAACAAAACATATTTGGTGTATAAAACTCTGCAAGTGTGTTTCGTTGATCGATTGCCTTAATGCATTTTTCTAATTGCAAAGTATTTAACTGCTATAATATGAATAAGAATTAGAACAAAATCAAATGGAACTAGACAACTGCAAACCCCAATTGGAATATAGTAAATAAACTAATTGGTATGTAATACAACTAGAATAATGAGATCTATGATATAGTTGATTGAATATTATACAAAATATGTTATTTATATGAAATACTGTTTGAATTTCTTATATATATTTGTGGAAAAATGATTCGTAGTTAGTTGCTCTTTGGCCATAAACTAGTTAGACATGCATTAGGCTAGAAAAAAGTGGTCGCACTTAAAGCTGAAGGTACAAAACTGGTTACATTACCGAACATGTTCAAAGAAGTAGCAGAAAATATGATTTTCTTCGCAATAAAAGCGATAAAAAAAAGTCATAAAGAAACGCTGGGCCATAAAAGACACGACTCATACGCTCGAGGTGCCATAAAATGTTACAAAAATTAGAAAATACGAAAGAAAACAAAGCAAAGGGCGAACTGACCAACAAACTCTAATACTTTTCTACAGTCTTCAACTCGAGATAAACAATATAGAATAGAGAATCTCACTGGCTGGCAACATTCTCTTTGTCCATTTTATGTCGCTAACCGTGCGCAATTACGGGCAACATCTGATGAAGTGGGCCAATTGGCGGCAATGGAACCCGTTGCTCCATTATTATTATGCACTGTAGATCGCGCCGATCCGATAGCTGATATGCTAAACTGAACAATTAGGCAATCAGCCTTGCCGGAAATTGATCTATAAATGGAGCAAACTGCGGAAGCTCTAAGCCATCTTACACGATTCTGACTCATTTAGCTGAATCGATATAAACATCGATCCGAAAATTTAGTTGGCCAAATTGTGAAAGTCCGAACGGCATGAATCAGCTCAGCTATCAGCCTGCAAAAAGACCAAAACCAAAACCAAAGCCAAGTCCGAGATCGAGTCGAAGACAGCTAAAAATTAGTTAAAATCATTGGCTTTTCTTGGTCTGGCATGCAGCTGGCCACGCCCACTTCAAAATCGGTGTCAAAGAGGCGACAATTTTTTTTGTTGTATTTTGCTGTCTGAGGCTTAATTTTCAGTTTCACTCGTTATAATTTTCAGTTTTCAGTTTTCGTGACGGAAGTGGATCAAAAGAGAAATACTAATTGGAAAATAGCTTCTTTCTTCTTCTTCTTCTTCTTCTTCTTTTTTGATAAAAGACAAATACTAATGGCTAAAAATGTTGATTTTTCTGATAAGAAAATAATTAGTAATATAAAAAATACTTTTTGTGATATAAAAAAAAAACTTAACAAAATAGAAAATATTTTGAATATATAAAAAATGTATAAAACAATATATATAAAAAATATTTTTATATTTTTAAAGTAATTTTCTTCAATAAAAACAACTGTCTTTTATGCATTCAAGAAAAATACTAAATAGAAATATTATATATTTTTCTCATTAGCTTCTGTAGCTCAAATTCATATATATATTTAGGTATATACATATATACTGTATCCGTTTTCTATTCCATTTTTTTTCTTATCAATTTCTTTTAAAAAAATATATTTCAATTTGCTTTTCTTCTGCGCTCTTTTTGCTAATTTCTCTAGATTATAAATTATGTAAATTTTTTTTGTGATTGTCGGCTTTATGATTTGTATTTTTTTATTATTTCTGTTTTTTATTTTGTGTGCTTGATTTCATTTTTTTGCGAGCAAAATTCTGCGTTAATGAAACACTTTCGCTCGTTAAGCTCGATGCCCGCGTCGCAAGCTCCCTTTGAAGAACTGCCCGCTTTCCCCTCCTCCTTGACTACTTTACCAGTTTACACCCACACACATACACACACAAGGAGACTGTGTAGAATCGCAAATTGGCAAGAAAGATTGAGTCGATCATTATGAGCTAACCCAAATTACAATTGACGTTGGCATCTTTTGCTGGTCAACTGTGCCGCACGACTCGCGGCGCAAAAGACAATGAAAATAAATGACAGAGTGAGAGACGGACGGCCGGCCGGACACTGTGTTGTGCAGAGAAATAGAACATAACGCTAAACTGCAGCTAAATTGCATTCAAATGATGTAAAAATCGCAGCTAATGGGCCGATCTTTTGTTTCGCCAGCCGAGCCGCGTCGCGTTGCGCCGGCCTCAAATTGTGAGTCGCAGCAGCAGCGGTAAAGCAAATGCACTACGAGAAGCAACAACAAAACATAAATAACAAGTAAGAAAGCTGTAGACGGGGAGTGATCGACTGGGAGATACCCTGAAGCCAACACAGGACATGGCTAGATAGACGCAACTTGTCATACTGATTAAGATTATATATGCCTTATGGCCTTTGTCACGCCTACTTTTGACTCTAGATACATACATATTCATGGATCTATTATACCCCTGCATTTAGTTAGTTTAGGGTATGTAAAGAAGAGAGAGAGAAAAAGTGGAGGCAAAGAAGAAAATGAAATGCATTCGCTCATCTACGTGTCTTGCATTTTGATCGTGGCTTTAATTACCCCAGGTCTTTGGTTCTTATCTATGTATCTCTCTCTCTCTCTCTCTCTCTCTCTCACTCTCTTGTTTTCTCTGCTGCATACTAAATAAACGCAGCTCGCTTCTTATTTACATTTGCTGTACACACTTTCAGCTGAGATTAGATATTCTTATGCATATTCCAACTTCATTTTATGTTTATAATGAGAACTTCCTCCATTTTACATTACTCTTGCTCAACAGCTTAAATTTGATACAGTTTATCATTACTCAACACTAATCCGCTTTTTAGGCTCTCTAACAACACAGGGTGACTTAACAATAAGTATTCAATTTACCAAACAGACATCAGAAAGCCGTTTAGCACTTAGCCAACGCAATTTTGCTGTGTACATTTGCCAACACTGTCAAAAATAACCGTTTAGCACTTACTCAATGCTGTTAGCTGCCGCCATAACAGTATTAGGAACAGCAACAGGGTGACTACACAAAATTTGTTGCAGCTCGCACGCCAGCCTAATTCTGTTCCAGTCTCTAGACACACACATGGCTGGGAAAGAGCGGCGGCTTGAGATTTGTTTGCTTTTAATTGCATACATATTTAGTTTGGTTAAAGCGTAACGGTTAATGCTTTTAATGACTAAGCTCAACCGCCCGCCTCCCCAACCCAGCCCATTCGCGTGAGTTCGCTGCAGTGTCGCTTGTCGTTCTTCGTTCCTCAAGTCATTCCAAATGAAGTGCACTTTTTGGTTGCTAGTTCCGCATACGGAACTTTGGTGACGTTTACCAGCACTTTTAATGGTTATCGCTGCCGCTGCCGTCTCTAGCTCAGCCACTGCTGTTGTTGTTCTGCTCTAGTAAGGCGTTCGCAAACGCAGAGCCGTTAGAATGATTACGAAATTGCTGCAGCTCTGTTGCATATTGCATATTAATGCATGCGAAACAATTACTGACTATAAATATTATACAATTATTTCCATTCATGAGTGCGCGCTCGTATTGAGCTACTTTTCCCTCATTCAGTCAATGGATTGCATAAATTTACCGCCTCGATCTAAACCAATAAATCAGCAACATAATTATGACATCTCTCTCCAGCCAGACGTGTGCGAAAAAATAATAAATACAAACACATAACTGAATACTTTCAAATTTAGGAAATTGGTTGCATTGTGTGGAATGCTTTATTTTCGATCTTCTAGTTTTTTTTTTCTTTGACGAAAAATAAACTTTCCTTTTCGCTGGCTTCTTTTACTGTTTTTACTGTTTTTTTTTTATTTTTATGTTGATAAACATTTCCAAATGTCGAAATGTTGTTCACATTTCACTTTCTTCGCCGCTGACACTTTGTGTGGCCATTATTATTGAAAGTGGATGTGCTTGATTATAATCTGGCTCGAAAGAGCGCTTCACAGGTTCCGCAGCACTGTTCAACACTGTTCCAATCACAATTCAACAATGCTTATGTCGACCAAACAGGTTGCACGCTTCCGTTAGAAATTCGGCTAGACCGAATTCTCATCAATCATTCTTTGCTTCTGTTGCTGTTGTTGTTGTTGTTGTCGTCGAAATGCTTCCACAGTTTCACCAATGGGTGAAAATCGGTTAATGCGAGAAATTTAATCAACTTATGCGTCGACGGCGCTGAAAACGTCTTAATGCCACCGAATTGTGAGTGAGTGTTGACTTTTTTCAACTATTTTTTCCTTACTTCACGCACATAATTCAATTTGTTCTTTCTCCGTAAATACACGCACACACATGTACATACATTGAACAAACGGTCAGGTTTCCAGTTTTGGGGTCTGGGCCTGCGCCTCAAGTGCCGACTGTTTGACTCTTTTTGGCTCGCTCACCCGCTTCTCCTCGCCTTGAGCTGCGGCTGCGCAACTGGGTCAACGTCAACCCATGGCAATGGCAATGGCAATCGCCAGGCGCTCTTCTGGCAGCAGTCACATACATATATATATATTTATATATGTGTGTGTGTGTGTGTGTGTGTCTGGCCGCACTCCATGATGGTGTATGCGTGTGTGTCGGCACTCACATTGCTGAGTGCGTGTCTGTCAGTCTGGCCACACTCCATGATTGTTCTTATTCGTTTGTCTGCTTACATTAATTGTACTTATACTGCAGGTTGTGTATGAAGCTTTTTCTGCTTCGCCGCTTTGTTGTTTCTTATGCAAATTTGTTGTTTTCCTCATGCGGAAAATGTGCCGTTTTATTTACTAACTAAATAATTTGCCATAAACTTATTAAGTCACTGAAGATTTGGGCTAACTCTGCAATTTCAACATGGCGGAGGCTGGCTGGTTCCGCTCATGCCTGGAACCAACTCAGCGCAGCTCGCTCCTTGGAGCACTGGTTCGTCAACACTTATTGATTGAGATAATTTGAACCAGTTTGGCTCGCCTTTGTGAACCTGCCTCGATTCACTAGTGGATTTAGCGATAGTTCAGCTCACTTATCGGCAAAAGCCGTTTCATTTAAAAAGAGCCCGCCTTAATAGCTTTTGAGCCGCTTAATAATGCAAGTCTTTCAATATTATCTTTAAGTATGTATCTGAAAACAACAGAAAACCAATTAGTTTCACCTGAAGACAGACAACATCGAACATTGGCCCAACAAACAACAACAACAACAACAGCAGAAACAGTAACAATAACAACATCATCAGCGCATTCCAAGGCAGAACTTTTACTTTTGACAGTTCAGCGACGAGGCTTAAAACTCACAAGACTAACATTTTTGTTGCTGCTCGGCTCGACGGCTCGACGGCTCGCGCAGCTTGGCATCCCAGGTAGCCAACGCAAAGACTATTTTTACACAGGTTTCTCTAAGCTTTGATTATACATAGTGGCAATATAAATACTACGTATGTATATGACTCGCTGGCACGAGCAATAACCCTGCCCAGCCAGCCATCCGAGCCATCCAAACCCAACCCAACACAGAACTGGTTTCTTTGCCTGATCTTCAGCTTGTACTTGGGTTAAAAAAAAGTCACTCGACTGTGTTCTGCATTTCGTTATTTCCTTCTGGTGCCCCTCGCCACATGAGTGAAAATGCCAACACAATTGTTTCGAATTTGTAGCTCAAGATGCGGCCTAGCAAGCGTATCCAAAGTGTTGCGAGTTCTCTAATTAGATTTGGCTCAGCTGCGTCTTTTGGTTTTTGGAAATTTGGAAAAGCTTTCGCTTTTTACGACTGTCCAGCCAGCACTCGACTTGTTCCATAAACCAATTATGACAATATATATATGTGAGAAAAATAATAATTTAATTGTGAAAATGTCAGCGCGGCGCTCCCATGGAAAGCACTTTTTGGAGTAGATGTATTTGAGGCAAACCGGTTAACGAGTCTCTGCTGCATAACAATTTTCCACACCTCGCTGTCATTCTTATTTTCTTTTTGTAATTTCTTTTGCTTGGCGAAAAGTGAGAATTTTCATAGGATGGTGGAACAGGACGAGCCGGTTTTTTGGCCACCGGAAGCGTGTTTGCAAAGCCTGATGAAGCAATCAGCTCCAAAGCTTAGGCCAATAGAAAGCAAACTCTTTTCGCAGCTTTTTATCGAAAGTGAACTAAGTTGAGGAAATTATTAAAAAGGTTGGGCAGACTAATTTAGTTCCATGATATGCTGATTCACGATAACAGGTTCCTTTCGAGAACAAATGAGTTGCAAATGAGTTCCCTGCATAGCTAGTTCGCAATGCCAAGAACTTTAGCCTTTGTGAACTAGATTCTTTTTAGAGCTGTTCCTTTAAAGAACTTAAAGTCGGTTTCCGGTTCATTTAGAAATATAATCACTTGCATGCAAAGAATATTTAAAATAAATATGAATTTAATTTAATTAATTTATTTATTGTTTATTTACAGATCAACTGTTTCAGATCCGAAAACTGAATATTCAGAGAGAGAGAGAGAGAGAGAGAGAGAAGTTCTGTAAAATGGATACGGTTTATGGCACCAAGAAATACTTTCAGAGCTTGTCCGGCGTAAGCGATATATACCGCACGCAGACATGTCGACAAATGGTTTGTATAATTAGCTAACTAACTTCCTAACTATCTATCATTGTGAGAGAACGGTTAACTGTTATACAACTTGACGATGAATAATATTAGATTCTAATTTGCATGACAAGAGACTTTTTTCAACCAAAACTGGGTTAAATGTCTCCCAGTAGAATAAAGAATTGCTTTTGATAAGCGCTTACGTAAAGCCCACTCGAGATTTGGGAACTGAGGATGGGACGACAAAGAACTCAGCTGCATGTTTATTTAGGCTGGCTCGATGCGAGTGAAGCTGTTTGCATTGCCCATTCTACAAACCAGATGCCAACTTAGTTATTAACTCAAACAATTTCAACAGCCAAGAACGCTAAAGGTGAATGACTTTCTCCAAAGAACCAAACGAACGCACGAACACAGCGAAGAGCACACAGCGAAGAGCACACAGCGAGCGAGCGAAAGAGAGAGAGAGGCCAACTAACAAGAATTTGGCTAGGCTTGGAAAACAGCTGTTGCGGCAACAGGTTGTCAATGCATATAGCAAGAGAGAGCGAGAGCGACAGCGAGAGAGGAAGCATGCAAGAGAGGGGGCTGGCATGAAGACGGCCTGTATCAAGCTCCACTGCTAATGACTGCTAAAGGGCAATCGGAAAACAAAACAGCCAAAAAACAGAACAGGAAGGCTGAGTGCTTGATTGATTTGAAGATACCCTATGTGAGACCTAAGAAAAGCTGCTTGATTTAAATTAACAATAAAATTTAAAAATTAATACAAATATCTTTATAATGTATATTCTATATACATATCGATGTGTTCTACTGCCTCTTGCTGTCAATATACCCGCCTAGCATGTTTTTAATTGCTGTAATCAACAAAATTGCAAGCCATTAAAGTCTTATACATCAACAAAGTCTTATACAGCTTTGCCAAGTGCAATGACTGACTAAATTAAATACGTAATACGCGGGAAACTCTTTTACAACGGATGACGACATTAATTAGCAAATGATGACAACTTCTTATAATATCACACGATTGTAGTTCTCCCAGCTCACCGTTAGAATTTAGGTAAACTCTAATCAAGGTTAAAGTCGGTTGCTAATCAGATTTGTGATCTCCAATTTTAGTTTATGGGTTGAAAGAAAGTATGCAAAGGTCTAGCGGGTTTTTTTTTTCGAGAAAGTTTCGCAAAGCCCTCGACTCATTAGCCAAGTGCTTAGATAATTATCTGATTAGCAGCGATTAATTGTTTCTGATGGCTTACCCAGACGTTTGTTTGACACGTTTTAGAAACACACTTTAAGCAACATGGACCAGGGCTGCAACGTCAAGACAGGAAGTTGAACTTAGCCGTGAACCGAACCATCAATCATAATCTTTGAAATAATTATTGCAGCCAGACAGAAAGTTTTACAAACTTAAAAAAAATATATATATATTTATGCTATTTTAGAACAACTCCGAATACAATTATCAGAACACGCTGGGCCGTCGTTCTCAGCTGGGCGCTTACTATCACATGAACAAGCAGCCCTCGTACACGAATGATCACAGCATCAACAGTCAGTATGGCGGCTATAATACGTGGGGCATTTGGCGGGATGGACGGAATATAGCGCCATCCACGTTCTCAACGAAAACCCATGCGCACTATCCAAAGAATCGATCGTTCTCGATTATACTAACGACAGCGGCTTTTATAGTGCTGCTGGCGGTGATCTCCATAGCCGGGCTGGCCTTCTACTTTAGCTCCATCAAGGCCACCTTGGAGGATCGTAAGTATTTAACTGATATATATATATATATATATATATAAATTGTTAAAGATGCATTTTAAAAAATGTGCGCGCAATATTTTTATAGCAGATTAGCCAGGGCTGCCGTATTGGTTTAATGAGCCAGTTGTTCAAGAACTAATCACAGTTTTCATGCATTGTAGCCCTGGATGTTAACATAACCGTTAATTGTTTACTTTGAAATATTGTATATTTATATTGCAATTTTTCTACTTCCTGCAGCTATTCTTGGCTTTGAGGGCTCCTTTCGCATAGCCAAAGGCGATTTATATTCCACGGGCCTGAAATACAACCACACGACGACCTACAAGCAAAAGATTGAGTTTTACAAGAGATTTGTGGAGCGCGCGCTGACGGACAATGGACTGCAGCCACTGCGCACCGATGTGTGGGGCTTTGGCGAGGGTCCCTTGATAAAAGTATCCTTTCGCTTGTTTCTAGATGTGCGAAAGCTGCCGCAGTGAGTACTTTGATCAGTCATCCAATCCTCTATAGATTTATTAATCCTGTCTTATCAGAAACATAATCAGCGTGGAGGAGTACATAAAAGAGTCTCTGTTCCTGGAAACCTCAGTCAGCAAGTCGCTCTATCGCTCACTGCGCCTGGACACCGAATCTGTGGAGATCAAGCGAATTCTCGATGAACAAGTGGTGCGCTCGGCAGCTATATTGAAGGAAGCTGTAAGTATTGTAAAATCTGAACTCTTAAATTTATAATGAATCCTCTATAAACTGCAGCAAACGGTGCCCACCAGCCAAACCCAGCTGGAGAAGCGTCTGATGAAGAAGGGCGCTGCACCAGCCGTTCCACCACTTGCACCACTGCAAGGCAAGACTACAGCCAAGCCACGACCAGCTTTACGTCCTCATTCGCCCGATGATGAGCCGGATATAGATGTGGAGAATGCACCGGTTATACAAGGCTCCTTTGAGGGCTCCTTTGAGATAACCAAGACGGATGCGGATATTGCGCGCAAGAAGACTTCGCCCACGCGTTCCTATCAGAGCAGCAGTCTGCCGCCCAAGTCGATAGCAGTGACGCCCTACTCGCTGCGTGTGAAGCCCAAAAAGACGAGCGTGGACAAGCTGACGACCATAACGCCACAAAATCAAATGAGCACCACCTCAACAACAACAACGACGACGACGACGACTACCAGAAAGCCAACAACAACAACCACTAGAAGGAGTACTACTAAAGCAACAACACCATCCACAACAACCACGACGACTACAACAACTACGACCACCACAACAACCACACCTAAGCCCTCGACAACAACAACAACAAGCACTACAACCCCTGCACCGCCAGCAACAAGCACGCCCAGCTCAACGACAACAACAACCACATTTATGCCCGCCTCCTCGACCATGGTGCTGCCCAAATTGGACGCGAATCTATTCACCACCTTCCCCATATTGGACACTCAGCCTTGGCGGCCCATACATCGTGAGGTGCCGGAGCTGTTGCCCGGACCGCCGCCTGCTTTCCCCACGAAAACGTTGCCAACCATGAACCAGATGCTGCCACAACGCCGCATCGATGAGTTGGAGCTGCCGTTCATAGCGGATAATCCCACGCCCCCTTCAGCTGCAATGCCCGCCATGGGCGTTACAATAGATCCATTCGTAGCGCTCTCCGGCTATGTTAGTCGGCAGCCAGCAGATGGCAAGCTGGATTTGCCCAGTGGCCAGAAACAGGAGCAGGATATGCTGTTCTATCACAACTTCGGCAGTCCCGTCTACATGCCTGGCACGGAGAACATAGAGCGTTTGGGCGGTGCCTTGGTGGAGCCACATCCGCTGCCAGTGCCCCTGATCGATGATGTCATTGTGCCGCCCTTTAGGCCCATCAATCCCACGCTGGGCGGACTAAACAAGCTGCAGTTCAACATCGACGGCAACAATGAGAAATTCGAGCATTTGGGCGGAGGAGTCATCGCCAAGAAGCAGGAGAATGCCAGCAATGCGGAGCCCAAAGTGGAGAGCACAACTGCCAAGTTGACCACAACAACGATCACCAGTTCGACGACTCCGTTGAAGATACAGCTGGATGCGGCGCCAACTCTGGCACCCGCTGTGCCTGGCCAGAAACCGGAGAACTCTGTGCTCGCCGACACCATAGGAGAGTTCTTTATGGAGCTGCTTAACCTGCCCAAAGAGGAGAACGCCACAACTACAATGGAACCGGAGCAGCTGGAGTCGCGCATTGAAGCCGAGGATAAGGAAGGAGATTTGGAACTGCCAGCGGAAAGCACTGGAAGTCCAAGCAAGCCAAACTTTATGAATCTCAAGGAGTTGATTCTACAGCGAAGCTCCACAACAACAACAACAACAACAACCACGAGCACGACAACAACAACAAGCACCACAGAGGCGCCAGCCAGCAGCAGCACCACCAAGCGCAATCGCATACGTCCAAACAGCGAACGACCCACTATGCTTGATGACTCCAATCTGTTTCCCTCCCACTCCAAGTGGGAATTCGTCAACAGCTCTTCGCCCGTGAACTTTGGCTACGGCGGCAACATGCGGAAGGTGTTCAATAAAACACTCCAAGCTTGGGTCTCGGAGGATGTGGAGAAAACGGAGAACTACACGCTGCACGATATCAAGACGAGGATTAATAATGCGAGCAATATCCAGGATATATCCCTGATCTTCGACACTTTGGCCTCCAAGCTGGGCATCACGCCCAGTGTGCCCATGAAGTTCCCGCCTTTCTCGCAGAACAAACTCAAGCACAGCCAGAGGAATGAGACGAAGCTGAAGCCGACGACAACGACGACTGAATCCATGCCCCTTTTGGAGTCCAGTGTGAAGAACTTTGTGGAGCTGCCGTTGCAGCAGCGCGAGCCCTTCATCCGACCCATGTCTAGCTTTATGGACGATGGCTCTACAGAAGTGCTGGGCGCTGCGATTCCCGTAGTGGGTGAGGCCGAGGTGGAAGTAGTGGATCCCGTCAAGTACGAGGAGCTGTTGAAGACATCCCAGTTCGCGGAGGCAACGTCCACGGAACCGAGTCCACATCGTTTGGTTACTCTGCTGCCCGTACGCTCCAACTCCGGCATTCGCACCTACAAACCACCCACAGAGGACTCAGAGCAGCAGGAGTCCCAGCGCAGTCAGAGTCAAGTAGAGATTACTTCCGAATCCTCCAAACCACGCTCCAAAGGCAACAGCAGCATACGCCGTAAAATCAACGCGAATCAGAGTCGAAGATTTGGTCCGCCGCCTGCGGAGGCGGTCGTGAAGGGTGGCATCCAGGTCACGGTCAAGAAATAAAACTCACTTAAAGAAAAAGGAAGGAAAGAACAAAAAGCAAGCAAGAATTTAGAAAAGCGCCTCTAAAATATTTATTTGATAAGTAGAAAATTTAAGAGCAATTTAATTTAATTAATTAAAGTAAATTTAATTAAAATCTTGTTCGAAAATTGTTCACAAATCCGAAACCGAACAATTTTGGAATGACAATTTCTTTAGTATTTGGCAAAAGCCAAACTTAAGTTAAGATTTTTTTATTTATTGTATACGATTTCGAAGCTGTTTAGTTCTTTTCATTTTTTATTAAACACACAATAAATTATTATATCTCCTACAGCTTCAGTTTACGAAATTAAGTTAACAGTCTATAAATAAGTTAAATTATAGTCAAAAACTTTTAAACTCGAATATTAAATAAATTTAAATGTAAACAAGTTCAGTACGAGGGTTTGAAATATCGTTACTCTAGTTGGCTATCGATTATTAAGTTGGTAACAACATGAAGTATATCGAAAGTGTGGTAACCCTTAACGCCTGGCCGCTTTCTCCAATCCAGCCCTGGCAGACTGGTCTATTATTTCGCGGTTTTGGTTGTGAGAAAAAGAAAACAAATATTGATTGGCTCAAGAATTATAAGTTGTTAATTACATTAAGTGTTATAAATATATTTAACTGAAACCATGGGTTGTGCCGAGAGCAAGGATGGCGAAGGAGAAGCTCAAAGTAATAGGAATAGACCCAAATACCGCTCCTGCACGGATGTCTTCTGGCTGGCTATTTACATACTGTTTTGGCTCTTTTTGGTAAGTGATATAATTTAAATTAAATCTAATGCACTTGCATGACTAAGTGTATAATGCACACTTGCCTAAGTGCTGCTAAGTTGGATAGATTTATTTAAACAAAAAGTGAAAGCTGCAAAGATTAATCAGAGATAATTGCGAGTTGTCTCATTGGAGGAGGGGCGAAGGGTGGAGGAGGTCGCCGGATGAAGCAGATGCGTGTGACGTCATCGTTGTCATATGAGTGGGAATCGCTAATTTTGCTAATGTAAGGCCCGGCCACGATGAATAATGAGGCTAATATGCCTACTTCAGAACCCCACCCGCCCTGCTACCCCTATGAATAGTTATTAAAGTTCTTTTGTTATTTTTATACTATTTCACGTAGTGATATAGTATATTGGTTTTGTGCAATGTCCGTCATGCTGTCCGTCCGTCTGTCCGTCTGTCCGTCTGTCCGTATGAACGCAAACCATTTCGACGCTATTGAAGCTAGAGACTTGAAATTTGAAATATATACTCGTGTATACCCTCGTCTGATAAAGTGTCAAGATTTTCCCGATACGCCCACTAGGGGCGTGGCAAATCGGAAAATGCATTTTCCTGTATCTCAGAAACACTACTTCTAGAAGGGCTAGAGAGTTGGGATTTTAACTGAACACTCATGTCGACATCCCAAAATCAAAAAGCTATGGCGGATATATCTACGCCCATTGGGGGCGTGGCAAATCGGGTCAAACTGTATCTTCTACAGTTTTAAAGCTAGAACGCCCAAATTTGGCACGTGGGTTACTGTTACGATCCTATAAAGATCGCCCAAAAAATTTTATGGCCACGCCTGCTAGGGGCGTGGCAAATCGGATCTGAATATATAGTGATTTTACTAGTTTCGTTATATTTTGAGCACTATTGATGCTAGAGACTTGAGACTTGGTATATATACTCGGGTTAACATCCCACGACCGATAAGCTATGGCGGATATATCTACGCCCTCAGGGGGCGTGGCAACAAATATCAGCTTATATCTCCCACAGTTTTAGTGCTAGAAGCTTCAAACTTGGATGCTAGGTTACTGGGGGCCTCCTCTATCGATTCCCCAAAAATTATTGTTACGCCCCAAAAGGGGCGTGACATACAGAAAAATACCCTGTAATTTTCGCATTTTTCGAATGTAAGCATCCAAACTTTACAGTTGTCTTCTTAAACGCCCACTCTATGCACATGCCAAAAATTATTTGTCTACGGCCACTGGGGGCGTGGCAAATCAAAACTGAAACATCTGCAGCTTCTGAGCCAATAACGCGCCACATAATGATATTCTGACCTTTGACCTTGTCTTTTGATTAGCCAAATTATATATATGGGTTTGAAAAGAATATTTTATTAATACAAAATAACTAAATAAAGAAAATGTAACAAAAATATCAACATGACCGCACCGGGGTTCGATGCCACACCTCGCCAACGAACTTATGTATATCACATTTTCTGAGTTGCCACCTCTCTCATTTTAGGAGCTGCCACCTCTCTTATTTGGAGAGATGCCACATCTCTCGATTTAGGTGCGTGTTCTTGCTAAGGTAAGGCAATCGAGATAAATCGAGAGAGGTGGCATCTCTAAGCTTCGATTCTAATTGAAACTGTCTGGCTACCTCCAATGAAAAGTTTTAATCTGCAGCTGATTTGAGCGGCGACAGTGGGGATTTAAGGTTAAATTTAAAAAAATGTAATGTGATAGATTCCCCTGTGTGCTGTTGGGGCGTGAAATAGTATTTCGCTGTGGGTTGCGTCCGACAGCAACGTTCTTACTTGTTTACAATTGGTTTTCCTCACGCGATTTCCATGCTCCAAGTCAATTGTGAAGGCGTGGGCGTTGGCCATCGGACAGTAGCATACAGATACATATATTATCATATATTATAGCGTATGCATATGAATATTATCATATATAAAAGAGCATTTCTATTAGCAAACAGATTATATCATTTCTCATTTGTTTACTTTGCTTGCAGATTGTCATTGCGATATTTTCGTTTGTGTTCGGCAATCCCTTGCGTCTCATTAATGGCTATGACTCCTTTGGCAACACTTGCGGCGTTAAGCACAATGAGAAATTTCAGAACTTTCCTTTATCGGGCATGAATACGATCGACAAACCGGAGTTGCTCTACTTTGACGTTAAGGAGCTGAAAAAGTCCTTGAAGATTTGCGTTAAAAGCTGTCCAAAACGCACGCTCAACCAGCCCAAGGAACTGTTCCAATACTATAGCGAGACGGGCGCCCAATATTGTAAATATGACTATAACATGGCTCTACTGGACAGGCCCGGGATGACCAAGGAGGACAAGACCTTCGATACACTCGGCCCGTGTCCCAGCTTGCCCATCTTCGAGAGGTAGAGTTCTATTGTGCATCAACATGGAACTTATATAACTTTTCCCCCCATTTCTTTTCTAGTTCGCCCGTTCTGCATCGCTGCGTGCCGAAGCAGTCCAGCAAGGAGGTCAAGGAAATGTACAAGATGCTCAACAACTGGGATGTAGCTCAGCAGTTTCTTGGCGACATATACTCCACCTGGCATATCATAGCGAGTGTCTGTGCTGTTTCACTGCGTATGGCTATGATCTATAACCTATATTCTATAAACTCTATTAATGTTATCTTTTTTCTAGTCATATCCATTGCTTTGGTCACCATGATGCACTGGCTCTCCCGCATTGTCTCCTGGCTCATTAGCGTGCTGGTCATTGTGGCCAGCGTTGGCCTGACCGCAGCCCTCTGGTATGCCTACTATGGCATACGCAACAAGTCGGCCAACACACAATACTCGCAACTGGAGGAGTTCTTGCGCAATCAACAGGCTGTGCTCACGCTCGCCGTGCTGGCCACCATAACCATGGTGAACTCTGAGACTATATATATATTGTAAACCATTTATAATTGTTGTGTCTTTCAGGTTGTCTTGCTGGTCATTATATATTTCCTAAAGAACAAGCTCTCTGGCCTGGCTGCGCTCTTTGAAGAGGCTGGCGTCTGCATGATGAACTTGCCTGGACTCTTGATAGCTCCTCTATTGGCATTCCTGGTGCTCATTGCATTCCTTGCCTTTTGGGTGGTTGTTGTCATCTGTCTGGTCACAGCAACGACGCCCGATCAAAGCCCCATTGCACCGTTCCATAGCTCTGCTGCGCATCCCCCCCTGCCGTCCAATGTGGCCGCCATGCTGCTCAACCAAACAGCTCCCAGCACCGATGAGAGAAGTAAGCTAACTTAGTATAAGGCTAGGCTTAACTTTAACTAGGAAGACTTCAACTCAAGCGAGTCAAGGGCATAATTGATATGCCCCAAACAGATCTGCTAACTTCAAAATCTTTTAGGCTTTATTATATACAAAAATGTACTTCAAAATTTATTAATCCTCTGCATATATTTTTGGTTGATTGTTCAAAATCGGGTTATTATATACAATTGTGTAAGTGTTGGCGTCAAGCTTCCATTCTAAATTGTTGCATGCTTCCTCTTGGTATTATCTTTCTAGTGAATATTTATCTTATGTATATACACTTGGATATTTTGAATTTAGTTCATATAGCATTATAAGACCTGTATATATTCCATATACCATACCTTATTTAAATCTTGATGTATATATAGACTTATTTGATTGCCATATCTATTAACTATATTTTATATATGTGTATTTATATTTTATATCTTAAATTCCACAATTTTACTAACAATTTCTGCCACTCCCTTACCTTAGCCATCACGCGTATAGAGTATGCAGATGCTAGCGCTCTACGCAGCATGTTCTGGATCTATGTGGTTGGCTTGATTTGGACAGTGGAATTCATCTTTGCCTGCCAGCAGTTCGCTTTGGCCGCTGCCGTCGCCTTCTGGTACTTTGGCAAGCCGACGACAACGCCCACACTTTATGCAATTGGCAAATTGATTAAATACCATTTGGGCACCGTGGCCAAGGGCTCCTTCGTCATCACCATATTCAAAATACCGCGCTTGATATTGACCTATCTCTACGCCAAGTGAGTTTTATAGCTTAAATACATAAAAATATATATTTCTAATATTTTCTGCTCCTTTTCAGACTGAAGAAGGGCGAAGATAAGGGCTCGGAGTGCGCTGCCTGCTGCTTGAAGTGCTGCATTTGTGGCTTTTGGCTGCTGGAGAAGTTCATACGCTTCCTCAACCACAATGCATACACTGTGGTGGCCATTGAGTCCATCAACTTCTGTCCAGCTGCCGGCATTGTAAGTCTCTGATTCATCTGTATATCTAGCTATACTTAAACTCTTATCTCTCTTTTGTCAGGCCTGGAATGCCATGGCCACCAATGTGCTCCAAGTGGCCACCATTAACAGCATTGGCGATTTCATTTTGTTCTTGGGCAAAGTTGTTGTGGCTGCTCTGTCGGGTCTGCTGGGCATCTTTATGCTGAAGGATAAGCCCGGCTTGAATTTCTATATGGCGCCTGTCATTCTGATCATAATATTCTCCTTCTTCATTGCACACATTGTGCTGTCGCTCTTTGAGGTAACGGAAATCTGTAATTTAATGGGAGGATCAATTGGGAACTGTTTTGAATATATTTTCAGATGGTCGTCGACACGCTCTTCCTGTGCGTTTGCGAGGACAAGACTATTAATGGACGCGCTGGTCGTTGGGCTCAGAGCAATTTGGCCAAACTGGTTGGCGAGGAGCCGCTGCAGCCAGGCGAGGAGCCACCCATCCAGGTGTACGAGATGATGCCTATCAACAAGCAGCCGTTTAGCATCACTCGCTTGCCGCCCACCGACGCTGAGGTCGCCCCAATGGCAGAGTAATTCACCAACTCATCCATGCAGCAATTAAAGACGCTTTGTTCTTCTATATATATCTACATATTCCGTGCTCCCATCTTAACTAAGATACTCTTCTCTCTCCGTGCGAACAAAAATAACTCAACGTACAAAACGTAGTGAAAAAAGGCAAATATTTATATATATTTATATCTACGCGTAAATATTCTATTTTGTAAAACGTAAACGAAAGTAACTGAGGCACAATATTGTAAACGTATTTATTAAATGTATTCAGTTTTTTTATATATGTATTTATTTATTCGTAAGTGTAACGCGAAATAAAACATTTTTAAACTTTTTTCCCACGTTTGACCCGGGCCTTACGCTGCTCGATCACCTGCTTCACGGCCTCCATTTGTTTGTCCTTGATTTTCTTGGTCAGCGCTGCCTTGGGTGTTTTCTTTTGCTCCAGTTGCTTCTTGGCCTTAAGTGCCAGCAGCTTGGCTGTCTCCAGAGGATCCTCGTCGTCGAACAGCTCCTCATTGTCAAGGCCCTCGTAAGCCTTAACAGGCCGCGTTGCCTCCTGCTGCACCTTTTGCTCCACACGATTCACGTATCTGTCCTTGGCTGCCTTCTTCAGCATTTGTCGCTGCTTGGAGGGACTGACGTAGTCGGGATTTTCCCAAATGGCTTTGCCGGTGAAAGAGCCATCGAATATCTTCACGGGATTCATCACATACCGTGGACCCACCTCCGAGAGACCACCGTCTTCGGATAGTATTTGGAAATTCCTAAACCAAATGCGGTTATCCAGATAGGTGAATGTGTAGACGTGATCAATGAAGGGCTGACTCTTCGGATGGTGATTGGGCACCGAAAATGTCTGCACAAACATTTCCTTAAGTAGTTTTAAGTGGGGCAACTCGTCGAACTTGCCATCAAAGGAAAGCAGTGGACGAGAGCCTCTCAGGCAATTGCCTGTTAGCTTCAGCTCAGCCATTGTGTGAATATTCTCAATGAGAAATTTGGCAGACGGGCCTGTGGCACCCACTGTGTTGGCCAGCCACATATACAAGTCCCGTTTACGACGTCCCTCAAACAACATCGCCTTGTTGCAGTGCTTCATTTCGCACATTTCGTTAACAACCGCCAGAGTCTTGGATCGCTCCATCTTAGACTCGGGACGATGATGGGGCATAAGCGTTTTAATGTCACGCATGAGATGCCTATCGCGATGGCTAATACCACGTGCAGCGAATATCAAAACGCGTTGTTTGTTTATCCATTTCTCCTGCAAAAATATTATTATTGTGAAAGCGAATTTCGTTTTGACATCAGATTGATTTACCTTCCTAGGAACCACCTCATCGGATGGTCTTTGGGCTGGCAAAGGTGGATTCTCATCCAGTGGCACTATCTCCAGCTGCTCAACCTTCCTTTTCTTTATAAATTTGCGGCCCATTTAACGTTTTTAGCGTATTTCTATACAAACTTGTTTAGCACGCTAAACAACGTGGAGTTGAAATGAATAGAGATGTGCAGAATCGCACTATGTAATATCGATAGTTTCGATATCATCGAACTAGTTAAACAGAAGAATATTGTTCTTTTGAACCCTTTAGCACACCCCATTTTATTTTGTAACAATTAACTTAACTCTAATAATTATCATAATAATAACAATATACATATAATCTATTCTTATTCATCACTATCCCATCCGGGCTCGGGGCACTGGCTGCAACGACTCTCATTTATGCCGTAGCCCAGGCAATGGCCACCAACACATTCACAGCAGCCATCGTGAAACCACCTGTAGCTAGCTGCACCTGTCGCCTGGCAGGTTTGTCGACACTTATTCCAAGAAGTGCACTGGTCCAGATACAAAACTGTGCAATTGCGTATCACAGGTTCATCATCGATTTCATTGCTGTTTTTTGGAAATGAGTGCACCTGCCAATTGTAGGTGTATCCGTCGTTCGGTGACGACGTTAGGGCCTCGAATAGCGCTGTTGCTCCATCAAAGTCCTCCACATGCGACTTCTTGGACATCTTAGCCATATCGCCACGTATAAGCTGGATGTAGATCACCATCACCAGCATCTGTATTGCTCCTCTTTGTATCGACTTCATTTTTAAGAACTAATTCCTTGTTAGTGTTGGGCTATGTTTTATGTAGATATTGCACACAAGTGAAGATAAACTAGCGCAAGTTGTTACGGCTGCGCAGCAGCTATTTCAAGATCAACAGAGCATCTGTTCGCCTACCTAAGATTTCAACAAAAACATTTGCCAAACATCAGTGTTGCGAAGCGACGAACTTGTTAACAAAAACAAAGAAAAAAGAATACAATGAAATGGGGTGGCAATCGATAAGTCGCATCGATAACTTATTTACTAGTATACACAAAGCCTTCTCTGATTATTCTGCCATTTTGTATTCGGCGTCCGGCCAGCAAAACAAAAACGCAGAAAAAGTAGGTGTTGCAAAATTTTAATTTTCTCTTAAAGTAAAAAAAATATGTCAGACTATCGCTCTCAATCCCGTGGCGGTGGACGCGGTCAAGATTATTCAAATGACGACGATCCGCCCATGTCGCGTCTGTTTATAATATGTAACAAAGCACATACCGAGGAAGATTTTCGCGAAGCATTCGCACCTTACGGCGAAATTGAGGATATTTGGGTAGTTAAGGATAAGCATACACAGGAAAACAAAGGTATTGCGTACGTGAAATTCTCAAAAACCTCTGATGCAGCCAAGGCCCAAGAGCAAATGAATGGCAAAACTATTGGAAAAACGGACAGAACCCTCAAAGTGCTGGTTGCCGCGAAGTAAGTAGTGACCTGGCAAAATTTTTTTCTCTTGCTGAGGTCAGCATAAATTAACAAATTTGTCATCACCATTTGTTGCAGTCGTAATCAGGGGTCGAATAAATCGGAAAATGAACAGGAAAAGTATGTGCGGTTGTTTATTGTAATTCCAAAGACCGCCACCGAGGATGACATACGCGATGAGTTCGCCCAATGGGGTGAGGTAGAGAACGTCACAATTGTACGGGAAAAGAACAACGGCAGTCCCAAGGGATTCGGCTATGTGCGGTTCACAAAGTATGTATTCAGTAATTGATAGAGATGGGCGCGTAAATTATTTCATAGTATCCTCAAGCATCTATCTCTAATTAAATAAATAAACATATATTTTATATTACAGATTCTATTATGCGGCTGTGGCATTTGAAAACTGCTCAGCCAAGTATAAGGCCGTCTTTGCCGAACCCAAGGGCTCATCGCGTACACAACGGGATCAATACGGTCGCCTTGCTGATGATAGTCCTGTTTATCCATCAAGTCGTGGCGGCGGCGGCGGTGGTAGCAGTTCGAACTATAATGGTGGCAGCGCCGGAGGCGGCAGTGGAGGCAGTTTCACCAACGAATGGAATGCATCGGTCAACAGTGACATGTCCGCTTTTCTACGCATGCAAAATGTGCCTGTGCCGCAGCCCACGTGCCTCGAGGTGACGGTTAGCAATTGTGTGAATCAAGATCAGCTGTGGCGTCTCTTTGATATTATACCTGGCCTGGATTACTGTCAGATTATGCGCGAACGTAAGCTGGAACTATATATATAATATAGATATGTATTTAACTTCTTTTGTATTTGCTTAGATGGTCCACGCACAAATGAAGCTGTGGTCGTTTACGATAATCCCGAAGCTGCAATCTATGCCAAGTATATAAGAGTTAACATAGCATTCGTAAGGATATCAACTAAATCATATTTCTCTTTATTTAGGGACAAATTGCATGGCCTGGAGTATCCCATGGGCGAGCGCATAATTGTCAAGGTCAACGGCATGAGCTCAGCTCGCATGGACACCTCCTTCATAGACAGTAAGAAAAGATAACTTAAACTTATGTTGATCTTACTAATATGTTTGCTATTTCAGAGCGCACTAAAAAGGATGCTATATGCAACGTACCATTGCCGCCAACACAGCCGTTGGCATCACCAGATGCACAAGTTGCCCAGCGACTGTTCATTGTATTGGCAGCTGTATGTAGAATATTTAAAGCTTTTTCCAGCTCCTCGTATATATATATATATATATTTGATGATTGTAGAATCTACCCCACTCGATACTGAAGAACATATTCTCCTGCTGGAAGGGATTGATCGATGTATATTTGTTGCCCAACAAGAATTGTGGGTACGTTAAGTACTCGGAGCGAGACAGCGCCCAGAAGGCAATAAGCGTACTAAATGGTGCAGAAATATGTGGAACGAAAATCAAAGTCATGGAAGCAGAGGAGCGTAGCGGTTCAGATGGCGATGACAGCGGCAGGAAGCGGCTGCGTCGCAATTAAGTAAGTAAATCATAAACGTCACTGATTCTTCGTATCCTATACGCATTAATGTAGCCATAGTTTGGAATTAATCAACGGGTTTTGAGGTAAGTTTTTAGCTTGTAGTATAACAACAAATGAAAAACTGTGATCGCTTTTGCTGAATACAAAACTCAACTAAAAGACATATCGCATATTTGTTCAGACTGCTCTCTATCTCTATCACTCACTCTCTCTGTTTCTCAATTACAATTAGTAACTACTTACGATCTGTACTTAACTTAAACTCTACACACATTCAGCGATTTGACCGATCGAACGTACATAATAAGCAAAACAATTTTTATCTTTCTATTCTCCACAGACCCACTGACAACATTTGTACTTAACAGAGAACATTATGTACGAGTAGTTTACAAAACAAAAAGTAAAGAAAACACAACAACAACAAAAAGAATAACAGTTCAATTATAAACAGTTCAACTGACGCAAGAACCGCCAAAAAAATAAGAACACTACGGAATCAACCAATACCAGAAACAAAAACCACACAGAGCGATACAGACACGGAATACGGAAACAAGAATTACCAACAACCAACCGTACAATTGACCTGTTCCAAGTGCGCTGTAGTACTGAGGACCCATATGTAATATGTATGTATATCATATATATATAGACCAGACATAAACGGAGCCAACGTAACCGCAATGATTGTTTATGAACCACTAACGGGACTATCGTATCAATCGCATTACCGTTACTCAAAACCAAGAAACTTTATACATAAACGAACTCTTTGTACAATTTACTTACGTATTACGACAAAGATAAGAGAATATATAAATATACCATATATACATTAACGGAAACAGAACTTACGGATTGTAGATTTTCGATTAGAAATCCAATTCAGTTATGACCTAATAAAATTATAAATACTTTATGTAATGCCTTTAAAGCGATATTAATAAATGAAATTACCAAATACTTTGGTGGGGATGTTTTGAAATAATTGAAGGTACGCGGTTTCCCAATGGAAGTGTTCCGCCGATACATTTAATGGTACGCTTTCAAGCTGTTTTGACAAAATTATCGATTCATCGGCGATCTATATTAAGTTAATCGACTGCTTACGGATTGCAGATTTTTGCAATAAATTCCAGTTGAGTTAATATAACTGAAATACAATTTTATTTAATAATATTCCTTTATTTATTGACGCAATAGAATTCTCGTTCGATATATTAAGAAAATTGTTGCCCGTAGGAAGTAGTGTTGTTAACAAAGTATCGATAGTTTACTATTTAACTGAGATGTGTCAGCCCTGAAATTTTATTCAACAGCTGTTCGTAAGAAGCTGACTGACTTTCAATTGTTTGGGGGGTATTGTAAATTGTGTTAAAAATATTATTTGTAAAACGTGAGACAGAAAATATAATCAACGATGGATCCAGCGCTACTTCGCGAACGCGAGGCGTTCAAAAAACGGGCTATGGCCACACCCACGTAAGGAAACTAGTCGCCGCATGTTAAACATTTTTGCAATTGCCTTTTGTATTTACAGCGTGGAGAAGAAAAACAGAACAGAAAGAGCACCTCCACCTCCCAGTAGAGATGATTCCCAAAAGAAAATGCGGCCGCCAACAGCACCAAAACTGGATGCATCCACGTAAGAAGCCATCAGCTGCAGATTGCATTCAGAGATTTATCATAGATCCTTCTTGCAGATATAAAACGATGTCGGGAAGCTCCCAATATCGTTTCGGTGTGTTGGCCAAAATAGTCAAATTTATGCGCACCCGCCATCAGGATGGCGATGATCATCCATTGAGCATAGAAGAAATACTAGATGAGACCAATCAACTGGATATTGGTCAATCTGTGAAAAATGTAAAAGTATAAATCTTCTCAATCTACTGTACTAATCTCTGTTACCTTTTACAGTGGCTCGCCGGCGAAGCGCTCAATAACAATCCAAAAATTGATGTCACACCCGATGGCACCAAGTTCAGCTTCAAACCTGTCTATAAGATAAAGGATGGCAAAAGCCTGATGCGGCTACTGAAGCAACACGATCTCAAAGGTCTCGGTGGCATATTGCTGGAGGATGTGCAGGAGTCTCTGCCGCATTGCGAGAAAGTTTTGAAAAATCGAGCCTCAGAAATTCTCTTCATTATACGTCCCATAGACAAGAAGAAGATATTGTTCTACAATGATAGAACAGCAAATTTCTCAGTGAGCAAGAAGCAGGCTAGTTTAAAATTCTTAACTAACTGGATTTCCATTTTTTAGGTGGATGAGGAATTTCAAAAGCTTTGGCGTTCCGCAACAGTTGACGCCATGGATGATGCCAAAATTGATGAATACCTTGAGAAACAAGGTGAGAAGCCAAAAGTAGGTTATGGAACATATATCAATTCCAATTTATTTGCAGGCATACGCTCGATGCAGGATCATGGGCTGAAGAAGCCAGTGCCGAAACGCAAGAAGGCAGCCAACAAAAAGCGCCAATTCAAGAAGCCCAGAGACAATGAGCATTTGGCAGATGTTTTGGAAACGTACGAGGACAATACCCTAACGCAAAAGGGCGCCAATCCCACATAGTAGATAGCACGCTAGATAGTTCCCAGTTAAGGCAAGCTAGAATAAGTTAAGAACATATTCTTAATAAGGAATAAAACAAAAAAATCGAAAACATTGAATAAATAAGTAACAGTCAATGAGCTGAGTATCTGCAAAAGATTAAGTCAAGAATTTATATGTATGTACTCTAAAAGATTAAGTCAAATTTGTTAAAGTCGTATAAAAAAGCGCTAGGGAACTTTCGCCAAGATTTACGACTCGCTGGTTGGTTATCTGCTCTTGGTTTTGCATTTATAAATATTGATTGTCGAACAAGAACGATAGTTAAAAGCAAAACGGTGTAATCACGCAATCGACCTAACAGTATATTTGTGTACATACATGCATGTGTGTGAGAGGATGTTTGTGTGTGTGTTTGAATTCGCTTGTGGTTGCAATCGATAAATTGGCCGCGTAACAAAACAAATGCGTCAGTCGACGCCAAAGCGACCTCCACGCAGGTTGTAAGTAGCGCGTAAAAGAGAAATTGCAGTTACGCTAGCAGTCAATGGGAATCGAGAAACCCGTTTTGAGCGTTTATTTTCTTTTGTCTTTAAAATCTATTTGAGTATTCGCTGCGCGTTTCAGTGTGCTAAAATGCGTTGTGCGGCGTTGGCAATGGTCGCGCTGCTGGCCTTTGGCTGGGCGCCAGCTCCGGGTGCAGCTTTAGGAGCTGAGTAAGTCAGAGCAGTTATAACATATAATTATCTATGGTATTAATTATTAATTAACTGGTTTAATTGCAGCGATTTGATCTACGGTTACGAGTGTAGCAAGGGTCTCTGTCGCAAGGTCGAGCTGAGTGAGGAAAATTTTGCCTCGGCCATTAGCTTGCCCGTTTGCAGGCTGTTCTGTGGCGGGGACATTGGCACCCTCTGGCCGAAGCCCACGGGCGTGGTGCAGCTGGAGCCGTTGATGCGACAGGTGGACGTGGGCTCCATTGAGTTCCAGCTGCCTGGCACGAAGGACAAGCTCTGGGAGTCAACGGAACAGCGTTGGCTAGACCTGCTGGAGGCGAAGATACCAAATCGCAAGGTTCTGAAGGAAGGTGGTTACCAACTGAATATTATTGTCAACACTGCGGATAATGGGTCGCCCATGCGTCTCCAGCTGGACACGGACGAGAGCTACGCCCTGAGCATTGGCTCTAACAGCGCTGGCCAAGTGACGGCCAATATTACGGCTGGCAACTTTTTTGGAGCTCGTCATGGTCTGGAGACCTTAAACCAGTTGATTGTCTATGACGATATACGCCGGGAGCTGCAGGTGGTGGCCAACGCCTCCATTGCAGATGCACCTTTCTACAAGTGGCGTGGACTGCTGCTGGATACCTCGAGGAACTACTATTCCGTGAAGGCTATCAAGCGGACATTAGGTGGGCGTATTCATGCATTCCATTTGGATTCCCATATTCAATATATTTTCCAGATGGCATGGCCATGGTCAAGCTGAACACCTTCCACTGGCACATCACGGACTCGCACAGCTTCCCAATGGAGGTCAGCAAGCGACCGGAGCTCTCCAAGCTGGGCGCTTATACGCCAAACAAAGTCTACACCCACAACGATATAGAAGATATAGTTAGTCATATATATATATACATATATGTCTCTTCTGGTCAAATCAGAGCTTTAGCTAATTCCCTCTCCTTCCTATTTGCAGGTCGAGTACGGACGAGTTCGCGGCATACGCGTAATGCCGGAGTTCGACAGTCCTGCGCATGTGGGCGAGGGCTGGCAGCACAAGAACATGACCGCTTGCTTCAATGCTCAGCCCTGGAATCAGTATTGCGTGGAGCCTCCCTGCGGGCAACTGGATCCCACTGTGGATGACATGTACAATGTCCTGGAGGATATCTTCAGTGATATGTTTAAGCTCCACAATCCGGATGTCTTCCACATGGGCGGCGATGAGGTTTCCGTTGCCTGTTGGAACAGCAGTGCCACCATACGCAACTGGATGCTGGAGCGTGGCTGGAACTTGAAGGAGGCAGATTTCATGCGTCTGTGGGGCCACTACCAAACGGAAGCCCTCCGTCGCGTGGATCGTGTGGCCAATGGCACGCATACTCCCATTATCCTGTGGACGAGCACCCTCACGAACGAGCCCTACATTGATCAGTATCTGGATCCACTGCGCTATATCATACAGATTTGGACCAAGGGCAACGACAAGGTGATCAAGAAGATATTGAAGCGTGGCTATCGCGTCATCGTCTCCAACTATGATGCTTTGTACTTGGATTGCGGCGGCGCTGGCTGGGTGACCGACGGCAACAACTGGTGTTCGCCTTACATTGGCTGGCAGAAAGTTTATCAAAATAACTTGACCAAAATTGCGGGCGATTATCACCATCACGTGCTGGGCGCCGAGGCCGCCATCTGGTCGGAGCAGATCGATGAGTACACCTTGGACAATCGCTTCTGGCCACGCGCCAGTGCCCTAGCCGAACGGCTTTGGACGAATCCCACTGAAGGTTGGAGGCAGGCCGAGTCCCGTTTGCTGCTGCATCGCGAGCGACTGGTGGAGAACGGCATCGGGGCGGAGGCACTGCAGCCGCAATGGTGTCTGCAGAACGAGAACGAATGTCCCGTTGATGCGTATGCACTATAGTCTTCTATATATACATATATATAAATATTGTATGTGTTTAGAGAGAGTTCTGTCAACTGTACAATTTATTATACTTATAGATATGCTCAACGCAGCGAAAGGCATTGGCTTAGCCTCTTCCTCGTTGTCACCATCCTGCTTTGTGCCTGCAATAAACAACACTTGAGAGTGTGCGAGTGACTCGTCGTTTAATAAATTTATGAGATTTGTGTTACTCTAAATGAAATACAATTATGTATATTTATATATATGTGTGTGTATATGTATATCTGTTATTTCTAAAAGCGGCCCCAGTCACAGATCTGAGTATTTATGCAGTTGTGATTTACTCGTTCCAGTCCTCCTCGTTGCGTCCGAATTTGTATACCACACTGCCGATCAGAATGAAAACGTTTTGCAAGAGTAACGCAACGCCCAGACTTGTGTCCTTTTTATCTGTAAAGATAAAATAGTAGTATAGTTGAATAGTAGTAGTAAACAGCAGTACAATAGTAAAATAGTAGTAGCACAGCAGCATAGTAGTAGCAGTACAGCAATATATATTTAATTACTATATTTATATATTTGTTTTCGCTTACCATTGTTTATGAAGTCATCTATCATTACCCAAACGGCAGCGATAATTGACGCAAATCCAATTACAAAGCCAATAAGAAGCCATATCTTGGCGATCCTTGCGCCCGACTCCGAGGTGTTATCTTCCGAAATCTAAAAACAAACAAACAGTAAAAATGACTCATTTTCTTTGTATATAAGATTCACATATATATACAATGTGCATGTTGTTAGCTTACATGTTCGCCTTTGACAGTATTGATCATGCAGAAGCTTATTGTACCAAATATACCGATAAATACATGTCCTGTCGTTATTTGATGCTGTCCATCTCCGGCCATGGCATCGATTATTATCCACCAGCCCGTGAAGAACTGACAGACAGGAGCTAATCATTAGGCAATGCGCATTAATATACAACACCTGTACATACCAGTAAACCTGCAGCCAGCGCAGCATTTTTGTTCCTCGATGTTTCAGATGTGAACCATTCTCTAATATTTCCTAGCAAAGCCATTGTAAATTTCGCTGAATGTTTTTCCAAAAAACAGATAGTCACACAGAGTTATCTCTAAACAGAAACACCTGCACCAATTATCGAATATATCGATTACTTCAACTATCGCAAATTTGTGCCAGCAAAGACAACAGCTGACTTCAGATATGGTATGTAGCCCTGTAGGCCTGGCCATAGATGACAGCTCTAACTTTCACTGTAGCACGTGCGACTCCAGCGATATAAACAACATATATTTTATTAAATATGAAGAATAAACTGGAGGAAACAATGTCGGACGAGGAAGAAAGTGTTGCAGACGAATCGGAAAATGAAAGTGAGCTGGATTTAGCTGAGAGCGCAACAGAATCCGACGAGGATGATGATTCAGATGCGGATGAAGATGAACCTCCCGCGAAAAAAACAAAAGCCGAAATAATTGAGGAACAAATACACAATAAATACGAACAGCTGAAGGGAACGCGACTTTATGTACGCTTTCCACAGAAGCTACCGTTCGATGATCAGGAGTTTAATGCCAAGGTGAAGTCTCTGCATCCGTTAGTATCAAAAGCCTCGAAGCCTCGCCAAAAGCATGCCCGATTCTGCCTCGTGGAATTTAAATCCCAAGAAGATCGCGATGCAGCACTGGAGGAGATTAAGGCTTCAATAGAGAGTGATGCAGCCTACAAGGGCATCTTCATTTCGCTGCCAAAAACCGATTCCGAGGAGTTCGTCAACGAGCTGGTGGCCCGTAAGCAACAGTCGCTGGAGAAGAAGAGATCGAAGAACCTGCTGAAGCGAGCGAGCAAACAGGTGCAGCGCAAGGAAATCTTCACGTCATCCGTGGTGATCACCAATCTTCCCAAGACGACGTCAATGGCACAGGTGCGCAAGCTCTTCGAAACTGCCGTCGATATACAAATCAAGCCGGGCAAAGGCAAATACCGAGACTCAAGCGCTGCGACAGTCACGCTGCCCACGACCATGGACGCTCGCAATGCCATCAAGCAGGAGCTGAGCATAGGAGGCACCAAGCTGAACTTGCGCTTCAATACGCACCAGCAGCGGAAGAGGCGAACGAAAAACAACTTGAAGCGCACAGCAAACAACAAGGAACAGCCTAAGATAGCAAAGCAGAAGAAAGCAAAAAAAGCTGTAAAGGCGGATTAGAAACTTAACTATATGGACTATATCTAATAACTGTAACTAAACTTGTATAAGATTTGATTGAAATGTTCAATAAACTACATTGAAAAACAAAGCATATATCCATTATAATAAACATGCGAATGAAATGAAAGCTTCAGTTAAATTTTAAAATATTTATTATCGTACACGATATACAATACATACATATGTAGCTTTAGGTATTTCTTTTTTGTTTTCATTTAATAAGCCGAGTTTCGAGTTTTACTGGATATACATAAGTTTTGTTTACTAAGCCTATATATATATATATTCACATATATATAGTATATATAATAATGAGATTATTTTTGTGCACAGGGAGGGACTTGTGGGGGGTATGTACTTCCAACAATATGTAGATGTGTGTAACTGTCTGGGAGCTAGATAATTCATATGTGTTGTTCAGTTTTATCAAATACAAAATATTCAACATTCGCATATATATATTTATATATGTAAGATATATGTAAAACTCACAGTGTTGCTATTATTCGACGACAAATGATATCTGATATCCGTAATTGAAAAAGGGGGAACTCCCCACAGAGGCGAGAAACTACATTCATTCATATTCATATGCATATATGTATATATATAGATACATATGTATATTGTGAGTCTCCATCAACGCTTGTGCAGCTATTGATTTTTTCTGCTCAACTCTGACATGTACTTGAATATTTATATATATATATATATATATATATATATATATATATATATATATATATATATATATATATATATATATATATATATATATATATATATATATATATATATATATATATATATATATACACATGTATACATTGATAAAGTATCTGAACGTTTGAGAAAAGTTATCAGCATTAATTATAAATTTATATATTCAAAAATGCAAAAGCGTTTTATAATGCAAAACAGATATTTAGGACTTGAGTTAAAGTTTAGCTCGCTTAGTGTTTACGTTGAATGAGTTTCTTGTTTAGTTTTATAAAATGTTAGTTTTCCTTTCGTTTTTGTAAATATATATATACTTTTAATCAAAATTTATATGCGCGCTTGCTTCATTCATTCTCTTTCTCTTTTTTAGATTACTTCACCTACCGCGACATTTCTTCGACAGTCTTCACATTAATTTTGCTGTTATTGTAGTACATACATATACATACACACACATATATATGTATATATTTATATAATTTAGTATATCATAATTGTTTTTGTTTGTTTCGTTTCAAGCTGAAGGGCATTCAGATTCAATAAGGCGTTGAACATCCGCTGATAAAAAACTGCAGCAAAAATCGTGAATCATACGAAATGTATATTATATTAAATATATATTCACATATACATATATGTATATATAGAGATAGATATATATGTATATAATTGATAAGGAGTGAATGTGCAGCCTGCTTCGAAACGGACAAATCTGTGAGATAGCTGAAGGATATTTTGAAGATTTCGGTTTGTTTCATAGAGATTATATCCGGGGGCTCTTTGGATAGTTATTTTTCTTCTTTTTTTGTTTTTTTTTTTCTGTTTTCTGTTTTGTATTACATTTGTACCCCGAGTTAAATTACGTGTGCAGCAGCCGATCTCTGGCTGAAGGTGAATTATTTGAGTTTTGATTTCCTGCGCTCGCCAGGAGCTGTTGATGATGGGGCGCTGTGCTTGCTGCTGTTGTGGGTGGTGGTGGTGGCGGTTGAGCGGGTGGAGAACGCAACGGAATCGATGGCTGTACAAAGCGCACACGTTCGGCATCCGTGGCGGCATTGTTCACAGCCGTTGCACCGGCTGCTGCATTGAACGCCGATGTGAAAGCGTTGGCGGCTCAAAGAGTGTGGTAATTGCGCTCATTACGTGCCTTGTAGAACTTGTAGGCGACCAATCCGATGGCCAGCAGACCAAGGGTCAACACTATGCCACCAATAAAGGAGGAGCCATCAAAGTGTCCGCATGGCACAGGCGCTGGCTTGGCCGTGGTAGTGGTTGATGGCACCGGCGTGGTGGTGCTCGGTGTGGTGGGGCCCACTGTTGTGGATGTTGTTGTATTCGGAGCCGCTGTTGTGGTGATTGGAGCTGGTGTTGTTGTTGGTTTGGTGGTGGTGGTCGTGGTAGTTGAAGTTGGTGGAGTAGTTGGTGGAGTGGTTGGTGGAGTGGTTGGTGGAGTGGTTGGTGGAGTGGTTGGAGGTGTAGTTGGCTTCACTGTGGTCGTTGATGTGGTTGTGGATGTAGTCGGAATCTCAGTTGTTGTCGTATTCTTGTCATCTGGCACTGGCACCGGCACTGTCACAGTGGTGGCCGCCTCAGTAGTGACAGTTGTTTCCTTTGCTAAAAACGAAAGAGAAAAGAACAGTGTATACAGATATACACACGCACACACAAGCGAAACAGTTTTAAAGTAATTCAGCTTGGCTCAATAGAAAGTTCTTTATGTTGAAATCTTCTTCAATTACGTTCCGCACCTAAATACATACAACAGATACACTCACACGCATATGCTTGCACACAAACACATACATACGTATATATACATGCAGACGAGTGTGGCATTTAAAATTCCAATACAGTCTTTCACATATACATATGCATTTATAAATTTGTTGTTCATTGCAGGCACCAACACACACACACACACACTCATACGCAGTTGAATGAAATTCGTTGTGACACTCTCTTACCTTCTTCTCCGACTGCTGCCGCTTGACAACGATATGAGCCAAAAAGTCCGACAAACAGGCATAATAGCAAATATTTGGTTTGCAGCTGCATTATTACGTTTTTATTAGTTAATAGCTTGTTTACTTCTTTCGCAGTTTTTCAATCGAACTGTGGGGTTTCTTTTGACGTGTTAGTCAATCTTTCGCTGCAAAAAAAAAGTAGGGGAACAATCAAAATAAGCAAAGACAATCTCAAGTATAGCAGCACACTGTGCAAGTCAACTTAAATCTCTGCAAGATTAATTGCAACTGCCTAATTATGAATAATGCTCGGCACTTGACTTACCACAAAATCGGCAAGGCGCAATCAGCGAATGATTAATAAAAATCCAATCGAACAAATCACGAACAGATTTTTTTTTGTAGTAAGAGAGCACAGAGTTGTACTGACAACGATTGCAGTGGCTATCGATTAACGATAGATCATCGATGATTGTAACACAGTCAACGGTCACACTAGTCGGGCACACACACTGACTCAGACACTGGCTTTTTCAATTGCTTTATGGGAGCGGATTTAGATAAAAAGAAACGCGTAAATATCGTGCAATAACCAAAAATGACATCTTACGTACGTGCTATGTACGATTTTTCTGGTGAGGCCGGATCATCAGAACTATCCATAACCACCGGCGACATTCTCACCGTGACCAGGAGCGATGTGGGCGAAGGTTGGTGGGAGGGAAAAAACAGTCGAGGCCAAATCGGGCTCTTTCCAGCGGCCTACGTGGAAGTGATGTCCGCTGCTGAGGCGCGCCAATTTACCACAGGCGGAGATACGAGTGCTCCAGCCACAGCTGCGGCCGGTGGTCAGCCCTTCGATCCCTTCGATATGCCGCCACCAGCGCCACGATACGATCAAACCGCCGATGACGACAACGACAGCATTTGGACGGACAGCGAGGACAATGAAACATATTCGGAGATAGCCCCGCCAGGTGGCAAGATGGGCGGAGTGGCGCGCAGCAGCGGTCTGACCCATTCAGCCAGCGACTACGACAACAGGCATCTACCTGTTGCACCCAACGAAGATGGCATCTCACTGAGCTCCACAGCGGCAGGCGCGGGTGCTGGCACGATCAAGAAGGGCATGTTTGCCAAAAGCTCCGATTCCTATATACTCGGCCTGTCCAGCAGCAAGGAGAAAATACCCGAATGCGAGATGGCGTACATAACTCAATTGGAGGACTCCATATACCAATGGACACAGAATCATTCGCCTTATTCCGTTATTGTGGCCAGTCCCAAGAAGGAGTCCAAATTCAAGGGCATGAAGACGTTCATTGCCTACCAGCTGACACCTAGCTTTAACAATATCTCTGTGAGTATAAATGAGTTTTCATTGCCTTCTCTATAATAGATCAGCGAATCGAAAAGCGCTCAAGTGTGTCTGTGTGTGTGTGTGATATGTGTGTGTAGCTGATGATAACACAAACCAACAAGTTGCAGAACTTCTCCAATAAGAACGGTGACGAAGATTTTCTTTCTATACTCTTTTCTTAATATAATGCAGTTGCTCAGAGGGTTTATATATTGTTTACAAATATATGTATGTATTTATAACTGAGCAACATAAAAACAGTTGAGTTGAGGTTGTGCAAGTAACTTGTTATTGTGCAACAAGTTGCTGTTCTTCGCAAACTCCAATTGGAAACTTAACGAAACTAGAACTGAACGAAACATTGCTTATACGCTAAGAGGCTTGCCAGCAGTTGGGGAATTTAAGGGAACTTAGACAAATAATTGTATTTATTTCATTAAAAGCAAGAAAATTGAAAATTTAAATATAATTTTTAAAGAAATTAGTTCTTAAATGAGTTTACATGGTTTTTCAAGAATTTTCTTCGCACTGTTTTGTAGCCTAGTGTTATTTTTACTGCTGCAAGTTGCAGTTGAAGTTGCGAGTTCAATTGGGGGCAAGCATAGGGGGCAGCTGACCAACTGATTGCCCACCGCTGTCTGTGTGCGTTTGTTTGTTTGCAATTGCTCTTTTACAGCTACTCAACACACACACATACATACACACACACTTTATGACTCAGTGCTGTGTCACAATTTCGAAATTGAATTCTTGTATCTAATCTAACATGGAATACAATTCAGGTATCGCGTCGCTACAAGCACTTCGATTGGCTGCACGAACGGCTGGCGGATAAATTCTGTCTGATACCCGTGCCCCCGTTGCCGGACAAACAGATCTCGGGCCGGTATGAGGAGCAATTCGTGGAGCATCGACGCGTACAGCTGCAGGAGTTCGTGGATTGGGTCTGCCGGCATCCGGTCATATCGAAATGCGAGGTGTGGTATCACTTCTTGACCTGCACGGACGAGAAGATCTGGAAGTCGGGCAAGCGGAAAGCCGAACGCGATCCGTACATGGGTGTCAACTACTGCCTGGCCATCTCGCCGCCGGACAAGAATCTGCTGCACTCGAAGGTGGATGCCCAGCTGGAGAGTGGGACACAGTTTATACACAGCATGGACATGGCCATACGCAATCTGAATAACATTTCCAACGACATGGCCAAGCGTTCGCTAACCCAGAGCAAAAAGGAATTCCAACGCATCGGCGACGGCCTCTCAGACCTGGCCAAATCGCTGAGCATCGACGAGCGGCGCGCGCCCACCCGGAACGGAGTGGCGCTGTCCGAGAGTGTGGGCCGCATCGGTGGCATTTATATTGGTATCGGTCAGCTCTTTGGCGATCAGCCCAAGCAGGATTGGATTCCCCTCTCCGATCGCCTGCATATATACAGGTGAGTCTGAGATATGCCAATGATACCTGTGTTACTCAATCCGTTCTTGGGTTTCCAGAGGTGTCTTGAACTGCTTTCCGGATATATTCTCGACGCACAAGGGCGCCATACAGAAGCGCAAGGATTGCGAACGCTCCACGGCCGAGGGCAAGATGAGCAATGCCCAGCTGCAGGACGTGAACCGACGCACAGACGTCGTCTCCTATACGGTGCTAGCCGAGCTGACCCACTTCAAGGCCGAGCGAGATACCCATCTGAAGCAAACGATTCGAGCGTTCATTGGCGAGCAGATCAAGTTCTACCAGGCCGTGGTGGCGCGACTGCAGGAAGCGCAGCGCCAAATTGAGTAGGCGAACAAATTCTCGGAGCTGGATATACTATATAGAAATATATATATCTATATATATACCGCGATATCACGTTCAATCGGCTGGGAGCACAAGCAAACACGTACACTAAATAAGCTGAACTCAACATTCGCACGCGCGCATTTCAAATGCTTTACACAAATCACGGAAACAATAACGAGAGCGGAACTCTTTTTAATTAAACTATAGAGCCTAATCCATAAGTGAAACAGTTGCGTATTTATACAAAGGATAACAAAATCTAACATTTATATACATACATATATACAAATATATCTATACACCGAAATTAAAATTATAAACATATATATATATATATATATATATATATATATATATATAAATACTATAAATATTTATAAACCTGCGAAGCAATGTAATTCTTGAGTTGGCCCAAAACTAATCCCTAATCTAAGCTCGAACTCTGTCAAATTGTATATATATAAATGATTCATTGATTTCTGTATTAAAGGCAAAGCTCGATAGATGACTCAAGCATATATATATATGTATATGTGGATATATACTTGATTAATCATTAATCTGGTTCTACTTATAACATTCTTCTGCTTATCCATGTGAGCTCATATTTCATATATATATACTCTTTGAACAGATCTGGCATACATTCTGTATGTCGCACCTTGAACGCTTGCAAGTTCCAGGCCAGAGTTCGGTTATTTATTGCCCATAAATATTTTCAAATTTAAATTAAAAATAGTATGTATACTAGTTTGATATATTCCACGCACATTAAACGCAGCCCTTAAACCCCATTAAAAACAAACTCAAATTTTTTATTTTTTTTTTTTGCTATTCTGTTGCCGTTATCAGCGAAATTCTCTAAAAGGTTTTTTTCCACTTTATTTTTCATGTTTTTGCTTTTGCCATTTTTCGTTTTGTTTTTATAAATTTTTTGTGATTTTCATTTTTGTTTTTTGTTACAAAAAAAACATAAACATAAACATATATATTTTTGATGTAAGATTGCACAATTTTTGTTTTTTAAGGGATTCATTTCGATATATAAATAATAAGCATAATAATAATAATAATAATAATAGAGGGATAAAAGAAAACCTTTCTTTTGTTGTTGTTAGCTTTGCTTATGCGGAATGAATATAAAAATTGTTGTTTCTGTTGCCTTTTAGCGCTGCGTTCTGAGGGACTCAAAGAGCTGGGAAAGGTACGGGAGGGGGTGGGCCCTGGGAGTAGGGATTGGGTCTCAGGGGTCCTACTAAGTGTAATACATCTAGATAAAAACGCTATATACACACACACTTGAGTTAATAATAATAATCATAATAATAATAATAATCATAATGATAATGATAATAATAATAATAATATAACGCAGCTTGGGTTAACAATAATACAATAATTAGGTTTACTTTTGTTTTTCTCTTGTTGTTGCTTTCTTTTGCCTCTGCTTCTTACTTGTCTCATCTACAATATTTTGTTTTTATTTTTTACTTTTTTAGTTTTTTTTTTTAACAAACTACCAATAACAAATTTTTACTAATTTTTTTTTTTTTAATATTTTTGTTTTTGTTTTTTCTTGTTTTGTTTTAATTATTGTTGCTTGCCTTGTTTACCTTGTTGTTGCTGTGTTGTTGTTTACTTTTAATATCTGTATATATATTAATTTAAGGATTTTGTGTACTCCTTAGCAATTCCTTGCGTTAAAATGGCCTATACGTACCGCCTCTATATTCCAAGTACAGTTACTATTATGTTATTATGCAGTTATTCCTATATGATTTATGTTATGTTAATATGCAAGTGTTTTACTTTGGGTTAAACGTTGTCCGTTGCTCGATTGCCGCCGGGCTAGGCCTCCGCCTAACCGTAATCGCCCGCGTACCGCCCGTGCTTGTTGCCGCTGCTGTTGCCGTGAACCGCAGCTGCAGCTGCAGCTGCTGCCGCCGCCTGTGCGGCCTTCTCGGCAAGCAGCGCGGCCTTTTGCTGCATGTACGGATTAAAGTGTTGCATGTACATGGAGGCAGCTGCTGCTGCAGCATAGTTGTTCGCATAGCTGTTGCTGCTGCGCTGATTGTTGCTGCTGCTGCCGCTGCTGTTGTTGTTGCTGCTGTTGCTGTTGGTATTGCTGCTGTGATTGTTCCAATGTTGCTGCTGCTGTTGTTGCTTGTGCTGCTGCTGCTGTTGTTGTTGCTGTTGATGTTGCTGCTGCTGTGATTGGTGTTGATGGTGTTGTTGCTGCTGTTGCTGTTGCCAGTAGCTTTGCTCTGTCATGTAGCCCGCATCAGCAGCAACAGCAGCAGCAGCGGCATCGTTCTTCTGATACAGATAAGAATTGAACAGCTGATGATTGCTTTGGAACATGTTCTCCATGGCAGCAGCAGCTGCTGCCGTTGGATAATTAAATTTGTTGCTATTATTGTGATTATTTTGATTGTTGGCTGCCGTTGCTGTCAATCCCTGTTGCTTCGCTGCTGTCGCTGTCGCTGCATGGTAATTGCAACCATTGCTGTTGTAATCCAGCTGTTGCTCCTCGTAGCTGTTGTTAGTGTTGTTGTGGTTATTGCTGGCTATATTTGCCGCCACTGCTGGCTCCTTGGGAGCCCGGCTTGACTGTCATTCGCCAGTTGCCGTCACCGTCGTCCACTGCCAAGGGCTATTGTAGCCCTGCTTTGGATTGCTGTTCGAAAGTTAAAGCGAATATCATTAATGATCGAATATATGTTGAAAATGTCCAACAGATATCTTGATAAGCTGTTAGAATGACTTAAGCTCGACGTAAATTTGTCAAACTCTTCTACTGTTTTGAATTTGTTTGAATTCAATTATCGATTAGCTAATAAAATAAAAAAATATCGAACTTTTGCACATCCTTGACATTAACCTAGTTCATGACCCAGTCAATCGTTTGTGTAGTTCATGAACTACTGACTTAATTGAATTATCGATTTAATCCGATTCAAAAATGAGCGAATGCAGGACTTGATAAATTTAAACTAAGATTCACATTTCGAATATTTACCTGCCAAAGAGTGGATGCCACAGCGCCGAGTTGGCATCTAGTCCAGCTGCGCCACCCGCTGCTGCAGCTGCGGCCGCAGCCTCTGCCAAGTGCTGCTGCTGCTGCACCTCGTGGGCCAACATGTTGCCCCGTTTGCGCTGCTGTTGCTGCTGCTGCAGCAGCTGTTGTTGTTGCAACTGTTGTTGCTGCTGCTGCTGTTGAGACTGCGACTGGGATTGCTTGGTGTGATCAACAGGGTTGTAGGTGACGCAGGCCTTGCTGCTGCGCAGCGTTCGCCCGGTATTCGCCTCCTTGGCCAACTCCAGCGCCGTTTGCTTCTGCATCGGATTGCGACGCAGTGCATCGAAGGGCACCTGCAGCAGTGACACCATATTGCTTTCGGGTTCCAGCAGATTGGATAAGGACTTGCAGGTGAGCCGTGGCTTGTGCTCTGCCGGCTGCTGCGCTGCAGGCGTTGTTGGAGTGGGCGTCGGAGGCGTGGCACTCGGAGCTGCTGTGGACGTTGCCTTTGGCAGCTGCTTGCTGAAGTCGGGTATGTGCAGGGGCGTGGCATCCACAGGATCGCGCCTAGCACGCTTATGCTCCAAATGCAGCTCCTGCGACTCCTTGGGCAGATGCTGCTGCTGCTGCTGCTGTTGGAGCAGCTTCTGCATGAACGCCAGCTCCATGGGATTGGAGAAGCCATTGAAGGCAGCCGAGGTGGGCTGCTGCTTGGCAGGCGTCTGATCCTCGCTGGCGCTAGACTTCTGCTTGAGGCAATGCTTGTACAGCTCGTCCAGATGCTGCAGCCCGAACTGGCTGTTGTACAAAGGGAGCAGATTGCTCATGAACTTGCGCTGCAATCCGAGTGGGTCCTTGAGGGTCTTGAAGAACTCCTGCGAGAGCTGGCCAAAGTAGGGCAGCCAGAGCATCTGCTGCAGCAACGCAAGTGTCGTGGCGTTCAGCTCCTGCGACATGCTCGAGTCGGCCGCTGGCGAGGATTGAGGCGCCGCAGCGGAGCTGGCCTTGGCAAGCAGCTGCGTGGGCGGCGGTGGAGCAGGTGGCGTTGCCTTCGGAGCAACTGCAGCAGCGTGTTTCAGCAGGCTGGGACTAGGACTGGGACTAGCAGCTGCCTTGCTGCTCGGTTGCAGTGCGAGCGGCAGCGGCGAGGCAGGGATGGCAGAGGCGGAAGCGGGCGCATGGGCAGGCAGAGCCTGCGCATCGCCCGGCTTCAGCGACTTGGATGATGATGAGGATTGCTCTGAATCGTTCTTGAGTATGGCCTCCAGCTGTTCCATGGTGACGACCAATATATTGGGATTCTGTATTATCTCTGGGTAGGCGAATGCCTCGGGCAGCCGCAACTCCGGCCTGGTGGTCAGCAGCAACGGAATCTCGCGAGCAGGCGAAGCCAGCACTGCTCCCAGGCGATCCTTTGGCACTAGTATGGGATCGGGCACCTTCCACTGGGGATTGTTCAGGAGCATCTTCAGCTGAGTCAATGCGTCCGGATCCTTGTCCATTTTGATGGGCTTCGAGCGCTTCTTTAGCGGCTCCGCTGCGTCCGTATCCTCATCGTCGATGACCACCGTGTGCAGCTTGTCCACGCCCCGCGTCGTCGTCGCCTTGCCCAGATCCATGGGCTCCGCCTGCTGTTGTTGCTGCTGCTGCTGTTGGGCGTTCCCGTTCAGCTTGAGGAACTGCTCGAATATCAGATGCTTGATCGTCTCGGAGGTGGTCTCCACCTCGGCTGGTATGCTCGTCGCTGGCATCGGCAGCAGCTCGGGATCGGGCGACTTCGACTTCAGTATATCCGAGCTGGAGGTCACCGCGCACTGACTGCGCGACTCCGAGGGCGGGCAGACCTCTTCGCGCTTCTTGTAGCTCAAATCCTTGGGCGTCTCGTCCGGCACAGTGATGGTCTCCAGCTGCTGGTGCTCCTTGTCGGGCAGCACAGTGGGCACGGCATCTGCCTCCGTCTCGGCTTCCGGCTGCTTGTCAAAGCTATCCATGCCCATGAAGAGCTCCCCATTGAGTCCTTCAATCTCGCCGGCCTCGTTGAAGGACAGGCACTTGGGTGCGTCGCTGCTGTCCATGCCCAAAATGCTGGGCAGCTCCTTGCCAGCCACCACGTCCGGCACGCAGAAGGAACTCAAGCCGGCCGCTCCGCCTGCTGTGCCCTGCTGCTGCTGCTCCATGAGATTATCCTCGCAGCCGCGCTGCACCAGCGATTCCAGCAGCTCGGCTCCGTTGCTGCCATTGTCGCTGCTGCAGTTTTGCAGCAGATCATCGGCATCGTCCAGCAGATCCTTCAGATGTTTACTGTTCGCTTCAAGGGTTGCCTGATCACCTGGAGCTGTCTCCAGCTCTCCCGCAGCCGTCTCCTCCTCAGCGAGTGGCACCTCAGCAGCTGCTGCGGCTGCAAGGGCTGCCCCAGCAGCTCCTTTGGGCAGAAACAGACCCGTCTTGGGGCACAGCTGCAGCTCCAGCGGCGCGGGCGTGGGCGTGCGGGATCGCGTCGGGGAACGGGAACGGGAGCGTGAGCGTGAGCTCTGATATGTGGGCGTATTGGCGTTACTGGTGTTGGTCTTCGTGGCCCTCGTCGAGGCATTCGTTTCGCTGTCGAGGAGCGCATCGAAGCAGACGTCCGTGGACAGGTGCTGCTCGGAGTGCTGCTGCTGCTGTTGATCCGATTCCTGCTCCTGCTGCTGGGGCGGCACAACAACAACAACATTCTCAATGACAGCCTGATCCTCTTGGTCCTGGTCTTGGCCTTGGCCCAGATCCTGATCCTGCTCCAGTTGCTGTCGCTGCTGCTGTTCCTGACCCACCACAGTCCACTCCGGCTGCTGCTCGACTGGCTCCTCCTCTTCCTCCTCCTCCTGCTCAATGGATTGTTGCTGCTGCAGTTGTTCGCGCTTGACCTTCAGCAAGGGCGCCGCCGCTGTGCTGTGGAAGAACTTGACAATGCGACTGGACGAGGCATCCGTGCGTGGCATGGAACGCCAGCCGTTCGTTGTCTTGGTCAGGCGTATGCGATTGCGTTTATCGTAGTCCTCGCAGCGCACCTCCACGATGCGCGTGTCGTCCTGCTTGACCCACAGGAATATGGGATTCACGCTGGGCGTTGTCGGAGTCGCAACTGCAGCTGGAGCTGGAGCTGGTGTTGGTATTGGTGTTGGAGTTGCTGCTGCCCGCTGAGCTGCTGGCGACAGTTGCTGGCTTTGGCTGAGCTGAGGCGTTGCTACTGCGGCGATTGTAGCCGGCGCAGCGGCAACTGTTGCTGCTGTTGTTGGGGCAGCTGCAACTGTTGCTGTTGCAGCTGCAATTGCTGTTGTTGCATTTGATGCTGTTTTGGTTTCAAGTTTCACAGTCGCCTTCGGCTGATCAGGTTCTAGCTCCAGCTGCTCCTGCTGTGGTTCTGGCTCCGGCTCGGGCTCTAGCTGTGGCTCCAGTTCCGGCTCTGGTTCCGGCACCGGCGCCGTCTCTATTGGCTTGGCTGCCGGCAGCTCCACACTGGCTGCCGCGCTGCACTTTGGTTCCGTTTTGATGTCGCGCAACAGATTCTTGTTGATGCGCGGCGTATTGGCCACCTTCAGGTGGCCGAACTTTTGCTTGGCGCGCGTGCTCCGGGCTCCGCCACGACCGCGTCGACGCCGCGACGGCTGCTCCTCGAACACCAGGAATATGTCGCGTGCGATTTTTCGGCGCTCGGATTTTCTGTGGCACACTGGAGGCGCTGCATCGAATTCCTGTTTGACGATGGCTGTAGCGGCGGCAACGGCAACGCCGCTGCTGCCCGCTGTTGTGCTGCTATCATCATGGTTACCGTTAGCCTTATCGCCGTTGTTGTTATTGTTGGTGTTGTTGCCAGTATTACCGTTAGCTACACATTCACTTGGCCTGCAAGTGTTCCTTGGCATTTTACGACCGGCCGCTGGTGCGCCACAATTGCCACAATAATTAATCTTCTACAACGATTGTCATTTTCTATTTTGCGTACATATATTGTTTAATTTTTTTTTGCTCTCTTTTTCCTTTTACACCGTATGCTCTTTTTCTTGCACTTGTTTCTTATTGGAATTTTTTTGTTACTCTTAGCTGGCCGTTCGTTTGCTTGGCGAGTCTTTACAGCAGTTGCACATTATTCTCTGGCATCTCTTGCATTTTGTGCCTTGTTCCAGCTGCGTTCCTAATTTAGTTAACTATCTTCACTTTATATGCTTTGCCTGTGCAGCTATGCGCTGTGTGTTTTACGTTGACAAAATCAATGAATTTTGTATATGTACTACCTTTGCAGCAGTGTGACCGTACTTCTTGTGGTATCGATATCGATACTTTGAACACCGCCTAAAGGCGCCAAATATTTCATTTGAATTCGGACTTCATTAGCATATGCAAATTTTGCCTAAATTTGTTTAGCGATTGTTACTGGCTTTTCTTAAGATAGTTTTATTTTTTTTTAATTTTTTTTTTTGTTGCTAGTTTAATAAAATGTGTACTAGTTAAAAGAAAATGTAGTTATATTAAGCGCCTGCAACAATTAATCTTAAAAACAATTATAATAGCATTTAAAGCTAATCTTATTTGTAACGCTATTCCTTATCATAAATATTAATATTAATATTATAAAATAATACATGTAATATAAGAAATTATATTTTTAAATGAAAAAGTTCAGTTGAAATAATAGAAATTTTATTTCAATAAATCCATATACATAATTCCATGAATGTTTCTTGAATTATTGATTCTTTTCTGAAATGATTTATAAATATGAATTAAATTGTTAATCACTAAAGGAATGCCCGTTTTACTAATAAGAAAACGATAGGTTAATCAGGCAAAGAGAATCGATACATCGATTTACATCTTACACACCCACTACCATCGCTAGTCTTATCTTTGTTGTTGCGCTGCATGGACGTGATTATTTTTCGTTCTTGGCTCGGATCGCCGCTGTGCTCTTTATAATATTTCTAATTTCTTCTGTAATACATATGCATATATATATGTATCAGCAGTGCGCAGTGATATAAGTAAAAAATAGTATAAAATTGCATGCATAAAATACGTATGTATACGAGTGCATAAGTGAGTGTGTGAGTGTGATATAGAAGTAGAATAAGTACAAAATGGATGCGAGCAGCGACGAAACCTTCCAGCAACAACATCAACAACAGCAACAGCAACAATACGAGCACAGCTGGAAGTCATCGAATCACGGAAATTCCTTATCAGACAGTAGGGATTATGATACAAACTCGACGCGCACTTCGCTAACGGGCTCCCCGCCCATCACGCTGGACTTTGACGGGTTCGAGGACAAGGCGCTGCTGGCATCGCTGCTGGCGCCCAAGCTGGATGCGGACGTTGGCAGCGGCAGCGGCAGTAGCAGCAGCAGCGGCAGTAGCAGCAGCAGCGGCAGCATTTACAGCCATGCGGCTGGGGAGCAACAGGTGCTGCAACCATTAGGCATAAGTTTAACACTTGAGGCGGACAATGCAGTCACAACAACAACAACAACCACAACGTACACATTGCTGCAGGAGACAACAGACAACAACATTGACATAGCTGACGATGCGATATTCACACTAAGTGCACCCCTGTTGCTAACCAGCACCACCACAACCACCACCAACAACCACAACAACAATACCACCACAACCTCATCCATACATACACCGACACCAACACATACACCCACACCCATTGCCATGCCCATACGATCAGAGAACGCAGCAGCTGTCGGCGCATACAATGTGGACGATATTTGCTTCACGCTGGAGTATCAGTTTCAAAATCAAGAGCTCGTTCAGGTGCAGCCACCCACAGTGGTGTCCTTCAGCATGGTGCCAGCCATTGAAGATCCTTCGACAGCAGCAAGCAGTGACAGCAACAACAACAACAACAACTCAACACCAAATGCATCAAGTTCTACTCCTACTACTATTTCTACTGCATATTTCACTGTCGGGACGAGGTAGTAAGCTCTGGCAGCCACCCCCTTTGCATGCACGGCAACACTGTTTCTGTTGTTGTTTACGCTTATCGATTATCGATTTTGCCTTTGCCTCTGTACTGCATGCTAGCACTAACTATAGTTAGCGATGATAGTTATTGTAGTTTTATATTTTTAATGCTCGTGTGAGTGGCATTTGAATGTTGCCAGGTGTGTGCACTTCAGCCAGAATTTCCCTTGCTTTCTGCTGCTGACCCCCGCCCATGGCTAAATTTTCCACCGCCCACACAAATGTGCCGCGCTGCTGCATGTTTCTATCGTCTGCTTAGAATGTGACGTGCCGCCAGCCCATACACATACATTGTATCCATCTATCCTTGTCTATCTCTCGCGATTCTATTTCAAAACTAATTAGACTCAAAAGGCAGCCGTAAAAAGCAAGCATCTATCTTCCCCGGCCCTTTCCTCATCAATTTTGGCAAATTTCAACAATTCCAATGTCCACTTATTACAACGCGCGTTCGTTAAGTGTCCGAAATGCTTGCAAGTTGTTTGCTAATTGCCTGATTTGTGTTCCGCCGGTGTTCGTCCACCTCTAATGCATACGAATACACAAACACACACACACACACATGCATGTACTCTATGCTTGTAACGGCTTTCTGCTGCTGATGCTGCCGCGACGGAGGCGTTGCAATCGCCTTCTGCGATGATTGTTTGTTTGGTCTAAAAATAATTATGCCGATGAACGCATTTAGATATTCCCCCCACTACAAAACACGCACACAGCTGCATATATACATCAATATATATACTATAGACATATATATAATTTTGTGTATACATACTTGAGTAGAAAAACAACAACAACAACCAATGTTTTTTCTCATACTCATTCACACTATCCGCAAATGAGCCGCTTTCCAATTGGACTGACCATTGTGAAATTCAAATCCAGAATATTCCATCAAATTAAGAGAATGATGTAAAAAAAGACAGACTTTCGCATCAATTCTAGCTTTTATTTTATAAACATACATATATACATATATTAAAAATCAAGCTTATAAATCAGTGGAGCAATGTTTGCATTTCTTATCAGCATTCGTTAGCAGTTAAGACACTTGTTCTGATTGGCGCACAATCGTTGTTCTTGGTAACTTTTCCATAGGCTTACAGTTTGTTGATTTAATTTCAGTTAAGATTGTATTTAATATCTGCAGAAATTGCGTTTTGATACACTTTGGCATATTATAATAAATGGGCTCTTCATTTACATTTAAAAACTTGAATATTCCAATTAGATCTCAGATGTTAATTTCGATTGGGAAATTTCCACTGGCATATTTTACGCTAGTTAATATGAAAATTGATTTAATATTTTAAAACATCTTTTTATATTTTTAGAGTACATCAAATTCTAATTGAATATTTATCGATATTTGTAGTATTTTTATTGCCTCGCCTGATTGGCCATTTGCGTGTGCAATTTCAGCAGTTCCAATTGGATACATGCATACAGCTTGACCAGTTCCAATTTGCGATCCCAGTGGGAGCATAATTTTAAATGATTTTTAATGACGTGGTTAGCCTTAGCTTTTGTAGTTGTTTTCATTTTTAGTACAATAATAATCATTTCATATATATATACATTTATCTTTTCCTTTTTCATATTTTTTGTTGTTGTCGCTTAGAGCCGTTCGACCCTCTACGTCTACGTCTGCGTCGCGCTATTTTTATCACTATGAGTGTTCCACCTCAATCATATTTCTCATTTTTCAGCACTTGCGATTAGGGCAGGTTGTGAAAGGGGCAGGCAGAGCACCTAGCGAGAGAAAGAGAGAGTGGGAGAGAGTGAACGTGAGAGGGGAGGTCACCAGCTGTGTCCGTGACAGGGACAGCGATTGGCATCCGAGAGTGTGGGCAGTGGGCCAGAGAGCAGGGAGTGGGACAGGGAACGGGGCAATCCGCTGCGCGCGCTGCCCGTCAGTCACGCCCCCACATTAATTTCTCAAATTCAATATTGTTTTATTGTTGTTTTCTTTTGGCTTTTCCTTTATAGTTTTTCTTTTCTATTTTTTTGTGTATATTTCGTGTTTGACCATGACAATATTAAATATGAATTAATCAGCTTATTAAAGCTCTAAGGCGTTTCCAGCTCAACTAATCTTGTTTGCCTTTGCTATGTTTGTGTTCTTTGTTTTGATTGATTGATGTTTCTGCTTTGCCTGTTGTCAACTGTTTTAATTAATGAATTTGTTTCATTGTTTTCCACTCTTATTGTTGCGCCCTAACCTCACTAAATTTATATACACATAAACATATATGCCATTAATTTGCATGTACAGTGATTGCTCGCAAATAGCAACCTTACGTCTTTTCAAACTAAAATTTAAAACTTAACGAAAATCGTTTTCAGTAGTGAACTAGTAAAATAACTTAATCGAACCAGTATTCTTGTTGAGTCTGCAGCCCTGGCTAGTAAGCTCGAATTCAATTTGTAATGAGGATTACAGCTTAAGAACTAATTTTAAATATTTATCGAACCATGAACTATATCAGCGACAGTACTATTTGCAGCCCTGGTCTATAAGCTTGATTTTAAATTAAATGAATTTGCCAATCTAAAGAGTTAAAGAAAGTAATGAAAGTTGACTTTGCGAGCGATCACTGTATGTATGTATATGTTTAATGCGCTTATGAATATACATGTATGTACATATATATCAAGATATATATACACATACATATATATATTTTTATATATCGCGATTTTAACGGCCCACTGACACAAATTAAACGCAGCAGCTCGCCCGACGCATTTCTTTTTGTTTGTTTCCAACTGGCGAGCGATGTACATAGAAACACACGCACACACTTATACACACAGAGAAAGAGAGAAGAGAAGAGAAGAGAGTGGGAGAGAGACATATAGAGATATATAACCGAACGATCTTGCAGCTTTATCGAAGAGCAAACGGAGCCCGATGAGGAGGATGAGCTGGCTCACTGCATCCATCCGGGCGCTCTGCACAAGGACACCGACGAGGATCACCTGATGGCGATGGCGTACGAGGTACTCAGCCCCCATTCCATGCACAGCCACGCCCATGCCAAACTGACACACGCACACACACAGTCGCAAATGTGTTGTTGAACTAATTTTTTGTAACTCCGCTTGTAGCTATAGAAAAAAGAACTTCTTAATCCTAGAGCTAAAGTCAGCAGGCGGGCAGGAGCAGGCGCTCCACTGCCCCGCCCACTTAATCAACTGCTAGTCGTCTAATGCAAATTGTTAACATTGTTCGCAATAAAAAAAGAAAAGCAATCAACTCGGTGCGTAGTTATAGCTAAAAAGAACTCCCTTCGACACCTGACACAATCCATTCCAAAAACTCATCCAAAAAGCATCGATAAACAAATTCCTTACACACATCGCATGTACTTAATCCTTATAAATATATTATTTATTGATCCGACTTACGACTTTTACATCAAGTATACATAACTAGCTAACGACCTAAAGACGACTTTGTACATAGTTTTTTTACATAATGATCATCTAAACTAAGTGGTTCGCATTGCTAATATATGATATCTATTTGAATTCCAACTCGCAGAGCTCCGATGAAGCTCTCAGCCGATACAAATGCAACTATGAGAATTGTTATCGCAGCTACAGCACAATCGGAAATCTGCGCACACATTTAAAGACACACACAGGTAAGTCGATCTATATATATTTCTTATATAACAGTTTAAAATCTGCTAATCAATCAACTCTATAGTAAACAAAGTATAAAAGCAGACTGTCTACAACGATAACATGTTATCAATATCGATAACAAATTGTATCACGTTGTTGATAAACATCTAATTTGATAATCTAATAGGAATCGTTCAACAATACATTGACTCCTTTAAGCTGGCTTTAATACATCGATAGCATGTACATTTACATAAATATCGATATTTAATAAAGTCAGGATTAGACCTTCTCTAGTAATATTTAGTTTATAAATTTGTACTTTGTGCTTGTGCATTTTTCACCAACGTATTAGCGAAGTTGAGCAGTTCCAATTGTATATCCGCGCGAGCATTGGCCTCCACGCGGCTCAGTATGCTCTCGAGGTATTTGTAGAAGGGATCGTGTGGCGGTTCTGCTTGGATTGCATTGCCTGTCTGCTCGCTGAGCTTCTGCTCCAGCACGTTCTGCAGCACGCCCATGACTTTGTGGAACTTCTCCTGCGCCAGCTGCAGTCCCAGTGGCAGCTGTTGCTGTTCTTCTGTGCCGGAAGCTTCGCTTAGGGCATCGTCCATATGGCAGGCTTCAAAGATTGGCGCTTGGGCATCCAACTCGCTGGAGTAGTCATCATTTGTATCGTCATTCTTAAGGCTGAGCAGCTGTTGACTAGTTAAGTCCTTATCTGTCTCATAGGTATTTTGTTGATCAATCCCATAGCTGCAAGATATGGATATATAACTGAATGGAGTAGGAAACTTAACTTAAATCCTTACCGGCCGCCTCGTAGTTTGATGTGGGTCAGCAGAAAATTGAGCTTCTTGTAGTAGATCCAGCTGCTGGACTTTGTTTGTGTCTCAATGCATTTATTATACTCCCGCACGAAACGATCGCGCAGCGTTTTCCAGCGACTTTGACTTTGCTTAACTGAAAATGCATAAATAAATATATTTATATTTATTTACATATATAATTTTGTCACTTGCCTGGCAAACCGCATTCAATCGAGACTTGCACCCAGGCATTATGTCTTTTATGCCGTTGACGAAAATCGTGTGATTTGTTATACAAGCACACATGGTTCTTAACGCTTTTGATTAGTTTCTCTTCATAGTCAACCATTATTTGTTTTTTAGTATTTCAAATCGCTTGCTTTTGTTAATTTTCATGCGTTCGTGCGCCTCGTCTTGTACGCAAACAGTTGTTCGCCGTTGCAACGTTAAACAGCACTGGCGTGCACAGTGACAGGCGTGTTATGCGTGCAAACGGTGGCTGTGACGTCATTGCAATGAACAAGTTGAGCTAGTAAATATTGTAAATGCAATAAAAAAAAACTGTTTATGATTTTATTTGTAATATATTTATGTTCATTTAAACTACTTAAATTAATTGTTAGCTGATTTTTGTATACGAGCTGCAAAGCAACCTTCTTTTTGTTCCATCTGTTTACATTTTGGTTATCGATAAATGGCAGGCACGAACAATTTTAGACCAAGTTTGCCAACACTGACTGACAACGCGTACTTTGTGTTCCGTCGCCGTTGACTCTGAGCGAGCGCGCAATATTTGACTGAATAAATGTTACATTGTTATTAACTCAGTGCTTATTTGTCATTTACAGGTGATTACAGTTTCAAGTGCACGGAGGAGGGCTGCAACAAAGCATTTCTCACCTCATACAGCCTGAAGATCCACGTACGTGTCCACACAAAGGTAAAGCCCTACGAGTGCGAGGTGAGCGGCTGTGATAAGGCCTTCAATACAAGATACAGGTGACCAATAAAATCTATACACATATATATACATATATTTATAGCTAATCAGTATTTATTTATATATTTGATCAGATTGCACGCCCACTTGCGTCTGCACAATGGCGAGACATTTAATTGTGAAATGTGCCAAAAGTGTTTTACGACCCTCAGCGATCTGAAGAAGCATATGCGCACCCACACCCAGGAGCGGCCCTACAAGTGCCCTGAGGACGACTGCGGCAAAGCCTTCACGGCGTCACACCATTTGAAGACGCATCGGCGCACGCACACGGGCGAGAAGCCGTATCCCTGTCAGGAGGACAGCTGCCAGAAGTCCTTCAGCACCTCGCACAGCCTCAAGTCGCACAAGAAGACGCACCAGCGGCAGCTGCTCAACAAGAGCAAGAAGAAAACCAAGCGGACAGCCCTCAAGTTGCTCCAGGAGCAGCAGCAGCAGGGACAGCAGCAGCAACAGCTCGAGGAGCAACTGGAACTGGAGCGGGAGTCGGAGGCAGACATGGTGCTGTTCAATCCGGGCAGTCAGAGCTCGGAGACGACGAGCAACGACAGCGGCGTGGTGCTGCAGCAGTTGTCCAATGTGTTCATGTTGCCCGAGACGTCGCAGGCATATCCTTTGTCCTATGCCGCCGAGGAGGAGATTCCCAGTCCCTGGATAGACGCGGGCGTGCTCGCCTCGAAACCCATCATGGCCCGGGCACCGTTGACCGATGCCTGTGTGGTGCTGCCCACCGAAATGCCCAGCTTTGTGGATCTGAAGCCGAGCTTTGGCAACGCCATCAGCGGCCAGATGGAGGAGCTGGCCATGCCACCGCCAGCCCCCTTGGACGTGGAGATGTTGAGTGGCGGCAACCAGCAGCAAACCGACAGCGTGGAAACGCTGCCCACGCTCGAGCTGAATCCGCAGAACATCGAGGAGCTGCTCAAGGACGACAGCTATGACAACGACGAGGACATGGAGACGGAATCCCTGCTCAACGACATACTCATGACCATCGACAACAACAGCGCGCTACTCCAGGCGACCCTCCAGCAGGCTGCCCAGGTGCCCAGCGATGCCTCCGGCCTGCTCGAGCTGGACATCAGGGACAACAAGCCGACGCTCAAGCAGATCACAGCAGATGCGGGCATCTGCAATTGCACCAACTGCAAGTGTGACCAGACCAAGAGCTGCCATGGCGGCGACTGTGGCAGCGGCTGTGGTGGCACGGCCACAGCCACAGCCACGCCTACACCTACGCCCACATCCACAGCCACTCCAAAGCCCAAGCCCGTGACAACAACCACAGCGAGCGCAACGAACAGCGGCAAGCGGATCTGCGGCAGCTCCTCGGTGTCCAGCAAAAAAGTGAGTAAACGCCAAGCGGAAATGAATCAAAACATCGAGGATGTTGCTTTGCTGCTCCAGAATCTGGCTTCCATGAGCGGCGGCGGCGGTGGCGGTTGTGGCAAGCCCAAGCCAACGCCAGCGGCAGCCAGCGTTTGTGGCTGTGCGCCTAGTGGCGGAGGTGGTGCAGGTGGTTGCTGTGCTGCACCAGCTCCACCTCCTCCCCCTACTACCGGCTGCTGTGGCAGCAAGCCGGCCATGCCCATGCCCAGTGGCGGCGGCTGCTGCAGTCCCGCGCCGCCCGTTGCCAGCGCCGGCTGCTGCTCCGCCAAGCCGCTGCCGCCGCCGGCCATCACAAACAGCAGCGGCAGCAGCTCGGCCTGCACCTGCAAAAGCCCGGCGGAGGGCGTGGCCAATGGCTGTTGCGTTGTCATCTGCATGAAGACGCTGCAAGCTTTGCGCAAAGTGCTCACGCGCCGGAACCTCAATCTAATGCTTTGCCCGCAGCAGAACTAAAACCAAAAACCAGAAGCAACAGAACAACAACAACAACTTTTGCTACAGCAACAACAACAGCAACAACAACAAGCTACAATTGCAGCTGAAATCCAAAATGGAAAAAAAGCTTTAAATGTATATATAATAAAGTATAAAGAAAGTATTGTATTCGTGCCTGTGAGAAAGTATTCCATGTAAAAACCAAAACCAAACGAAATTTAATTTTGTTATTTGTTGTTGTTAATTTGTTAAATAAAACCAAAATAACACTTAAAAGAAAAGCCGCAAAAACTAAAAATTATATTCTAAAATATTATGTTATATGCTTTTATCTAACGCTAAGATTTGTTTTGTTTTTTATGAAGTAAACAAAAATATTTAACATTTGTATAAAAGATATTTAAAAACAAAAACAAATATGTATAATAGTAATAGCAGAGGCATATCTATATGCATATGTTAGCGATAACAGTCTGTTAAGGCAACGAACTGCTCCTGCTCTGTTATTCAATTGTTTACAGTTTGATTTACGCTTGCCATTGGAATAGCATTAGTGAGCTTGTAAAAATATCAAAATGGCTGGCTTGCCAGTGCTCACTTGAAGAGAGAGGGAGACAAAGCTAGTCAGCGTCTATTAACAGTGCACTGTTGCAGCGCGCAGTGCCAGCCAGGAGCTATCTGCTGTTTCTGATTGTGAGCGAGATGGCTGCTGTGGCTCTGCAGACAGGCCTGTTATGCAGTTAGAGATGGACACTTGTGGCGATCAAATTGATCGATTGAAATTTTACTTAATATCAACTGCTTTTTGAATTAAAGCCAATTTAAAAAATAAATAAAATACATATTTGATCCTTTTGCAATTTGAGCTTAACTAAAACAAAAATGCTTTAAAATCAAAATCAATTACTTTTACTATATATTGTATAAAAAATAACTATATAAATGTGTATATCCGCATATATAAATAATCATATTTTAAAGCTGGCTCCTGATGTAAAAAGCCGAATAAAACAAAAATGTTTAATGTTTATATATTTTTTATTAATTAATTATAATTGTTATTGTTGTTTCCTTTGTGCAGTTCGCTACGGAATGCAGTTTTTCTTTGTTTAATTTAATTTGATTGAAACTAAACTCTAACTGAGAAACATATTTCTCGTGCTCTAATATATATGTATTTATATATATATTTGTGGATGTTTCTCTGTCTATCTCTATCTAATCCTCGCCAGCTGGTATGGCTTCCTCTAGACGTCGCACGAACTTAACACGCAGCTCCGTCACATTGTCACCCTTCAGTTGATCCTGCAAATGAAACAAAAGCGAAAAAAGTTGCCTTGAAGGAGCAGCAACCACAAAGTATTCCACACACGCGCACGCACACACACACACACATAGTGAAGGATCTCTAGAGCGAACATAAAAGACTGTTAAAACAACATTCAATTAACTTAACAGTAGCTGTTAAAGCCAGCTGCTGTTCGCTTTAACAGCTGCTGTTGAAGGCCTCTGCTGTTCGCTTTAGAAGAACTTTCACTGTACACACTGACTGTGAATGTTATTTAAACTATGTTATACTATATAATGTTAATGTTAAACTACATAAACTATCATCACATATCTGTACCTGCACGAACCAGCTCTGCACCTCCAGCTGGACCATCTCGAGGGCGCCGCGTATGCAGCCGCTGAGTATGGCGCTGTAGCGCAGGTTGCTCAGATCGCTGGGCAGCTCGACGAACTCGGTCAGCGGATTCGTGTCGAAGAGCAGCGAGAACTCATCAGAGGCGGCCGACCAATTGGATATGGTGGGCTGTACGTTCAGATAGATGCGAAAGGCTTGCTGTATGCGATCCGCCGTCTCTCGCATCTCTAGGCAGCGAGGGGCCGAGGTCCTGGCCAGGAAGTCCTCGATCAGGCGTATGCCCATGTTGTAGCCGATCCGCTCCAGCTGCTTATTCACATCATCCACGTTTTCGAAGTCGCGCAGCATCTGTGTGACCAGTGCGCCATATGTTAACGTCAGGAACTCCGAGTTCTATACAAAAATGTATGTGTGAGTGTGTGTGTGTGCGTGTACAGAGAAAGAGAAGAAATAAAATCGTTGCAGACACTGTTCACACTGTCTATATCTAAGGCTAAAACATGTTTTATTTCGCTAATAATCGAGTTGTCCCAACCTTACAGCAAGCCGCTGTTAAGTTAACAGCGCAAGAGATAACCTTTTTACAGTGCTGTTAACTTAACAGCGTGGCTCACTCTTAGCATTTCCGTTAGCTTAACAGAGTAGTTTTGTTCTCTTTACATATGCACAAATCTAAAAAATAAACATTTATTTTCCACTTGTCCTGAGGCTTAGCTTTACGACTTAACATTACATCTAAATAACTATATAAAGTTTACAGAACTATGTTAGGGGGGAAGGGGGGCTGGTAAGTGCTATCTACAGTATAAAGTCGAAGCATCGGCTATTCCGTCTTGATGGCCGTGATGGTTATGCTCGGCGTTTGGTGTGGTGCGATCAGCTTGGGTGGTGCACGCGCTGTGCCACGGCTGAGGGTTGCGCCGCCACTCGCCGACAACGACATGCCGATCTGATCCATGCCGGACGAGTCACCCTTCTCCTGGGCGGAGTGAAAGCGTCCGCCCTCGCCGCGCGCCCGATTCATGGCATGCCGATGCCGAGATTCATGCAGATATTTGCAGCGCTCCTTGGGTATGCGCGACTCTAGCTTGGCACGCGCCTGCCGCCGGATCAGGATGCGCTTATACTGCTTGGCATTCACATAGAGCGGCTCCTCGTCCGGCTCCCCCTTGGAGTTCTCGTCCTCCTCGCTGTTTGTATTCGTGCCCGTGGTGCTTGTGCTCACATCCGCACTGCTCGCATTGCTGGCACCACCGCCACCACCACCAACACCGCCAGTGACTGTCGCTCCCTGCAGCTGCACCTGGACTTGTGCCTGCTGCTGTTGTTGTTGCTGCTGCTGCTGTTGTTGTTGCTGTTGTGCATTGTTGGTGGCCTGGACCTGGGCCTGGGCATTGGCAGCAACGGCTGCTGCGGCGTTGACCGCCGTCATTTGTGGGAGCATGATAATCTGCTGGCCGGCTCCGGGCGCCGCTTGGTTGGCATTGGGCGCCGCTGTTATCTGCACCAATTGGCCATTGATGTTGAGGTAGTGCGGCGCGGGCTGAGCTGCCACGGCAGCTGCTGCTGCCGCCGCGGCATTCGGATCGAGGGATGTGATCGTGGGCGTTTGATAGAATATTGTCTGGCCGTCGGGCAGCTGCATCACTTGCATCTGTGGCTGCTGTTGCGCCTGTAGCATGATCTGATTCGCTTGCAGTGGTATCAGCTGCGGCTGCAGGGTAGCTGCAGCTCCGCCTGCCTGAGCCTGTGCCTGCGGCTGTCCGATTATGATCTGGCCGCCAGCTGTCGACAGCAGCGGCATGGGTATCACTTGAATTGGCTGTCCAACTGTTGCCGTTCCCGCGTTTACGGTCGCATTGTTGGCATTTGTGTTGTTCGTGTTGTTTGCATTGTTGTTGCTGTTGTTGTTGCCGTTGGCGTTGGTATTGTTGCTCATTCTTGTTGTTGCTGGTGCTGCTGTACGGTTACTGCTAAAATGGTTATCCATAGCGCGCAGGTTGCGCTATTTTGTTTCGCTTGCGTTTCCCTCTCACACGCCCTCACTTACTGCAAAAGCGAATGTGAAGCCGATTTTGAGGGTGGGTGGCACTTCAAATGGTTCGGTTCTTAAGACTACGACCAAAAACAAGTAACTAATCTTACAGGCTAGTAACCGTGAGTGTTCTGGCTTCTATTCGGCTTTCAGCTTACTTACCACTTTCTTGGCGTCCAATCTGGAGGCTTGTCGGGACATTTTGTGATGGTTTAATTTTTAAAAAATGCTACAAATTTCGTGAAAAACTTTTTTCTTCAGTGGTGGGTGTTCTGCACATGAGACTCTATGGCGATACTATATTATGTTATCGATAGATGGTGGTCGAAATCACGGCTGCGACGAATGGTACATTTGTACCAACTTTGGTACATAGTTATTTAATTTATTTTTTAAACGTGATTTATTTATTCGATATTCTATTATTTAAAAAAAATGCTATGTAAATTATGTGCTAAATTGAAAAATATGTAATTAAATATTTATTTATTGTTAGACACCCAATTTTTAAGCTAGTGGTAGCCCTGATTGCCACGCGATAGTCAAAACAAACACAATATTTATCGATTAACCTTATTTGTCGTTATGATAACAACAATCCAAGTCCAAAGTACACAAAGAACCGCAGTTGGCTAATTGCGAATTTAATTGGGCAGGAAGATGGCTTCAACTGGACTGCTGGTAGTGTCCAACATCAAGCAACTGGGAAAATCATTGCGAAGCATTGAGAAATACGTGAACTCGCTGTACATACACCTAAATGTAGCAGGCTCCATGCAATCAACCGCGTCACCAGCTTGGGGTCGGCTTATATCACAGTTGTACGCCGACAGCAGCAGCTATGTGGGCAACAAAGTAGACTTGCGCGTCCTGGTGGCACCGCTCAAGGAGCACTCAGCGGTGGGCAAGCTGTCCCTGCGCAAACCTGTTGATATGATATTCTCGGACGCGCATCAACCGGAGCTATGCGACAGGCTGCGCAACGCTCTAAACATAAGCCAGCCCACGATCTTTCTGAATGAGGACAACAGCTGCGATTTCCGGCTACTGGAAGCCGATGTCAATCAGAAGGCTTACTCCACAGTTGTGCTGGGCGGCACCTTCGATCGCATCCACATTGGCCACAAGATATTCCTCACGCAGGCCGTGCTACGCGCCTGCAAGCGGCTCGTAGTGGGCGTCACAACGGCTGCCATGACTAAAGGTAAACTAAGATGATTCAGCACATCTGTTTTCTTATCGCTAATCAATTTCGTTGATTATATATAGGGAAAATATTGCCAGAGCTCATATTGCCCGTGGAGCAGCGAATTGCGGAGCTACGCGAGTTCCTATTGGACATAGATAACACGCTGCAATATGATATCGTGCCCATTGACGATCCGTTCGGGCCGACACAGCATGATCCCGATATGGATATGATTGTGGTCAGTGCCGAGACGCTGCGTGGCGGTCAAAAGGTCAACGAGATCCGGGCCTCCAAGCAGCTGCGCCAACTGGACATTTTCGCCATTGATATTGTGGAGAGCAACGTGACCGATGGCATACACGAGTCGAAGGTCAGCTCCAGCAACACACGCATTGATCTGCTGGGCACGCGCTGGCGACAGCCGGAGGTAGGCTCGGATTCCACCTAATTTGGCAGATCCATAAACAGTTTTTAATCTTCTTCAGCCACGCCCCCAACTGCCTGCACGTCCGTATATCATAGGACTCACAGGCGGCATTGCGTCGGGCAAGAGCAAAATGGCTGAGCGTCTGGGCACGATGGGCGCCCACGTGATCGACTGTGACAAGGTGGCGCACGATGTCTACGAGCCCGGGCAGGCGTGCTACGAGAAAATAGTCGAGCATTTCGGACAGGGAATACTCTCGGCTGATGGCCGCATCGATCGCACCAAGCTGGGGCCACTGGTCTTCGCCAATGTGAAGGAGTTGGAAACGTTAAATTCCATTGTGTGGCCAGAGCTGATAGTGGAGGTGAACAGACGCCTCGAGGTGCTGCGTGCTGCAGCGCAGGTGCCCAAGGTGGTGGTGCTGGAGGCAGCGGTGCTGCTGAAGGCGGGCTGGGAGCATCACTGCCACGAGGTGTGGTCAATGATAGTGCCACCCGATGAGGCCGTTCGGCGCATCATAGAGCGCAACAATCTGAGTGAAACAGAAGCTCGCAATCGGCTGTCCAGCCAGGTGACGAACGCGGATATTGTGGCCAAGTCCCAAGTGATCTTTAGCTCCCAGTGGGACTATGATTTCACCCAGTTGCAGGCGGAGCGGGCTTGGGAAATGCTCAACAAGGAGCTGGATGGTCGAGCCCTGAGTAATCTGTGATCAAAGGAGGAGGATATTAATTGCCAACTTGATTTGATTTATTTGTTAATTGTCCATTGTTAATGCATTTCTTTTAGTTATGGTTTAATGCCTAATTTTAAGTTGAAAGTACAAGGGGAGCAATCACTAAAACCTCAATTTGAATGCCAGGTCTAGTGACTTTCGCCTTTCTTGCCAGAGACACGCTTGAAGTCCGTCATCTTGGTTGTAATGATGGGGGAGCCAATGAAGCCAATGTAATCAATTTGAGTGATGTCGCCGCCCGACTGATTGTTCTTCACGTAGATCTGGATGTTTTGCACATTCTGGAATTTCACATAGCGCAGATTGACCGGATTGCCCTTCTCCAGCTCCTTCTCACCCAAGCTACAAGTGGATTGTGATTAATAAATCGTATTGGATTGAATTATCTGTGCTCTACTCACGTCAGATCCTGCACGCTGCTCATGGATTCGGCCATGTCAAAGTCAATGGTGCGTGGCTGATTGATGAACAGCTTCACCTCCTTGGGGCCCAGTTGTGGGGGTGCCTTGAACTTAAGCGAATGTATCTTGACAGCTTGGTTGAATGTTATCGACATGATGAGCTGCTCGTCGCAGTCTGACTGCAAGAAGCCGCCGGCCGAGGCGAGAGCGTGCTTCAAGTTGTGGTCATCGGATTCGTTCAGGCATTCGCATTCCTGCTTCGAGATGAACGTGTTCAGCTCCATCTGTACGGATGAGTCATTCAAATAATAAATTTCTTAAATGGACATGCGCACATGCACTACTAACCAATCCTTGGCCATAGTCCTCGCCAGCCTCCTCGGCAATGCCCGTGCCAATGTGCTCCTCTATTTTCGCCTCCAAACCCATTATATCAGCGCCTTGAATACGATCGATTTTGGTCCTGTTCCTATAGAATATGAATGTTGGCATAGCAGAAACCCCCTGGCCAGCTGCGGTGTCCTGGCATTTGTCCACATCCACTTTGAGGAATATGGCTTTAGGATATTTAGTGGGAAACGTGTCAAAGATGGGCGCAATCCTTTGACAGGGCCCGCACCATGTTGCCGTAAAATCAACAACAACCAGACGAATGCCCGCTTGGGATAGCTCCGCTTGAAAATGTGATTCGTCGTTTATTACACGTACTGCCATGTTTACTTTTCAAATAGAATAAAATGCGAAATGACTGGCAGGTTTTTACGAAAAGCAAAAATGAATATGCTCGATTTATCGAGTCTGGCAGCCCTATTGGAAAACCTATCGATAAATTGCAAATTGCAAACGCTCCAGCTCTAAATATGGCGTCCGAATAAAAAGTAAGAAGAAGGGTGCTGCTGATAAAAATTCTGTGCGGTCGCCGCAAAAAGTGATGAATTGTTTGTTAAAAGTTATGATTATTTAAGCGTTACTCTTTACAAAATACTTAGTTCGTAAACAAATACTAAACTGAAAACAATGGATGCTCAACCGCCAAGAGGTACGTACACAAATTATTTGCCAAAACACACACACACAAACGCACGTTCCGGAGCTCAGCTAAAAAAAACTTTGTGAACTTATTAACTGTTCCGCAGATGCAAGTTTACGCAATATAATAGACAAATTGGCTGAATTTGTGGCACGCAATGGACCCGAGTTTGAAGCAATTACCAAACAGAAGCAACAGAATAATCCAAAGTTTGAATTTCTCTATGGCGGCGAATTCGCCAATTACTATCAGTTCCGTGTGGCCGCGGAGCAGGCAAGTGAGTGGAAGATGAATTTCTTAATCATCATTATTACTGACATATTTTTGCTATTCAGTGCTAAAACAGCAGGGCGGCATGCCAGCAAACGCGCTCTATATGCAACAACCGCCACCCACGCATCCACACTATGCGTCGCAGCAGCAGCAACAACAACAACAGCAGCAGCAACTGCCACCCATTATGCATGACAATGTCCAGGATAGTATGCAGCAACAGAAATCTCAACATTTGTGGCCACCCAATGTTGGCGTTGCAGCCGGAACTGGTTCAGCTCCTGCACAGCAATCAGCTAACGGCACTGCGTTGGCACTGAATCTGGCCAGCCAATTGGACGCCATCAAAATGCAACAGAATACGCTGCGAGAGCAAATCAAACAATCGGATGCGAATCTATCCGCACAGCATACGGTAAATAATATACTATTCCCCCCCTTTTCTCTTTGTCTCTCCTCACAGGTGTTGACTTCTATATATATACAATTCTCACTGCTTCTGAAAGGAAAGCAGCTTTAATTTTAATTGATCTTAGATGGAATACTTTTTTACATAATAATTTCTTAATTGCCAACATTGGGATGTTAACAGAATTTATATATATTCTGCTCTTAACATTATTTAAATTTCGGTACCTTAAGTTCCCATCTGAATTCGACCTAAATTGCGCTTCAATTAGATTTTCCCATTCTTATTGTCTTATAATATGGATTTCCAAATTGTACGCTTTCTGTGTGTCTGCAGGCACTGAATGTGACTGTTAGGGTATTTATACTTCGGCATTCCGAAGTTAATTCTTCTATCGCATCCTTTCGATTCGAAACTTCTGAAATTTCAACAAACCTCAACTGGGCTCCTACCTCTTCTGCTTTGTGTTTCCTTCTGTATTCTTCAGTCCCTTATCTTGGATATATTCTCTATATATATATATATATATATATAAACATGCATATATACTTTCAGCTTTTATATAATTGCATTTAACTTAATGATTCACGTCTTACAATACGTTTATATTATTATTAATTTTTTTTTACCTATTGAATAACTAATTTTACAATGCTACATTAAATTTTTGCTTTATTGTATATTTTTTGAAACATAAAACCTAAAAAAAAAACACTCTTCATACCAACTGACAAAAAAAAAAATACAAAAAAAATTGTGTATAAAAACTCGAAATAATTATTAAAAATCAAAACGAAATCCACGTTTATTGTCGCATACGAAATATATGAAAATTTCAAACCAATTCAATGGCAAAACCGAAACGAAATGAAATGAACTGAAACGAAACGAAATGAAATCGTGAAACCTTTAGGCCCTGATGACACAAAAAGCCAAGCAAATCGACGATGCGATGGCAGCGGCCCAGACGACGCAGCTGGAACAACTGGCCAATGAGCAGGGCATTGTGTTGAGGGACTTCGATGCCGTACTCCAGCCGATCATCGAGTCCTGCACCAAGGATAGCATCTCCTCAGGTAAATATAAGCCACTACAGCTACGAGTGGCTACTAAAAAAAATCCAAAAACTAGTTTTTAAAATCTAAATAAATATGTTCATATATATATATGCATATACATATATATGCGTTTACGTCAGTTAACTTTTTGAGCTAGACAAACTGCAAATTCCAAATTCACAAATAATTTCCCAAAAAAAAAAAAAAATCAAATTTTATTGAAACTTTAAACTAAACTTATTAATGCATAAAAGAGACAATGACAATATGAGTAACCCGTTTGATATTGCAATTTTAGGCAAGAACTGGATTTTACAGCATTCAACCGACAGCGCAAAAATCAATGTCGTTTTACAATATCTTTTAAAGAAGTATGCCTCAGTTTATATATAATTAATTGATCTTTCAACATTTATTAATTACATGTGTTTCTTTCTTTCAATCGAGTGTTAAAACGAGAAAAGCTAAACAAAACGAAATCGAAACGAAACGATACGAAATGAAATCGAAACGCAAGCAAACGCGACGAGAGCGTCTGCAAGTGAGAGAGAGAGAGAGCGATGTCTTTTTTTCTGAAGATGAAGATTGATTCGTTGATTCGTTTTGACAGTTAGAATTTTGAAGCTACAAACGGGGCTCAAAGTGTCGTTAGAGTCCTTTGAGCCTTGAGCCGTTAGTTAGGCTTAGTTAAGACACACACACACACATACTCACTCTCACACACACACACACACACACACACACACACACACACACACAGACTCACACACACTACAAGCCAACACGCAGCACAACAAACACCTTTGGTAAATGTTGTTGCTGTCGTTGCGCTTACAGCAAGCGAGATACGAACTAAAATGAAAGAAAGAAAGAATGAGAGCAAAGAGAAATGGACAAAAATATGTTTTTTCGTTTGTTGATTTATTTTTAGGGCTTTGGTCAATGGTTCAACGTTTCAGCAAAAATTGCATCTTATATATTTAGTTAATGATATACTCCATCATTGGTAAGTTCGCAAAAGCCAAACAAAGTAATTAACAATACGAAAAAAAAAATACTAAACAAAAACTATAAGTAATAGAGCGAAACTATCAAACGTAGCGATGTCAAAATATTACTGTCGGACAATACCGACTAGATAATACTCGTTCACGGTCTGGATAAACAGTTAAATAAGTTTTTAATCATCTTAAAAACTGTCCAAAATATACAGTTATTCATGGGTGGTTATTCCAAATTTCAAGTTCTCTCTGAACGAGTATAAAGACAGAAAAAAAGAGTTCGGCCTACCGAATTTGAATAACCTTTTGGTAGTTATGAGTGAGTATAAGTGATCCGAGTCGATTATAATACAAAATTAGTAAAGTGAAGACTTGGTTTCGATCTTTTCAAAATTGAATACTCTACAGATATTATTATATCTATATCTTATATACAGATATACCAGAATTCTTAATACAAATTTCTAGTTTCCGGATACTTCTATACCTAAAAATCTTTGCAAACCTTTTCTAAGATGCTCTGCAAGGGTATTACTTCAGCAGACTCCCAAATACAGTAATAGATCCTAAACAGACTGACTAACAGATAGATAGAGAGAGCTTTGTGCTTCACACCATGCCACACAGCATCCTTGCGAGATGCCGGCACGTTTTGCTTAAGCGCCCCCATCTATTTTTACAGCATGCGCAAGAATATCAGCGACTTGAAGAACAGCCTCGAGAATGTCGTTATACCGATGTTCTGCAGCGCCGACTTGAGTAAGCATCATCATCATATACCACATATCTGTCTATATATAAAGCATACTAATAATCGCTTCTCTCGCTTAGTTGCCAGCAATGATCAGCGCCAGAAGCTGTCGAAGCTGCTGTCCTTGTGGGAGTCCAAGGCCAAGTTCTTTGATGCCTGTGTCATATCGAAGCTGCAATCGCCGGATTCCTCGATGCAGGAGTATAAAACGAATCTGCAGAACACGCATCACGACATTGTGGCCAAGTACACGCAGAGCACGAAGGCCACGCTGGACAAGTGAGTGAACAAATTCAGTTTCTTGAGTGTTTTTATTCATGTTTCCTTTTTGCAGTTATCAAAAGCAGCATCAGATATTCATGCAACACGCCACGCAACAAATTGCGCAACTGGAGCAGCAGAGGCTGCAGCTGGAGCAACAAATATTGGTCGCACAAAAGCCACAGCCGGGTACGCCGCAAGGCAAGTCCATACCTTCGCTGATGGCGCAACGCATCGCGATGCCGGGCGCCGTGGAGGAGCAGCATATGAATACGCCGCCGCCGCAAACAGCAACGCATGAGCCAGACAACAACATGTACGCAGGATATCCACAGCAGCAGCAACAACAGCAGCAGCAGCTGCCGCCGCCGCAGCAGCAACAGCAGCAGCCGCCGCCTGGCAGTCATTATGTGGATGCACGCGGTCCTAACTTTTTCATTCCGGATATGTCAAAGCCGCCGCCAGGCTTCCCAGCGCCCATACACGGTCAGGTGCCACCGCAGCAGCAGCAGATGCAGCAACAACAACAGCAGCCAAATCAGTATCCGCCTCTTCCTGGACAATTACCCGTTGCCGCTGGCGACGCGCCCGTTGACTTGGGCGTCTTGAATGCCGCCATACAAGCCGTCATGCAGTTACAGCATCAGCAGCAACATCAGCAGCGACATCCCGACGAGCAGCAGCAGCAATTGCAAATGCAGCATCAGCAACAGGTGCAGCAGCAACAACAGCAGCAGCAGGTGCAACAGCCACCGCCATTTGGACAAATTCCGCACCCGAATCTGGCTGATCCTGGCGTCAATATGGGCGCTTTAAGTTCAGCCATAAGTGTGGTGATGCAACAGCGAACGGATGACCAGCTCGCTGACCAACTGCCCCATACGGACTGTGATCTGGAGTCGGGGGAGCCGCCCATGGTCATTCAGGAGCCACAAGTGCCGACAGCGCCTTATTACGATTTGCCAGCGGGTCTCATGGTGCCACTCATACGACTGGAGGACTACAACTACAAATCTCTAGATCCGGCGGAAATACGTTTGCCAGCACCAGCGCCGCAAAGCGAACGCTTGACAAATGCATTAAATGCCTTCTACGCGGCACCTTCCCACGACCGTCCCAGGGACAAGTGAGTACATATATATATATAAATGCTGAATCCTAATCCAATCAAATGATCTTACAGTGAGGGTTGGGAGAAGCTGGGCCTGTACGAGTACTACAAGGTGAAGAATGCGGCGCGCAAGCAGAAGGAGGAGGAGATCAAGAATGGCACTCGCGACAAATCACGCTCACCCAGTCCCATAATCCTAGAGAAAGTGAAGAAGAGTAATAAGCGCTGCTATCGGTGAGTATGCCTATATGATAAGATAGTTATATGTCTATAATTATATTTATGTATCATTTCGCTTACAGCTCCAAGAGTCGAAGTCGCTCGCGGACCCGCTCGCCCATCAGTCGCATCAAATCCCGCTCACGATCCAAGTCACGTTCTATGGAACGCGTCATTACGCCGCCTCCTCAAAGGAGTAGAGGAGGAGGACCAGGTGGTGGTGGTGGTAGCAATCGCAAGGGTCGCAACCGTTCACCGCGCCACGAGCGCGACAACAGCAGTCGCGAAAACCGCAACAATAGCAATAACAGCAGCAACAGCAGCAACAACAATAGCAACAGCAATAGTAGCAACAACGTTAATAATTCCAGGCGGGTGGAACGCGACAGATCGCCCACGCCCCCTAGTTTCTTGTAAGAACACAAGCTAAGTCCTAATTATAATCATATGCTAAACAGAGCTCTTCCTTGCAGTGGCAGCAGCTTTGCCAAGCCGCAGGAATTCATAGAGGAGACAAATAAGGGCCATCAGATGCTCATGAAAATGGGCTGGGGCGGCACGGGCACGGGCCTGGGCTCGAAAAGTCAAGGCATTGACACGCCCATATCGGGCGGCGAGGTGCGCGATCGCAAGGACATGTATAAGGTAAGGAGGCATAGTAGATGATTGCTCCTAGTTCCAGTTATATTAACTCCGATATTTGCTTTAGGGCGTGGGCAACAATCTGAACGATCCGTTTGAGAGATTCCGCAAGAATAAGGGCGCCGCCTTCGCGCATCGCATGAGCACCAGAGATTACAAAGCGTAGGGAGAGGCCTGTCTGCCTGCCTGCCTAGCATGCCTTGTCTACATGCCCCAACTGATGTCTGTTCACCACACCTTCCTTTTAGCCAAGAGAATACATTTTTTATAAAGCAAAAATCATGATGCCAATGTTTATATATATATATTTACTGTGTCGATCACGCGGTCACGTTGAACGACGTCTGCGCTGCCTTGGCGTTCACCTTCTCTAGGACCTGCAGCAGACCCTTGCCCGGGCCGCACTCGAAGGTGCGCGGAAAGTCCGCGCCTTGACGCCGCTCGTACAGCTCATGCAGCGTCTGCTCCCACTTGACGGGCTTCACAATCTGTTTGGGCAGCTGGCGCAGGATGTGCGAGGCATGGTTGTACGGCTTGCCGTCCACGTTAGAGTAGACCCGTATGATGGGATCCTGCAGCCGTATGGACTTCAGCGCCTTGGCAAAAGGCTCCACTGCACTCGCCATGAGCGGCGTGTGGAAGGCTCCGCTGACAGCCAGACGTTTCATTCGGCGTATCTTCAACGACTTGGCATGTTGTTCGAGGAACTCCAAAGCTTCGACGTTGCCCGCCACGACCTTGCAGTGGGGGTACATGTAGTTGGCAACGCCACAATAGGGCGACTCCACGCCGTTGTTGATACACCACTGCAGCGCTTTGCTGCACGCTTCGCCCAGATTTGTGTCCGGGCCGTACAGTGTCATGGCCATGGCTCCTGGCGTCTGATCGCACGCCGCCTGCATTGCATTCGCGCGTACCTGGACCAGCTGCAGCGCCTTGTCGAAGGGTAGAGCACCCGCGTAGACAAGGGCTGTGATCTCGCCCAGACTGAAGCCCGCTGCAGCCACACAGTTTTCTATGGCCTTTGGGCGCTCCTCGCGCAGCTGCTCCAGCGCGGCTAGTGAAGACACCATCACAGCCAGCTGGGCGTATTCTGTGCGATTGAGTTTCTCGCGCGGCCCCTCGAGGCAAATCTTGAGCAGATCGTATTTGAGCACCTCGTTGGCCAGTTCGAAGATGCGTCGTGCGCCGGGGAAGCGCAGCAAATCCTTGGCCATGCCCACATACTGAGTACCTTGGCCGGGAAAGAGCACCACGCTCGTCTCCTTGGGATCGATGGCCGGCCGGCCGATTGTTTCGAGCGGCTCCGCTAGCTCCTGGATTAGCTGCTGTCGCTTGGCTGCAGTCGCATCTGGGTTAAGTGCAGCTTCCGGCGCCTTGCCGCTGCTGTTCCAGCGGCACCAGCTACAGTTGAGCGGCAGATTCGTTCTACGCACCAAATTTCGTGTTTTTGCTCCGAGCATTTTCTGTTTTACATAAAAAACGCGGCCTGCACAACAGCTGATCGTAGTTGCGCGCAAGTGCCGCTAGATGGCGCTTGAGCCGTGGCGCCCCACAGCAGGCGTTTGGGTAAGCAGAGCTGCTGTCCGTTTCTTTTGAAACACTTTCGATTTCAGGCGCGCTAAAACTTGATTTATGTTGGCCAAAACGAACATTAGCAATGTGACTAAGCTTGGATTACCGTAAATGGGCATTCTTGTCATCTGATTCATTGTGAGTTGTGGCAATGAAAACACATTAGTCATGTGTTGTGTCGGTGCGTCTATTGAGGTAAATAATTCGCATCTTGATAGAGCATCAAAGAGTTCTTATATCCCCTAGCCTGGCCTGAGAGTTGGTTGAACTTTGAGCTTGGGAAGCAGAAAAAGGAATGCGAAAGATGCTTTGGCAGACCGGTAAAGAAGGATCGCAAATTGCCGTTGTTGTTGCTGTTGTTCTCTGGCAAAGTCAGATGCGGACGTGACGCACCACTTTCGCCCTCTGGGTTCATGGAACACGCCTGCCAAACAACAACTGCAACGATCAAAGCAGACTTGGCTGGCTTTCCTTTTCAGCTCTGTTGTCAAGGACCAAACTCGTCGTCGTCTAGACGCGCACAAGAGTTCGAGCGCCGCAGCCGCGGCCGCAGCCGAACCTGAAGCAACCGATGATGTCTAATAGAATGAGAACCAGTTTTATTTTGGCCGCCAACAAAAAAAAGAGCGAGAGAAAAAAGAAAAGAACCAAAAATAATAATATATTAAAAGCAGCAAAAAGAGATTCGGCAGTAGATGTAGTTGGCCTCGCAGCCCTCTGCCCAGGTACGCATAAGAAGCAGAGCCAGAGAATGTCGTTGACATGGCGGCAAGTGGCGTGAGGTTTTTTTTTTCAATTCAGGTTGTGAAATACGTACACACACACACACACACACACACACACACACACACAGAGGCACATATGCATTTGTATTTATGAATGAGACTGGGTCCAGGCGCGAGAGCTGGAACTGTTCTAGACCACAATAACAACAGTAAAACGACGAAAAAACGAAACTTCTAATGAAATGCATACTTTAGTAAATGCCAAAGCAGCTTTTTTTGTTCACATTCCTGCTCGTTCTGCGGATTATAGAAGCACATACATATGTACATACAAATTAATATGCACATACATACAGACATTTGAAGGTATTTGGTCTTGAACTTATTATTGCTGTTGCCTTTTCGCAGAACGTGCCGTCGTTACCGTTAGACTTACAGAACATACTGGCACAGGAACAGGAACCACAACGCACGTTCCAGCAAATGCCGCACATAGTTACGTGTGCGTGTGCGTGTGTGTGTGTGTGTGTGTGTGTGTCTGTGTCTGTGTATATATGAAAAGTATGCAAACTGCAAACTGCGTCTTACTAAATGCGCACGCATCGCGCATACGACCCGTTTCCGCATGCGCTCCAGCCCAGCCAAAGAAGCCAAGCCACATTAAAACTCGGCCGAAAGTGTGCATTGACACTGCCCAAAAATATATATATGTATTTGTATTCAAAAGGCCGCATGCGTAAGTACCCACAAAAGCTCACATGTAAAATTAGAACAGCAAATGCAACAAATGCAAATTTGCGACGTCGGCGGCGCCATTAAGAAAAACCGTTAAGCTCAATGTCACTAAAACGTCAATGCTGCTGCTGCTGCTGCTGCTGCTGCTGCTGCCAGCACCTGCTGGCGCTGTGCTGCTCTCCACTCTGCGCTCACTGCTCGCCGCTCTCTTCTCTCCTTTTAGAATACCAAATGTAAAGCAAGCAAAGAAAAATGTCCAGCAAGTCGCTGATGAAATACCCTTGTAAGCAGCTGGCTCAGGAATTTGTGTTATGAAAACATATTCAACTGATTATCAGTATGTGGTATAAGTATAGTATACACAACGTTTAGCAGAGTGGCATTAAAATAGATAAGTAAGTATATTTGTATCTCAATTTCAACTGCGCGTTGCATAGCAGCTGAGCAAATGCAAATACCCTGCGCATGCATGCAAGCAAAAACGAGAGTGCATTCGAGATGAGAGGGAAATTATGCATTGAGAGTTGTTGCTGGCCTTGCACGCTTGGGACTTTTATCGTACTATGTGAAAGTACTATTACCCAAACATGTGTAAATGCCATGTGTATGTGTGCGTGTAAAGAGCACAGCTACACTTGCACATATACGTATATGGGTATTTGTGATTAAGTGTGCGCAGGCGTAACGCTTGTGACGTTGGTATGCTAACCATAAAATGTTTATGAATGAAATGCTTAAATACACAAACACACCCACACACACACACACACACACACACACATACATATGTATGTATGCATGAGAGCATATTTCACCAGAGAACGTGCGTTACGGAATCCCCCTAGCAACAAGGCAGAGTTAGCCAAGAGGCAGTCAGCTAGCCACGCGCTCCGGCTCACTTTCTCTGTCTGGCAAGTTGACCGCGAGCAGTTGCCGGCAGTTCCTCATTACATTATTATTAAAGCAATATTACATGTTCAAGGTGTTTGATTTATTGGCGCCGGCACTTTATCAGCGCGCCAGCAACTGTAAAAGCAGCGCGTGAATCAGCGAATCAGCGCCAAAGCCAATTGATGTTGGCGTAGCCTTGGCGGTGCCTAAACACGCCGAAGATGGGAAATGGCAATTATGTCGAAATAACATTGGTATTTCCGACACAAAAACAATGGTGGGAAATTATCCAGTTAATTGGCATCCTTTTCTTGTCTGACGTCGGTTCAGTTCTAAGCACAAATTGTTGCTGTTGTTGTTGTTGTGGCGGCGGCGGCGCGCCTTTTCGCTTACGCATGCGCGAGCGCAAACTCTCTTCAGCTACCTCCTACCCAGAGAGCCCGAAGCTGCTGCTGTTGCGGCTGCTACTCCTGCGCTCTGGCTCTGGCTCTGGCTGGGCCCCTGTATTTGCATACGTATAAAAAGCTAACAGCGTTGGGCGAAGCTTTCATTTGCGCTCGAAGCTTATCAGGTGACGGTCGGTGGTTGTTTTTCGTTTGATTTCGCTTTGCCGCCAAAAATAACACGTATACGTCGCGTTCGCCAGTGGGGCAGGTGCAAGTGCATATAAGACAAATCCACAAATACCAATTGGAATTAATTAAAAAATATAATATAAAAAAAACAACAACAACAATGAACTTTAAGGTGAGTTGTAATAAAATTAAAATTTAATTTATTTTAAGTCGGCTAAAAATCCCTGAGTCGGCGATTTCAAGAGTTTATGCACATGTTGCGAATATCCCAGTGTTTTGTGCAATGCAATGCGAAACGATGGGAAATTTACAGCATAAATATTGAAATACGCTTAAAATGGATGCTAAATATTTTTGATTGCCTGAAAGAGGGGTGTGTACCACAGGCAAACCTGTCGACAGGTAGCAAATATCACCTGTGCGGCAAACAAGCTAAAAATAAATGCACAACAAATGCGCTTTTGTTCTCGCCGTAAGAAAACAAAATAAGCATAAGCGCAACGCGGAAATGCTTGTTACATAATTCCCATTATAACTCCGCGTCGGGTGAGTCGGGGAAGTTTTCGCACATTAAAACGGGCAATTCGCCATTTGGCTGCGACGACTTGCAAATGCGCTCCAGTTTCTTATGATTTTCGCCTGAGCGCTGACCCAGTTTGTTGGCCCCAAACCATAACGTCGACAAGGACAGCGGCGTCACGACGCGCAGCGCTCAGCTGTTGTTGCTTAAATAAATATGCATATGCAATTTCGAGAGATGCAGATGAGATGCAGATACAATTAGAGACATACTTATAGATAGATATAGATGGAGACATCGTTTGAGATGCATAAGAAAAAGATTTAGCTATATAGATCGACTTTGAGATACTTTTGAGCTACAGATACATTTTCAGCTAAAACCCATATTTCAATTAAGTTTTTTCTAATTTTTGTTAACCTTTCTCTTCTTCCAGTTCACGCTGCTCGCCCTCGTCCTGGGCAGCTGCCTGCTGAGCGAGGCGCGCGCCTACTGCTCGCTGGACAAGATGAAGACCTTCGCCATGGAGGCCTGCGAGCGCCTGTTCCAGCAGGACGAGCCCAGAGAGAGGCGTTCCATTGACTTCAACGGACATCACAAAAACAAGCTTTTACGTGAGTCTTATATATATCTATATATAGTATAATTTTAATAAGGTCACAGAGTCAATCAACCCAAGAAAAAAAAACTTAAAGGAAAACGAAAACGAAATCGGAAATGTTTACAAAAACTATAAAAAAGTCAATAAAAATATTGCAAATATTAAATATTGAAACAAAGCGAAGTTTTAAACGTTTTCAAGGCGCAAGTTCAAGTTGAAAGCATAAATTAAGTATTTTTAAAACAGTTTTAAAATATTTTTATCTTATATTTTATTTTGATTTCTTCTTTTTTGGTCCTTTTGCAGATGGCAAGATGGATAAGAAAAGTCCGCATGGCGTCAAGCGGAGCAGCTTTCCCACTGGTGGCTACCTCAAGGTCAGCAGCGATCACTACCATCGGCTCATCCATCTGGATGTCCTGCCCCGCTACAAGCCCCTCAAGCACAACCAGGAGAAGCGCCACAAGCGCGACAGCTCCGACAGGAGCTACAACAACATCTCCTACTGCTGCTTCAATCGCTGCAACGACGATTTCTTCTGCTAAAGGTTGCCCCGTCCCAGAGACACTGCTAGTCAGCAACAGATTCCCTCCTTATCAAAGATCTATGAGAAGATACGATCTTTCAGTTTCTGACTCTTATAGAGTAGTTGTACCTTATATGGCTGATCCTCGCAGCGGGGCAGCACCTCTTGCCACAGTATTACACAGTAGAACAATAATACATCAACTATTAAGCTCTAAGATCCTAAGTTTATCTCTAAATACGTACCATTTAACAAATATATATATATTTATATTTCTATATATAATATCTATAAACAGCTGTGTTTGCATTTGAGGAAACTTGGCGCTGGGAGCTATACAAGTATGCGGAGTACTTTGTATTTAGTTTGTTTAATTTTTAATAATATGAAACCTGTCTATTTGCGCCTATATTTGCGATTTTCATAGCTAATACTATGATTCTCTGCCTAACTGCTCTGCCTCACCAAAATCAAGTTCAACTGCCATGGCCAACAATTTTGAAATGTTTGCAATTATCGATAGATATTTGAATTGAGAACAGAACCAGTTCGCGAGCGGAGTGCCAGGGCTTCACTAAAACTGTCTCGACAACAAATATAATAGGAATATTTAGTTATCGATAATCGTTCGCGGGAAAATTAAACTGAGCCACTAGCAAATAGTCAGAACAAATTAAAATATATATTTTTAAAAACATTATAGGTTAGAGATATTACATGTAAAGTAAACTCCTTGACAGATATCACACTTCATCTTGGTAGAGCTCTGCTCGTCCCTCGGATTTAATCCCTCGAAATATTTTGTGAGAATGGATAAGATTTCATCTTTCCGCTCCAATAAGAATTCCAACGTGAGATTCTCGTAATTATTGATGCACTGCATCAGGATGCGATAGAGCACCAGTTCCGTTGACAAAAATGTATTTAGCCCGCGTTCAATACCATCGAGATTATCCTCCAGGAACTTGCGTGCCAGCTGGAGGAGCAACTGCATCGACTGCCCATCAAAGTATTTCGCCAGCGCATCAAGCACGTCCAGCAAACTGCTTTTGTGCCCAATGTGCTCTACAAACTTCGAGCCAAAGGAATTGCCGAGGGAATCCACATTCAAATGCAGCTGCCCCTCGGCATCCCGGCTGAGCAGGCTTCCTGCCAGGGAAGCCACCGTGGCGGCACCATCCCGCAAATGCTTGTACGTGTTGTGCATGCCCAGCAGCGTCTCCTTAAAGGGTATATCGTTCAGGGTGCGCACCATGTCAAAGTGCTGTCCCGCCACCTGGCCATGCCACTTGGACGACTCCTTAGCGATCTGGCCAAAGGTTTGCCTGCAATAAGAATTTGTGAATAAGAGAGATTTGACACATGGAGCAGTGCTGGGTATACCTGGCTTGACGGTTGACCGCTTGCCTCAGGGATTGGCCATTTGTCAAACGATTGACCAGCCGCAGATTGTTAACAGAGTGCGTAAAGATCAGCAGACTGGCGGCTATGTGGAGCACATCGATGCTGCACAGAGGCTGGTCCTCGTTGATTTTCTGTGAATGAGAGAAGAAAAGAAAGTTAGGACGTCTGTAGAGCAAAGGAAATAACAGAGTAGAGCTAATAACAGAGCAAATCGGAGTACTTAACAGAGCAGAGCAAATAACAGAGCAAAGTACTTAACAGAGCAGAGTACTTAGCAGAGCAGAGCACATAACAGAGCAGAATGCATACATATAAAGCAGTTTTACAGTGCCTGCCATATATAACATAATTATATATAGTATATGGTATAGATAGGCTGATGACGTCAATGTATGACTCACCAGATACAAATCGTAAACACTGTTGGCCACACCTGTCCCGGATAGAACAATGGACGAGACATTGATGCCCTTCACGGCCAGCTGGGCAGCTGCATTCACCTCCGCGCTTGCCGCGCACAGAGCTGTGGTGGCCTCCATTGCGCCCAGGCCGACGACGCCACCCGCGACGCCCAGCCAGCTGTTGCGAGACTCTCGCTCCATCAGCGAGAGCGACTGGCCGTGCTGGCGGCGATCGTAGAGGCAGCCGATGGAGCGCACGGTGCTGTAGGCGGCAGCTGTGGCGCCCACCACGGCGGCTGCCACCAAAATGTTGGGCGCCACAGGGACGGCCAGGGCAGCGGCCACGGGCACGCTGGCCGCCAGGCCTCCCACTGTGGCCAGAGCATCGCCAGCTTTGTAAATCATGCCAAAGGAAGCGGGAGTTGCGTGGACCATGAGATGGACTCCGTTGTCGGGATCGTGGCCGAAGCGGTAGATGCCCTGGCTGGGGGCGACCATTGTGCCCTTGGGCAGCCTGTTGTGGAAGACGTACTGCCGCCAGTTGGGGTAGACGCGGCCGTGCTCGTCGATGAAGATCATGCAGCAGTTGTCGCTGTTCTCGTAATCCTCCCTCAGGCACTTGCGCGTCCGTATCACAGGATGACAGCTGAAGCTGCTGGAGCGCAGCGCCAGCTCCGGATCCTTCTCTGGCGTCACCAGCACGTAGATAATGGCCGAGAGCAGCATGCGATTCGTGTAGCGCCTCTGCTGCCATACGTTCTCGAAGACCTTCTGGCGCTGCCGCTCCAAGCTCTTGCTGGGCTCCTTGCTATCTCCGCTGATAAGGTTCGCAATCTTCTGCTTGAGCACCTCCTCCTGATCCGCTGCCAGACTGCAAGATACTTTGTTTACATATTATACATGAATATATATTTCATATACTTACGCATCCCAGATGATTTCGGAGTGGAGACCACTGCTCAGCGCAAAGTCCTGCTGCACCTCGTACACGGAGCGCGTCATTATTTAATTACATAAAACGAATCGCACTTTGCTATAATATAGTCGATCATCTGTTCTCTGTTATTTGTCTGGTTGCCACGACAACTGTTAGCTGAGTGAAGGCCCCACAGATTTCGAGCAAATGTTTGCTAGTATGCGATTAGCAATGTATCTTTGTATATACATATATAATATATATTGTAAACATTTAAATTACGTCCCTGTTCTTAGTTCCAACTAGATTTTGCGCGCTTTAGTTCCTGCGATACCAAATACTAAGTTCTTAGCACAGGGACGGAGAGCCTATTGGAAATATTTCCCAAGAGCAACTGGAAGCTATCGATACTTGTGCAAGAGTTTATACTTTGTTGTTTGGAAGTCAAAATGATTATAGAATCATATTTATATATCACTTGTTATAAATATATTATTATAAATATTTAGACGGCAAGGTATCTGTTTTTATTCCAATTGGACTGTTCGCCCACTCGCTTTCCAACGGATACCAAGTGTCTCAATCAGGGCCGACAAATTCAGTGAAATTAGCATTGATCGATACTCTTATGTTCCCACAATTGAAACTATCGATATAATTTGTACAGCCCTGGCATTTTGTTTATAACTAAATACGCGCAATAGCCGGACACAGTTATGCGCTTGACTCAACGTAAATTTCGCAGTTTAAATTCAATTTAAGCAACAAAACACTGGCTAAACTAAAACTAAAGTGCGCTGAGCAAAGCAAAGCCAACTGCATTTACGTAAGAATAACTAAAGTGCGCAGTATAAAAACTAAAAGGGAGAACTCGTAATTCAACACTCAGCGCTTTTGGCCAATAAGCACACGCACGAGAAATACCAAGAACAAATATATACACACATATGTATATGTATAAATAAATAAATCTATATGCGTATGTATATACATAGGCGGCACGCAGCTAACAATTGACATTGTGGCCACCACCTGTTTGTTTATGACGGCGGCAAAAACTTAAAATAATTAAAAAATCAAAACACTCGCACACGCAATAGTTAATAAGCCCGCATGCATGTGTCACATACATATATATGAAGCTGTTATTTGTGGTGCTGCTGTTGTTGATAATTACATTTGGTAATAGTGTAACTCAGGCACATGCATGTGCATAACCCCATGCGCAGTTAAATAGCGTAATAGAAGAGAAGAGGAAGAGTTTAGCCTACTCGTTGGTCGCGTGTCTAATTTACATCATCTTATTTATGGCTTCAAATGCGCAGCTCGGAAAAATCATTTTGTTAATCGCGATTGCCGTATTTGTCTACTACTTCTTTTGGGTGGCAATACTGCCGTTTATGATACTCGATGAAGGTGAGTATCAAAACAAACATGAATACATATGTATGTGAGAGTGCCTGTGTGTACGTGTGTAGTGCAGTGCATATGGACGTATGTGTGTGTGTGTGTGTGTGCCAATATTATTGTTAGCTTTATTAAATAATCTCGGCTTTCATTCATCTCAGTTTCGCGGCTTTTGTACGGTAATTAAAGCTGCGCAGATTAAATTCGGTTTATTCGTTTCAATTATAACTGTATATGTTATGCATATGCTGCTATATACAGTTACCTCCCTCCCTCTCTCTCGCTCTCTTTCGCTCGCCCTTTGCTGATGATATAAGGTGTGTGTGCTTTGATACCCTGCACTTATTGAATATGCATGAGCAGGGCATGCTGGTTTGGTGGGAATTTATGTTGCAGGCACAAACTAACTTGAAATCTGAATTTTTTATTATAATTTTTTTTTTTTTTAAATATTTAATATAAATTAAAATTTAATTTTTAACTTTAATTCCTATTAGAAAAAAATAAAAAGAATTATAATGAAAGTATTTCCAATATAATTTTATACATATAATTATATTATATTTTATTTTCCTCGCATCATAGGGCATTTGCAAGTCGACTATACACAACTAGAATACATTTTTCTATGTTTACGCATAGCTTTTAATTTGCTCGCAGAATAATAGCTAAACATTTGCTTATTATCTAACTCATGTGCACTTAGCTATGTTTGCAGTGTATCTTATGCTCTGAGATGCCCCATTTGCGCGCTTTTGTTTTGTTTTTATCACTTGAATTACAAGCGGCCAATGTCAAGGTCGTTTCACCAACTTGCTCTCAAACTAGCTAACTCTCTCTCTCTCTCTCTCTCTCTCTTTTGTTTCTTATCTGTCTCGCTCTCCCTCTCTCTCTTAGGTAATTTCATATTGTCGCTGTTCCCGCCGCTGAAATACGCATTCATCGTGCCGACTGTGTTTGGGGTCATCTGCCTGGGCGGCATAGCCGTGTTCAGCTTCTATCACATTTGGAGCATTACGGCACAATCGAAGCGAGCCTAAAGATCCGACCTCAAAGGCAGATGAGGCGGTCTGCGACGCTACGTCAATAGACTGGGATCGACGTCGGCATTATCAGTGATTGAACGATTAGCGAGTGGCTCTCCGGCGCATTGGAGCTCAGTTGGAGACAAGATGCCGCAGTGGCTGGTCATTGGCATCTCGGGCGTCACGTGTGGCGGAAAGACGACGCTGGCGCACAGCCTGCGCGACTACTTCCAGGGATTGCGCAATGCGCCGCTCTGGAATACGCCGTACACCATCGGCGACGTGCAGCTGATCTCGCAGGACGACTACTTCCTGCCCGTGGATGATAGGCGACACAAGCGTGTGGAGAAACTGAATGCGATCAACTTCGAGCTGCTCACCTCGCTAAACACGAAGCAAATGCTGACGGACATTGCGCACATTATCAATGGGCCCACGGAGCAGATTGCTACGTACGCCAACTTCGAGCACTATGCGCTGCAGTACCAGCAACAGCAACAGTTGCAGCAGCAGCAACAGTTGCAGCAACAGCAGCAGCAGCAGCAATTTAATGCCAGCTATCAGCTGCATAACGGCAAGCATCTGCCCCCCGCGGGCTATCAATATCAGCAGCAGCAGCAGCAGCAACTGCAGCAGCATCACTCGCATCGGCAGCAGCACGCGGATCATCTGATGCGTATAAATATCAATGCTCAGATCGCCGCTCAGCTGCGAGATAAGAAAATCAACGTCCTGCTCGTGGAGGGCTTCATGATCTTTAACCAGCCAGAGCTGCTGGCGCTTTGCAATCTCAAATATCATTTCCATTTGCCGTACGAGAAGTGTTATCAGCGGCGCATTCAGCGCACCTATGACCCGCCCGATGTTACGGGCTATTTCGAGCTGTGCGTCTGGCCGTACTACGAGAAGAACTTTGCCGAGTACCGCGACTGCAAGGACATCACCTTCCTCAACGGCGAGATCAGCAAGGAGAAGATCTTCAAGTTCGTCCTTCAGCGCATTGTGCACTACTTCGAGGAGCGCTGCGATGTGCCCACCGCCTCGCCCGTCGCCTGCCCGCCGCAGCAGAAGCGCCTCGGCATGCTCTACATGGCCTCTGCCTCCAGCAACAATAATCATCTGCACACAGCATGCCCCATGGAGCAGTAGCCCGCGAGAGCTGGTCTTCGCTAATTCCCAGGGGGTAGTCTTAGAAGTTTCCAAATTGTGTTAGTTATCAAACTATCCTCGCATGTAAAAACGGCAAGATCATGTACATTTAAAGTCTATGGAACTCGATATATGTAGTTCTATATTTAGTTGTTTTTCCACTAGTTCTAAGCATATGGACACATTCTCTATAGAGTCTAAAACGGGTTTGTGAGCAAAACAGAAAATAATGTTGAAAATAAAAGGTTCAGGAATATATATTTAGCTGTGCTAACTATATACCATACCACACATATATATAGCGAAGGAATAACTGCGAAATCACATGAATGAAATTCAATATATTATGTAATATTTAGATCTTAGAGTGAAAAGTTCAGCCTCAACTGTAAATACTATAGTGCGTAAGATTAAAGACACCTAAAAACACTATAACTAGAACTCTAGTAATTTTTTTCTCTTGTGCAAAACAGAACAAAAAATATACGCTATATATTTACACCTGGAAAAGAAGGCGACGAACACCTGATTTTGTTAAGATTTGTATTTTATTTAATTTAATTTAAGTTTTTCTTTTTTTAATATTTTTTATTGCATTCATTTTGCACTCTCACATGGAGTTCTTTAATGTGTGGGTGGAACGGGGGGTTGAGTGCGTGCCTCGGAACACAAATATTGAAAAAAATAAATACATTATATATATGAGATATATATATGTGGTGTATGAATAGCATGTACGATTATCATTAATATACAGTACTTGTCGAGGGGGGTTTGATTAGCTCTGCATGCAGGAATTTATTGCCAATTGGTTTGAATGAGTAGTTAGTTGGTGCCGACAACGGCTTGGATTCGATTATATCAATTTGTCAACTATATATGCTTAGAAGTATGTTAATAACTTTATGCTTAAGTATGCGGTTCACGCTGCAAGTCCCAAACGGCAGCTGCAAGGAAACAAAGGGGGATTCCCCATTTAATCAGATCTGCATTTATTCAAGTCTTTAGGTCTAGAGGTCAACGCACCTTAGAGCGCATCCCAGTCGGTTTGACTATTGTATACCTCCTCCTCGAGCCAAACGGCGTAGTTGGCCTTAAAGTAATCCGTCAGCTCCACCTTGCGGTCCCACCAGCCGGAGTGGCCGAAGAACGCGAAATCTGAGTGCGTGAGTATCTCGTCGCTGGGAAAGCCGCCCTCGACGCCGTAATCGTGCAGCTGCTGATTCTGTTGGCCGCCGCCGCCACCGCCACCGCCATTGTTGCCTACTCCGCCGCCGCCGGCGCTGCTGCCGTTGTTGCCGTAGCCATTGGAGTCCCGATCCCCACTGCCGTTGCCCGCATGCATGTTCGACTGTTGTGCATTCTCCGCATTCTGTGCAGCTGTCCCGTTGTTGCTGCCGACGCCGCCGCCGGCGCCGCACTTCTGCGTCGCCTCCGGATAACGGCGCAGATTGAACCGATCGACGCAAGCGCGCAGCGTGCACTCCTCCGCCTGGAAGTCCCAGGGCCGCGACTCGAGATCATTGCCGAAGGCCCAGTCGTCGTTGAGGCGATGCCGCACCTTCGCATAGATGGCACTCAGAGTCTTCATGTTGGACTTGCGCCACTGGCGACCCAAGTACTTGGTCTGCATCTTCAATAGCTTCAGCACATACAGCTGCATCATCGCGTGCCGCACCTTGAGCGTCTTCTTCAATATGGGCGCCGACTTGAACACGACCAGCATCATCACACGCGAATGCTTCCACTTGATCAGCTTGTTGAGTATGCGCAACAGATTGATGCAGGAGAAGACGTTCCGCCAGGAGTAGGGCTTGTCGGACATCTCGCCGCCATAGACGAAGCTGTCGCCACTCAAGTCCGGCTGCTCGCCAATCACACACGACGGAAAATCCAGCAACGGTATCGAGTTCTTCGTGTTCACATACTCCGTAATCGTCTGATTGAAGAACTTGAGCACCAGAGGAATGCAATTGGCGAACACCAAGTGCTGCGACATGAACTCAAACTGATAGACGTGATTGATTTTGAAGTGCTTCAGATAGAGCAGTATAATAGCGGATACGGCCTTTACGATGATCTCCTTGTGGCGTCCCATGTCGACGGTCAACTTGGTTGACTGCGTGGCTGTCAGGGGCATCTTTTTGGGCAGCACATCGGCCATTATGTTGATGCTCTCCGTCTTCGACTTGGATGTGGGCGAAGCGGCCAGCAAGACCTTTAGCAATGCAATCATATACTGCGGTAAGTTTGGCAGTATCGCTTGGTAAAGTGTCTCGGCTGCGGTCAGCTTGATCTCGTCCTCATGCGTGGAAATGGGATTGCGTGCTATATCCTCCTCCTTCTTGATCTGCATGTCAGCCAAACTCACGTACATGTGGCGTTGGAGCGTTTTGAATCCCTCGTGGATGGGCTGCGGCAGACCGGCGAGACTCTCGTGATCGCCGATCAAGGAGTAGCCAATGAACTTATTGCGCGAGATATCCAGGAATTGATCAATATCCTTTTGGCGCACCTTTGGGGTCCAGGGCAAACGCGGCGTTATCTGCACAGGCGGCACGGCGACCGGTGGCTGCATGTGACTTGGTTGATTGTTTGGATTAGCTGTTGCAGTGCTGTTGTTGCTGTTGCCCGAGGTGGAAGCGGAGGGATCGTCAAAGGGCCGATAGTACTGGGAGAGTTCGTCCTCGCCATTGCCAGAGCCGCCTCCTGCGCTTGAGTTGCCATTGTTGGCATTCGGTCCACCTTCGTTGCCAGACATCTCCATGTCGATTTGCTCTGGTTCGTCCAAAAATCGTTGCTTCATCAGCGAGCGCCTGCAAAGAGAAGTTTATTAATGAATAAGAGCCAAAGTTTATATAGAGATTAGGCTAAACTCACTTGAAGTTCCTTTTCGGATATTGATTCTCCAAGATATCCGTTGCCGTTGCGGGTGGCGAACTGGCGCGCATGCATTTGGTCACCTCCAGCGTGTCCTCGGTGATCGGTTCCAGCCCGACCTTCGCTCTGTACTCGTTCTTGAGATTTTTCAGCACATCCATGCCTCCAAGTCCCAGTAGCGAGACCTTCCACAGCAGCAGCACAACCTTCTTCATGGGAAACTGTGGTGCAGCACCACTGCAAAAACGGGTAATCATGCCTAGCAACTTGACGGCGAGCAGCTCTCCATCGGGCAGCGGACTGTTGATCTCCTGTACGAAAGACTCGGCCAGCTGCTTATAATCCTCGCTGCCCTTCTCCCGCTCATCACGTATTGTCTCCGTTATGATGTACAGTACGGAGAGTATGACTCGTATATCAGTGGAATCAACTAGCGTCACGTTTGTGATCTTCACTGCCACAATGTCTGGAGAACATGCCGTCTCTATCTCCATGTTGAGCAAATCAATGAACGAGGAGAACACGCCCAGTTGGTAGAGTACAATGACATTATCGCGAGTATTCTGATGCTGCTCCTCGTCGGATTGCACTTCGGCCCAACAGCCCTGAGCCAAATAGAGGATGCAGCGTGCCGCCTGCATGCGGAACGTGCGATCGGAGACTTCCAATTGATCCACCAGTTTCATCACAATGCTGCGCTGCGAGGTCGCATCCTGTTTCTGCCAATTCGGTGGCAAATCATATAGCTCCATTTGGTCCTCAAACGCCTTGACATTCATTTGGAATTCACTGAACTCCGTGTAACTGTAGAGTTCGGCGATCTCATTTTGATAGCTGTCTACATCGGAGTATACGAAATCTAGATCGGGGCCATCACAATTGGCGTCCACGTCGTGAGTATCCTGCTCGAACGAGTTGTTTATGGATGATAGCATCATTTAGAGGCTGTTTATTCGCTCTTCTGGACAAGCTACAACAAATGTATGTGTCTGTGTGTGTGTATTTGTATGTGTGATTAGAAATGTGTATCCTTGTGTGGCAGTACAGCTGCAAAGGGCGCGCCCTTTTGTGACTACACTTTGCCAAACGCGCGCATACTATTTGTGCGTTAAGCACTGCATTTCTTTATTAATTTTGAAAACATTATTCTTCAAGAAACTATCCACAAAATGAAGCACAAAAGAAGAAAATTTATACTGTGTGGCCAAGTCTTAACTACATTTTAATACCAAGCAAACTAACATATCGATATGTGCACACTTCGATAGCCGTATACCGTATCGATATACTTAAGATTACGCCCGTTGCCTCCCCCAGCAGGTATTTATTTGTGTTTTCACTCAGTGCCGGCACCAGTTTAGATTTGATCCTCAAAACAAAACGATTACGAAATAAGTAAGCAATATTAGTAATTATAGTTAATTAATTGTGAAGCATAGCTGATTTCGTTTATTGGGTGGCCAGAGTGCGTGGCTAAAGAGGGCACAGCTGGTTCCCTTTACTAGCAAGTTGTACTTTGGACCCTGCGTGCATATCAGCGTGAGCTTGCAGATTCCTATTGGCATACTCAGTGTGAATAGCATAGCCATAAATAATATATGTGTTATATAGATCACTAATTGTGAAATTGTGCATTTGTAGTTTAAAGAATATGGCTGGTCGTTCATTGGTGTCCCTTATGCTTGGCGCACTGGCTGCAGCCGTGGGCACATACATCTACTTCACCAATCAAGTAATTACAACTCCAACTCCAGCTCCAGCTCCATGAACTACAAAAACAACTCACGTTCGCTACCAGTTTGTATGGCATGCACAACAGAACATCGCGTGGGGGTACTAATAAGTTTTATCTAATCAGCGCATTTCTCACACGCACATGTGCTACATACATACATATCTATACCGAAACATATCTATACTCAAATATACAATTGGTTGAGTCATACGTAATTTCGATTCGTCTTTGACCTTCATGAATTATGCAGTTGGTCAAACAGTTTCCCGGCTGAGCCAGTTCTTAACAGTGTTGGCAAATGAAAGACTGCTATAAAATCAGGATCTAGCTTTTATTTGCTATTAACCGCTACTAGTTTTACGATAATAGCCAGAAAATTTATTAAATTGATATCGCTTATCTATTAAATGAGCTTGTTAAAATACGACAAATTCGTTATCATCGTTATTCATTCAATTCAGACATATATTATTGAACATTGATCGGAATTTGAACTAGCTTTTTTCAGTGAAGTCCTCACCTCTGATACTATATGCCTAATCGTAATTGACTGATTGAGTTATAATAGATACGTGTGTAATATTCGTGATTATTTGCAGTTGTCCCTTTCGCTTGCTATTAAATATGTATCTCAGACACATTCAGAGCGTTTCGCGGCAGGCACTCAGGTGCTTCCAATTGCCTGCAACAAGAACAACAACTCGTAACTTTGGTCTAGCCGCAGTATCGGGTAATAGGTGGCCGCGTTACTGCGTTGTCCTTCTGCCGCTGGTCGCGGTTGTCAGCAATGCTGATTGCAGCGCGGATTTAGCAGCGAAGTCACATTACTCAACAGCAGCTGGCGTGAGTAATTAGTTGGTTGTCTGTTGCACTAATACTTAGAGTAGCTAAACTAACTAATATTGTCTGCGTTGTTTTATTGTTGCTTGCCTTTGGTCTCCATCAAAATTGTGTTGCTTTGCTTGCCAGCCAGCCTGCCTGCCTGTCTTCCAATATGCTTTCTCTCTAATCTATTATCTTAATCTCTTAAAGGTCGACATGTCGAACGGAGACTACAAGAACGCAGCCTCGATCTACGAGTTCAACGTGAAGGACACGCACGGCAACGATGTCTCGCTGGATAAGTACAAGGGCCAGGTCGTCCTAGTCGTCAACATTGCCTCCAAGTGTGGCTTGACCAAGAATAACTATCAGAAGCTGACCGATCTGAAGGAGAAGTATGGCGCCCGAGGCCTGACCATCCTGAACTTCCCATGCAACCAATTCGGCTCCCAGATGCCAGAGGCTGATGGCGAGGCCATGGTTTGCCACCTGCGCGACTCCAAAGCAGACATTGGCGAGGTCTTTGCCAAGGTATGCTCTCATATATATAGTCTAAAAGATATCTTATTGAGTTTTCCCTTTTGTTTGTAGGTTGATGTGAATGGCGATAATGCGGCGCCTTTGTACAAGTATCTGAAGGCCAAGCAGACTGGCACCTTGGGCAGCGGCATCAAGTGGAACTTCACCAAGTTCCTGGTGAACCGGGAGGGCGTACCAATCAATCGCTATGCGCCAACTACCGATCCCATGGACATAGCCAAGGACATTGAGAAACTATTGTAGATCTCCACACACATACACATACGCATATATGTATAGTCTTTAAGCTTTATATCTAACTGTCTACGTATAACTTATACCGTTCTTGGCTTTAGCTTGCAAACTAGTCGGACTACAAATTGTAATTGTTTAATGGTTTAACTCGTTTGCTAATATGTTCATTAATAAACAGAAACTATGAAGTGGAATGTGTACTTACCTCCATGATGGCCAAGCGCGCCTGCCTGTAGAGCTTGGCCAAGATGCCGACATTCATTATGACCCCTTCCCCCTCATTTTTGGGTTTGCGCACCAGTTTATAGTGGATCCAGACCATGTCATATTCGGGATTCGTCATAAAATATATAGAGATATGTAATAGGGCATATATATATATAAATATATATAAATATGTATATATATATGTATATATATATATATCGATTTTTGTTTCTGCGTTTGAAAAGTATATGAAATTTTAAATTTGGATTTACAAAATATAAATATGTTTCTGTACACATACAGGGACACAAAGTGATCCGAGCAAATACGAAGCTGAGTGTGGGGGTATGACAATGGTTGAGAAATTGGCTATATTCGCGCCAGTTCTGGCATTTTAAAAGTGAAATAGTGGTTGGAGGGGATTTTTGTACATTTGAACTTTAAATATCCCAATATATTTGAAAATAACATCCTTTTTAATCGATAGTTGCATGTAATCAATGTATATCATCTCTAGGCAGACTGGGCTATCGCAAACGAAACCATTTCAAATTTTGAAGTTTTGCCAGCAAGTAACTGAAATATATTTTTAGACCCTGGAGTGCTACTATAAATGCAAATATAATATTTTACAAGTTGTTTTTTTTTAGTTTTTGTTTATTTATTTAAATAATTATGTATTTGTTTTGGGTGCAATTAATCATTAAATTAATTAGTATTATTGTTTATATAAGTTTCATACATATTTATACGCACATGTATACATAATATATATTTATGATATATATATATATATATATATATATATATATATATATATATATATATATATATATATATATATATATTGTTGTTGTTTTTACTGCCTTTTGCCTGTTTAAAACCATTTAACCATCGTCTGCTCTATTACGTCTACTGAGTGCTCTTTCTTTTTCTTTTCTTTTTGTTTGTTGTTTTCTTTGCCTTTTGTTTAGTTCAACTCGTAAATGTTTGTTTGCTTGTTTTTTTTTTTGTTCTTTTATTAATTTTTGTTAACATATACACACACAATTGTTATAGTTTGTTGTTGTTCTTTTACATATATTGTTTCCGATAAATGATATCAAACTAATTCGAAACGCTTTTCTATTATTTATTCAATTATTCATAATAGTCAATAGTTATGTGTTAGTTGTTGAAATGTTTTTATATGCATATGAGTTGTGAGTTGTGTGTGTGTGTGTGTCTGTGTTAGTGTAGGTGTAGGAGTAAGTGTGTTGTTTTCTACTGAACAGAACTTTATTAAATATTATCAAGCAATTGGCGACATATTTTGTACACGCTACGAATATTGCTAAAAATACCTGCACATTGTTCTACTTCTTCTTCTTCGTCTTTTTCTTGTATTTTTTTAATATTTTGTTCAATATTTGTATATTATATATATCTTGTTTGTTTATTTGTTGTTGGCAAAGCACTTTGGGCAGGCGCTTGTTCAATTGTTAAATACCTTGATTGTTTAAATATGTTAATGTTGTTGTTGTTTCTTTGTTTAAACAATTCTACACTCTTTCGAGTCGCATTTTTAGTGTTGTGTTTTCTTCTTCTTTTTTTTTGCCTATATATCATAATCGTATATAGTTAAATAGTTTATGCAGCTAAGTAATTCCCTTTTCTTTCTTTCTTTATTTATTTAATCTGTTTAAATAATTAGTCAAATATAATTTTATTCATAACATATTTATATATACGATGTACATAATATATATATATATATATATATATATATATATATATATATATATATATATATATATATATATATATATATATATATATATATATATATATATATATATGTATGTATATATAGCCGTTTTTACTTTTCGCCAAATTAATCAAACATATTTAACAAATTGCGTGAGAAGCTCTTAATTTAATCGTTGAACTGTTTTGGTTTTTCAATATTTTCTTCATTTTTTTTTTTAATTGTGAACAATTTTTTTTTTTGTAATTAAACAAAAGTTTTGCAAATTATTTTTATTGTATATTTTTGCTAAACGTTTTCCTTTTTTTATTTATTTATAAACTTTTCATTTCGACTACATTTTGAAATATGTTTTTGCACATTAAATTTATATATTTAATTACGTTTTTTTTTTTGTTATAGATAAGTAGATTGTTGTTCTCTCTTTTCTATATTAATTCATTTATATATATAGTTTTTTTTTACTTTTGGATTATACATTTCAATAATTTGTTTTTGGTAACTTTTATTTAGGAACAAAAGCTTAGAGTTTTGTTTTTTTTTTTTCTAGATTTTTGTCATGTAGAAACTGAGTTTAAAGTTTGCGAATGCGAAAATTTTGGGAAGCAACCTGAACCTTGAATAGATTATATATAAATATATATATATATATATATATATATGTTCATATACACATATGTATATATAAATATATGCATGAAATAATGTAACCATAAACAAATTAGCAACAACTTTTCATTTGTCCGGAGCGTCATCTTAGGATTGTTTTCTTTATTATATATCATAATTATGTTTTGTTATTCTGAGTCATAATTTACTTAAAATGTTTGCAATTCTCGAGTTAATCTTGTTGTATTTTATATTTATTTTGTCTCATTTTATATATATATATATATATTTGAAGAAATTCAAAGATCTTTTTTCTTTCTTTGGCTTTACAAGTAAATGCCATCCATAATTACTTATACGCCCGCGTGTGAACCAGCTCCAGTTCCGGTTCCGGCTGCAGCGGCTGTTCCGGCCCCATCATCGATCAGCGACGACTGTCCGCCGGCAGGTGGCTGTTGTTGCGGCGGCGGCGGTGGTGGTGGCATATACTGCGGATACTGTGGATACTGCGGTGGCTGCTCGCCGCCTATGAGGCCCAGCTTGTCTGTGAGTTGGTTGAAGAAAGCGAAAGAGAGAGAGAGAGAGAGGGGGAGAGAGAGAGAGAGCGAGGTCAACGGCATATAAGATAAAGGTGTCCTTAAGGATTTGCTCAATTGAATGACAATTACACTGATACGATTACAATATACGTATACGCCATATATATAATACACTTCAATTGACTTCTATAGGGGGCGGGGGTCGTTATTAAAAAGCTTTTGTTATGTTATTTGAAAGCATAATCACGAATTAGCTAGGTCCACATCGAATAAAGCTAGTTATATCTTTATTCAACGTGCCCTCCAATATGTACAGTTATTATAAAGCGTAGAATATTTCATGATGCCCCACCAACTCGTATAGAAATTTGAGTTCAGTAAATCTGATTTCGGTTTCATTCAGTCCCCCGTTCAAACTTTTGGTGCATTAAAATTTAACCAAATTATCCATATATATTTATGCATATAGAAAAAAAAAGAAAACAAAACATAAATATAACACATTAATTATTATATTTGTTTGGCAACAACATCAATAAGAGTTAACAAATCATGAAGCACACTCGCAAATGTTTGAAATGATAACGGAATTTGCACACAATAACGATAACTCACATGCAGATCAAATGATAATCGATCGATATTTTTTTGGTTGTTTTTGCTGTTGCTTACAGTGTTCGATAGTTTTGTTTTTGCGAATGGTTTGAACTGAATGTGTAATGTTTTTTCTTTGATCTGGTTCAATTGCAGTTATTTTTTTAATTTTTCTTTGATGTTGGTATTGTTGTTGTTGTAGTGCTGTTTGGTTGTACAAGTTGTTGTAGTTGTTGTTCATATTATATTTTGTTGTTCATGAGCGTAATTATTGTCCAGTCGCCACGTCATCCGTCGGACTCGGTGGGTCATCGGTCAATTTCTCAGCCAATGGAGTTTTCTCAAGTGTCGTTGGTGGTGGTTCGGATTTGAGTGTGTGGTGTGGTGGTTGTTGTGGTGGTAGTGGTGCTGATTCTGATGCTGATGCTGTTGCTGGTGCGGATGCATGAACCTGCTGCAAAGCAGGAGATGGCGAAGCAGCAGCATCATCCGACATGAAAGGTTCTACGAGAAATTTGTGGAATTGCATTTTTGATACAAGCCATTAAAATCGAACCAATAATCTCTTTAAAATACTTCTTATATGGCTGATTGTGTGTCTCTACCATTTGTACAACAAAAAATAAATAGCTCTTAAGTGATTTGTGCACCTAGCAATAATATTTTGCTTTCCCTGATTTCTCTTTACCTTAAATCATAAAAGTTTAAAGAATTTGTTCATTTGAATAGTTCTTATTGGTAAACATAACATAAAGCTAAAAGCTTGCACAAATTTTTGCTTTTATTTTTTCTTATTTCTCTTCGTCTTTCTCTGTAATAGTTGGATAAAAAAGTTTGGTGAGTGTACACAGTAAATGTGGGCGTGGGCGTGGGCATGGACGTTGGGTGTGGATTTGTAGTGTATAGAAAAATAATCAAACGGTGGAAGAATAAAACGTAAAGCACGAAAGAAATTAGATAAAAATGTTACTTTTTTTTGCAGTACTTTATGCATTTGCTGTTGACCTTGGTCAAATACTCTATATATAATTACGGGGCGAGGCGTGACGTGGAGTTCGAGTATGTTACAAAGGGACATGGTAACTATCTAGTATGGCAACAAAAAGAAGAAATCATAAGCGTAACACTAGTATTACGATATTACGGACTACGCTAACCATATTCCATTTACAATGAACCAGTACTAGTTCCTACAGATTACGGGGTACAAATGAATATCGTAAAGGTCATACTCGAAATGTACTTGGCTGTTAGCGGACACAGGGTGTTCATGGTGCTCAACTCAAACATATAGAGCAACACACACACAAAAATACAATGATACGATAATTACACTAAAAAAGACAAAACACGGCCTTAAATCAAATTATCGAACCTGGTGCGTATTATATATCGTATGGAACCAGATGATGTTGAACAGTTTTTTTTTAATTTGATTTTTTTTGTGGTTGTTGGAGCGCATGATATGCTAAGTACAATTGGATGCAATGGCTCGATGAATCGTTCGATTTCTTATTTTTTGTTTGTTATCGATTTCGATAAGGCGTCAATTTCAATTTCAAATTCAAATTCAAATTCTGTTTGGAAGCGAACGATCATCAAACGTACGACAGTTGAACTGTGAGTTTTGCTCTCTACTCTTTAGCAGTTGTTTAAATGAGTTTTGAATTTGATATATAGTTGGGTTGATTTTGTTTTAGCATTTGTTTGTAACTAAGTTACTTAGCAATTTATTCTTATAGTTAGTTTTTTTATAGCAATCTACATAAAGTTACCTAGAGAAAAAAATTGTGGCGGAATAAAAAAGCAAACGAAAGAAATGAATTTAGTTTTGCATAGTTTTCAAACAAATATAAAATCATATTAGAGCTAAAAGAGACTGGATTTATTATAAATTATAGAAAAATAAGATTAATCTTTGGGATTTCATTGGAGGGAGTGTTAAATCGTGTGTACTCGATGTGTGTGTGTGTGGGAGTGTGTGTGTGAGGTTGTTGTTTTCCTGGTTGGGTTTGTGTATGTGATGTGAGCACGACGAAGGAATTTCCGCACGATTAACTTACTTGCTATTATGCCAACGATGACCAGACCAATGACGCCCATGATGATCATCATCTGCAAGGCGAATGCGAGTGTGTGAATTAATAGATATATTTTACGGCTGCCTTTGGAACTGACCTTCAAATTTTGCAACCAGAATTTCCGTTTTAGCTTGCCAGCCTGCTGCTCGAACTGCGAGGCGCCCTGCTGCAAGGCGTCGGCACGATCATCCAGCTCCGAGAGCTTAGCATCGCGCTCCAGCACCTTCTCCACATTGGTGCGCATAATGTCTACGACCTGGGGGAAAGAGAGCCAGCAAGTTAATCAAGTGAAACAAGGGAGAGCGAGGAGGGAGGCAGGTAGGAAGGGTGTAAGCAAATGCTTACCTCATCGACTTGGGCCTGCGTCTGCTGCAAGCGCTTCTGTGCCGCAATTTGTTGGGGATTGCGTGGTCCGCCCACAATCTCACCATCGCCGCCCTCGCCCGCCGGTGGGCCATCAACGGGTGGTGCATCGCCAGCTGCTGCAGCATCCGCCCTACAGGAAGATAAACCGCATCATTAGTCATCCAATAATGCCGACTCTAATCAACTCCCCGCGGAGCACTCAAAATGATTTAAGTACTGGTCTATCTAGGGTTATTAAGTTACACATGAAGTGGCAGCAACATTTACAGAAGATGTATGTGTGTGTGTGTGTGTTCGAGGGGGGCAAAGTGCGCAAGTTCTAGCCGAACTACTCCAGAGAGCTGGCCACTTACGGTTCCTTGTTCTTGTCTTTCTTGCCCATACTTTAGTGTGCGGCTTAGTAAGTAATTAAAATCAAATAAAATATACCCTTTAAAATACATTTCACAGTTAACACATACGTATATCATGCATTTAATATGCACATTAGCATCCCAAGTAAAAAAAAAGGAACAAGGGCATTTATTTTTTTTGCATGACTAACTCATGAGGCACGACAGCCTGTGTTTAAGTTTATCGATTTTGCGGTGCGGTGCGAGAAAGTTGCCATGTGATGCGATGGTATCGGCGGACAGGGGCACGTCCACCAGCGTTGGCCCAGGCAAAAGAAGGGAAAAAATATTGGGGAGAGGTGGCAACGCACACAATAGATCCACGAAAGTGTCGCACAGAGAATTGCAAATTGAACAAATGTTTTGTCGGCCAACTATTTTTATGATACGTTATATGCGTGGTCATGCGGCGTATACTTTATTTTGTGTGTGTATACAGTGAAAGCTCTGCTGAGCGAACACCTACATACGAATCCTACAGGCAAAAAAACCTAACATGAGATAAATTCATCATGAATTTAACTAGTTCAATTGTTATTGTTACATTTGTTATCGATTACTAATTAGCATATTTGCAAGTTCTTTAAAAAGTATCGGAAAATTGCTTTGTTTTGAATTTGTTCATTAGAAATTTGTCTGTAAATTGCAATTCAAATAGAAAGTAAGCTAAACCGGATCACGAAGATGTCCGCCTCAAGGGCGCTGCTGATTAATGGACCTTTGCCTTTTGTTTGCGCGTAACGATTAGAGGGAAAGAGAAATCAATAATTTCCATTTACTTACATTGCTTTTTGTTTGGGTTTGTTGTTGTTGGTGTTTAAACAGCCGCTGCTGCTATTGTTGTTGTATTAACAAATTCGAACGTCGCCCAGAGTCTTGGACTGAAATTGCGATGACGGCTGACTGTGTCCGTTGTCCGTGTCCCGTGGACTTTTATGCACTTGGCCAAAACGTCTTTCGCTGGGGGTGGTTGCCGGATGCCGGAGGGGAGGTTGCTGAGTGCAGCTCAACTTTGGCTATTCGTTGTTTTTGTTATCGCTGGCAACGCTCTCTCACTCTCGCTATCTCGCTCACTCTCTCTCTCTGCTGACCGTTATACTCGCTCTCTCGCCTCCGCGCTCTTTGTGAGCTTTTCTTCAATGAAAATGCTCAGCCTCAACACACAGGCAACGATTCGGGGAAATAACTGGCAGGCTGATGCGTGTGTGTGAGTGAGTGAGAGAGTGTGTGTGTGTACGTGCGGGTACCACTTGCCACGACAACCTTTTGCAAGCAGCGCTGTGTGTGAAGGAATCCTCTGGCTCTTCTTGTTCAAACTGTTGGATGGATAAAGTATAAAAATAGTTGCATACTATTTTTAGTATTCGTTAGCTTAGTCGTTATGTTTATTCTATTGGATTGTCTGTCGGCTTCAAATGTCTTTTGCTTGTTAAACGCCCACACAAAAACACATACACATACACACACACTCTCACACACGCACACTCACACATACAACTTGAGTGTATTCAATAGTTTCTGCTTTTCACATACATATAGTTTGTTAAAAAATTTATTGCATACTCCCAGGCGCACTTGAACCCGTTTCTTTGGGCTCTTTTCAAAATTGATTTGTGAACTTTTCGAATTCCATTTACATTTAACTCAAAATTGGCTTTGCTTGACAAAAAAAATCAATGAAATTTTACACAACACAAGTTTTTTTTGCCAAGTCAATTTGATAGCTTCAATTAAACAAGTTTTGTTATATCAATAATTATGTGATAAGACTTATTTGTTGGATTTACACAAATTTGTCATTTATAATATATATTTCAATAATAAATTATATACATTTGCGTAGCACAAAGAAAATTTCACTTACGACGTTTTTAGCCAACTGCGAAAACTTGCAGCTTTCCTAACTGTTATGTGTATTTGGGAAAAAAGCTCGCAGAACACTTAAGGACGAGTACAAAAGCTCAATGATTGAAAAGCAGCGAGTAGCTTTTTCCCATAGTCCTAACCATATCAACTAGCGATTAGCATTGATTTCTACGCTTCTGAGAGAGGCTTCCGGAACTTTGTCTGTATCCAAACACGATACATCTTGAGGCAACGTCCTCGGTTGACCTGCAATCGTCGGTCCACGATTAGCTGCTCCTCCACTAGGCCAGCCTTGGTATGCATGCTGCGCAGTTCCTGTTCCGTGAAGAAGTAGACCATGGTGCCATCGCCTCGCACATAGAAGTTATCCTCCAGGCATTTGCCGCTCTTAAAGCGCAATTGCGCAAGATCGTAGCGTCCGTAGTCCCGAAAGATCAGCAAGCCCCCGGGCTTAAGGTAGCGATAGCAGTTTTCTAGGACACCTTGCATCTTCGAAGGCTCGATTGCGGAGAGCACAAAGATCATGACAATGATATCCTGAGAGTTCTCCTCGAATGGGACTTCCCATTGCTCCTGCGTGGCATCCATGACAAAGACCTCGCAGCGTTTGTCGTCGAATTGCGGTTGGTTGCGCAGGATTTCGATGGCTCGTGCCGAAAAGTCGCAGCCGTAGACCCTCAACTGGGATTCCGTGCTGTATTGGAGTATGGGCAAAATGGTGTTGCCAACTCCACAGCCCAGTTCAAAGATGCTGCGGGGCTCTGACTGCTCGTCGTTCGCCATGGGCGCCAGCTCGGGGAACTCTGTGAAGAGCCAATGACGATCTTTGAAGAAACGATTATCGTGTATGCCATAAAACGAGTCCCAGAACTTGGGAGCATCCGATTGGAAACGCTCGCGCTGATCGTCGCTCATCTTGACAGTTGAGTTCTTTGCAACAGCCGCTTGGGCAGCTTCCTCCTGCTCTGCATCCCATTCCACGTGGTCCCTGTGGAATTCATTTTATACATGTAGGTGATATGTGTAATCTGTATATACCATGCATTAAACTCGAACACCTCCCGCGCATCGCTGAGTATGCGACCACCAGCTCCACCCGGTTTCTTGCGCTCGCGGGTGTGTTCCCAAGTTTTGCTGGCAAAGCAACGTTGCAGATATTTACCAGGCGTTATGCTTGAAAACATCGGCGTCATCCTTGAGCAGGCGCGTGCCAAACTGTGGACGCTTTTCATTGTCAGCAACATTCTCGACGGGCTCCGTTGATTCGCTGCTCATGTTATGTTTCCTACGAGGATAACTATTAAATTAACTTTGTAAACAAACAACCGCGTTGCAAACCACCATATGGCGCGAAGCGTAGCCAGACTGTTGCATTTTTCTGTCATGTGGCAGCACCCAGTTGAGTGTGTTTAATCGGCTAGCCTCCACAATCTATCGGTTAGTATAACAAAACCGCAAAATAATTTTTGTCGTATGCGTCGTGTTGCTTGCTGAAGCAAATTGAAACAATTCATAAATAATCAAGCCAAAACATTTGAGCAATAAACAACTCTTCAGCGAAAAGTAGTTTGTGTTAGAAAACGTTTCAAAATGATGAACGAGGCTGCTGCACTGGCCAATATGATACCCTACGACACAATTGGACTCTACGAACAGCCCAAGCCCCGTTTCATCTTCAAGATGCCTCGGGTGGTGCCCGACCAGAAGTCGAAGTTCGAAAGTGATGAGCTCTTTCGGCGACTGAGTCGCGAGAGCGAAATCCGTTATACGGGCTATCGGGAGCGCAGCATCGAGGAGCGTCAGGTGCGCTTCATGAACGGCTGCCGTGAGGGACACACCGAGACGAGTTTCGTGGCATCTGGCACTAATTTGCAGCTGGTGTTCAACGCCAATCAGAACCCGTACCTGCACGACAAGGAGTGCGACTTTGACAAGGAGCACGGCAAGGTGCACATTAAATCCTATTTCATCATGAACGGTGTCTGTGTGCGCTTCCGCGGCTGGCTGGACCTGGAGCGTCTTGATGGCGTTGGCTGCCTGGAGTACGATGAGCGACGGGCGATGCACGAGGATGCGATATTGCGTGACCAGATCGATCGCTACAACCAACGGCTCCGCGAATTCGAAGACACCAAGCGCGCCTATCGCGACAATCGCCAGGATGAGATGGAGGCAGTGCGTCGCGGCGTAGCATCCGGCGGCATTGGCGTGGGCGCCAGTATGTGGCGGCGTTAGTTGGACTTTTGGACGGCCACAGCGCCGTCACAGCAGCAGCAGCAATCGCAGCACTTGCAGCAGCAGCAGCATCAGCAGCACGAGACTCAATACGCAAATACTCAATACTTTATGGAAAACTGAACAGAGAATGCTCCAATCCAAACTTGCCACCAAATGCGAGATTTGAATACGAACACGGAAACGGATACGGACACGGATACGGATTCGCTTACGTTTAGATTCGCTCGATTAAAATGCTCGTAGACTTAGTTTTAGCTCTTAGTGAATTACTTAACGTATTCTTGTATGGTATTAAACATAACATTTGAATGTACAATTTTAGTGACGTATGCTAACTATATATACACACACTCATATATATACTAATACATATACATATATTATATTTAAAACACAATAAAACTCACACATTATAATTCCGGAAATTGTAAGATGACGCGCGATTCGTCATTTATTTATTAAAGATTAATGAAAGTAAGTCAACAAAAGAATTTACATTTTTAATTGATTTAGGGTGGAACGTCGAACTTCGAGTTTTTTCGGATTACATATATTATCCGACTAATGATCAATTTTTTAATTCCAGTAGACGGCTATGGTCTTCTCGTCTTGACTCGACTCGATTCCTCATAGACCTTGCTTGGGTAGCTGAAGAAGGCCATTGTCTATGAGTTAGCCAAAAAATACTGGGAAATCTTCTTCGGGCAGTTCCCTGCTTTGTCTCTTGATCATCTCTAGGCCACAAGATTTTGAATTTCTTCAGATTTTGAACACTTCAAAGAGTAGTTTAGCGATTTATATAATATATATATTCTGTATCGTTTAGATATATAATTTGATTAATGTATATTTTATAAACATGTCTAACGCTAGAAATACAAATAAAGTTGCTTGGAAAAGCCCGACAATGATGGGTGCTAATTATTGTTGCTGCTGGTTGCCGTTTAACGGAATTGCAGTGTGGAGATGCGCAGGCCGATGCAATCCTTGCCAATTTGACTGACCTCGCAGACGGTGCAGAGATTGCCCTTGTACTGGGTGTCGAAGGCGCTGCCGCAGAAGGGGCAGGTCACCTCGGGCTTGCCGCGATAGAGCGGCTTCCAGCTGATGGCGCAGATGTTGAACGGATTGAACTCCTCATACTCCAGCTGGTGCTCATCGATGGGATTCACCTCGCATGCCTGCAATATCTTGCGCACCTGCTGCGCCACCTCCGGCCGCGGCGCCAGCTCCAGCAGACGACGCGCGAACGAGGCGGCCGTCTTGTAGTTCTTTAGCTTGAAGAACATGTTGAGTGCGGTGCGCAGAGTGAGAATCTGATGGACAGGTTGGAGCTTGCTGTGGGTGAAGTAGGCGGCCATTTCGCACAGACGCTTCTGCTCCTCCAGCGTGGACTTGGGCATGCCCTTGCGCACAGTTTCCATCTTCAGGCCGACAATGTATTCAGAGCAGATCTTGAGGAGCTGCTGCGCCTCGGCAGTGTCCAGTTTCGTTTCCACCACCAGCAGCGGAATGCTGATCAGGATGGAGTGGAACTTCTCAATGGCCTCGGTAAACTTGCCCGACGTGGTCAACTGGTAGCCAGACTGCAGCCGGGACACCAGATCGTTCAGCTTGATGCCCAGCGCTGGGCGCTGGAGTTTCGGATTGGTTTCCGAGAAATTGCGCAGCGGATGTCCATTTAGCGACTGCAGATTGGGATTGGCGGTGTAGCTAGTGCGCGAGCAGGCGTAGTTCTGCAAGAAGAGCGTCTTGAAGGGCTTGAAGTTGACCACGCCCAGCTGGTCGTTGAGCAGGCGGAAGGCACTGTTGAAAGCGCCCGCCTTGACATGGTCGAGCACCAGCTGGGAATTGTTGGCCCAGTGCTGTGCTGGCGACAGGCCTTTATTGGGCGCCGCATAGTAGTTGCTGTCCAGCGCCGAGGCCTTGATCTTGGAGGCTAGCTCAATGGGCACCACCAGATCATCATCACCCACATCCCAGCCACCGCCGCCAGCCGCGTCATCCTGTGCCTCATCATTGCTCAGAGCATCGTGCATCTCCTCATCGCCATCGTCGTCTTCGCCCAGACCCAGATCGGCATCGGCGCCCCAGCCATCGCCGCCAGCAGTGTGCTCGTCCAGGGCGGCATCCGCATTGATGTTGAGTGCCTGGCGTGCTGTGACGCTGGTGCTGGCACGCGTCACCATGGCGCCTTCGAAGAAGCCCTTCGACACGGACAACAGTGGCCAATTGGTCTCCAGTTGCTGGATTGGTACCGGAGGCTGCAGCAGCTGCGCATTCGGATTCACCTCGGGCAGGCTGCTGCCCTCCGCGCTGATGGTGTTGCCCAGCGACTCGGTCAGCTCATCGAAGCCGTGAGTGGCTGCTGTTAAGTAGGCCAACGAAAGTTGTCCGCAGTTCTTGAGAATGCTTACGCGCTCCCTGACGTCGCCCAGGAGCAAGGCGCCTTGGTACTGTGCCGAAATATCCTTGCGGATCTCAGCAATCTTATTCATTCGCTTCAGCTTGTCCAGGTTACCAGTGATCAGGTAGAGGAAGCTCAGCTTGTCGAAGTTCTTGGTGCGCTGATAGCACATCTCGACCACCTGATGGTTGCCCTGCAGCAAAGCTGCCTGGCCCAAGCGATCCCAGCAGTCCTTGTCGTCCAAGGCCTTGGCCGCCTGCAACGCGATCTCAATGTTACCGCACTCCAGAGCCAAGCCGAAGCGGGTCTTCTCGTCCTTGACAAAGTGCAGCGCCACCTCCGGATAGCCCTTCTGCTGCAGATACGCAATGATGCTCTGGCCCACCAGGCGAGCGTTGCGCACCATGTGCAGGACCTCATCGTACTTACGCTGGATTAGAGCCAGCTTGAATTTGTATTCCGTGGGATCGATGTGCAGGACTCGGGTGCGACACTCGCGATCCAGGCAGAACACCTGGTTGCCCTTGACGCGCGTCAAGTAGATGGGCAGATCCAGAGTGCGTATGATGCCGTGATCTCCGTTCGTGATGGCGTATTTGATATGGTTGCTGGTCGTATATATGAACACGCCTGACTCGTCCCAGGCGCCTGACTTGACGCGACAGTTCTCCTGCACGGTGCACAAGTACTGTAGCCGGCGATCGCAAATGGTGACCGAGTGCTTGCAGAGCAAGGCGACCAGCGACATGTCTGGGGACCAGACCACGTAGCGGCACTTGGCTAGCTTGATGCTGCCGACGGAGACCAAACGCTGCACCTCGTACAGTGTCACGTATTCCGGATCACGGATGAGCAGCATGCCTGTGCCGGCGTAGAAAATCTCCTCGCAGAATGTGGGTATCTTCTTGGTCACTTCGTTCTTGAAGTTCTTCACCACCAGCTGCTGGTTGCGGTCGAGCACAGCGAAGCGATTGCGAGCCACCCAAATGGCTGTGATGCCCGAGCTGCGTTTGCTGTCCGACTCGTTCTGACGATCGTTCTCGCTGTCCTTGGGTATCTGGCACAAGTCGTAGGTGCTGTTCTCCAGGTTGTTGGTGCGTGTGCAGATGAGCACAGCATTCAGGGCTGGATTATAGGACATGCTGTATACGGGCGACTTGCCGGGGCGCAGCTGCATCACAACCGTATCCTTGGTGGTTGTGAAGTCCAGCTTGCGTAGAAAGCGATCTTTCACGTAGTACAACATGTTGCCATGCACAGCATAGGCAGGACGCTCGCGCTCCAACTTAAATACCACCATGCCTGAAGAAGAAGCACTCTATTAGATCTCAATTTATAGTTATCTAACGGTTTCTACTCACCTGCATCGTGGCCAGCAGCAAACAGATTAAGTGTGGGATGCGCTGCCATAATCCAGAAGCGTTCGTTGTCGCGCCGGAATGTGAACAGACACTGACGCTTGGTCATGTCCCAGACGCGAATGCTGCGATCCTCGCCGTTCGAGATGATTAGATCCTGGCGTGGATGGAACAGCACGCAGGACACGTTGTTGTAGTGACCACGGCACGTGTCTACCTCCCAGGCCTTGTACTCATTCATGCGCCACAGCTTGACGAGGCGATCATCAGCACCGGACACAATCAGAGGAAGGGTTGGGTGGAAACTGGCCCAGTTGACACCGCGATCATGGCCTTCCAGCACATGCTTGACTACTGCATCGGCCTGGCCGAACAGATCGGTGGCACCGGGATGACCCTTGAGGTGCTCATCAAGTCCGCCAGGACCAGGTGCTACATTCTTCTTACGTAGTCCGGAAATGTCCCAAACGCGCACAGTTTGATCCAGCGAGGCGGACACAATTTGATCCTCTGTCGGATGGAATTGGGCACACATCACGTAGTGATTGTGGCCAGTTAACACACAGATGCAGTTGCGCGACTGCCAGTTCCAGATGCGAATGGTCTGATCATCGGAGGCACTCAAGATCCATGGATACTCGTGGTGGAATGCGACTGTGCGCACATAATCCAAATGCGCCAGGAGAGTGAATATGCAGCGACGCTGCTTATAGTTCCACACCTTAATCTTATAATCATCGCCGCCAGAGACAAACAGCGGCATCTGTTGGTGGAAGGCCACACTACGCACGGGGCCATCGTGCTCATCGAACTTCTCCAGGAGCGTGTGCATGCGGTAGTCCCACAGCTGGATGACGCCACTGTGCAAGCTGGTCAAAATCCATGGTCGTTTCGGGTGGAACGAAAGACCCTTTACTCGAGCCGATTTGGACTCGAAGTTGGTCAACATAGTTGCAGATTCCTTCACTTTTGCTGGTGCTGCCGTGGCGATGTGTTAACTTGAAGTCGGCTTTTCTTTGACGTACACTTACGCAGTCTGTGCCAGGCACTTTCTTGTCTACAATTACACGAGAACAATTGTTGGCATTTGTAGCAGAGTATATGAGTACAAATAGGACTATAAAATCAATTTATTTAAAGGTTTTATGTAAAAACACACATTAATCTTACAAATTTTTCAAGTGACACGTCAATTATCTTCCTCTATGCAGCAGCGATTGCAGAGTTGTCAACGTTTTACAAAACAGCTGCGTCTATCGATAAGATATATCGGTACGGCATTCGTTACCATAAAGATAGCACGAAAATGCATCGTTACGATATTCGCTGACTTGTTTACAACTTTGGTGTTTATAAAATGTAAAAGTTCAATTAAAGCAAAATGACATTGGCACATCGCGCGCTTTTCACATGGTTTATAGTTTTAGTATTCCTTATACTGCTCTGCCTAAGACTAGATCCACGCACAACCTGGAATTGGTTCGTCACCTTCACACCGCTCTGGTTCTTCGATTGGATCCTCATAATTTATGTGCTCATCAAATTCATACGCAAATGGCGTAATTTGAATCGCCTCACGGACCTGCTCTCCCTCTACAAATGGAACATAGTGGGCGTGCTGCTGACCATAACGTCCCAGGTGACAATCTGCATGACCCTGGAGTACCCACAACAGATACCCATCTACGTGACCATGGCGCCTCTGATTATGCTCCTCTGCACTGCCATCGTCTATGTGGGCGGAAAGCTGAGAAAGCGCGAAGGCTGGCTACATTAAACCACAACTATTTATGTATTTATGTATATATTAAGTCTAATTGTAAATCATATTAAAAGAGAAATCCAAAAACACAGTGAGCATTCATTAAAATCCGTATTTGCTCTGTGTGGCTCGACGGGTTTGCCTGTTGGCCGACCACATGGCCTGCAGCTCGGCTTCGTTCGCCTTCGCCTTGTGCGCCAGGTACGTGATTTGATGTTTGCGCCTTGTGCCCGCCACCGGCTCCTCGTCCGTTAGAACACCCGTCGGCTGGAACGTGGTGGCAGACGCCAGCGCTGTACGCATCCATTCCTCGCGATCGGGCATCACCTGGTCCCCAACTATGTCAATCACCTTCATTTCCTTGACCTCCTTACGACGCCTCTTCGCATTCTTGCCCACGAGCGCATCCATGGCCTCCGTATTCAACTGCTCGTGATAGCGTTTCTGCGCATATTGCAGCTGCTCTGATTCCACTTGCATCGCCTCCGCCTCCTGTTCGGCCTTGCGTTCTTCCACCTCCGTCAGATACTTGGTGCTGGCTTCCACCATTTTCGCTGCCCGCTTGGCCACCAAGGCGCTAATCTCGTTGCTGCTCACCTCTGGCAGCTGCTGCTCGCTGTTCAGCGAGAAAAAGTCACCAGCATTGGCTACCTCCTCCTCGTCTTCGCTGTCGCTCACGGCCACCAGCGCGACAGTTGGCTTGGAAGACTTGGATACGGCGGACTTTGCAGACGGCGCTTTAAGTCCATCGACCCCTTCGGTATTGTGAGCTGCGCGTCGTTGTTTAACAGTGTCCGGTACGAAAGCTGGTGAGGCTCTGACTTTTGGAGCACTCCCGCTGGTCTGTGGAGCAGACTCATCCTTGGTAGCAGGTTTCGCTGCCACGGGCTCCGTTTTCCTTGCGAAATCCCGCTCAGACTTAGCCTGCGGTAAGATACTAAGTAAGCCGCAACCCTTTGTGGACTTGAGTTGAGGTTGTTTCGTCTTCTGTTTGTCTGCCAGCTCCTTGTCCACATCGGCATACTCCTTAAGTGATGGAATGCTAATCTTAACGCGCCCCCTGGCCACAGCTGGCGGGGGTTTCTCCAATGTTTCGCTACCTGCAGCGGGAATCGCCTTTTTGTGCAAGAACTCGTCGTCCTCTTCTTCGATAATAGCCGCTACCTTTGCAGCTGTCCTTGGCATGGGCAGCTTGGCAAACGCCTGCGTCACTTGATCGTCCGCCTCCTCCTCCTCCTGTGGGATTGGCTCAGCAGCTGCTTTGGGCTTAGGCAGGCTAAGCTGTAGCCGACCCGTAGTGACCGCTTTCAACTCCTGTAAGGACACTTCTTGAGGTATGTAGTCGTCGTCGTCGTCATCACTGATATGTCCATTGGCTGCAGTTGTCTTTGCTGTCGCTGCTCCATTTTGAGTCGCAGCGCTTGGCTTTATCAGCTGCACTTGGATAGGCGTGGTCTCTTCATCATTGTCGGATTCCTCATCACTGCTTGCGGCGTAGGCAACCAGAGACATAGTTTATGATCCCTTTTAAAGTTATCCTTTTCAAAATTGTTTGACAAAAATAAAAATTTCTTGCCTTTCGTTGCAAATGTTTCTTCAACAAAAAATATAATCAGCTGTGAGTGTAGATGGAACACCCTGTGTCAAGAGCAATAAAACAATGTGGCAATGCCAGAATGGTGTGGCTGTTAAGATTTAAAAAATTAAGTGGAAACTTGATGAAGAATGGGTTTTATTAAGATTTAGCTGAACACCTGGCTGGCTACAGGTAGTCCTGCGTATTTTATTATGACTGCAGCTGCTTAAGCTGATCATAAATATTTGCTAACATTTTCCTACCTGAATAAATTGTAAGCATATAAAAACCATTTCGCGCCTGACTCAGGATCAGTATGAATTTACGCACCGAACTGTTAAGAGATCTGAGAATGCATCATCATCAGCAGCAGATGCCGCCCTACGAAGCAATGGGCCTCTACGAGCAACCCAAGCCACGTTTCATATTCAAGATGCCACGCGTTGTGCCAAATCAGAAGTCCAAATACGAGTCGGATGAGCTGTTCCGCCGGCTGAGCCGGGAGAGCGAGGTGCGCTACACGGGCTATCGGGGCCGCGCCATGGACGAGCGTCGTATGCGCTTCGTCACCGACTGCCGCAAGGGCTACGCCGAGCTCTCCTTCGTGCCCACGGGAACCAATGTGCAGCTCTACTTCAACGCCAACCACAATCCCTATGCCCACGAGCAGGAGTGCGACTTCGACAAGGAGCGCGGCAAGGTGCACTTGCGTTCCAGCTTCATCATGAACGGCGTTTGCGTGCGCTTCCGCGGCTGGTTGGATCTGGAGCGCTTGGATGGCGTCGCCTGCCTGGACTTTGACGAAGGACGCGCCCTGCAGGAGGACGCACAGCTGGCGGAGCAGATCGAGAGCTACAATCAGCGCATGGCCGACTCGAAGCGCATGTACACACCGCCGCAGGAGATGATGCGGCGTGGACCCGGACCTGGACCCGGACCCGGTCCCGGCCCAGTTCAAGGGGGTGCCATGGGCTGGTGAGGACGGATGGCCAGGATAAGGCTACATATAGAGACTAAGTCTTAGCTTATATTAATAAATAAAGAATAAAGAGTAAATAAAAATCAATCTAATGAGAATCGCATAGTAGAGCTCTTTATAGTGGGATATTCTAATCTGAGTTTTCTTGCCGTGTTCTTCGGGTTGCTTTGCAGCCCTGTTGCCATTGTTTTTCACAAGGGTTGCTGCTCGGGGTCTTTGGCCTTAATTACACCTCGCAACTTCCCAAGGGGGCTGGAACCACCCCAAGCAGAACTCAACCCAGCTGCTTCACACTTTCCCTCTCTCTCTCTCGCTCTCTCATGGGCAGAGGGCGCTTTTGCTTTGAATAACAACCCAGCGCCCACTCTACCCTCTCTCTCTCTCTCTCTCTCTCTCTCTCGCTCTCTCTTTGATCTCGTTATTGCAGTTGTGAGAGCGAGAGAGAGATGGAGAGGGAGAGCATTCATATTGATTTTCTGGCATTCTTTTGGGATGCTGCTGCTGCTGATAGAAATTTTGCAACTGGTCGTGGTTCAGTCTCAGTTTAGGCAGCAATTGGAACGCGTCTGTGCGGCGGTACGACGAGAGGAACGACGGCAAGCGCCTAGGAAAATTGTTTATAGAAATTATACATACCGCACAAAGTGTTTCGCCCAAACATTCAGAATTTTGAATTTCGAATAACTTTTGGTTTTGTTTTTGTTTTTTTGGTGCGCGCGGTCGAGTAAGAAGCTGCGACGTGCGCTAAATTTAGCGACCGGTGTATTATAGGGTGATGTATGCTGTATGAGTCCGAGTCCCAGCAGCCTCTGGCCACGCCTTCTGCCAGCCCGCCAGCCGCCTCTCTCACGAGCAGCGCGCCCCAAATTTGTGATTTCAAAATAGTATTCATACAAATTATGTGCTCAGCGCAGCGGGCAATCGACTAACAACAAAAAATATATAAAATAATAATTGATAAATTAATTATAGACGATTGTGCTTCGAGTGTCTGTGAGTGATTCCGAGTGGAGGAGAGTCGAGTCGACCATCAACAAAATGCCAGCCTCGAATACGATTGTGCTCAAGAGCCTGTCCATACTGCTGGGCCTCTTCTTCATATTCGTGGGCACGCTCAAGCTGACGCCGCACATTAGCAAGGACCTCTACAAGGATCTGGTAAGCAAGAAAAATCAATATATACACATTAAATATATATGTATATACATACATATGTATATAGCTTGTTATATCACATTGTTTACCTTGTGAGTCGGCGTTTCGGGAGCGGCAGCTCGTATCGATTTTTCACGCTAACCAAATTTAACCACCAAAACATGTCCTGGCCGGTGTATATATAACGGGTTTCTTACATAACTGGGTCAGCTTTGGGCAGTGGGTTGAGTTTTGGAATCGAGCTTGAGTTCTGCTCAAATAATAAACGAGTCAATGAGAGGTAGGCGGAGTGGCATAGGCTGGAATGGGTAGTACTTTTAGATGCTTGAGAAAATGATAGATAAGTCTGAATACTATATCCTTGGAAAAAACTCTGATAAATATAGTTATATCTCAAATTTATCATTATAGTTCCGCTTATTAGATATTTTTATAAATAAGATTTAGTCATATAATATATATACCACTAATTACAATTGAAATACTCGGGAAATATTACGGAAATTCTCAGAGATGATGACGAACTAATAGCGCTGTCTAGCTGCACCATTGAACTCGACCTCATCAATGCCAGGCGGCTGGCCTTCATGAAAACTTTTGTGAAAACGCAATGATCTTCAGGAATATATATCTTCTATATATATTTATAAACACATATATCTATGCCTATATCTAACACACACACACACATCAGTTTTTATCACCCAAATACTTTGCAGTCGCGTTCATAATAAGTAGATGACGGCATATCTGGAGCACAAGCTGTTTAGCTATATTTATGAGGGAGATCTGTATTATATAGATATATTTACTATATATACCCTGCAGGCATGGCGAACACACGTGCGTAAGAAACACAAAAGCTAGAGACTTGAAATTTTACATATGTATAAATTTCCCTATATTTTTATAAGCAGCACAGATTATGAGCCTTATAATCGATAACAATCGATAGCTTGGCTTTGAATGTATGTGAATGAGTGGCTGTTACTTTTGCATAAAATAAGCGTAGAATGCATAAAATAGGCGAGTTGCAGCGCTGTGCAAGGTTCAGGGTATCTTCAAGTCTGTCACTCCCCACCAGCACACTCTAACTTGTTTCTCATGTAATCATTGCTCATGGAAATAGCAAGCCACAAAATGCGTAGGCGCCTTTTTGTTTTGTTGTGTGAATTATTTGAGCTATTCACGTGTGTATATACATATGTATAGATATGTATATGTATATGTATGTATGTGTATATATCTATATAAAATATATAAACAATAAACATTAATGTGATTGGCTCTTATTTTGTTTACAAGAAACTTAAGGGAAAGAAACAAATTCTTGGTTTTGTATTAGAAATTTGTAAAAGATATATATATATATATATATATATATATATATATATATATATATATATATATATATATATATATATATATATATATATATATATATATATATAGTATTAGATACATGGTACATAAGTACTGCATAGAGTAATCTGCTCTGGTATTTGGCTTACAGCACGTTTTCGATTTGATTTGCTGTTGTTTTTCTTTTAGGTAAGGAATTTGATTTGCAGCGAATTGCAATTTATAGCCCATGCGCAGCTGATGTTGTTGTTGTTGTTGCTGTTGTTGCATTGTTGCAGCCTTTATAATTACACCTTCGTGTTGAAAACCGCAAACGGCGAATGCCAAACAAAATAAAACGAAATCTAAATCAAATTCAAATTGAAATTGTGAGTGTGTATGACAAACAAGCTTTGGGTTTTCGACTTTTCTTTTCCTTTTAAAAATAAACATATTGCAGCACACACAGCGAAGATCAGAGCCAGAATGAATGAATATATGTATATATATACATATATATGTATGGATGTATGCATGTTTGCTTTAATGTTTGTACTTGGCAAATAAGTTGTGGCTAAGTGAGCTAGGCAATTGGGGGGCAAGTGTAAGAGTGGGGATCGAGGATCGGACTCTTAGATAGTATAGCATAGCATAGTATAGTATAATATAGCATAGTATAGTATAGCATAGTATAGCATAGCATAGTATAGTATAGTATAGCATAGTATAGCATAGCATAGCATAATATAGTATATAGCATAGTATAGTTATAGTATAGTAATCATAATGCTTAACAAGTAAGATTAATACTCTGTAAAATTCTCTTTCCATCCATTTTCTATCACATTTAAATTCAAATCCTGCAATTGCTCAGGCTACCCTCGCAAAATCTAATTTAGTTTTCGTTTTCCATTTCAATTAACCTTTGCAGCGCACAGAGTATGTGAAATATGCCAAGGTATTTCCGTTGACGGCAATGTTTGGCATTAAGATACCCTCGAAGTGGTATCGGCGCACCGTCGGCATCTTGGAGATCGTCTGTGGCCTGGCCATGGCATTAATACCCTATCGTAAGTAGAGCATATACCCTATATACACCTCTTTATATCACATTAAACCCATCTCTACTCTCTCGCCCGCAGACAAGATCAAGAATGTGGCGAACGTGCTGCTGCTGCTGCTGATGCTGCTGGGCATCTACCAGCACTGGATGGTCAGCGATCCCTTCGAGCGCTCCGGACCGGCGCTGGTGTTCACATTTATGCTGGGCGGCCGCTTGGTCGTCTGGTACCAGACCAGCCGCAAGGAGGCCGCCGAGCTGTCGGCCGTCAATGCCCCACAGGCGAATGGGCTCAAGCAGGAGTAGATAATGCCGCGGATAACTAGATTTTTGATCGCATATACATATATAGTCGGAATCATTAACTCAACTCATAGACGCACTTGTAAACAGCTTTCTTTTAGCACAATTAGTTGAAATTTGCGAGCTCAATTGGCGCCCTTAATACATATAACTTATATAATACAAGCTATTAACGAAACAACTCTCATTTATAGTTATAAATTAAATCAAATTTTTTATATAGAGTAAACAAAATTGAAACGTTTCTTTTTCACTTTGGTGCCAAAGAATAGAACAGAAATACATACTCGTATATAAATATATATATACATATATATAAATAATATACATAAATAAATTGCGAAAGTGTTCAAGTTATAAATATTAATAAACGAGTTATAGTATAGCTATAAAAAGACAAAGACCAGACTCCTTTTGCAATACGGCACTCATGTTGTAGTTGTCGCAGCCGCCATCAACATTTTAGCAACAATTTTAATAAATTTTTGAATAACTCATATTCATACATACATACATATATATATAATGCTGTTTTAAACAATCAATCAACATCAGTCGTCGTGTGTCAAGCATGGCCGGCAAATTCTTGAGAGATTATTAATTATGTGGTGATCGTGCTCCAAGCTTTAACTCTGTGAGTGTTTGTGTGTGGTTAGTGTATTGTTGTAGGGTATCTTATTCGGTGCCAGTGCTGAGCAGCTTCAGTGCCTTCTGCAGATTCTCAATGGCTGTCTTCACGTCGTCGTAGTTGAGGGCGCTGCCTGCGTACTTGCAATACTTCTGAGCGGTAATCATTTGATCGGGTGTGATGGTGATCCCAGCGACTGGTACAATCGGTTGGTAAATTGCGGCATTCGGCTGTGCTGTGGGCACATAGGGCTCGAAGCCACCTGGCTTCTCCTCCTCCACTGGCGGACTGGGCAATTTGTTCGGATTGTTCAACACCTCCTCGGCTGTGGGCGGTGTTACCTGCGGAGCTGGTGAGGACGGCTCGACATTGTCCGACTGCGAGTCAGCAGCCGGTTCTTCGGGCGGTGTCACACTGCTAGCAGCTTCTTCGTTGACACCCGCTGGACTTTCGCCAGTTAGCTCTGCAGATTCGTCATCTGGGAAGGGCCCGGGAATGGGAGTCTCGCCGTTCTTCAGACAGTTGTGAATGTAGGCAGCCTTGTACTTGGCGTATTTACGATTGTGCAGCGCCTCCTCGCTCAGCTCGCCAAAGGTGAGCAATATGTCATAGAGGACACCACTGGAATAATATGCCTTGACCACGTTCCTGACAATACATACAGATTAAGAAGATATTGATCGATTTTGAATGAGTTTCTACTCACTTGCCAAAGTTCTCCTCGCGATCCTGCTTGTCGGCATAGAGAAACAGCTTCAGAGCATAGTTTTCAATGTGCGCCTGGGCAGCTACGTCGTTGGTCAGTGCCTCATTGTCGGCATGTGTCTTCTTCATCTGCTCCAACCAGTCCATAATAGCTGAGAGCACAATCAAAACAAATAAGTCAATAAAAATACGGATGAGTCATCAGTGCAAAGAATCGTATAGTATAATCATTCTACACTTACCTAACAGCAGTTGAGTCTCCTCGGCGCTCTGTGTGGATGCTTTTAAGCCAATTTGCAGCGCACTTTGGAATTAATTAACAAAGACATTTTGTTTATGCGAAATTCGCTGGCAGTAAAACCCATCTCTCGTCTACTTACTAGAGTCTTGCCCAGTACGCGATGACAACATCGCGTGAATCATGTTCTTGGGCCAGCTTGAGAAAGTGCTGTATGGACTTCAAAGAGTTCGGGCATGGTGGAAACTCCATCTTTGACGAGTGCCGCACAATTCTTTTCTACAAATTTCTGAGCTATTTCTTTGAACGCAGTAAAAATGATTATTGTGAATGACAGTGTTGTCTTTCCCAAACAAAAAGTCTTATTGAAATCAATGTGACCAGCTGTTGTTGTTTTCATATGTATCTAAACCTGTGTGGTGACACTGGCAGGGCTGCATGAGAAAAACAACTTCAGGTGAGAGCGAATCGCTCAGTCTTTAAAAGCCGTTTCTATCAAGCGGTTAGTAAAATAAATGGGCTTGGAACGCGTTGGCTTGTTGATGTTATCAACAATATGTGGCGTACTTTGCACTTTGGCCTGCATATGAATTATAATTTGTAATTACAATTTATCCTTTTGCAGCCGCAACATGGCAATTTCAAAGCCAATTTATTCGCTCTTCGGCAGCTATCTGGAGCAGCTCTTCAATCATCCAGTGCGCACGAAATCTTTAACAGCGTAATTATGCACGGAGTTACCTTAAGCGGGACTAAATAATTTATACAATTTAATTACCTGCAGCTGCTGCTTGGCCACAACGGCAAATGTCACCGCCCAGCGCTTGGCGGGCGCCAAGAAACTCAACCAACAAAGCGTCTTCGCCTACGGCTTATTCGGCCTGATCTTTGGAGGCAGTGTACCCCACTACTTCTACCAGACGGTGGAGCGCCTGTTCAGCCATGATTTCCGTTTTAGGAAATTCTTTATATTCCTGTTCGAGCGCTTGGGATATGCGCCGCTCTATCAGCTGCTCTCACTGTATTTCCTGTCGATCTTCGAGGTGAGTTCTGAGAGCTCTCTAAGACCTGGTGTAATATATTTTGTCTTGCAGGGCAACTCGCACAGCGCAGCTCTTAAGAATCTGGAGAAGCTCTATTGGCCTGTGCTGCGCGCCAATTGGCAGTATCTGTCGCTGTTCGTCTACCTGAACATTGCCTATGTGCCGGCCATGTTCCGCTCTGTGAGCATGGGCATCATCTCCTTCATCTGGGTGGTGTTCCTGGCACAGAAGCGTCGTCGCTTCCAGGAGAAACAAGCAGCTGCCAAGTCCACATAGACGCAACTGCCAGCGGTTTATCTAACTATATATATATGCATATTAACTAGCTCATCGGAGATTACGCTGAAGTCTTTATCTGCGTCCCAAAGGTTCTAGTGCTGGAACAACTTTTCTACTTAACTGTAATATATAAATGTATATCTGCTTATATGTGTGTGAGTGTGTGTGCGTGTGTGAGCACTCGAGGGTCGGTCTTATCGTCTGTGAAATTCCAACTGAAAACCTTAATATTTTCTATTACTAATTTTATATAGAACAATAAAAAGAGAGTTCGCTCTTGAAATGGCAACAAATAATATTTATTTAAAAACGCGGCTTAGAAACTAGCAAATAATCCGAGTATATTATGTTATAATTAATATCAATGATCGTCTCTACAATATTGTTTAGCTACTGGGCATTGCGAGAGGGAAAATGCTTTACAACTTAGTCTTAAAGGTGTCTAAGGGGAGGAAAACAACAATTAGCCTAGATTCTGTAGAGACTAGGGGATGCTTGACTAGTGTGAGATTTACTTAGAGTAGGTTAGAGGAGGGGGTGGGGGGCTGCCCCCTCCTGCATTTGCTTTACAGTTCGCCGCACATCTTGCGCAGCGAATCGGTCAACACTCAGAAGGCGATCGCCGAGGGACTCCGGCTGTTGTGCATTGGTGTGCCGGCAATGGGTGTGCCCGGCGAGCTGCCGCGACTGAAGCAGCTGGAGCAGCAGCTGGATGCATCGTTGTCCACATGCTCGTCCCCATCGCCGTTGTTGACGCCCTCGCCCGAGGCCTTGTGGTGGTGATAGGGAATGGGTCGCTTGCGTGCACTGCAAAATATCAAGTATCGCGAGATTAGATAGAGCAGATACTCCAAATTCCAACTACAAAAAAAAAAAAAAAAAACGAAAGATCGCAAAAACTTACCAAAGAACAGAAAATTATATACAATCATAAACTAAATCCTTTAAAAGAAAATGAAATAATATGAAACTTGGCATTGGTATAATTTATTTGAGTGCAGCGTTTGCCTGAACTAAATAGAAAAATATTTATAATCATAATCGAAACTGCATTAAAAATACAGAATTTACAAAGCACACGAAATGGAGTAAGCTACAGATACGGAACATATACATATATAGGGGAATACATATATGTTTGATTAATAATTAAATGATAATTCCTGAGTCAGCTGTAAGAGAAGAAATCAAACCAAATCAAATGAAGTCAGGTAAAGTCAGGTGCTCTATAAAATTGGAAATGAATGTGCAACTGCAGCTGGATAACCTGGCTAGCGTCTCGAGCTGCGGGGCGAGCGACGGCTACAAAAAAATTAAATTAATCAAATCAAATAAATAGATTAAAATCAAATTATACAAAATATCAAAAAAAAACCTTGCAGAGTTTGAAAAAGAATGCAAAATAATATTAAATATAAAGTAAAAAATTTTTTAATAATAATATAAGCTGAAAATATGAATTCAGATTTCATACTCTTGCAGAACTTGGCCCCAGCTGGAACTTGATATACCCTGAATACCCATGGGCTTGGCTCATACGTAAAACTATAATATTGAGAATGGCTACTAATGAATGAAATATGAGATCTTAATCGACTTTCGAAGATTTCATACTCAGAATCCAATTAAAATGACAGCTCTTTTGCTATAGTTTTATCAGCACGCCTCAGGGGAGGCCTTCAAAAATGCTTAAGTTTTATCAAATTAAAAATACTTGAAATAGAAACGGACAAGCGCAAAGATATATGCTATATATCTCTATATACTATAAATATCTTAAAAGAAAAGTGGGCATAGACAAAGATAAGCCCACAGTATACTAAGCTATATACAAACTATAGGCATATCTTATGTACATTCTCTATAGCTCCTGCTCTGCATAAGACCAGTCTGCAAGAGTATACAATCTCTCTATAAAAGCCTCACTCTGCAAGGTTCATAAAACTAAAATAAACTGAAAGTAGAGAAAATATGTCCGTTAGCTGCTTCTACCTGGTGATGCGACGCCTGTCTAGAAAGCTGGGCGAGCCGCGGCGTCTGGGTATGGATGGTGAGCGCGAGCCGGTTTGTGATGTGCCTGAGCCGCTGCTCGAGGAGCTGCCGGAGCTGCTTCTGGACGAGCCGCTGGAGCGTGATGAATGCGAGCCGGAACGTGATCTGGAGCTGCACGAGCCACTGCGACTGCTCGAGGAGCTATAGCGACTACAGAGAGCGAGAGAGAGTGAGAGGGAGTAGAGATTAGCTAATTGCTCAGCTCTAATCTATCGTTGGCAACTTACGATCGGGAGCGACTGTTGGAACGATGATGATGCCGGCTGTTGCTCGTGCGCCGCTTGCTGTGGCTGTGCTCGCTGCGTCGCGAGCGGCTGCGACTACGGCGGGCGGCGCTCTCCGCTGCGGCCACCGTCGCGGTCGACACCTTGGAGACGATGGCATCCACCAGAGTGCTGTCGGCGAGGGCGGCGACTAAGGGCTGTGGATCGTGAATTTTGAACGGTTTTATAACGATTTTCGGTTTCTGTTGCTGATGATGATGATGATAGCTAATACTATTGGCCGCCACCGCAGCTGCCGCTGCAGCCGCATTGAAGCTGATGGCCCCCGTGCCGCGGCCATGCTGCGCCGGATGGCCGAGCAGCGCCAAGCCAGCTGCAGCGGCAGCAGCCGCAGCGCTACTGCCACCCAAGGACAAGAGACCACCACCAGCATGCCGACCATGATGATGATGATGATGCACATGATGGCCACCAGCGGCCGCCGCGGCTGCCAGCAGCGCGTGCTGCGGCCCATGGCCATAGAGACTAGGATTGTACATGCTAAGACTACGCGTTAGGTGGTGCTGCTGATCGCGCCGGCTGAGCAACGGCTGCAGGCCACCATTGCTGCCGTTGTTGTTGTTGTTGTGCTGATTCTTGCAGATGTTATAGTGGGTGGCGGTCAGCAGGGGCCCGTGGTTGAGCCGGTTCGTTGTGCGGTTGTAGGTGCCGGGCGTGCCGGCTAAGAAGGGCAGCGCGTTGTTGTTGTTGGGATTGTTGCTAGCATGATTAGTATGAGAGACACCACCGGGAGTTAGAGGAACACCACCACCACCACCACCACATGCATGATTACTGTTATTATTGTTATGGTTAGTATTGTGTCTACTGTTGGGATTGTTATTCAGCGTGCGATTGTGAAAGATGCGCTTCGTCTGTGGATATTGTTGCGGTCTGTGATTGAATTTGGGTATTGTTGTTGTTGTTGTTGTTGTTGTAGGCGTTGTTGTTGTTGCTATTGTTGGGTTAATCATTGCAGTTGCTGTTCCAGTTGTTGCCGTTGCATGGGCTGGACTCTTGGCAGCGCCATTGGCCGCCACTTGGGGCGCCTTGCTAATGGGCGGCGTGAGCGGCGGCGTTGTTGTCGTTGTTGTTACATTTGCAGTTGTTGTTGCGGTTGTCGTTGTTGTTGTTGTTGGCATTGTCAGTGGGTTGTTAATTAAAGCGGTCACATTGTTAGCAACGAGAAATTCACTTAGCGAGTTACGTTTGGTGGTGGCCAGCACCACATTGTTAGTATCGCCACTTACTTCGCTGCATCCGCCAGCATCCGCATCCTTGGCATCGCCATTCTTTTCCATCGTTTTCATTTTCTGCTTGGCCTTGGCCGCAATGCCCGACTTGAGCTGCTCGAGCATGCGCAGCTCCTGCTGCTCCTCGCGCTCCCGCTTCGACTGCTGGAAATCCTCGACAGCTGCAGTGCTAGCCTCTATCTCTTCCTCGCCGCCCTCGTCGCTCTGGGCGCGCAGCCGGACGATGGGCGTGGGCTTTGGGTCCTTTGACTTGGACAGCTGTCGCTTCTTGTCCTGCAGAATGTCCTGATAGCGCTCGGGATTGCGTTCGGCTGGGGAATAGCGCAGTTCGGAGGAGTTGGAACTACCTGAGCGACGTTTGCTCTGCTTGGGACTGGGTGTATTGCCCTTACCCTTGTCTTTGTCCTTCTCCTTCTCCTTTTTGGGCGCCTTTGGCTTGGTGGGCGTGCCCCAGCGTTCGCGCTTTACGTGGCTATTCTTTCCTTGCTCTCGCTGCTTTGGACTGCCGGGCTCATGCTTCACCTGCTCGGGTGTCTGGCTGCGTCGTCGCTGCTTTCGCGGCGTGGGCGTGCCTGGCTCACTGTGCGAGGAACTGCCACTGGAGCTGGACGATGAGGAGCTCGAGCTGGACGCAGCGCGCTTACGCTTCGTCTGCTCAAGCGCCACCATCACCGACTTCGTGCCCAGTATATCATTCACAGTATCCTCGGCCGCCTTGAAGGGATTAAAAGCGGGCACAGCAACAACTGACGCCGGCTTCTTGGACGCCTCCGGTGAGCGCGTGCGCTGCTTGTTGACCAGCGCAGGCGACGGCGTGCGCTGCCTCTTATGCGACCGGGAACGCGAGCGGGAATGACGACCTCCGCCACGCTTCGTCTGCGAGGCTGAGCGACGCTCACGTCTACGATCTTTGCCGCGTTCCTTGCCAGCATCGTCTGAGCGCTGATTCGTTTTGTGTCGCTCCTTGGAGAGCTGTCTGTCCTTGGACCGCTGTCTCTCTTTAGAACGTTGCCGATCTTTGGAGCGCACACGTTCCTTTGAGCGTTGTCGTTCTCTTTCCTTTGAACGCTGTCGCTCCTTGGAGCGTGGCCTATCCTTTGATCTTTGTCGCTCCTTCGATCTCTGTCGCTCCTTCGATCTCTGTCGCTCCTTGGAGCGTACTCTCTCCTTTGATCTCTGTCGCTCCTTGGAGCGTACTCTCTCCTTTGATATCTGTCGCTCCTTGGAGCGTACTCTCTCCTTTGATCTCGGTCGCTCCTTGGAGCGTACTCTCTCCTTTGATCTTACTCTCTCTTTTGAACGTGGCCTCTCCTTTGATCTCTGTCGCTCTTTGGAGCGTTGTCTTTCCTTTGGCCGCTGTCGCTCCTTTGATTGCTGACGCTCTTTAGACTTCTGTCGCTCCTTGGAGCGTGCTCTGTCCTTTGACTTGTGACGCTCCTTCGATCTCTGTCTCTCCTTTGATCTCTGTCTCTCCTTCGATCTCTGTCGCTCCTTTGATCTCTGTCTCTCATTGCGCCTCGTTTCCTTCGAGCGCTGTCGTTCCTTCGAGCCTAATCTCTGCTTTGAACGCTCACGCTGTCGCTCCTTGGAGCGTGCATTCTTTTCAGTCTCACGACTCGGCGGCGTCCTCGCCGATTTGTCGCGCTTCTCCCGGCGACTGTCCGTCGAGGAGTCATTGCGGCGTGATTTCTTGTCCTTGCGCCGCTCCGTCGAACGACCGCGAGTGGGATTCTCTGCAGGCGTGCCATTATCCTCAGCTGCAGCACGAGACTTGGCCGACTTCTTATCCTTGCGGGAAGGCGAACTGTCAGAGATTGGGTCAGATTAATGAAGTATTTTACTAGGCTGGAGATTTCTCATCTTACTTAGAACGCGCCGAGTCCGTGGAACTGGCACGTGCACGCTGCTTCTTCTTGAGCTTTTTCTCGCGCTTTTTCTGCATAATAAAAGATGGAAATTGTTAACAAAATTCGGAAGAGAAACTGCAAAGCGTCTAACTGTTAGCATTAATCTTGAGTTATTTTTATATATGTGTGTATAAACACAGTTAGTTTCATTCAGTATGATCATGATGGGCATGATATATAGATGTGGGTATATCTCATGATGAATTCTCGCTTGGATTTGATGCAAATTGAAAGCGGGCTGAAAACAATATTTTTTTTTTGTTTTTGCTTTTTGTTTTTTGCATTTTTGGATAGATATACACAAAGGAGTGTTGACGCTATTCTATATATGTTTATATATATATTTATATTTATATGTTAGAAAGAAAACAGACAAATGAAAGTACTTACAAAACTACAAGAGAGCCTTTGAAAGCTATCCTATATCAATGAAGCGCCAAGGGTTTTCATAAACAAAATATAAATTTTCTTTTTCGTTTTTCTTTGGAATTTTACTTATACAAATTTTAAGTGGTTTGATTTTTTTTGGATACTACATAATAATTAAGATAAGTTAAGCAAACGGAACAGAAATAAACGAAAGATTTTTGCAGCCGGCCATAGCCGATTGTACAATACTCGCTCACGGGCAAGAAATAGTTGAACTCTTTATATTGATTTTCAATCTGTAACTTGAAAACTTTGGAAGATATAGAATTTATATAGACTTTAGATTTCTAGCTCTAAAACTGTGGAGCATATGCTATATGGGTGTATACTCTGTATTTAATCTTGAGTATATATTTCAAATTTCAAGTCTCTAGACAGACGAACAGCAAATACATACATTTTACAAAGCTAATATACTCTTTTCATACATCCTGAACGAGCATACAAAAAAAGAAAGAAAGTTTCAAAAGTTTTTTAACTATGCACAAAAGAAAATATTGTTTGTGCAGAGTTCTATTTTGATTGATTAATTGATCGACTAGCTATACGAAATCAAAGTGAAAACTAAAATATAAAAATTAAAATAGTTTTAATACTAGTTTTTGTGTATGCGGTTTGAAGCCTTTTTGTTTTTACCTTTTACAATATTTTTGTGGGGTGATTTTTATTAGATTTGATTTCTTAAATTGATTTTGGGTTTTTTGTTTCTTTTTTACTAATTACTTTTTGGTATGCTTTAATGTTTTATATATAGTTTTTATAGATTGTTAATTATTTTTTCATTTGTTTTTTTTTTTTTTTTGTTTGTGGAAAAAAGAAGTAAATAAGCGAAGAGAAGAAATGGCGTATGTTTAATATTTTGGTGAACAATTTGAAACAACGAAAAAACGATAAAGTCAATCGAGTTATTATCATCATATATATGTATGTATATATCATGTAACGGGCATAGCATATATGCGTATACCATATGTAGAGAGAGAGCAACAGTTATATTCATTTAGACATAATAATGTTGTATTGCACTAGGAGAATAGTTTCATCAAATGATTCTTTACAGAAAAGTAAGGTAGAGAGAATGTTATATATATATATGTATATATATTATATATGGCAGTTAGTAATGTATATAGAGTTAAGAGTTGGATAAGAGTTTATAAGAAAAAGTTATGATATCTTCATGATTAGCTTAGCTCATGCACACTCAAGGCAATCGAACTGAACAGCCTCCTTCCTCCGTTCAGTTTCTCTCAGTTCTCAATTATTGTGGAATAGGTATCTTAACACTCGTGCTTAGAAGAGTTTTGCTGTTGGTTTTACCTTCTCCTTTTTGGCTTTCTTGCGTGCACTCTTCAGCTCACGCTCCGCATCGCTGCTGGCGGCCTCGTCCTCCTCGCTATCGTTGCTATCGCTGCCGCTGTACTTGCGCTTGCGAGATTTCTTCGACTTTTTCGACTTACTGCAAATAGAATGTTTAAAGATATGCACATTAGTCTATAGACTATATATAGAGGGAGTTTCGACTAGAATTTTGTCCAGAGACTGGGCCCCCCAAATGGGAGCTGGCAGCAATAACTTGAAGAAGTGTTTTGGTTTTTAAAGAGTTTTGATTAACTTGTGGTTTTTTAGTGCTTTACCTTCATCGATTAAACTGCTCAAAATTGCATTGTCTTAATAAATAGTAGTAGGTTAATTAATAATAATAGAAAGAAAGATGAGAAAGTAATACGCTTTTAATTGTTGTCAAAAACACAGTTTTTTTGGTACCTTAACAAACGAGACTGTACTTAAACTTTGTGTGTGTGAGTGTGAGTAGGTGTGGGTGTGGGTGTGGGTGTGTGTTGTGTGTGTGTGTGTATAAAGTATACGAGGTGGGTTCAAAAAGCATAGCGAATAGAACAGCCTTGTCCTGTCCAAAGAACTCTCCAGGATAAGGCTGGGCATCATAGGTTTGCTGATTTGATACAGATTCCTGGTTCCATTTCTTGGAAGAGTCCAAGATCTTTTCATCGTGAAACATTCGCCATACTTTTCGAGCACACCTCGTATCCTCGGATATGATATATGAAAGAGCAAACAAATTTTGTAACACGATTGTATATAGAATAAACGAATTTTTTACTTACCACAAGCTGAATAAGAACAAATGTGAACGAAATGTGTGTGTGTGTGTGTGGGAGAGTGTCTGTGTGTGAGTGTGGGAGAGAGAGTCTGTGTGTGTGTGCTTAGAGATAGATAGAGTTAGATACAGAGAGATAGATAGATAGAGAGCCCATAGGAACCCTACGCTTGTCAAGCCAAATAAAACGAGGCTCATGTGATTAACAAAGTATATTAACAATACTTTTCCATTTTGTCAGTTTGAAACATTTCATTTTGTTTATAAACTAAGTTAGATTATGTATGTGTGTGTGTGTGTGTTTGTTTGTATTTTATTTGTACATAACTTTTCGCTTCTTTTTACTTTCTTTCTCATATGAATCCCTTTTTGGTTTGAGTTATTTTTTGTTGTTTAAAAATGCAATGTAAAAGAAGGAGTAGAGACGAAAAACACAAAATGTATATTAAGCAGTTGTTTTCTTTGTTAATTACAAAAGGTTTCGTGTTCAATTTTTGTTTGTTTTGGCAACAACAACAACAACAACAAGAGAAATCATAAATAGTTTCAACTTTTACAATATGGAACAGAAAATTTGTTTTGTTTTTTTTTTTTTTTTTTGGGAAATAAGAAACAGAGAGCTACGAGTGGATTTCTTTTGAAAGTAATCATTGGTTCGATCCTTGCCGAGTTCTTACCTCTCTTTCTTGTGCTTCTTCGACTTCTTCTTCTTATCCTTGCGACGCTCCGGACTAGCCGAGCTGTAAGAGAGAATCTCAATTAGTTTATATCGATTTCATTGAGAAAGTATTTCAGTTACCTCTCCCTGGCGCGTTTCTTTTTCTTCTTTTTGTCCGACCTGGACACATGCTCGCGCTCATCCCCACTGTTAGCCGGAGCATCTGATTTGCCAGCTCCAGTTGGCCCATCGTCGCGTTCGCGTGATGGCGTGCGCAGCAGCACATATCGCTTGCCCGTTTCCTTGTCTTTGCCAGCTGCTGCTGCAGCCGCCGCTGCTGCTGCGGCCGCAAGACTTTCGCGCTGCGCGTCCAGCTCCTTTTGCAGGGCCACCGTCTTGGCCAGGTCCTCCTTAGCCTTGCGATCGCAATCGAAGCTGCTGCCCTCCACAAAGTACTCGGATATGTTGAATGCCTCGCGCAACTTTGCGTTCTTCTGCTGCTGTGCCTCGGCTATCTGATGGGTCTCACGCACGCTGCAAGGAAATAGCCAGAATGAGCATTAGGTATTATAATCAGATAAATCAACTCAGATCACACTATATACTATATAAAACTTATAAATACTATTCTTAGCTTAGTTTTCGCCCTTTTGTTTACCTGGCCACCGCAGCGCTGCCAGCGCCCAGCAGCAGCGTTTGCAGCCACGTGCTTGGCGAGTGCTTGAGCAGCTCAAGCAGCGCCGGCAGCGCCTCTCCACCTGTCCCATTCGCACTCTCCGGCTTGTGACGTGCTTGCTCCCGGTGTGGCAGAACAGCTGTTCGCTCCGCCGGGCATTGCGTCAATTGCGTCACTTGCGTATTCTGGCAGACGCAGGCGCAGTCGCTGGGCGGCTTCCTCGGCTGTGCTGTGCGCCTGTTCTTCTTGGCGCCGCTTGCCAAAACCGGTCGCAATGGCTTGAACTTCTTGGCCACGGCAGCATAGTTAAGTGCCGCCGCCGATGTTGCCTGTGCCATGAACTGGAAACTCTCATACTTGGCTATGTACTCGCGATTGTCGTGCTGGAAATACTGTGCCTTGCACTTCCTGCCGCCGACTGTGGCTGCCACACACCCAACAATCGCATTGGGGTTGCCACTGATGTTGTTGTTGTTGTTGTTGCTACTGCTGCAGCTGTTGTTGTTGCTGTTGGTGTTGCTGCCGCAGCCGGTTGCGTGTCCTGCGCGTTTACGACGTTTGCGTCGCTTCTTTGCCTTGACGACCTGCAGCGTGGCAAACGCTTTCGTCGTGCTTCTCGCCTCCGAGTTGGATGTGGAGGTCGAGGTGGCTGTGGCCATTGCGCTGGCCGTTGCCGTTGCAGTGGTTGTTGTCGTGTTCGTGTAGATTTCCGAGGAGAGCATTTTGGAGAGTTCTCTTCTCTTACGATTGAGAGGGTTGTTTTCCCTTACTTTTTGTTTAAAAATATTTGTGTAAATATATATTTGTTCTTATGCATAAAATAGTTTATTTTCTCAATATTGGAAGACATTGAATTTTTTATTTATTTTGTTTTTTACCACTTTTTTTTTAGGAAGACCGTGGATTTATCTATATAATATATTTGTTACTGTTTTTATTTTGTTTAATTTAACATTTTTTATTTGCGTTCTTCTCCATAATTTGCACAGGAAGACAATGGATCCATATATTTTTATCTATTTTATTTGATTATTTTATTTGCAAATTTTTTAGTTTAATGTTTTCTTTTGCTCGTATTTTTTCTATTTTTTGTTGTTTTGGAAGACCGTAGAATTTACTAATCAGAGTGTTAAATATATATATTGTTTTTAATATTATATTTTTTATTTTTATAATTTTGCTTAGATTTGTTGCTCCACATATAAAATATTTAATTTTGCTTTAAATATATCTATATATATTTTTTGAAATTCTTCAGATAATTTCTTTTTTTATGTTAAATGTTCATAGTTTAAATCTGAGTTCAGTTAAACACTTCTTGACTTTCTTATAGACACTTGTGAGTTATTATGTATATATAGATTGATATAAAAATATATATTTATTATTATTAATATTATTGTATTATAATGAACACTTTCTTTACTACTTGGAAGACGTAGGATATCATACGCAAACACGTTATTCATCTTGTTGTTATACCCAGCGAGTGGAAGACGTTGGATTTTATATATATTATTTATAGAGTTTTAGACTTCAATGGGTTATTTCTGTATATAGTATGGTTTAACTCCGCTTGTGCAAACGATTAGTGCCGACTTCAGTTAAAGACTAAATGCTAATTGCTAATTACGAGCTAAGTTTGGAAGACTTATTTAGTGATTTGTTGCTTTCGGTTTGGGTGTTTGTGGGGGTAGAGTTCACATTACAGTTGCGGAAGACGAGCTCAATACCCCAAACGACAGCAGCAACCACTAGACTAGAGCAAAGACAACGGCAACGACGACGACGACGACGGCTGCTAAGCTCTGGCGGATCGGATGAGCTGGTAGCCACCAGCAGCGGCAGCAACTGTCCATGGCTACGGCTATGGGCTTAGCTGCACACTTGAGGGGCTGCGCATCGATTGCATTTTCGCTTAGCCGCATTTTCCTCCGTCTGTTTTCCTACGTGCCAAATATTGATTTTTCCAGCGTTGCAGCAGCAGCAACATTTCCCCTGCCAAAAGTTTACATGCTTCTGGCTTCCGCTCGCCGACGTTTTGTTGTTTTTGCACTTAACTTAGGTTTAATTATGCTATATTATTGCTTTTGGTTACTAATATTTATTGCTATTATTATTATTATATATATATAGATATATATATATATATATTCTATTCAATTATTTCCTGAGCGCGTTCGCCAAACATTTGGCTTTGGAAGACTCGAAGTGACTGCCGAAAATACCAATTTCATCTCGGCAGCAGCATTTTCTCTACAACAGTCTGCGTTTTGATTGGCGCCTGGACCAGCGGGTGGTGGGTGGTTTTTTGGTCTTTGTTGCGCATGTGGCTTTTGGCCCACTGTGTCAGCTGGCTGAGATTTGAGTTTGCTTGCTTGAAGCCTTTATTGATTTGTCCAGCGTGCGTGTGTGTGTGTGAGCGGCACACAATATTTTATTTAAATTACATAACTAACTATACTTAAGCTGCGGCTATATAATAAGTGGGCGCTACTTACGCTACGCGTCCAAATTCATCCTTGGCTAAGTCGGTCTTGCCTTGGCCCATTAACTTCAGGCGATACGAATCCACGTGCGATTTGATCTCCTCCGGGGTGCGTCTGCCAAGGAACACGGAAACAATTTCCGATTAATTTGTGGTCATAAATAATTTATAAGCATCACAAAAATACCTTTAAGACTTAAGCTTAGATTCGAATTTCACAGTATTTCAATATAAACTGAATTTAAATTATCGATTCTCAACTTGTTCTACATTTATTGTTTATAAATATAAATTTAACGATTTTTTGTGGTATTCCGAACAGTTTTCCGCTCTATTGTGGAACACGGATGTGCCCTATTGAAACAATCTCTACAACTGAAATGCAGTTTTTCCACCACCAGCGCACGGCTAGGGCCAGGCTCAGCCTGGGCCGCCGCAGTCAGTGGAAGAGCGCCAAACTAGAGATGGACTTTGGGCAGTGCTTGTCACGAAGTGTGATGGACGTGGAACTTTACATGCAAAGTAAGCTATAAGTCTACTATAGTACCAGTCTATATCTTATATAATATATAGCAACTATCAGTTAAACATTTTGCTAGGCTAGTTAGTTGTCTTTATCCTCGACAGCCTTCATATTTGAGTTAACTTTCATTCAAGTTCTTTCGTGTCACGATAAACTCTCCGCTCTTTGGCCCAGCAAAGCGGAGGGGGTGGTTGGGCGGGCCAGGAGCAGAGGCACTGTTGGTGGTGGTTGCTACTGCTGCTGCCATTTACCGCTACTGGGCGCGTGTGCGTGCGCTCTCTCTCGCTGCTACCAGGCGCCGAATGTAAACAGCAGCAGGCGGCTGACAGGCGGGGAGCGAACGTAAATATTAGCACATTGGGAGAGAAGTGCATGTGGGACAGAACACTGCACACTGTTGGCGACCGGTGTTATATAACGTCACATATTGCATTACGCATGCAGGAGTCAACTGCTCTAGCTGACTGACTGGCTGAGTGAGTGTCTCATTTGACATTGCTACACATATGCAAACTTACCCTTGCTTCTCGAGTATCTCCTCGAATTCAATGCACTTCACCTCGATTTTGCGCTTGCGATCGTGATCGAGTATCTCCTTGTTGGGTGGCCGATTCAGTTGGGCGTCCAACTTTTTGGTATCATCTTCGGCACGGTAGTCCTTGTCCTTTTTGCCCGGTCGCACGAATGCCCAATTGCGCTGCACATGCCCGTTGGTGCCGGAGCCACGCGGCGTTGTCAGTCCAATGCCGTTGTACATGTTGTACCGGCTATTCGCTCGTTAAAATGCTAAATTTTCTACTTTATTTAAACGTTTACTTTTTCCGTATGCATCAGCGTTTGGAACGGCGCAGCTGCTCCGCCAAATGTGCAGTTTGCAAACACAAGAAAAATCGATTTTGTCGACAAGGCGACGCCGATGCCAAAGCAACTCTGACTATCGATATATTTGCACATTTGACATAACTTATCGATATTGCAAATAGACCATTGTAAACAAATCAACAATTTGGTTTATTTTAGTTTAAAAGTGAGATTTATATATTTTATAAATATGCAAACGGACGAAAAAGAACCTGTAGGTGCTGCGGAAGAGCCTACCAAAGTGGTTTTCAAGAAAGCGAGCCGTAAAAACCTGCGACAGCGTAAAAACTCTGATGATGGCGACAAGGATGAGCAGTAAATATGTTTACATACTTAAATATAAATAAATAATATATATATATATATATATATATATATATATATATATATATATATATAAATTTCTCTTTAAATAGTCTCACGCTGGATGAAATCAAGGAGCGACAACGTTTACGTCAGCGTCCCAATGGCGTCAGCCTAGTGGGTCTGGCGCTGGGCAAGAAAGTGGCTCCGGAGGAGGAGCTGGCCATCAAGGACCCCTTCAATGTGAAAATCGGTGGACTGGTCAACATGCAAACAATAAAGTCTGGCAAAATGAAGGAAGCGGATGATGCCTATGACGTGGGCATTGGCACACAGTTCTCGGCCGAGACGAACAAGCGCGACGAAGACGAGGAAATGATGAAATACATTGAGCAGGAGCTGCAGAAGCGCAAAGGCGGCGCAGCAGAGGAGAATTCCAATGAGAATGACGATGGCGATGCACACAAATATCTGACACCCGAAGATGCTGCACTTTACGCCCTGCCCGACCATCTGCGGCAATCCTCCTCCCACAGATCCGAGGAAATGTTGTCTAACCAGATGCTCAATGGCATACCCGAAGTGGACCTGGGCATCCAGGCCAAGATACACAACATTGAGGCCACGGAGGATGCCAAGCAAAAGCTACTCCAAGACGCCAAGAACAAGAAGGACGGACCCTCGCAGTTCGTGCCCACCAACATGGCTGTCAACTTTATGCAACACAATCGCTGTAAGAGGATCTTGGGGATGATCTCAGGCTGTTGCCGTTTTTATTAAAGTTTTGATTCCTTCATTTCCAGTTAACATTGAGGACAGCAATGAGCAGCGCCGTCGCAAGCGTGAGAACAAGGAGGCCAACAACAAATCCGCCAAGAACCAAATGAATCCAAATGGCGCCAAGCGAGCGACTGACGATTATCACTATGACAAGTTTAGGAAACAATTTCGTAGATATTAAAAGAAAGTACAAAGTTTTATATAAATTTTAATATTTTATTTAAATTTGTAATTAGGTAATAGATGTTAAGTTCCTTCCAGGTGCGTTAGCTGTAAATAAATAAATGACATTTTTATTAGTTGATGCATTTAAATCAAATTTAAATTTGTATTCGAAGAAATCTAGTCAGTTAGAGACAAATTTGATTTCAAAGCAACGAATGACTGAAGCTCAATGAGATTCCTACTCTAAAATATCATCAGAATACATTTCAAGTAATTAATATAATTTTAATTATATACACACCTTATAGAGCATGATAGATGGTTGATCAGCCAGACTGAAATACAAAAGATTTGGATTTAATTAATGAAAATTTATAAAAATTCATAATCAGCTTCATCTTGTGTTGGGTTCAGTTAGAGATATTTAATTTCATAGCAACGCATGACTGAAGCTCAATGAGATTCCTACTCTGAAATATCATCATATCAAGGAATCTATAACAAAATCAAATAATACACACCTTATCAACTATGTGATGCACTGAGCCAGCATAAAACTGAAAGAGAAGAAAATTAGTTAAAATACGAAAAGATTTCAAGTATTTCAAACTCACCTTTTATAAGTTAGTTTCATTATCAGCTGAAGTTAACTATAAAAAAATCAAGATTAAAGCTGAAACAAATATTTATGTACATTCAGTAATCAAAATGAGTTTTCTTATGTTTTTTGTTTTTTATTATATCCAGACACAACATTGAAACGTTCATCCTCGTTCTAGTTTTTCTGTCAGCTTAGTGATTATTTTGTTGTTAATAGAATACAAAAATCTATTGTGAAGGTGTAAAACGCGATGCACGTTCCGCTTTGTTTGCTAGTTTATATGATGCCGATCTTGTTGGCAATATCCAGAGCATCGTAGTCACGCGCCAGGCGCACATAAGCCTTCTTCTGACCATCGGGCCGGATCAGAATGTTAACCTTAGCCACCTTAATGTCGTAGAGCTTGCGCACTGCGGCACGCACGTGGTTCTTGTTGGCGCGCAGATGTGTGAGGAAGACCAGAGTGTTGTTGTCCTCGATCTTCTTCATCGCTGCTTCCGTGGTCAACGGATATTTGATGATGTTGTAAGCATCCATGCGATTCCTGGTTGGCACCGATTTCCTTGGGTATTTAGGATTGCGTGGCAGCTTCAACGTTGTGGGGCGACGGAAGTGCACATTGGTGCGGATCTTGCGAGTGCGTGTGCCGAAGGCGCCCTTGATGATCTGTGAAACAATCGCTTAGGGTTAGTCACGACGCTTGAGAGGAATTATATCTGAGCATGTAGTTTACCTTGGTCTGAACCTTCTTGGCGTTCAGCAAGGCAACAGCCTTGGCCTTGGCAGTACCCTTGGCGGGCTTAGCGCCAGCCTTGCCAACGGGCTTCTTGCCCTTGGTAGCAGCACGTGCCTTGGCGGAGAGCTTGGCCAGTACAGACTGGGGCTTCTTGCCAGCGCCCACTTTCTTCTTCAGATCCTTGGCTTTAGGCTTGCCGACTGGCTTCTTCAGGGCGGGCTTCTTAGCAGCGGCAGCAGCTGGCTTCTTGGCAGCACCAGCAGCAGTCGCGGGCTTCTTAGCGGGCGCAGCTGCCTTCTTGGGTGCAGCAGCCGCAGCTGGCTTAGCTGCAGCTGGTGCCTCCTTCTTGGCAGCAGCAGGTGCCGCCGCGGCAGCCTTCTTCTGCTCTGGCTTCTTATCGCCAGGCTTTGCTACAATTACGGATTAACAAAACGTTAACTTTAGTAAACAGAACTGCAAGAAAGTTGGGTTAGGCACGAACACACAACGCTAAAGCAAGTTGACACAATATTTTACACAATTTTACTAACAATTGCACTTGAATGGATAATTAGATGACTAACTAATTCAAATATTGCACTTGTCAGCTTCTTGCACTCAGTGTACATTGTTTTCGATGCGGAGTCGCAGCCACACCGCACGTGGCGTAAATATGGCGACACATTTAGTGTATATTTTGGGTGAAATTCGTATTTAAACACATTTCCACATGCTGCAGTGCATTGGGCTTGCTTTAGCCTTGATTTGGGTGACAAAACCACATATTTTAGATGAATTTTTATATGAAAAATCCTTACCGGATTTCTCGGTTGGCTTTTTAGGTGGCATTTCTACGAGAAAAAGAAATGAAAAGGAAAACCAATGGGCATTTGACAAAGCAGCGGAAGCACTTTTTGACAGTAGCGTGGCCAGATGGCTAGAGTGTGGCAACGCTGTAATCTGAAGTGTGTTAAATGGCAACGCCAAAGAGCGTGCTGCTCAAACAGTGTGGCAGCCTGATGGCAACGCTGCAACATGATAATAAGTGGCAACGCTCATTTTCAAATTTAAAAAAAGCGGTTATTTTTATTAAGTTTCTATGAATATTTGTGCTGAAGGTTATTTGATGTAAAATAATAATTAGTAAAAGTGTGTTAGCAGGCACAACCACTTGTCTGTTTGCCAGAGCGACTGCCAAAGTAATTACGTAAATCTGTAAATTATTAGAGGGGATAAAATACTGAAATTGTGGTATTTATGAGATTTCTGCTACCAAATTTGTGCGACTTTTCCTGTGTTTGTGTTGTCTGCTCCTTTGCTGTGGCTTGCTGCAGTGCCTTCAGTTGTTGCTGCACGGCCGTTTCGAAGGCCAAGGCAGCCAGGCGCTGAAAGAACTCCGTTATCTTGTAGCCGGAACGCGCCGAGACGGACCAAAACTCCGCCTTTAGCTCCGCAGCGGCAAGGCCTGCGATGCGCTCCATTCTCATGAAGTCCTCTTTGGTCTGGAGGCGGGTGAATATTAGGGATTGAGTTGGTTAACTGGTGCTAGGGCTCACCAATAGATCCGCCTTTGTGCCCACTAGAAATACCAGAGGTTTCTGCGCTGAGTTGTAGTTCAAGGCGCTCGAGAGCCACTTTTTGGCTGCCTCCAGGGACTCCCGCTTGGACATGTCATAGGCGGCTACAATAACTGAGGGAGAGCGAATTATGGTGTGGATAACTGGACATAGCTGTACCTACCACTGGCATTGCGATAATAGGCGCCGGCAATGCACTTGAAGCGCTCCTGGCCAGCTGTGTCCCACCTGCAAGGAAGAGGAATTTGTATGCCAGCTGATGCAGTTGCTCCACTTACATTTCCAGGCTGAAATTGTGACCCAAAATGCTAAAGTTCTCCAGCTCGAAATCGACGCCGATGGTGGCTTTGTAGTTGGACTGGAATTTGTCATAGCAGAAGCTGGAGGAGAAGTGAAGAGAAGATTGAGAAATCATTCACAATAGACTTGGTATTATCATTCACAATCTGTACTATTAGCTGGAATCATTCACAATGAGCAACGGTTGCCCAATCATTCACAGTGATCGGACGACTGTCTCAAATCAGACTCATTCACAATAAACAGCAGTTGACCCACCGATTCACCATGGCCGTCTTGCCCACAGCGCAGTCGCCCACGAAGATGACCTTGCAGGGCCGCAACTTCGGCTTCCTGGGCAGCTCCAGCTGATAGCGCAGCTGCGGCGCGAAGTCCTTCTCCCGGCTGTAGGGCGTCTGGGCGCTGCTGTAGGCGGGCGGCAGGTGGCGCAGGTGGGTGCGCGGATCGTGCAACGTGACCGTCGGCGGTGCGGGCAGCAGCAGATTCTGGCGCAGCAGTTGGGGCATCGTGGGCGTTGCGTTGTCAACTGACAGACGAGACGAGCTCCGGCCGAGCACTGAGGCGGAATCGGCGAAAACAAAACCCAAGCCACAGAAACCGCAGGCCGCGGCCTGAACTTGGCGGCTATCAGGCGGCTCAAGGTGGGCGGCGGCGCTGGGTATGCTAATGCCGATGATAGCGACGCCCTCGAAATGGGGCTGCGAGCGATAGAGAAGTGGCACAGGTGACCCAAGAATCGGTCGACGGATTCACACAGTTTTAGAGTGGAACTTGAGGAGGAGAGAGGGAATCGACTCCTTGGTATGATAATTATTATTATCATTATTATCATTATTATTATTATCAATATTATCAATAATATTATTATTATTATTATTATTATTTATTATTATTATTATTATTATTATTATTATTATTATTATCATTATTATCATTATTATTATTATTATTATTATCATTATTATTATTATTATTATTATTATTATTTATTATTATTATTATTATTATTATTATTATTAATATTATTATTAATATTATTATTATTATTAGTACTAATATTATTATTATTATTATTATCATCATCATCATCATTATCATTTTTACCATTATTATCATTATCATTATCATTATCCGAATATCATCATTATTATTATCATTATCATCATTAGCATTATTATCCTCTTCATTGATCCGACGTGTGCTTGCCTCCTTTGGGATAGTGAAAGGCGCCCACGCTCTTGAGCTGCTGCAGCAGCTCCGGGTCGAGGTCCAGCGCCTTGTAGAGAGCTCGCTTGAGCTGCTTATACTGGAAGTGCGGGGCGAAGGGCATGTCCTCGAAGGCGAGCATGAGCAGGTGGCCTGCCTCGTTGCCCACGGCCAGGCAGCGGCCGCAGTGGGAGAAGCTGGAAGAACAGAGATCCAGGAAAGATCTAGGAATTGGGAATGGCTATGGCATCTATAGCTAACCAGAAGCTGGTGTAGTGTATCTTGGGGTCTATGGTCGTGGAGGAGACGGGCTTAAGCGTGCTGTTGCGCAGATCCCAGATGTCGATGCTGCCGTGGCTGAGCGAGACCAGGATCGTGGAGTGGGTGCGACTCCAGCGGGCGCAGTGAACGGGCGACAGGTGGTGCTGGAGCGTGATCAGGGGCAGCAGGATGCCCGCCATCCAGATGCGAATGCACCTGAAAGGGTTGAGGATTAGGCTTGAGATTCCTTTGGGTTTCCATGGCCACTTGCTCACCAGTCGCTGCCGCAGGTCAGGTATAGCCTGGGGGACCACGGCGAGAAGTCCATGCAGACGGCGGCTGCCTCGTGCACCTGGCGCAGCTCCAGGTGCTGCAGCGGATAGTTGGTGGAGCACTTGTACATGGTGCCCTCGTCGGTGAGGACGTAGTAGAGATCGCGCTGCAAGGGATCCAGGACGAGCTCCAGGCACTGCACATACCTATTCGCCAGCAGCGGCACGCGCTGCGGCTGGCTGATGCTAATCCCCTCCAGCTCGGCCTCGGCGCGCTGGAAATGCTGCTGCTCGAAGCCCAGCAGATGCGGGCTGCTGATCAGCTGGTACTTGATGACGGCGCCGGACTGCGAGGCGGCGAGGAAGGGCGTGATGTCCTGCTCGGTGAGGACGTCGCCGTCGCTGCGCGGTATCCACTTGAGGGCCGTCACCGGGTCGAAGTAGGGCGAGGTGGAGCGCTGCGAGCGAGCCAGCGCAGGCTGATCCGGCTGGGAGATGTCGCGGACCTCCACGTCGCCATTGTGCAGGCCAATGGCCAGCAGCTGGGGTGAGCCGGGCGAGAACTGGACCACCACCACGGGCACTGGGTAGTGGTAGCAGCGCTCCGGGTTCACCGGGTTCTTAATGTTCCACACGTAGACGTGGCCGCGGCGGGGCTGCTTGCCCAGCTTCTCGTGGGTGAAGATGCCGTAGGAGACGGCCATGATGTCGCCGTTGCTGGGACAGAAGCAGACGGAGGTCACCGCCTGCTGCTCCCTGGCCGCCGGAGATGGTGGGTTCAGTCTCCACAGCAGGTGGAGGCGATACTTGAACTTGACGTCCTCGGCGAGCGGATCGGGCGGACGCATGTTGCGGAAGCGTCGCTGCTGCGGCTCGAAGACGTTGCTCGCCAGGATGCGCATGGTGAGCATCAGGGCCAGGCGGAAGCTGGGCAGCTGGTTGATCTCCACGAACTGATCCACGCCGCCCACGCGGTAGGTGGTCACCTCCATCTTCTGGGCGCCCTCAATGTCGACGCTCTTGGTCGACGCCTCCAGATCCTTGTAGGTGTCGAACATCTCGAAGTTCGAGACGTACGAGCCCACCTGATCCGTGCGCAGCCGTTCCGTGTTGACCAAGCGCGACTTCAGCAGCGGCTCGATGGTCTGCGTGTCCGCCTCGACGGTTCGCCGGGATTTGTCGGTGCCCGCCAGCAGCTCGTCGTACAGCCGATTGTCCGCCAGCACCAGTCGACCCTCCTCCGTGTCCAGCTCGGCCGTCAGGCTGGGCCGCTCGAAGAGCACCACCAGCGGCGTCTTGCGCAGCAGCACCTTGATAAAGGGCGTGGCCGGCCCCTTGGCGGACTTCATGGGAGTGGGCCCAAAGCGCACGGCTTCCGCCTCGGTCGTCTGCCTATCCGCGCCCAACTGCAGCTTATACATATTTATCTGCGGGGAGTTCCTAGTTGAGATCGATATATAGGAGGAGTTCATCTACTCACGCCCAGGGCTATGTCATCCAGGGAGGCGCGCATGACGCACTTCGTGCGATATTCCGGGGTGCGAAACTGCTGCATCGATAGCTCCTGCGTTGCAGCTGCCTTCATCAGCGGATGATTCTGGATCATTTGGCTGAGCTGCTGGAAATCAGCAGCTCGATATTCTTTATTCAGCGGCCTGGACATCGAAGAGGATTATAATCTCTCTATTGCTGTCTTAAAGGAGTTTGCTGTACTGACTATAAAAGGTAATTACAGGGTATGTTGCGGGTAAGCTGCATATGCAGTTTCAAGAAGATTCCACTTGACCGAAAATCGATAAGTATCTAATGAAATTGATTATAAAAAAGCATAATAAAATATATACTGAAAAATACTAACTTTTAAAATACATTACTCTTTTTTTGAAAATCGATAAGTATCGATTGATAAATATTCAAATAATAGCTGCCAATCACTAATATTTGTAAAGACGAACCGATTGAGACATTTTTAAATGCTTTAAACTCCACTTCATTCTCCACAAAGCCCTCCACAGGGTATCTTCTAGCTGGCCACGCCTCTCGCTCGTCGCACTTTTACTTGTTTGTATTTAAGTTAACATGGCAACGCATCGTTGCCACGCGCCTGTTGCCATACGGCAGTGCCACATATTGTTGCGCAGCTGCACACATAAATATTCATAAACAAAATCATTTTCATTCACGCAAGCGCAAAGTAATTTAATTTACAATTGTAGCAAGTCGAAGTCGAATTACCCTAACAAATTATCGAAGTGCGTAATCGATGCTCGCAATTTAAATAATTGATGCGATATTTGTGCATGATCACTAATGCAGCTATCGATACTTTGACTATTGGGAATTTACTTATTGCGCAATAAGCTTGGCTTTTGTTTTGCGGCGCAACGCGTGCACTTTTTGTTTTTGTGTGTGTTATATGTGTATAATCTATATACCTCTCAAGTGTCGGCTGCTTCTAAGCGAAATGCGCGACTAAGTGATATATAGCCGCTGCGAAAGAATAAAAATTCAAGCTAATAATGGCAATTGCATGGTTCACAGACGCGCGCAGTGCAGACGAACTGTCTATTGTGAATGGCAAGACTTCCGCGACCCATGCGCCAACAACAACAACAACAACAACAACAACAACAATGAGAGAAACAAGTACAAAGCAAAAAGTTTGTGGTATGACCTGTCACAAAAACAAAAAACAGAGTTTCGTTTAAAATTTGTATAGCAATTAGACACATACCAAAGCAATTTACACACACACACACACACACACACGCACGCATACATGTGTGTAGCAATAGAAAGGGTCTTTAATTCCGCCACAGCGCATAGAAGTCGAAGCAAAAGAAGTTGTCTTATGTTAATTTTGCCTTTCTGCTTCGCTACGCTGATTCGCTTAATGAACAGGCCGCAGCCACAGTCGCGTCGCAGTCGCTGTTGGCGTCGACGTCGCCAGTGACGGCACAGCAAGTGCAATATGTCAAATAGACAGACGAAGCAGCGAAAAGAAAGACGTTTTCCGCATGGAGGCCAAAAAGCCGCCGCATTGCATGTTGGTCAGCAACAACAACAACAACAACAACAACAACAACAACAACAACAACAACAACAACAACAACAACAGCAGCAACAAATCGCCTGCGCTCACAGTATAAACGCGTCAAGCGTAAAGCAATAAATGTGCAAGCGAAAAAGAGAATAAAATAACAGCGCAAAAGTTGCTTTGCGTGCATTATGAACTTTGCACGGGCGAGAGAGCAGCCAAGAAATGCGCCCGCTTGTTACACATTTTTTGGGGCGAGCAAAAAGTTAAACAGAATAACAAATGGCGGACAGCGGCAGCGACGTTGCAGTCGACGGTGCAGTCGCAGCCAGCGGCGCACAGTGCTCGAAAGTGGCAAAAAGTGGCAACGCTGCCGCCCACAATATTTGCAATAGGCATAAAAATGTGCATTTGAAGACTGGAAAAGGCATAAAATATGCCGTAAATTTATTGTCGCTCGTCTTTAATGCCGATGTAAAAAATATCCAACTATAAAAGTTTTTAATTGGCTGCATTTTATGAGCTTCTAATTGTCCACACCCCGAGCATCGTAAAGTTTAACGGCTACAAGTTCATCTAGCAAAGAGAGAGAGAGAGAGAGAGAGAGAGAGAGAGAGGGAGAGAGAGAGGGAGAGAGAGAGATGGAGTGGGAGCGAGAGATGTTGGCCTGACCTGTGTCTTTGAACCGTTTTACGTTGATTCAGTGCGCTTTTACACCTGTTTTATGCTTCCACTGGCCCCAATGTGCGTTCAGCGCTGCCAACGCCAACGCCGACGCAGCAGCAGCAGAGCCAGCGCAGCAGCGCTCATCGTCGCTGGGTGTAACATATTTTCTTTTTTCATTTCATTTTTCTGTGTTGGTTTTTGTTTTGTGTGTGTGTTTTTTTCCGCGCTTTACCGCCGTGCTTTAAGCCCTGTGCTCACAAAACCGACTTTTATTCGTTAATTAAGCGTCGTGCGGCGCAGAAGTGCCCGCTTAACGGAAATCGAAGCTTTTTGCGGAAACTAAAAAGCGAGGGCGCTGCACTGCACAGCAAAGCAGAAGAAGAAAAAAAAGTAAACTTAAACTGTTTTTCGATTCTCAGCAAACGCCACCTGTGGCAACACTTGGCAGGTGCTGCTGTCGCCAACGTCGCTGTCGCTGTCGCCGCCGTCGCTGACGCCGCCGTTGACGTTGATGTTGTCGCCGTTGTCGCTTTTCACTCTTCTTTTTTCGTCACAGTTGCATTCGAGCGCGGCACGTGCGCCGTTGTTAGCTCCGGTTCCGATTCCGATTCACCTTTCGGCTTCAGCTCCAACTCCTGACGCGACGCGTGCGCAGGCGCCCTCTGCGTAAACATTTTGAATTATTATAATTTTATGCAAATTAATTATGCGTGTGTGTGTGTGTGTTAACAAGATTTCGCAATAAGGGGACACCCGCATTGGACGCATAATCGCTCGATCAACTCTTGTCAGCGGAGCATCTGTGAAATGTTGTTTTGGAAGCGGCTTTGTCGACCCCAAGGCGAGCCGGCAGCAGCAGCAGCATCAGCAACGCCGGCAGCAACGCCAACAGCAAGTAAGTTTTAAACGTAGCTAGCCACGCCCCCTTCATTATAAACGCCCACGCGCGGCGCCGCGCTTATTTGTTAAATATGCACAAACAGAAAACATTTTAAAATCGAAAATTGTGAAAGAGAAAAATGTTTTTTTTTTGTTCCTCTTTTTGGGGACTTCTCTCTCTCTCTCTCTCTCTCTCTCTCTCTCTCTCTCTCTCTCTCGTTTTCTTTGAGGGCCGTACATGAAATCCGTGCGTCTCATTAGCATAATTTACATCTTAAAATTGTTTCGGTTTCTGTTTCTGTTTTTATTGACTGGTTTATTGATTTCATTTTGTGATTTCGTTCGCCCCAGAGTCCCAGACCCAAATATTATAATCGGCTCGACCTGCCTCGCGACTCGGACTCGCCTTGCCTTGCCTTGGCTTGCCCGTCGCATAATAAATTACCATCAAATTTTATCACCTAACAAAAAGATGTGCTCGCTGATCGAACAAATGCGTGAAGCAGCTTTAATCCACTGAGCACTGAATGAATAATATCATTTTTTATGTAAATATTGTCGAAGTTCTCGATGGGCAAAAAAAAAAAGAAAGAGATTTATGAATGAGTTTGGCATGTTTAACATAATTATGCATATCTCGCAGACTGCTTGAGATTTAGATACAAGATGAGCAATCTATTAAACAAGTAAGAGTGATATAGTAGGCATCAGGTTGGGACTAGAAGTTGCCCTGGAAATACGGAAGCTATCGATACTTATCGATCTTGTCTTATATTTAAACTAAGAGCTGTTTATGGATTGAAATGGGTATATATAGTAACTAGATTTGCAAGATATATACCTAGGATAGCCCTTGAGATAATTATAGGGTATACACAGAGGCAATCATCTATATAAAACATAATTATCTATAAGAAATGTTGTAAAAAATGTGTTTCGGCTATATCTCTATTGTTATATATAAAACCCCTTACCTTAATTACAGGGTATATTCATTTAGTATGCCTTGACTCTGAGCAGCCGCAGCTTGGCGTGGGATGTATGTAAATTTCCATGCATAGTTTTAGCGATCACATCTAATCATAGTTGCAGCCTTTCTGTCAGAGTCGGGGGTCTGGGTTTGGGTTTGGGTCTGGGTCTGGGTCTGGGCACGAGCTACGTCTAATTGTGGCTGGAACGACGCTTACGCTTCGCCGCGCAGCCAACTGTCAGTTTGCATTGCCACGAGTTGGAGAAGTGGACCCAACAGTGAGCTGTTGTGGTTTTGTCAGCCATCGCGACTCCTTTTCTACTAAGAAGTAGCGCTAGCTCTGCCTCTCTCTCTCTCTCTCTCTCTCTCACTGTTACTCTGGGCTGTTATTTTGGTCAACATGACTGTGACTTGTGGTAATTTGATGTTAATGACACTCATCAGCAGCGACAACAACAACAACAATAACAGACAGACAGCAGTGACATCGACACCGGCTATAGCCCTGCCCCACACCACTTGCCCCAGCCGCATGCCCCGCTTCCCCCTCCTTAGCCTAGTCAAAAACGTCGCACACTTAACACGATTCCAGTAGATCGTTCCGACTTTTTTATGTGATTTCCCTGCTATGCGCTGCCAAAGTCGTGGCGCATAATCGGCTTAGACCTAAGAGAGTCTGTCTGCCTATGTTTCGGCTGTCTCGCATACTCTCTCGCTGTCTCTTTCTCTGGCTATCTGTCTATGCGCTCCATTTAGGCATTCTTGTTATTAGTTTGTGTCTTGAGTCTTCTGTTTTCGAAACGCCATCAAGTTGCATGTTTTATGCGGCTCGTAAAACCACGCTTCGATATGCGTATAAAAATGAGTTCAACATTTTGTTGTGACACTTTTTATAGCCGTCTCTCTCTCTCTCTCTCTCCTCTCTCTCCTTACGGCGTGACCTGGCAACGGCTGCCATAAATTTGTCACGTTGTGTGCCACAGGTAGAAGGACCAACATTAGCTTCGTCTATTTGGGAGTCTAATTGCCTGAGACTCTGCTTGCATTCAAATCGGAACTACTAAGTGGGACCAGTCCTAGACATCTGTAAGGGAAAGAGTTCTAACTTCAATGTGAATGCTTTAGCTTAGCCTCAGTCTACGCTTAACTATAATCTGGATAAGCCTTGAATCTTTATTATATTCCGCTCAATCTCGCAGAAGACTTAATGCCACGATAACCCATCTTAAGCTCTTGCCGTTTTCGTAATTGTTCCATAACTGCCGTAACTCTTGGCCACGCCCCACACATCCAACAGGCACTTCTTGGGTGCGTCTCTCCTTTTGGCTGGCCCCCACAAAATTGTTCATAAATTACAAGAGCGAAAAACCGTCGCGATGGCCAAAAGCAGCGCCTACACCATCATTATCAGCTTGTAAATAAAAAGACTTTATCAATCGCTGGACCCTGGGCTCCGGGCATCAGGCATCTGGTATCGACCATCTGGTATCCCAAGTATCCAATGGCCTGGAACCAACTCTCTCACCTAATAACATAAAAGTTATCGAAATGGCCAAAAGACGAGTCTCTCTCTCTCTCTCTCTCTCTCTCTCTCTCTCCTGGCTGTTGCTGTTGGGGGGCTAAGTACAAATATTTTTATTTATGATTTTACAGATCAGCATATTGCTCAATAATTTTTATATCCCGAGCCCCGCCAACAAAATAACTTTCAAATTATCCCCGCCCGTTTCGCTGAGCGGGGTCAGGTGGGCGAGGGGAGGAGAGCAGTGAGGTTGGCCGCTTAAGTGCGCCAATTTTGAAATTATTGGCGGCTGCGTATGCAGATAATCGTGACCCGGCTGCGCACACACACGCAGTTAAATGGAAGGCGGAAGGCGGGGCAGACGGAGGATCGCGGTTCAATTCCGAGGCTGAGCAATGCAGCCAATAACTCAAGCAATGCCGAATTACAGTAGACACTCGATAAATGTAACAGAAAAGAAGAAGACGGCGGATGACTGGAAGTTGAGAGAAATGGAGAGAGAAACAGTAAGATAATGATTGAGAGAGAGAGAGAGAGAGAGAGAGAGAGAGAGAGAGAGAGAGAGAGAGAGAGAGAGAGAGAGAGAGAGAGGATGATACAAACAGAAGAGTAGTAATAGTAGAAAAAGAATACTAGTCGAATAGAATTGTAGTAGAACACAATAGTACTAGAACAGAATAGTAGTAGAATACAATAGTAGTAGAATAGTGGCACAAGTAGTAGAACTCTAGTAGAATAGTGAATATAGTAGTAGTAGAATAGTGAATATAGTAGTAATTGAACTGTAGTAGAATACAATAGTAGTACAATAGAAAACTTGTAGTAGTAGAATAGTGGCAGAAGTAGTAGAATATTAGTATAATGTAGATTTTGGTATGCCAAAGCTAACAAGTTTCCACGTTAACGAGCTTCCACTGTAATGAAAACTGCACAAATAGCTGTGCGAAAGTTGTTTGTCTTTTGCGCTTTGTGGCGCAGCAGTTTTCGGCTAGTTATTTGTATATAGAACTCGTATATCATGACACATTAAAGTAATTTCTCTATTTGGCATAGAATTTCCAGCGAGCTGGCTCTCTGAGCAGCCCTGATCGAGCGCTATTTGGGGCAGCTTAATATTTTCCCATAAATAATGCGAGGTCGAGAGAAAATTACTTTGAAATTTATGGCATTTACCACTGGGGAATGGCGAGCTGCACAGCCCTTCATCTCTCATCCATCTCTCTCTCTCTCTCGCCCTCTCTCTCACCTTCTCTCTCTCTCGCTCTCTCTGTGTATCTTACACGCTGATTTGGCCCTTTTTATTTTTGCAATTTATGAGCCTGAGAGCGCAGAGGTAAAGCCTAAAGAAGCTGAGAAGTTGCCTCCTCCTCCTGCTCCGCCTCCATCTCCGCCACCTTCAACTCGAGAGTTTTTTTTTTTTTTTTGGTGCGGCAAGTGATATTCGCAAATAACGTGTTTCGGAATGTTTTTGTTGTTTTTGGGCAAGTGGGCGGGCCAATGGATCTTGAAAGTTCGCACGATTGATGATCCACTGATGGAGGCACAGCAGATATATAGACAGACGAACGGGCGAACGGACGGATGAACGGACGGACGGACTGCCAGGCGAACTGACAGTTGCGATGACGCCGGCCTGTCACCGCACTGACATAGCCATTTATGTAATTACACGCGGCTCTGGCCGTATCACAAAGCGATCGCGATCCGCAACGCAGCACCACCAGAGTGCACCACACCGCCACCTTGTAATTATTTTCTACTTAATCTTCATCACATGCGCAACATGTCGAAAACTTAAGCGAATTGACGCGCTGCACTCGGCTCCGAAACCAAAACCTCCAGTGGAAAACGTGCCAGGTACCCCCACACAGCGTGCTTCACACCTGGCAATCGGCCATTGGCCATGGCTTTGGCTTTGGCTTCAGCTTGAACCCGTGCACTTAGTCAACTTTCCTCGTAGACAAGGCTGTGACTCAGCGCAGCTAATCTGTCTTCCACTAAAATGAATTTGTAAATAATTAAGTGATATCTATACCTAAATTATATTTGATCAGATGATAAATGTTTAATCAGATGGAATCTGAGTGAAGAGCAGAGATAAAACTGGAATAGGTCGAATGAAAAAGTAAGAGACTAATCGATGAAGAAGTTTTAGAAAGACAAATCAACTCGATTGTAGATAGAATAAGTATAAGAGTTATAGATATGTGGATAATTCTTGGCTAGCACTGATGAAGCAGATGATGAAAGAACTATCGATTGCTGAAGATAAAATAAAGCTATTTTTTATTATAGCTAGAACTGGATAGCTGGCGAAAAAGTAATTCTCTTCTATCTGGTTATCTATATAGTCCGAATATTTGATATGTTACTTATGGAGCATATTCACTCCACACATAATCCCCCGATAACTGAAGAAATAAATATTCATTAAATGCAGTGAAAGTTAAGCTCATCATCTGCATCGTTTGCCATTGTTGTTGCCCGTATATGTATGTGGCCACAATTAGGTGAGAACGATAAACCATATATATGCACTCATATGGTACACCCATATACAATCGCTAATAAAGTCACGTAATCAACAAATCACTGTGAAATATCACCGCCCCGTGATTTATCGGCTGGGCAGCCCTGCGGGTTAGCTCCAAAAGTGAAAATGAATAAGCGGACATGCAATGCGGCCCAGCTAAATGCAAAACGCAAAACGATCCTCGACACCGACTTCACCTGCATCCAAGTTCAACGCCGCGCCTCGCACCCGCACCCGCACCCGCACCCCAAGCTGTATATCAGGTGTTTAAGGTCTGCCACGAAACAATCGCCGCATGCAGATGAAGCGCATGTGAACGTGCCTCAGTTATCATCTGCGCGGGGCAGTTGTTAAAGCTCTTTCTGTTTCATCTTGCTTCACTCTTCTTGTTCGATTTTCGTTGTCGGGATTTTGTACTTCTCAACCTCTGACCGAATTTCCAAGCGATAATTATCGGCTGGCGTGCAAATATGCGGAAAGAATTCCCCATGGCTTGTTATTGTCTTTTGTCTTGTGTTTTGACTGCTGCTCTCCGATTTTCGGGCTTTGAGCTTTAAATGGAACTAATTAAATTTAGCGCAAAGCGCATTAAATTTCCTTATCCTGGCAAACAGGGTTGCGCCAATTTGGCTTGTTTCAAGCTAAAAGCGTTTTGAAGTTTCAAGTAAACTAAATTTAAATTTGTGTTCTTAGAAGAAATAAAGGTTTTATTTGGCGTGGAACTAAATTTCCTGTTTAGCTTTTTAATAGCTAAATCTAGCCTTTTTTGCAATGAACTTTTCAGTAAGAGCAGAAACACGTGGCCAAGTAGGAGGAATTATATCTTAATATATATCCCGAAAAAATCCGCTTAAAAGCAAACTCAAATTGCTATGCATGAGACTCGCATAGAAGGGCGGCGTAGCGCTGAAAATATATGTTTTCAATTAGGCTCTTTCCTGCTCTGCTATAAAACAATTCTTAAAGTCTTACTGAAGTTTATAGCAGCTAAATAAATTCAAAAAGTCAAGCTTTAAATTTGGCTTCGTTTCTGCCAGCTGTTAGCTTCTTTTCCGCTTTAAATTTGGAAACGCTTCAAAGCACACACGCATACAAAGGCATGCACACACACACACACACAAATCAACATAATTGGGGCTTGCAAATCATTTGGGTTCCGCCCATTCACACAGCTCCGCAAATTGGGGCAAAGTCTTGCCTGTGTCTCTGTGTGTGTGTGTCGCTGGCTCTGCCTTAGCCTGTGCCTGTGCCTGTGCCTCATGCCACACTGATTTAGTGTCATATAAAACGAGTAAGTGAAGATTATGTTACCAGAATTAATTGCAGCCAAGGTGAAGGTAGTGCGGCCTCCACGTCACATCGGGGAAATGACAGTCGCCGTGCCCGAGTCCCCCTGCTCTCGCCCCACATTGCCTTGCGTGACAGCACGTGCTAAAGCCGAAGTTGTCGGAAACTCCTCGAACTTCTCCCTGCTTATTTTGATAATTTAATTGAAAAAATGACAGTGGCTGAAGCCCTACAAAAAATTGACTCCAATCGCTGGGCATATATTGATTTTATGATCACATTAGTGCGCCCTGCCCCCAGGGGCGTGCTTTCGCCACCTGTGCTAAGCGTCAGCGGCAGGTGTTGGCTACACTGATTTGGTGTCATCTTCGCCTTAGGGGCTGCTTCAGGCACAAAAAGAATAATACGCGCTTCATGTTTACATTAAGGAAATGAAGTTAGTTTTTTACTTTGCAGGAAGTATTGATTTACTCTTGGGAAAGTGGGAAAGTGATTAATGTTGCAGCTGCAGCAAACAGTTTAGTTCTCGTCTCCACTCTTCCCACTTGGACTTAAATTTAAAACAAATCTTTTATTCACTTTGCTCATATATCTAAACGTGAATCAATCTAAGCTTTCTGTAAATTCTTTTGCTCGATTTATTAGCTCAATTGATTCTCGTATTTGACTATGAAAATAGCTCAGACTTTGATAAATGCATTTCGTATGCAGGCACAAACGACTACTCACACTCACACTCACACTAATACTTAGTATTCATATTCATATTTGCATTCGTGTAATGCAGCTGGCAACTAAACCAGATGCCGTCAATATTTGAGCTTCGGTTCAATGTTGAATTCTCTCTCTCTGACCAACGCAAACAAACAGCTCAAACAAATGCCTGAAAAGCAAATTTGCCTGAAGCCTTTGGCCTCAAGCTTTAAATATTTAAATTAAATAAATTGTAGCTGCTCCTGGGGTCGCATCAACAAAAGCTGAACAAAAAACGTTACAATTTAATAATTTGTCAAGTGGAAAAAGTGAACAAGTAAAAGTGGTTAAGTTTAGCTGAGCTCGACTATGAGTTATCCTGTGACTAGCTTTGAGTTGTCGACAGGACTTGAAGCTGAGATATGGAGTACCGAGAGTGGAATATCTACTCTATACTATAAAGCTAGTGTGATCTTGTTGAACGACAGACAGACAGACAGACGGAAGAGAGGACGAACATATAGACATGTAGACGGACGGATAAGTAGAGGGACGCATATATAGATGGACAGACATATAGACGGATGGAAATATAGACGGACAGATTCCGGACGGACATATTGAAGGACACACAGACCAACAGTCGGATATATGCACAAACAGACGGAAGGAGGGACGTATAGGCGAAAGGACGGACAGAAGGACAGGCTTACAGTCTCACTTATGTTCAGACAAGAGTTCATCACATCCTACATGGAATCCCCATTAATGAGTATTCAAAATATACAACTGGCAACATAGAAAACATAGTATAGCCCAGCACCTGGCAGCAGTCAATTTGCCTGAACAACTCAGCGCAGATTAACGCTTCAGGGATCTGCAGGGATCCCCGCTCCTGCACTCTCCCACTCCCTGCCCGGCACAGCTCAATTGTAAATCCTTCATAATTATATGCACGCAATTAGAAGGCAGGCATGCAGGCAGGCAAGCAACCCTTGCAGCACGCCATGCAGCCAAGTAAATAGCCGGTGGGGTCTAACCGGGCGAGCGACCTACCTATCCACCTGCCTCCCATGCAGGCAGGAGCTCAGCTGAACGTGTCGTGAAAAACAATTACCAAGCACCACGAGCCAGTTGCAGAAACAGAAACAGAAACAGAAGCAGAAGCAGAAGCAGAAACCCTGTTGCACCGAAAGCTGCCTCCTGCCTACTGCCTCGACACATTACGTAATCCTTTTCGAGCAAAGTTGTAAGCGCAAATTGTTTAGATTCCATCTTTTCTCCTCCTTCTCCTCCTCTTCTTATTCTTTTTTTTGCAACATGCATTTTGTATGCCTCCATCTGTCGCTCCTTGTCTTACTTTCCGCTGCTTCCATATATTTTTTATTATTTTTGATAATTTTCCTTGTTGGATTTGCGTTTCTGAGTGGGAAGCAGAAGAAGGAGCTGAAGCAAAGCGGATTTCGTGGCATATTTTATGAGCACAGATGTGCGCGTTCTACACCAGAGACAGAAATGTAGACAGAGCTGACCCAATGGGTTGGTAGTTATGAAAACAACAAACAAAAGAATGTTGAGCAATCGACGAATATGAAATACCCTAACAAAGTAGAGAGAGTGAGAGAGAGAGAGAGATGAGGTATCAAGTTGTTGAATGCAATATATTGAAGTTGAAAGTAGACTATCTGATAATCTGGAATATTGGCCTGAAGCTGCTTTAAGATTTTAGTTGGAGAACTAACGATGAAACATTCATCCATCCAGCCATCATCTGTCTATGGCCTAACTTAGTTTTACTTCAATCTATAATCTATCTAACCATTCTTGATAGATCCACTTCGGAATGTGGCTTATTGGTTCCATATCCATTTGAATCTAGCTCTGCTTGAATACTCGACTCTTCAGCTCGGAAGTTCTTGTCAGTTATACGCCTGTATATCAGCTCCTTTACCTAATATACATCTACAACTACCTCTCCCTCTACCTTATAGTATATCCTCTGATACTCTGAAATGATTAGCATATTTTTATTGCTACTTCGAAATCACTTGAACTTTTACTTGTGACCTTCGATGGTTTTCGCTGTTGTTGCTTTAAATGTAAATGCCTGCGAGAGACCTTTGAAGTGGCATCTAATCATCCTACAGCAACCTTCCCCGGAACTGGCTGGGCCTCCGCCGCTCTGGCTCCATATCCTATTGCTGTCAGAACGCTGTCATACTCCCTGGTTAAAAAAAGACAAAAGCGAAGGCGGATAAAAGAAACAAGCGCGTGCCTCGCTGCCCCAGTGGAGTAGGCAGGGGTAGGGGAAGCTTGTGGTGGTATAGCAACGGCTGCAAAAAGATGATGAGAAACTTGAGCGTCAAGCAGGCAGAAGCTTTAAGCCGCTAAATTGTATCGGATTACAGCAAATTCCAAGCTAAAATTCCTTGCCCACAGGCGGCGGGCAGAGCTCAGCCAGCTGCCTCAACTCCGTCCGCCCTCGCGCCCTCTGGCCCTCCTCTCTCTCTCCCTCTTTGTTCCTTGGAGCTGCTATGTTAATGAAGGTGCTTCAGCCGGCATGGATGCGGGCAGAGAGACGCCGAGGCAGCGAGCCGAGTGTAGCTGAGCTCGTCGTCCTGCTGCTGCTGCTGCTGTTGCAACTCCTCGACTCGAAAATGGCTATGGGGCATAGAATGCATTGAAACGACGCTGGCTGGCGCTGGCTGGCTGGCAGTGGAACGTGAGGAGGGGCCGGATGACACACAAGTGCTGAGCCAGCTGAACCCGTGAACTCGCGTGGGCTGCACAGCCGATAGCGAGCGCGAATCTTAGCACAGTTACAGTTAACAACGAGCAAAGACAATCAATCGCAATGCCAGAGACTCCCTTTGCCTCCAACTCAAAGCAAAACCAGAACCAAAACCAAAACCAAAACAAAAATTGTGAGCTCAACTCGCGCACAAAAATTGCACACAATTTGCCTAATTCGCGCGCACCTCTCCAAGGCCCGCTCGCATCGGCTCACCAACTAAGCCAGCTCCAAGTGAAAGAGCACAAAAAATTCAAAACAGGATGAGCCGCGCTGCTGAAATTGCTGCGGTTCCCACACCCTGTAGGGTGGTGTAGGATAGTTATAGAGTGGTATGGGCTGATCGGAGAAAATGTCAAAATTAGTTAGAAATGTTTCTTTGATTTTTGGCTTAAGAACCTAAGTTCTATAGTGAATAAATACCCTGTAGTTAGAGTTTTCAGAAGAGGGTAGTTCGAGTTGTATGAAATATGAGAAAAATATTGATTCTCCTCTGTTTATATATAAAACTCTCAAAGTTTTATAGCAAGTTAATACCCTGTAGCTAGCATAATAATAAAAAGTCGTTTCGTTCCACTTTCTCTTCTTTCTTCAGCCAACGGCTGGGTATGTCTCAGTCGTTCATTTAGAACTAGCTTTTATTTTGGAGCCTGGGCCTTGGCAACTGCAATTATTGGTTGCGGCTTTTCAATTGGCTTGGCTCAGCTAACAGCTTCAGCTCAGCTTCAGCTTCAGCTTTTGACTCAGCTTTGGCTGCAAGTTCAGGCTCTCGGAGTCAGTCATCATAAGGTGAGAATATAATAGCGCAATCGTGAGATGCGTGACTGCAATTGCCCCTACGCCTGGCCGCTAACTATGCACAGTGGAGCAGAGACGATGAGCAAAGCATAACTGAGTATAATATCACTACTCTTCTGGGGAGTATCCGACTAGCAAATACCAACAGAGCTGCGCAGACTTGCCATGCCAAGCAATCGAAGTTAGTCTTCTTTTATTTGGAGTTACTTTGCTGTGGGTCAGTGGTCGCACCACTGTGCCGCTGATGTGATCTGCGCTTGGCTTTGAGCCATTTGGGACCCAGCGCTTCGCTCAGCTGATAAGCAGCCCAAACAAACAAATAATAATGGCACGATTTGTGGGCTGAGGCACAAAAATATTTTGTGCTGTTCGCCTTTGATTGAGCCAAGCGGGCGCGCGCGCCTTTAACTAATTGAGCTTCAGTGTAGAAGGCGGTTTTCCAAAAGTTTTCCATTTTCTTTTTGTATTTTTTGCTGCCTTGCGACGTTTCCTGTTTGCTGCAAGCGAAGTTCATAGAGAGAGAGTCTCTTGCTCTCTGCGGTTGCCATTTAATTAAAAATGAAAAGTTCTTTTTAAGAAAAGGGTCTGCCATGCATTTGCGGAAAATTAAAAGTTTTCTTTGCTGCCTGGGAAAATGTCACATGTGTGTGGGGAGCATTTGGCATTCGGCATTTTCGGCTGCCTCTCAACATAATTGTGCGCAAGTTTTTAAGTTTTAAATGAGTTTTTCGGCTAGGGAAAATGCCTTAAATTCCAGCGAAAGGAAAACTCTTTTCCTGGCAAAAGCAGCTGCCCATAAAAGTGGATTTACAAAAAAGAGAGAGAGAGAGAGAGACGATGAGAAAGGTTTTTACCTATCATCAGGTTGATCATTTGTAGTAATAATGTGAATTGTTGCCTGGATGGGGTCGTGTGGGGTCATAAAATGCGTGTCCTTCAGCCTGCTGCTCTTCCTCTTGCTCTTCCCCTTGTCCTTCTTCAGCTCAGTCACAGCTTAAAAATGCACAAGCTTCAAAGTCATAAAAGCAAAATAAAAACTTTGCGGACGAACAGTGAATGAACAAGAAAATCTGGCAATATTAAAGCGAAGTCTATTAAACTTTTTCCAGCAGCACACACACAACAGACACACACACACACACACACGCACACACACAACAAAAGCTTGTGGGTTTGAACTTTTGTGCATGCATAAAACATATGATTTTTGGCTTGATGGCCCCGCGGGCCAATTTGCCTGTCTAGAACAAATGGCACTGCGGCACAGTGGTGCAAAATTGCCAAAAATTATTTTTAAAAAAAATTTAAAAAATAAAAAAAAATTAAAAAATAAAAAATTAAAAAATTAAAAACAAATAAAAATAATTAATAATATTTTTTTTATTAAAAAAAATAAAATAAAATATTTTTGTTCAATATAAAAAAAAATAATTAGAATTTTTTTATAAAAAAAAAATAAATATAAAATATAATTTATTTAATATAAAATTTTTTTTTATATAATAAATAAAACTATTACATAACTTATAAAAATTACAAAAAAGATGCCTCCGCATAAACCAAACTGACTTGAACTTTTTTCTACACTGTCAAAACCACTCATTCGCCTTCGCACCACTGTGCCCCGCACGACCCTAGTCCAGAAGGCTGTTAAAAGACGTTTGTGCCACTGCGCAGCGCGCTAATAAAATAAACCTGTGTAAACGTGCCGCAACTGCCGTTGCACGTCGATGCCTCCGCCCGCTACAGCAGGCCCCTCCCCTTCCACTCCACTCCACCCCAGTCCACTCCGCTCTCTCGCTGCCTGCAGCCCCTGCTCCTTTGGCTGTGGCCTGTAAATTTGAGCGCCTCGTGCAGACATAAATTGTGTGTTAAATACATTTTATGCGTTTGCCAAAGCCATGGACCAAGTCACAGTCGACTGCAAAACGCAATCAAGGTCGTCCCTACACTGCGCGAAAAGTTCACAGACTTATATATATGTCAGATTTGATATATATTATATTGCAGAGAGAGAACTCTTTTATATATACCTGAATATCAGCAACCTTTGCAACTGATTGTCTGGTATTTTCTCTCAGTGTACTCGTGTCGTCTTCTTGTTGACGTTGCCTCGGGCGCGCAGCACCCAAAAAGCGCAGGACCTTTGCCTATGATGTATGGTGCGCACAATGTTGCGTATTAGAAACGCACGTATTACTGCCACACAGCTAGAGCTTCCGCTCCTGCTCCTGCTGCCAGGTCCTGCTCCTGCTTCGTTTGTGTAATCCTTTGGCTGCTCCTTTTGTTGCTGCGTGGCAAACAGTTGACGTAGGCGGCAGCTGAACATACACATGTTTGTGTCACATTTTGACTACATATTCTACACTTTCTAGACAAGTGTGTGTGCGAGTGTATGCGTGTGTGTATCTGCGTGTGTGTGTTAGCTGTGTTCACTTTACTGCTTAAGCTTGGCATTTCCTTTGTGAATTATAAAGAAATTTGTTGGGCGCTTTCGTTTTGTTCTTGTGTGCGTGTTGCTGCCGCCCCTTCAAAGGAGTGTGGGGGCGTGGCTGCGAACAATTTGCATTGCATACTTTCCAGGTGCTAGGCGAGAAGACGCCTTTACTACACTTAAGCTGCAATAACATCAGCTGTAAATTCTATTCAACTCGCAAATTAATTATGAAGAAGTAGAAAGCTAAAAGCTTTGCCAGCTTAGACTAAAGAGCTTGTCAAGCGTATTAAAGTGAAAGCAGCTTAGATTTAATATAGGTTTGAAGTTATTAGAACTCGCTAAAAGCTCATTCACTTTGTAAAGTTCCAATGAAGTTCATGAAAGCTCAATAAACAAACTTTAAGATCGACTACTTTTATAAGATACTAGACTGGATTAAAGTCAAGCTAACTAAAAGCTCAAAGTTAAACAAAAGATATATTCTTTCTTATATATTCTCAAAAGTAAAGCTAAGTCTTAGCTGAAAGCTTCATTAAAGCTCTAAGAACTATGTAATTGGTGGATAACATCTGGATTTAGTGCTTCGTTTTCCTCTTCTTATCTCATTTAGCTGCGCCTTCAGCCAGTGTCATTGTTTCTGCTTAGCTTTCGCCCGAATAATAACGGATGTTCACTTTTTAGCCGCATTCAGCTTAAAGCGCGCTTCACTTTTATCCTCCTACAGGTTTCCTTTGCTTCCACTTCCGCTTGTGGCTGCTGCTAACGACACTTGTTTACGTTAGGCCACGCCCACGCGCTGCTTGCCATTTCATTCAGCTTTTTTTTTCGTTAAACTCCATTTTAATTTCTTGCTAAATTCGCTTCAATTTGGGCTCTTTTCCTCCTTTCTTTACTCATGTTTTTTTTTCTCATCTGTAGAGCGCTTAATTACCAGCATTTCGATGGCTGCTGCCTGTACGGCAGCTGCTGCTGCGGGTCCAGTTTGAAGGCAATTGAAATTAATTTCCACAATTTAGCTTGTGTTTAGCTTGAGCTTGAGCTGAGAATGTGCCTAAAGTTGTGAGTTTGGCTTAAAGGCGTTGCATACGGATGGGATTGAGTAAGGTTGAGTTAGAGCTGATAGAAAAAAGCTTTTTGGGTAGGAGAAGCTTATAAACAAATGGACTTACAAATCAATTAAAGATTAACTGAAAGAATGATGCAGATAGATTTAGCTGAAGCAAGATTTGGGAAAAGACTCAGATAGATTTTCATTCAAATCTTGAACTTTATCTCTGATAGGTTAAAAATGAGAGCTAAGTTTAGATCAAAGCTAAACTTGAGAGCTTCCTTAAGCTTGGATACAATGTGAAGCTTAAGCTTAAAGCTGCAGCTTAAAGTTTAGTTACAGCTTAAAGTGGAGCTTAAATAAAAGTTTCAATTTATTATAAGTCAAGCTTTAAGTCAAGCTAAAGCTTACGCTTAAGCCTAAAGCTGTTTGTTTTCATAAGACTTGACTTTAGTTAAATGCTTTTAGCCTTATCTTTAAGCCTTCAAGCCTACATTAATTTCCTTTGTTTTATATCTATGAGGAAAAACTAATGAAAATTCTGGTTAACAACAACAGGAAAAGCAACAAGCAACGAGAGGTATTTGGCAGTTAGTTAGAGTCCGAGCAGCCACAGTTGATAGTTGTTTTTTGTGGCTTTGTTTGGTTCAAATGCTTGAAATATTTTATTTAAATGAATTTCAATTTGTGGTTGTGAGTGTGAGTGTGTGTGAGCTGTGTGTGTGTGTGTGTGAGCTGTGTGTAATTGCTTTAATGAAATATGCGTGCGTATTTTATGAAAATTTAATTTACACATTTTAGTGCGCACACAATTTGCCCATTTTCGGATTTTCGCATTTTCAGTTGAATAGTTTTTCACTTTGGCATTTTGTGGAGTGGAAAATCATATTTGCATAATACACACTGAAGCGGCTTATTGGCTAATCAGTTTTTGTGCAAATTATGAATAATTAAACAATGCGAAAGCTTTTAACCAAATGTTAATATCAATTTCCACAATTTCCATCTGAGTGGGGGTGGGTGGGAAATGCAGTTCAAAGAGTTGCAAATGCAGCTCGACTCAAAGGCAAAGGCAAAGGCAAAGGTAAAGTCAAAGGTAAAAGCAACTACTTAGGCTCTCGCTTTGTTGCAATTGCCCTCTAACTGCCCCGCCTGCCCCGTGCGATTGATAGCTCAAAGACAACGGTGGAATAATCGTTGCGGCGCGCATTAGTGCCCATAGATACAGATACAGATAGAGATAGAGATAGATGCCTTTGTGTCACTGCAATTGACAAAATAATCACTGCAGCCAGCAGGAGGGGCATGTACCAGTTACACGCTCTTTACAACAGTAACAACAGCAGCAGCAGCAGCAGCAACAACAACAACAACACAACACAACACACACAACGGCACACATATTTTCCCGCCTAAACAACAAAAAACGCAACAGCAAGCTTGGCAACAAAAACCGAACAACCGCAACAAGATTCTCAGCAACATTTTCTCATGCGCACGTTTCTGGCATGCAGCAACATTCCGCATTGGCAACATTTGGATGCTTCGGCTGCTGCTGGCTGGATACATTCGCTGCCGATACACTTGACTAGTTGTTGTTGCTGATGCTCGGCTGCTTCGGCAGTTGTTGCTGTTGTTGTTGCTGGCCAGTGGCCACATTTGCCTCCGCCACACTTACTGTTGTTGCTGTTCTTGCTGATGCTCGGCTGCTTCGGCTGTTGCTTCGCCCGCAACTTCGTGTGTTGCCAGCTTCGTGTTGCTGCCTTGTTTTCACAACATTTTCCCGTGCGATTTTTCAACAGTTTGCAAAAAAGTTTCGTTTATTTGCTGGCGCTTTTGTTTTTTTGCACAGAACGCCGCAGTCTGCGTTTGTTGTCGCTGGCGCTTGGTACACGCCAGACAGAGAGACGGAGCGCGCGCGCGTATCTGGCAGATACATTTCACTTTATACGTAATAACGTAAATTCGTACGCCAAAAGCCCAAGCCCCAGTGCCGGCTGATCTGTGCCTCCTAAGCGTACGTTGAACTGCGACTTTTTTGTTTAACAATACGGCAAATAAATAAAAGGGCGAAAAACCTGCAAAAGAAAAGATATAAAAAACAACAACAAAACAAAATCAAATCAAATAAAAAAGTTGTAAAAACGTAAATCGGCTGTTGTCAACGTATTTTAGCCGGCCTAAGCTGCCAATCCATGTGAGTGAGTGTATGTGAGTCAGTGTGTGTACGTGAGTGTGTGTGTAGGTGTAAGCGGAAGTCAACTCAGCCGCCATTGTTGCCGCAGCGAGCGGAAGTGTGTTATTAGTGCGACGGAAAATTGTATTTACTTGAAATGTACTTGCAAAATTTATGAAGTAAAAAGTTGAGAGTGTGTGAGTGAGTGTATGTTAGTGTGAGTGTGTGTGCACACAGAAGTAAATCAAATTAATTCAAATTTATGGCAAGTTGGGCCAACTGAAAGAAAAGTTAAATAAAATCTGCATGTGAGACGTGTCTATGTGTGTGTGTGTTGCTAGTGTGCGTGTGTGTGCCACATTGTCAAAAGTTTTAATTGAGCTAAACTTAAACAAGTAACTGGAGCTGCATAAATGTTCGTTATGCTAATTGAATTACAACAGCAGCTCTAACAGAAAAGAAAAAGTAACACAGACAGACAGAGACAGAGAGAGAGAGAGAGTGAGAGTGAGAGAGAAGGCTCTGCGAACTTGTTAAAAAGGTTTGTCAATTAAACACTCATTTTGGCTAAGAAACTTTTTGGCCAACACATTTTCGTGGCAAATTGAGAAACTGGCAAAAGCAAGTTACCTTTTGATTAATGATCTTTGATTTGTGGGCCAAGTTTGTAGGCCGTTCAAGCCACAAGCTAATAGGTGAAATTTGCTAACTAAATTGATATAAATTAGACTATATTATACAGCTGAGCTTGAGGCTGCGATTGGGTAGATAAAGACGGCAGCTGCAGTGGCTCATAATTGATTCTTTTTTGAAGGCACTCGAGAATTAGATAAAACATTGGCACAAGTTGTATAACATCTGGTTGGGAATTACTGGAGAGGGCATAAAAAAAGATATTTTGTAAAAAATATAAATAATATTTAAAAAGACTCTTTAAACAGACCCCGTGAGACAAGTGATTCGTCAAGTTAACTTATCAAAGACAAACCTGACTCGCTTATCCCCACTGCTCTCATCTGCTTCTCTGTCACAATTTATGGCAACTTATTCATTTAGCACATTCTACAAATAGATTTTCCCCCGTTTTATCTTACTTTTGCTCAGCTTACTTCATTCACTTTTTCATACACTCTCAAGTGCTTCGTTCGTATTCGTCTTCGTCTTTCGCCTGCTGTTTTCCCATCATTATTCATATCGCTTTTCTCATCATTAATAACTCTCGTAATGCGCAAAGTTTTACAACCAAATATTAAATTCAATAATCACTTAAGCGCCATAAATATTGGTGCCCCAATAAAAAAGACTCGACCACGGGCCTGGGCTTCCACAGCTCTCTCCGTCCGTCCGGCCGACTGTCAATGTCATTTCAATGATTAAAACTTCAATAGCAAATAAAAAGGGAAACAGGAATATGTACGTATATATATATAAATTTATATATATATCTCTCTCTAACCATACTTCTCCCATTAACCCCCTTTACAACTGTTTTGTTCCCTTCTCCTCCTGCTTCAGTCTCTTTCTCTTGCTGCAGCTCAATCATCCACCGACGCACTTGCTCTTATAGCAGCTCCTGTTTTACTTCTCCTTTTATATATATATATATATATATATATTTATGCTTGTTCACTAAGTGAAGAGAGTATATTGGTTTTGTAGAATGTTGGATTAACTTCCCGTCCGGCTCTCTGTCTATCCGTGCTTCTGTTCGCTTAAGCGCAAACCAATTCGCTGCTATTGAAGTCAGAGATTTGAAATTTGAAACATATACTCGTTAGTAGCCTCTTCATATAGAATGCAAAGATTGTGTTTATACGCCCATTAGGGGTATGGCAAATCAATAAATACTATAAATTAGATGGCAGTAAGATGGTAGAGACATTTCGATCTATCCTTATCTATACTATATATACTTTTGGTGGGCGTGGGAAGTCAGTACGAAAATGGTTCTTCCTTAGCTTAGGGGATCTCTAACTGCAGGCTCCATCTTGATATCTCTCTCTCTCTCTCTCTCAGACTCCATCTTGATCTCTCTCTCTTTCTCTCTCTCTCTCTCTCTCTTTCTCTCTTTCTCTCTCTCTTTCTCTCTTTCTCTCTCTCTTTCTCTCTTTCTCTCTCTTTCTCTTTCTCTCTCTCTCTCTCTCTCTCTCTCTCTCTCTCTCTCTCCCCCTCCCTCTCCCTCCCTCTCTCCCTCCTCTCTCTCTCTCCCTCCCTCTCTCTCTCCCTCCCCCCTCTCTCTCTCTCTCTGTTTCTATCTCTCTCTCCCTCCCTCCCTCTCTCTCCCTCCCTCTCTCTCTCTCTCTCTCCCTCCCTCTCTCTCTCTCTCTCCCTCTCTCACTCTCTTTCTCTCTCTCTCTCTCTCTCTCTATCGCTCAAGTCTCAAGTCTTTAACTCAACCCTGAACGAGTATCTTGCAGTCGCTCACGCCCGTCTGCTATACTCAGTCTTGTTTTTATTAATGAAAACATAAACATCTCTCGCTTTTTATATCAAGTTCTCTATTTGCTTTCGTTTTGTGGGCTTTACGCTTGCCTTTGTTTTCTTTCCTTCGGCCGTCGCTCGTAATAAATTTTTAATTTCGCTTAATTGAAAATGGCCCGCGCACAATTTGCTGTATGAGAAAAAAGCTTGCTGTGAGTCGCGCAGTTATTGAAAAATGTTATTAAAACTGTTTTCTTGCTCTTGTTGATGTTGCTGATGCTCAAACTCAAGCAATCAATGGCTGCGGCTGCTTATCCATCCACGTGTCTCTGGCCAGGTGGAATTTTCGTCGCTGTCTGGCAACGCCAGTTGTGAAGAGGAAGCACATGCAGTGAGGTGTGAAAAGCTGCTCACATATTTATATAGCTGTCGCCCGACCATACATAGGCAAACATTTAAGCAAACAACAGCAGCGGAGACAAGAGACAACAGACACGAGACAAGCGGAACTGAGGTGCACTGGTCGAAAAAATGGGTCACATACTTGCCTCATGAATGGCGCACACAATCTTGCCGTGGCGCCGCGCGCCAAGTGGCTGCCACCGAGCTCCAAGTGGGGGCAACTGTCAAATAGGGCTGGGGACTGTGTCATAGACACAGCCTCCCAGCCTCCCAGCCTCCTAGACCCATTGTCCCATGTCTGGCATTGTGTACTGTGGCAAGCGAGTGTTTAATTGCTGCCAAGATATGTCGAGTGTTTACAAACAGTTACAACAGTTTAAATAGGCTCTCTCTCATAGCGCTCATAGTGTTATATCACACACGCGAAGCATGTGGCCACTCGACGGCCAAAGTGATTTGTAACTAGTTGCTATAAATTTGCTCAAGCTTTGCTATAAATTCTTATAGAAGAGCAACAGAATAGCTGTCGTAATTATACACAAATATTTATTTGTATATGAATATATGAAGATCGGAGTAGAATATGGAAAGAGAATAGATATATAAGTTTACTCTTCCTGAATTCCCTGAATGAGCTATAGAGATCTAGAGAGCTGAGTGAACTATGGATATGTGCGCTGAGTGGGATATAGCGATTATTGCTGTGCCGATCTTTGCTCCGAAGAGCGATGCCTAGAATAACCACATAAAGAGCGGCCTATGCAGAAATAAGAGGAGAGCTTAAGATGACCTTTCTTTCATTAGCTATCCCTATTCTTATCTATCCCTAACTTATGTATACAACTGTTTCTCCTCTGTCCTCATGCTCTCTTCTATTCTATAGTTTCTCCGACTACCCAACTGTCCAAAGGTGGAAATCGTTTCAGCCTTTGCCTCTTGTTGATAGTCGGTTTAGATGTGAGATAGTTTATTATTTCTAGTATAATATTATATATTCCTAGTTAGATATATCTAAAACTGATCTAAGTAAGACAGTGAAGTTCCTGATTAAAATTGATTTCGTTACAAAAGATTACATACAGTTATCAATATACCGCCAATATATAGTATCCTTGATATGTAGTTTAACTTATTCCATTTTTCCCCTGCTCTTCTTCATTTCAATTTTCCTTTAATCATCCACTTCAACCGCCCAAAGACTAGCATTTAGTCTAATTAATGTGCAATTTGGCCCATGGTGGCATACGCTGTGTGTGTGACCTACCTTTGGCCCAAGCTCTCTGGCACAGCTAACTCCAGACTGGCCGCGCTCTCTAGCCTTATCTATCCCACTTGCTCTCTTCACTTCCTTATGAGGCTACTTGGCTCGTTAACATTTTTCCCACAGCAGTCAACCTGCTGCTGCATCTCGCTTGGGTTTCTATTCAGATATGGTGACTGGACCAGTCTGAGCCAGAGCCAGAGCCAGAGCCAGAGCCAGAGCCTGTGCCTGCGCCAGTTCCAGCAACTTATTTATTGCATATAAAGCGACACCTCCAGCCGCCTCGGGCGGTAGGAGGCGCAGCAGCTTGGAGTCGGCACTCAAATGACGTCGTCAACGTCGCCTGAGCAACGTTTTGGCATAAATTAATGAAGGGCACTTTGTGTTTGCTGCTCCTCCTGCTGCTGCTGCTGCAGCTGGACAATGCTCAGTGGGTTAGAGAGATGCAGCTCTGTTTATCCCCTCGCTAGCTCTCAGTTTGTTTGCATTGCATTTTGTCACACGTTGAGCTGAAAGCGACGCCAATTTGTCTGAAATGTTTTGAATGCTAAGCGTTCTCAATGTGGAGCAGAGTGGAGAGAGAGAGAGAGAGAGAGAGAGAGAGAGAGGGGAGGGGGTAGGGCACAAAGCGGAACTAGATGGCAACGTGCTGCACGTGCTGAATGCGGATGTGGTGCTGCCTGCACCCACTGCACCCACTGCTGCATGATGAACGTGTGGCACAGAGCTCTGCATTATGTTTGCCCTCCTGCAGCTATTTGGCCAGCTATTTTGTGTGCGCATGTGTGTGTGTGTGTTTGCCATTTGGCTCTCTTTCACATATTCACACGGGCGAGTCACAGCTCTCGGCTAGCCACACTTGGAGTCAATCAAAATGCTGCCAGCCACAGTCAGCAGCCATCGAGACATCGGCATCGCCATCAACGGGCCACAGGCAGCCGTGTGAATTATGCGGCGATAAAGTTGCCCCGTTTTGGGGGCCAACTCGTTACCCATATTGTGTTGCAGCCGCCTGTAGAAAAGCAAAACACCTGCTGCAGATGCCACAGTCCATCTGTCCGGGCATCCATCCGTCCGTCTGGGTGTCTGTCTGGGTCGAGGCTCTTCACACATTGATCTTATCGCAACGCGCGCACACACCCAAAATGAAAAAGTAAAGCTCCAAAAAAAGAGTGAAAAAGGAATTTTTCTCGAGCTGGAATGATCGACGAGCAGATACCCTGTAGAGAGATGCAGGCACTTGCTTGAACAGAGCTAAGAGAAGTTTTTGTTGGCTTTGGCTAAGAGTGAAGCTCCTGAGTTCATCCTTTGCTCAAGCGCCTAAACTCCCCATTTGAGTTGCACTCAATGGCTACAGGGTATATTTACAAAAATAAAGAACGAAGAGCAGCAGCAGAACTCCGCTGAGCAGCGACTGCCGTGCTACGTAGCCTGTGTTTGAGTTGGAGTTGCAGTTGGAGCTGGAGTCTGGGCCTGGGTCTGGGTCTTATCTGTAGGTTCCATAGGCTGCTGCTGCTGCTGCTCTTGCGCTGCCTTGGCCTTGGGCTTTTGCTGGCTCTGGCTTTGGCTGTCGTTTTACTTGGCCATTTATTTACATACATCGCTGCGCTGTGCGCTGTGGTTCGAGCTGCAACTGGCTCGAGTCAAGGGCCGCAGCTCGCCTCATTGTCTGGCCACGACGATGCCGATGCCGATGCGGATGTTGGCTGCTAATTTCACCTTTTCACAGATTTCGCGCGGCTCCATTTGCTGCCTTGTGTGGGTTGTCTTCAGCTACTCTACCTGCCACCATGCGTGCTCCATCAGCTAGCTTATTTAGCCTTAACTGCAGTCGAGTTTCGGGCAGTGTATTGAGTCGTCGCGTAGCTGCTCCTTGACTGCCAACTTGACTTGTGGGAGGCTCATGAAAAATTGAGCAAGTGCCGCACTTGCAATTTCAACAGCTCATCTGCCGCTGCGCAAAACAATTTCGTTCCCTCGCAGCTGCCAGTTGGCAGTTTGGACTCTGGATGTTATTACGCCTCGCTTCGGTTCGTTTCGTTTCGTTTCCCTGGCAATATCTGAGTTTCTGCGCCTTTACTTTTTACTGCCTTGCCCTGGCTCGAAGTGTGTTAGCATTTGGAATTTTCAATTGCCAACTGATTAATTTTCAGTTGTCATTACACTACATATAACGACTGTTGAGCTAAAGCTCAAGCTTAAAGGGCCTAGAACATGTATATGAGCCGAGGTCAACTTTGGAATAGGAGAATGATGTGATTTCTATATGGGTCCAAAGTCTGGCAAAAGATAGCATTCTATATTGAAATCATACAGAATCGTTCTTCAGAAAACTCAAGTTTTATTAGAAAATGTACATAAGGCGAGGTAAACTTAGGAAGAGGAGAATGAAATGAGTCTCAGAGCTAAAGTATGCCTAAGTCAGGCAGAAGCTTAATTCCTATACGAAAGCTATATCTATCGAATATTTAAGTTTTATTAGAAAATGAATTTAGCCCGAGTTAAGCTTAGGCTTAAGACAACAATTTGATTTCTATATAAGTCTTATAAATAAAATTTTATATTGAAATCGTATTTATAGAAAAGTATCTTATAAAACTTAAGTTTTGTTAAGTTCCTAAGGTCCTTAACTGATGCTTTGCTTACCTCAGTTATGCTCACGCGTTTTCATCAATTGCAATTGTTAATTTCACTCGGAATTCTGTCAATTGCAAATCCCACAATTTGGCCAAACTTCAATCAATAGAGACTCGGGCGCAAATGCCACAATACATCAGGCAATACAATTACTGAGCCCAGCTGGAGTTTTGATAGCATAAGCCCTGCCTCTCTCCATCTCTCTCTCTCTCTCTCTCTCTCTCTCTCTCTCTCTCTCTCTCTCCATCTCTCTGTCTGTCTCCACCGCTCCATTACCATGTCAATGACCAGCTGCTGTGCTCTCAACACACCTGCGGCAGATAAAGCTCTCAGGAGAGCTAAGGCTTTGCCATGAATATGCAGCTGATGCATGTTTTTTTTCTCTCAAATGCGGGTGTATAGGCTACACCCTCCTCTGGCCCCTGCCGCCTCCTCGCCCCCTCGCACACACATCACTCTACGCAGTTGACAGTCTTTTGCACTTGCCACGACTCTGTTGTTGTTTTTGGTCGTTGGGTAGGAAAAACATACAAAAGCGATTCATAGATTTCCGTTTTGCTGCGCTACAAAACAATGGAATTTTCATGTTGCACGTAAAATGCAGCAACAACAACAGCAACAACAGCAACAACAGCAACAACAGCAACAACAACAACAACTGCAACAATGGCTAGAGCTATTCGAAAAGGCTCTCGCACGATAGAACTTAAGTGCAATTTCGTTTTTTCCGATATTTCTGCCATCGACGCCCTTTTTTAAGTATCTACAAAAACAATGCCGAGGAAAGCAAAAGAATTTTGAAACGGAAGAGCGACTGATAGCAAAGGCAGCCAAGTGCCTTGGGACAGATAGTAGCTCTAGAGCAAGCTCTGATCTAATGGCATTGGAATGTCGGCTCGCATAGATAAGCGACAATTCATTGTCCTGCTTGGGTATAAATAGTCGCCGTCGACTCCAATTGAGACACAGTTCATTTGAAGCTCTCAAGATGGTAAGTCGAGGACCTTCACCTGCCACAGCGAGTGCTCTAAATTGTCGTGTTCCTCTTTCAAGAATACACTGCGACTTGTTGCTCTATTGCTTGTGGCGCTGACCGCTGAGGCGAGCATTATCCGTAAGGCTGAAGGCGTGAGAAATCCTGTTCCTCAGTTGCCCCAGGGGGGAAGTAAGCCCATTCATTCTCTGCAGCCTAAAGAAACGCCGGCAAAGGAGGTCTTCCAGGTGGCTGATCAGGCGGTGCAGCCAGCAGTTGTAGACGCCCAACCCGCTGAAAACCCAGTGCCTGTGCCAGAGCAGGCAAATGTTGTCCCGGTCGAGGCAGCGAGACCTGTGCAATCCGAACTGCAATCCGTAGAAGAGCCAGTCAATGTAGTCTCCCCGCTTGTCTCCAATCCTGAGCCCGAACAGCCCACGGCAGAGCAAAGCAATAAAGTTGCCCAAGAGGCGAAGGCACCTGAGGTATCGGCAGAGTCCAACGCAGAGCAGCAGTCGCGGGTTTCAAATGAGGTTGTCCAAGAGGCCGTCGAAGATGTTGTCCCGGATGTTGGCAAGGATGTAGTGCAACAGCAAACCCAGGAACAGGAAGCGTCGCAGCCCGGCAGCGAAAACGAGTCGAGGTCTCGAGTTCCAGCTGAAGAAATCCCGGAAAATAAGGAGCAAGAAGAAGGACGCAGTCATTTCATCAAATATCCGGGAGGGATTTATATAGTCAATCCAGGTACGACTGTGACCACTGTAGCGCCCACGGGCACGGGCACCACCATAACCACAACCCCAGCCCCAATCAAGAGCCAGGATTATTATTATAAGCCGGCCTTCTTGCCCATCCATCCTCTCTTCGGCAACAAATACGGCGGATGGAACGCCGGCGGCGGCAACAAATATGACGGATCCAACAGCAACAACAACAACAACAACAACAACAACATCTACTATGGACACAACAAATATCATGGATTTCCCATCAGCTTTGTGCCTGGGGTTCCTGTCAATGGAAGCGGAAGCGCGATCCCCTCTTATGGCAAGCCTGTCTTCCTGCCGCTACCTCTGCTGCCGATACCCTTCTGGAAGAGCGGGGAAGAAGAGTGGAACAACACCAGCAGCTCGAGCAACAAGGATGAAAATCTGTACAACTTCAAGCCCTACTATCCGTACGATTTCTCGAAGTACGATGCTTCAGATTACTACATTAACCAGCGACGCGCTCACGAGGGCCAGGACCAGCCGCAGCAACATCAATTGAAGGAGGGCCTGCAACTAATTGGCCATATCTACATCTACAAAGCGCCCAAAAATGGCGGCCAAGCGAAGCCCGCCGTACCCCCAGCAGCGGACGATATTGTGGGCAACGCTGAAGGAGCTGGTGTCAAGGTCGATGAGCCCTTTGGCAACTCTCAGCTGCTGCTGCAGCCGGTTGTCTTTCCTGGCAGCGACAACAAGGACAACGGCCCCAATCCGATCAACGAGATCTACCGCAGTCTGCATCTGGTGCATCCCTCGGTGCAGCAGCGCTCCCAATCAGCTGTGCGCGACGAGGATAGCTCCGTGCTCTTCGCCATGGAGATACCCAAGCCCATCTATCGCTTCTTCAAATCCATCACGCGCGTCTTCTCCTACTGAACAAGATGATCTCAAAGAACGAACACGAAATCAATCAACGACGACAACAGCAGCTCAACAACAATCATGAATCGAAACTCATTTTAATACTAAGTTAATTTTATATTGCGCGCTTCAGTAAAAAACATTCTACTCACAAGAGCTTTGACTATTTAATTGACTGAGATCTTAGGATAGAATACCGAATGAGAGATACATCAAATGGGTAGATGCTTTCATAAGGAAACTAACACAGAATCTAGTTGGATAGATCTGAGTGAAAATGACTTCAAATGCTCGAACAGAGATAGTTCTTATGAAGCTCGAGTAGAACGCAGGAAGAAGGAAAGCTACTCGAAACAAGCTCAACTCAAAGTGAGAGGCATGAGTGAATCCTCCTTGTCACTCCTTGAGCCACTTTCTAAAGGAGAAAATCTGCAGACAGAAGAACTCGGCTGGATTGATTACCCAAATCATAAATGTACATATATATATATCAAAGCTCTGCCTCCACTCTGCCACACCCAGCCACAAAACCAACATGCCCAGCTCTAATATGTAATATAAAATCTGAATACACAAGCTGCCGTGCATTATGCAAAATCATGTCCAAAAATTGTGTATTTCAGCTTCGCCTCCAGCTGCGATGCTGCGTTCTCTTATTTGTATTTATTTTTTATGTTATCTCATAGGGTTGAATGTGCCTGTTGGCATTTGCCATTTTAATGAATACATAATTAGTCTTTTTGCTAACCATTCAACCTTGCACACACACAGCACCACTCACCCACCGCCCACACAGAGACTAATGCAGCTGCTCTTGTGCACCCGCTCAAAATTCATTCATTCATATATGAATTTTCATGCAACATGCAGCAGCGCGCAGAGTTTATCAAATGCTTTCGGGTGCGGGTGTGCGGGTGTGCGGGTGTGTGTGTAAGCTTTCAGCTATCTGTGTCCGTTTCGTGGGCTCTGCATTGCTTATTGGTTCATTTCCAGGCTCTTCTCATGCAATATTGAGATAATGTTTGCCCTGGCTCATAATTGCAAGGATTACGCTCATAAAGTTGGCCAGAGCCAGAGCAGCGAGCGCTTCGCTGTTTGCATTTCACTTGCAAATGGCGGAAATGTGAGAGTTGATGAGAGAGAAAGAGAGAGAGAGAGAGAGAGAGAGAGAGAGAGAAAGAGAGAGACACACAGAGGAAATTGCTATTTGCTGATAGCGTTTATTTAATATTTAATTGATTTTATGCCCAAGCGATTTTTGCATTAGCCTGACACACAATTCCAGTTCCGAACGTTGCTGATGCGAGGTCTACCTGCACAGACAGTTGGCTTATTGTTGTGCAGGTATGAGGTGTGTGTGTGTGTGTGTGGGTGTCTTTGTTTGTGTGTGGTTTGCCCATCTGATTACTTGCTTGTTTGGGCATAATTAAGATAGTACAAATGGGCTTTAAATTGGGAGAACTGATTGCAAAGGCGACTTTACTATAATTCTCAAGTGGTTAAAGCGCTATTTGTATTAAGTTTAAGCTGCCATATTTAACGTTAGTTTCTCTGTCAGCCATTTCTGTTTGGCTCTCGCTTAGTGCAATTGTCGAGCCAAACAATGCAAGCCGCAGCATCCGTGTGGCTGTTGGCTGCCACACGAACCACATGAACCGCTGAACAAGCGTGAGGCCACAGCTCATCAGCATCCTCAACATCATCAGCAGCAGCAGCAGCTAATCATAATTATTAGCGACATCATTTAAATACTGTGCTGGACAACGGCACGTATACGCAATGTGCTGATGCGCTCTTTAAAGTGCGGCAAGCCTGGCAAATGCCCCGGAGTCGGGTTGGCTAGGAAAGCCCCGTAAGCCGCAGCCTCGCCTTGCCGGACTTTTTAAGCAGAAACTTTATTACCCAAAGGAGCCAAACGGAGCGGAGGGCGGAAGCAGCCCATAAATATATCATGAAATCAAAAACTTTGCCACAACTTTTGCCGGAGCTGGCCTGGCGCTCGTTTGACAGAGCGTGTTCCCTTTGATTGGTGGTGCGCCACGACAAGCTGTGGGTGTTGTGCCCCATCATGAGCTCGCAATGCTCTTAACCCTGCCACTGCCAATCACTTGCGTGTGTAAACGTGCTGTGCAACAACTGCTCGACAGAAAGCTCTGAGTAATGCGCTTCCGTTTCCGGCTTGTCCATTTGGCTCAACTCTCGCCACATGACGCCCGGTCACAATTCCGGCTGCTCTGCTCTGCTCTGCTCTGGTCGGACTACACTCAATTCAATAAAAGTTGTGTCCATTTAATTTAAAATTCTCTCTTTCTCTCGCTCTCTGCTCTCTGCTTGCTGCTCTCCTCTTGCTTGGGCAAATTAATGGCGTTAAAATTAGTGCCATAGACAAATTCCGCACTTGGCACCTGACCGACCAGCAGCTGTCCGAGCAAAGTTTACCTTTTTTCTTCATCTTCCTTGCCCTCAGTTTATTTGGTTGTCACTTTGTGGGTAAATTATGCCGGGTCCGGGCCACTGGGAGCGCCTGTTGTTGCTCTTGCGGCGACACGTGTAACTGTAGCTCTAAGTGGCTGGCTGGCAGCCTTTCAAAAACTTTTACATTCAACTCTCATCTTAAAGTTCGCCACATTTTACAAAATACAAAACTTCTCTATCTATATATATATATATATATTTCTTGATTTTGTTGTGTTTTGCAGCACTGAACGTCGTCGGCAGGCGACAGGATCGTCGCTTTTTTGGCATTTTGCGCGCCGGCAAGCGAAAGGACGTCGGTAAGTGGGCAAGTGCTGCATGGCACCCTAATGAAACCAATTAAGCAAACAGCCAGCCATACAATTTGTGGCACTGAGGCAGCACAAAATGAAATATCAAAGGGCTAGACAAAGGGTAAACAAGCTGTCCAACTGCACGCCGCTTCGGTGTCCAATTCAATTACGCAAATGTTACATATAACGAGCCAGGGACTCGAATTCAACGAATCTGCTATGCGCTGCCAGCGCAGTGGGTGCTCAAAAGCCCAGCCAGTGTTGTGAAATATTGTGTGGAATGGAAGTCCATGGGCATTGAGTAATGGCTTTAAGAAAAGTACTTTTACTTTTTATAATCTGTCAAATTAATGACAATATTGAGTAGGGCACGACAAGCTTGAGGGTTGTGTAAAGTTTAAAGTACTTCAGTGTTGGATAAGTAGCAAAATATTGGCAATTGTATTGATTGACAGAAGAGTAGTTAGTAGACTTGACATGCATAATGTCTCTCATATATATTCAAGTGATGTTAAATAGTACCATTATTTTGTTATATCCAGTGTTGGAAAGCTGTGTATGAAATCATTTTGGGTACTGATTCAAATCTCGTATGCAAGAAATTAAGACAAGTTTTTAATACCAGCTACATAATTAGCGAGCTCCATTTGCCTTTAAAAAATAGTGTTGAGCAATGCCTAAAATACTATAAAATTCTTACATTTAGTATTGTAAAGCCAGCTATCACTTCAATCTGTATCAAGGCCAAACGTTTACTTTTATAGTGAGCTGTTAGTCAAATTAAACGAACTTTTCTGCCACACACAGTGAATTGGCAGTGTTGCAAAACGCCCGTAGCCACATTTGAAATGTTTTTCAGCTTTTTGTGTAATAAACTTTGCCAAAGCAGATTGCAAGTTTTTCTGCAAGTTTCTCCTGCCCCGCCTCCACTCCTTGCTCGAGTGTATTAAAGTGCATAACTATTTGAAGTGCTTCCATCCGCATATGGCCCACCTGCCCGGTCGTAGGTAAAAACAATTTTGAGTAGTCAATTGAAATTGTGCCAGTTTCCGTCGCATATTTGCCTGGACCGGAGCTGAGCTGGGCACAAAAGCCATTTAAGCAAAATCAATAGATTTATTTTGGACCGCAGGCCAGCAAACTTCGATGGCGGCGATTCCTGGACACAGTTCGAGGCCAGCGACTGGCATACAAATTGGGGCTTAGCAGCTCAAAAGATGGTTTTATATGGGCAGTGAATGGAATTCGATTCATGCTCGTTCACAAAGTGTATTGGGTATAGAGTATATTAGAGTACAGAGTATATACAACTAAGCATCGATTTTTGCTGTTGAATGGGGAATGGGTATTATGCAGTCAGTCATGCCCAATTGCAATGCTTTTGCGTGTACTCCTTCCCTCTCGCTCTGCCAATCACGCTCTAAGCTTGGTCAAATTGTTGTGCGCTTTGTTGTCTGCAAAAATGTGTGTGTGTGTGTTGCCTCTGTGTGTGTGTGTGTGTGTGCAAAGGCTTAAAAATGTTAATAACTGTTCGCATTGATGAACAAAAGCCCCGATGCTCAACTCATCAGCAAGAGCGCGCCCCGCCCCTGTCTCGAGCCTTTCCACGTGCCACAAAGTGGATTAGCGCCGGTCTTCTCGGGTCTTAGCCAGCTTGTTGGCCTTTAGCATAGGCTAAATGCCTTTAAATGGCCACATTTATATCAATTGAAAGCAAAACTGGCGCCAGGCCAGGCCCACCCGTGGCGCGCACATCTCGCTGGCCAGGCAGACGCATTCATCATGCTCACCCGGAGCCTGGTTCCTGCCTCTCGCTCTCTCGCTCTCTCCCTCTGACGCCCGGTCGGCTTCAATTAAATGCAAATTATTCTCCACCTGTCTCCGCGACTCGCCGTGATCAATCCAACTTATGTCAGGCACAGCTTTGGCCGCTCCACTTCAAATCCGAGGACCCGCGCCATCCACCATCCGCTGACACTTAAAATGGATTATGGGTCAGCTCCGGCGGGCCTAATGGACGTGCATAATACAGCAGCTGCGCACAGTAGCCGAAACGTCAGCTCGCCAGTCAATCGATGTTGGATAATCACCAGGATTAGCTTGCATATTGAAATCGAAACCGGTTTCCGAAGCAGCTTGGTTTAACCTTGATATCGAAATGACAGGCATTATTCGGAATATACTCCGATAGAATTTATTGTTTTCGTTATATATTTTTTAAGATTTGGACTTAGATCTGAAATTATTCCTGTTCCTATTCCAAATCTACCTTTGTCTTTTAGTATTTGGGGAATTATCTCTTCTGGGTTTATGTAGAGGAATACTTAGGCGACTCCTAAACATATTTTCTTTGTAGTTCTAATAGGTAACATATTTGTATTCGTATGCTAATTGATTTTTATTTTACTGGAATACCGAAACATATCTCTAATAATTTTTTACTCCGAAAAATAAAATGTTTACTCCGAAACAGACTCCGAAATCGATATCATTGTATTACTACATCGTTTTATGAACACTATTCTAATAAACATTCTAAAACGTACTCCGAAAATGACTCCGAAATAATCTCTAAATATATTCTGAAACATACCCCACAGTATACTCCGAAATGTATTTCTCCATCTACCTGCTTACATCCTGCATTTCTATTCCCCCTAGTGATACTTAGCCATGCTTCATTGCCTAATACCTAATACCTACTCCGAATAGCATTTTTTTTGTTTTCTCCCTACTGTTAGCTGCTTTGTCGTATACTCCGTCTCGCCGTCTTCCACATCCATTTTGTTACTTTTAATTGTCCACTAAAATATGCTATGGTCGTTTCTCTGCCGGCTCGAGTCGAGAGCTATGCAAATGCTTAAAGTTAAGGTTCAAGTGCGCGACTGGCCGCAGTCAGCAGTCAACAGACAACAGACAACAGTGTTGTCTAACCCAGCCTCTAATGCTCCCCTCGAAGAAGCCCCCAGCCAGCCATTACCCCTTGCTATTTCCAATTACAACAAAAACACAATGCGGAAAGAGAGGAAAAGCAAACAACAAAAGGCATAGAAACGAGAGACGCCAAATCCGAATCGGATTTCGATTTTGACGGCGACTACGAGACAACTTCATAGCTAACATTTTTACCATTGCCAGACGAAGCAGGGGAAGGAGTAGTGAGAGAGTCGGACATGGGCGAGAATGTCTACATGGCTTCAACAATTTTGTAATTACTTTGAGCCGCATGCAAATCCAGCGACCTTCTCTCTCTCTCGCTCTCTCTTTCTCTCTCTCTCTCTCTCGCTCAGTTGATAGTTGAGTATAATTTCTTTGGCTGCTGGAATTTTATAATTAATCGGCAACGTTTTTCACACGACTTTATTCACAACCAGGCATCCCTGACATCAATGAACTCGTCCCGCTCCTCCGCATAGTCGGTGTCCTCCGCCTCCTCCTGGTCGTGGCGCGCATAATGATTGAACAACATGTCCCGATGCGATGGCATCACCTTGCCGCTCTCACAGCCATGCCGGTCCTCATACGTGATCTCGCCCATGCCCATGCCGTGATTCAGACTGTGACTGTGACTCTGACTGTGACCTGGACTGTGACTGCCATGGCCCATATCGCCGTGACCGCCGCCGCCACCCTCGCCAGAGAAGCCCACGACTTTGTAGACAGTCTGCTTGATGCCGCCACCGCCACCGCCTCCGCCAGCGCCGTGCAGCACCTTGTAGACCGTGTGGGTGTGATGATGCGTCTTCACCTTGACGGGCACGTGGATAACGAGTCGCCGGCTGGAGATGCGACGCGCCTGCAACATTGTCGCTGTTAGCAGCAGCAGCGTGAGCAGATTGCTTGCTTTTAGAGGCAGCGCGGGTAGCTGAGAGACGAGAGGGAGAGAGAGAGAGAGAGAGAGAGAGAGAGAGAGAGAAGTAATTAGAGAGTCTGTTGAGCTGTTAAGAGGATTTAACGTATTTGACAAATGAAAATTTTAATGGTGGTTGGAAAGGCAGAAATACTAAAAAATACTGAAACTATAATCATCATATAGAAATGATTGAAGAGTGATTGAACACCTTTTGAAATGATCAGATCGGAGTCTTTGTTAAGGATAGCCTTAAATATTATTCAATATATATTCCCGCTGCTCATAATTGATGCAACTGAGAAGTTTTCTTATCGATCGTCAATAATTCAATAGGTCAATCAATCATTGCTTGATTGACATTCAATATGTCTTAACTTGTTTGTCAGTCAGTCAATCAAAGCCAGTCAACACTCGAACTGCTTTAGCTTCTTTTAGCCATATTTCACTTATAGAACGTAATCCTTTTGTCTCGCTTGTGATTCATTGGTATTCACTGGATTCACTGCCAAACACTCACTAGGTATTCACTCACTTGTCGCATTGTTGAGTCTCGATTTTGTTTGCGATATTCCTAGTTTGATGCCGTCTGGCCACCGTTTGTGGCACGTTCGCTTGGCGCACTGTCTGGGCGGGCTGGCGGCTGGCGCGCTTTTATATCGGCTGCTGGCTGGGCGGGCGCAGGTTCAGTGCACCTTGGCGGTGCGGCGCGCATGTGGTGCACATTTGATGTGTAGCCGCCGCAGCCTCCACTTGCCGGCCGCATTTGCATGCCGCACTCGCTGGCGCCCCGCATTACGTGTCTCTAATTACGATTAACAAGCTTGTTGTGCGGCCGCCCCCCCGAACACCCGTGTGGGCCCGTGTGGGCGTGGCTGTTGCAAGCTCACTCGCGCGCACCACAAGGTGGCAACAATTGAACAATTTTCGCCACAGCTTCTCGTTCCCCAGCTCTCTCTCTCTCTCTCTGTCTCTGGCATGCACAACGGAAGTAGACTCCGCCAGGCGCTGCGGAGCCCTCTTCATAAGTTAATCCATTCCAAAACATCATTAACTAATCCCGCATAGCTAAATGATATTGTTTTTGCATCCCATCGACAATGGTTCGTATGCAACATTTTGTTGCAACTGCGCGAAACGCGGAACAATGCGACACACTTTTTCATTCGCTTGCAATTTAATTATAATTTAATTATAATTATTGTAGATGACTCGAGTTAATTATGAAATTGTATGATATAATAAGTGAGAGCTTAGCTGAGTGGGCTTTTAGCTTGGAAATGATGTGATACGTTGGACATTACACCACTCTGTTTCTGGAGCAGTCGAGAAGAGTGTGATCTACTTAGTTAAGAGAGAGAATTGCCTTGCGTAGAAAGAGAGAGAGAGAGAGAGAGAGAGAAAGAAAGAAAGAATGAAAGAAAGAAATAAAGATATAAAGTAGGAGAGAGAGACATAGAATAAGATAGAGAGAGAGAGAGAGAAGGATAGAGTAAGAGAGAGCGACATAGAGAGAGAGGGAGAGACATAGACTGAGAGGGAGAAAAAATGAAAGGTAGATAGAAAGATATATTGAGAGAGAGAGAGAGAGAGACATATAGTTAAAGCCAGAGAGAGAGAGAGAAGAGGAAGAAAGAGAGTAAGACAGTAACTGAGTAAGGGAAAGAGAGATAGCATGAGAGCGGGAGAGATAGTAAGAAAAGAAGGGAGAACGACTGAAATATAATGAGAGAAAGACTGAGGTATACGGAGAGAAATAAACTGATATATTGAAGGATAAAGATAGAGAAAGAGGCACAATAGGAGAGCGAGAGAGAGCGAAATAGGGAGAGATAGAGGCAGAAAGAGAAAATGAGCAAGAGCGGTATATAGTATAATTCGGAGAAAGAGAGAAAAAGTAAGGCAGTAAATGAGTAAGAGAAAGAGACATAGAATAAAAGTGAGACAGAAAGTAAAAAATTGAAGCGAAATAGACTGAGATATTGTGAGAAAGAGAAAGAGACACAAATGATAAGGATAAGGAGACCCCTGAAATATCCTTCAACAAGCATTCATGCATGAAATTCTTATAGAAAAAGTTATCAGAAGCTCATCAATTAGCTCAATTCCAGTTGCCCCCTCCATATCAATGCTTTCTCTACCAATTTCTCTTCTCCCTTCTCTTATCTTAGTTAAAACTTGATCTAGTTTCGTTTGTTTTATTAAAACCCAGCTCAAGAAGTGCGGCCATAAAAGTGAATGTCCTTTGGGATATATACATACATATATCTTACGGATATATATCTCCTACGTATGCCAGCTAATGAAACGAAAGTTTTTTATGCTTTTTGTGGGTCCAACTAAGTTGGCCGTAAGTAAACGGGAAATGCGCTCCGCAGAACGTGCCCCATGAATTCTATAACTTTATGGGCAATGAGCCGCACTCTAATTGTCCAAAAACATGCGGATGAAGGGTCTCGAAAGGGGGCGGGGCGGCAGTGGGCAGCCAACCTGCCTCAATGCCAAAATGTTTGTCCGGGCGTAGTTATAATTTTGATCAACTTTTATGGCAGCGGGCGGAGATGATGGTGGGGTAGGTGGCCCCAGCTCCGAATGAGCTGCATGTGGCAGCTAACAGCTGCACGAGTTGTAAGTTTGTTGTTGTTGCTGTTGCTGTTGTTGCTTGTGCCTAGTCATAAACTGCATGCGAAATTGCCAAAAAGCACACACACAGACACACACACACACACACAGTCGGAGGTGTGTGGAGCAGCAAAAAGTTGCTCATTTACAGCGAGTGAAACGCGAGCATGAGTGGAGGGGGCGCAGATAGCGAGCGATAGGTGGGCGTGGCTAATAAAACGGGGCGCTGACAAGCCGCAGCCGAAAAGCCGCCATCCTAGCCAACAGGCAGGCAAGTTAAACTGGCTAAAAGCCTAAAGTCCCTAACCAGGCCGTAAATCCAGAAGCTGCGCAGCAACTATTTAGCCCTAACCAGCCGCTGCCCCGCCCACTGCCGCCCGGCCAAGTAAACTCGTAAATTTTAGGAAATTACAACATGAAAGTCCTTGCCAGGACAGCGACTCGACTCGACTCGACTCGGCTCTAAATTAAATAAAAATGCGGCAGAAAAGTTGGGCCTGGGCCTGGGCCTGGACCTGGGTGCTGGGTGCTGGGTGCTGGGGCGTGGTCAAAAGTTTGTACACCTGTTGGCCAAATAAGCCAGGGCGTTAATTAAAGGTACAGCTACTCCAACTCCAACTCCAACTCCTAGTCCCACTCGAACTCCCTGCTGCAACTGAACAGCAGCCAGCTGCTGGGCCGTGGATCAGAAGACGCGCTCAGATTTGTGGGCCGAAAAAGTTTTTGGCCATGCGCTTCAGATTTATGCCAAACTAAAGCACTTGATGGCCAAGTAGTTGGCATTTAATGGCTCTATTATTGGAGTTTCGGAAAGTGCCGTAACAAATGGGCTACGCTTCACGTAACGAGTGGGGGTGCGAGAGAGTGAGTGCATGCCAAGCGGGCATAAAGTGTTAGCCAAGTTAAGTTGGGCTGCAAGTGGCGGCAGCGAGCAGTAGCTGTTGATTTATACACATAATTGGATATCAAGCAAAAAGCTTTGTTTTTCGCTCGAGACCAAAACAAACAGACTAAGCGAAAAGCGGGCTAAGCTAAGGGAAAGCAGGTTTACCAAAAGGGGTTTATAGTTGGGAAGAATATGCTATGGAGGCAGACTCAAGGGATTAGCTGAGGAGAAGGAAAAGAACGGAATTGATCTCTGCTTCTGTATGCTATCTATAATGTATTTAAGTTTAATCTTGAGTGAGCTGTCAGTCCCTATCAACTCACTCTCCCCCTTTCTCTATACTAACTATGTGAACTCAGAGACTATTAGACTTTTCCTAATACAATTTCTATATAAACTCGAAGGAAAAACTATATTTATCTATAGAAAATCCTGAAAATATTAAATCTTAAGTGAGCTTTCGGTCTCTAACATCTCCCTTACTCTGCCCCTTTCTCTATACTAACTATGCGAACTCAGAGACTGTTAGACTTTTCCTTCTACACTTTTAGTATATAAATATATATATATGTAATACGATAATGCACATACAGAAATCATAGAAGAAAATCTACATTTATCTGTAGAGAATTCTCTGAAAACTATGCCATGTCGAGGTCTTTGCTAACCAAAGCTATACACAAAGATTTTCTGTTTAAGATGAATCCTAAGTCTTCTTAGCAGCCCTTTCTCGCTATACTCCCTACTTAAGCTCTGGGACTCATAATAGATACCTCTTAATACATATGCAGAATTCACTTTAAAGATCTTAGCAACTCCTTCAGCCATAAAATATATATTCCAGCTAAATCTTGAATCAGAGTCTTTACCCAGAAGCTAGAACAGCTTTATCGCGGCCGCATCTCAACGAGCAGCAGCAGCAGCAGCTGGAGCTGGCGATAGTTGAGAATTCGCATTTGATGCCCCAAGTCAAAATGTTGGCTTCAGCATCAGCTGCCCATCAAAGCCACCTGCATATGGTGCTGGTGCTGGTGCTGGTGGTGCTGTTGCTGGCCCACCCAACCACTCGTTATAGAATCTTGAAAGCGTGCCGTGGCAACTGCCTGTCTGCCCCGCTCTCCCGCTCGTCATGCCTGGCCTGAAGGTGCGCTGGCAATAAATTTCGATTACATAATTTGTAAATTGTTATAACCCGGTGAAATTACCATGAAATCTTTCACAAAGGCATTACGAAATCTGGCACTTCTGCTGCCGCCCGATGCTTTTCCAGCTTCATAAACTTTTATGGCAGTTGACTCTGAGCCTCTTTCTTTCTTTTTTTTTTGGCTTTCTGGAGGAGCTTCTAGCAGTAATGCGCTTTGGTTTCGCCATGTTAGCCACGAAAGGAGGCTGCTTCCTGCTTGGGTGGGCTGTGCCAAAGAGGAGGGGGCGTGGCTCGTGTTACGCATCGTTGCATAGATGATCTTTATTTTGCGCTCTCTCATTTCATTTCATTTCATTTCATTTTTCTTTTCTTTTGCTGCGATTAGTTTTTATGCTCAGGCACTTGAGTTTTCCATTCGATAAGGCCACCAAATGCCAAAAACCAAATTCCATTTCTAATTATCAGTGCGGGGCGTGGCCCACGGCCAGTGGGCAAGTTGAATGGCAGCTGAGCACAGCTCGGAACTACTGCGGCTGCTTATCTCCTCGGCTCTTATCACAGCGACTGCGGCTCGTCCTGCGGCCATAAATCAACAGCCAATTACAATAAAAATTTATCATGCACAATAAAAAATGCGTCCAAGACGCACGAATAATTTACATGGCGCATTTTTCACATTTCTCAAGCGAAGCAATTGGAATTTATAACAATGTCCCCAAAGGGAGCCAATGCCACGGCCCCTTCTCCTGCTCAAGCTCCTGCTCCAGCTCCTGCTTCTGCTCCCTCTTTCTATTGTTGCTATTCAGCACCAATGAAATTTTAATAAAGCGCGCGGCGTATCATAGCAGGACACAGTGCAAATGCTATTGGGCTAGGGCAGAGCTCTCTCTAGTTAGCACGACACAGAACACGAATAAGATAGATTCTATAGTAAATTATCAAGAATTAAGTACGCCAAATCGATTCATTAGTCAATTTCGTGTTTGTTGAGGCATCGGCATTCGTGTCGGGCCGTGTCAAGTTCTGTTAGCTAACATTAACACGAGCTCTTCGTGCCTACTCGTGACAGCTCGTGTTTAGCTGTTTGAGCTCGTGTTGTGGCATTGCTAAGTCGTGTCAACTCGTGCTGGGCAATAAAGGCACGCCCCTTATCTGCCCTCTCTTTATCGAACCTCTTTCCTGATATCTATAGTATAAAGTAAGTCGTATCCTTCATCTATCATTTGTTTTAGCTCCTTCTGTTTCGTGCTTACTTGCAAAGAGTCTTGTTATATCGTGTCATTTGATGGGAAGTCGTGATAACTCGTGCTAGCTCGTGTCAGCTCATTCAGAATCTTAGAAGACCACACAGAGCTGGTTTTGATAGTAGCCGAAACTCGTGTGGATTCGTTGATACTCGCCTAGAGAGCCGTGCTCGTGCTCTCGTTACTCCTGCTTACTCTTTACTCGTGCTTACTCGTTACTCTTTACTCGTGCTTACTCGTTACTCGTGGTTACTCGTTGCTCGTGCTTACTCGTCGCTGGTTGCTCGTTCCTAGTCTTTACTCTTGCTTACTCGCTACTCATCTTAGCTCATGACGAGAGTTTCTGTCTCTCACTGATCGTGCTGCCTTTCCCACGTGCTACCTAGAGTGCTGAGTCCTGTCAAATTTAGCTTCACGGCACGAGGACTCATTAGGGCCTAGTCCCGTCCACCTCTAGCTCGAAATATAGGTTTGGGTGCACGTGCTCTGGCGCATGGCGCATGGCGCAGGCTAAGCGACACTTGAAGACATATTTGCTGAAGTGACTAAAGTGCAGCCTCCAACTGGCTCCCTCGACTCTGCTCCACTACGCTCACCCACCACGCGCACGGCCTGCACCTCAGTGGGCCTCATCAGCTGGGCAGCAAATCAAATGCGTTGCGTTGCGTTGCGGCGCATTTCCGTTTCCGTTTCCGCTGCCGCTGCGAATGTTGGGCTAGGTTCGGGCTTTAAAATTCTTTTTGGGCTTCCAATTTATGTGCAGCCCGCAGCACTCGCTGCCTTTTGCTTTGATGTAGCTCACCATTCCGTAATGCACACACCAGAGGCGCCTCCTCCCGCTGCTCCTGCATACGCTTTTCTTTTGGCAAGCATTTCACAGTTTTTCATTGGAATGTTTTTTACGTTCGTATCTGCTGCTGCTGCGGCTGCTCTGCACAGGCTCCATGTCCTTTGACGCTTATCGTGCGTCTCCTGCTGCTCAACCTACTCCAACCTACTGCCTTTGTCAACCACTGTTCCTCTCTCTCTCTCTCTCTCTCTCTCTCTCTCTCTCTCTCTCTCAGCCTCCTCATTTGTCTTTTGTTAACTTGATTTTCGACTGCCTGCCATCGAGCATATGCACGTGGAGTGGCATATCCTTCAAGCTGGTCACTGAGCCTTCAATGCGCACGCACTCGCCCATCGTGTCCTCGTCCTGCTCGCTCCCCTGTCCTCCGCCGCTGTCCTTTGCATTTGGCGGTTTCTTCAAACAAAGGGCCCACTTCTGCTGTAGCCATAGACTGTTGCTCTCTGGACGACATCATGACCATTTGCTTGCTCCACAGTTTATTGCCATGAAGTGGCTCCGTCCGCAAGTCGACTCCTTGAAGGGACCCCTCTTGGCAGGCTGACAACTAACTTAACTTGGCCTTAACTTAGAGAAGAGTAAGACCTATTTATGACCCTATTTTACCTATTTCAATATTAAATAAAATATTTCTCTGTATAAATATCGTTTCATATAATAATTAAGTATTGTATGAGACAGCATTCCCTCCAGCACCAGGCTTTAATGAGCTCTGACTACTATAATTAACAACAATATAATTTTAAGGCTACTTCTGATTGCGCAACTAAACAATAGTAGAAATGAAATGAAAACTTTTCCTCAAGTTGTGCCTGGCTGGGTGAGGGCGACTTTCTCGCTCCGCTTTGACTTCTGTTGGGGGTCCGAGAGGCGTTTAAATTTATGAGCGTCGTAAAATCATATTTTTGTGGTTTGTTTAAGGCGCGCTTAAGGTGGGGCAGCCACAGAATGGGGCCATAAATATTTAAAAGCGCTTAAACATAGACAAAACGAGCCAAATGCCACAGAGCAACGTTTAAATTTTATTGCCACGGTCATGTGACTGCCCCCAGCTCGAGTCCCTCTCCCAGTCCCTCTCCCAGTCCCTCTCCCAGTCCCTCTCCCTGTACCTGCTCCTTGCATCGGAATCAAGTCAATAAAAATTCAAATTGATTTTTGATCGCATGGGTAAATCGCACCTATTCGAACCTCTGATGCCCGCCCAGAAGGCAGCGCCCATTAAACTCCCATCAAATTGGCTTAAGTAGCAGCCCCAACTCCCGCCTCTACCCCTCCCATCACCCTTCCCTTGTGATGCGCACTAATTGAAAATCTGGAAATTTGTGTAAATTATTTTGTGCATAAATTTGCGCATTTCATTGCTGTTGCAGGTCTTCGCAGGAGGGGGGGCTGGCAGTATGCAAGGGGCGGGGCATAGTTGTTGAGTCTATAAGCCCTGAGCTGGGCCGTTGTCAACAAGGATTTGGTCAACAAGGCCTGGCACCTACTCGCCATCTCGCCCAACTGGCAATCGAGCAAGTTTATGACGCTTTTTATGAGCTTGGCGCGTCCGCACGTTGTTGTAGCTGTGATACCCTGTAATAAAAACTATAATAAAGGAGTCAAGCAAATGCTGGTTTAGTGTAGATAGCAGAGGGCAGCAGAAGCGATCACTCTGTCTGCAGCGCTCTTCCCTATCTCTCTGCTCTCTCTGCCTCTCACTCACTCAGTCTGCTTCTCTATCGAGGACCCTTCCTCTATCTTTGACTCTCTCACTATATCTTTATATCTATCTCTCGCATTCTCTCTCTATCCCAACCTCCATTACTCATTCTCGCACTTAATCTATCTTTCGCTCATTTGTATATATCTCTCTCTATATCTCTCTATCTCTCTATATATCTCCCTTTCTCTCTCTCTCTCTCTCTTCAACTCTCTCTCTCTCTCTCTCTCTCTCTCTCTCTTCATATCTCTCTCTCTCTCTCTCTCCATATCTCTGTCTTTCTCTCTTCATATCTCTCTCCTGAAATCTCTGTCTCTCTCATAATTTCCCTTCTTCAATCTCAACTTCTCTCACTCTCCCTCTCTGTCTCTCTACTCCTCTTATCTCTTTCCTCCATCTATTTTTATGCCCTTTCTCTCTCTCTCTCTATCTCCTCCTCATCCTTCGTAATACTTGTCTCTCTTTGAGTCTCGCTGCCTCTCTCACTCACTCTCTTTGGCAGTCTAGGGCAGCCAATTGTAGGGTATCTGTCAGTCAGTCAGTACTAGCCAGTAGCACGCGCCACTTGTTGTTCGGGATTTATGTTTATGTTCGATGTTCGCTCGTTAAACGCCTCATGCGCCCCAGCAGCATTTGAATTTACTGCCCAGGCAACAGGTGGGAGCGGGAGCGGGAGCGAGGAATACGGACAGAGATGGAGATAGAAATAGAGATTGGGATAGATATATGGAAAGATAGTAAAAAGCGAGAGCATTGAAATCTATTTGATTTGTTTGCATTTGATTTAAGCTGTATATTTTCTATATAAATATATCTCTGTCTGTCTGTCTGCTTCTGCTTCTTTTTGTGCTTGCTAGCAAGTGTGGCAACGCATCTTGGCCGTTACGCTTTAGGCCATTTCCATTTTACAGTTGCTTGGCCTACAGCTGCGAGAGAGCGGGGCGGATTAGTGGCATGTCCATGTCCACTTGCCATGTTTAGTTGCAATTAAAATGCTTTTATCTTATTAGCGCGAGAGACAATCGCAGTGCCATTTGTTAGCCAAGTTAATAGCGAAGAGTTCAATTTCCCATGTGCCCAGACACACACAGAGAGAGAGAGAGGGGGAGGGAGAGAGAGAGAAGCTGAAAATCACAGATTCAAAGACTCCCAGATTCCCGGCTGGCTAATCACATGCAGCTCCAATCAATTCCAAGCGCCTTTTATGCCACCATCAGCTGTGGTGCCACGAGTGGCTCTGGCTGTGGCTGTGGCACAAATCAAAGCGTCCCCATTTGCGCGCTTCGATTGAATTATTATCGCCGCCTGCCATAGAGCCAAGTTGCTGCTGCTGCTGCTGCTGCTGCAGTTGCAACTTGGTCAAAGCCTTTTTGCCGCCGCCGTCAATGCCCCAGTGGCCACGTTGCTGCTGCCATATGCGGCCCCAAGTTGCAAAACAAATTTGTCAATGTTTTTGCCAATTTTGGCCTGGGCGCCGCATGTGGCATGTTTTGTCTTTCTCTCCCTCTCTCTCTCCCTCTCTGGGCATTAGCTAATTTGGCAGCCCGTCTGCGTTTAATTAGCTGACTGCAGCAACTGTTGCAAGCTGCTGCAACTTCTTTTTGTTGCTGTTGCTTTAGCTGTTGCTTTAGCTGTTTTCTGGCCTTTGCAACACTTTCAATTTCTTGGCAACGTCTGCTGTGCCACGCCCATGTGCCACAGCTCACGTCGCCGCCATTAAAGGCCGCAGCCTCACGATCTGCCGCGCCCTCTCTCTCGCTCTCTCTCTCTCTCTCTCTCTGTCTCAGTCTCTGTGAATGGCTCGCCTGCCCACCTGATGACCAGCTCCTGCCCCGCTGCCTCGCCGCCCTCTGACCCTGACCGGTTACACCCCCTGTGCAATCCTCGCACGATCTGCCAGCGCTTCTTTTTGATTAGCTCTCTGGGCTGCGGCATGCCCTAACTGGCTGACTGACTGACGGATTGACGCTCCGACTCCAACTCTGACTCAAACTCTGACTCCGACTCCGACTCTGACATTGAGTGCCGCCCGGCTTGCAAAGGTCGTTAAAGCCACTGCCGCTGGCGCGCTCAGCTGCAGGGCCTTATCCTTTCTGCGCCTGCTCGTCAAGCTTTACTTATTGGCCAATGCGCTGGCCAGAGGTATATTAGCTATGTCAGTCAGCTTGTGCGACTAAGGGGATCCATCCACATAAAGGCAAACCTAGAGTTTAGATACAAAAAAGCATTCTGTTGCTTGGCTATTGAGATCCGATCGGTAATCAAGGTCAAATGGCAAAGCTTGTAGAATATTTGAACAGCTGCATGTTATCGATAACTTGCATAGTGGCTGAGACATAGTTATCGATAGTAGTATTACACTTGCTGTGGCACACGCTACGTCGAGGCTTAGTCAGGGTATACAGAAGTCGTTCACACCCGCTACAGAAAGAGCTGAAGAGAGAGAGTAAGAGAGAGAGAGAGAGGTAGGCAATGGGCAACTGGGGCACTGTGAGTGACATGTTATCGATAACTTGCATAGATATAGATATCGATAATAGTATTACACTTGCTACGCAAAGGCTTAGATCTTAGTCAAGGTATACAAAAGTCGTTCTTACTCGCAGAGAGAGAGAGAGGGAGAGACTGTCAGTGGCAGCTGGGACTCTCTGCTCGCTCCGCTCATACAATATTTTTCGTCGTCGTCGTTGTTGTTGTTGTTGTTGGTATTTTTGTGAAATACCGTCACGTTTTAACATTTTACTACTCACTTCTGGCACGTTGTTGCCATTGAGCAGATCAGTTTTGGAATTTTATTGGCCACGCTTCTTGCGTATCTCCTGCTGCTGTGGTGCTGGTGGTGCTGCTGCAGCTTCTTTGTTGCTCTGCTGCCTGCGCCTTAGCCTCTGCGCTGATCTTGGCCTTGATAGCGCATATAAATGTGGCCCCGACTCTGGCTGCGAGTCGGCGGGCCAAGCTCAGAGGTTGACGTTTATATTGGCGAATATTTTAAATATTCCTTGTGGGGGTGTCTGTTGTCTGTGCTTATTGTTGCATACCTGTACCTTGGGACTAATAATAGTGTATAGCTGAAGGGCATATTGGCTGTGGGACGGGGTTTGTAAGAGATAGAAGTTGAGAGGGTTCAAGAGTGAAATGGAGTCCAGCTATAATAGATCTGGAATGTAACTAGAATTGGGTCAATTGTATTATAACTCCAATATGAACTGGAGCTGGAACTGGAACTGGAACTGGAACTGGAACTGGAGCTAGAATTTCCTATTCCAATGATCAGCTGCAGTGCTTCAGTAGAGGAAGCCTAAGCTTGTCAAAGCTCAGCTTCTCTTTCTCTCTCTCTCTCTCTCTCTATCTCTCTCTCTCTCTCTCTATTTCTCTCTCCCCTCTCGTTTTATCTTTATCTCTCTCTCTCTCTACCTTTCTTTCGCTGTCTCCCTCTTCCTTTCTCTCTCTCTACTCAAATCTCAGCTGATTGCTCTTTCTTTCTGTCCTTCTCTCTCCCTCCATCTCTCCCTTTCTATCTCTCTCACTTTCTCCTTCCCATTCCTCTCTCTCTATCTCTCTCTCTCTCTCTCTCTCATGTTATCTTTCCCTTTCCCTCTCTCTTCCTCTCTCTCTCTCTCTCTCTCTCTCTCTCTCTTTAAATATTGTAGATTTCATCCACCTTCTCATATAGGGTATCTTGCAGTCGATCAGACTCACGTCGACTCACTCTAGTCCAATATAATTGGAATTTTTATGATCAAGTGCAAGAGTTGACAAGCAGCTCATTAATGTGTGGCTTTATCTCTCTGCTCCACAGTCGCCGGCACCGCCGCCTCCTTGGTTCCGCCCACTTATCGACAGCATGCAGAGGACGCTGCGGCGGCAGCAGCTGCTGTGCAGTTGCAGCGCAGTCTAGAGCAGCCGCAGTCGACGCAGGCGCAGCAGAACGATTACGTTTTAGAGGACACCAGTCGGCGACTGCGTGCCCCGCCCCCTTTCTATTGCCCACTGCCGCTGACACCGCCGCCAGGTTACACAGAGCGAGCGGCAGCAGCGAGCGTAGCAGCAGCACCAACGCCGCCGGCGCCGCAGCCAGCGGCAGAGCATGCAGCAGGAGCAGCGGCAGCAGCAGCAGCGCGACAGCAAGCGCGACGTCGACGTCGTCTACGTGAACTACAGCAGCAGCAGCTGCTGCAGCAGAGATTCGCTGCCAGCACAAACAGCAGCAGCAGCAGCAGCAGCAACAGCAGCGAGCAGAGCAGCGGCAGCGACTGCGACGGCGAACTAGGCAGCGCAGTTAGACGTCAGCGACAGCGCAGACGCAGCTCAAGGGGACTAAGGGGTGAGTTGAGCCAACGGAATGAAGCAGTTCGATTGACTGATTCATTCAAATGAACTAGTGAACATTTATTGCGAACTAGTTCTTTGAATGCTGATTATGAACTACTACTTCTATTGAGCGATCAAATTAACTTCTATGGGGAACTAGTTCATTATGAAGAACTACTGGTTCTTTTGAGCTAACTCTTAGAGCATTCTATTAAGATAAAGTTCAAGTTCTAATACAGGGTATTCTTTAGTCGAGTACTTACTCTCTCTCTCTCTCTCTCTCGCTCTCTATCCGGTTTAGATGCCTATTGTCCGGACTTGCTGCACGCCTGCGCCCTAATCCTTCACCAGCAACAGCAGCCCGGCAGCAGCGACAGTTCCGTTGGTAATTTCACAGCCACGCCCCCACCGCCGCCGCCTCCGGCTCCGCATCAGGCGGCACGTGACAGCATTGAATACAGCTCGGACTATGTGGAGATCGATGAGCTGCTGCTAGGCGCTGGCCCCCGGGCCAAGAGCACACCCCAACTGCAGCATGCTGTAGGCCTCGAAGCATTAGAGATGGGTCAGAACCTGAGCCTGCGACGTCCTCGCATCTCGCTGACCTGGGTGCTGCGGGAGCAGCACCAACCCAACCAGCAGCAGCAGCCCAGCAATGAGCCCGACGAGAAGGAGAAGGAGCCGATCAAGCTAAGCAACGGACATGTGGGCGCAGCTGAGCAGCCGCCCGCTGCTCCGCCTGTGCAGCGCACCGAGCCCGTGCCCACCCAGCTGGATGTGGGCAAGAAACGCTACCGGGTCAAGCAGCTGCCCGGCGGCACGGAGCCGCTCAATGGCTACGCCACCACGCCCACTGCCCACCAGGCACCCGGCCACAGCGGCGGCCACTTGGCCAGCCAGAAGTTCTTCAGCAACCAGAACCTGCTGGAGTACAAGGACAAGAGCGTGCGCAGCGGCGCACCCGTGGCGGCGGCCACCACCAAAGAGCTGCTCTTCGTCTGCACGCCGCAGCGTGCTCCGCGCGGCGACGTGCACAGCGAGGCGCTGCTGCTGGCGCGCAAGCGCAACGAGATCCGCAAGAAGCTGGCGAGCCGGCTGCAGCAGGCGCGAGCTGCGGCGGGAGTGGTAGTGGGAGGAGGCGCAGGAGCAGGAGCAGGAGCAGGAGGAGCCTCCGGAGCAGGTTCCGCCTTGACGAGCTCAGCGAGCGGCGACGCCTTGAAGTGCACCTACTCGGAGCCCAGTCTGGTGGCGGTCTCGGAGGGTGGTGCCAGCGAAGCTGCACCACAGCAGCAGCAGCGCCGCCACCGGCATCGCAAGCGCCGGGAGCGGGAGCGGAATCGAGTCCAGCGCTTTGGCTATGAGATCCACAACGTGGATGAGTTTCTGTCCCGCTGCTCGCTCTCGGCGCCGGGCAACATACCCGTAGTCCTGGCCACGGCCAGCACCCTGTACCAGACGCGACCCGGCGGCTACCAGCTGGAGATCCCCCTGCCCCTGGGCATGGTGGTCAATGCGGTGTTCAAGAACCAGAACTGGCTCTACGTGCAGACGCCGCACGCCGAGGAGGGCTACGTGGGCTACGCCTGCTGCCTGCCGTTGGGCATATTGCCCACGGGCAAGACGACGCCCTGCTGGGAGTCCAATGCGGACATCTTCCCACGACCCTGCGGCAACATGACCGACTCGGAGAAGGAGATACGACTGCGTGGCGGCACACGCTCCGACGGAGCACGCACGCCCCGCCAGTCCAAGCCCGTGGAGGAGCACAACAACAACAACAACAACAATCCGAGCAAGAGTCTGGTTTCGAATGGCAGCAGCCTGGCCGGCTCCCTGTACGGCGAGCAGCACGTGGACAAGCTCTACCTGCGCGCCGCCTCACAGCCAAAGCTCGTGGAGAAGGCCTACGCCCAGCTGCGCTCCACCAAGCAACTGGGCTCCGGCTCGGCCTCGGTGCGCAGCGCCTCCAACGATGAGTACGTGACGCTCCAGCAGCAGCAGCAGCAGCAGCGGACGACCAAGCAGCAGAGGCAGCCGCCGTCGCAGTCGCAGTCGCAGCCCGTGCGACGCCTCTCGAACGTTTCGTATCTAACCAATGGCCACAATGGCCAGCATCTGCATCCAAAGAGCATTCCACAGCAACACCAACACCAACACCAACACCAGCAGCAGCTGAGCGTGCTGCGACGTCAGCAGCAGAATGGACTGCGCCAAACTCTAGTCGCCATCAATGCGGACTACATCACGGAGAGCATTGTCGTCCACAAGGGCGAGATTGTGACGCTCTGCGAGTGCCGCGAGTCCAAGGATCAGCGCCAGTGGTTCTATGTGAAGACGCGAGACGGACGCGAAGGCTTCATACCAGCCGAGGTGGCCGGCCATGGCTATCTGTAGACTGCCCTTTGCTAGGCCAAGAGAAGTCCGAAAGGAACGGTATCATTATATATATGGAGAGGAGATGCCCCACACTCAAAAGTCACATAATATATCCATTAAGTTATACAAACTAGAAATATCGTGTGTATTTTAATAAATCATCCTTCGTTTCGCGTACGCTTTTAGAATCTACATAGATGTAATCTGTGCTATGGGTGTATATGTATGTATTTATTTAGCATTTAGTCTCTGCAACTTGCAACACAGATCAAAGACACACACACACAACAACAAGACACGAACACACACAACGACACAAGACAAACGAAACGAAACAACAACTATTTATACAAAAACAAAATATTGTACTTGATGCTTCTACTAAATAACTGAAATAATTAATAAACAAACATATTTAACGAACACCGAAAGTCGGTTTTACTCCATTGTTCGATAGCTGTTAATTTGCTGTTAAAGTTGCCCGCAGCGAATCACGCAACTGCGAGCGACGGCTGCATGTCGTTTAGCAATCCCAAAAACTGCTAAAATACCAGGCGAACAGAGATCAGCAGCAGGCAACTGCACTAAAGTAAAATTAAAAGTGTTGCATACTTTCAGGCGGCAAATTTAAAAGAAATTAAGTGCTGCCCAGTGCTCGACAGATGTCAGAGTTGCTAATTGCTAATCGACTATCGCTATTCTCAATGCAACCCTGCTAACTCTAGACAGGCAGTGCCGCCAAAATTCAAATTCAAATTCAAACTACCTTTTTAATAGGTTAATGTAACTTTTATTATTTTTGTTTGACTTTCAAAGACAAATTGGTAGGCGAATTAAAAGGGTCATAATATAACTACCAATTATTGAGTGTATAATCATATCATCAATATTTCAACTATAAATATTTAGACTAAATTTCGATAAACAATTTGACATTTTAAAACGTTTTGGCCAATTTCATGAGTTTGTAAATTGAATTGTTCACTACATCTACTATCAATTTGTCTTATTATCATTAAATTCTTGGCATATCTTTGAGTTTAACATACATTTTTTTTGTCATACAAATATATTGCTGATGAAAATATAATTATCATATGCTTAAATATCTGATATGAATAGATGATATCTCTAGCATCTGCCAGAGATGCCCATGATTCACAATGGTTTACATAGGTACTTATTACTTATAATTGAAGTATATATATATATATATATAAATGTATATGTATATGTATATGTATGTATAATTATGTATAATTATCGATGTTTGTATATGATAGATCTAATGAGCAATATGTCGCGAGTACATTACAAAAATAAAACATTTACAAAAGGGAACATTTTGGGATCGAAATACAATTTTCACAACTTGTGAGCAAAAATGCGTTGTACAAATATAAAAATGCTGACCGTAACAGGAAAAACATAGAGACTACACTGACTCAGCCCAAACAATAAATTATTCTAACATTACAAACACTAACATTAAATATCGTGAACTGAAGTCTTGACTAACGCTTATTTGCGCAGCTCTGGGCTGGAACTGGGCGATGCCGTTGAGGCATTATCCAAATTGGTATTGTCGAAACTTTCGTGTTGGGGCTCTGGCTCCGTTGGCGGTTCTGGCTTCTCCAGCAATACGGTCATGTTCTTCACATTGCTGGGCTTCTCCTCGTCGTGGTTGATGTTGAGCATCGTGTCGTTCATGCGATGATAGTGTGGCTTCTGCGAAGTGCTGGGGCGCGAATAGTCCAGATGATCGTACTCATCTGCAAATCGAATAAAAAATTGATTAGAATTGAGATATTGATCAGATGAAACTTAAAATGCTGGACAGGGCACAGTCATCTCTAGCTACGACAGACTCTGAATGATGGCTTACCCTCCGGAAATAGTATTTTGCTATAAACTTTCACTGTATTATGGCAAATGTATGCATATCAAATGAGGAATATTTATACGCATAAATTACATAGTAGAATCATCTGGTAATTTGGCTTAACAGAACGAGAGTAATACTCACCGGGATCCTTGTAGCCCTCCTTGTGCTTGATCTCATCGTAGACATGCTCCTCCTTCAGCATATCATTGTACACATTCGGATTGGTCATATCCGCATTCATGTTCTTGTTCAGAAGCTCGTGATTATACTTGATGGAGTAGCTGCCCACTGCAAAGGGCAACGAAATGTGTGAGTCTCTTGAGAGGAACGAGCTTGTGAAACACTTTCAAACCCACCTCTGCTGCTGGCATTGGAATCGTCACCATAGTCCGTGCACATTGAGCCGTTCTGGTCAAAGTTGTTCATCTTGGGTCGCAAGTGGTTGGGCAACAGGCTGGCCTCCGCCTGCATGCCATAGACGGGATTATCAAAGTTGTGATTGGGCGGCCAGCCGGAGCTGCTCGGGTTGTGCGTGTATTGTACATGTGCTATCTCCGTCTTCAGGTTGGACACTCGCCGGCGATAGTAGAACAGCACACCGCATATGATGCCAATGAAGAGGAGCACCAGGAACACCGTGCTCACAGCCACGCTGGCGTTGTTCGCTGTGGAATCAAATACAATTAGTATTGAATAATCGTCTGCTATTATGTGCTACTCACATTCTACGTGCTCAGCCACGCGCTGCGAGGCAATCAGCTCATCGCAATTGGCGCCAGTGAAGCCGCTGCGGCACACACAGCCCTCGGCGGCGTGGCACTGGAAATTGGATGAGGGACAGGCGCAGGGGTTCATGCAGTACTCGCCGTAGAAGCCTTCGGGGCAAATGTAATTGCAATGATCACCCATCCAGCCGGGCAGACAGATGCAGTGGCCGTCGTTCTTGCGGCAGTTGCGATGATGCTGGCAGCGACAGCGCTGGGTGCAGCCCAGACCGTAGGTGTCCATGGGACACGACTGGTTGCAGTTGGAGCCCGTCCAGCCAGGCAGACAAGCACACTGCCCGGTCACATGATTGCACTCGCCGCCGTGCTCGCAGTTGCACTGCAGCTTACAGCTGGGCCCGTAAAGACCTGCCGGGCAGGCGTGCTGGCAGGTGAGACCCAAGTAGCCAGGGCGACAGACAACCTCGCCGGTGATATGGTCGCAGGTGGCTTTGCCTGGCAAGAGTTGGGAACAGTTAGTGGGGGAATTGTTGGAATTTGACTGTTGCCTCACCATGCATGCTGTCGGGGCAGCGCTCCTTGCACTCCATGCCATAGAAGCCGTCGGGGCAGGGATCGGCACAGTCCTCGCCCGTCCAGCCGGGCGCGCAGATGCAGTTGCCGGTCTCTGCGTCGCAGGAGGAGTTGTTCAGGCATCTGCAAACTTGATCACAATTTTCACCATAGTAACCGCTCGGACAGTTCGTCTCGCAATGAACGCCTTGGGTTCACAGTCACAATTTTCGAGCGTTTTCGAATAAACAAAAAACGAGTGCAAAACGAGAAACACAAATTAAGATAAAACATACGAACGTGTGCATAAATGAGGCGATAGAGCAGGTGGAGAGGATCAGAGATGAGTGTGATGCAGTGTGGGTTTAGCATGAATCGAATCGAATATATCAAAATGATAAAAGTGTGCGAGTGTGTGTGTGTGTGTGTGTGTGTGTGTGGGCGTGCATGGATAGGAATAGGAGTGCAGAGGAAGATGGATCAGTCATTATCTCATCTTGATAGTAAGAGAATCGGATATCCAGTGGAATAGAATCTGATTTAGTGAGAGTGTGAGAGTGCGTGATTGGGATCGGTATGATCTGTATGATTAGGAGTTGGAGGTGGAGTTCGGTACCTCGCCAGCCCTGCTTGCAGATGCAGCGACCGGTGGCCGCCTCGCAGGCAATAGTATTGTACTTGTCGCACTGGCAGAGGTGGGCGCAGTCCAGGCCGAAGGTGTTCAGCTCGCACTTCTGCTCGCAGTGGCGGCCCGTCCAGCCGGCGGGGCAGGTGCAGTTGCCGTCGATGGGATTGCAGGAGGCGTTGTTCTGGCACTCGCAGCTCTGGCGGCAGCCGTCTCCGAAGTTGTTGAGATCGCAGGGTCTATCGCACTTGTTGTTGCGCCAGCCAGCCGCACACAGGCACTGGCCCGTCTCCGGCGCGCACTTGGCGCCGTTCTGGCAGTCGCAGTTGAAGGCACAGTCCTGGCCGTAGGTGCCCGCCGGGCAGCTCTGTTCGCACTTGTCGCCGGTGAACCCGGGCGCACACTGGCAGGTGCCGTTGACGGGCGAGCACTTGGCCCCGTTGCGGCAGTCGCAGTTCTGCTCACAGTTCAGGCCGTACTTGAGGAAGGCGCAGGGACGCGTGCACTGGGCACTGCTCCAGCCAATGCTGCACACGCAACGGCCCGTCTCCGGGTGGCAGAGATCCGTGTGCTCCATGTCGCACTCGCAGCTCTTGCTGCAGTCCGAGCCGTACTTATGCGGCTCGCAAATGCGCTCCTCGCAGCGCTCGCCCCTCCAGCCGGGCGCGCACTGGCACTTGCCCGTCGGGCTGCAGCCGGCGTCGTTCTCGCAGTGGCACTTCTCCGTACAGTTGACGCCGTAGGTGTTCAGCGGGCACTCGTCCATGCACACCTCGCCCATGTAGCCCGGCGGGCACTCGCAGCGGCCGGTGATGTGGTGGCATGGCGCATCGTTGTAGCACTCGCAGGACAGCTCGCAGTTGAGTCCGTGGCTGCCCGTGGGGCACTTGTTCGCGCAGACGTCGCCCGTCCAGCCGGCCGTGCACTCGCAGGCTCCGTTCTGTGGATCGCACTTGCCGTCGTTCTGGCACCGGCAGTCCTCCTCGCACTGGGCGCCATGCTTGCCGTCCGGGCAGCGCATGTCGCATCTGATGGATCGAAGCGTGACATTAGTCTCAATTAGTCTCAGTTGGCACTGGGCTTGCCCACTTACAGGGGACCCGTGAAGCCGGGCGCGCAGGAGCATTTGCCGGACACGTGATCGCAGCTGCCGCCGTTCTCGCAACGGCACTGCTCCGCACACTTTTCGCCGTAGCGCTGGGCCGGACAGGTCTCCGCGCACCTATCGCCTGTGTAGCCCTTGGCGCACTCGCATTGGCCCGAGAACGGCTCGCAGGTGGCGTTGTTCAGGCAATCGCACTTCAGCTTGCAGTCGACGCCGTACAGGCCAGGCGAGCAATCTACCGGAGAGTTTACGGTTTACCATTTACGTTCAACGTTCACACAAGGTGCGACCCATATAAATATATATATACAATTGCTATATCATGTTGTTAGTTAATCGCGGCTAGCGTTTGCGGTGTTTGGACCAAGCACAGGAGCTGGAAAAGTACATTTCCTGCAGCCGCAGTGTGGGTGAGAACTGTGCCGTGAGCCCGTTTGTTAAGAGAGCAAAGACCGCGTGGATACGTATGTGTGTGTGTGTGTTAAGTGAGGGATTGGAGTGTGTGTGTGTGTGTGTGTGTGTGTGGAAACATTGCAAATCAAAAGGTTATTCACATAAAGCTAAAATAAAAAGTATTACCAAAAGAAAGAAAAAAGAACTGTGCTAACCGTAGGAAGACTTCGGATAACCGAAGGGTGAATACCCTTGCAGAGCTTGATGGCTATCGGCATTATAAATGGGTCCAAGATTAGAAGAGTAATCATAAGATTAAGCTACTAAACTATAAACTATGCTTTTAATCTAAGCACAGAGGCAGTTGGATTTCCTGTTTTGCAGAGATTGGCGACTTCTCAGGTAGTTTTTCTCTTATTTATAGAGTTTGACGTATGCCTGATGCCAATCGAGTTTTGTTTATGATTCAAGCAATATACTTCTGCAAGGGTATTAAAGGCTGGATTAGATTTGCTTGCACCCAAGGCATTTCATTGCAGTTAACGCGACACACATAGAAGCACACACAAGCATAGAGGTTAGGACAGATACTACAGAAGCATTATCTACTCATATATCAGATTTGAGACGAACTTATGTTGCAGGCGGGTCCTCCATAGCCCTCGATGCACTTGCACTTCTCGGGGGCGATGCAGCGGCCGTGCTGGCAGGGCTCGCTGCAGTGCGGCACGCACTCATTGCCATTGCGCACGTAGCCATCTGTGGGAGGGGGAAGCGCACATTAGTCGACTGAGATTAGAGACCATAGCCGCTGTCATACTCACCACAGCAGTCGCGCACGATGCGCGTCTTGGGCACAATCTGGGTTTTGTTCACAACGCGATGTCTGATCCGGTAGGTGGGGCAGCTGGGCGGTATGCTCAGGCACCAGGTAGAGCCGCGCTCCTGGAACGACTGCAGCTCCGTGACGACCACCTCCACGTCGTAGCTACCAAGATAGGAATATATTAGTCAAGAGCTCTACTCAACTCTCTCTCTCTCTCTCTCTCTCTCTATTTCACTTACTTCTCGCGCTTCTTGCAGACATTGGGTCCTTCGGGCGCTTCATTGGTCAGCTCAATGATCTCCGACTGAGCCAGTGCCAACAGCGCCAGCAGCGTCAGGCCACTCCATGTCCAGCTCATGCTCCACAGCCCGACTCGCAGGCAGTGGGTGTAGGTGTGTGGGTGTGGGTGAGTGAGTGTAAGTTTTTTCTTTTCTTATTTAGTTGTTGCTCGTATCTGCATTGAAGCGAGCTCCAGATGCGGACTCTTGTGAACTAGACTCGATACGAATGTGAGTCAGTGGCAGCTTAATCAGCTTCAGTCAGCGACAATTGCTGGAATTAACAAAAGCAGATATAAAATGAGCTCATTAAATAAACAATATAAGAGTAAGGATATATATATTACTTATGTGCTATACTCCAATCTCTCTTTATAGTAAAGAAAATCTTTGTTTGCATGGGTAAGACAAGACCCTACTGCGCATAGAATGAGGCAGGATAAGATAGCACAAATCCAGCAGAGCCTTTCCCTAATTGAGTTTCATACAGTCTCATATCCAAGGACGATCCAGTTAGACCCATCTCAAGCAACTCAGTCAGTGGCAAACTTGTTAGAGTGTCTGGCCCTGGAACTATTGTCATCCAGGTGGGAGTCTTGACGTCGTCCTGCCTACATAGTCAGCAGGCTCTGTATTCGTTTCACTACTAAATCAAGAGCTCCTCACCGCATTGAAAAACTGAACATAAAGTAGCTAAATTCCAGCAGAGCGAAAAAGCTGTATTAGGAGCCTGAAATAAAATCTATTTTTTTCTATTAACGATTACGACCGGCAAATAGCTACTGCCAAGACCACTCGATGCAACCGACGATCACTTCCTCAGCAACAGACGATCAGACGTTAAACCAGGCGAAAGGCGTCCGCAACTAATTGCTGCAATCAGTGCGCGAGTCAATCCGATGATGCAGAAGCAACGTTCGCCCTACACCGGTGGCGGCTTCAATCTGCAGCAGCTGAAGGCGACCACCTTCAACAAGGCCGAGAGTCTGAACGGCATGCCATTCCTGGCGCAGCTGGCGCACCAGGTGCAGGTGCAGCAGCGCCCGCAGCATCATCTGAACAGGTGAGAGGCTCCAGTGCCCAGATTTATATCTTTACAGTCTCTGCTACTGGATCACAGCTCATCGCCTCAAGCGATGCACTTTCTGCCCGTCAAGAAGGCGCCCCATTCTGCCCATGCTGCTTATGATCGTGGCCATGCTGGACACGATCATGGCCTGTGCACCAGCGGCACCTCGCGCAGCTACAATCCGAGCTCGAACTACAATGGCACCTACGAGGGCGACTTGCCACCCTTGCCCATGGCCCAGACGAACGAAAACAATTCGCCGCTGGTCAACGAATGTTGCCGCATGGGGCATATGGGACACGACAACAATATGGCTCACTTGGATCCAATGGGCGGAATGGGTCACATGGATAACCGCATGGACAACATGGGTCACACGGAGAACGTGGCCCACATGAACCACATGGACAACATGAACAATATGAACACCATGAACAACATGAACAACGTGGGTCACATGGAGCACATGGGTCACATGGGTCACATGGGTCACATGGGTCACATGGGTCACATGGGTCACGTGGATCACGTGGACCACGCCGGTCATATGGGGCACATGGACAACGTGAGCCGCCGGAGCGATACGGATTCGGAGACCGAGTATTGCCAGCACATACAAGGCATGTACGCGGCCACTGGAGAGCCGACGCGTTGGCGTCGCGTCTTTAACTATCTGAAGTCCGGGATCCCGGTACAGCAGCAGGACCGCATGGAGACGGCACTGCAACGTTGCTGCGAGAACACATTCTTCAACCATGTGCTGCTGGTGCTGCAGCTGCTTTCCATCCTGATTGGCGGCCTGCTGATGCAGAGCCTGCGCCTGGGCATCAATCTCACACAGATCAGCTTTCGCCTATGGCGCTGCAAGTCCCAGCTGCGCAACTTCCTCCGCCAGCTGCTCTGGCGCATGGCCAATGCCACGGGCAACGATGTGATACTCTTTATGGGCGTCATGCTCGTCGCGCCTTGGCTATTCCTGATCAGCCTGTTCGGATTTGCCATTTCGTTTATGTTCTCCGTCAAGGAAGTCGTTAGCTACATCTTACGCCAGCTGCGTCTACAGATGCTCAACTAACTAAATACTAACTCGTAAAAGACATGTGGAGAGAGAGAGAGAGAGAGAGAGAGAGAGAGAGAGAGAGAGAGAGAGGAGAGAGAGAGAGAGAGGAGCGAGAGGGAGGTAATAGATTTAAAATTCCGAAATAAAACAACTATTTCAGCGCGTCAAGTTCAGCTTAGTCCACACTTCCAAACAAATGATTCTACATACATATATAAGTATATATATTTATATTATGTTCCGGCTATGAATCAATAAAGGCTATATGTAAACCTGATCTCTCTTTATGTATATGTAATTGGCTCAAGTCAGCCCCATCGCTTTGAGACTTGACTCTTTACTCCAATGGAAGAACTTGAGCTGCGGAAATTTACCGGAGGCAACTCCTTGGCTTGCTCAAGTTGAACTTGATCAAGTTGAAGTTGATGTTGACACTTAGAGCACATTTGAATATTTTGCTTTCTTTAGCTCCTTATTGTGGATTTGCCTACACTTCGAGTGTGTCTGCAATGCCTCTACTCCGTCTTCAGCTCGTTCACTTGCTGTGGGCAGCCGATTCGAGATCTGTTCATAATTCAATATAAATTTAATGTTCCATTATTGATTCCATTCAAATTATCTCTTCATTTTTCTTTAACATGTCTGTAATTTCCACTTTTCCAGCTGCCTGTAATTCGCAACTAGTTCAAGCTCTGGCTTTGGCACGCAGACATTCCATGGGAACGCACTTGCAATTAAGTTGAGTTCTATATACGCTTGGTATATATAACTATATGTATATTTATACACTCTCTGATATGCAGAGAAACAAAAGAGCTTCCGCTCATCAGCAACAGTGGAAACCATACACAGCCCTCTTCGAGTGCCCCTCTCAGTTGCCTTTCAGTTTCACTTTCAATTGCGCTGCACTTTAGAGCCCCGGCCATACCAAATATATACATATATATACATGAACTATATTATAATATGCGTCATTTATTCATTTGAAAACAAATTTGGTTCATGCTAATTGAATTTATCTTCACATTTGACTATATAATGCCAAAATATAAGTCTTGAGGCGACTCTTAAGCTAATCAGAGTTTAACAGCAAATAAGCAAAGCTTTCTCAGTTGTGGGGCGACACATGCCAAGGTCAGTCCGTTGATAAGTCTGCAGGAAGTAGTAGAGTGCCTCAGCTGTGCTCGATTTCAAATTTGACAGCAACGCAATACGAGTGCTAAAAGCGCAATAAAATCAACCCCACCTCAAATATGTCAAGACTACGTGGGAATCGGACTTGAGTGAGTGCAACGATTAGGATACAATTACAATGACAAAATGGCCAAAGTCTTGCAATAAAAGCAATATCAGCAAGGGAAATGCCAGTAGATAATGTTTGCTTCTCTATATATACAGCTATTATATATATATATATATATACATATATAATTTGGTACAGTTATATATATATTACTTGCAAATTACACAGGTGAAATGGAGCACATTTTCAGATGTTAGTTGCTTATTATATTAATTGAAAAACGGACATGAAACATGCGACAAATATGCCCAAGTCTGTGAGTAATTAACTGTTATTAAAGCTGACTACGTGACTGGGCGGCAGCTATATATATATATATATATATATATATGTATATATATATATATATATATATATATATGTATGTTAAACAAGGAAAAAAACATATATAAAGTTCAACTTTTATATAAACAGTCGGGAATGCTCCGCTAGCAGATACCCTGCTTGTGCAGATCTGATAGATAAACTGAATTTTATCGACTCAGCAAGAATCCTCCTCCTTCGGCCTGCTAAAAACATTTTAACAAAAGCATATACCCCCATTTCCCATTTGCTATGTGCTCAGGGTATACAAAATAATGTTTTTCCTAATGACAGTTGGGGAATCCATTGAAAGCATTATCCAGCGTGAAATCTGTATTAGGCTGGTTGCATGACAAATGTTTGCTTGTTGCTTGTTGTTTTTGATTCTGTTTCTGTTTGCGTGTCAAGCAATGGAATTTAATAAACCGATAGAAAGAAAATCATAGCTTGCAATGCACGTGCTGAATACCTAATGATGAGATATGAGAAAAATGCGGCTATTAAAGCAATCAAGGGACGGCAAGGACATGCCATAGCCTTCAAAATTCCAATGGAACAGACAACATCAGGGAAACAGACGGAACTGACCTATCCGATAAACCTAATGCCTGGTGAAACCCAAAACCAACTCAGATAAACCCACAAAAGATTCAAGAGAGAGAGAGAGAGGGAGAGAGAGATATTTACATGAAGAGCTACCAAAACAGGGTAAACATCAAATGGGACCTGTGGATGTTAAGAGTAGCTGCAGTTAACTGGCAGACAACATGCCTATGACGATTTGTCTGTTGATAACTCTTTATCTCTATATTACCCATCTCAAACTACCTATCTCTGACTCTGTCTCTGTTTATTGCAGTTCTGATAAGACTATCGCTGGGTTTATGGCAGATAACAAACAGCGGATAATAAATTATGACTAACGTCTATTATAGAGGAAATATACGTATATATAAAGATGTGTGCGTGAGTGTGTGTGTATATCTCATGCCTAATCCGGTCATGGACTCTTGCCAGCACCAACAACCACACTTTGTCATCAAGTGATCAACGCCACGAACTGTGCACACGCGTTGCCGTCAATTGGCCCACTCACTAAATGAAATATGAAATGAAACGAAAAAAAAAAATCAAAATCAGATTTTCAGCAAAGGTCGTGCGGTCAGCGAGAGATATGAGCTCCAACTAAATATGTAGTAGAAAGGGAGAGAGAGTGAGTGAGACAGCTAACTGCTAACAATCAATTTGAACATTAGCATGGGAGATCTTAGGCATGACAGTGATATGCGATATTAAAGAGCATTGCTGAACAAGTATACAAAGATTTGTCGGGAGTGAACGACTAAGAGATAACCTAACCAGATGACACTACATCAACATCAACTTATCATTATTATAATTTGCGTCAAAGTTGTTAGCTCATATAGATAGATATATAGATTATATTAAATATATTATATCGATTAAAGGTTTAGATGGATATAGCTTTGCCTGGTCTCCAAGCTCTTAAGATATCAAATATGCCAATTCTGATATTTACTGGAGTCAATCAGAGAAAATTTCAGTGCTTTGCTTATCCACTTATCGAAAGATACATTTTCGCACTATCTCCTCTTCTTTTTCTCACATCTTTAGTTTATATTTGCTGGCTTCCGTGAGTCGTGTATATAGTCACTATAGCATATATTGTACATATTTGTATATTTACATGTGTTAATTTTATAAGCGAAAACCAAATGGATGAATCAGCGCTGGCCAGCGCAAAACTAGACGGCAAAGCAAATCTATTCATTATGGCGTCTGCCTCTCTACATTGTATCTACTATATACATACGTATCTCTATCTGTAGGTGCAAGTGTATTTGTAGCAATGTGTGTCGTGTTTTGTTTCTTTTCAATGGAAAATCGTTTAGCCTAGCAGCGGACTTTAGTCATTCATTCAGCAATCGAAACATCTGGTTTGGGTTTTATTATTAACTCATATTGTGCGTATTGTTTGGACTCTTACTACATTAATTGTAATTTAGTTAGCCTTTTCTCAATGACCATTCGCTGCGGTTTGTCACTCTGGGGAACTGCGATAAGACTCGTTAAGCGGCAAGGCTTGCCCCTGGGTGGGCCTGGAGTTTATTGTGGACTTCCCCTGTTTACGCAGCGAATAAGAAATGATTATCAGAATAATCGCAAAGTTCTGTTGCAATTTGTTGGTTCACAGCTGTCTGTGACCCATCACTGATAGGAATGCATACATATATGTATATACATATATTTCTTGATCTATTGGCTGCCCGTTGCAGTCATAAAGTTGATTACCTGACTAAATGCTTAGTCGATTCTCGGAATATATAGATTTGACAAGCAATAAAAAACTCAGACTTTTATACATATTTATATTCCTATGTATATATATCTTATATATATATATATAAATATCTTATATATATCTCCAAGTGTAGATATGACTAATTCCCGAAAAAGAAAAGAAAACTCAAGTGTTCTCCGCCTAGATTGAAATAGATTCCATGATATATACAGTGTATATATCAAGTGTTATCCAGTGCTTCTGCAGCTGAGCTTCGTTATAATTAGAATGACTTTGGACACGTTCAGCTTAATCATAAGTCCATATATTTAATACTTGGCAAAAGTCTGAGCTTATATGTATGTTTCTGTATTATTCTGATAGTAAGTTATCTGGTGTGGGCGAACAGAGTTTCATTCCTTCATATATCGTATATATGTTCTTTACAAGTCGTATCCAATTTCATGAAATGGCGCAGTTAATATTTAACAAAGGGGCAAGTATAATATAAACATATGTGAAATATATGTGGAAGCGAACATAAGTCGGGTCTTATATAGCGATTTCAAAGTCTGCAACGCAAATGTTTCTCATCGAGCTGGAGAGCACAAAGCCTAAACAATGCCTTCGTATAAAAGGCAATTATAAGGAACTATATAAAGTGTTAAAGTAAACAAATGTTTTGACAAATTGCGCGAATACGGCAATTATAACGGACTGGAAACCCTATACACTAGTCAGAACTATATATGTCTCAGATATCCTATACAGGGGTACCCATAGTCACGGATTATAGGGATAGTCAGGGTTATACATTGACCCCTAGTTACTCTACAGAGGTACCCTTAGTCTCAGAGGGGCATTCTTTGTCTCAGATACCCTACAGTCACGGATTATAGGGATAGTCAGGGTTATACAGAGTTATACCCATAGTTATTCTTTACAAAAATTTGCTGTGCTTTTGACATTTCATATTTTTAGTATTTTTTGCTTACTTTTCCATTGTTTTTTGTGTATTTACAGAAATTTTGTCATTTAAACAATTTGTTTCGGACAGCCGCATTCCATACATCACTCAGTTGGGAACTTTATTCTGATGACTTGTTAGGTGGAAGAGCGTGTGCACTCCACTCCAGAGTGCAAAGTTCCAAGTCAAATTGGAATTGAAACTGTTTTTGTCACACGTCAACCCGAAATGCAAAATGTGTAATACGATATTCGCACTTGGCCCGGGCCACTTGTCATCGCAACTCTGCGAAGCGTGCAGAAAATGGCGAGTTTTTGCAATCAATACAAAAGTTTCAGAACAGAAGTTTTTACTGCGAAGAAATATGCAATCGATTCTGGAAGGTAAGCGGAAAGCCGAGGAGTGCCTTGGGAGGACAACAGCAAGACGAACGAAATGAGGGAAGAACTGTTGAATAACCAATACAGTAAGAGCTCTCTACAATGAACTAATGCAGTTATTACAGGCTATAGATATGATATATGGATGTAGTATGCAAGATAACAGATAAGATATATACTAATATATGTAATGCGTTGCTCGCTTCACTGTAGTTATCATTCTTATTATCAATATATGGAACAGATATGAGACGATTATGAGACGTGTCATACAGAGGCTTGGATATAGCAAGATCGTCAGTTCCACTGCAACTAGGTGTGCCGGAGATATAAATAAATTATAAAGCTGATACATAATACATATGTATACATATATATTGTAATGAGCAACACTTGATTTCTTGCAGTGCATTGCACTTCATCGGTCCGAAGGCCTGCCATAAATGTACTTTAGCAAATTGAAATAGTTCCCTTAGCAGATTTGTTCACTTCAATGTTGAATGAAATGCGGATAATCAGTACACTCAAATTGGAATGGGAAATCAGAGATATATAGTGGGAATGTCTGTATACATATAAACATATATTTATATATACATATATGTACATATGTATGCATACTGCAGTTGAAAACTGGTTATGATGTGCATTGAAGTTGTTCTACACTGATGACGTCAGCAGCTAAATAACATAAAATTAATAATAAAGTACTACTCATATAGACAGATATACATATATACCTATATCTATATCTAATCAGAATACTTTTCGGGGAAATCACACATTTTCAAAATTGTTTAAATCAGCCAAAATAAACACATGAATATATTAATAGCACTCATATACATACATATGTATATGAATATGTATCTACATTTGTTTATATGTATGTACGACTGCATAGCATTGTATGAACAGTTGAAAAAGTGATCAAAACTTCCAACAGGCGGCTGCAGAGCGAAGTAAATTGGCAAATAGCTGAGAGTAAATCTCACTCAGGAAAACAGAAAGCAGAAAACTGAATAACAGACTACAGTTATGTCTCGTATAAATTAGACTAAGGCTGCTGCTGTTGTTGTAGTCTAACAAAAGGCAGCTGTTGATAGTCCTAAGTGTTAAGCCCAGCAATAATACATACACGCATACATATATATTCACATGTGCACACACACACACACACACACACACATACATACATCGATGCACATCTCTTGATGCATAAACAACTAAATTGCCCGAGGCGACTGAGATATACCCTGCAGTAAGCTACAAGTTGTGTAACATTCCTTGTGATATATCATTTTATATATATTCAGATACATTCAATTTTGAAGAGACAAGGAAAGCGAGTCTACCTCTTATACATTATAAATATGAGTTACCTCTGCCTGTTACATATACATGCATCAAATTAATACACCCCTATTAGTCTGTGGGCTTAGGGTATGCAACTGCTGCGGCCCACATGGTGGCGGTTGCAGCTAGTTGACAGTTGATTCGATATTATTTTCTATCTCTGTCTGTCTCTTTGGCTTTAGCAGTGAGGCTGAGGCTGAGTGTGACAGATGATTATGTGTATGCGGGCTGGTGGGTAAGCAGGAGGGTTGATAGAAGCGATCAGAAGAGAAGGAAAGTTTATGTTTTAGCTGCGAATATATTCGCAACTTTTTGCCGCTTTCTACGCTGTCGCGTTGAGTGGGCGCAGCAGGTAAAGAACAGAGAGAAAGACTATAAAGCGTAAAAGCGAAAGACAAAAAGCAAGCCGAAAAACAGGTTTTCAACTGTCTTTTTAAAGCGCTCACTCAGCGCACAAAATAAGAACGTTAATTGACACGCATACCACTGCAGAGACGATCCATAAACAAACAGTCGCACACACACACACACACAGGCTCGCACATACATGCACCGTATCAACACACTTGAAAGCCAAAAGCTAACTGGAACTTTCGTAAAGCAGCAAGAAAAACAACAACTACAACAACAGGCACTATTACGACAACAAAGCATCGCATTTTGCGCCGTTTGCTATTTTTGGCCAGCTAAATGTGCGAAATTGCAGAGTTGCACTCAATATCATACCTTTTATTTTCCAGTTAATTGATATTCGAACTGTTCTCACTCAAAATAACTCAACTTGGAATGCACTCAATTTACACTCGAACTGCTGCACAGAACTTGGTTTATTGTGCTTCCAATTTATATATACATATTTATATATTTGTACTCAAACTTGTTTTGGCACCAAATTTTACGCGTATACACTAAATATCACTTTAAAAACGCAAATAAGCGTAGCGAGTAGAATTAATAACAAATCAAAACTAAATTGAAATTAGTGAGACGCAAAATAATTATATATACCTTTGCTAAGCCATATAAAACACAAACCGCGCCAAGCACACGCACCCTACGCCGAAGAGTGTTAGCATTAAACTATTCGCTAACAGTGCCTGAACAGAGTGAGGGCGGCTAAGCGTACCTTTTGAGCGATAACAGTTCAGTTGAGCAGAAAAATGCCAACATATCCAAATTATCGATAGCACCACTTCTAATAAAAAAAACATCGCCATCTGACAGAATGCTCCTCCGTGCTCCACCATGACTGTAAATTAACATTAACAGAAAGTTTTAAACATCGCACTCTAACTGTTTGCTCCGCCGTTGAACAGTCTGCTCCACCGGAATTTTAGTTTAACATAAACAACTTGTAAGATCGGTGTGAGCCCAGCAGCACAATTGAACTATTCTCTTTTACAATTGTAAACAAAATATAAAGACTATATATTCAAAAAGTAACATCGTTCGATTAAAGAATGCTCCTCCGTTAAGCAGAATGCTCCACCTGAGCATCACTTTAACATGAACGGTGCTGCCACACAGTTGTGCTATGTTCAAGATCGATCGACGTGAGCATAGCTGGCAACGCTTAAACACAAACAGACGACGTTCATTTATTGGTGAATCCCAGTAGCAGCTGTTGCTTCAGTTCTATTTGCCGCGTCGACAATGAGTGGCAGCACCACTGACTCCGAGGACTATACTAGAAGCGAGTCCGAAGAATATACCACAGGTGACTCCGAGGACTATTCAAGCGAGTCTGAGGAATATGGCACAAGCGAGTCCGAGGAATACACCACAAGCGAGTCCGATAGTGGTTTCACGTTCGGCGAGGGCATTCAGTACGCTTTGGAACAAATTGCATTTCCCGAGAATGCGCGGCGCACTTTTAACCACGATGCTCAGGTCATAGAGAATGCCTTCGTGGCGGCCATTGGGGACTACGATCCAACGTTCCGGAAAGCGTTTGGAGGCCTCAGCCTGGGTGGCAGCTGCTTGGACGGCATTCGGATCCATTTGCCGGACGAGTTCGATATGCATGTCAAGATTCGCTTGCCCCTTGAGCTGCAGCCCGTGTCCGTGCCCGATCGACCCGGCTTCATCTTCCTGCGCGCCTCGCGACGCAATCATCCGTGTGTGATGCATTACCGGAACGAAGGCTCCTTCATCAATCGCCAGGCAGTTCAGAGCTGGATTCGCAACAGCATCAAGGCGATCATGCCGAAATTACAGGGTATACGCTGCACCCGTCGCCGCGTCTATCGCATGGAGTATCAGGCGGAAGGCTGGTTCGTGGCCCACACACTGCTGGCCACCGAGAAGCGTAATCCTTCGCGCCAGATCAGCTTCGATTTTGTGCCCGTTTTCGAGTTCGAGGCCTCCGAGTGGCCGCGAGGCCTGCGGAAGCCACCCAACGGTGGGCGCAGCTGGTTTGCCGTGCCCCGGAAATACGCCAATCAGCCGGACGACCCCAGATCGTTTATACTGTGCGCCCCACACTGGGAGCGGCTGGTGATGCACGACAAGCAGCAACTGAAGGACTCGCTGCGCCTGATGAAGGCCTTCCGCAATGCCAACCAGATGCCCGGCCTCTACAGCTACCTGCTGAAGAGCCTCTACTTGGATGCCCTGCAGAATGAGACCGTTAAGTGGGACCGGGAGCCGGACAGCATTCTAATAAGGGTACGTCCACTCCGATCACGGTCACTATATACACACTATATATGTATATATCCTGCAGATGCTGGTCAAGCTGGTGCGGGGTCTGTGCAGAAAGCATTTGCCCTTCTTCCTGGCGCCCGACCACAACAATCTGGACAAACTCAAGCCGGAGACGATAACCGACTATCGGCGCATCGTGAATCGCAACTTGAAGAAGTTGATTCGGCGCCGCAATGCCGACTATTTGACTGAGGAGGATCTGCACCAGATATTTGGCATAAAGCTCGATGATGACGATGATAATTAGCTTTTGATTAAGTTTAGTTTCTGTTACATGCTTTCACTTTATTTTCTTTTCGCTTCTTGTTGTTGTTAGAGTAAAGGTGTTTCCGTTAGAGTAAAGGCAAAAGGGATAGGGATATGCACGAAGTTATTCGACTGTCTCGCAATATGGCAGCTTTCCAAGGTTCTATCTGTATACAAATATACATATGTAATCTGTATATATATATATATATATACATATATATATATATATATATATATATATATATATATATATATGTTGCTTTATGATTAAGAACATACAAACTAGCAAGCAGCTTGCAGCAGGTACGTTGAGGCCTTGTTAATAAACCGTTTAAGACTATTATCTAGTTATTATATATATATATATATAGGGTGTCCCAAGACCCACGCAAGATTTGTGCAGTAAAGTGTTGGGGTTATTGAAATCGAACAACGTATACTATATAAATCAATAAAAAATTGTACAATTTTGTATTATAAATCTGGGTTTTCTATCAAAATTAGTTCTTGCGCGACTTTTGGGACACCCATTATTTCTTGCGTGACTTTTGGGACACCCTACATATAGACATGCGCCAGTTGCGTTCATATTATTATTATTATTATTATTATTATTATTATGATTATTGTGTTTTTTTTCTAGGCGTGGGCGCTGGCTAATGAGTATTCGTCATCGTATCGATCAGACGCTGTCAGCAACTACGATACTCATCGGTCGGCCCTCGCTCCGTAGTTAGTCAAGCTCTTGCCGGATCGGCCATTCGGCGCCCTTTCAGTAGCGCTGACTCTCGCGATCCGAGTACTTGCCGCTCAGCTTGCTGACCGAGTAGCGGTCCGAGTAGGCGTCGTACTTGTCCGCCTTGTAGTTGATCTCCTGCGGCGTGTAGCCGATGTTCTTCTGCCAGTGGCGCGTCCAGTAGAGATCCTCGTTGCGCACCTGCGAGGGCGTCTTCGCGTCCCGGCACACGTACACGCAGTAGATCATGCATCCGATCAGCGTGAGGAAGCCGAAGATCAGGAAGATGATGCCCAATACCCTGCAAATCGGATGAGCTAAGCACGTCGGTTGCCAGAGATTAGGACAGACACTCACCAGACATAGACGGGCTCGTAGAACTGCACCACGATCACGAAGCCCAGCGTGACGAGAATGAGGCCCAGGTTGAGCAGCAGCATCAGGCAGCAGACGCCCTTCACGTTCGGGCAGAAGGGATTCGGCGCCGACATCGTCTCGATCTTGGCGCCACGCTTCGTGGTCGAGCGCCCGCTGCGGCCCGTCTTGGCGGTGCTGGCCACCGAGTAGACGCTGCGCGGAGCTCCGCGCGACACCGGACGATGGCTGTAGCGGCTGAGAGGAAGAGACTCGAAGTCATTAACATGCCTGAAGCTCTGGAGGTCTCCATCTGCCCACTCACCTGATCTCGGAGGGCGCCTTGTAGGCGGCACTGGTCACATAGATGTCGCTGCCCGCATCGCCGGCCTGGTCGTAGCTCAGCGCTGAGGGCGCGCGCGGCGGCTGGCGTGTGGGCGGCGGGCCACTCAGCGAGCGCGGGCCGCCGTTGTCCGGCGAGCTGGAGAGGCCCATCTGACTGTGGCTGTAGCTGTGCTGCAGGTGTTGCTGTCCGCCCCCGTTGCGCGCCTTGCGCGACGAGTTGTAGTGCGACTGCGACTGCGGCGAGATGCGCTCGTGCGCGATCGTGTACTCCGAGTGCGCCCGATGCGAGTGCGAGTCATCGCCGTCTGTCGAGTAGCCCCGGTTCGAGTGCACGTACGGCGGATCGGGCGTGAGCCGGCCGTGTGTGGCCACATAATGTCCGCCCTTCAGTCTGTGGAGTGTGTGGATATTGTTAATATTTGTATCTGTATCTGTTAATGTGTCTGTATCTCTATCTCTATCTCTATCTCTATCTCTATCTCTATCTCTATCTCTATCTCTATCTCTATCTCTATCTCTATCTCTATCTCTATCTCTATCTCTATCTCTATCTCTATCTCTATCTCTATCTCTATCTCTATCTCTATCTCTATCTCTATCTCTATCTCTATCTCTATCTCTATCTCTATCTCTATCTCTATCTCTATCTCTATCTCTATCTCTATCTCTATCTCTATCTCTATCTCTATCTCTATCTCTATCTCTATCTCTATCTCTATCTCTATCTCTATCTCTATCTCTATCTCTATCTCTATCTCTATCTCTATCTCTATCTCTATCTCTATCTCTATCTCTATCTCTATCTCTATCTCTATCTCTATCTGTATCTCTATCTGTATCTCTATCTGTATCTCTATCTGTATCTCTATCTGTATCTCTATCTGTATCTGTATCTGTATCTGTATCTGTATCTGTATCTGTATCTGTATCTGTATCTGTATCTGTATCTCTATCTCTATCTCTATCTCTATCTCTATCTCTATCTCTATTTCTATCTCTATCTCTATCTCTATCTCTATCTCTATCTCTATCTCTATCTCTATCTCTATCTCTATCTCTATCTCTATCTCTATCTCTATCTCTATCTCTATCTCTATCTCTATCTCTATCTCTATCTCTATCTCTATCTCTATCTCTATCTCTATCTCTATCTCTATCTCTATCTCTATCTCTATCTCTATCTCTATCTCTATCTCTATCTCTATCTCTATCTCTATCTCTATCTCTATCTCTATCTCTATCTCTATCTCTATCTCTATCTCTATCTCTATCTCTATCTCTATCTCTATCTCTATCTCTATCTCTATCTCTATCTCTATCTCTATCTCTACCTCTATCTCTATCTCTATCTCTATCTCTATCTCTATCTCTATCTCTATCTCTATCTCTATCTCTATCTCTATCTCTATCTCTATCTCTATCTCTATCTCTATCTCTATCTCTATCTCTATCTCTATCTCTATCTCTATCTCTATCTCTATCTCTATCTCTATCTCTATCTCTATCTCTATCTCTATCTCTATCTCTATCTCTATCTCTATCTCTATCTCTATCTCTATCTCTATCTCTATCTCTATCTCTATCTCTATCTCTATCTCTATCTCTATCTCTATCTCTATCTCTATCTCTATCTCTATCTCTATCTCTATCTCTATCTATCTCTATCTTTATGTCTATCTCTCTCTTCGCTTCCTCTTCTTACTTCTTGACGCGCCTCTCGTGCATTTTACTAGATGTGTCCGTCTGCTGCTCCGCCTTGTCCGCTGCTTGACTTCTTCGTTGACTTCGTCGTTGGCTCTGGCTCTGGCCGCTGGTCCCCTCTGTGGGTCTGTCTGCTCAGCTGCGGACCGTTGTTGTCTCTAGAAAGTCCCACGATAGCTGCGGCTGCCTGAAAACAATAAAAAATACACACAGAGATGTTGAGATTCGTTGCAATTAACTGGCGTTTGGCTGCTTGCAAATTAGTAGCCTGTTTTCAACTTTTAATTAGTGTGCAAAAAGTTATGACTGCGTTTTATACCAACATGTGTGTGTGTGTGTGTGTGTGTGTGTGTGTGTGTGAGTGTATGTGAGTGTGTGTGGGCCAAACTCTATTTAACAAGCGTTAGGTGCACAATTCGTATTCAATTCGAGCAGCGGTGCCAAGCGAAGATGGCCAACTTTGAGCTGATGTGCAGCAAATTAGCAAAAAGTTTATCAAATTTGAGGTTATTTTGAAGAGCTTTGTTCAAGCGCGCACTCTCGCGCTCTCCCTCCCTCTCTCTCTCCCTCTCTCTCTCTCTCTCTCTCTCTCTCTCTCTTAAATTAATTCAAACATTTTCACAAGTTCCATTTTAGTGAAACTTTACTAAAATTGCTTAGCAGGAAGTGCAACAGCTAGAGAGAGAGATAGAGAGAGAGAGAGAGAGAGAGAGAGAGAGAGAGAGATAATGGTAAGCCCCTGTATATATGTATCTTCGATAAGCGATCAAATTGCGAAAAGCCTTTTGCGTCGCTGGCCCGCATCGGTCAGCCAATAACTTTGCTACTTGATAAGGCAAAACACGCCCCGATTTAAATGTCAGCTTTATATATATTATTTATATATTATTTTGATTACATTTTGTATACCCTATGGGGACTCTAAGTGCAGGCAAATGGGGCATATTGGTTTGATGAGAGCTGGAGCTTGTTATGCCTATATCTTGTGTTATACCTAAATTTTATTGTCATAAATGGGAATCAAGGCCTCTCTCGATGCAGTTTACAGGGTATCTGCTGGCCAATCACTGCCACTGCCTTGGTTTGCCTTTAAAATGCGTTTTTAGGAGCGCTTCATACTATATTTCAGCTGCGATTGCTCGGCTGGAGACCTTTGGCTGCACCCAGCAGTGGACAATCCCCATTCGATATGCAGTTCGTTGCACTGCTCGCGCGCGTGTCTGTGTGTGTGTGTGTGTGTTGGGCACATCCTGACGTTCGCACTGTGGCATGCACGCATGCCGCACCTCACTCGAACGAATATCATTCAAGTTCAGGGCAACACGAGTTTTGAAGTCGATGTCGTTACAGTTGCCAGCAATTTGTCACTTGGTCACGTAGCTCTGGCTTAGCGTTTGCCTTTCTCGGGACCTGGGGACCGACCGCCACTCGAGCCAGGATGGCAGGGCCACACTCCACGACCAGCCCCCCGCGCACTCCCTCCACCCCCTGCTGCAACTGCACTGCGAAAAGCTATAACTTTAACTTTATTACATGTTAATACCCTAACTTTGGAGCTGAGCTGCCCATGTCGTTGCCTCGATGGCTTTTATGGCTCGAGTGTGAGTGCATCTTATGAACGGTTTTGAGTGTGTATGAGTCATGTATGAACTCATGAGAATCGCATAGAAGGGTAACATATAGAGGTACCAAAAAGTTATGTAAGAACACATTCATCCATATTCAAAATATATTCATATAAATTCATGCATTCATACATTCATACATGCATTCATTCATACATTCATACATTCATTCATTCATACATTCATACATTCATATATTCATACATGCATTCATTCATACATTCATCATTCATACATGCAGTCATTCATTTACATATTCATTCATTCATTCATATATTCATTCATTCGTATATTCATAGAATCATATATTCATACACTCATATATTCATACATACATTCATGCATTCAAACATAAATTCATGCATGCATTCATTTATCTTTCACATTCATACACTCACTCATTCATTCATCTTCATAGCTCCGCAATCAATGCACATTCAAACTTTTCAGTGAGTGCATTCAGACGTCGACTTGCTGCTAGATTCATATATCCGATATAGAGTGTCGCTAGTTCCTCAAATGAATATAATTATCGCCTTGGCTGCTGTTGTGGCTGATAAGAAATTGAGTTATTGTGGCGATTAGGCCAATTAAAGGGTGTCGTAGCTGCAGCCCGATCTTCCAGCTGGCTGGACTCCGACTAGAGCTGTGTTCGGGGCTGGTCTAGTTGCCCAGCCCACTTATTATGCCAACTGAAGTGGCTTTTGTTGCAGTGTATTTCGCTGCTTGCTGCTTGCTGTTTGCCTGGCGGTGAATCGCGATACAATTGTCAGTTGGGGGTTTGGTCTGGGCTCTAGGCCAGGCAAAAGTTTCAAGTTCGCTGCTGAGATTTTTCAGTGTCTAGGGAGTGCACACACACAGATACACACACACACACAGAGATAGACAGAGACAGCTGGTTGGGACATTTATGGTGTGGGCGTCGCCTTCATTGTCAAATGAAAAATCGAACTGCGGCCCTTGGCAGGCCGTGAGTGTGTGGTCCATTGGCCACAACAGCATCGTAATGATCATGTCGAACATCATGATGATGTTGGGGAACTCGAAACTAGCTCCAGCCGTGTCCATTTCTATCACTTGTCGGGCATCAAAAGCCTTTTTGCAACTCCCATGCGTGGCATTTGAGCATTTCTTGATTTGTTTATGCAGCTCACTCTCTCTCTCTCTCTCTCTCTCTCTCCTCTCTCTCTCTCTCTCTCTCTCTCTCTCTTTGGGTATATTTTTCTTATTTTGGGCTTGGTGTTTTGTTAGGTTAGCCTTGGAGCACTGTTCCTCCAATGTAAATATAAATGGAATGCCATTAAAATGTGTTTGCTCTCATATTTACCTTGGCGCCGTGCCGCATAAACCTCTGGCATGTGTTATAACCTTTAACGCTGCATAAACAGCATAAATAAGCCGTAAAGCATGCGGGTGCGGGTGCCCAAGGTAGGAATTTATATATATGCAATATATGTATATATATATATACATATATATATTGTGCATTTGCACCTGTCCAGGTAAAGCTCTTTGGCTTATGGCTCGTAAAATATAATAAAGAACGACGTCAGCATCGCATCGGCATCGGATCGGCATTGGCATTCGCTGAGTTAGTACACGATTCACACATTTGCCGCCTTCTTTGATGGATTTCACAACTTTCGCTCTCGAAACGGCACTTGCGCTTCCGGCCGCGGCCAACAATGGGCTAAAGCCAACTTAAGAAACGGCGGAAGTCGTTACGAAAAGCCAAACGAAACGAAACGAAACGAAATCTAGTTGAAACGGATTGTTAATTCGTTTGCCATTTGCATTCTGCGGCAGGTGAGAAGAGCTCGCCCAGTTCGCGTCCAGTTTTGTGGTCAAGTGTCATAAGCGCTTGACCGAGCCGTTTAGAAAGTTATGCGCCCAGCCACGCCCCTGTTCGCGCAATTTATGGGGCGGCCCAGTTTACCCACATAAACATAAACTGGTGCAAGGCATTCACTCCGGCCACAGCCAGAGACAGAACTGGAGCCAGCGATCGCCACTTTCCGATCGCCAGTCGCCTTTCACATGCCAACACGAAACTTGGCCAAAATGCAAAAGGCCCGGGCACTGCAGTTGACCCAAAAAAAAGAAAAGAAAAGAAGCAGAAAAAGGCCCCACAAGAAATTGCACTCAATAATTATGAATGGCTCTCATAATAACTCTGTTGATCTTCATCCCAAGGCTGGCTGAAGTTCTGCGCCCGAAATTCCAATTGCCAAATTTATTTAAATTGTTTATTTGATCTCGTTCAGGCCACTCATAGAAATCCATAGCAACAAGGGAATGGAACAGGAGGAATTCGATTCTAGCGACGTTCATGCTCCATAAATGTAGCCAGAGAGAATAAAAAGAAACTAGTAAGAGAGTGCTTGACTAGCAGATACCGCCACCAGCGCAGAGCTGGACAAAAAGAAACAAAGTGGAATTGAAACATACTATATATATGTTTAATATCCATAGACGTAGCCAGAGATAATAAAACTCAGCTAGTAAGAGTTCTATAGAAGGGAGTGCCCGACTAGCAGATACCCTGAATAAGAAAACTAAGCCTCCAATTATAGGAAGCAGAATGGAATTGAAACACAAAATGCTATAGAATCCTAATATAAGCAAAGAAAATGGAACTAAAACAGTTGAAATCATGCTGAAAGAAAGCTAATGAAGTCCCTAACTAAATCCAAAGATTACCTCTACAAAGTCAGCTTGCAGCCTGAACTCGCTTGAAGTTGGTAACTGAAAACTGGATTTTGGCCAGTAAATTTTCATTAGGGAACGACGCTTTATATGCACATCTTTTTAATGCCTTTTCTATTGGACGACATAAAATTGAAGCAGTCCAAGTGGCGAGGAGAGGCGAGGCGAGGCCTAATCTTTGGCTTGATATGGCTGATTCCTCGACTCGACGACGACAATCTTGACGTAAAAAAGTCGCTTAAGTAGCGCGTTAATCGCTTTTAATTGCTAAATTACGCGCTGCCCATCGAGGTCCAGGCCCAAGTCCAGAGAGAGATCCAGCTGCCAGCTGCCAGCCGTCAGCCGACGCTTAACACGCAGCTTGTCGTCGTGTATGGTACGTGGAGAGCAGCAGCAGAGCCCAGTCTAGGGGGCGGCGAGTCCAGCGGAGTCGAGTCGAGTCTGGATTGGCTTGGCCAACACTAATGCGTGTAATTAGCCGCAAAAAAGCGGCAAGACCACTTAACTGATTTATTAAAACGTTTTTCCATTAAATTTTTAACCCTGCCAGCTATTAAAAACACTCACATAGCCCAGCACACACACTCATACACACACACACACGCACAACATTCATATTGGGGCAAAAGCGGCCACAGCTTTGAAAAATGAGCAGCGTTTAAAATTGTTCTCAGCACTGCACAGTCGAGCGAGTTCTACGCATATTGTCTGCAAGCGTTATATAAATTTATGATATAAATTTATGTATATATAAGATGTATGGATTTGAGATGATATATATGATATATGCAGTGCCTGAAGATTATGTGTTTATCATAGGCCTGACATAAGAAGTGAAAAGTTATTGTATTATTATCATTATTATTATTATTATTATTATTATTATTATTATTATTATTATTATTATTATTATTATTATTATTATTATTATTATTATTATTATTATTATTATTATTATTATTATTATTATTATTATTATTATTATTATTATTATTATTATTATTATTATTATTGTTATTATTATTATTGTTATTATTGTTATATTATATACTACATTATTATATATATTTTTTTTTCATATTTTATATCTATTTTGAGCAGCATTTTTAATGATTTAGCCCCACTGTGCCGCAATTTGCGCCCTGGTCAACTGTCCCAGAGCCGTGTCAAGCTCTATCGTGAGGTTTTCAAACATTCAAATGGGCGGTCAGTTTGCCAAAACATTATGACAACAGCAACACTAGCCACAGCAACAACACCAGCAACAGCAACAACAACCAGCAACAACAACAACATTTGCAATATAACACTTTCTAGCCATAAATGCTAGCTCACGTCTCTCTTGGCTGTCGCTAATCTATTTGGGCAAGCGAAATGGCTAAAAATAAAAGCCAAAAAAACAAGACAGCAACAAAAGATGGCTAACGGTAACGGCTACAAAATTAATAAACGCCAAGTGCGCAAAGGGCAATGAAAGTGCGATCTGAGAGATAGAAACATACACATATAGACATATAGACACACATACACACACCATGGATATGTTGATGTATTTCCTTTATTAATTTTTGGCGTTTTTCTCTGTGATTGTAAGCCATTAAAATCAATGCTTAGACGAAAGCAACGAGAAGAAGCAGAATTGACCAAACAAAAAGCGAACTACAATTGCCGCTTGTTGTTTGTTGTCTGTCTGTCTGTTTGCTGTTGTTGTTGTTATTATTGGTTGTTGGTTGTTGTGGGTAAACAATATTAAATCTCGACACTCGTGCAGAGAAAGTTGGCTTTGCGAGCCAAAAGCCGCCGTCTGCTTACCCACATACCCCACCACTAGCCCCACCCCCCAGCACCAGCCCCTCTGTTGGGTTACCTTTTCCCTTGACTTATATTTTTTGTCGGTTTTTTTTCGCAAACTCCCTTTAAGCCAAGAAGAAATTAAAATGTGGAGAGAATGTGGAGGCCGAAAGGAGAATACTCTACTCTGCCTGGAGCCTACTATCAAATAGTATCTATAAGAGTTGTAAGAGCTCCTATAGAGAGTTAACATTAACATAATGTAAGATAACATTAACAGTGCACACATGTGTTATAGTAGAACCTACTCTTACAGCGCCTCTGCTCTAGTTAACTTAAATATATACCTTCTATACCTGCTAGACACATTGGCTCCTATACCTCGGTCTACTTCTAATGGTCTTATACTCTCTGGTAGAGTATAAGACTTGTGGCAGTCAACGGATTTGTTGTCTAGTTGGACGTGGTTCTACTTCAAGTGTGGCAACTGGCCAAAATGAAGCCGTTGACAGCGGTCGCAGCTGTTGTGTGCGCGCACAGATGCAGATAAACGTACTACAAGATACAAGCACACACTCACACACCTTACATGTACACATATATATATCTGATGTAGTCAGGTTTTCTGGCTTTTTTTTGGGGCTGTGTGGTAAAGGGCGCCTCACGTTTGCCACATTAATTTCAATTCGACCAAAAACTGTAAGCCGACTGTGGCCAGAGACATCAAAGAGACTTTTCCAGATCTTGAAGACCCTTGACTAGACCGCGTCGAGCCAGTCGACAACAATTGGCCGTACGAAAATTGAGTTGCAAAGAAATAGAGCCCATTGGCCACGGGCACGAAGCTCTAGAGCTGAGCATGTGGCGAGACCCCAACTAAATTGAAGCTAAGCCAACATGAGTGCGGCTCTGGCTCTAGAGATTTGCTCACGTTAAGTGAATTTGAATTTAATGAATCATGAATAATCATGGATTACATAAATTTATACATACATATGTAAGATTGTAGATCTGCATCAATTGAAACGAAATTTCTTGTTTTCTATTCCAAATTTAGTATATGAAGTTTCAGATTGTTCACTTTGCTCTGCTTCTCTCTCTCTCTCTCTTTCTCTCTCTCTCTCTCTCTGCCTGGTTAGCCTTCATCTTTCCGTTCATGCTTCAACTTTTACTTACGGATATCCGTCCGCTTAGCCATGTTTCCCTTTGACCTTTCACCTGTGCTTTCGTCTCTCCTTTTGTCTGTTCGACTGCTATCCCTTCAGCCTGCCCACCTGTCTATCCTTCAATCTGTCGATCCGTCTGTACTTCCGTCCGTCTCTTTAGTCTGTAACTCTGTTTATACTTCCGTATGCTCTTCCGTCTGCCCTCTGCCTGCTCGTCAATCTCCCCGTTCATCTGGCCCTCTATCCCTCCGTCCTTCTGTGCGTCCGTTCATCTGACCTTCCACCTATCCGTCTGCCTGTCTTCACTTACGAATGAATGCCTTCATGATGTTGATAAGTAATACTCATTCGGAATAGCATCGGATTGGCTATATCAATTAGCTAGCATTACTCAGATAGCCATTCAGATTTCATCATTGACATGAAATAAGGAATTTCCATTCGAATTTGAAGTTTGGTCTCGCATTCATGCACGCAGCACTTACAGTTGCCAGAACTCTGATAAGAGATCTCTAGGCGAGTGTTTCACTTACAGGTGTACTAACCCGTCTAACGGTAATTGTTGGCAAACGGTTTTAAGTGCTCGCAACGCACGGTCTAAATGGCAGCAGGCGGCAAAGCCAAAAACAAAGCGCATTAGAAATATGAAAGAGGCAGACGAGTGAGGGAGGGAGGCAGGCAGTGAGGAGGCGTGGCAGTTGAAGTTTGAGGAGCTGCACGTAAACCTGTTCACAGTCGAAGCCCAGCAATATTTATGGCCAGCTGCTGTTTGTGGCACGCTGCGGCGAGCAGCGTGTGTGGCAAGCAGTGTGGGCGAAAAACTGAGTGTGGGTGGGGGTGAGGGGGAGTCGGAGTCGGAGTCGGAGGGAGAGTCTAGTTTGTTCTTGTGGCAAGACCGTTATAACTTTTGTTTTTCGACTGTGAATAACTCAGGTATGAACAAGTGCTGCAGGTAGGCTGCAAGTGACATGTGTATGCGCATGTGTGTGTGTGTGTGTGTGTGTGTGTGTGTGTGGGCTTATCTATAAGACGTGAAACAAAATTCTTGACTCTGTTGCCTCAATGAAATCGCACTTCTATTGCTTTTCCAACTGCAGCAGCAGCTAAATGTGAATATTTTTGACATTTATGTGGCTGTTTCTCTCTCTCTCTATCTCTCTTTATCTCTCTCTCTTTCTCTGTACAATAAATGTTCTCTGGAGTGAACAGTCGTATATATGTTTATCAGACTCTGGCAAAGAGTGAAAAACTTGGAAACTCTCAAAAAGAGTTTTTGCTGTATTTAGATCAACTTTTGTATCTTTAAGATACATAAAAGCTCTTTGCATGCAAACAAAGAGATATATTTTAATTGCAAACTACATATAACGGCACATTGACAATGCTGACAGCTTGATATATTTAACTTTTTTCATTTTAGCCAGCATTTTGCACTTGATGGCGGCAAAGAGAGAAAAAATAGTTAAAAATCAAGTGGAGGCCAATGTGAGCCTGCGAGATATGCAAACTCATGCTGGCAGCCAGCCAGTCGACCAGGCCGACCGACCAGCCGATAGGCCGACCGGCCGGCTTGGCCAATTCCAATTTGCGAAAGTTTCCCACGCTCGTTTGACGGCAACTCTGCAGCTGCTGCTCGACCAAGACTAGAATTCTACTGCTGCTGCTGCTGCCCAATTGATAGCCGTTCGCTGTCTGCGAATATTCTAATCCGGCTCAAATGCCGATTAATTAATATAGCCAAGTTGCAATCGGTTGGCCAGCTAAGAGCTAAAGTCTTTGGCTGCAGCATGTAAACTGTGGATACATAACTACATCATATATGGCATGTGTGATGTAAGGGCAGTGCACTTCCTCTTAGCAAGCTGTGAGACGATGTATGCCAAGCGATGTGCACCGGGTATGGGTGCATGAATAGATGAAGATATATAGGTCGATGAATGAATGAATATATATCTGGATCGCTGGATGAACGGATGTGTGAATGAATGTATGAATAGCTGTATGAATATGTGTGGGGATGTATGTATGAATGAATAGATTTGTGGATGTATGTATGGATAGAAGGATGTATATAATGTAGAGATGTATGGATGCATGTATAGGTGGATGGATGGATGTAGGGATGTATGAATGGATGAATGCGGTATATATACATAGACATCCGTATTTGTATCTGCCTGTCAGTATACATGCATATATACACAGCTTTGTATATCTCTACCTTTACATATCTACATCTACATTCATACATACTTTCATCTGCATACACATATATCGATCTATACGTATATCCACTCTAGTCTACACAAGTTGCCCCAGCCACAACTTCACAACTATCGTGTGCAAACAAAAAACTCATAATAGGGTATTTGTGCGTCGAGTTTGTTTACTTTTCGCCAACTTCAAGGTCTTCACTCGGCTCGAGCAGACAGCGATTTATGGAAAGGGTGTAGCCATTTGTGATTGTTGTAGTAATTATTGTATAATATTTGTTATTTTGCTCGAGACTCGAGACGCAAACACACACACACACACACTCACACAGAGAGGTGTGTATAATTTGCCAGCTGTAGTTGGCAACGTGTCGACAGCGCTTCGGCTATGGATTTGTGGGCGTAGATTTGGAGTTGTCTTAATGTCAAGTGTGGATCGTCCGAGTTGTCAGCTTGTGCAAGGCATTCCAAACAAGTTTCATCTGCCTCAATTACATCACAGTTTCAACCAAGGAGAGGGGCCGAGGGCGGAGTCTGAGCTGAGAGCTCCACTCGAGAGGGCATTGAATTGTGAGCGAGAGTTATTCATATGTGATAGACTAGTTGGAGTGTATGTATGTACTTATGTTCTCATGTATGTCTGCCATTGTTTACTCCAATTGAGACGCAAAAAGTCATGAGATTTTTGTATTTCCAGCTCTAACATATGGCATTTTAATTAAGTCACGAAATGGACAATGCATGGAAGGCATTATCTTTCCGATGTAGCTTTGTCTAGTTGATATACATCAGCAGTAGAATCAACTATTGATATATATACAGATGTAGTTCAGTTGACATTCGTTTGTGCTTGGGTATCAACGTCACCCGGAAATGTTTTTTTTTATTATAGTAATTTTTTTCTCTCTTCAATTTTTGATTGCTTGTGAATTAATTTGATTCCGGTCTTTGTTTATGATACAACTGGCAAAGAGTAACGTATTTGAAAGTAGTTTATGTATATCAAACAAAGGGACGAAGCTGGGAATTTACATACGTACATGTGCACAGATTTACATACATTAATTAGAAATATTTACTAGAATAAGGATGAAGTCTTTACATCCATATGAATGGATGCTCCATTCATACGTCAACCCATACTTATGCTAAACATATATGAATTATATATATATGTATATCTGGGTTTTTTAATATTCCACACTTATCGCATTTGCTGGCACTTGATTTGAGGCATTTCAGCGGCAACGTTTTTATGTAAGTTTGCCTTGCAATGACACGAGATATTAATTACGTGATGAAATCATCGGCATCAGCAACAGCAACAGCATCATCTGTGCATTTCAATTGCCCAAGTCACAGAGCAGCACTCAAATGTCAGACGAGAATTACAATAGAAATCTATTCGAATTTAGATAACCATTGGCGAGGGCTAATTGAAAAGTAGTTAATCGATAAATATAATCGATAAGAGATTAAAGAGAATGTACTATATAGATACACCTGATATATAGCTAGGCAGTGACTACTTGGCTTAACAGAGGCAGACTTTGCCTATTAATCTGGTTGCTACCAAGCTCTAGCTGGAGTCTTATAGCTATGATCAATGTATATCGATATATAGCTATGACTATATGACTAACTATATATATATTTAACTATATGACTCTCACGTACTACTGTATAGTTCAGCTCAACAGTAATATATGTATTTCTAGTATTTAATATTATTATATCCATAATGTATAATAATTATCGATAATTATCGTTTATTGCTATCGTTCTTCCACTGCCACTAGAGCTAATGATGTTAAGCAATCATTTTATAAGCATCTCGCGTCTATTTTTATGGCTTGCCTCGCAATGCAACGTCTTGATTACCCAAGCTAATGCGAATATATAAACAAGTCTATATATATATATGTTTCTCTGCATACCTGATTGAATGGTGATTAGCGCTGATTGATTTACGAGTTTCTATTTGAGTTTTCGATGTTTGCGCATTTGCATTAAGGCAACAAAAAGACCAACAAAACACTTCAACATTTGATGTTCGTGTCAAGCTGATGATAATGCGCATACGCAGCGTTGTGCGCTTGCAACAGTATCTGTTGCAAACCCGTCTTAAATAGCCACAATAACAACAGCAACAACAACAACAACTACATGCCGCACCATTACGTAACTTTCCCTGTCAATTGTTGCTGCTGCTGGTTCGTCGCTGTAGCTGAATTGTCGCAAAGCATTGCATGCACATACGTACATACGTAACGCAATACCCGACCCCATGAATACACTGTCAAAAGCAAATTTGCAGCTCTTTTGCGCTAATTGAGGCTGCGACTTGACCCCGAAAGCAATATATATATATTTATATCTAAAAGCCAAAAAATGATTATGTACTATCGAAACATTGTCATCAGCGGAATAAAATAGTTTTGTGCCGTTGGCTTTGCTTTTAAATTTCTAGGTACTGAGATACCCTGTAGAGATAAGAGACGAGAGAGTGGGACTATACACTTCTATAGCAGAGGCTGGCAGGTCTCTTTAATTAGGAGCTAAAGAAGTGATTTTCGATAACTGCCATTCGATAAATATCGATACTCTGTTAAGGCATTTGACGCTCAACTCAAAACACAAATCAAATTTCCCATAATCTAAGTAGTAAACTCAACTTACAGGGTCTCTCTCAGCATACCAATTCTTATCTGTATTCTCTTCTACTTCGTTTTATTGTCGGCTATTGGTTTGGGCAATGTGGAATTGGGGGCACGTTGCACGGGGCATGAGGCATGGCGTGCGCCAAGCATCGCTGACTTTTTCCTCTGTTTTTATCAACAACATCGCCTGCGGCCCTTGTTGCTGCGCTGCGACTACTCCAAAAAATTCGAGGGGCAACAACAATAGCAACAACAAAATCCAGTTCTCTGTTATGCACAGTGGGTCTGACCGGGTCTGGGAAGAGAAAAGAAAAGCTAACTGTCTGAGAGCAGACGACAAACGACTAACTCCGAAGACAACAATAACGACAACCGCTCGAAATGTATGTAGATTCCGTAATGCGTCTATTGTCTTACAGATGAGACGCCAGATTATGATAATATCTTAAGTAAGAGCTCGTATATTTGATTTTCGGTACATTTTCATGGATGTTACGTCTTTGGTTTTATTATAAATAGATTAGCTGTGACATAGTCACATGCCTTTTTACGGTACATGACTCCCATTTACAGCTGTATTCCGGGGCAAAGAGATTCCCCAGATGAAAGCTACAGATAGATATTCTCTATGATTAGGCTTAGGATTGTCGAGGGCGAAAGGTTCGTCGAACTAATCATCTGATCCGACTGGCTGCCAGCCTCTTCGTCCATCTAAACATTTGTTGGCCTATCTGCCGGAGCGCAGACCATTTGGCCTCCTCCACAGACAGATCTATAAATCATGTATCCCACCCTTTAAGTCTCGTCAAATCCATTTATCTCGCCCAACATTCTTCTTTCCTTGCTTTAGCCATAATTAAATTGTCTTTTAAAGCAACTACCAAAGTTTCTCTTTCCAGATTGGCTAAGAGTTCGTATAAGTGCATTGCCAGTCGCGCTTGGCCAATTAATTTCCTCGTCTGCATTGATTTGGCAATGGTATTTTCTGCGATTCGATAATTATCGATAAGCAAATGGCTGGGACCAGCTTTGAAAATGGCCAGAACGACCTATGCAATTGGCCAAATGCGTTGGCCAACTAATCAACATTTTCCTGCATTCGCGTTTTAATTTGGCTCCGCTTGGATTTCCGCTGCGCTGACAAATCGTTGCCGAATGACATAAGCCAACGACAAGCGACTAAAAACAACTTTAAGAGAGAACGAGAGAGCGAATGAGAGAACAAACTGAGCTGGAAAAAAAAAACTGAATCATGCTCATAAAAGGCAACAGCTTCGGCTGCGTCTTTGACTTTTCACGGTCAACCGAATGCGAGAATTCAGTCGCAGTCTCAGTCTCAGTCGCCGTCGCAGTCGCAGTCGCCGTCTCAGTTTCAGTTTCATTTTTGGAGCTGTTAAATATTTTTTTTAGTATTTTTTTTCGGCACCCACGCGGCAAAGTTTTGCAGTTCAGAGTTCAAGAGCTGCGGAAATAAGCAGCTGCATCATGACCTTATGCCATGAAGTGTCTAGCTTAGAGAGCGTTTATCTTGAAGATGTATGGAGCTCAAGCACGTGACCTTCCCAGCCAAGAGCTGAAGATTTATGGGCTATGTATCTCTATAAAGAGTGAGTTTTTTCTGTAGAGTGAGTGGTAGATCACTATATAATAGATCACGATACTATATGATAGTCGCTTGTCAGTCAAGCTGTGATTCATACTCATAAAGAAATCAATTCATGGATATAGCAGAGCTAAGTCTCCCACACTGCATTCCTTACTTGGCTTTAAGGAATGTGTATCTAATAGATCTCTTTTATCTATACGATTCCTAAAGTTAAATTGATTATCTGATAGAAGGCCAATCCATTGCAAAGGCTGATACAAATGTATGTATCTCAACTTTCTTACAGCTCTTAACACACAAAAGTATCTCATAGATACTTTATATATCTCAAGCATTCTCTAAGTTCCAGTTTGATTAATTCACTTCGCAGATGATCTAATTCTGCATTAAGCAATTCATTCCGTTCTTAAATCTTTCCATATAATTACACATCTTAACTCTACGAGCTTGTACCTCACGTATCTTATAGATACATATATGTAGCGTACGTATATCTTTAGCGCTTATTGACACTTGCACTTCATTTAAAGCGAAATAAAATTAATGGCAATAAATGCGCAAATGTTTGAAGCGTGTGTGGATGGCTTAAGTGTGTGTGTGTGTATCGTTGTTGTTGTATATATATATATATATATATATATATATATATATATATATATATATATGTGCATAAATGTATACCAATGCACGATTGTGGGCTAAAAAACTGGCTTACCTTCTCTGCTCATTGTTGTACAGTCAACTGTTGTTGCTGTTGTTTGTTTGTTGGTTGTTGTTGCTGCTATTGTTTCGCTTATTTATTGTTAACGCTTTGCCAGCGACAACGACAGGTTGTTAGTATTTCGCTGCTGTTGCTGTTGTTGTTGTTGTTTTTATAGCTGTTGCACACATTTCATTGCACTGTCACTTCACTGGCGTCTGTTGTGCAGAAAAATAAACAAATTTATAGATATAGATATGGATATATATAGATATATAGATATAGTGTATATCTATGTATACATATATGTATATACATATATATATCTGCATCTATATCTATGCCATAGACTAGCGGCTTTATGCCTGGCTTATTCCATTCATTCGTTCCAGTGGCATTGACTTAGCCGCAAACTGTGTTAAACGTTTACGAAAATGCATTTTCACCAGGTTCTCAGCATTGGAGTTCTTCACCATTTTCATGGCCTATAAATATCTGGTTATAACTCTAGCTGTTTATGCTATTTACTGACATATAAAAGAGGCAAGTTTCAGCTTGAAGTTGTCTTTATTGAATTTCGATTCTGTCACTATTCTTATACTCAAAGTGAAAAGAGTATATTGGTTTTGTGGAATGTCAGTCTGGTTGTCCGTCCGTCTAGCTGTCCATATGACCGCAAGCTAGAGCTAGCGCAGCTACTGCTGAGTCGTTCTCGAGTATTGATTGAACTGTTGAAAACTGATATAGACATACATACATATACCTATAGCTATACCTATCTATCTACTATATACTACCAAGTTATGCCTATTCACTTTAAGCATCCATATGACACTGAGTTGCCTATAAACTCTATCATCTGCCCCACTGCTCTTCATATCTCTTCCTCTCCTTAGGCTAAGCCCTCGTCTAACTGTAGCTAAGAATTTAGGTTTATATGCTTAACGGTTGGTTCTGGGCATTAACTGACAATTAGTCAAGCAGTCAATCAAGCCATATAGATATAATGGATTTGCATATAGTCAAGAATTCGTATCAATGACGTCTTGATTTATGCAAAAATTGTTGTGTTGGTGTCTGCCTAGGTGTATGTGTGTGTGTGGATGCTTTGACTGGTTCTGGCCAAAACGACAGCCAACACACAGACACACACACACACATACACACACACACTTGCACATGTGTGATATAATCGTTTGGCATGAATGAAAGGCGTTGCAGATTTTCACACAACATTAAGAGAGGCGGAGAGGCGCAGGCAGCGGCAGCGGCAGCGGCAGCGGCAGAGGCGGCCTAAGCCAGCCAACAATGGGCAAAGAGAGCCAAGCCAAATCGGCCATAATCTTGGCTTAAGCTAATAATAGCAGCAGGTTTTTTATTTTGGCCTGGCTCAAGCTGAGTTATGCGCCTACACACACACACACATACATACACACACACATACATAGACAAAGGGCAGCGCTTGTTAGAAAGATTTTCGGGCCTGTAGTACAGTGTACACTATTTAGCACATTTCTGTTTGCTTTTCGCTCAGCTGAGTCAAATTCGTATGACACTCACGTAATGCGCTAAAAATAGTTGAATATATTGCTGAGGCTGCTGCTTGCTCACTTTGTTTTTCGAGTTTATTCGGGTTTTTATTAAATTTTTTTTTTATTTTCGGTTTTTTTCTTTTTTTCTGATTTTGAAGCGCGGCTGCGTGGCGAGCGCGTCGCGATTTCAGCTCGAACTGATCGGCGCTTGGGCGCAGCGCATCTGCGTTTGGTCTAAACTGGTCTAAAAACTGAGCGCAAAACCGGTTTGGGAGCTGGCGATCAACACAGAGAGAGAGAGAGAGAGAGAGAGAGGGAGAGAAAGAGAGAGAGAGAGAGGGAGAGAGAAACTCTAGCAGTGAGAGAGAGGCCCAAGCCAGTCACAGGCACAGCGAGAGAGAGAGACGCGTCGCTGCGTCTGCACTTTGCACTTTTGCTGCCACATTTTTGTTGTCAAACTGCATTTAATAACCGTTAACCGAAAGTTCTGCAACACGTGCAACAAAAAAGGCAGATGGTGGGGTGGGGCAGCTGGGTGGTGCGGCAGTTAGCAGTACTTACCTTTCACGCCCTGCCGCAAGCGCCGGAACAGAGGCCACTTCATTAGACACTCTGGTTGGCTCGGCCAGCTGCCGCACGTGACTTGCAGCGCGTGGCGCAGTGGGCGGCACGCGAGAGGCTGGCTGCAGGGGACGCGCGGAGGGGAGGTGGGGTGGCTGTCTGCATTGCTGTGGAAAAACGTTGTCAGCCTCAACGCCTAATTTGCATCGTTGGAGCTGGGCCAAAGTCATTACGGAAAGTGCCAGCGGATGGCATCGATAATGAACACGGACCCTCTATGTCTGTGTGTGTGGGTGGGTGTGCGTTACATGTGTGTGTGTATGTGGTGCATATTTTAAATATTGGCCACACTTGCAGCAGCTTAATGCAGCATCGGGGACTACTGCACTAGCTGCTGGCATGTAAATAAAAATTCGCATTCAAATTTATGCGAACAGCTCGCGGGCAGCTCGCTGAAAACCGCAGAAAAAGGGAAAGAAAGAAAGTCAGAGTGGAGCAAACGGGTATGCACGACTAGAAGATACATATGTGGGAGGTGAGACAAAAGGAGTGTAGACAATGGATATGGTGAAAGCAGAAGCAGAACGGCAAACGCAACGGCAAAGGCAAAAGGACTGGCAGATGAACAGACAAACAAATATCATATAATATCGTAGCATATCATATCATATCGTAGCATATCATATCATATCATATTATATCATATCATATCATATCATATCATATCATATCATATTATATAACATCATATCATATCATATCATATCACATCATATCACATCATATCATATCATTTCACATATATAATTTTATCTTTAGTCTACAGCAACTGCCAGTTACCACAATTTACATAGAACTAATATGCCCCTCATCACAAGGGACAAAGGGCATTCATAAGCTGAGGAACAGCTGAAGACGAACAAAAAGACAGACAATTTGCGGTTAAAATAATATCGCGCAGTTTATATTTCCGGCTGCACTGACAGAAAAACAAAGAAAATGAATTGAAAGTGCCTAAAAACAGGGCATACTGCAGTCGGGTCTGGCAGACCAAGCCATACGCTGTTCGGAGTAAATTTAAGTTGTAGTTTAGAGTTAATATATGAAGTAAATCTATGATAGTTACACAAATTGAAAATTGAAATAAAAATAAAAATATGACAAACTGAGATATACCCTGCCTTGAATAGACTAGACTACCCTAGCTATAACATTCTCTACTATACTATAAAATTCTCTCTTTAAGTTTTAGTTTTCCTTTAAGCCTTGCTTTGCCTATTTGCTCACAGTGTAGCGACATTCTTGGAGGGTTTTCTACCTCCTTCACTGCCCCCCCTCTCTCTCTCTCTCTCTCTCTCTCTCTCTCTCTCTCTATCTTTCATTCTCTCTCTCCCTCTCTTTCACGGCTTTTCTTTGCATTGAAATGCATTGCTGTAACTTAAATTGCAATTTTTATTTGCGGCTTAGGCAAAAAGTTGCCGCAGTCTGTCGAGGCAGCCAACATGTCAATGCCACAATCTGCCGTGGGCTGGCATACCTGTGTGTGTGTGTGTGTGTGTGTGTGTGTGTGTAGGCTATTGCCATTGTCACGGCGACAGCTTCATAATTGCAAAGGAGTTCGAGCCGCAACTTAGCAGCGCAAAGCCCAAGTGTGTGTGGCATGCCCCAAGTGGCAAGCACTTGTAGTTGTATTTTGCTAGGTCAGACGAGAACATAGTGAACTTTTCTTTGTTTATGTGCTGTGGGTGTGGGGTGTGTATGTGTGTGAGTGTGTTGGTGTGTGTTTTCTTTTTATTTTCATTTTCGCATTGTTGGAAGTCGTAAAAACTTTGTCGCTGCTGCTGTTGCTGCTGCTGTCATAAAAGTTGCATAAAACTACACAGATTTTTCTTGAACAATGTGCTGCACACTCACTGTGCGTGTGTGTGTGTGTGTAGGTGTGCGTAGGTGTGTGTACTTGCAACTTTAAGACAGGACTGCAGACATTAACTTTTTAGCTTTGATGACACGCCAAATGGCAAATGATTTGCACGTCAAGCGTAGGCGCCAACGAGCGAGGCACAAAGAGAGACAGTCAGAGACAGAGAGAGAGAGAGAGAGAGAGAGAGAGAGAGAGAGAGAGAGTGAGTGAGCGTATCAGCTTCGACATGGACCTGGCATGTGTCTTGGCCTGGATTTAATTTAGATAAAAGCTTTGCAGCCAGCCCAGCCCAACCACACGCATATTGCACTGAAATCAATTCCATAAACACTTGCCGCAACCTTTGCCAGCGACGACAATTTATTTTCATGAACCCACGCACACACACACACACATATCTACTCAACGGTTTAAACCCATTGATGATATGAGAACAGCAAGTGGATTAGACTATTACGCAGTATCAAGCTAATAGCTTTGCCGCACGGCCAGATTCTTAAAGAGAAATATTTTTAGAAACGATCCAAGCGGAACTCAAAGAGTGGGGAATGAAGAAGTTCATAAAGAAAGAGAACTTAACATAAAGTAAAATAGAATATGAGTAAAGACTGCTTCTGGAGAGAAACGATCATCAGCATTTGAATTACAGAACTGAAGAAGGCAAAGTGAATCGAAGCCTAGGACCAATGCCAGAATTGAGCCAAGAAGTATAATGACAGCAATTAGGAAGTGAGTCTTGAAAACAAATGTATGAAGCATTTCGAGAGTTGAGCCATTCGCAGTTATCGAAAAACCAACCAAGCACTCGCTTGGATACTTTGGAACCACTTGGGACACGGGACATGAACACCAAGAACAGTTCGCAAAGTGAATGACTTTGAATGATAAGTTTAAGAACTGAACTTAACTAGAGACCAGTTCACGAAGATAAAGGGACATGAGCCTTAACCACGAAGAGAATAATGAATATTCATGTATGTCCATACATATATGTATTATTATCATGTATGATTGTTTATGTCATATCATGTCATATGCAAGTATATGGCATATTATTACATATGTAACATACACATAATTGATATTATTATATATGCAACATATATACCTGTCATATTATTATATATGTAACATACATATATGCCACATATTGAGACTCTTACCCCCTATACTTACCCAAAATTGTACTCAAATCATTTAAATCTGAAGAATCAATCTGAAAAGTCTCAGTCGTAAATAAAATTGCCTCTTTAAATATTCATTGACATTTATTGATTGAATTTGATAAGTTTTTTTTTTTTGTATTTTTCCATTTGTTTTTTTTCCACATATATTAAATATGTATTTTAGTTAAATTTGTTTTTCTGCTTTGATTATGCTTTTGTTGTTCTTGTTCTTGTTGCCATTTAAAACTGTTTTGCACACACACTTACAGTTAGTTAAGGATTCATGGAATTTTAGCTATTTTTGATGTAATTTTTAAAATTGGATTTTTTAAGTGTAATTTTACATATTTAATTTGGAGTTTTTAGGAACCGGCTCGTGGCTCTTTTAGTAGTTTCTTATAACACACTTAAAGCACACATTTAAAAATGATATATAATTTATATATATATATAGATGTATGTATATATGTTTCTCTAACTTTTTGCTCTAGTTTAGCTAGGTATTTTTTTTACTATTTTGTTTCGGCGGTAAACGTTTGCGTTTGTCTTGGCTTACATAAGTAAAATATATATGTATATAAAAACCCAAAAGTATTGAAACAACATTTAGTAACAATCTATAAATGTGTGTGTGTGTGTGTGTGTGTCTGTGTGTAGATAAATCAAGAAAAATAGTTGCTGTTGTCTCGTTTGCTTGTATATAGCATTCATACGTTTTGTCTTTGTATAAGTTTCATATATATATCGTAGTATAATCTTGTAGGAGGGCTTATTGTGGGTTCTTGTTGCAGTTGTTACCAGAGCTTAACAATTCTGTATATATATGTATACATATACTATATATGTTTATTCAATATTTATCATTTCAACATTTCCATTTGGCCTTTGCTACATGTTTCTGATCTCTGTATCCCATTCCTTGTTTGTTTGCTGCGTAAATGCCTTTGGTCTCTTTTGTTTTGGCCAATTTTTGCATTTTCTTTTTTGGTTTTAATTTGCTTGATTTGATTTTGTTTTTATTGTTTGCATTAAATTATTTTCTAGTGCTCGTTATACTATGTAATATGCATAATTTGATTTGATTTACTCCACTTCTGTCTGTGCTTCGTTTTGTTTTGGTTTACGTTATAGGAAATTATCATAGATAGAGGTACACACATATCATATCAACACAGTAGTTGCTTGGTTACTTTGTCTTAGTATAGCAAATAGTTTGCCTATTTATTGTTTAGATGCATAAATTTATTTACTTATTTTTAACTATTTGTTACTTAGATATGGAAGAGAGCAGTTAATTTGCAGTTAGTTCAAGTTCGATCAACTGAAAGTGGAGGTAAATGAAAGAGGGAGAGAGAGAGAGAGCTTCAGTTGAAACAGTTGCAAGTTGGAGTACTGGAAGTGAAACACTCCAAGAGGAGCACTTACAGTGGAACACTTAAAGTGGAACAGTCGAAATGAAACACTCAATGTAAGACAATCAAAATGAAACACTGAAAATGAAACAATTGAAAGCAGAACAGTGAGAACAAATAAGGAAACTAAAGTGAAATAAAATGGAACAAAAAGCTGAATAATGGAATGAGCGGATAATGGAACCATAGAAAATGGAAGTAGAACACTTCAAATTCAAACTGCCTAAAGTAAAACAACTAAGATAAATAAAGAAGAATCAAAGAATCAGAGAATTAGAAGTGGAATGACTGGAATTGAAACAAAATGAAGCAGTGCAGAGGGAGAGTACAAGAACAGAAATACCTTTGGTGCTTAATGGAAGTAGCAATAGTTTAGATAAATAGTTTAAGGTCCAGGGTATCACATATCAAGCCTTTCTATCTTTCCTACCTAACCGAGGGCTGAGGCAGCTTTGAATTACACTTCGATGTAGCATGCGGCAGCTCTACAATCAGCCAGGGTTGGCAATTATCTCTGTTGATTGATGTGTGTGCTGTCTGTCAACCCTGATGAAACTTGAAAAGTGATCGAAAACGAAAAGAATTTAGCTGTCTAATAGAATTTTCTTAAATACTAAAATATTTCTTTTCCTCTTTTGCATAATTCATACACCATATATATTTATAGTACATATAGTATGTATATAATATAATACTCATTCATGTTTGTTCGTAATTAATTTTAATGAAATTTTTAGTCGACTTTTAGTGTATATATTAAAAATATTTTAGTTTTTCTTTTCTATATAATTTGACTTGGATTTTTGTTGTTGTTGTTTTTTTTTTGTGCTTTTAATAAAATTTTCTTTTTAAATTTTTAAAGTTTTTTTTTTATTTTGAAAACTGTTTCTCTGTTGCCTTGCGAAAGGTATAAAAAGTGTACAGTTAAGAATTACAGTTCAAACACAATACTTATTATCCATTTATGTAAGTGTGAGTGTGTGTGGGTGTCTGTTTATATATAGAGAGGTTTGTATATAGTACAAAATTTACAGTCGAAGCGAAAACTTCTTTCGAAATCAAGAGGAAAAAAAAAACACAAAAAGTATTTTAAAAGGATTTTGTTTTCAGTAATTTTGAATAAGCCTCAAGTCAAGTGTATAAAAAGCAAACAGCTGAAGGCTACTTTAGGCACTCACTGTGCCCACAGTGCTGTGTGCAAGCGTGTGTCCCATAAATTTATACAAAATCCGTGCTCAGAAAATAGTTTACAAATATTCTATAGACTTAGTTACACTGTCCTTTGGGCGTGATATATTTATACATATAAATAATTATATATAGATATATTCATTGTATACATTCATATGAAGTTTGTAAATAGCTTTGTCTGTGTGTGTGTGAGAGAGAGAGTGAGAGTGTGCGTATGCGTGTGTGTGTAGTCGTGGGATTTTTTAAAGAAGCTCGGAGTTACGCATATTTTGATTGTTTTAAGGTTCTTTCACTGGCGTTTCATAGAAAAGATTTTTGAATAGTTTTTGAATCGTTTATCGATATCGATAGACGATATTTAGTTGTAGCTAAAATTGACTCAAAAAAATTTACTGCACTTGCAGAGCTCAAAGTTGAATACATAATAGTTTTGGACAAGGGCTTTGGGCACACTTTACAGACTCTGAGAAGATCGAACATCTCTCTTAAATAATTATCTGGAAATTCTCTATGTTTATGAACTCTGCAAGTCGTAGCTTCGACTCTAGCCGAAACTTGTTGCTTGATGATTCGTGTCTTTTTGGTAAAAGTCTTCAAAACGCCTAGAAATGTATGTGGTCTCAGTGTCTGCATGTGTGTGTCTCTGCGTGTCTTTTAAGTACTACAAATAGGTTTTCTATATAACTCTGCTTAATTGTGACAATTTCAGCAAGTAAGTACTACGCTCCTACATAGATAGTCCCTAATATATGTATATATATATATGTTTATATGTTTATTATGTGGGGCTCAACGTCAAGTCTAGAACGTACGAGTTTCGGGTGTGTAAGCACCCTTTCGCCCCTTTACTTGTTACTTATGCACCATTTGAATTTCTTGAATTGTCTAACATTTACAAACAGAGGAAGAGAGTGGGTTCCAGGGTTTCAAGCAACTACATTACACAATACATAAATACATAATAGTTACAATCTTTTTTCGTTTACTTTATACATTTTTCTCGCATTTGAATGGGCTCAAAAAAAAAAACAATATTAATAATGAATAGACTTTGCCTAAAATGTATGGTTTTATGCAATGCAATTTGATTGCATGCCGTCAAGTTTCCCTTCTGTTTTACTACTTAGTTGAGTTACGTTTTTCAAACGATGCTCACCTGGGCTCCAGCGAAGAATCAGTTGATGAAACGCGCCTTCTGTTTGCGCACGAAGTCCTGCGCCTGTTTGTCATTCACGCGCAGCTCCAGTATTTGCAAAATCGGATTGCCTGCAGGTAACAAACAAAGCGAATGGATTAAGGTGTGAAGGCCGCACTAACTGAATTGTTTCCACGAACAGAACCTTGAACAGCTCTCCTCGTTTAGTACATATTGCAGTTGGGCTTTAAAGCTTGCAACTGGGAATTTGTAGGAGTCGACTTTTAAAAGGGAATTTATACTATAGGAGCTTATAAATATTTTATATCAATATAAATTGTTGAATTTGAAAGTTGAACTACAAGTAAATGCATTCTAATTGGAAGTATACGACTAGGAGATACCCAGAACTCTGTGCAGAGCTGCTATTTCAATAGTCCCACACTTATTTGGAGTATAAACAGTCAATCTGGACTTCTCCAGTATAACTCTAATCTTTAAACTCACTCCTATACAGAATCTGCCTCATATAAAACATAATTTAAATTCACAAATCCAAACATACAATATATTTCCACGTAAGCTTATGTCCTGTCCCTTGCCACTCGTACAATAACAATTTCTCACTTGAATTCTCGTTTTCGCTACTCACATTTATCCTTCTGCTGCATTAGAGGCAGCTCGATTTGCTTCAGGCCATGGAAATTATCCACGCTGGTGCTGTAGTCGGCCACGCCGGGTATGTTGCCCAGAGCCAGATAAGCCTCGCCGCCAAAGTCATTTGCAGTGAGCACATCGTGATCCATGACCGTGAAGCAAATCATGGCGCCCTCGGTTAGGCACTGCTCCAGTGTTACCGAGAACTCGAAGCATTCGTCGAAAATGGGATTCAAAGTGCGCTGCAAACGAAAATCGTTTCATAACCAAAGTGAACCCAAACTGAGTCCTTTATTACCCACCTTGTGCACATTGGTTTGCTGCTCCATGCAGTGGAGGAAGATGCGTCGAGGCAGCAGCTCGATGACCACAAACGGATCGCTGAAGCCATTCGGATCGAGTGGCACCACATCCCTGGCGTGCAGCACCTCCACGCACAGCGAGTCGTGGTTGAAGTAGGCGCGCACGGCCAGCGAGCCATACGGGCCGGGCATAATAGCCACGAGTTGCTCTCGCAAGCGATTCAAGTAGAACATGTCGATCAGGCGATCCGTGTCCGTCTTGTGGAACTGCAGACGCTGCTCGATGCGCCAGAAGTCCTCCGTGTGCAGGCACTCCAGCAGCAGACCCTGGCCCTCCGCGTGGAAGAAGTCGACGAGCAGCTGCAGCGCCTCGTACAGTCGCTTGTGGAAGTGCGTGGGCTTGTCCGTCTCGTCGCCCGTTTCCATCTGGCGCGACATCTCGCCCAGCACCGTCTTCCAGATGAAGCGCAGCGAGCGATTAAAGTTCTTGGTGAGCATCGCACTGTTCAGTGCGGCCAAGTGACAGTCGAGATACTCCAGCAGCGGCACAATGGCCTGGTTGGCGGGCAGCGAGTCCGGGGACCAGGCCAAGTGGAATACGGCCTTCTGCAGGGACATCTGCATGAGCGGCGCCAGCTTCGATAGAATGCGCTCGCACCGATTCTCCATGTGGGTCAGGCTCGATTCCAGCAAATTGTCGGCCGACTCCTCCAGCGGCTGTTCGTCCGAGCGAAACTCGGCGAGCGTGCGACGCACATACTCCACGTTGTTGACCGTAACGCACATGTCATCGGAGCAGCGGAATGGACCCTGCTGTTCGTAGTAACCGCTGTCCGCCAGAGTCGTGTGTATCAGATCGCAGTAGTGCATGGCCGCCGAGCAGACGACATCGATTAGCTGCGACTCGAGCATAATGGCCGTATCCTCGTCCGGCCAATTGATGACCTTCCAGAACTCCTTGATGTTCAGCAGCGTGCTGGCCGTGTCGACCGAGGAGCTACTGTAGCGCACAATGCGCTCGCCCTCGCAAATGGCATCCATGCGTATGGCGGCACGTATGCGCTGCAATGCCTTCGCCTTGCTAACCATCATCCAGCGCTCAAACGTCGGTATGAACCACTCATGACTATTGCTCAACGCCAGCGGCTTCTCGGGCGGCTGGGGCTGGGCGGACAAATGTCGTTTCAGTTGACAGAATTCCTGCAATGCTAGGAACAGCTCGAATGGCTTTGTATCCACCGGCTCGGCGTCGCCCTCCAGCACCGCATACTGCGAGAGATTCATACGTATGCCAGGCACCTGCCCAGCAGCCATGCGAGAGTACACCTCCTCGCCCACCATCGCGTCGTACTGCTTGTAGATAATGCTGAAGTACTGAATGCCATTCGTGCTGCGAACAAAACAGAATACCAGATAGCCAAGCTCAGATAAATGCACGATTTGATGTTTGAGCCAACTACAGTGAATGGCTCTAGGAATGAAACCAAAGAATCCAAGAATCTACGGAGTAAGCTATTCTATAGAGACTATTTAGCCATAAGACTCATAATCAAGTCAAGTCAAGTCTTCTCAACCAGCCAACACATTCACCTTTACCAACTCTAGCCCAAAGCTCTCCTAAGCCAGCACTCACTGTAGTTGTTGGGGCTGCGACTTAGCAGCTAAGCTGAAAATCGATAGAGCTCAAAATCAGCTCCAAGTTTCGCATTCGACCCTATTTTTAAAGGCTACAATTAGCTTTTTGGTGGGGATTGCTTCAACTAAATTTGCTAATGCCACTCAACACTTTCGCTGGACAGCAAATGTGAAAACTCAACCCATCTCTCGCCCTCCCTCTCTCTCTCTCTTTCTGTAGCTATCTCCGGTTTAAATGGGCCATCAAGATGCCAGTTTGCGCGCCTCCTTTGGGCGCTGGGGAACGTGAGCGCATTTTTATGACAGCGCAATTAATTTGAGGCTTATGTGTGTAAGCCACTTGATGTGCTCATTAGGAACCTTTTATGACTACGCTAACTAGCAAATATGCAACTGATTAGATAAGTGGAGACGTACATGTATTTCAGTTGCCCATTTTTTATATAGCATTCCCAGTGCTGGGGCACCTGGCAAATATCGGACTTAACATATGTCTAGATATCGATAACGATCAGCTTTAGGCAATACACAATATTGCCTATGGTCAGATGGGCAGCTTACTAAGCGGATCTCGTGCCCTAGTTAAGCAGACGGCAGCAAGACTATCAGCATAATTTACATAAGAATCGATAAAACGATAACGATAACAATAATAATTGGCTTGGCATAAAATCAGTTGTATAACATTTCAATATAGTATGGTCACTAGCTTATATTCACAAGAAGCACACAGACATTTAGTATATAAAGCCATAAATCGATAACAATATCGATGACAGTAGCTTTCACTTTAAGGCAGTGCTCCCTGCTATATACTTGACTGTTGACCTTCGTCGAAGTAGCCCAGTTGATGCCACTGTATCAATATCGAATAGAGTAAACCATATTATTTTAAGTGCAGTTGCCCAACTGTCAAAGCGAACTTTCGTTACTAATTAATGAAGTTTATAGCTGCTGAAACAACTAGCAAACTAACCAACTGATTAGTGGGCACTATAAACTTGAACTGGAGCAGTTGAACCACCGTAAATGGCATCCCTTCCCACTGCCATTGCCACTGTCGCTGCAGCGGGACTTTTCTATTTCTGTTTTCTTTTTTCTTTTTTTTTTTTTTTTGGGTTAAATGCGCAGTTTTTGTTAAACTGTTTGTGAATTTTATTTGCTCGGGGGCAACTGCTGAGCGCAGCCTGGTTGAGTGGGTGGCCTTGAAGCGTGCTTTATATGCGACACGTGCCGCACATATTTAATCGAATGCTGGACAAAGGTGGCAAAGGAGGCAGCATGTCGGGCAATCATGGCTCGTTTACTCACTTGTCGAAGAGCGCGTGGTAGTAGGTCTGGCCCAGTTGGATGTCGGCGGTTAATGTTGTTACGAAATTCGATAATGGATTGGGCAAGCACTGCGATTCGCGCAGCACATTCTGTCCCCACATTATGGAGCCCTTGCGCAGCGCATTCACCACCTCGCCGCGCACGCCCTTGTTGAATGGGCAGACGGCGCGAAAGGCGCGCATCGACCCAAGCAGACCCAGACAGCGCAGCAGAAACTCCAGCCGAATGAGCGATGGCGGGTTCAGGGCCGGAAAGATGTCGCGATGTCGCCGTATCTGATTCAATGAGCGCTCCACGAATCCATTCATTGCCTCCGCCAACCACTGCTCCAGATCGCGCGTGAGCGGCTCCTGGTTGGGCTGATTCCATTGCTTCTCCACATCGGTTAGCAGACGATGCAAGAACTTCGGATCCATTGGCGTTGAGCGATTCAGCCGAGCAGCGGCCACATATCTGGAAAGAGCGAAACAATGAAAGCATATTCGTTGTGGCTGACTTAGTGGATTCACTCACCTAGCCATGGCGCACTGCAGGTCCGAGAGCTCCGACTGCACCGCCATCTGATGGAGTATGGTGAGCGCTGGGCCGGGCAGATCGCCGCACCAGGTCCAGCTGGGCTCGTGCGTGGTCACCTCGTGCTGCATGAAGACCATCTGCAGCTGCTCGATCTTGTGCAGCTGCTGCTCATTGTTCTCGTCGGCCGCGTGTCCGCGATCCTCGCGTGTCGACAGCCAGAGCTTGAGGCGTATGCGTCCCTGCACTGTGCTGCGATGGCTGCGCGCCTCCAGCTTGAACCAGGCATCCAGCCCAGTCGAGGGTATCTCGGCAATGGGTATATTCACGGAGCCCAGGAAATCGTCCTGGGAGCCCTGGCGTGCCGACTGGCAGACCTGCTTGAAGAAGCGACCCAGGCCGCGCACACCGCGCACCTCGTTCAGCCGCGACACGGCGTCCATGACGCAGCTCTCATCGTCGTGGTCCCAAATGTCCAAGTGGAAGGTGTCCGTGTTGATGTCATCGATGTCGCTGCCCAAGGAAATTTATTTGCTTTTAGTATTTATTTGATTTATTTGTTTGTGGGCGACCCACTAATGCGGCCGCCATTAATTTGTCTAATTAGTAGCAGCGCCGATAAGTAGGCAACACTTTCCGAATGCCGCCTTAAGAGCTCTGATGATATAAATAGAAACCCTCAAAGCGTTTCCTCAGCAGCAGATGTATGTAATGGGTAGCAGGAGATACAGCTGAGCTGAGTCAAGCCAGCCATGTTGATCTACAACTTCTTCATGATTTGCTGATTGAGCAACGTTCAGGGTATCTGCTAGTCAGATACTCCTCGTTAGAGCACTCCTACTCGTTCCTTTTTTATAGCGAATACTCAAATTTTATATTTACGACACATATTATCCACACATATAGAAACAAAAGAACTCATTTGACGCTTTACGAGCTGATTTAAAGATACACGAAACACGTTTACGCTTTAAGCTGCTAAGCCTTTACAGCTACTGTTTGTATCTGTAAATCTTTAATGAAAGCATAATAAAGTAAAGCTAATGTGTGTGACTACCCAATGCTGCTGTCAAAGCTGACAGTCCGCGTTAAAGTTAACTTTACTTTACTAGTTCGACTGTCCACTTATACTAAGACTGGCATATCCTTTTTAAGTCCTCGTCAACCTATTGCTAGCTCCACTTTAACATGCAGTTAACCGACTGCTAAGTATATGCTCAGCAATCTAACAGCCTGTCAGCTCGCATAAATTTCCATTTTAAAACACGGAATGGCTCCGCGAGGACAGCTGCGCTGCAGCTTATATTGATTGCAATTGCAACATAAATTTGATAGCGATTGCAATTGCGATTGTTTAATGTATCGTCGATTTTACGGCCGCAATTAAATTTTGTTTTTCTCTTCGTCTGTTTTGCCTCGTAAATTACGGCCCACAATGGGAAGTTGTTTTGCTTTGCCCCATTGTTTGTCAGAGATCGAATGATAAATGCCTGTGTGAGGCTGGGGCTGGGGCTGGAGCTGGGGCTGGGCGCAGCATTTGTCATGCGGCGAGCCGTAAATGAACTGTCTCCAGGCACCTACAAATCGAAATTCCTGAGTATTCTTAATATATTTCAAACTAAATTGAGCAAGCGCATCGAGGCGTAATTGAATAATTTTCAAAGTAAATCCGTCGTTGAGCGAGGGGATAATGGACACGTGATTGAATTTAAATGCCCGCACATAGATGAGATTGATGAGGGGGGAGGGGAGCTTCGATTTGTTAGATTATCATTAGAGGCAGACTTACAATTTGAATTTCTCATTCCATTTGGGGCTGAGCGTGTGGGGCTTGATGCTGGTCGCCTTGATGAGCTTGGCCGGCACCGGGCCGCCCAGCGAGTCGCGCTGCTCCCGTCGACCGGCCTCGCGCCGCTTGAAGCTCAAGCGGAAGCTGTGCTTGCGATGCGGCGGTGAGTCCGTGGCACTGTTATCAAAGCCACCGCTCATGTCCGCCGAGAGGGCGCGTGGCGTCGGCGGCAGCGGCAGCGGCGACACGGGCGGACCGCCGTCCGGCTGAATGCCCAGCATGCAATACGGATCCGAGAAGCCTGGAGAGAGAGAGAGAGAAAGGGAGAGAGATAGAGAGAGAGTAAGTTATATGACATTAATGAAAAGCGTGCGACATTAAATGGCAATTAATATAGTCGATAGTCGCCTGCAGGCAGCAGCTGGCTGGCCGTCAGCTGGCAGCAGACGCTGCTGGTCACACAGGGCGTATGATTAACATTTCATTTGCATAAAGTGCCGCTCAATTATTAAGTGCCACTGATTTACACACGCACAAAGAGAGCAGATAGAGAGAGAGAGCGAGAGAGAGAGAGAGAGAGAGGGAAAGACACTCTGTGTGGCAACCTTTGCGGCTGCTGAGCTGGCGAGCAACTCAGCTGGGAGATAATAATCGATTAAATGTCTTCAATGGGCTATACGAGTTTAATTCGAGCTCTGTGAGCGCGCATTGCTTTAACGCGCTCTAGAGATGGCCAAGTGACACGAGCTGGGCGAAGCAAGGCTGAGCGGCAGTGCCCGACTAGAAGATATCGTGCCTGGGCCTACAGCTCTTCTCTAGCTCTACTCAGCTTCAGCTACTTTAGCTGTAATTGGAGAGGGTTTACTTTCTCTCTTTACTTTTGAGATTTCTACTTTTATACGATAGTTAAGTGCAGATTTAATTGTCTGCACGCTGCCATCTCTAGTTGGGATTATTAGAAAAACTAGTCAACTGCGAGTTGGTGTATTTTTTGTAACGCTTGAACTGAAATAGTAGCGATTGCCGCTAATGAAAACGGAGCCTGATGCCAGGCATCAGATCTGGCAATGGCAACGACTACGGCCAATTGCGGATGGCCAAACAAAAGCGAGGCACTCATCAGCCACGTTTCATTTTCAACGAGTTGTTGTTGTTGTTGCTATTGGCAGCCTGGCAGCCAGGCAGCCAGACGTTAGCCATCAGCAGTACATTTAGCAGATGGCAGAGAAAGAGGAAGACAGAGAGAGAGAGAGAGAGAGAGAGAGAGAGCGCAGCAAAAGTTGAGTCTGGCAACAGGAGCGAGCACTCAACGTATTCCTTACACATCCTTGAGCACATTAAAATGCGAAATTGCGTTGCCTTCGATGAAGGCGGCAGCAACAGCAGCAGCAGCAGCAACGGCGGCTGCTCTTCTTCGAGCATAATGAACAAAATGGGAAGCATTAAATTGCAAATTTATTGAACGAGCTGCGGAGCAGAGTCGATGACTTGGCTTTGGCCCAGCGTCTCTCCAGCGTGGATGGGTTCCAGTAACTGTAACTGTGGCAGGGGCGATGGAAGTTTGCCCAAGTGCTCTAGCTAGTAGTGATCGACTAGCAGATAGCAAAGCCTATTATTAAACTAATTAAAACTTTTCCAAACTTTACTTTAACTTTTGTATATTCATTTTTCAGAAATATTAAGTGGTTTCTTTTGAAAAGGGTAAAAGCGGCAGGAGAAATATATTATTTCATTTTTTGCTAGGCCCAAAAAGGTTTTTAGACAATGGTACTCTTATCGAAATAGTATGACTAACTTTCGATATTTATCGATAAGTCTGATCTTTGCATATTTTCCTGTGAATACTTCTCAATAAACTTGTTGTCAATAGCGCTTAAGATCTGGAAGACATGCTCCAAATACTAAAGTCGACTTCCGATATTTATCGATTGTCCAAAGTTCGCTTCATTATCGATTATTTATAATCAAAATACAACCATGATTCTTAAGCTATATCCATAAATGGGCAAACAGACGAATATGACTAAATGATGCCAAACAGCCCTACGATTCCAGCATATCCTCTGCATCCACCCTTTACAGGGTATTATTAAAATGTGGCAAAAATGTTAAATATACGAACATGGCGCATATTGCGCTCAGTTTATTGATGACTCGTTTGGCTTTTTGATGTGCCCAATCAGGCACACACACGCACTCAGCACACTCAACGCACACACACATAGACACTCACTTACATACGCCCACACACACACACACACACACACAGACTCGGAAAATTCATAATGCAATTATTAAGGCAGCCGCAAATCAATTTGCAAACTAAAAATATTTGCACAACACACACACAGCACAGCACTTGACAGCTTGATACATAGAGACTAAAGGGAGACGGAAATAGAGAGAGAGTGAGAGAGAGAGAGAGAGAGTAAGCTGGAGCTTTGCTTACCATTTGCATCCTTTGCCTCGAGACCATCTGCCTCGATGACGACCGCAGAGAGGACGATTATCTTTGGCTTATCCTCGGCGGAGGCGTGCAGCAGCCGATAATGACGATCCGGATTGACACCAAAGGCGCGCTGTGCATGCAGATACATTTCGTCCTTATAATGCGCAAACTGTGTAACAGAGAGAGAGAGAGAGAGAGAGAGAGAGAGAGTTTGTGTGTGTTATTACGCATACGCCACGTGCATCGATAAACATTTAATTTCATTTCATTCAATTTAATTAGTTTGTCACGTTTTTTTGTGAGTTCCTTAAATATTTTCGCTGGGAGACAAAAAACAAACACTAACCGCATGAATTGCCACTTTTTTCGCTGAATAACGTGGCGCGTTTTTATACTCAATAAAAAATGATAATAAAGGAAGTAAGAGCGCTGTTATCGGAGGTGAACGACTGCATAATACTTGTTCAAGACTTAAATGTTGCGTAAGTTTTCTGTTTACAAATGAATTTTTAGCTGCAAACCTGTGGGTGACATAGTTTTAGCAGATTTTCCACACTCCTAGTGGCTAAAGATATATCTACTACATATTTTTCTTGTCTTAGCCTATCTACTGGAGCATAAATTCCAAATTTCAAGTCTCTGTTTTGCCTTCATACCGACAGCATTGCATAAAGCCAATATACTCTGTTCACTTTGCGAACTTAGAGTATACTTAAAAGGGGTATCATGAGCTTGTCAAAATGTATGGTAAAATGGCAGCAGGTGCTGCTTGCACAGAAGTTCCAAAATAATAAAGCAACTTGAGGATTAATCACCTTTATTGATCACCTTTATACCTAGCTATACCTGTGCTCAGACACATACTGAACTGGGCTGTTCCATATAATTTTTCAAGCTATACAAATATTAAAGGCTTTCGTACTGCTCAGCTCAACTTTAGGTTATTTTCCCAATTTCTCAATTTAGCTAAGTTTTTTCCTTCATTTTGCCTGCCTAGTTGAATAGGGTATTTTTCCATTCAAATAACTCTTAGCTATTTGTGTTTATTGACTACAGTTTTCTCTTTTTCTTCTTTTGGTCTTTTTTGTTTGCTTTGCTCGCGCGACCCTATATCAAACATTTTTGTTGAATATATTTTTCTTTGGCGCACATTTTCCTTTTTATATTTTCTTACATTTTTGCATATTGATTTATCTTGCCGAATTTATTAGCCGCTCCAGTCTGACTTGCCGATTTGCACACGCTTCAAGTGGCGCTTTCATCACCTCTCCGACTCCCAGTCAGCTCCCAGCTCTCAGCACTCAGCTATGCTAGGCCCTGCCTCGTCCCTTGCTGCTTCGGCATTCTTTTAATTTGATTGCTTTGACTGCAGTCGCCTAGGCAGCACTGAGTCCAGCTAAGTTATTAAGTATCGAACCCCACTCGAGAGTGCTGAGCTACTCCCAGCTGCCACGCCCACGTCCACGCCCGCCCACGTGCCTGTTCCAATCGTTTGTTGACTAGGCAAAATCTAAGCCTCATTCGTTGGACTTATTTGTGCTTATCTATATAAATATTAAGAGCTGAGCAAGTTTTGCCAGAGTCAGCTCGACTAGTCCATGCTCTGTTGTGTCAATGCTAGTATATGGAACATCTTCCAGTCGGATACTCCCTATTTCTTGTTATTGAAGTGCTCTCTAGCATTTGAATTACGTCTCAAATTGACTTAGGCTTCTGCCAGAGCAACTTCTAGTCAGGCACGCCCAGCTAGTGTTCTCCCACTTGTTATTGAAGTACTCTCTGGCATTTTGGAGCATTTAAATTATGAATCAAATTTACTTTTGCTCCCCAAGCCAATGGCTACTTATAAATATTACAAAAACTTGACCTTGTCAAAGATAATGTTTGCAAAGTTTGAGACTTAAAAATCATCTAGCAAGAACTAATTGTAGTATTTTTCCCTATTGAAAAGAAAACTTGTACGCCAAAGTTTTCCCAGAAAAAAAGCGAAGATCAGGAAACTTGGCCAACTACTTTTTATGGCAACAAAAAGCGGAAACTTTACAAGCCCTAAAAGTTATATTTGCCTGCAAGTCTCCTCGGTGTTTAGAGAAGCTCAATTCTCGGTAGAGTTGTAATGCTGAGAATTTCAATGAAAGTTTCGCTGAGAGCATTATGCGGGTAGGACTTATCAGAGGGCTGCCTATGGTCGAGGCACATTTATTTAATCATTAGTTGGCATTAAAAACATTAACCCACTTGCAGCTGCTGCGATTTGTAATTATTTTCCATTATATGGCGCGGGAGAGTGGCAGCAGATGCCGACCCCCCACTGGGCTCTGTTGCGGAATAAATAAGTTTAGTGACTCGACTCGCTCGTGGCTCGTGGCTCGAGACCTCGCGAGAATTGACCCCAACTTCAGTCTCAATCACAGCAGGACTAACGTCATTTGCCCGGCCACGGCTGAAAGTTTTCTTATGCTGCCATAACCCAAAGCCCCCACTGAATGAACCAACTTAGTTTTCCTCGAATCTCCTCTCAATTTTCACTCCCCTGCCCCATTTTCATCTCTAGCTGCAGCTAAAGTTTCATTAGTTGTGCAATTTTCTCACTGTTAAATTAAAAACGATAATTGAAAAATGCCCGGCACTTTGCCCTTGCGAAAATATTGGAAAATTACTTGGAAAATGGCAAATCGAAATGAAAATCCAGTCGAACTTTTACTTATTCTGGGTTTTCCTCTCCTTCTAAAAAAAAAAAAACACTTTTATAATTGAATTTTATTGCCACATGCCCAAACGTGTGTTGGCCCACTCAAGCACTTTGCCCTAAAGGGCCTAAAAACCCTTAAACGGTATTAATCATTTAAATTGCACAACATTTTGGAGGCGACTGAGGGGGTGTGGTTGTACGTTAGTGGTTCTCTCTCAATCATCATCTATCATCTAGCTAACCGCTCGTTAATTTCCCACTGTAATTTGCATAAGTTTTAAGCTTAATCAAAAATTCATAGATGGAGTTTGAACCTTTTTACTTATTTTTGATTTATATGTGTGTGTGTGTGTATGTGTGTGTGTGTGTGCGTGTTGGTTGACTCACCTGGCCGCCGGGCGCAGGTGCGCCCACTGTATTGGCGATGGTGTGCAGGACCTCCACATAGAGCTTCTCTTTATCATCGTGCCGTTCGATGGACTCCTCGGGCACTGGCGGATCACGTTCATTTTCTGGATTAGCCTCGGCACGTGATTCGGCCGCACGCGTCGCCGACATGCGACGATTTTCACGTTTCCAGCCGAGCGATGTAAAGTTCTCAAAATACGACCCATCCGTTTCCTGCACGCTGTAACCGACAGAGAGAGAGAGAGAGAGAGAGAGAGATAGAGAGTTGGGATATCAAAGTTTAGTTTACATGCGAGTGCACTTGATGCTATCAAACAATTTTCAGCATCGAATCGTGCTGCTCGTGTCAGCCAGCTCTAATTGGCACTGTCAATATGCTCGACATAAGTATTAAGTATTCCATTTGCATAGCGCAGCATTCATGTCAGACCTATTTCAAACATTGATAAGGGTCGACTCTTTCGACCCGACCCACTCGCTTGTTGCTTCTCTCCTGCTGCTCGCTAATTGTATGCACACACACACACAAACATACATATGAATATATTAATATATATGGAGAGAGAGGGAGCGAATTGGCAGCTTGTTTTCATATTAATCATACGCCCAGTGCGCCAGTTAACAGATTTTTAACTCAGTTAAGGGTTGCAGACGATAGCGATGATGATGCTGATAATGATGATGTGCCTAATCATTTGATTTGCATGGCACTCACACACACCCACACCCACACCCACACACATCGATATATACTCAGCAGCTGTGTCTTTAAATTGAGCTACAAAACTTTTCACACTCAGCACAAAATGGGCAGCGGCTAAGCGCCTAAGCGGCTTAACTTTGTTGCCGGCGTTTTCAGATTTTTTACGTTCATGATGCTAGCAAAGTATTTGGATAACATCTGACTAAGAGATACCCTATAAAAGTCAAGAAGCGGACACTAGAGCTGAATAGATGACTAAAGATCGATAACGATATGAAAAAGTTATCGATAAGCTTTATTAAAACTTAATTTACCGGTTTGTGTAGTATATATATTAGAGAGTATAGACAACGTCTCAGACACACACTGATAGAGGCTATACCTCCCTATCCCTCTTAGACTTTGCTTCTCACATCTCATGTGCATATATCCCCGTCATCTCCTACTTCTGCAGGGTATACGATCAAAATTATAAGCCGTGCTGTGCCAGAAATTTCATTTTCGGCGCTCGCTCGCTCGCTGCTCCCAGTGCAAATGTGGCCAACACTTTTTGTTAACGTTTTTTTTATTTCATTTTCGAGCGCCCCAATTGTCAGTTGGCAAGGGGCGTGCCTCTGACTTACACAGTGCAATCTTCGCAAGTTTTATATTTTGTTTTGTGTTTTTTTTTCATGCCTTACTCTTCGTTGCGCTAAAAAATTTAATTTTGAAACTTTTTGGCGCAAGTTCTGCTGTTGTTTGCTTTGCGATTTTTTGTCAACGAGCTCTCAATTTCAGTTTAAGGTTCTTGGCGTATCTTGTGCGCCTTGCTTCGCCGTGTTGTTCCTTCACTGGGTCTTGCCTCAAGAGAGGCACTCACTTCTCTGTCTTCTTGTTCCTGTTATTATTTATTATTTATTGCGCATTTATATTGTCGCAAATATTTTCGTGCAGTGTTGGTAAACACTTTGCTTAACTTTTCTTTAGCGTGGCAGGCAGCAGAAGGCGAGGCAGAGTCTGTAAAGCATATATATTCCTGACGACGAGCTGCGTAGATCTGTGTCCGTCTGACCCTTAGTCTTAGACTATTGCATATTTTTCATAGCTGCCCTTCGGATACTTCCTGCAGTAGCTGTACTGCTCACAGTTCAGGGTATCTTCCAGTCGGGCACACCCGACTGCACTCGGCTACCCTATATTGGATTTCCATTTAATGATTGTTGAACTTTCATTTGTTGACTCTAACCGCACATTTAATTAATCTGCATATTTCACCGCATTTGTTTACATTTTCATAAACATAATTTTCGCATTTTTAAATTTGCTATTGCAACTTTTCGACAGGGGAAAATAATTTGCAAATAATATAAATTCTATTTGATTTGCATTTGTTGTCGCATATTTGCAGAGCTTTTCAAATTAGTTTTGGTATTTGCCAACACTGGCAATAAATATTTGCTTTATATTATACATATATAAATATGGAGCTTAGCTGTTAAGTAGGTCCTGCTCTGCTAGCGTCTTAGTTGAGGCTTTTAATTACATTCATTTAGCGCGCGCGCCTCTCTCGGCGCTTCTCATGGAGTGCAGCTAACTGCTCGACGCTAAACTTTGTGTTTCTTAAAGCAACACCTAGCGAAATCTCATTTCATGCTTAATTAAATGTTACCTCAAGACCAAAGTCTCATTATGCGCACATTTTCAGGTTAAGTTGAAGCCGCATTATGCAAAGCAGGCGCCGAGGCAGCGGCAGTCGTTGTGGCTGCAGCATGTTGCAACCTTGCTTGTAGCAAAGCTTCCACTGTCCCATCTCAAACACTCAATGCTAAGATATGGCCTTACCTCTCTCTCTCTCTCTATCTCTGTGTGTGTGTGAGGGCTTAACTTGGCCAAAAAGTTTGAGCTGCTCAAAAGGTTGGGCCCGCATTCGAAACTGCCAATGTTGCATAGACTTAGGCGGGGTAGGGCGGGACGGGACGGGACGGGACGGTACGGCGCTGACTCAAAAGTTTCTTTTGGGAATAACAGCGCAGAGCGGGTTAAAAATAAAATACAAAACAACAAAAACAAACTGCAAACTTTTGTAATTACATAATTATGAAGGTCGGACTTGAAACTTGAATAGAGAGCAGTGCAAGCAAACGCAATACGTCGTACGTAAAGCGTGAAACGTACTACGTAACATGTAAAATAATGGCAATTGAAGTAGATTCATTAATTGGTAAATAATTCATTTTCTTTCCCTGCGAGAAGCCTTTCGGTTCTTAAATACATAATTTATGGACAAAAACTCCAACTGAGGTGCTCATTAGGCACAAGCCTTATGTAATTTATGCATTGCTGTTTGAAATGCACAAACAAAAACTTATATAATATATATGTATAAATATACATATTTACAAGTATATATACTTATTTAGTGAATAGCTATTTGTGGCGCCCCGTAGCTAATTATAATGAACAAATATACGGCGGGGCGCCACACGGAAATAAAAACAAGTTAGAGTGCTCTAGTCGGGAGTGCCCGACTAGCAAATACCTATTCTACGTATAGCATACATTCCAAATTTCTAATCTCTACGCTTCATGTTTTGTACTCCCACCTCCTGATTAGCATCCAGTCACTTCTTCTTCTGCCTGTTACATACACTTTCACAGAGCCCGTATACCCTGAACGGGTGTTCACGGAAGAGGAAGGGAAATTTTCCATTTACGACTTTCTCGCACATCATCAACTATGCATTAGGGCCTCACACTTACCCAGAATTGGAGCGTGGATCGACCTCTGGCCAGCTGAGCCGTCGCTTGCAGAAGGCCAACGGCGGCCGCGGCGGCGGATCCGGCTGATGCAGCGGCGAGTTCCGGCTACGAAATGAACCCGTACGGGGCGGAACCAAACACTCCAGGGCGCGCGATTGACGACGCGAATTGATGGGTGTATTCCCAGCGGATGAGCAATTGCCAGCAGCAGCAGCTGCTGCGCTGCCAGGCAGCGGCACCACCTTGGGATATCCTGTGGAGACAAGTAAAAGCAATATTTATATAAAGATAAAACAAATTACATAAGAAGAGAGAGAAAAGCTTCCCTGCCTTGCCACATATATAACGTTCTAGTAGTCTGATTTGATATGACTTTAAGGATATATGAAGAGTAAACTAGAGCTGGAGGGCAACTCGCGCTCTAACAATCATCATTGCCTTCTCCACAAGCACTGGGCATCGGGGGAACTGTCTTAAATTGCTTTCGACCTTGAGTTTTAAGCTTCGCATTGAGTTGTGAACTTAGGAGGAATAAAACTAAAAGACAAATTACGTTTTCATGTTGTTTTCTGTATTATTTGCCCGCTCTCTCAGCTGCTCGTTTCAATTTTTATTTTTATGCTTGAAGCTTAAGAAGTCATGCAATTGCCGGAGCGAACTAGACGCTCGTAACTTCTTATACAATGGGGAGTACTTAGCCATGAAGCGCATGTTAATGGATTAGGGGCGGCGGGAGGAGCGGCAACTCGGGGTGTTTGCAGTTTAGAGCAGGAAGGAAACAAGGAAGGAAACAAGGCTGTCGGTCAGCCAGGCCGCCAGCTAAGCCCCCAGTCAAGTCAATGTGATGCGGTCAATGTGGCATGAGGAAGGGCCGGAAAGAGTGGAGATGGAGGCCATGGTGTAGGTGTTTTGGGGCAGGATGTGGACAAGCGTTGCTCAGAGCAACACAACCGCAACCTTGACATGCATCTGTGTGGCTGCCGCTGCCGCTGCCGCTGCCGCCGCTGCTGTTACTACTATGAGCTGCTCTGAGTTGCTATTGCTGCCAGCGACAAGGACAATGGCGCTAGTATTGCAGTTTCTATGTGAATGCTGCTGCTGTTGCCAGTGCCACTTCATTTGTCTAACCATTGCTGCGGCTTCGTCACGAAAGCTTCAGTCGGCCAGACTGCCAGAATGCCTGAATGCCTCACTGACTGCCTGAATGACTGCCTGCCCGTCAGCTGCTTATGCAAAAGCACCCAAAAGAGAATACATATAGCTACATATGTACACAGAGATTCAAGCATAAAGTCAAAGTTAGCCAAAAAACACAGCCACATGGGCAAATGTATGGGGAAATACAAAATCACACACAAATACACAGAGATACACACACAGACACACACACACACACACAAAGGCAAACGCCCATCAGGAAATGCGCTTACACGCTGGCGGTTTTATAGCTGCCACGCCTGCTGCTGCTGCTGCTGCAGCCAGCCTGCCTGCCAGTGCTGCGCATTTTGTTAGTTTCCAGCTATATCTAGCCATAAATATGTGTATAATAGACAAGTTAGAGATAAAATGATAAACAAATTAAAGCTAAAAGCTATTGATGGTAAGAATTGAGAGTTAAAGCTAAGCTGATGTATTTTCTAGCTAGTTTTCTAGTCATAGCTAAAAGCTGTTCAGTATATATTTGGCAAATTTTCATCATACTCATCATGCAGAGTATCCTCTAGTCTGTCACTACTTGTTACATGTCTCTTCTTCAACACAGTTTTATAGCTAAAAGTGTTTTTCATAGGGAACTGTTTCTCATACCAACGCATCTTAGAGAGTATCTTCTAGTCTGGCCAAACTTTTTCAAGCTAAACTGCTATATTCTCTGGCTAAACTTCACAAAAACTATTTTCGCACTACGCTTTTTAAGCACACTTTAGCTGTTTTTGTAAGCCACTTCTGTAGCTAAAACTTGTTCAGTTTAGCCTCACCATTGATGGCGACATCGACGGGTCGTTGTCGTGTGGCCAAAAACCGCTCGTTCGTGGCGCGTGCAACAAGATAAGCCAATTTCGATTTGATTCAAATGCTGTAGACGTTTGTAAATCAAAATCTAAGCAAATGCCGCACCACGATGAGCCACGCACAGAGGACGACGAATCAGCTGAACAGCGGTTTCTGCGGCTTGCAGCTTGCCGCTTGCTGCGTCTGTGTCTTGACTGTGAAATGTGTTTGCAAATGCCAACAGCAACAGCTACAGCAACGGCAACTACAACTTAAGTCCCGCATTGGATTTGCCGGCGGGCGAAACGAGCTTCGTTGCCAAAAGGAGCAACAACGCCCAGCAGGACCTCATATGCATGTTGATTGCCTCGCCGAATGGCGCTGCACGGTTTTTGGTCCCTGTTGCAGTTTGTTCTTGCATTGGATTTGTTTGCTTATCTCGTCGACTTTCAAACCATTTGCACCACCATAGAAAATGAAAAAAAAAAGTAAAATAATCCGAAAAGTTTTCGCTTCGAACTCGAAATGCTCTTGTTCCGCACGGCTTTGCGTTTGGAAAACATGACGCCTGGCAAATTCAATATGAATTTTACTCCCATTTGCTGTTGGCATCTCTGCGGCTAGCCCGGAAATAAAAACTATCGATTACGCTTTGATTCTTGTTTCGTTCTGTTGCAATTTCCAGAAATTTGTTGATTTTGTTGAGGATTTTTGCAGCAGCAGCAGCGGCAGCCGCACTTGCAAATCGGCACCACATGGCGTATGTGTAATGCCAAATTTGAGCAAATATTCTTGGGCAAATTTGCCGAGAGGCTAAATGTTTGGTTTGCCTGAATCTGCAATGGGCATTTATGAATTTCTCAGAAGCGCAAAGTTCGAACATAGAAATGCAGTGCAGCAACGGGCAGCAGCAGCTGTTGAATTCGTGTATATGGAATACATGGCGTATGAGTAATGCAAGTAAATATTCTTTATTTAGTTGCTTTTCATATTATAGTGGCACTTGTGGGATGAAAATACAAAGAATAATCCAGATTAGGCAGCAGCAACTACAATACGATATGCAATATGAAGCTGAAGCTATGCAAGCGGAATGTTATGTGAAAATGAATGCTAATTGAGTAGCTGCCCAGGCCAGCACTGATAGTAAATGCATTCCATGCAGCTTATGCAAGCACAAGAATAGCACTTGAGATGCGATAACAGCAGATAACATAACTCTAGCTAATATCTGAAATAACGAGCAACGAGGCCCTACGGCTTTAGCATTTGCCCACCCATAACTGGAAGTAGTTTAATGCATTTGAGACTAGGATTTGAAGTAAATAAATTAGTTCAAATCAGAAACTCAACAGATGTGTGGGCATTTACGTTAGCTCAGCTGCCGTGCGACATAAATCAAGCAAATTCCCATTTACGCTGGGTCTTAGCTGCAGCTTCGTCAATTAAGTGGAAATAATGTGCGTAGGCAACATATACATATATATTTCTATATATAACTGTATGTGTATATATGTGTGTTTATTTATATATTAAACTGCAATAAACAAACCGTAATTAATTACAGCATTTTTTGCTTTTCATAAAAATTAATTACTTTTTCCTCCATTTACCGAAGCATTCGTAACATTATTATTCTGCCCAAACATATATCAAACAAGGACAAATGTGGTAAAAGGGCGTAAACGACTGCGTAATACTCGCTCCGGAACTAAAAAGGGGTAAATGCCTTTTACTATATCTCAGGACAAGGCAACTTTTGGAGCTTTAACTCGAAAACTCGATATAGTTTTCGACCTTTCTTAGATGGACTGTATAATTATTGGTCAAACAAACCCTGTACAAAGCCAATATACTCCAGTCGCTATGCGAACGAGTATTAAAAGTAATACGTATCTTTAGTTTGTCATGGATTTTCATTAATCTTGCCACACTTTGGCTCACAGCCACACACACACACTCACAGACAGACAGTCGGCTGTTGCCTTTCGGGCTAACCCCATTTATCACACTAATGTACTGAATTTGTTTGTTGCGTCGGGTGGGACTCACCTAGTAATGGATTAGTGGCATTCGGATTGCCAATGACGACGCCGCCGGCTGGATAATTGCTGCCGCTGGCACCGCCAACGGCCACGCCCGCACTGGGCGCTGTGGGCGCGCCATAGCCGCCGACGCCGCCCAGACCGCTGCCAATGCTCGCCTGTTGCTGGAGTGGGGCGTGCGCATGTTGCTGCTGCTGTTGCAGCAACTGTTGCTGCTGCAGTTGCTGTTGCTGCAGCTGCGGCGGCTGCTGTAGTTGCTGCTGCTGCTGCTGCTGCGACAGCAACTGTTGCTGTGCGCCAAGTGGTGCTGGGCCGCCAGCCACGCCCCCTGTGCCCGCCTGCTGCTCGGCGGACTCCTGGCGCGAGAGCGAGAAACGTCGATTGCCGAGGCCCAAGCTGGATATGCCACTTGTTACATACTGTTGCATGGAGCTGAGGAAACTCATGGCGGCATTTGCTGTGCTTACGTTCTCGGCCCGATTGTTGTTGTTGTTGTTGTCGCTTAATTGGCTTAAATTGCTGTCGTTGTTGGCCCCAGTTCGGCTGTCGTTGCCGTCGTTGTGATTGTGAAATTAATCACTTGGAAACTTTCTGGCGAATGCAAAGCTCAGGATTGTGCTTACAAATTCGTTATGTTTTCTAATTATAAAATGTGCTCCAGCTCCTTTGGCTCCTTTGGCTCCTTTGGCTCCTTTGGCTCCTTGGGCTCCTTTGGCTCCGTTTGCTCCTTTAATTGCCAGGCCAGACCACACCATAAACTCTGCAAGCAAAAAGTGGAAAGGAAAGCCTTTATTCTCTGCTTTTTAATTGAAATTTTTGCCCAGGCTTAAATCGATGCCAAAGCTTACCAAATACATAAATATGTACATATACAATGACTCTGTGTGTGTGTGTGTGTGTGTGTGTTTGTAGAATATCTATAAATATGCTTTACCTCAGCTCAAGATTACAGGCAATTAGCTAGCAGACAGCCAAGCAGAGCTCTCCTCCCCTTCTCTGTGTCTTTTCAATTTATTTCTCAATTCTTAAAGCCTGCTTTGGTCTTTTGGCTATTTGCCTAGCTGGTTTAAGCCATATTGTTATTTGGCCAAGACTTAAATTGCAAATATGCTGCAGCTGAGCTAAGTGTCGCTGCAGGGCAAACTAGCTAAAATATCTATATATTTATAGGAATAAAAGGCAATGCCTATGGGGCTGTTGGCTGTGGCAAACTGATGAATAAATAGAGAAAAATATGTTGACCTTTTACATGTCAACTATATATGAATTGAGTCTTATTGAATTGACTAAAAACTGTGGATTTTTGTTGTAGAGGATATTAATTAGTATAAAATTAATATGGATTTATGCTTGTATCTTTTATATGATTAGAGTTAAAATATACTGGATAGCTCCTAGTCAAGTAATCCCTACCCAAGTACTCTGACATGCATACAGCATATCTGCTAGTCGAGTACTCCCAGCTCAACTTGTCTATTAGGCAGTTAGTTCTCCTGTCCGTTATCTCCTAGTCTAGCACTTCCACCTCACGGACTCCCAACTATTTTCTCACACCTTCAACTTGCGCTTAAATATTTCAACTTTAAAATTCCGCGAGCTTCGCCCCAACCCTTGCCACTGCCCCGCCATGCGATTGTTATCTGGCACTATAGGAAATTACTTAAAGCGCAAACAGTTACTCAGTTGCGGCGCTGCGAGCTCACTCAGAAGTCAACTCAAGCTGACGCATTTCATTTTGTAAATATTTTGTAGCATACCTTTCAGCGCGCAGCTAAATTAATTTGTTAAATTTTTGGACGCTTTCGTTTCCCTCGCCATCTTTGCTTTTGATTGAGTTGTTGCTCCCGCTATTTGAGTTCGTGTTGACTCATTGCCAGCTGTTTGTGCAAGCAATTTGCGCAAATAGCAAACAGCAACAGCAACAGCGCACAGAAAAAATCAGAAGTGCAACCCAAAGTTGATTTCATATATTGATTTGTTGTTGTTGCTGTTGCTGTTGCTTCTCGGTGCTCTGTTAATTAATTTTGCTTTGATTGACAAGCTGAAGTGAAGCGGAAAGCGATAGTTGAGCAGCGAAGCAACTGCTCGGACTTCATTAAGGTGAGACGAAGGCTAATCGAACCGCTTGAATTTGCGGCCATTTCTGCTGCCATTAGCCGCAAAGCAATGCGCATAAATTATATCCAGCAGCTGCGACACTGGCATAATAAATGCAACGACTAACGCTAATTAGTTAATTAATTGTCCCCAAGCCGCGCACCGCGCGCCGATTCATAATGCTCTAAGTAGACCCCAAAAACGTGACTGGATTTGCTTTTGTGTTTTAATGGCATTATATATATGTATGAATAAATGAATATTGGCCACTATTAGCAGTCTATAATAATGGCTAACACTGTGCTACAAAAGTTTCATAATTTAAATGGAATTTATGCAGTTTGGTTTAAGTAGGATTAGCCTTTTGAGCGAGCAAATTGATAACAGAGATATAAAATGTTATGTGATATAACATTATGTTAAATTTAATCAGAGTTTGAACAGCTGTTACAGCTGTAAACTAGATTATGTATGAATGTTTTTATAGAGCTTTAAAATATTATATAAACATTTTCTAAATTGACAAAATTTGAACACACGAATTTATTTCCATAACAATTTCCATAAATGCCAACATAAAAACTTTCTAAATTGAATATTCCCTGTCATTCCTGATAATAACAATTTAACTGGACTAACTCTGCGTAGACAAATCTAATGCAAAATATATGACAAAACTTGTGTTAGATGAAAAGCAAAATTTGCACATATACAAAACGACTATGAGTGCAGCAGTAGAGCATGACTGACTGCATGATACACGGTCACAGATTTCTTGATAAATTTACGAAAATATGAAAGTTATTCATGATTGATGGAACTGGAAACCATTGACAAAGCTATAGAAAATATGGAAGATATAATTCATTCTCATTTGCCACACCTCCAATGGGCATATTCAAGCAATCGCAACACTCTGACTGACGAGGATTAACAGTCGTATATCCATATTGTGAACAAAACTAATACACCCATCTCAACTTGCTAAGCGAGCATATAAATAATAAGCATAAATTTGTAACTTCATTCATAAAATCACTCGCAATAAACTAAAAACTAAAAGCTGATTATGATTTAAAGTGCTTTTCAGCTGCTGGCAGTAATATCCTGTGGATTGCGTTTAAATGGCATAAAAGCGTTCGCCTAGGCGGGAGGCAGACAATTGAGCGACAAAATCAACAATGGCTAACCATTTGTATGGGCGTGTGTGTGTGTATTGGGACGTGTGTGTGTAATCAGCGTATTTCATATTCATGCCTGGTCAGCAAAGGCAGCACATTACTGCCGCTGCTGCCCTTGCAGTTGATTGTTGCATAATTAGCAGCTTTTCGGCCGAGCCAAATATAAAACCATTTGCAACGCAGTTTTTCTGTTTGTTATCAATGCGTGTGTGTGTGTGTGTGTGTGGGGGGGGGGGTGCTTCTGCTTCGTAAATGCTAAAAATAAATCGTCGAGCGCAAAAGTTGATTTATACGACGCACGTAAATTCGCCATTAAGCAGCAGACAAATGTATTACAATTAAATGAAATGGAAGCGAATGGGGGCAACAACAGCTGCTTACGCCCGTGGACACGCCCACACATATGCGAGAGTTGAGCCAAGCGGCGTGCACAGGACTTTAATTAAGATTAATTGGGCGCTGGCCAAGCCCAGCGGGGCATCAGTAAGTAGTGATAGCGGGGAAAGTGATTGACTCGAAGATACCCTGTAAGGGGGAGAGGAAGGGAGCTCCCCGCAAGTAAGCCTCTGTTTTACTCTATCTTAGCTCTAGCAACACAGATCTAAAATCGATATTTATCGATAATGAAGAGCAGCTAGCTCCAAGGTATTCATCGCTATATTCCTCCTATACAAACTAGCTTACAGAGCAAAAAACTCTCTCTCTCTCTCTGTTACATATCTTCAATCATCACTAAGCAAGCCTCTATTTAAGACTTGCTATGAGTACAGGGCACATATAGCAAGCGGGCAAGACGGAAACTTTAAGAAACTTGCCTTCGAGTATGCTAAGGGCTGTGTGTGTGTGTCTCAGTCTGCGTCTATTAGAGGGTAGTGGGTGCTAATGAATGCCATTAGCTAGCAACAGCTAGCTGGCCAGGACACGACACACCAGCTTCAATCTATTTAGTTTTTATTAATGATTATGCATGCGACATGTGGCAGCAACTCTTCAACAGCAGCACAAACTTTCCGCCAACTCGCATTCCGACAGTGGCTTTCATATTAAGTAAATGTAATTTACTTTTCGTGTTGCGGCCACTCAATGAAATCAGCTGGCGGCAGCGACATCAGACAGTTGGCCAACTGAGGCGTCGAGTTCCAACTGGGCTTCGCTTGTTATTTTTTTTATTTACTTTTATTTTTAGGCCTGTCGTTGGTAAGTCAATTTTCATTTTCACACATTTTCCGCTTTAGCTTTTCTGCTTTCTTTTTCTTTTTGCTTTCTGCATGAATATCTGGGCAAACAAACATATGAGGTGTTCGAGAGGATGAGAGCGAATGCCTGTTGATAAAACTGAGTGGCAATCATAAATGGAACATAAAGTGGAGCAAGTCGACGAAGTGATGTACTTATGGAAGGTAGATGAAAGCTGTGCAGAAAGAGTTCAAGAGCTTTGTGTGTGGGTGGTTACAGCTTAAGTATTATGTTGAGGTAGCAATTGAAGGTGGATGTATGGCGAGTAGAACTCTTAGATGAAAGGCAAAAGAAGTTCTAAGTTAGAGTAACATTAACAGTAGGAATAGCTACAACAGTAACAGTAGTTGGTACAGCAGTAACAGTAGCAGGATTAACAGTAAATCTACAACCATAACAGTAACAGCTACAACAGTAACAGTAGTAGGTATAACAGTAACATCTATAACAGTTAACAGAAGTAGCTATAACAGTAACAGTAGTAGCTTTAACAGCAACATCTACAACAGCTAACAGAAGTAGCTATAACAGCATCAGAGACGTCAACAGCTTCAGCAACAACAGCAATTCGATTTACTTCTTAAGATCTCATGTGAAGCCAAGTTTGTGACAAAGCTAAATCACTCTCTGTATAGAGCATATATAACAAAGCCGTAGAGCATAAAAAAGAAATGTTTTTCCATGTGGCAAAGCTAAAAATAAGCGCGTCCTGCTAGCAGCAGGGGCTCCCGCGGATGCTGTGATGGCTGCGAGGTGAGGGGAACCAAATCCCAGTGTGCCACCAAAGAAAAAAGGCAATTGTAAGGCAATTTCAAAGGCGAAATTATTATGTCGCTTTATGTCAATTTTTTGTTCCGTTTGCTGTGCGAGTGGGTGTGGGTGTGGGTGTGGGTGTGTGGCAAGCTTCGCTTCCTCTTTTCTGCTTCTCTCCATTGTCACACATCCAGCTGCTGTGTGCATGCAGATAGGGGCGTGGCACATGTATATTACGTGGGCGTTTGGGTTTCTTTTTTCTGTGGGGCGGGAAGGGGGGCGTGTACGTGAAAATGATAAAGCAGCTGCGTCAAGGGCAACGCATGCTGCGGCATCGAATTTATTCTCGCTGCTGTCCCCGACTTGATATGTGGCTTTAAACTGAAAAACGACCAAATTTGTGACAGAACATTTCAGATTCGACGTCTGCCGAAAAAAAGGAAAACAAAGTAAGAGAAAAAGAACAAGAGAATCAAATAAAAAAGCAAAAAGCAAATAAACAAAGCATTCAGAGAGAAGAAAAACGCGAGTTAAACAAATGTGCGGATCTCAAATGTCTTATTTAGCTGCCTGTCTTATTTAGCTGTGATGTGCGCCATGTGTGTGCGGGTGGGCGTGGCAACATATAAATTACTTTACGCACGAACTGTCTGACGGCGGGTGAAAAAGAAAAAGCGTCTCGTGATAACAGTCGGCAATTGCGGTTAATATGATTAAGTTAAGGCGACAGCAGTGAAAATTGCAGTAAAACGTTAACAGCAGCTGGAGCTAGAGCTGAGTAGGAGCAGTGACTGAAAGCAGGAGCTGGAGTATGGACTGGAGCTGAAGCACTAGCTGTAGATGGAACAGTTGCCTGCGGAGTGGAGCCTAGAGTCGAAGCTGGAGTAAAAACTGGAGAAAAAGCAATAGATGGAGCTATAACTAGAGCAGAAGCTTTAGATAGAACTACATCTGGAGCCATCGCTAGAGCAGTAGCAGTAGCAGCAGCTGAGGTAGTAACTGGACCCAAAACAGTAGCTAAATCAGTAGCTAGAGTCATGAGTGGAGCTGAAACAGCAGCTGGAGAAGTACAGAGAGATGCGAGTGAAGCAGCAGCTGGAGCAGTAGCTTAAGATAGGTCTTGAATGGTAGCAATTGCTGGAGCAGCAACTGGAATTGTAGCAGAAGTCATAGCTGCAGTAAACTATAGACAGGTCTGAAACAGTTGGTGGAGCATTAACTGAGGCAGCTGCAGCAACAAATTTAGTATAAGTCATAGCAATGAATGTCGATGGAAGTGACACTAACAGAGCTTTTATGCAGCAGTAACTGCAACTGGAGCAGTAACATGAATTGAAGAAGTAGAAAAGGCAGCAGTAACAGCATTAACGACAGCAATTGTAATGGCTGCTAAAAGAGCAACAAATTCAACCGGAAGAACTGTTGCAGCAGCAGCTGGCAGAGACTGCAATTGTAGCAACAGTTGAGGCACATACGATACTAATTGAAACTGGAACTGTTGAAGCTACAGAAATACTAACTATAATAAATAGATGAGCTGCAACAATTGTAGAGCCTAGACTGCAATAACAGTAGACTTCTACCAGGGCAATAACTGCAACAGAACTCATTAGCAACAGAATTATGAATTATGATATTGCATAGTTTTGCACTCAGAATTACTTTCACAGGACTCTCGACTATAGGTAAACCTTCGAGTTTAATAGCAGTAAAAGCAATTAGAAAAGTAAGTGCAACTAGCATAAAAGCGAAACTTTGGCCAACAACAAGTGTAGCACTCAAAGTAAATATTGTGAAAATAGCAAAGTTTTCCAAACTAGAAGCAGAAGTTGTAGATACAAATGTGATTATTAACATTTTATTAACATTTGTTTAACATTAGTTGTGCCAGCAAAGTCCACTGGTTGTTATGAGTATAGCAACTGCAGTAATTGGCATTTTAAAAGTTAGAATAGAAGTAAGTAAACAATAGAAGTTGAAGTATTAATAGTAGAGGCAATAGCAGTAACGGAGAATATATCATTTATCTAAACTGTTAGGGCTATAGAAACAGACCGCTTGCTGACGAGCAGATGGCATGACTCAGACTTTGGTCTTAGTGAAGAATACTCTTGCACACATTGAAATACCCATTCGCAGCTGGATCTGCCAATCAATAGTAATAACAGCACTAAAAGTTATATGAACTGTAATAGTTAGCATTAGCACTCAGACGAAAGCCATTTACATTTAGTGACAGCATGTTAACCATCTAGCTTAACAATAATGCAGCACAAATAACAAGAGAGTTTCTTGGCTAATAGTTGGAGGCTAACAAAGGAGGCGCCCACGCAGCGGCTGGCTCAGTGCCAACAGCTGCAATATTCTGCCATTATCATCATCATCATAAATCACCAAGTGCTGCACATGCATCACTTTCCACACACTTTTCATGCAGTTGCCTTTGTTTGCAAAAGGAGTTTGAGCAGAGGAGAGAGGGTGGCGGAGGAGGAGGCCAGAGAGTGGGAGAGAGGTAGATTGTGGTCCACTTGGCTGCTGTCAAATGCAATAAAACAGAGCCACAAGCAGATTCTTTTGTGTCGCTCTAGACTGGATGACACGGCAACAAAAACAAGAAGAAACTGCGGTTAGACAAGTGTTCAAGGCTAGCAGATACCCTGTAAAAAACGAGCTGAGCTATGTATATATCCTAAGCTATGCTTGACAGCAAAGCTGCTTACAAAGCCTTTAAAATTCTCCCTCTGCTTTATCCACTTTCGATGGCTATAGTCAAGCAGTCAAGGATCCGTGAGTAATGTGGCTTGGCCATGCAAAGTGCCGAACCGAAGTCCTCTTTGATTAATGCGCTCAAGAGTCACCTGACTGCAGAGGCACTAGCGGCAGCAGCAACAGCAGCTGCGCAGCAAATTGCTTAATTTGTTAAGGCCACACACCAACACACCCACGCACACACACACACACACACACACACACGCACACACACACTCACTCGCAGCACACACGGCGTATGTGCAATTTGTGCAAATGCGACACAAATTCAATTAACTTGGCTCCGGAGCTTACTCCACTGCAGCTTCAGCTGCAGCTGCTGCTATTAATTACAAAAGAAAATGTCAAAAGCTATACTTCATCCACTTCACATAGAGTGAGTGGGTGTGTGTGGGTGGGTGTGGGTGGTTGGGTGTATGGCTGTGTGCTTCTTTTGTTTGTATGCAGAATCTGCTTGGGGGAATATAGCAGAGCCAGCAAAGGCTAAGCCAAAAATATGAAGAGTTGAAAGAAAAACTTGGAAAAACGCTTCTAATTAGACATAGCCAAAGCGAGAACCAAATATCAAGAAAACTTCGAGAAAAACCCGTGGGAAAAGTGCAGAAAACTCGACTTGCATTCAAATTTCCGGATCAAACAAAAAGTTTGCCTCGTGTGTGTGATGAGTACTTCAAGCAAATAGAGAAAGGATTCTCAAAAACTTATGGATTATGCCAAGCGATGCACTCAATCAAAGAATAAACATAGGACTTGAGCGATGTTTTTTCTTCAATGGTATATAGAATATAGATGAATACTTATATTATATGAGTATTATAAGTATAAGTATATATAAGTTATATATTATATGGCTGGCATTGGAAGAGATTCTTGTATATCAAAAATTCGATATAAAAATATGAAAACATGGCAAAAACATAGAATATACACAAAAGGTTTGTATATATTTATATGATATTTAGAATATATATATATGACATTATATCTGATAATAGATTTCTTAATTTATTAAGCCAAAAAGCATGGGAAAACATGGAATATAACTTGAAGAATAGACAATTCTAAAGTATACTCTGATAGCATATAATGCATCTCCCTATTCTATGTTTCAATTTCTATGTATTAAACATCGAACAGAGCTTTTCAGCTTAAAGAGCTCGGCTAATTGGCTAAATTATAAGCCTTGGCTTCCACTCGTATTACGCGCTCTTCAAATTTCATCTTGAATTCGCCGAGTCTCTGGTGCGCTATGATTTCCGGTGGTGTATTTCATATTCTATGTTTTCCAATTAGTTGGCGCCATTTAATTAAATACGAAGCACATTTTAATCAAATTTCGTTGGCACAAGCAAATACCAATTAAAACTATCAAATTACGCAACCTTTTGGGAGGGCTAATTACGTGCAGTCTCTTCGCTTGTCATATGACTCAAATAACTAGACCCTATAGATGCGAGTATGTGTGGGTGTGAGTGTGTGGCATGTGTGTTAGTGTCTGTCTTTTGAATGTATATTTGCGGTTCGCCCAAAAAATGCTTTGGCATTGAGTGGCGCGTGTGTCACAAGAAATAGGAGAATATTGCTGGGCGTCAGAGCAAAGGAAAACACACACACACACACACAGAGAGAGAGATACGCACGCACACGCATGCATAATTAATGTACTGTGCGGGCTAATTGTCAAGTATGCGAAACCACAGATACATGAGCCATTCAGGCCCCCGTTCATCCCCAGTTGGCGCATTTAATTGTTGCCTTTGACATCGCAACAATTTCAAACAGCTTGCGGCGCGTTGGCCGATTGAATTGCCTTCGGCCAAAAGCGGCATTAGTTACAAATGCCAGAGAGCCATTCTCTGGGCGCGCGGCAATCGATAGGCTGTTTAACAGCTGCTCACGTCTTGATTAAAGGAATTTCAGACGGTTCTTCGAACATATATCTATAGATATAGAATGTGTATATAGAGAGGTGTAACTGATTGATTGATTAAGAGCCTCCTAGCTCCGTTTGATTTGTTAGCTGACTCGCTGACAGACTGATTAATTGCCTAATCGATGGATTAACAGCTGAATTGATGAGCTTAGTGATTTGTGCACTGATTGACGACTGATTGATTGATGGAATATACATTCTCTTAACAGAATCACTTGCTTGCTGATTGACTGCTAACTGTAGATTGATTTACTAGCTACTAGAAGATGTGACTAATTGCCTGATTGTACAAGGTTTGGTATACTGATTGATGACTGATTGATTGATCGACTACACATTCGTTAAGCAAACTGTCTTACTTACTAATTGATGGTGAATGCTTAGCTTACTGCCTGATTGCACACTGATATGTACAATGATTGATAACTGATTGATTGATTGATTGACTGATTAACTATTAATCCAGCAGAATCGCTTACATACTGTCTGACGACTAATATAATTCCCTGTCACTGAAGCTATAATTATCTGTTTCAATGATTCACTGATTGACTGATGTATACTCTTTTGTCCTATTATCAGCCCACATAAGCAGTACCAACATAACCCATCTACTTCCAGCACTCTTCACTCGAGAGCTGTTAATGTCTCGCTTTGAACTCGAAAGTCACCTTTCGTTTCGATGCGTTTCTTGACGCCTATCAAGCGTTCGAGCATCTCTGTCTAGTGTGCGTCGGTGCACGAGGATGGGCTCCTCAAGATGGGACTGTCAGATAGAAGTTTGCATGTCTAGCTGCTCGCGCTTTGTTTGCTCCTTCTTTATCTTGCCGCTCAACAAAGATGGCGAAACACGTTGTCGTTTTGTCGCTGTTGGTTTGATTCGTCAACAACTTGCAGTCTGAACAATAATGTTGCAAATTACAAGAAAAAAATCGGAAAACGGATGAGTGCACAGGCAGGGGCACAGGCACAGTTAGAGAGACAGCAGCCGGCGAAGAAAATGGGTTCAGCATGATGCCGTGGCTGCTGCTGCTGCTGCCAGACGCTCAAAAAGTTTCCAAGCGGTTGGCTGCGCTTTAAGTTCACTTTGCTGCCAGCACAAAAGGCCATAGTAAAAAATCGTTTTTCAGTCTGTTTCTCTGTTGACTCTTTCATTTAGCTTTGCCATTGGCCCTTATGACGGCCAACTTAATTGTTTGCATTCATTGCGCTTTGCCCAAGGACCCGTCAGCTTATTTACGGCCAACCAACAGCAGCAGCATCCACAGCACACACGCACACACACACACAGCCGCATGCATGCATACCCTCAGCAACTGGTGTATGCATTCTGAAAGCAAAATTAAAATTTTTATTTATTTTTTTTGCATCCTTTTTTTTTTTTTTGCTCATTTCATGCTGTTGTTGGCTTAAATGTGGCTTAATTAAAAACAGGTAATGCCAGCACCTGCCTAATTTAAGCCCATTGCTAAACAGTTCTGGTAAATTGAGAATGGCAGAGAAATTATCTTTCAATTATGTATGTTTAACAGGCTTGAACTGGGCTGTGGGATCAAGTCTTGATATATTGATATATGACTCAGACTGAGTAAAGTTTATTGTAGAATGATTATAATTACTTTCTAGAGTGCGTAGAGAGTTATCATAACATATCAGACATATTAAAAAAAACTTGACTTCATTCCATCTCTTCGACTCTCTTTGCAAATGATGCAAGCTTAGAATTCCCAACTGGTTATAGAGCAGCAAAGCCGAATCACTAGTCGATAGGAGTGAACTGAAGAATGATTATAATTACTTTCTAGAGTGCGTAGAGAGTTATCATAACATATCAGACATATTAAAAAAAACTTGACTTCATTCCATCTCTTTGACTCTCTTTGCAATGATGCAAGCTTAGAATTCCCAACTGGTTATAGAGCAGCAAAGCCGAATCACTAGTTGATAGGAGTGAACTGAAATAGTTTACATATCTTTTGTCTCCTAGTCTCGACCAGCTTTCAAGACTGTCTAGAATCTAAGCAGAGTTCCTTGAACTGCAAGCTTTAAAAGCTGACAGGCAGACAAAGGCTGTATCGGATCGCCTGTTAATATTGATCATGAATATATATATACATCTTATTTTTATGGCGCTGGAACTGCCACGCACAATTATAAGGCGCCTGGGAAGAGCTATAAATATATATTTGCTGTTAAGATTTATAGCCCCCGTTAAGTGGCCCACGTAGGAGCAACCTGTACGCTCCACTCCTGCATCCTACATCTGGAATATATATAGGCATCTCTACATATATGTGCTTCAAATTTTATATATTTAGTTGAGTAGCTGCGGCAACCGCGTTGTCAACAAAACGTTAAGCGGGATTAGCGTGCTGCGCGTTCGCGCTCCCTTTTGCAGCTTAGGCAACACGAAGCGACAACAGCAACAACAATTACACGAATGTCAACAACATCAACAAGGTGGCAACAACTACAACAACAACAATACCAACGGCAGCAACTGCGCACATGCTCATACACTTTAGATCTTTAGGTACTTTGCATATGCCTTTAATATGAGCTTAAGACCGTAAAAACGCCAAAAGTCGTAGGCTAAGGCAAAAAAGTCGCACGAGAGCCCAGTTGCTGCGGGCCACGAAAAGCAAAAGCAAAGGCGCAAAACAGACAGAGGAGGGATGCTTGTGGCACGCAGTCAGCTGCTTATGAGCATGTTGTAAGTAGATACAAGTAGCTCTCGTCTTGACAGCTTTGTTTTCGCACATTTTGCTGCCGCAGGCGGCTGCCAGCCAGCAGGCAGGGGGCGTGGCATTGCCACTTGGCATTGTCAGCGGCGCCAAAGTTTTTAATTAAAATAACCGAGCAATAAAACAGCGCAACAAAATATTGCAAAAATAATGATAGATGACGATGAGAGCGGGCGAGCGGGCCGAGAGAGGCAGCCAGCAAATTGCCAATGACAATTTTCGCTCTGTGCGTGTATGAGTAATATATCGCGTATACGCCACATGCAACAGTGTGGCCCAGTGGCAATGTCCTTGTTAATGGCTGCGCTCAAAAAGCGGGGAGCGAAGCAATTAAAATTTTACAGCACTTCAGCTGTAAAACCCCAGTCGAACCGAACGACCTGCCACCCAAACCGCACAAGGCTGGCGTTGCTGCTGTTGCTGGTCAAAATAATGGCCATGAACTTTGGCCCCTGCTGCGAGCAACGGCAGAGCTTTTCTTATTTGCAAAGGTCGCTGAATATTTGCTTAAGTTTTACGCTCGAATTGACAAACGTTTGAGAGAGACTCAAGCAGTGACTCGACAGCAACAGCAGCCACAAAGGCTGAAGCAGCAGGAGTAATAACAAAAGCAGCAGCAGCAGCAGCAGCAACCAGCATGACTGTATCAAAAGCAAAGGCAAACACATCAACAGCAGCAGCAATATGAGCAGTAAAGGCTACAGCAACGGCAGCAACAATGGCCACTGCAGCAGCAACAATCTTGCTGTCCAACGTCGAACCAATTAACGCAGAAGCAAATAAAGCACGAGCAGCAGCAGCCACACAAAAATAAGCCAAATATTCAGCAGCTTCAATGCACGCAAAGGGAACAATGTTCCAATAATTTCTATAGCAGCAGCAGGCGAGCAGTTGAAGTAGTTAGCAAAAGCAACAGCAACAACACAGCCTGGACAAGAGTAACAAAGGCTGTCACTGCAACTGCAACGATAGCAAGAAGACATTAGCAACAATGGCGAGTGGTTCGTGCTGCAATAGCAATAGCAACAAATGAAATTTAAGTATCAGCAATAGCAGTAACAGCAGCAGCTAGAGTTGGAGCAACAGCAGCAGCAATAGTCGGAGTAATAGAAGCAATTCGTATAGAAGCAATCATCAACAATATCTATGGTGTCTAGAAGAGAATCAATATAGTAACAGTAGCAGTAGCAGTAGCAGTAACAGCAACAGCAACAGCAGGCGTTATAGTAGCAGAAACCAAATAATATAACAGCAACGGCAACTGTAAAGTCACTGCAACATCAAAAGCCATAGCAACAAGAGCAGCAATAGTGCTAGTAACAGCAACAGCAACAGTAATGAAAAGTCACAGCAACTTCAACAGCAACATTAACAGCACTAGCAGGAACAATAGCAACAGCAACAGCCAGAGCAATGCGAGGTCACAGCAACATCAACAGTAAGAGCATCAGCCGCAACTACAGCAATACAAACATTAAACACTATCAGCAGCACCAGAAAGAACCACGGAAACAGCTACAATAGCCACATTAACAGTAATAGCAACAGCGATAGCGACAGCAACAGCAACAGCAACAGCAATAGTTACAGGAACAACAGCAGAAGCCACCTCAACAACAGCAGCAGCCTCTCATAGCAACACTAACAGCAATAGCAACCTCAGCAGCAACAGCCATAGCAACAGCAATAAATACAGAAACTGCGCTAACAGCAACAGCAACCTCGACAGCAACACTTACAGCAACAGCAATTGCAATAGCTCTGTCTACAACATCAGATATAACAGCAGCAACAGTCATAGCAACAGCAACAGTCGCAAGAACAACAGCAGCAGTAATGCTTACAGCAACAGCAACACTTACAGCAATCCCCACAGCAACACCCACAACAACACCCACAACAACAACAATAACAGCTCATTAAAATATCATAAATCAAATTGCAAGCTGCATAATGAGCAATTTTTTGTTAGCAAAAGAAAAATTATTAAAAACGCGAACTAAAAGAGAAATTTCACAGCTTGTCGTTGGGTTGGAGAATGCGTAAAAAATGATGCGAAACGACGCGTCCTCTGCTCGTTCCGTGGCCGACTCGACTGGCGAGCTTTACATCAAGATTGATTGATGACATGACGTCAATTTGCTGTAGCGACGCCTCAGCGCTTCAAAAGTATGCAAAAGCGAAATTGTGCATGTGAAGGAAAAAAAGAGGCAGAGGCCAAGTCGTGGGCGTGCCAGTGTCGGTGCCCACCAGTTGTAAGGACAATGAAAAAGGCATTAAAATGCGGTCACTCGTAGGCACCGTAGAGCTAAGAGCTCAGAGCTGGTGTTTTGTGGTTTTCTGTGTGGGCGTCTCTCTATGTCTGTGTGCTGCTGCTGCTCTGCCCAAGGGTCTGTCCCAGTGGCACAGCAGCTGCTGAGAGCTTGAATAACAAATAGCATTTTTGATATGAATAGATGACTAAATTTGTCATAGTTGATTGACCGAAAAATTGTGCAGGGTATGCGAGATGCCGGAGCATGAATTGAAAATTTAAATTGCTTCTTAAATGGATCTGCACATGAATAGCGCTAATTGTCTATGCAAAAATCCTCAAATTCTTCTTGAACAGATTCTTGCGTGATTTTGCAAATTTGCCAAGCAACGGAATGATAGACAATGTTGGACAAATGTGAAAATTGCGGTTGACTTTATGTAAATGAGAGCTAGAGGTGTATAAGAGAGCAGGCCCAGCATTATCCGACCTAAACAAGGAAGCACATGAAGTTTGAGAAAACTGTTCTATATTTCTCAGCGATATTCTATAGTATATACAGTCTGCATAGTATATATAGTATTGTCAAGCAGGGAGGTGTGTGTGTAGTTAGATATTAGATAGAAAAGTACTGTAGGATATTGGGAATAAGAGCCCAACTCAGGGCTCCCGGTATTAGCTAGTCAGGCACTCCCAACTAGAGCCCTGTTAATTGTACTCTTTTGAATTCTATATCTACTTTACTTCTGATCTATTCTGTTGTCTTTCCCTTACATTTCTCTTCTTTTACAATCCCTTTTACATCTCCTTGCCATGCATAACTAGCTCCCATCCTTTACTCCCCCCTTGATCCCTTTCTAGTTTTGATTGTGCTTTTTCACTGACAGCCATTGAAAATTTAATGCAACTTGATTCATTTCATAAACTGACTGAAACACATAGCTAGCTGCATGATTAATGAAAGATGTTATTGTTAGTGTTGCTCTTGCTCCTTTCTTTGTTGTTCTTGTTGTTGCCGAGGGCTGTCATATGAATTATGCATAATTGCTGTCACTGTCAGGCGCCCAAAAGAGCTGCTGGCGGCCAACTGACCGGACGAGCATAACAGCATTTCCGGACATGAATGCGTCTGCCTCCCTCTCTCTGCCTCTCCCTGTCCCTCTGTGTGTGTGCTGTGAATTGCGACACTTTCGACACACACGCAAAAAAAAAAAAAAAGAGAGGAGCCTTATGCAAAATTCATCAAGTTTCATACGCACCACAAAGTCGCGTCAACAATTTGCTGGCACCTCATTTAGCGGGGTGCGTCGCAGCGAGGGTGGCTCGTAGCGCCTCCAATCAGCCAAGAGTAAGCTTAGGCTGCAGCTAGGCTACATGGCTTTTCAGTGTTTGCCATGCGGGGCACGTAGCGCTGGGCGGCAACTGCAAGAGATAAAACCAAGATATAAAATATAGATAGCTATATATATATGTATATATTAGACAGAAAGAAGAAGCTGAAATCGCGGCAATTACGTTCGAGTGATGCGTTTCTAATTTAGAGCTTAATTTGTGTGGATTAAAGGCATTAGAGGCCCAAGCCGAGATGTTTCCACTGAAGATTTGTGGGTCTAGACAGGTAGAACGCCAGCAACAACGACAACGACAACTGGCAACAATTTGCAACACTTTACGAGCGTCGAGTCACGTTACGTATACGCCCCGGCCTACATAAATAAAATGCTCCAAAAAACAGGCCTGGCTCTCGCTCACTCTCTCTCTCTTCCTCTCTCTATCTTTTTCTTTTTTTAGGGTCTTTATGTGTGCTACGGTTTTTTATGCCAGTTCAGTCAGCATTCGCCGTCGCCGTCGCCGTCGCCGTCGCCGTCGCCGTCGCTTTAACATTTCCGCCCAACTTGCATGAGTTTCCGTTTCCGCTTTTGTTGACTTCACGCACTTAAGTTCACCCACAGCTGTTGCCCACAGTAGCAGCAGCAGCAGCAGCAGCATTACAACATTACAGTTTTTGCTGCCATTAATTGCCGTGGCTTTTGGGTATCGCCTTTCCAGCCCAAAATTGTCCCATCAGGCCGCACGCCTGATTGCCTGCCGTAGCAGGTGAATTCCTACGCTCCCTTTGCCGATTTTGGTCATTTGAGTACATTTACTGCGAGCTACAAATTGATTTTCAGGCTAAAGTTGCCCGAAAATCATCTTTGGGGAATTGCAGAAATAAAAAAAAAAAAACAAAAAGATCCCGTCGCAGCGCAAAAATATGTAAAAATTCGTGACATTTCAGAAGCTTTTGATTCAATTAATGTCTTTTTGTTGCTTTGTTTGCTCAGTCTGTTCAGCTGGTGCGCATCATTAATCTTCTTTACGTTTGCTTAGCTATGCTTGATATAATTTGAATATTTTTGTTGAGAATTTTCATATTATTTCATGGAATTAGTCTTAATTAACGGCAATCACAGTAAGAGTGTAATCAAGTTACAAAGCATTGAGATAATCTTAAGCTATGCCTGATATCACTTCAGCATCTTGTTCACCTTCTCTAGGCACTATATCGACCTTTTTCTTACTCTGCCAAACCCATTGACCCTATTCAAATTCCAGCAATGGGCATAAAAAGCATTTTACATTTGGCTTCCTTTTGCCATAGCTGCGATCTGTTAATATAATTAAAATTCACATTAATTTTTAATGAACATTCAGCTGCTGCTCGCCAAAGTTGGCATGCCACATAGACAGAGACACAGACACAGGCACAGACACAGAGTGGCAGAGTGAAGCTGTTTCCATTTAGCCTGGCCTGGGGCTGACTGGACAGCTTCAAAGTGACAATGCAAAGTCAGATGAAAGCCGCAGCGGCGCAAATGGTAGTTAACAGTTATTGCTGATGTCCTTGTTGTTGTTGTTGTTGTTGTTGTTCGCATATATGTCAAAGTGAATATGTGGCTTGGTCAAGAGCAAGCAGTCAGTGCAGTCAGTGCAGCAGCTGCTCGCTTTTTGGGCGCAACAATGCAGCTGTCTGTGTGTGTGCGTGTGTGTGCGTGTGTGTGTGTGTGTGTTTCGCAAAGTGAAGCTTGAAATGACAAAACTGTCAAAGTGTCGACTCAACAGCAATGTTTCGTTTGCCTTTTGGTTCGCTGGCGAGTGCCACCTGCCAGCTGCCTGCTGCCCCTCTCTCTCTCTCCCTCTTTCTCCCTCTTGCTATTGCTCTATTTGTGGGTCAGTTAGCTGGCCAGCTAAATGCCATTTTGAGCGGTATTTGTGCTAAAAGCTTTTGTTAATGGCAACGTCAATATTTTCCAGACTTTAATAAAAAATGCCGAACGATGAGAAAAAAAAGAGGAGCAAAAGGAAATGCTGAAAACGTTGCGGCAAACAAATGCGAATCATTGTGTGCATTTTTGACGAATGAAATTGAATATACAAAGCACATACACACACCCACACACACACAACCATGCATAAATGATATGTGGCCAACAGCAACATAAATTCATTTGCCACAGCAAAGGGAGTGAGAGAGAGAGAGAGACAGAGAGGGAGAGGGAGAGAGGCAGTTGGAACGAACGGCTGCTAACTGAAATACTAACCCTTTTTTATTTGGCAGCGCATATAAATACAGTGAAAGCAGGGCTGCGCTAGTGGGCAGTGCACGACTAGCAGATACCCTGAAGAGCGCACCGAGCTGATGAGCCAAACATTCTAGTCTCATTCGGGGCAAGTAAACGATCAGAGGATCTGAGCAACATCCTCTCAGCTCATCTTGCTGTTCTCTGTCTCTCTCTGCTCGTTATACACATTTTCCCCAAAACCAATATACCCCAAATTCCCATTCAGAATGGGCATTCACTGAAGTCTTTTGCGCCTTGCCATGCTGCGCTGGAAAAAAGCTCTTTATATTCAAATAAAGTAAAACGAATTTATAATTGAAAACTTCGATTTGCGACAGCATTTTGCTGCAAGTCTGACAGTAATGGAACTTGCTATAGAATCTCAAACGAAGCTAAAAGATTTCGATTATAATACTGAATATATGACTGACTTTATGGCTATTAAGTTGAAGTTATATAAATATTAATTCTGTATTAATAAAATTTGAATATATTTATATATAAATATTTAGCTAACTTTCCTTTCTCTCTCTCCTTATCACCACTTTATTCTCACTGTGTAGCTAAACAGCCCAAAAAAGGACAAGAAGCCCAGGAAGCAGCTTCCAACTACGTGGCTGTTTCTAGAGTTAAGTCTGCTCTAGTGCTGCTGCTGCCTTTCGCTCGCATTTACACAATATAAAATTTACACGTGTATGAACGTATGTGTGCGTGTGGACGTGTGTGTGTGTGTGTGTGGGTGTGTGTATAATTCTTTTGGTATTTCGAGCACGTAAAACATCAACGCATAAATACAAAACATGCAACGTGAAAGGCAGAAATCGAAGATGCGCGTCGCAACAGCATTAAAGCTGCCACAGAGAACTAAATTGTTGGCGATGCATGGATTGATTGATTGACGGACTGATCGATTGACTAAGTTACTTTGTTGCAACTGTCTAACCCGCACGCTTGGCCTGGCCTTAAGCTGCATTTCCATTGAATTCAATTTACATCAAAAATTCACAAGTCAAAGGACTTTGCAGGATATCTTGTTTCGCCTTCAAATAAACCAATTAAAATGTATAAAAATAAATCAAATCTGAAGCTCATCAGAGGATAAGGAAATTTATATGCAAATTCAAAATGCATTTTCTAGGAATTACAATAGAAATTATTTTCATTTAATTTGATATCAAAATCTGGAATTATAAAGTAAAATCTTTGTATGCAAACAAAACAGCTTGCAGACGAGCGTACCTGACTGCCTAATACTCGTTCGTGAGTCAAGAACAAGATACTAAACAAAGCTTGGGTCATATACATGATATGTTAACCTATATAGGACATGGATCATTCCTTAAACTCTGGCAAGTTTTACAACTTTTTCGAGAGCTTGTCTCCAATATACTCCTCTCCTTACCTTGAGGGGACATAAATTTAATACCTTATGCAAAGATATATGAATAATGAATGAGTGAATATTAATATTGTAAAGCTGATTTTGAGCTACTTTAAAGAGTGCTTTTAAAACAACTCACGCATATTTTAAAGCACTCCAACCTATATATACCCATTACAAATGTGAGTTTAGGGTATATTAGCTTTGGGGAAATGGAGCCAAAGTATGCAGAATAAAGTAACTCCATAAACCATTCTAAATCAGAAAGTATGGCAGAGTATATCTAGCTCAGACTCACTGTTAGCCTGGCCGTCCTCCTGCTGAGATATCTAAGCTCTCCTAGTATATTCTAGACAAGCGATATTTGCAGTCGCTCAAAGCAAGTGGCAGAGCAAAGTCTCGAGTAGGACAAGTACAGAACAGGGTATCTCCAAGTCAACCACTAGCGACTCTTCCCTTTTGGTGGGCCCGGCGAACATGCCTGCTGTCACCTTTTCGCATATGTGAAAATTCAATTTGTTATAATTTGAAAATTTCGTTTTATGTTATGGAAATGCGCACGATAAGCCGCAGACGAATGCCGGCGCACAAAAAAATAAAGAACAACAGAAACGGAAGCAAAGGGCGGAGGGTGTGGGAGCGAAAGGCGCGAAAGAAAAGCAATTTGTGGCAGCTTAAATGTCAATACGAGTTGCTGCTCCTCTGGCAGGCAGGAAGACTATTGCTGCTGCTGTTGTTGTTATGAGAGTTTGGTTTTAGTGTTATAGTTGGCATATGGTGGGCGCAAGGTGACGACGTCTATAAATAGCCAAACACGTCTTGGCCATTTTTAGATGTTGGCTACAAGCGTTTCGTAAAGCCGTTCCGTGTGACAAACACAAACACACACACAGAGAGAGAGAGAGAGAGAGGCATAAAAATAAAGTTCTGTTTTGTGCAGCTAAAAACAAATTGCAAACAATAAACAGAGCTGCCAACCTATGCCGAAATACACATGTATGCCATAAATATATACACACACGCTCACACTCACACCCACACACACGCACTGCTGCCGTAGGACATTTGCCTGTGCCTCAGTCAGGTGGAACCACAACAACGTTGGATAAATTGAAGCTGCCGCCTACACACACACACTCAGAATTTGTCAATGAAAATGTCCTGAGCGTTGCTTGTCGAGTCGAGTTCCTGTGGGCTGTCCGTTTGCTTTTAGATTGTCATGCCCATTAGGGCCAAAGGCAGGAGAGGGCATATCTATGTGGGAGAAGGCAACGTGAAGTATAAGCTTCTGTTTGTCTCTCCATTGCCCTATTGCACACTCTATCTCAGACAGGGTATCTGCTAGTCGTTCACTTTCTGCCCCCACTCTCTGCTATTGTTTTTTTGCGGCTACGACTGTCCATGTCTTTGTTTGCCTCCCTTAATAGCTGTTGCTGCTGATATTTGGTCATTGATCCAATCAACTGAACGAATTCTTGAGTTCTACAGCATTTCAATTTCAATTGTTATCTTTGTGTCTATCTCTATCTCCCTCTCTCTCTCTGTCTCTGTTTTATGGAAATTTCATTTCCTTTTGTGGCACAGTCTGTCAAATATGCGTCAAGCGCTCACCTCATCACAATTGATTATCATAACTGTCCGCAGCGTCTCGTAGCAGTTGCTCGAGTGCAACCTGGCGTATGATTAATACGTGCAAATCACATTAAATCCTTTCAGTCGACAGCTAAGCCAATTCCTGAGCTAAATAACTAAATATATACACGACTCTCTCCCTCTCTCTCTCTCTCTCTCTCTCTCTCTCTCTCTCTCAATGTTTATATATCAGCAAAAGCTTTAATGGCGCGTCGAGCTGGATTTGTCTGCTGAGTTATGTTTCTACACGGCTTGGCAGGGTAAATTAAGTCGATGAGACAGTTGGAGACATTTGAGAGAGTTCAGTGAAGGCAGCGATGTTTGACTCTCTGATAACCCTGAACTTATCGAGGTCATAAATTTGAGGCAGTTTTAGATCGAACTCGTAGGCAGGTCCAGCGTCAATCTGGAATATTCTTAACTAGATCGCTTCCTTTTCGATATTCAATTTAAGTTCCCTTTTAATATTTACTATTATTATGCATATAAAATAAACCTTTTAAATACATAATTTATATTCATTTCCAAGCATTTTTAGGGCATCAAAGTCGCGTCCTATCAAAAGGATAACAGCTTTTTCTTGTTATTATTATTATGTGCTTTTATTATGTATTTTTATTATGTCTAACAACACAGATAACAACAACAGTAACAACGAGAGGAACAACAACATGAATGACCAGCTCAATAACTCAATCAGTTGCCGACACAGACAACACGGATTGATGCATTCGGTGGGCGGAGCGTTGGCCAGAGCGAAAATATATACAATAAAATGTTATTTCCAAACAAAATACACCTAAACACACAGAGAGAGAGAGAGAGAGTGGAGAGAGAGAGAGAGACAGAGCGATAGCCACGTATTTGTTACAAAATCGATGAATCAAAGTAAATTACCAGAAATAAATGAGATAAAATATGTGTATGCAACGAGCTGTGTATACCTGAGCGAGCCACAACAGCTTATGGCCGACTATATATTAGCCAAGGCGTGGGCCGGGCTAGGTTGAGCTAGCTGGCGAGTGTGAGCAGCTAAGCTTTGATTTAGCCAGGTTAAGCGACGCCAACTACTTATATGTTGACCTGAAAAAAAAAAAAAAAAAATAGCAGCGAAGCGCTAGTTGATGCCATCATGAACGCTGCTTGGCAGCCACTAAAAATGCCACACCGCACACCCAGACACGTATCAAACACGCACACACACACACACACACACTCTTTGCTTCGGCAGGAAATTGAAAAAGTTTGTATATGCCAGACATCCGTTTCAGCTGCGCTTCGCGTTGAGTGCGCCAACTAATTTAATAAAGCAGCGCGACATGGCCACTTTTTACAGCACACACACACACAGGCGCACACACTCACACACTCACACACACACACACACGGCATATCACACTTCATATAACACACATGTGCGAGGCAGCGCCCAAAATATTGCTGCCCGGCCTCTTTGTTTAGCCATTTTCCAGAAAAAAAAACTTTTTTTGTCTAAGTAATCATATAAATATTTCTTTGTAAATGTGTTAGCCAACTTGTGTGTGTGTGTGTGCGTGTGTGTGTGAGCCAGCAGCAAAATACAAATAAAAATAAATAAAAGAAACTTTAGGCGCGTTGCGTGTTTATTAAAAACTTGGACGTTTCTATTTACTGCGCTGGGTCAGCGCGTCGTAGACGCAATATTTGGCCTTTGTTTGACCAAACGGCCAAAAAGTAACTGTAAAATTCATATGTCTGCGACGCCATTTTAGATACACACACACACACACACACAATATTTCTGCCGTAGGCGCAAGCGAGCTGAACTGAAAACTGAAAGTGTAGAGAACTCAATTGATTTCTCATAAATCAAAACTAAATTTGATAAAGCTAACAAAATGGGAATCATAGTTATTTACTAGGGAATCCTAGTTATTTACTAGCATACACACATAATGAAGTTGATTGATATATATAGATATTTCATATATATATGATAACATTGTGACACACATTGCAGCCTGAGGCGAGCTGCAGTTGAGTCAGATCAACAGCAGAGGCAAAGCAGTTGAGCCAGAGCAGAGCCAAGGGCAGAGCCACCAACAGCACTAACACAGCTATACAATGAGAAGCAGCAGCAGCAGCAGCGAGCCTTCCCATTCGCCGCCCACTGATCGAGTGTAAATACTAACGCAGGCAAAGGCTCAACAGTTGAGCAGGAATTGAGTGGGCAGCGCGGCACCCTATAAAAGAGCGAGCCCGCGCAGCGCTTCTTCAGTTGGTCTCCTGATCTTGTGGTGTGCAGTGGTGCAGTGTGGTGGTTCTCCTCCTCTTCTTCTGGTGATGTGTGGTAAGTATTTATAGTTACAGCTAATCACTTTAAGGAATTGTTTATAATAAGTGTTCTCTGTACCTACATATATCATAATAATGATGACATGAGCGTAGAGTTAGGCTGCAAACTGTCTCGCGCTCTCCGAGGAATATGGAATTTGGAGAAGCCATCGCTAAAGGAAACTATGAGCAGCGGAACCTTTCACTCGATCGCACTGTCTCTTGGGACTGGCCAATTGGCATAGCAACTATGAGAGAGCGAGAGCACAGGGAATTTATCAGCACGCACATATACATATGGCAAAGCAGAGTGAAAGCTGGTGGGCGCAACGAGCCTCTCGCAATGCATACTTATTCGTATATACGCTTCAAAGGGCTAAAAACTGAATTTAGAGCACTATCTATACTTGCTCACTGTGAAATTTATTTAAGACGGCATAAAATCGAATCAAAGTCTAAGAAGTAAACAGCGAAAACATTTTGCTGGCTACAAAATGAGCTTAACAAGTAAGAAAACTCTAGTCGAGACCGCTCGACTAGGGTATACCCTGAACCCTGCGAAGAACCGCAATTCCAAACAATCTCCGTTTCTTTAATATACATAAGTTTATATATATGTTCATTACAAACAACACATACACACACACATACACAGGCGCAAGCACTCACAAGCGCAAATCGTTGCGTCAGCTGTTCTTTGGCTGCTGTTTGCATGGCAATGCTATGGGAAATTAAATGTTTAATAACTTTTTTTCTAGAGTAACGATTTTGATCAAACTTGTTGGGCGTGATCACGTCATCCATATATATGTATGTGCCAAAGCACAAGTCTCTAGTATTTGATATGCGGGAGTTACAAATTGGAGGCGAAGGGGGCGTGGCACCCAAAATTTAACAAAAACCGAAATTGCGTAAGACCCAAATAACACTAAATGCAAAATTTGAAGACTCTAGCTATAAAGATGAATTAGATAGAATTTTATAGCTTAATTTAGATTTTCGTTTTTAATCGATAACAATAAAACGATAACAGTTATCGAATTTCTGAAACAAACTCGATATGCGCGCCCTATACAGGGACCTACAAAAAAAATTTGAAGTCTCTAGCTATTGTAAGTTCTGAGATCGACGCGTTCATACATACGGACAGACGGACAGACGGACAGACGGACAGACGGACAGACGGACAGACAGACAGACAGACGGACAGGGCTAAATCGACTCGGCTTGTCTCCCTGATCAAGAATATATATACTTTATGGGGTCTGCCACGCCTCCTTCTGCCTGTTACATACATACGCCTTCCAACAAAAACATTATACCCTGATTACCCATTTTCAATGGGTTCAGGGTATAAAAAGGCTGAAAAGTACTGCAACATTTTCGTTTTGTTCTCTCGCAATTCGCGAATGGCTTCTGCAACCGCCTCGACCTATCGATGTTAACAATTTAATCCCACGTAAAGCTTTTTTAATGCCTTATATTGTTCAGAGTGCCATTACGGCCACGCCCACTTGTAGCAGAGGTGCGCTCATATTGGATTCTGTGCCACAGTTGGGTGCAAGCCACTTATGCACACATCATTATTGTCAGCGACGAGGTCGGGACGTGGATGGATAGCGGCTCCTTTGGCTGTTTAATTTATCGCACAGCCGGCAAATATGTTTACTTTTGTGCTCAGCCTCCCCCGTCCCCTTCTGGGCCACTCTCTCACTCCCTCGCTCCCACCCACTCACTCTGAAGTAGTTGTCCCTGCTGTTATTGCGATAATAAACCCATTAAATTGCTGTGTGCCCCAACTCCGCCACCACCACCGCCTTCAGACCAGAGCGAAACGGGCGAAACTGTCAGCGGCCACGTCTGCTTACGTGGTCTGTTGGCTCGCCTTGACGGCTATTGTGGTTTGCATACGCAATAGCAGCGTGGACGACAACACGCTGACACGCGTTGACTAGAAGATACCCTGTCTTTCGCAAAGGTCCAGTCTGCTTGCGAACTAAGAGTCAATGGAACTTTCCTTAAGTCTAATCGTATATTCTGGACTTCTTTCTTCTTCTAGCTAATCTAGCTCCTCTCTTCACCCACTCTGGGCCTTTACGTGGTATCTACAGGCCAACAAACTACAGCAACTCAAACACAAGCCCTCTTTGAGGCAACTCAGCCGCGTAACCATCAGCGCTGCTAAAAGGTTTTCCACTTTTATGCCAGCTGTTCGCTTGTTGTTTACTTGCCACGCCCCTCTTTTATATTACCTGCCAGGGCCCAGTGCGCTGACTAAGTGGGTCAGCTGTGCGTTGAACTGATTAGCGCCCCGACAGTCTACCTTGGCCGGCCAAAGGTAGACGCCTAGCTTTAACTGCCAGCGCCTTTTCTCCCCCAAAAAATGAAGTATGGCCCGAAAAAGCGGTTTTCGCTTAAAGCCATATGTTTCCGGGTCCAAAGAAAATCGATAGCGTCGTAAGGCTGCCCAATGCGGCGTATACTTAATGTTCACATATTTTCATATATTACGCCGTATTTCCGGCCGCATTTTTTCCTTCTCGTAATTTATGCCACGCCCCTGCCATAACGAGCCCAATAATAGAGGAAATTATTAGCACAAATATTCGTATCAGAGTCGCATTTGGCATTTGTTTGTTGTTTCTGATTTCTGAGCTGCCGACGCACCGCAGAGCGGAGCTCGCTTTTATTGTGCCTGATGCTGACTGTTTTTTGTTTGTTATGCCGAGTGTGTGTGTCTGTATCCTTGGGCAGCAAAGTTTTATGTCCTTTAGCGTCAAGGTTTTCATAAATTTTAAATGAAAATGTTTACGTTTATATTCATATTTATGGCAACGCCCGTAGGCTCATTAGTAAGCCAAACTTGATGTCTTTATCTGCAGCAGCAGCAGTCGGAGCCTAGCCGACAAGACCATACCCTATTCCCCAGCTGCTGCCATATAAGCCAAGCTGAGTCAAGCCAATAAATCATACTTTGCTCCCAACTAATATACCCTCTTTGTGTGCCCAGTGTACATTAATGTTTGCAAATTTTATGTTTGTTTTCAACTGTCATTTTCAATAGCTGCCGTTTTTTATACAATTTTCTGTATTTCTATTTTGATTTCTCTTGTCGCTGTTGCTGTTGCTGTAGTTGCTGTTGTCGCACAGATTTTTTGCGCATTTTTGCATGTCAAGTTGGCAACTTCATTTGGCGTTTATTGACAGCGACAAGAGCCAAACAATGGAGAACCAAACGCTAACGACAACAACAACAACAACAAGCAACAACACTAACGACAACAACAGACAACAGGCAGCAGCAACAACAACAAAAAGCTGTAACTTTTTATTAAGTTATTAACTTATCTAATTCGATTATGGGCGCTGTGCCTGAGGAAGCGTCAGGCAGACACCCACCTCACCCCGGCGCGACCCGACCCGACCTGGCCTGGCTTGGCCAGCAGAGGGCCAGGCCATAGAGCTGGCGTTTACATAGCGAGCAATTCAATTAGAGTTGTGCCGCAACAACAACAGGCAGCACCAGCAGCGACGATGCTCACAAAATGGCCGCCCAGACAGATAAAGACAGACAGGGAAATAGACAGGCAGACGGGCGCGCACAGTCTATCAAAAACGTTGGAGGCAACAACAGCGCGACAGGACATTAGCTGAATCTTAGGCAAATAAGAATGGTTGGCAAAGAAAGTGAACAGCTAATAGTTACCCTGTAGAGAGGAAAAAGGAACTAAATGAAAACTGTCTGCCTTAAGACTTAGTTTTGACTTCATCAAGAAGATGAAGACCTATTTCAACCATAAATATAAATCTTATACAAACTATAATACCTCTTTTATCCCACTACAGGGTATAGCCAGAGCTTAGGCAACGCTCTGACCCTCCTCTCTCCCAGAGCATATGCATATAGAAACGATCTATCAATTTTCAATATGTTTTGCTGGCCTATATGTTTGCTCTGAATCTCCTCATATATATCTGATATATGCTCTCCAATTTCCGCCAAACATCATTCATCTTTCGGCATCTTTTAACAATTGCCCACATTTCCGCTTCAATTTCCATTTTCATTGCCTTTTTTGCTTCTTTTTTCGGCCTTTTTCTTTTGTCTTTTACTGCTTTGTCAGAGCTAAATTCTTTTTATGCTATCAGAAAGAAAAAAACTAAAACTTGGCCTAAAAAACTTGTCTGCCTTGAGTCGGCTGCATGCAAAGTTCTTGGCCTATATAAAGTATGCGCATTGTTATCGCAACAGTTGTGCGTGACTGGCCGCAGAACGCATACACAATGAGCAGCGAAGTAGCCATAGAAATACTTCCTACTTACATAAATAATAGCCGATAAGGTGGAGTTGAACAAAATTATGTTAACATATTGAAAGCTTCTGCGACTTTAATAAAAAACATTTGTGCAAGAGCAGGTATCTTTTAGTCAGGCACTCCCCATGAGAGCAGTCCTACTTTATTTGGCTATATAAACTACTAAATCTCGCCAAAACTCTGCCAAACTTACTCTAATACTCAATCAATTTCGTTTCTTTTCTTCTCTTCACTGGATATCCCCCAGTCGAGCATATCCAGCAGCACTTCAAAGTGCTTTTTGCATATTTGATGTAATTTTTATTTGTTCAGGCATTGTTTGATAATTGATTTGCAAAATGAAAGCAAAATGCAAAGAACAACGAAATGTTATGATAGCAAAATGAGATGTTGACCAGCAGCCGACGCTCCCCCTAAACAGTGCGCCTGCCTGCCTGCCTGCCTGCCTGCCTGCCTGCCTGCCTGCCTGCTGAGTTTTCCAATCAAAGTTGTCGTTGTTGTTTGTCGACGTCGTCGTTATTGAAAGGAGCTTAATGCCCAAATAAGCTGTCCATTATTCAGCAGCATGTACGAGTGCTCTGTTGTGGGAGTACACACACACACACACACCTACACTCCCACACACACACACACACACACACACACACACACACAAACATGAAAACTTTCTTCATTGTGCCATGAAAAGCTGACATTCAAATGCGCACGAAATGCAGGAGGCGTAGGTGCCAGCAGAGCGGGGGCGGGGTTGTTTAGGGCATGTACTGCTGCCTCATGCATTATGCGCATTGTTTGTCAACAGACAAAAGCAACATTTTATGTGCTGCTCACTGCCTAAAAAATGTTTTCGTTATCTTTTTGAAAAAAAAAAAAAAAACGAAGCAGAGTCCTGTTCGGTCAGGGCAAAGCGAATAAATCACGTACGGGGGCTGGGCAGAGAGGTACTGCGACAATAGTGGGCGTGGCAGTGCGTGTAGCTGCATAAGCGTGATCGATATACCCCCAGCTCCAGCTCCAGCTCACTGCTAATTTTCATGCAATAACAACAGCAATTACCAGTCGTGCTGAAAGCAGCTAGCTCAAGGCTGGAGACTGAAGTTTTTGGCATCTGCAACAGCAGCAGCCAAATCAATTTTCGACAGCACTGAGAGAAATAAAAGCAATGACAAAAGGAAGTTTGATAAGTGTGCCTTCCATCAATAGTACATTTGCTTTCACAGACAATCCCAGCTCTGACTGCTGTTAGAGAGTTTGAAGCACCTTCGCTTCACAGCTCGTTTTTTCGCTCAGTGTACTCAACTGGCAAGAGCAAGAAATTGAAGCACAGCTGCCAACAATGAAATCAAGAATTTCAGCTTTGCCCAACAAAAAAAACTTCAAGTAAACAAGACAGGTAACAGCACACAGACAGGCAGACAAGCAGACAGACAGTCAGACTGAGACAGGCAGCTGCAGGAGGAGTTAGAGCCAAGCATTTGATGTTGGCTAATATAATTAAGCGATTTGCATTGGTCCGTAATATGCTTAAGGATTTTTTAATTATTTTTTGTTTGTTTATTTTCGAGTTGGTTGCCTTGAGTGTAAGGAAAACATGCGCTGCGCATGCCGGCATGTGAGTGTGTGAGCTTCAAGTGAAGTGTGTGTCTGCTCGAGTGTCTACAGAGCGGCCCTCATGCAAAATGCAGGCAAAAGACTGAATAAGTTAGAAACAAAGGCAGCAAGGAGCAGCCAAAAGGCAACTGCCGACGGCTGTTGCTGCCAAAATTTAAACTTATCATTGAGATTGTCCCTTAAAGGACTCAACTTTAGCTGCCTGACTTGGCGGACTTGGCGGACTGCCTGACTGGCAATGACAGGGACAAGCAGCGTCAAGAGTTAACTAAACGCTTGACAGTTGCAACAAGCGTGCCGCCCTGGCCGACCATGCCTCTAAGCCCTGAGAGAAACCTTGGCCCAAACCTCAGGCAAAATAAGTAATAGCTGCGTAGATAGCCGTCAAAGAAAGGCAACGACTGCGCGATACTCTGTAGAGGATTGACGAGACTTGAGGTATATATAATGGAAATATTTTATAGCTATAATAACTCTAAATCTGTTCAGGCAGGATGCTCAAACTGTAGCTTTACTAACTGCCGAAGCTCTGCATATTCCTTAGTAAACGCACCACCAATACCCCCCCTTTGAGCTATCAAACAGTGTATCAAGACAGGCAACAGTCGCGTCGTGACGCTTCCGTCTCCGTTGCCTGCTTAAAAGTTTTGCGTCGCTGTCGCTGACAGCCGCTGCGCAACTAGAAGCTGCCTTGTCGTCCGTCGTCCGTCTTTCGCCTTTGCCTTTGCCTTTGCCTTTGACTGTCTTCTATTCAGGCGTGCCCCCATCGGCCCCATCGCCTCCAGCTGCTCCATCGTCTTTGTGGCCTTATATCCGTTGCCGCAGCACTTCCTGTTTACAATTTAAACTAATAAGCAGCCCAATGGCAGCCCGCTGACAACAACGCTCGCATCGTTTTCAATTTTCACTTAAGCGCATATTCAATAAATCAGACGACCTTAGCAGGAGATAATATATATAAGGATATATGTATATATATTCAAAAATAATGTGTCTATATACTGTATGCAAATATTGGCTGGCTTTGGTAAACAGCAACAGTCTAAGGCAACGGGCAACGAGGCAAGGCAGACTCATGAATATTATTTACCCACAAACGTCGCACGAAAGTTCGAACTGTTTGCTCAACAAAAACTGTGAGCATTGCACAGCAGACATTATCTGATTAAAGAGCAGGTAGGAAAGGTAAACACTATTATTACTAAGTAGGCCATATAGTTAGGGTAACTGCTTACCAAACTTGTAATAAGCCACGTGTTCCTTGCCTCGATTGCGCTCAAGTCTCATTAAGGCTTTGCGCTCAAGTCTCATTAGGGCTTTGGCAGTGATATCGCATAATAAAGGATCTAAATTATGAATCCTTAGTTATGTGCGATTACTGAGATATAAGCAGAGAGATAGGCGAACCAAGCCTAGCTTGAATCTAACTTTCCTTAAACTTCAGCCTTGCTTTGCCGCACTCTGCGCACTTGTGGCCAAACTCAATTGAGTTTAGCGAAATTTTGATGAAGCGAACTTGAAAAGGATGCGCACAAGTATTTGCAGATACTCAAAATTGCGAAGAGACACACAAGAAAGGAGACGAAGCTGAAAAGCGCAATCAAAATGTCAGTTTAACAATAAATTAGAGCCAAAAAAGCCCTGGAAGTTGTCAACTAACGCCAGAGCCCTAAAAGTATGCAATAATATTTTTTGCCTCCTCTGAAATGTTTGAGAGGCTGGCACAGCATTATTTTTAATAATTATTATGTACGGCTGGGGGTGGAGCGCGGGAGCTGAGAGCAGAGAGCAGAGCAAACAACTGTCTGACTGACAGCACAGCTGAGCAGAGTATGGGTGAGTGTGTGTATAGCCTGCCACCTTATGCTACCGCCAGCACATACTGTTTGCTTTATCTCATTTAACACTTGAAGAACTTTTTACACACTCTCTCGCACACACACGCACACACACTCGTGAAGCTTTTGTTGCTTTGAGTGGGTGTGCGTTAAGTGATACACCTACCAAGCCCACCTGCCCATCCCTCTGTCTGTCTGTCTGTCTGGCTGGCCAAGCGTCGCATTTGCACATTAACTGTGTGAAAAATTATGATTGAGCTATAAAACAGTCAGCTGCGCTTGGCTGAAACGCACCTGAGATGTGTGGCCGCAGAGGAATGTGAGAAAATGAGCTTGAACGGCTGCCAGATGACCTGCAGCTAATAATTTGAGTTTCTGTTAGTTATCAGCCCACGCATATGCCCACCTTCGCTGTGCAGAGGGCACAGAGCAAGGCTACAAAGTTTAGCTAAGGGCAACTCGCAGATACACATATAGACATATGGCTGTGGGTGGGCAAAGTTTTTGGCAAGCGCAGCGTGCAGGATGTGCCTGTAGGGCGGCTTTAAGTAACTTAGAAGGCAAACACACACATGTCACACACACACACACACACACACACACACACACACACACACAGTCCCACGCACAACAAAAGGGAAATTTGCACTTTGTCTTTGCTTCCGCTGACGCAGAACTTTAACAGCAGCTGCTGCTGCTGCTGTTGGTGCCGGCGGCAACTAATGAGCCTCGATCTGAGTCCCAAGTGCATGCGACTTAACCCGCAAATGTTAACCAGAGCGTGCCAGACGCGCTGACATCCCCAAGAGGGACACAATTAGGCAAGCTGCTTAGAGCAGAGGGCAGAGGGCAGGCGGCAGAGAGACAGTGGGGGCGGGCATACAGTGTAGTTAGCAAGTGAAGTGTATGCCTTCTCGTATCGTATCAATATTTAATGAGCTCTGGGCAGCTGTAGTAGCTGGCGGTTCATATCAATTGACTTGCAGGCCATTAATAATATATGTCGTCCTATAAATCAATCACGCGACAAGCCGATAAATATCACACGGCGAGAAACAATATGCACTCGAAGAAAAAAGAGTATACTCTTCTACAGTGTACATATAGAGTATAGAGTTTTGATACTAAGAAATACCCAAGGTATAAACTGAACACATTACAAAGCGAAGTTCGGGGTATCTGCTAGTCGAACACTCCCGACTAGAGCACTCTTGCTTCTTCTCTAACCTAAAAGGACATCTGCTAATGTATATTATGTTTATCTTAACAGAAATAAGACAGTCCACGCGAGTTCTCCGATAGTTTTCTCTTTGTTTCAATACTTCATACATAATTGATATTATAATATGGGGGATATTTTCTCCAAGTGTAATCATTTACTTTATCTATATCCAGCACATGCGGCAGTTCATAAATACGTTAAAGACAATAAGCGCTGCGCAATTTGTGCGATGCTTTGGGAGCATTTACGGGCTTTTATGCTGGCTAAAGTTAAAGCTTCCGGCTATTTATAGATACAAGCCGTGCCGTGCACACCTTGAAGCCAAACGCACTGCCACTGCCACTGCCACTTCCACTTGCCTGGCCACCCTCCCCCACACACAGATCAACTGCCCTCACCCCTTAACTGTTGTAACTTCGAGCTATTTATAGACAATGAGCTGCGAGTAAGCTGAGCCGAGAGCTTCCGCGAGACATTCGTATTCGTTTGTGCTCTAAAAATAGACTCAGCAGTACCAGCTGCAAGTTGCATACAACATGTTGCATGTTGCATGCGCAAGTCAGCTGCAGCTGAGGAGCGAGAAAATCTTTTGCTGATTTGGCAAATAAATTTTGCACAATTTATTTTCTATTATTACGAAACCCAAAGGATTATTCAATGTATAAGAAGGAAGAATGTGGCATGGGGTGTTATAGACTATAAGATACTTGCTATCGAAGATGCAGCTTACAGATATATGAGTTGAGTTGGCAACACAAATATATTTTCTATGTTGCAAGTCTGTACCTATTGCAGCTAGGAGACCACGACGTACAGTCAGCTGCATAAAACCTATAAAACCTCCTTCTAAAAATTCTATTTCTCTTTGGTAAAATATTTTGCATTTTCAACAAGTTGCAGCTTTTACGCCCAAATGAATCAAATTCAACTACAAATTCTTCCGAATGAGGTTAAAAATATTTTTTATTTTTCTGCCTCTGCCTCTGCCTCTGCCTCTGCCGACATAGTTTCATTTGTAGCAACTAGAAATGCCTCCTCAAAAATGCAGCAGCTCAAATAACTTGCATAATATTTCCCTATCATTATACAATTCGAGCTTAAGCACGTTCATAAATAATGAAAATATTTTATTTCCATGCAAATGGCTTTGCCTTTGCCTCTGCCTTCGCCTCCACTCAGTCCGCTCACTTGAGACGGCATTTGTGTATGGCATTCATTTCGGCTTATTGTTTTCTGTAAGAACTTTGTCTGCTCAGTCAAGCTAAGCAAAAGGGGATACTTTTGCACTTTCTCTCGTACTTTCTCCCTCACTTGACACTTTCTCCGCTCTGTGGCCGTAAGCCTTGCAGCTGTCAACCTACTTAGATATGGTCGAAAGAATATGCTTTGCTTCAACTCGGCTAAGATTGTTGAATTTTAATTGCTCAGCGCCCTTTATGTCATATTCCTTTGCCCCGCGCAGTCAGCATTGGCTGCTCGATACTCGTTCGAGGTTTCAGAGTAACTATATTGATTACTTTAGCAGTATTTTCTGATTTGCCATGCCCCATACTTTATGGGTCAATGTTGGCTCAAGATTCATCTGCGAAGCTCAGTTAGGCATTCTCCAACCAAAGCCAATATACTCTTTACTGTTCAGGAACGTGCATTAAGAAAAAAGCAACATGAATGGAATGCCTTTAGCATTTCAATTGTTTGACCTGCCCAAACGCCAGCGAGTCCCAACATAACCCATTTCGTCGCCTGTTTTTTGCGCACAATTACACAACAACAAGTACAACAGCAATAAAATATGTATAAAAAAGCAACGGTAATTATAGCTTGACTGGAGCATGCCCTGTAGTTAGTCTGACAGGTAGCTTGAATATTGAAGGAGCAAATATCGTGCAAAATCTATTGTATTTCCCTCATCCATTACCATCTTCACCTTCTCAAGCTTCTCAGATAAGTTCTGTAAGCCTCATCATGAGTCTTCTGCCTTTACTCCATCATAGCCCATTCCACGCTCGTCACCTTTACAGGGTATTAAAAAGAAATGAAACGCAAACGTTTGCCGTTTTGCCGTAATCAGAAAGACGTAAAAATTTTCTATACAAGCAGGTAACGAAAATATTTGAAATTGCTTCTTGCTTCTGCCATAACCTTTCACTTTCGGTTCCACTTGCCACTCTACCCTGCCCCGCCCTGCCCTGCCCTGCCCCCATGCACCGAGTCTTGCCCCCGCCTCCGTCTCCATCTTGTTTTTACCTTTTGCTTTGGCATTCCGTCTCTGCTCTCTAATGGCATAAATTTTGGTAAAGCGTCGCATCGCGTCGCGTCGCTTCGCTTGTATTTTTAGGTTATTTCGCCCTTAGCTCTTAACGACAAAGTAGACGACAGCGCATCGCTCTTGAATTATTTTCTACTTCTACGCTTTCTCCTAATACACTTATATACAAAGGAATGTTGGGACTGTGTCACGGTATGATTAAAGCAAGAGATTTATACATAGATGATATATATATGCGCGAAATCTTAAGCTATCTTTATATAGACAAGAGTTAAAGCTGGCGAGATGAAGTTAGGTAAGAATAGGATAAACAAGGCGTATACTTGATATTATGAGGAATAAGAGCAGAAATATAGGACAAGTAATGTCCTTTAGTACTTTTTACATTCGCACCTACTCAGTTCAGTATCGCTCTTCATATCATATTCCCTTGCCGCTAGAGTATTTAGCATTCAGCATATTTGCAATACTTTTTTATTGTCGCTTTTTTGCTTGTGGCACGCGGCACGTTACTTGATAAGGTTAATTGCCCATTTCATTTGGTTCAGGGTAAATTTTTGCTTGTTAAATTCACGATTGCGTTAGCCTTTTTTGCGCTTCTGGGCTGGATGTGAATATATCGAAGTTCTGATTCGATCTACCGCATCAATAGCACATTACTAGCATATTCTGAGCAGCGCACAGCAGGCGACAAGGACATGGACATGTGACACAGGTCAGCGCAGCGGGCTATACAAAAGGAATATATACATATATGCTTAGCAACAATAACGGAAAAAGTGGTATGAAATGCTTGTTGTCCGGGCAGGCACTGAGCTTCGGGATAATATCCTTGACAATGCATATTCAATTTCATCTCATTATAGGAGAGCGAGAGCTTATGCCTCGACATCACATTACCATATATGCGCCTTAGCTCTAAAATAGTTAAGGAGCTAAGCGCAGACCTTTTGTGTTGGCATTGGCATGCGCAAGCTATTCGTGCTCCGGCCATAATTGAGCTTTGTTAATCATCGGAGTAGATTATTTGTTGCTTTTCACTAGTATTTCGGCAGGCATTGACGAAATATTTTGGATTATAGCCAGCTACTGCTGTGGGCATGGCAATGGGTGCTCCAAATGGCTAGTTAATATAGCTTTTGTGGCTACTTAACGGCCTGCTTTGCTAATGCTTCAATTATCGCTCTTCTATGCAATTCTCATTAACTTATATACAGACGAACAGACTTTCTGGCTAATTAAAGATTATCTCTAAGATTTATTTTCATATTTTATGTTTAATTGAAGTATATATCTCGTCTTTTAATTCATTTTCTAATTTTTTCTAAATTTTTATTGCCTAATTTAAGCTTCAGCAACTCCCTAATTAACTTTTGACACCTTCTATAATCTTTTATTTTGTTCACTTCATGTCCTTTTTTTACGTTTCCTGCTCTCTCGCCGAGTCCTTTCGTTGCTCAACACAAAACTCACAACAATTTGGCAACTAACACCTAAGGGCAAAAGTTTTAACAGTAAAACTATTTCGACTTATATTCATTGTTGTTGAAGCGCCATATCTAACACACACACACATACACACACACACACACATACATACATACATATGTATGTATGTATATGTGTGAATGTGTGTTTTTGTCGTTCCTGCAGCTGACCGCAAAAGCCACAACAAACAAACGCAATAAAAATAAATATAAAAATAATTATGACTAAAAAAGTTGGCAGCAACAACAACAAGAACAACAACAAAGAAACAAAATATTGTTTTTTTTCAGCTTCTTCCTTTTTTCTGTTTATGATCTTAGCTCAAATTAGAAATACAACTTGCGACAGCAGACGACAAATGTCACAGAGGACAAAAGGCGGCATTTGAAAGTGGTTTTAATAAGCGTCCTTGCGGTTTCGACGGCGGCTTTGAAGCTTTGACCATTTAAAGGACTTTCCCGGAAAAGCAGAAAAAAAAACAACAACAAGTGGACTAAGAAAATTATGATAAGAATGCCACAAAAAAAAAAGAAGAAGAGGAAAATAATTGAAGAAGGCAAACAGAAACTCAGTGAGCTGGGCACTGAAGTGCGGCTTCAGAGCGACGACAGTGGACAGTCATTAAAATGAAGCTCGCGCAAATTATGCAGCCAAAAACAGAAAATATATTCCCAGTGCTGAAGTTTGGGGCTTATTAAGGGTTGAGGGCGTGCAGCCAAAAAATATGTCGCCGATGTTAAGTGCTTCATTTAATTAACAAAGTTGACATGAAAGCGTGGCGCGCGCCATTGGGGAAAAACCCATCCGCACCCAGGCCCCTTGTCTCTCTCTCTCTCTCTCTCTCTCTCTCTCTCTCTCTGTCTGTAATGTCCCTCACCCTCTGTCTCTCTCTCTCTCTCTGTTTTTCTATCTACTTTCTCATCTTCTCTTGTGGCGCATTAATTGTTTGTGTGAGCAGACAACACGTGGCGTATACGAGCAGCCATATTACTCATACGCCAGGTGTCTTTGCATTTCTTTACTATTGCTTAGATATTTTCTGTGCTTATGATTCTTTCCACTTTAATTACAGCCGCGCATACGCGCAACAGATCAAAGTGACACATATTGCATAGTTCGGCATTTAATTAATTATTGAACAGCTATAGCTCATCTATAGCTCTCATTCCCTTCGCTGTCTCTCTCTTTCTCATATCTCTCTGTTACAATCTGTGGACAACAGCTGCGTGTTTCTCAGCGAACAAAATTGATTGTAAAAGTGCGAACAATAAAAGTTGTATATGACTACATATATATGTATGAATCGTAGTCGTATATATGAGTTGTATATATGTACATATATTTATTGCTGTATATTTTTAGTAAACTTTATTTATTTGCTATCTGGGATCTCGGGGCCTTTATAAACATCGCTCATATTTGCTTTTCATCACTTGCACAAATATATGCCGTCCTGATTTGTTCGCATTTCTTTTCTGTGTGTTCTCTGTTGCTCTTGTTAATGTTGTTATTGTTCCATAAAACTGTGACAACAATAGCACACACAGAGAAATAAAAAATCCCACACAAAATTATATTGACAGAAAAAATATGTTAATTTATGTATATTTCTATATATATGGGCAAAATATTACAACTTAATTTTATAAAATATGCAGCGCCTTTTCAAGTCTGCTGGAGACTTGAAATTCGGAAGGTCTATAATATATACAAATGTATGACTTTTTGGAGGCGTGGCAGATAGAAAGCAGAAGCAGGTATGCTTCTCTAGTCTAAGAGCTAAAAACTGAACTTTGTATTTGAAAATATTCTAAGCCTTAGCTTCAGCTCGTCAACTTGGGATATAATAAATTGAAGAAAAAGCCAAAATAGCTAGTTTTGTAGCTAGATTACTGTGGCCATTATATATACTTATTGTCAATTGTGGGCGTGCCAAAAACTGCAATTTATATAACAACTTCTAATAGGAAATGCTAAACTGGACAACAATTCATATTTCACATCTCATTCTCAGCTTTAGATCTAAAATCGTCCAGCTACAGCAGCTATACCTTCCATTCTATCTATCTTCTAGCCTGCATTAAATCATAAAAACTCCTTAGTTACTGATTTTTTTAAATATATATATTTAGTTACTTTTCAGCCATAGCCTACGTCCATTATGTTACGTTCTTACACGTTAAACATAAATTTGTAATAATGCAATAGCCGAAGGGATATGAATATTCAGCACGAATATGAATATTGCATGAATATAATTATAATTACAGCTAATAAATGAATAATTAATTGCCTTTAAATGCCAAACAAGTCTAAATGAATAATTTAAAAACAGAATGAAGTGGAAAACCCCGTGCATCAACAGTAGTCAGATATATGATATGCTTACTATTTGACTATAACTATTGACCAAAACTTTTAACAATAATATCCCTAATAATTCATTGACAAAAACCGAGTTCAGCTCGAAAAATTGGCAGTGAAAACCCTAACTTAACATTGCTCGAGTCAAACTTTTCATTAATTAAAACTATTAAGTCAATACCCAAAGGATTTTGAATAATTAATGGCAAATGTACACAATGATAATAAATGACAAAAAAAAAAAAAACAAGTCTAAATTCAGCAGACGGGTTTTACCGACGGCAATTTAGGGTATCTAGAGAAGGCAGACTGCGGTTACTGCTATTGATGGTACAATACTAAAGATAGTTTCTCTGATCTGCCACGCCTCCAAGGGGTAAGCCAATAGAATAGTAAAGTAAAGTAACTCTAGCTATTAGTCTGGCCAGGCCTCCACGTTCTTAACATTTCAACGAGCCTCCGCTCACCCTGGCGAACCTTACATAAAACCAATATACTCTTCTCACTGCACGATTAAAAAACGAACCATAAAAATGCCTGCAAAGTGCATTGCTAATAAAGCAAATAACATTTAACGGCTTAATTGATTCGAACAAGGACTCACCTGTCAATGTGGCAATTCCCATTTATTTAATTGTTTTCAATCGCTTTCGGCTGTTGGTTTTTTACACGATTTAATTTTAGTTTTTTATTATGAATTTTAATGCAAATGTCGAGGTGATTTTTTGATTATTTTTAATGCAGCTGCAGCAGGATAAAAACATTTAAAGGCATATTTAATGTGGCATGGCTAAGTGATCATAAAACCCATGTCTAAACTCTGGGTGTGTGTGTGTGTGTGTGAGAGAGGGTGTGTGTGTGTGCAACAGTTGCCAGTTGCTGGCATTGGCCATTTTATGGCAATGGCAATAAAAAGAAATATTAAAACTGCAGACCGTGCAACAGTTTGCAATTATGTGCGAATGCACATGGCCCAAGCAGCCAACGGCTTAAGCAATTAACCAGGCCAACACTGAATACGCTCTTAACTGCCTCAACAGCTGCTGTTGCTGCTGCTGGTGCAATTAAATTTTTATTTTCTAAATTTAGTTTCAATTAGCTTTCACTTGTTTATACTCCTTTCACACTCCCACACAATCCGCATTCATTTGGTCACTTTGTGCTGTCCGAACTCTTGTGGAGCTGTTGATTCGAATATATTTCAGCTTCTTCTTCTTCGTTTTTGGCTACTGCTCCGCTTTTTTGTTTGTATTTTGCTATCACCTCTTGCAACCTTCTGCGACGCCAGCCAACTGCGAACTGAACTGCTCCAGTTTCGTGTTTCACCTTATAAAGTGCGTGGCGCTGCGACGCTCCCGTGTTATCCTTACATGCGACTCCCGACTGCCTTCTGTGTGCGCCCGTCTGCTTCCAGCTTTCGCTGTTGCTTTGATAAGAACCTGACACAGTGTGCGTGTGTGTCCGCCGAGCCACAGAGAGAGCGAGCGCGCCCGAGAGAGAGCGAAGCTATTGGAAAGTCGAAGCGCATTCGGCGATGTTTTCTCTTTGTGCCAAGCTTTGCGATGAAGTTGGCATTTTTACTGTAAGAAAGAAGATTTGAAAATTAATTAAAAATTATTTGAACGTTAAAAAAAATTGTTAAAAAATAATTAGTATTTTTATGTTTGTCTAATAATTTTAAAATATTTCATTTATCAAATAAAATTTAAAAATTTAATAAAAAAAAAACAAGTTTTTATATTTTAATTATAAAATTTGTATAACTATTTACATTTTGTAAAAATTCATTTAATTTATAATTATTTATTTTTATATATTTACATTTTTTTTTTTTGTATTTTTAATTCCACTTTTTTAAGTTTAAATATTTTTCTTTAAATTTATTTTACGACTTCCACTTTTTAAATTGTTAATAAATTATTTATTTATTCATAATTCGAATCGTTATTATTTTGAAACTTTTTTACACAATTTTCTGGCTCATTTAGCATATTTCCCTGAATCTACGACTTCAAATTTCAATTTTGTTCTCTCTCTCACTCTCTCTCTCACACACACACACTCCATTTATCATGGGTGTGAGCTTTCATGAATGAACACCCTCCTGTTGCATTTGTTTTTATTGTAAAAAGCATCTGACTCGACTCTCACTCTCTCTCTCTCTCCCGCTCTCACTCACACTCGCCTGGCCCTGAAGTTCAAGATGAAGGTTATGCAGCAACAGCCACGCAAAAACTCGAACGTAAAAGTTGCACACGAAACTTGCCTCTGTGTGTGTGTGTATGTGTGTGTGAGAGAGCGTGAGTATGAGAGCTTTTTGGCTCTCACGCGCTCGTTCTATGTTTGGTCGTGCGCTCGCCTAAAACATCGCCCCACAGCTAACATGTTGCTGTCCATGTCCAGCAGCTCGCGACATTCGCTTCGTTTTGTTTTGTTTACAGCGTTCGCTTTTTGTGAGTGAGTGTTCGTGGGTGTGTGCGTGTGTGTGCGTGTGTGTGCGTGTGTGTGTGTGTGTCTGCTTGCATTTACAATAGGAGCCCCGTACCGTTAGCAGTTCCTTTGGCTACGCATTTCTTCTGCTGTTGCCCGCCTTTGTGACCCAATTTCATGCCTTCACGTACCCGGCGCTCAGCCGGGAACAGTTGGCAACGGCCGAGGCAGAGGCATGGCCCGTAGCAGCGGCAGAGGCTGCGACAGCGAATGAGGCATGCCTGGCATTAAAGGCATTTGGTGTGCCCACAGATTTTGCAGTCATTCCTTGCGCTTGATTGGCTTTGTGCCCTTTTTTTCGAGCGTAAGGCAACAACAATCAAAGCAGCATAGGCAGCATAGAGAAAGATTGAGAGTTGAACTGGATGAGATACAGGGGAGGGAGGGGAGCTGGGCGGGGAATTGGATCTCACATATTTGCATAGCGCATGATGGCGTGCTACGTATGGCGTATGCTCGTTGCTCGCTTGCTGCCAATTACTTGTCAACATGTCGCGCTCCAGCAGCCGCCCAACTAACTGTGATTGATTGTGTGTACGTGCAGCGGCCTGTGCGTCTGTGCGTCTGTATGTGTGTGTGTGTGGGTGTAAGCGTGTTGGCATTGTTGCCACTGCGCAACTGGCTGGACAGCGAGCTGCCAAACCTGTAGCCAGGCTGCCAAGCAACTGCAACTAAACAACTAGAGAGAGCGAGTTGTAACAGGGAGTATCCGACTAGGTTATATCCTAGAGTTAGAAATTGCTATTTCCTTGGCAGGAAAACTATCTCTTATATTTTTAATATATTTTTAGAATATATTATAGTATTTATATAATATATATAATATATAATTAGTATACCCAACCCTATCTATCTAAGTACAGGGTATTCGTACATGGTCTACTTGTTGCTATTGCTGCTTTTTGGTGACATTTCGTAGAAGAAATGTACTTGAAGCTGGCTCTCAACTGGCGCTACGTAACTGTGAAAATGATAAAAGTTTTCTTAGAGCTGCTCGCTATCTTTTCTTAATTTGAGTTGGCCCAGTTAGCAAGTTGGTCCAGTCAATGATGTGAACTTTAGAACTTTGATTGGCTGGCACAAACACACACACACACACACAACAGCTAGACAAGCATATATACACTCAAAGAAAAACTTTTCGATCAAATGGCAAATAAAATATAGACAAATATTTGGGCTACAACTTTTCCTAATAAATTACAAATTTATATGGAAAAACTAGTTTTAAAATTTAAGAATTTCTCAATTCAAGCAGTCAAAGAATTTTCTTCAAGTGTACAATGTTGCCTTGTCTGAGTCAGAGAGATCAGAGTCTTTAGCAAAAACCTGCTGGCTCATTAAAAACATAATCCAGCAGCTGGGCTAACTTCATTTGTGCTTGGAACAGGAGCCAGCAGCAGGCAGGACAGCAGCCAGGATACTACTCCACGAGGCTGTGCTTAAGTGCATTTTATGCTACAGCTGCAACTGAAGCAAGTGGCATTTAAGCTGATAAGCCCCCAGGCCTGGCTTAGATAAAATGCAAATGCAAAATAACTGAATGTCAGCTATCTGCAGGGGGCACAGACAACAACAACAACAACAACAACAATGGCAACTGTAAAACCTCTGGCTTCACGTCGTGGCATACAAATCACAGTTACTAATTATGCTTTCATTGCGACTCGGTTTACGCAATCTCTAATCAAATCTGGACAGCAGGACCGGAAAAAACCGTTGGCTAAAAACCAAAGCCAAATGCCAATGTTGCACAGACACGCAACAAAAGCGAAAAACAGTCAAGAAAAAAGCTGAAACAACAACAACAACAACAACAGCAGCAGCAATATGGTAAAGTTGTGGCTGTGGCTGTGGCTATGGCCATTATCACAGCACACCTGAGCACACATAAATAAACCAGGTCAAAGTTTAAACGCTTTTCCGCTGCTCAGCGATGCGCACGTGAAAATTAAACCCAACAAAAAAGTGCAGAAAAAAGCGAACTCAAAATGAGCAGCGGCTGTAAGTGTTATTAGCATAGAACAAAGTCAGAGTTGGGAAACTAGCGAACAGCAAAAGTGTTTGATAGAAAACTTGGCTAAAACCAAAAGTGACACTTGAGTGGTAGCCGAAGGTTTATGAAATGTTTAAAGTTTAGTTGCATAGAAATAGTTGTTGACGGAATTCTACTCCTGCCATATATGGTCAGCTTAAAGCAGAGCACAGCACCAGCTAGCCATTAAAGTTGCTGAGAATTGTTATTTAATTAATTAGATCTTGGCTTCTTTGAGAAGTATATGGTCACTCTTAAATACGTTTACTCTCTACTTGAAGTAAGAGCAAGCAAAGCTACCACGCAAAGCAAACAAAGCTTTCCACATCTAACAACCTTTTAAGAATCATACAAATAACATTTACTTTGAGTAATTTGCCTATAATACAAATATATATATATGTGTGTATATATTTCATATATCATATACCACTATATACCTTCCATATATGGTCACCCTTTTCTGTTCTGTTCACGCTCGCACCACTAATTGGGCGAAATAACAATAGGAGCTCAAAAAAGTGTAGCATAGTTTAGTGCGCAGACTTTTAATGTGACAGTCGCGATAAAGCGACTCGATACGAATATCTGCTCACGCCCCAAAATTGAGGTCGCTGAAATAACTTTAATACGTTCGCTGTTGCTATTGTTGCTGTTGCTGTTGTTGTTGTTGCTGTTGTTTATTTGTCTGCCTTTCGCTGTGGCTAGGTTTCAAGGGTGTGACCGCATTTGCACCTGAGCTACGGTCACGAAAACGTTGCCTTGAGTTACGTTTCTAGTTATGGTTGTTGCTGGCTCTCTCTCTCTCTCTCTCTCTCTCTCTCTCTGGTTGTCGCTGTTGCTGTTGCTGTCTGTGGCGCAGTTTAATTAAAGTTCAAGTTTTAGTTGAATTTTCGTTGGTCATATTATTGCTTTATTTACTGAACCATTGCCCAAACGGCTCGCTGGGAATTGAGTAATTTATTTGACTTCTCAGCAGTGCAGCGCACGTGGCGTATGCGTGATATTTTCCATTTATTTCACTCACTTTCGTCGAGACTTGTGCGTTTGCAATTTTTGCTACTATATAGATTCCTTGTCTGCTCCATAGACTTTATTTATTTTTCATTTTCATTTTACCTTTTTTTTCGGGTTTTTTTTTAGTCAATCCTCTTTTCGCCTTTTTTTAATCCATTTCTTTTTTCGCTTTGTCTGCCAAGTTTTGTCACGTAAATCAATTAAGCAACGGTGCAAGCCAACTTATTGAATGGCATAAAAAAGTCTCAAACAGGTTGCAGACAAAGGCAGAGCACAGAGCGGAGATGAAAGCAAAGTGAAAGAGTTCGCTAGACGGGGCTCGATTGCTTGGGATATACTCTGTAAGCAAATGTTGATTTGAGATAACTAAAGTATAGTGAAACTCAATACACCCACTTGTAACAAGTACAGGGTATATAGATTGCAAAAAAGAATCCAGTGTGCCGTTATGAGGTTGCGTCACTTCAGTTTAGCTCACTTTTACTCTTATCTAGCTTCACTCTCCACTCAATATGCCCATTTCACTTTTAGTACAGGGTATATAAATGTACGAAAATAATCGACAAAGTGTGAAATTCAGAGCTGTCAGCTGATTCAAGATGGGTTCACCTTGGCTGCCAGCAGCAGACAAATTACAAACATTAAACCAAAAACTTCAAAAAGCCAAAAAAGCTTCAACGGAAAAACAAATAATTTAGCAGTATATAGAGACTATCCTATATATAATCAAGTGTTCGGTTATAATGAAAGCCAGCTTCAACAGGCATTGCCACACCTGGAAAAGCAGTTCGATTAGTGCTCATGTTCGCAGCTAATCAAATTGTCTGTGTATTCGGTCATTCGTCTAGGTATTCAGCTAGCCAAATGTCAGTTGGCAACGTTTTTCCATTTTCCAATTTGAAATTCTGTGTTGCGTGCTGCTGTAGTAGCCACCCACACACAGACACACACGCACACCCATACAGTAAACGATGATCGATGCGCCGTAGTCTGGCAGCCAGAAATTATGGTCAAAGATAGAGCAGCACGCGAATCCATTTTGTCAACCAGTTTATGCCATTTGCATGGCAATTGGTAATTTTCATTGAAATTTATTGACTAATTGCATTCGCGCAACACTCGCAAACAACAAAGTTGCGAGCGCTCGAAAAATGCCAAATAAAATGGTAAATTTATCACGCGTCCAAAATATATATTAACTTAAAATCAATGTCGCAATGTGGCCAAAGTCGAGCGAAAGCCAATTAACAGAAAATTGCTCAAAGTGTGAACATTTGATTTAATGAGGCAGCAAAGCGGGAGAGACGAGAAGGGAGAAAGTGAGAGAGGGAGAGAGAGAGAGAGGGGGCAGGTGTGACAGGTTGCAGATTGACCTTTGTGCTCGGGGAGTCAAGGCTGCAGCTGACAGCTGCCAGTTTTATAACTTTTCAATTAGCCAGAAAGTTGGGCGCAGAATTATTTAGTAGGCTAAAAGCCAAAAGTGATTATATAGTAGACATATACAGGCAGATATATTTGTATATATACATATATGTATGTTTATAAATGCCAGCCTATGCAATACAGCAAACACTCTATAAACGGCCGGCTTCCTGAAGTGAGCTAGCTCCTAAGCCTTTAAAGTCATTTAATTCTCGTCTATTTGCTTTATGCCTTAGATACTCGCTCAAGAAGTGAAGAGGGTATACTGGTTCTGCACAATATCTATCTTGCTGTACGTTTGTCTGAATGAAAATCGGAGATAGGATATTTAGAACTCATATGAGTATATTGATTCCCTCATCTTATAAAGTCGGAAATCAGAAAATTTAAGGTATAATTGTGTCTTCTTCCGCTCGACGATACTGAAAGCTCCCCTTAAACATTTACCAACACTGATTTAAATTTTTTTAGATCAAGAAAGAGTATTCTACAGTCGTTGACATCCAACTAAGGCATCTACACATTTTAATACTCGAAATTCTTATACCTTAACTTTTATTACAAGATATTTTCATGTTTACTAAGGACTTTAGCCTCTAGCTCAGCTTGAGCTTCAAGTTTAAGTTTATAAGAAATTCCTTATATATTATTCACAATTTGTTGCAGTGTAAAAACTTGTTTGCGCTGCTTATTATGTTGGCCAAAGTTATGGCCAGCTAATTAGCTGAGATACAAAAAACTGTTAACTAGGTGGAAAATGCTTGCAAAGCGGAACTTTGAGTAACTGTTGCTTGCTCAAAGGATATCCTGTCTATGCTGTTTGCCTTTCAATGCAGCACACACATTGTGTATGTGTGTATGAGTGTGTGTGTCTTGCATAATCGCTAAAGCGAGCAACGGAAACAACTTGTTGCAACTACAACAACAAACAGGCATCGAGTGTGCTCTGTTTGCCACGACAAGCGCAGGGTAAGGCAGGTGTCGAGTGTAGCGCTCAGCACACGTTATAAATCATTTATGTTCTTTGCTCAGCAGGTGTACAAAAATTCATTTCGCTTGCCTCTAGGACTCTTGGACTTTAAGCATTTGCTGAAAATTTGACAACTAAACTCTTCTCTCTCTCTCTCTCTCTCTGGCCAAGTTAACTTAATCGAAAAGTCAATATTTGTCTAGCCTTAGCTGATGCGAATGTTTTCGCTCCAGTTGCAAGCCACAGCCAATCAGCAGCAATTCATAATTCAATTAAATTTGTTTAATTGCTTGTACATTTCGCAAATAATAAATCGTTGTTTTGCTCCTTGCATGAAAGGACCCGCAGCAATAGCCGAACAAAGGCCATAAGCACTTTTACATATTGTAAAACGAAACAAAGCCCAATTGTTAACAGGCACAAAACATACGTGAATGCGTGTGTGTGTGTGTGCCGTAAACAAAAACAATGCGAGCACTGAACAAACAAATGGAAACACCGGATGCCATTGCGAATGCCATGCCCAAATGGGATGCTGCACAGTTATTTATTTATTTTTTGGAGGCGCGATGGGGCGTGGTAATTGAAATGGCGCACTGCGCACAGCGAGTACCGTTGCCGTTGCCGTTTCCGCTAAGCGCAGGCAATCAGACATAGGCACGGCCAACGCCAAACCCAACACCAAAGCCCAGCCAACCGCCCAGTTAGTCGGCGCGGCAAGCTCCCCCGATCTGCGTCTAAAGCAAATCAAACTCAAGGACAACGCGCGCCACAATTTCAAACAATGTAACAAGGGACGCATAACAACAAGTGAGCAATATACATGGCTGACTAGTTCCATACCCTACAGAAAAAATCTACAATCAAAGCGAACTACACAATATCGACTATTATCGATGGTTTTTTAAATCTTTTTCCGCCTCTAACACGCAAGAGTCGTGCTTTTAAACATTCAAATTTAAATCGATCTTCTAAAAACAGCAGCAGCTATCGTTATATATCGATAGACAAAGTCGAGCCTCTAGCTTTCTCTAACTTTGCAGGCTGGCCAGATCAACCATAGCCCCTGGCGCTGCCACCCTGCTGCAGGTTGCATACATAAGTGCATGCAAGTACATGCATGCAAAATTCAACATAACCCTCTTCACAGACTTTTCACTGGGTAGCTAAAGCAGCGCGCACCGCGCAGCCTGTTCATTTCGCAATTTCCAAACAGCTGCCAATGCTTTTCCCGGCCACCGTTGTTTCCATGACGTCCTGTGGCCGCGATAAGCCTTTGCCTTTGCCTTTTGTTTTAGCAGGACGCGCGAATTGTGATGGCGCTCCATGCGGCGCCCTTTTTTAATGGACAGCCATTAGACGCATTTCTTAGTGTTAGCACAATATAAAAGCACAGCAACAAAGCGCAGTTACTTACGTGACGTGCATGTTGGGGATTAGTGCATGCACCGCGGATTAAAAATCCGTCGTTCACTCTTTAATTGTTAAACTGCACAAGCACAGAAAAAACAAGTAAGAGTGCTCTAGTCGAGACTGCTCGACAAAGAGATCCCCTGAACCCTGCGAAGAACTGCGATTCCTAAGAGCCGCTAACATTCTCCGTTACTTTTATATGTATGTACATATGTAGCAAGCAATACATACACACACACAGACGCACGCACAACACTGTTAAAAGATACCATAGGTTATGCAAAGACGAGCTCCATTACTTTGGCTGTTAATTAACAGGGGTCTTGTGACGTCACAGTTTCCCATTCTGCTCTGTTATCCCAACTGAAGTGTTACTCAATCGTGCACGCACAAGAACACACACACACACACAAGCACGAAATCTGCTAACTGTGCATTATGACTCATCAGCTTCGCTGCTGCTGCAAGACGCCGATAATATGAGATATTAAATGTTTAATAACTTTTTTTCTAGTCGAACGATTTTGATCAAATTTGTGGAGCGTGATCATGACATTCATATGTGTGTATGTTCCAAAGCACAAGTCTCTAGTACTTGAAATACGTGATTTAGCAATTTGAGGCGAAGGGGCAATTTGAGGGCGTGGCATCCAAAATTTAACAAAAACCGAAATTGCAGAAGGCTCAAATAACACTAAATGCAAAATTTGAAGACTCTAGCTAGAAAGATGAATTAAATAGAATTTTATAACTAAATGAAGATATCGGTTTTTAATCGATAACATTAAAACGATTATAGTTATCGAATATTTGAAACAAACTCGATCGAATCGTACTATACACGAACTTCCAAAAAAAATTTGAAGTCTCTAGCTCTTATATCTTCGGAGATCGACGCGTTCAAACATACGGACAGACGGACAGACGGACAGACGGACAGACGGACAGACGGACAGACGGACAGACGGACAGACAGACAGACGGACAGGGCTCAATCGACTCGGCTTCTCTCCCTGATCAAGAATATATATACTTTGTGGGGTCTGCCACGCCTCCTTCTGCCTGTTACATACATTTTCACAAAACCATTATACCCTTTTTTCCCATTTTCAATGGGTTCAGGGTATAAATATGGTGTTCACTACCAAAATGGCGCGGCTAGACTGATCGCTGATAGCGAGGGGGCAGCACTACTTAAAAATATGGTTGCCACTTGACAAATTAATTTGTACCAATTAAATGTACCTTTTTATGATGGGTACTAGATCAGTTTGAGTAGTAATTTTGAATGAATAATAAAATCGTAAAGTACATTTATTTAGAGTATGCAACTGTAAGAAATGTATTTTATAATTTACAGCATTTTCAGCCAATTGGGAAATACACAATAGAAAATGTTTGACGATCTAATTTGAAATTTTAACAGCAACGAGTCCAGGGCTGCAATACAGAGCACATTCAAACAGGTAGCAGTGCTGAGAAATACGGCAAGAACAGCTGATGCAAATGTGCCCATATCTCTACATTTGCTTATATTTTCAACTTAAATATTTATATTTTTATAATGCGACGATTTCTAAGCGTGTTTGGCAAAGAACAATGCAAAATAATTGGCATGATACACGTGGATGCGCTGCCAGGTGAATGCAGCAAAAGAAAACCTATCAAGCAACGACTTTAATAAGAGAAAATTCAAATTAAGGCACGCCTCGCTATGCCGGCAACTGGAACCAGAGCATTGAAAGGACCAAACACGAGGCGGAGCTCTACAGGAGACAGCAAATGGTAGTCAGACAATGAATGAGGTATATGCAAGAATAAGAATCTAATCTGCCGTGTCGTACAGGACGCCGTGCTCATCGAGAACATGCACGACATACCCTACGTGCAGGATCGTCTCCTGGGCGCTGAGATCGTGTCCTGCATGACGCGCCTAGCGCTGGCCGTGCGCGACATCCTGCCCAAGCAGACGCCCTGCGGCGTACAGGTGCTTGCCTGCGGCAACAAACAGTCCCTAGCCATAGCCAAGGCCTGCCAGCTGCAGTTCATACGCGCCGAAGGCTTCGTCTTCGGCCACGTGGCCGACGAGGGCTACACGGATGCCTGTGCCGGGCAGCTGCTGCGCTACCGCAGGCAGATCGATGCAGAGGACGTGCTCATCTTTACGGATCTGAAGAAGAAGCACAGCTCGCACGCCATCACAGCGGACGTGAGCCTGCTGGAAACGGCACACGCCGCGGAGTTCTTTCTCACGGACGGAATTATTGTGACGGGCACGGCTACGGGCCAGGCGGCTAGTGCGAGGGATGTGGCGGAGTTAGCCGGCCAGCTGCAGGTGCCACTCATCATAGGCTCAGGAGTGACCAAGGATAACATAGGTGAATACTACGCCCAGGCGCAGGCGGCGATCATTGGCTCCCACTTCAAGCTGGGCGGCGACTGGCAGCGGGAAATCGATGAGCAGGCCGTGGCGGGTTTTATGAGCAGACTGAGGGAACTGAGGAGCGCCAGCTGATGTAGTAAATGCTTTTATTGAATCAATGATGTGGATGCAAGAAAATATATATCGTAATTCTAGAAGAGATTGGCAAAAAAGTCATAAATGCGCTCGCGTAGCGAGGGGGCTTTGGTAGCCTCTGCAGTGGGGAACACGAAGGGCTGCTGGTCCAGGGCATCATCGAACTTCACCCGCTTCTTCTGGGGCACTGCATACAAGGCCTCCTCCTCAGCTCGCTTGAGCGTTTGCTCCGGGGTTGTCCAGCCTCCGCCGGCGCCTCCGCTCTTCTGGCTGCCCCCACTGGAGCGTAGCGGGAAGAGCACATCCCGGAAGTTGCCGTTGCCCAGGTCCACGTCGAACAGATCCTCGCGCCTGATGGCCGTGGGTATGGTGTTGTCCACGTTGTGCGCGCGGAAGTACGACTTGGAGTCGGAGTAGCGACTGGCGAAGCCGTAGCTGGGATCCGAGTCAAGCGGCTGGCTGCTGGTGGCTTTGCTGCGCTTGAGGATGCTGCGCAGGTTGCTGGCCTTGTCGCCGCCGCCGGTGGTAATCCGTTTGCACAGCTTGGAGATGCGATTCTCCTTGCTGCCAGACAACTGCTCCTCCTTGTGCCGCAGCTGCACGGTGGGCGGCGGTGGCGCCGGACGCTTGACAGCCACGGACAGAGTGGGCGTGGACGGCGGATACTTGCGCTTGCGTGGAAAGCAAATGCTTGGATTACCCATGGACTCGTTGGCCTCCTCGTCGGAGTCCGTGCTGCGGTTCTTGTTGCGAAAGACAGTCTCGTAATCCTGTAAGGGAGGAGGAGAAGGCTCAAGATCAGTAAGCAGCCACAGCTGGCGTCCCGGCTACTCACGCATTTGCGCTTGCTGGGACTCAGCACGTAGTCGGCGCCGAACTTCTTCATGTCCTTCTTGCGTATGGGCGTGCGCTTGCTGGAGTCCTTGCGCAAGGTCTTGCGGCACTGGACGTGCAGGTCGATGGCGTCGCGTATGAAGCCCACCCAGGTGCGCGAGAGCTGCAGATCGTCGCAGCCGAAGATGATGCCGTCGCTCTGGCAGCTCAGCTTGAAGTTGCCGGGCATCATCTCGTAGACCTTGCACTTCTTCAGCGGGAAGATGCAGCAGCACTCGAGCGAGTTCTCCACCTGGGTGTTGGGCGAGCGCTCCTTGAGCACCTTGCAGTACATGAAGATGTCCGACATGAGCACGGCGTAGCGCCTGATCGGCTGGCCCTTGTGCGTGATCTTGTTAAGCATGCCCTCCTTGATGACGCGCCGCGAGGGCTTCACTATGTTGGGCGTCCGGTTGACCAGCGAGTTCTGCAGATGTATCAGATACTGGGTCACCTCCTGCTCCTCCACGCAGGCATTGATGTGCGCGGCCGTCGCCTCGATCTCCTTGACGGACTCTGTAAAAGAAGAGACTGCTTGAAATCCCCGCCAGAAATTGTGTCTGATTCTGAGCTTACCCTTGAGGAGCTTGTAGTCCGCATCGGCGGGGCTGGTGTAGAGCAGCACCTGCTCCAGCAGCAGCTTGTAGCGCGGCACGCGCTGTATGGGCACAATCATCAACGCATTCAGCTTGCGCTGCACCTCCGGGCGGCTCTCGTTCTCCTCCAGAAACTTGCGGAAAACTGGATTCTTGCTGATCAGATCCTGCAGTATGAACAACGCGCCTCGATAGTCGAAGGCGTACACCGAGTAGAGCTTGAAGAAGGGGGCCATCTTGAGGAAGGCGTGGGCCACGTTCTCCATGTTGGCCTCCAGCTCGCGCAGGAACTCGCCGTTCAGATTGTGGATCATCTCGATCTGGCCAAAGAGCGCCGTGTGATTGGCGGCGTCGATGATGGCCTGCTCCTTGAGCGGCCGCACAAAGTACTTCATCAGCAGCTCCAGCTGCTCCAGGTAGGACTTCTCCGACGTGATAATCTCCTGCACGGCCTGCAGCCGGAAGCCGATGCGCTTGCCCGCCTCCGGATTGGGCGAGCCAATGGGGCTGCTTGAGTTGCTGTCCAGCATGGAGCATACTGCCAGAAGACATCAACACTAATTAGCTGGCGTCCTTTGTCTCTGGCTTGGGCACGCCCCTTTCGCTTACCTTTCTTGCGCGACTTGGCCGTCAGAAGGTTTCGCTCCTGCAAAACCTGACGCAGCTCACGACTAAAGCTGAGCGGTGTGTGCGGCGAGTTGGCTGCACCTGGGGTGTGGCCCCTTTGTCTTGGCGTAAACATCTTCACTTTAAGTTTTCCGCAAAGTTAATGCAACGCGACGCCAACTGCAGCACCTGCTGGCGGCTGTGTTTGAAAATTGCCATTCACTGGAGATGGCGACAAACAAACTATCGGTATCGATAACATTGAAGTCCCGCAGCAGCAGCAACAGATAGTTTTCACGATTACTGAGCTCATACGATAGTTTTATGAGTTATTTACTCAATTAGGAATGTTGAGTGGAGCGCGCAAAATAAAGAAATCTGATTCGCTGAACTATAGCTGCAGCAGGTACTCACTCACTCACTCAGCCCTGCAGCAGGTAGTTGAATTTCGAGTGGAGAAAAGGTCTGCCGCTCTCACTTGTTAGCAGGTAGAAAAATATTCTTCTGCGCTTAGTTGAACTTTGACGCTTGAAAGTGCAACAAGCAAAAACTTAGTCCATATTCGTCAAATAATTTTTATTAATTTAAATAGTTTTTTGTTTGGCGCCACAATTGTCGTTCAACTAGTTCGGAGCTGGCGCAACAGGTGGAACTAGAACAAATACCCTATGAACTACTTTAACTAGTTCACTCTTTGAAATTAGTAACTCCAGCCATGGTTCAATAGTGACTGCATCAACAATTATTTTTATACGTGTTCATAGCCCAATTATATGTCTTACACTTAAATTTGAATGTACCACACACAATGCACGCACAGCTGAGTGAACTGGAACAGCGCATTGCTGGGCGCCTCAACGAGAAGATTGGCAAAGATGCCAATCAGCTGCATCGGGCTGCGCTGCTCGTCGATGATGCGAAGCAGCGCCTGCAGGAGATCAGTCAAAATGTAAATATATATGATGATATTGCAGCATATATAATTGCTTTAGCCTTTCAGTTGAACTATGAAGATCCGCTTAACGTGTCCAGCTACAAGTCAGCGCTCCAATGCCAGCAGCAGGTCTGCGAGAGCATCGACTTCGAGCTGGAGAAACTTTCGCAGTTCAGCGCAAAACTGAAGCAGAAGCTGAAGGAGTGTCAGCCGGCGCTGGAGGGCGTCGCAGAGGATCTACAGCAGGTGAGACAGCTGCAGAGTGTGACACAATATCTGCGCCTGGTCCAGGACATTCAAGAGATCAGCGCGGCGCTGGGAGGCGCCATCAATGGCAAGGACGAGGCGAAGCTGGTGAACATCTATTTGACGCTCTACGAGGGCAACGACTGCGAGCACAGCGTGGTGGGTCGACTGCAGGCGGTGCAGGCCACCTATCTCAAGTCGTACGCTGAATCCACAGCCATCTACTGGCACAAGCTGCTGCTCCAGCGCCTCTCGAGCGAGTTCGAGGCTGTGCTCAAGGCCATGCGCTGGGCGCACCTGGAGCAGCAGTCCCTCAACTATTCCCCCAGCCGCGACACTGCCAAGGCCCAACTACTGGCCGAATACATGTTCCTCATCAAGTCCCCAGCGGAGGAGCATGCCCAGCTGCAGAGCATCACCTCCAGCATTGTGTGCCCGTCCATAAGTCAGGTGGTGCAGCTGCTGCTGGCGCCGTATCGGCAGCGCTTCATGTTCCACTTCACGGGCACGCGGCAGACGAATCGACTGGATAAGCCCGAGTGGTTCTACACGCAGATCCTCAACTGGGGCAAACAGACGCATTTCTTTGTGGGCAAAACGTTTCAGCCAGCGGCCATGAAGGCGGGCAAACTGGACTACAATCTGAGAGTAAATAGTGTCTAATCCTTTGTAATCCTTCCGCTAACTGTTTGTCCATTCCAGCTGGAATTCGTGCGTGGACTGGTGCAGTTGACCATTGAGAAGCTAGCGGCGGACATTGAGCAAATCGCGCAGGATGAGAATCTGTTTGCGCACCTGCTGGACGAGACGCTGGCCTTTGAGGCGGAGCTGCGCGAGACCTTCGGCTATCCGGCTAGCTTTCCCAGCGCCATCTCCGTGCTCACGCAACCCACGTATTTGCTGCGCTGGATATCCCTGGAGGAGCAATGTGAGCAGCAACTGAGATTAGTCTGGGAGAAACCCTGCTAACTTCTTGTCTCTTCCCAGTTTGTGCAGAGAAAATGGATCAGATCCTCCAGGCGCAGACGCCGTTTCAGCTCATTGACCCCAACACCTACGAGGATGACCTGAAGATACCCAAGTGTGCGGATCAGTTCATGCGCCTGCTGGACGCCATCAAGGATCGTTACTATGCGCTCATACAGCCCGGCCATCAACTGCAGTTCCTCCAGCTGCAACTCGAGCTGATCGACAGCTTTCGGCGACGACTCGTCCAGCTGCACAGCAGCGGCGCTGTGCAGAGTCTGCCCGTGCTGAACGCCATCAACTATCTGATCATGGTGCTGCGCGAGTGGGGCGAGAACGTTCACTATTTGCATCTGCATGCGGCGCTGGCGGGGCCGAATGCGGGCGAGATCAACTCGGTGTTCGAGCACGCAGTCGCAGAGTTGGAGCACTGGGCGCGCCAGCTGATGAAGAACCTGGCCAACAAGGCGGTCAACGAGATGAAGGCCAAGTCAATGAACTACCGCCACGACTGCTGGCCCAGCATGCCCGAGCAGAACAGCCGCGAGCCCTTCATCCTCTCTCCCAGCGGCGGGGAAATGTTCCAGGTGCTGGTCACGCTCCTGCACAATCTGGAGCGCGAGCTGTCCGCCAACTTGTTCAACCAGACGCTGCGGCTGATGGCCCAGCAGATCGACGACTTCATACTGGAGAATATGGTTTTAAATACGAGATTCTCGACCGCTGGAGCAGCGCAGTTCAACTACGACATGACGCTGCTCTTTGCGCTCTTCGGCCAATACACGCGACGGCCCGAGCTGCTCTTCAAGCGGTGAGTCACGACTCGCGTGTCATTCGAGCTCATTCACTCAGTGGGTTCATTATATCATTGTTTCAGCATTCACGACGCTGGCAAATTGCTGACGGCGGCGCGGGGCACAGCGCTGCTGCTGCTCGAGACGCTGCGCGGCGGACAGACGGCGGAGGAGAAGACGAAGCCACTGCATGAGCTGCGCGTGCTCGGCCTGGACAGCAGACAGTGCATCGAGGTGCTCGAGCGCCGGACAGACATCAAAATGTTCTAAATAAAGCAAACGTGGAACTTTTTCGACAAAAACCCAAATTGTGAACCATTCCGGCTGGCAATGCATGCCAAAATGTGGGCTGACTCACAGACAAGGCCTGATTACACATGGAATTAGCACTATTAGCATAGGCAGTAAGGCGTATTATAAGCTTATAGGCATTAGCTTTCATTGCTAATAAGTTTTTGATTGAGAAACTTATTTGTTTGCTGAAGATGTATTGGTATAGAAGTGATAGAGCTATGGACGATGTTTGTCTATGGGCTGTAGATAGAGCGGAGCGTAGATAGTAGATAGAGCAGAGTATATATAAGCTAGTCTTTTGTGGCTAAAGTATATTCATATATATTACTAATAGGCTTAAGAGGTCAAGAAGTTAAGGTCAGTTTTCAGAGCTGGATTATATTTTTCTATTCCCTAATGAAGTATGATAAACTCTTGATGTTTTTATATGCATATATTCAATTCTATAATTATAGAGGCTTTAAACTCTTCGAGTCTATATATAAATATGATTTCAATTTGAAAGTTTTTGATGTAGTTTTTAAATACTTAACTTTTTGAAACCCCTAGAAACTTGAAACTCTTCAAGATGTTATATAGTAAAATTCTTAATATCTCTACAAACTTGAATCAAACTAGGAAACAATGTAGCTTCATAGTCAGTCCAGCTGTCAGTTATATATTTATCTTATATATATAGAGACTGCACTTACTCTCTTCTGATAGAGCTGCTATTATCGGTCAACTTCAATCAACTAATGGAAAACTTATTTATTATTCAAGCTATAGCTATGCTGACCTGATTCAACAATTCCAATCTAGACTCTGCAAGCTCTCTAGTATATATAGAGCCTGTAGTCTATAGCTATATCTGCGCTAGCTCACATTTCTAATGGGCGCAATCAGGCAATGACTAATGCGGACTTTGGGTTAAGAGAGCTGCAAACAGTTCTATATATTTTTATTACTATAGCTATTTATTATATATATGTATATATATATATATACTCTAAAATTTCTTGGTAAGTCTGTTGAGAAAAATTTCCAAAGCTTAAAACATGCTAAGATCCAGCACTTCCCACGAATCGAAAGAAAAACCACAAGTAATCGAGCTAATTCTTTATCAACATCATATATATATCTTTATTGCTATACAATTCGGGGGAGTATGCGAAACATTATTAGATTGAAAACACATTTATTGGAATATCAGTGATTTATTTGTTAAACATTTGCACTTAAACAGAGATTTTTGATTTGTTTTCGGATTTGTAAAACATTTACACAAAAGATAAACATGCAGTAATCGTATTAATAATAATAAATTGCTCTAAAAATACATAAATGTAATTTATATATATATGTGTGTATATATAATATGTATATCTGTGTGTGTGTACTCTCCCCTCCTTCCTTCTCTCTTTTGACATACAATTCCGTTTAGTAAATACCGCGCGACACATTGTTCGCTCATCACATTAGCCAAGATCAATCGTAGACCCGTCTCTTCAGACCCGCATCTCTCGGGGCTTGAATAAAATTTAATAATTAAAATGAAAAAGGAATTATCGCAGCGCGTCGCATGCTGGTCTATTGTGATTCCTTATTCAAAGTTCTGATAGTTGGCCGAGTTGACGAAGGTCGCCCGTTGGGCGGGGCTCATGTTGAGATTGCCGCGGTGCTTCCTGTCGTAGGCCCAGATGACGCCGGTGGCGATCAGAGCCAGCGTCAGCCAGCCCATGAAGAACAGCTGCACCCAGGTGTGGTCGTTCTGGCTCTGGTCGGCGATGATGCCGGCCACGATGGTGATGACGGCCAGGCCGAGATTCTGTACGGACTGGCAGAAGCCGTAGGCGGTGCCCAGCTGATATTCGGGTATGATGAGAGCCACCAGGGGCCAGAGGCTGGCGGCCAGCATGGAGTACGACAGGCCCATGATCACCATGCCTACGTAGGGCGTCACCTGGGTGAACGTGAGCAGCGCATGCGCGGCGATTGTGGTTATCGTGGCCGACATCACCCAGGTGACATTGCGGCCCAGCTTGTCGATGATGAAGCCGAAGACGGGCGACGAGACGGCCGCAATCAGATAGACCAGCGAGTCGACAGTGTTGGCCTGAGCCTCCGTATAGCCGAAGCGATCCATGAAGAACTTCTGGCCCAGGGCAATGAACGGGAAGATGGCCACGTAGTAGGCCACACAGATGATCGAGACCATCCAGTAGGGCGCCTTGAATGTGAAGACATCCGTCAGTTTGGGTATTTCGCCAGAGGGATTAGTGTTGCGCTGCGTAATCCGTTCCGCCCGCTTGTCCATCCAGCCGAGCACGAGGGCACAGATCAGCGACATGACACAGGTTAGAGTGGCCAGTAGGAGGACGACGCCAAGGGCTCGATAGCCCTGATAGAACTCGCTCACATAGTTGTAGATCGGCTGCATGACCCAAAAGTTGACGGTGCTGCCGAAGCGAGCCACCGACAGCTGCAGACCGAAGACCATGTTCAGCTCCTTGCCCTTGAACCAGAGCACCGCATAGCTGTTCTGGGCGACGGCCAGGGATTCGGCGCCGATGCCGAAGATGAAGCGTCCGAGGATCATTAGCCAGAAGGTGTCGAGCAGCGCTCCGCTGGCGAAGATCAGCTGACCCACCAGCAGGACGAGCATGTAGATGATCGTGCCCAGGCGAATGCCGAACAGGCGATCGATCAGGAATCCGCCCACGAAGCAGAGGACGACATTGGGCCACGAGTAGATCGAGTAGATGAGCGTGAACTGCGTCGCACTCAGGTCCAGCTCCCGCTTGAACACCGACTGCAGAGCGCCCGGATTGTCGTAGCAGAAGTACGAGCCGAAGCCGAGCAGGCACATGAAGACCAGCGCCTGGAAGCGATGGCAGGTGCTGGTCGGCATGCAGCAGCCGCCGGAGGGCAGAGCCAACTCATTGTCTTGGCGTCCGCGATTCCTGTTCGCTGTCTCCTCCTCGTTGGCAGCCGACTCATCGTTGTCCACGATGCGTTCCTCGTCTTCGCGAGCCATGACTAATCGGTCCGCTGGACACAATTGCACTGACTGGATAAATGATCCGACGCTGACTAGCGGAAAAGGGCGTTTTATATATTTTAAAACGAAAACAAAATAATTGATATCGAAATTTGTTTTCGTTATTCGCTGATTTCTGTAAAAGAAAACAGAAAATTAGCTACGACAGCGACGGCTGAATACCCTAACAATCAATGTCTGCATATTACAAGCAACATTTATTTTATTATATCCATAAAAGTTATTAATAATATTCATTTTACTTTTTAATCATTATATATGACTTTCATTTTAATTTTTAAAATTAATTTACATCGCTTAAAATTTCCACTGCTTTATATAGTTCACGTCCAATTCAACATTGTCTCTTCAGGCAGTGTATAAAAATGCCGTTGTATCTGGTTTCGCTCTCTAACAGACACACACACACACACACACACACACACACACAAGCAGTCCATTTTAGTTACGTTTGTGTGCGTGAGTTTTTCAACTCTTTTGCTTTGTCTGTTTCATATTGTTATCGCAGTCGCTTATATTGTTTTTGTTGCACTCTGTACTCTTCTCTTTGTCTACCGTTTCGATGCTTGTTTTTGTCTGCGTAGTAGTTTACGCATTAGTTTTCTTGCTTACATTCTCTTATCACTTATTTAGTGATGCACTTACATTATTTGTTACTCTATACACACGACGCACTCAACTCGCCAAGCATTGAATATTGAGCACCTGAACGTTATTAGCGTTCAAATGAAACTAAATTCGATTTTTAATTCTCTCCTACGCTGTGCGCTAATTAACGTTAATTACTTATGAAGTGAATGTAACCGTTACAGTAACCGAGTACTTTTGAGCCAGGGCTGCGCAAATATAAACCATAAGTAAACAAATGATTTTATGGAAAAGGCAGTAGTTATTGAAGGATAATATGCAATACAAAATTTAAATGCACACTTTAATATTATTTGCAGCAATTGTCAGCTCTGTGAATTTGTAAACTTGTATTTAGCTTGTGATTCCGAGTTCATTTGGTGTGCAGCCCTGGTCAGCGTAGGAGTTTCACCATTTGCATGTTGTTTGGCCGCTCAAAATGTATTTAATTATATAATTGCGCAAGGAAATCACAGCTAGGCAGCACGGTAATGGCATCTATTGATACTAGCAAGCGCAAACCCCGACGCACGCAAGGCACACCATCCTATCACTATCGCAATCGCTTTGCCTACGCTTTTCTGGCAGCCGGCACGTTGCTCTTCGGGCTTTGGAGGTGAGTCGATGGCTGCAGTTGATCAATCCATATTATAAATTCCCTTTCTAGTCTGACGCCCATGCAACGCATTGCCAACGAGAGACTGTTCAAGGATCTTCTCGCAACCAGCGAAGTGGAGAAGGATCGCAAAGCCTTGTTCGACTTTCCGGCACCGCGTCCGGCCCAATTCATCCGAGACGCCATCGAGGAGAGCGAGAAGTTGCGGACGGAACGTTGAGAATATAAATAAAACACAAAATGGACAGGGAGACGCGTCGTGCCAACTTGCAGAAGCTGCAAACCGCCAACTCCAAGCTGCGGTATGTCGGTCTCTGAAGCCTTGTCCTTAGCCTTAGCCTCTTCTTCAGTTGTTTACTAATAAAATGTTGTAGCTCTACTAAAACTCTTGTTTCTTTTGCTTCTTTAAGCTCTAGCAAGGCGAGCAGCGTGCCCCTGACCTTGTCCGAGTACTTCGATCAGGCGGAGAGTTCGAGCAGTGCTCAGCCCGAGGAGCCCAGCAAGAGGAAGCCCGCCAAGCCCAAGAAGGCGCCCAAGCTGAAGAGCAGCGCAACTCAGAAGAGAGCTCGAGGCGGCGGGCGGAGCAAGCAGCCCAGCATCAGCGACTTCCTGCGCAATGAGCAGCTCTTCTCGGAGGTCACGGCTCAGCATTGCCTGGCGGACAACTTCAGTCCGGATGACATTGAGATGGCGCTGGCCTTGTCCAAGTCTGAGGCACAGAAGCATGGAAGACTGCGCCTCCAGGACACAGAGGACGAGCAGGAGGAAGTGGTTAATCTCGTAGATGATGCAGCGAATCAATCCACGGAGAATGTAAGGCGCAAGCTCCAGAAATACGGCTTTCGCACAGCAGCCAAGGAGGGTGAGTCAGCCTGGCATAATCTCTGGGATCTCTTATTAGCCAAATCTTTGTAGAATACAACGTGCTCACCTTTGCTGCCCTGCCCAAGCGTGGCAAGCGCTGCAAATGGGCCAATAAGTTCACGCCGCTCACGCTGCGCAATCCGGCGGAGCAGCTGAAGAAGCTGCAGGCCAAGGTGGAGGTGCTCATGAGGCAACAGGTGCGCACCAAGCTGCCCAGCGCGGAGCTGCAGCAGCCATTCGAGCTGATCAGCAAATTCCTGCTGCACTTGGAGGCCAAAGCTGAGCGGCGGATTATCCACGAGCCGAGCGAGGAAGCACTTACGAATCTGCCAGCTTACTATGTGCAGGAGCTGATCGAAGTCAGTCACACACCTGCGCATCATTTGCTCAAGAGCTGGGCGGCCATACCTGGCCGGGACCTGTCGCCCAAGCGTGAGAGCGCTGCGAGCTTGCGCAGAAGGCAGCAGTTGGAGCAGGTCTACGAGGAGCTGGAGGCGCACTTTGGCGCCGCAGCGGAGCAGCAGGAATTGGATGAGCTGGAGCAGCTGGTGGCGGACAATATGATACAGGATACGAGTCAGACTGCAGATGACGTGAATGAACAGGATGAGAAAGAGAAAAAGGAAATTATTATTGAGCCTCTAAAGCAGGAGCAGAGCCTGGGGACAGAGGATGAAGTGAAAATTGTATTAAGCACAGCGAGTCCTTTGAAGGAGCCGCCAGATAAACGAGCCAGGATGAGTGAGAAGCTGGAGGAGTTGACTAAAGATAAGGAGCGGACAGAACTGGCAAAGGATGAAGTGAAAATACCATTGAGCACTGCGAGTTCTTTGAAGGAGAGAGCCAGAAGGAGTGAGAAGCTGGAGGAGCTGAGCGTAGTGGTAGAGGATGAAGTGAAAATACCTTTAAGCACAGCGAGTCCTTTGAAGGAGCCGCCAGATAAGCGAGCCAGGATGACGCCAAAGACTGAGCACTTAAGTAATGATAAGGAGAACACGCAGCCCAGCTGCTCCTCAGCTCTACTTACTTTGCCCACGCAGAGCACGCGCTGCACCTCACCCGATCTCTTTGCGGATTCAGAGGAGGAGGAAGAGGCGACACTAGAGACACCATCTGCTACAGATAGCGCAGCTATAGACCTGCACACCTTTTCCTTGAAGGTCTACAAAAATATAAGCACAACCGATATGAGTACCTACGAAGTCTATTCGAGCGATGAAGGTAAGGCAGAGGCATTGAATGGGAATAGAAATTGTAATGAAAATTCCTTTTGTTTCAGTGAAGACTGTAAAAGATGTTGAGGAGGATCAGAGAGCAGCGGCAGGTGAGCATGGAGCCTATATCCTTTACTGTAATATAGTAACACTTTCGATTTGACTTTTCAGCAATCTTCATTGACTTGACTCAGCAGTCAGATTCATCGGCTGGCGCCATGGAAACCAACTCAAGCAAATCTCCCTTCGAGCATCACATTTTTCCGCAGAGTCCAGTCATCGATTTTGATGAGGATATCGAAGCGAACGAGCCTTGCGAAATCTCTGAGGAATTGTATGCCAAATATGCGAGTCAAGCCAGGCAGACGACAGTGGACTCTTCGAATCATTCCTTTAAATTAAGATCAGCTGAAGCCTCGCCTGCCTCAGACTCCACGCTCAGCTTCGACCACTTGGACAACACAAAAGTTGCCTTCAGCTTAACGCAATCTCCCGCACAGCTGCAGGCCAGCTTCAAGAGTCCTTTGACCAGGTCCTGTGCAGATAAATCTGTCTCGCCTTTGACTACACCCTTGAGTCACTCAAATGCGAGCATAGACTTAACCCAGGATAGTGATAATGATGATGATAATGATGATGATGCTGGAGCTCTGCTTTCTGATGATGAAATCAACTATTCAATCTGGAAGGCAGACAAAGCTGATGATCAGCAGCCAGTCAGCGACAGCAGCAGCTGCAGCGATGACAGCCCGCCCAGTTCGCCTTTGAAGAAGACCCACAGTGTTCCCTACTTCAAGTCCATGGATGACCTGGATGCCTATTTGGATGGCTGCATAGCTACAGCCAGCAACTCACGCTCGCCCAACAAGAGCGCATTGAGCAAGGAGCGCGCGGAGTTTGGCATCATGGATGCAGCCATCTCGCAGCCCTTTACGCTCTCCCAGCTGCACAGTTCACAGGTGAAAGAGGAGTCAACTCAGGACTGGGCGGATGCCTCCTTCCTGGACACTCCTCCAGAGTCACGCATAAAGCCTTTGCCCAGCAGCAGCAGCAACAAGTTTAAGCAGCTGCTCAGTGAAGTCAGCGATTCTGCGGAGGATTTCGATGAGTTCGATCGCTTAGTGTTCCAGCAGGACGAGAAGTTGGCCAGCAGTGATATGCCCAGTGGCCTGGATCGCCTGCTGCTGGGCGAGATCAATACAGAGAGCTTGCCGGAGGCTCAACCAATGGCGCCAGCTGCAGCCACTGACCAACTGGAGGTCAACGGTCAGCTGTACACTGTGCGCAGCTGCCAATCACCCAAGCCGGATTTTGTGCTCATGAGCGAGTCGGAGCTGCTGCAGCAGCTCTACAACTATGGCATCAAGCCGCTCAAGCGCAAACAGGCTGTCAAGCTGCTGGAATACATCTACAATCAAACGCATCCGCTAATGCTGCCACTGGAAGAGGAACCGACGCCTGTGTCAGTGCCTCTGCCACGCTCCAAGTCTACGCCTGTAACCGCAGGCAAGTCTGGCCACGCTCGCCTGCTCCAGGCAGCCAGCACGGAGTGCCTCACGCCCACCGATGTCAACTTCCAGCCCAGTTTCAAGTTCCGCGATGCCTGCGGCTCAGAGCTGCTGCGCTTCTCGCAGTCCATGCCGCCAGCGCTGTGCGATGAGTTCGAGTACTTTGTGCTCCAGACGAATGTCAGCAAGAAGACGCCACAGCCGCTGCTGCCCCTGCACATAGCCTGGCACAATCTGCTCTGCGCCAATCCCAGCCTGCACGAGAGTGTGCTGATGTACGAGCCCATCGATCTGCAGGAGATCTATCTGTATCTGAAGCAGCTGGGCCATCGCTACGATCCCAAGGATCTCAAGTGCTTCTTCGACAGGCGCTGCATCATCTTCCGCTACGAGCTGGCGCCGCCCAGCCAACAGAAGCAGCGGCACACCAGAAAGCCCAAGACCAAGAAGCCCAGTGCTAAAGCCTAGAAACTATCCCTAGATCTATGTATTATTATATATAGCTAGCTTTATTAACTCCTCAAATCTAAATACTGTTTATTAATGCAATTGTTACTTGGGCCGTTTTGCCCCTCTCTAATTATGAAACAATGAATTTTTCTCGATTATTTTCTACAAATTTTGAAATATACAAATCTTTTGTAATCATGCTAAAAATGTATACTGGCAATCAGTCCGTCGATGACCACCTCCATCACGTGGTCCACGTTCTGCGGGGGCAGCAGCTCGCCCATCATACAAATCTCGTTCTTCGTATATTTGTCGATGTTCACGAAGCGCGGCTTCGTCGTCTGTTTCCTCTTCAGGAACACTTCACACTTTTCGGCCAGCTTCTCGTTGAGTTCCAGATCGAATTCGAGTTCCGTTATGGGGTCAGTAAGGAACTGGTAACACGTAAGAAATGTTTCTAGCACATTCATCTTGCAGCCGTTAGGAAAAATATAAAAACTTTCAAATTTTTTTGAAAATATTTTCGAAGCAGCTTTGAACTCGATCACACATGAAATGTCAAAAGCTAAAGTTGGAAAACTTGTGGAGATATATAGACTTTTTTTAAACTCCTTCAACAGATTAGAGTCCTTGTTCCAAGTAAAGCCTCTTTTAACAGTGCTACAATTATCCATTTCCATTGATTATTATGTAAACCCAACGAGCTAGCTTGCTTAGTAAGCATTGCTTAAAACTAATTCTATATTTTGTCACCTTTCAAAATTTAACCAATTTAACAATGTTGAATTTAAAAATCAAGTAAAAGAGTACGTTATTAACAGTGCCGATTGCATGAGTTATCGATAAGATCAGTGCTTTGAGTATCGCAACATTTGTACGCCGATATATCGATATGCTGTTCACATATCTAGCTGAAATCGTGAGCAATTTTTTTGTTTCAACACAAAAAGTAAAGCAAAGCCTGCCTGAATCGACGTGCTAAGATAATAACAATAAACAACAAGTGTTTGGGCCCACTGATTAACAGTAGCCAATAAAGTAAAAGAAACGGAATTGAAGGAACTCTTAAGTTCAGCTTGGTGTGTGGTGCGTAAATCAGACAAGCTGAGAGTGAGTGCATAATTTACAGTTGGCCTTCCGCTGCGCAACAACAAAGGCATCGTGAACGACGACGACCCACACGCTTACGCACACACACACACACACACACACACGCACACAAACGGGCGTTATACATACATACATATGCATATATGCGCATAGATTGCGATACCTGCGATTGTGTGATTTTTTTTGTCACCAATTAACAACAAATACGTCCGCTTCCACACATAGAGAGGGAGAGTGAGACACAGACACACACACACACCCGCGCGCGCGCTAAAACTAACAATAATTTGGAGATGGGGCTACTGCTGTCGCGCCTCTGGCGAATGTTTGGCAACGAGGAGCACAAACTGGTAATGGTTGGCCTCGACAATGCGGGCAAAACAACAATACTGTATCAGTTTCTGATGAACGAAGTGGTCCACACGAGCCCCACGATCGGCTCCAACGTCGAGGAAGTCGTCTGGCGGAACATTCACTTCCTGGTCTGGGATCTGGGTGGCCAGCAAAGTCTGCGCGCCGCGTGGAGCACATACTACACCAATACAGAGCTCGTGATAATGGTGATCGACTCGACGGATCGCGAACGCCTGGCCGTCACCCGCGAGGAGCTCTATCGGATGCTGCAGCACGAGGATCTGAGTAAAGCCAGCCTGCTCGTCTATGCCAACAAACAGGATCTGAAGGGATCCATGTCAGCGGCGGAAATCTCCAGACAACTGGACCTCACCTCGATCAAGAAGCACCAGTGGCACATCCAGGCGTGCTGTGCGCTGACGGGCGAGGGCCTGTATCAGGGCCTGGAGTGGGTGGCGCAGCGCATCAAAAACAAATGACAGACAGACAGACGGACGCAGATGCAGATGCAAATGCAGACGCAGCTAGCTTATAGTTAAACAATTAATTTAGACAAATAAATCAATTTTTATATAATTAATTGTAAATGTAAAGACATCCGACAGAGAGAGAGAGAGAGAAAGAGCGAGCGCTCGAGAGAGTTGTCAAGGAAAAGCCCCTCAATAAAATTAAATCTATATTATAATATTATGTATAATGTATGTTACGATCTAAGCAGCCAATTAAATAACTTCCAATAAATTTATAAAATAAACAAGTTTTTATTTCGGTTTCGTTTTAAATACAGAATTGGACGTATTTCACTTGCTCCGTTGTCGAAGAACTGATGAAGAGGGAACTTTATGAATTCTAATTGACGTTGTTCTTGTTCTTGTTCTTGTTGTTGTTGGTTTAAGGTGTGATGTGTGAGATTGTTTTGTACTCTAGCCACCAAAATAAATACAAATATATAAATATATATATAGAGATATATAAAACTAAATATGTTAAATGAATAAATTAAGTTTTAGTCACTCGCAGACATAGAAAAACATAAACAAGGTAAAAAATATGATGTATAAATACTAAAAATTATAGCCACATGAACATTTGATCACAAAAATAAAGTCCAAATCGAAATCGAAGTCATATAGAATTTTGGAGTTGTCTATGTGAGATTGCAGGAGCTGCTGCAGCTCTTGAGCGGCTTGCTCTGGCCCAGCTGCACGGTGCTCTCGTCCAGGGCCTGGACATTGCTCGAGTCGTGTTGTCGCTGTGGGAGCGGAGGAGAAGCAGTTAATGGAATCTTCTCATTCATTAATGGGCAAGAGACGCACCTTCAGTTCCGTGGCCAGACAGCGAAAGGCATCTTCGACGTTAGTGTTCTCCTTGGCGGACGTTTCCATCACGAACAGAATTTCAGGTATATACTGGCACATCTGGCGCGCCTCCTCGAAGTCCACCTCGCGCTCGGACTCCAGGTCGCACTTGTTGCCAATCAATATGATCAGCACATTGGAAGCTGTATAGCGGCGCACCTCCTCGATCCACTTCTGCAGATTGGCAAACGTCGCACGTTTCGTGATGTCGTAAACTGTCGGAAAGAGAAGTGTTTAACAAGCTGATAAGGGAGCGCAGCGAATGCCATTAAAATCACAGCGAACCCCGATAGTAAAATATGTGTGGTGCGCCCGGCCTTTCGCTTATCAGCGAGCGGGCCATGACAATAGGATCAATAGGTCATGATAAGAGCCGCCGGGGCATTAGCTACCCAGTCTTTGTGGGCGTGGGTACAAAGGGGTCTTATGGTTTATATAATAGGCAGCTGTGGAGTGTCTCCTGTCAGGTTGTTCCGTAGTTCCTTAAGCTCTGAATCTCCGCTGATAACTCCTCACATCTCTAATCTTCTAGCGATCACAAGTCAGTTGCAGCGAGTCGACAGCTTTGCAATTCCATACAGTCACATTCCAGGGTATCTTCTCGTTCATCAATCCCTCTCCCACGCCTCACTCTTGCATTTCTGGCCGTTTACTCACCAATAATGACGCCATTGTTGGCACGGTAGTAGCTCTGCGTAATGGTGCGAAACCGCTCCTGTCCAGCCGTATCCCAGATTTGTAGCTAGTTCAAGGGAATGTCACAAATCATCACAGCGTCATGTGACATTGACATAGCTGAGCTGCTTGGGCTTACCTTGACTTGCTTGCCCTCGACTTCGATGGTTTTCATGGAGAAGTCGACGCCAATGGTGTTGCCGTGCCGCTCCACGTAGTTGCCCGTCTTGAAGCGCTGCAGTATCGACGTCTTGCCCGTGCAGCAGTCCCCGATGAGCACGATCTTGAACAGGAAGTCGAAGTTCTCCTCGTTGGGCAGTGCCATCAGCGTCTGGGGATTCCGTGCCGTCATCGCGTCTTTCTGTCCAGCCACGAAACGTTGCGGCTCCTTCAGCGTCCGGTGGTTGCGCTGCTTGTGCAATTATTTAGTGTTTGGCATGGAAAATGTTAAATTTTCTGTTTTAATTCGTTGATAGTAATGAAAATGCGTTGCACAAAGACTGTGTGTTGTGGTGCCCTGTCAACATAGTGCAGCGGGGCATATTGACTTTGTAGTGAGTTGGTAACTATGGGAAGTAAATGCTATATAAAACACATGTAATTGATCAATTTACAATACATTTGTTATATTTTTAATATTTAGTCAAGACTTCTAGCAGAAATTCATTTAAAAATTATATTATTTATATCGATATTGCTGTCGGCACTTACTGCAGGGTATTTCAGCGTGTACAACTCTGCTTTTGTCTGCTTGCGTTGCTTGCAGGTGTGTGCTAGTTGGTGACATTATGCAGTACTGCTCATTCGACTCTTAGCAACACTGGCCATGTAAGGCGCGCAACTATTGAATTTTGAATGTAAGCAGATTAGTTTATGCTTGATTGAAGTCTTTTAGCATCAACTAACAAACAGATTTGAAAGTTAATACTCAATCACTTGCTTGTCTATTATATATGTGTAATTAACAGCTATATAAAGTGCATGATACGCGCATTAAGATAATGCTTGCCCCGATTGCCTTATCTTTATCATTTGTTGACATTACGTCAACTGATAAGGTGTCATAATGTGTAACGAAATGATTGCTTAAAGTAGCTGGAAACATTATCTATTGTTTATTCTAATACGTTCTATATATGTAAGAAAAGTTTATTAAATGAGTTGTTGCAGCTGGGTATCGAATTAAATACAATTTGAGCACCGGCGACAATTTGTTTATATCAATCTATTTATAGATAGAGCTTTTTACCCAGAACACAGTCGGCTCAGCTCTGTAAAAGCTCGACTAGCGTATATGAAGCCCTAGAAGTGTAGCAACTAAAGTCAGTAACCGGCTACGCCCCGATCTTAATAGTTGTTTGTTCGCGTGTTGAAGTTGAATTGAGTTGCTATGGCTACATTGGTGCTCTACGGCATGGACATAAGTCCCCCAGTGCGCGCCTGTCTGCTGACCTTGCGCGCCCTCGAGGTGCCCTTCCAGTACACCATAGTCGATCTACTGTGCGGCGAGCATAGAACCGACGAGTTCTTGCAGAAGAACCCGCAGCACACGGTGCCCGTTCTGGATGACAATGGCACTCTCGTGTGGGACTCCCATGCCATCTGCTGCTACCTGGTGGATAAGTATGCCAAGACAGATGCACTGTACCCGAAGGACATAGTGAAGAGGGCTAGGCTGCACCAGCGCCTGTATTTTGATGCCAGTGTTCTGTTCATGTCGCTGAGGAACATAAGTGTCCCATACTTCTATAAGAAGGTTACGAACGTGCCCCAGGAGAAGATCGACAACATAGTCGATGCCTATGATCACCTGGAGAACTTCTTGGGCGATAATCCCTATTTGACAGGCAACACTGTGACCATTGCCGACTTCTGCTGTGGCGCTACTGCATCTTCGCTGCCTGCCGTGCTGAGCATCGATCCCAAGAAGTATCCCAAGATTACCGCCTGGCTGGATCGCCTGGCCGAGCTGCCGTACTATAGGGAGGCCAATGCCAATGGTGCTGAGGAGTATATTGAGCTGCTAAAAGACGTATTTACTATTGTTTAAGCGGATCTTCACAATTTGACTTATTTATATTGCATTTCAAACGAATCAATTATAAACCATTTAGCATTAATTTGATTGAATAAAGTATCGATAACAATGCGATAGTTTTGATGGTATCTGTCAGCGGCTGGATTGTGCAACACTCACTCACTCGTTGCAGTCTGGCAACCCTGCGCCACAGTGAACGTTAGCATTTGAACGCCGTTTGTGCAGACTTCAAATGTTTTCAAAGCCTCAAACGTTATGCAAGACAATTGAAATGGGTTTGCGGCTTTTATTTAAATGAAGCAATAGCGAATGGAAAGCGCTTAACTGTGTGAAATTATGTCAATCAGCGCGCAGAGGCTCATTAAAGCGTACGGCACGTACGCGCAAGGGTTCGCTGATAACGATTTATTCGATTTACATGTGGCTCAATAAATTTTCACCACGTACTCAATGATGGCGCCATTTACGCGTCTAAAACTGTCTTAATTAAGCCGTTAATATTTATGAAAAATCGCCAAAAACTGCAGTGGAAATCAAAATATTTGCAAATCATTTCTTTTCGCAGTTTCGCCGAAGCTATTTTAATGGTTTCTCCATATGCAGAACCTTGACCCAGTTCCGTAGACTTCTGGACTCACTTTCAAAACGCAACGGCAGCAGGCTGCTACGCCTTGGTTAACACGCCTTGCAAAGCGAGTTCTAAATTGTGCGAAACTAGACAAGCGCCTGGACAGTCGGACAGCTGGACAGCAGTCGATTGGAAAACCGCAACTGGCAGCTCTCGGTTGTACGCACTGTCGCATTCAATACGCATGGAAAGTTTGGGCCCAGAACTCAACGAGATGAGCGTTAGTGAAACTAATTTGCTGCCGACCTAAATCATCTGTAGGACTATGACTCACGGCACTTCCTAGTTCATGGCTCATAGCTCATGCTCTCTGTCTGGCTGAGAGGAAATCAAACGCACGCCAAGACCAGAGGCCAGAGGCCTACACCAAGTCCAAGTCCAAGTCTAAGTCCATGTCTTGCATACAGGTTTATCGCTTTGGGTAGCTTCTGCCTATGTCTCGCCTGCTCGCCTGCTCGCCCGCCCCCTGCCCACGCCCCCTCTTTCAGCTCAAGCTCGTGGCTCGTGCATTTTTTCGTGGCGCTTTTATCGCTTGGCTCAGCCGTTGGCCGCTTTAGTTGAATTTGAAACGTTTGCGCGCGCGGTCGACTGCCCGTCCGCCAGCTGCGATCAGAAACGTGCAACTGCCAATAACGGTTAACCAGCTAAGGATGCACAAAAAATAAAGCCAAAGACAAACGTGCAACACAAATAAGAAAAGCGAAAGAAAAGTGAAAAACAAAAACGCTGACAAGAATTTTTCGGAAAATCTAGAAAAGTGAGTTTCTTGGGCTCGACTCAAAGTGGGTCAAGGAGCAGACGAAGCATTGTTAGACCTGGCCAGCGGCTTATGTAAGAATGTGTAATAGAGGTAGATATATATATAAAAAGTATGTATGTATATATATATCCGCACAGACTTTCTACAGTTTGTAATTTGATTGAAATTTTGTGGTTTTTGATTTTTTGTTGTTGCTTTTTTGCATGCGCATCACGCAGCAACAAACAAACTGACGAATTACAGTTATATATATATATATATATATATATATATATATATATATATATATATATATATATATATTTTATAGTGGACATCACTTGCACTTTCCTTTGCCCAATTACCTTTCCCAAAAACCGTTTGCTTGTTGTTGTTGCTTGTTTCTAATTGATTATGCAGCGCCTGTTACACAGCGGCGCTCATAAAACAAAAGACTTAGGACACGAACTCGCGCGCTGCCACAAGCCCGCTTTATGTCATGCGGCATTTGTGCGCGAGGTTTGCCTGAAGTTTATTGTGAGTTGTGTATGCAATTGTGTATGCGATATATTCGATTAACTGTTAACGTCATTTCAATGTTATATAATATTTTTATACTATTTCACGTAGTGATATAGTATATTGGTTTTGTGCAATGTCCGTCATGCTGTCCGTCCGTCTGTCCGTCTGTCCGTCTGTCCGTCTGTCCGTCTGTCCGTCTGTCCGTATGAACGCAAACCATTTCGACGCTATTGAAGCTAGAGACTTGAAATTTGAAATATATACTCGTGTATACCCTCGTCTGATAAAGTGTCAAGATTTTCCCGATACGCCCACTAGGGGCGTGGCAAATCGGAAAATGCATTTTCCTGTATCTCAGAAACACTACTTCTAGAAGGGCTAGAGAGTTGGGATTTTAACTGAACACTCATGTCGACGTCCCAAAATCAAAAAGCTATGGCGGATATATCTACGCCCATTGGGGGCGTGGCAAATCGGGTCAAACTGTATCTTCTACAGTTTTAAAGCTAGAACGCCCAAATTTGGCACGTGGGTTACTGTTACGATCCTATAAAGATCGCCCAAAAAATTGTATGGCCACGCCTACTAGGGGCGTGGCAAATCGGATCTGAATATATAGTGATTTTACTAGTTTCGTTATATTTTGAGCACTATTGATGCTAGAGACTTGAGACTTGGTATATATACTCGGGTTAACATCCCACGACCGATAAGCTATGGCGGATATATCTACGCCTTCAGGGGGCGTGGCAACAAATATCAGCTTATATCTCCCACAGTTTTAGTGCTAGAAGCTTCAAAATTGGATGCTAGGTTACTAAGGGCCTCCTCTATCGATTCCCCAAAAATTATTGTTACGCCCCAAAAGGGGCGTGACATACAGAAAAATACCCTGTAATTTTCGCATTTTTCGAATGTAAGCATCCAAACTTTACAGTTATATTCTTAAACGCCCACTCTATGCACATGCCAAAAATTATTTGTCTACGGCCACTGGGGGCGTGGCAAATCAAAACTGAAACATCTGCAGCTTCTGAGCCAACAACGCGCCACATAATGACTTTGTGACCTTTGACCTTGTCTTTTGATTTGCCAAATTATATATATGTGTTAGAAAAGAATATTTTATTAATACAAAATAACTAAATAAAGAAAATGTAACAAAAATATCAACATGACCGCACCGGGGTTCGATGCCACACCTCGCCAACGAACTTATGTATATCACATTTTCAGAGTTGCCCCCTCTCTCATTTTGAGAGCTGCCACCTCTCTTATTTGGAGAGATGCCACATCTCTCGATTTAGGTGCGTGTTCTTGCTAAGGTAAGGCAATCGAGATAAATCGAGAGAGGTGGCATCTCTAAGCTTCGATTCTAATTGAAACTGTCTGGCTACCTCCAATGAAAAGTTTTAATCTGCAGCTAATTTGAGCGGCGACAGTGGGGATTTAAGGTTAAATTTAAAAAAAATGTAATGTGATAGATGCCCCTGTGTGCTGTTGGGGCGTGAAATAGTATTTCGCTGTGGGTTGCGTCCGACAGCAACGTTCTTACTTGTTTTTTGTTTGTGATCCTCAAAGAGATCCGTTTCTGAGACCTTCTTCAGCTGCTCCTTCGTTGGTTTCTTTATCTACTTAATCTTTGTGTGTCTCCTGCTCTTCTGCTGAGGGCAGTTCAAGAAGTTTCCATGTAGAACTTAGAAGAACTGGGTAGGTCTGATAATACCTGGGTGGGGCTGGGTACAGCTAGATACAACTGAGTTCGTCTGGGTAGATCTGTCTGGATCTGGGTAGGTCTGGGTATAGTGGATGCTGTACCATCTCGTTTAAAGCTTTAATGGAAGATAAGTCCATATAGAGCCATTAAACTGATCGGACTAGTGGGCATTATCATTATCAGAAAAAAAATCTATAATCGAATACTCGATATTCATTTCGTTTTGATTCATAGTCTATTCATTCAGTACAATCGAATATGCATATTTATTTTCATTTCAATTCATCATCCATTCATATCCAATATTCAAATTCATATTAATTTCAATTCATAATCTATCCACATAAAACACTCGAATATTCACATTCATTTCATTTCATAGCTCTCCATACTTCTTAAGCACCCCTCGCATGTGCACACACCTATATATAGCACTTGCTTTGCTTTTTAAACAATTAATGCATGCATAAAATAAATTTAATTTCAATAATGTTTTCTTCTTCTTCTTCTTCTCCTTCTGTGTGTTTTTTTTTACCTGCATTCAACCTGTTAACCCAAATTTCCATTTCATTTCGTTTTCGTTTTGTTTATGTCGCCGAGAATTCATTTTATTGACTGGTTTCTCATTTGTTGTTGTTGTTTTTCTGTGAAACAGGAAACCAAATGTCGTCTATATATATATATATTTCTATATCTATATATATATATATCTATAACTTGATACCAATTAAAGCTGCGCTTGCACTAATTCGCCTTAAATTGCAAATCTTTTCACTCTTCGCTCGCTGCATACCACAAGCTGACATATGTTGCGTGTCTGTTGCTTGTTGCTTGTTGGCTGTTGGTTGTTGCCCGTGTAGCTATAGGCGTTGCTCTGATTTGCCATAGAAATCAAAACTATCCTGTACGAATTCGCTGCCATTGGCCACAATGCGTCTGTCATTGTCAACGAGCAGCAGACGGCAGCAGCAAATTGTGAACACATGTCTTCGTATACCCTGTACGCATAGAGAATATGGGGTATATTAGCTTGTGAGCTATATTGGAAATATAAGTCTGGAGAAGAGTCGAGCAAACAAAATTGCTGATCAAATATGATATCTCTCTCTCTTCTCAACTCTCCATATATGTCACATATCTGATCATATCATATATGAGAGATCATCTCATCTCTCTTTCGCTTCTTAACTCTCCATTTAGTCATATATCTGATCAGATATGATATTTTTCTGTCTCTTTCTCTCTCTTCTCAACTCTCCATATATGTCATATATCTGATCATATCATATATGATCTCTCTCATTCTCTGTCTCCCTCTCTATTCTCAAATCTCCACTCTCCAACTCTCTCTCTCTTCCTTACTGTCCATAAAAGTCACATTTCTGATCAAACAGGATCTCTCTTTCTCTCTCTCTTCTCAAATCTCCCCTCTCTAACTCTCTCTCTCTCTCTCCCTTTTTATCTTCCTCTCTCTCATCTTAACTCTCCATATATGTAATTTATCTCTCTCTCTCCTTCCCAGTTTTCAGCTAGGGTATCTCTCCACTCTAACGGTTCATCACAGCCAATACTCTTGCTACTTATTGTTGTCATTCATAGACAGAGAGAGATAGGGAGACTCAGAGAGAGAGAGAGAGAGAGAGAGAGAGAGAGAGAGAGAGAGAGTGACAAAGAGATAGAGACAGATTCCGAGACAGTTGTTATCTCGCTGACATTCTTGGCGTGGAGTGCTATCAAAACGCTGCCCAGTGGTGGATGCCACGTTGCAATTGTGACTGATTCTGACCCAATTTCTCTTTCAGGCTCAAATGGCCAGGCCAGATGTGGCATCTGTGCACCTGCTGGAGCTGCGGGGCTACCTGCAGCAGTCGCCATTGCTAATTACACACAGAGCAGCAAATATTTGTCTGACACGCCCTCCTCTTAAGTGTGCCGCGTCAACGGCAGCTATTCCTCATTTAGCTCATTTGCATGAAAAACAGTTTTTCAAAAAACTGTTTTTTTTTTCTTCTTGTTTTTTGGGGGAGTGAAACTTAGACGAAATACCCTTGGGGCAGCAGCAGAGGCAGAGGCAGAGGCAGAGGCAGAGGCAGCGGCAGTGGCTGCAAAATCATCTTTTTGGTGGCAACCTGAAACGGAATCACGTTTGCTGTGCGCTGTGTGTGGGGCATAGAACCTGTTGGCCTCACACACTTGACAGCCGCCGGGAAAGTGCATTAGAATCCAATATTGGCCAGCTTAGCACGTCTAACGGCTCAGGCGCAATCCTGTGCAACTGGCTGCGGCTGCAGTTGCATCATCAATCGATCTTAACATTCGATAGCTGGCTAAATGCGAGCAGCATGCGAAGCAAACGGGTAAAAGTGCGTCGAGAAATTGCTGATGAAGAATGAGAGAGAGTGAGAATAGAGGAGTGCCAAGAGAGAGAGAGAGAGAGAGAGAGAGAGAGAGAGAGAGAGAGAGAGAGAGAGAGAGAGAGAGAGAGAGAGAGAGAGAGAGAGAGAGAGAGAGGGTGGGGGATGCTGCTATCAGCTCCTCTTCTAGCTAGTTGGAAAAAGTGTTACATTTAGCGGCTTCAAGTGAAACCTGCAGCAGGTTTTCGTTAATGTCTTAGAATGATCCATGAGTACAGTGAAAACTACGCGAACGAACTGCTAATGGTGCACTTTATGCAAATATTTTGATCTACATATATAGCACATTCTTGCTATAGTCAGTTGCTGCCTTCGCAGCAAGCAAAGAACTGTTTTTATACCTATTAAAATTGCGGAATTCGGGGTATATTAGTTTTGTGACAATCTAAGTAACAGGGCGGAGCAGGCGTGGCACACAGCTTAAAGCATATTTATTGTGCATATCAATGTAGCCCTGTCCGGCTGTCGATCCATCCGTCCATCTTTCTGTTCGTTCAATTTTCCGTCCGTCCTTCTGCCTATCCGTCTGTCTTTTTGTCTAGCCATCTGTTTTTCTGCCTATCGGTCCGTCTGTTCGCCCGTCCGTAGCACCTTGAGACCATCTTTCAGTCTGCCCTTCTGTCTATCCCTCTCTCCGTCCTTCTTTCCGTCCTTCTTTCCTTCGTTCTGTCGGTACTGATGCAATTTCCTCTGTGCGTTCTTCTATTCATCCGCTCGCTTGTGCGTCCTTCCATCAGTCTTTCTGCTCGCCGCCTTTTCCCGTCATTCTGTCTGTTCTTTTATCCGTCCATATGTCCTTCATTCTATCCGTTTGTCTGTCCGTCTTTCTACCCATCCTTCTGTCCGTCCATCCGTCTCTCCACTCTTCCCTCGATCTGTCTCTCTAGCTAGTGAGCAGGAGAAAAGAAGAGAATTCAACTCACAGCGAAGCCAAAGTAAACTTGAGAAAGGAATGCCTGGCTGCCCTGGCATCCCTGGCATTCGCTCATGGGCCGCTTCCACAATAGATCTAATGCTTTCACTGCAGCTCGCAGCAAGAGATAGAATTCGCATGTGTCAAAGACTCGCAATTGCTTTGCTTGTAATCAGAATCAGTTGTTAACGGTGCTTAAATGCTGGCCAGAGTAGCACCAGCACCAGCTCCAGCTCCAGCCCAGCTCTGGCTCGTGTTTGGTCTCCTCAAGTTTTCAGCTTTCCCAAAAACACAAAGAAAAACTAGATTTATGTGTCTCTTGGTCGCTTCGACAGGCAATCAGGCCGAAACCAGTTGCCAATTGTTGCTGCGCCATTTCGATCTGAAGAGAATGTTTGATGCGAGCTTTGGCTGCGGTTATATAACAGTTAGATCATATTCATATGGCTGCCAAGTCTTGCGTCTGTTCTGTGCGTATGCTAAGCCAAGCCAAGCCAAGCCAAGTCAAGCTAAGCCAAGCGAGTTCGTTGCCTAAGTCTTTCGTTTTCTCTCTCTCCCCATCTATTCCCACGATTACGCAGCATGCGTGCACACTGGCATCAACAGTCGCTGCAGCTGCTATTAGCGCTGCTAATCTGCCTTTGGACAGCGGCGGCCGCTCAGCTGGCGGATGCCGAGGCTCAGCCACACACGGATGCGGATGCGGAGGCGGAGGCGGAGGCGAGCGAGCCGCACATACGCAGAAAACGACTTGTTTGGATAACGGACGACGGACGGCTGGCGCTGCCGCCCGGCACCACCTTGACATTCACGCCGACGATCTCGATGCCGCTGGTGCGACATCCGCCTGAAGGCTTCTTCTCCAACGTGACCATCAGTTTTCCTGTCACAAGTGAGTCGTAAAACTTGTTCCCTGAGCAGCTCTCCAAATTAGTCAGCCAAACATTTTCAGTTGACTTCGATAAGCTGGGTTTGACGGACAACCAAAATCCTCTCGGAGATCTGCCCTTCTTCTCCCGCTCCTTCGGCCACGGCGCGGGCCAGCTGGTGGGTGAGTACGTCGCCCGCTACCTGCACGTGCAGCGCCGCAAGCGCGACCTCAGCGCCCAGCAGAGCAGCGAGCCCTATCTGAGCGCGGAGGACTCGCTTCAGTACCCCCAGCTGCCGGCGGGCTTCCACCACATCTTCCATGGCGGCGAGCGCGTGCTGCTGTACGGCGTCGTCGAGGACTTCCTGGCCACCTTCGGCATGGACGGCAAGGCCTGCCTGCTGCGCACCATCTGCGAGATGCACTCGCGCAGCCTCGACAAGTTCGGCGTCTTCGGCGAGATGACCAAATTGTTCTTGACGTAAGTAAAGAAGACCCAGAGAGGCTCAAACTGGATTCACAGCTTTCGAGCTGAGCGGAGCTGAGCTGAGAGAAATTCGATAACTGATTAGGTTTTTAGATGAGAAGCTACGGGCAATAGAGAAATCAATATATCTTGCTTACAGTTTGACGGGAATTGCCTTAAGGTTTGAGTGCAACTGAATCAGTTTTTATTCTGTGGAAATCTCCCATAGATTCGTGGCAATAGTCTGTTAAAATCCCTTTCAACTAGAAACTGCTATCGACATCATAATAATCTGTGTATATTTCATATTTACTGTTTTATAGGTATTGAGTTAAAGTTTGACAGGCACTTACTTAGATCTTGAATGAGTATAGTGACTACACTCATACTATAGTCCTTCAGAGTAGATTATTTGACAGCCATTGCTAGCTGCTGTTCATTACTGAACCGAATCTGAGTCAACAGTTTTAAATGCATTGTCTGAGCATTACAGTTTTGAAGTCTCTACAGTTGCATAGCCTTGAATATTTTACAGACTCAGCTAGATTAATGAAGAACTTGCTCAAATGTATTCTATATCAATTACATTTTGAGAGCAACTGTTCCAGAAATACAGTTCTAGAGTCACTAAAGATATAGGCAGAGCTTAATATAAGAAAACTTCTCGTAGCTGCCATTGGACTCTGGCAGTCTGAAAAATTCTAGTAAAATATTGAATATTCTAAATGGATAGCTAACTTTATATACTACCCTCGCACATATTCCTTTAGTTGGATTTATTTTGATTTTTCTTCGTTTCAGCGTCACCAAATCGCCCTTTGCTGAGCTGCTGCCCGAATACGTGCGCGCGCAGCGCGTGGGCGAAGGCAAGCAGGCGCCCGGCGAGTGCTTTCCCTACTTCAAGGCATGCCCCAAGAGCATCTTCAAGGCGCTGGCCAACAAATACGCCGCAGAGGCAACCAAGCAGAGGACGACGACAAAGACGACGACGGAGCGACCTGTGGGCGAATACCATGAGCAGCAGGCGGTGCTGCTGCCCAACAGCGCTGAGCAGGATGAGCAGCAGCAGCAGCAGCAGCAACTCCAACTCGATGGAAATGCTGTTTTCATGTAAAGAAAGTCGCTCGCTCTCTCTCTCTCTCTCACTCTCATTCTCTCCGTCTCGCCCTCGCTCTCTTCGACTAGCTGTAAGCGGCGCCTGCCGCATAATGAGTGCACATTGAAAGTCATTTGCTTGTAATTAACGTACACTAATTTATTTATTTATTATTGTTTATATATTTATATATCTTTATATATATATTTATGTATTTTGTGTCATGTTTAGCTGTAGACGTTGTTGTTAACTTTCTAGCTAGTGTATGCATACCCTGTAAATAAACCAATTCGTGGCATATTTATTTATGATAATGGAATAGAATCAGATATATACATATATATCCGTCTATATATATACATAAATTCCAGCTGACAGATGTGTTTATGCAATTGTCAAGCTATATACAAGCATATATATGTATATGTCCATCCATATCTGGGCATATAAACAAAATTCGTTTCAATTGTTTACGCTGCGTATGTGTAACGTGAGCTCACTCTGCTAGACTTGCAATCTGTGTGTGTGTGTGTGTGTGTGTGTGTGTCTGTGCGTGTGTGTGTGTTAGGAATGTGTTATTGTATGCGCTCCCCCCTCCCTTTTTTTCATATCAGTCCAAACATATGCTTCAGATGATCCAAGTGTATATAGTTCATGTAGTAGAACATGGAGACGTTGCGCGCAATTGCATCCAGCTTGAGCGCCTCCTGCATGAAGTGCTCCTGGCAGTCGCCAAAGGTGAGCACCTTCTGGATGGCATCGTTGTAGATGATCTGCGCGTGGATGTTCAGCAGCTGCAAGCAGTGGGATTACCCATTAAAAGGAAGTTAGCGGACTCGGAAAGTGTTATGGGGAGTTGGAAAAGAGCAAGGGAGGGAGATCAGAGAGCTTTTGCTGAGGATAAGCAGGCTCGATATAATGAGGAGTTCAGGTAAATAAGTGATGGTCTGTTATCGATAATTATCGATATGTAGCGGCCTAGAGCATGTGCCTCTAAGGCTTGATCTCTAGTCTTAGTAGTACAGGGTATCTGCACCCTTATATACCCTTAAATAAACTAAGTCCTCAAAAAATTATCATTACTCATCCCCAATAACTCTACAACTGTTACTCCTTACCCTCCACTTACTACTTATCAAAATTACTGGGTATCTACATCTTAATATACCTATAAACTAGGTAAATTCCCAGCATTTTATTATTCCTCATACCCAATCACTCCACAACTGTTTCTCCTTACCCTCCACTAACTACTTATCATAGACTTGCCAAAATTACAGGGTATCTACACCCTACAATACCCAAAACTTAACTAAATTCCCAGAAAATTTTCATTTCCCAACAAAATCTCTTTACTTGATAGTAACCCATATACCCGTCATCCAACAAATACAGGGTATAGAGCCCACTCACCTCCATGAAGAGCGTGGCCAGCGACAGATTGCAGTCGCAGCTCATGCTGTAGCGCAAGCGATAGAAGTGCAAGCCCTTGAGCACGAATATGTCCGATATATCGGGTATATTGTTGCCGATGCCGATCTTGACCAGCAGCCGGAGGACGTTGCGGTACTTGAGCATGCGCTCGTCCTGGATGTACTGCATGCGCGGCACATAGGGACAGAAGCTGCGGTTGTCGTACTGCGGATAGACCTGGAGCAGGGCCAGCCAGTAGTAGACGTTGCTGCAGTGCGACCAGGCGGGGCCGGCGGGCACGAACGTCGGCAAGGGGAAGTCGGCGAACTTGAATTGGAGAGCCGGCAGGAAGACAAAGGATATGATGCTCGGCATGCCGGACTCGCGCTTCTCGCACGCCAGGATCTCGTGCACGAAGCCCTGATCCCCGATCTCGTGGGTGCGATAGCTGAGCTGGTAGTGGACGCCGCTGTCGCACTCGATGGACCTGATCTGGGTGATGGCGTCGCGCAGATTGCCGCGCAGCAGCAGCTGCACGTTCTCCGGATTCACGTAGCCCTTGCAAATCATGGGATGCGAGCTGGGCGCATACAGATTAATGTAGCCCGGCTGGGCGGCATTGAAGATGGGAGTCACCGGGAAGGGCATATGGAAACGCAAGTACTGCTCAAAGTCCAGCGGGACGTCGATCTTGGAGCCCCTGTAGAAGGTGGCCGTGGAGAGCAGATTCTCCAGCACGAAATTGTAGATCCAGTCCTTCTTGCACATCACCTCCGTGATCCGCTTGCAAATGACGTCAGCATCCAGCAGCCAGTCCGCATCGCACTCGTCGATTTCCATCAGATCCGAGACCCACTTGATGCCCTCTTGGAAGAGGGAGTAGCCCTCCGGCAGCACCATGGGCGAGCTGCGCCCACTGGCTGGGGCATCGCTCTTCTCAATCTTCAAATCGCTCATTCCGCAGAAAGCTCTCAGCAGCTCGAAACGTGTACTTCACACTGAAAAATGGAGGAGTTAAATCAGCTCTTGCTCTCTCCGACGTTCTGCCGAAAATGACTTGCACATGTGCATTTTAATCATAAATGTGTCAATGAATGTGACGTGCAAAATGCAAAGGGAATATGTAAACGTATCGATATTGCAGACAATGCCAAAGTGACGTTCCTCAAATACGGCCCAATAAAACTCCAATTTAATCGATTTCAATTTTGGCGCTTGAGCAATCGCGCGCTTTGCAACACTGCTGCGCTTGTGCGATGAGCTTGCGATAGTTGCGCTGGCCGCATATCGATAACACGCGCACAGCTGTTTTCCTGGTTTATCACGCTTGCGGACTTCGAGGTGCTTTTTTTTATTCAGTTATTTACAAAGTTTGCACAAACATAAAAACAGCAGCGGATGTGTGAGCAGAGCGATAGCAAACAGTAGAACGCTTGTTGCAGGTAAGTTCACTGGACGCACCTCTCCGCCCTCCCACTCTAGCGAAAGCCAACGTCAGCCACAACAGCAACAAAGCTAACGCCAACGCCAATGTCAAACCCGGCCAAACGGCAATTAGAATAAAATCAACAACAAAGTTTCGACTGAGTCAGAGTCGTCAGGCCATTGTTTGATAATGATTGTATTGAGGCATTATCACGACCTCGCAGCGACAGATGATTGCCGAGCGAGCGAAAGCGGCCGGTGTTAATGCTACTGCTGCTGCTGTTGGCTCTTGGCTGTTGTTGTTGTTCTTGTTCTTGTTTATATCACGCGGACGTGGCGTTGTATACTATATAGCGTAATCTATCGTGCTCCCAGCTTATTCGGCAAGTTTGCATTACAGGTAAAACACAACCCACATTGCTGGCATGGACGAGCTGGAGACTAGGACGACGCAGCTGTCCACAGCGGACGCAGCTCCAATGGCGGCGCCCATTCCGCACAGCTCGCAGAGCGACTCATCCGAGGAGGAGGAGTATCTGGACAATAGCATCGAGCTGCGCGGCTACTTGAGCAAGTGGACCAACTATATATACGGCTGGCAGCCACGCTATATCGTGCTCAAGGATGGCACCCTCTCCTACTACAAGTCCGAGTTGGAGTCCGACTTTGGCTGTCGCGGCGCCATCAGCCTCTCCAAGGCGACCATTAAGGTATGTGTACTATATTTAACCCGCAAGTGCTCTTAATTGAACTAATCAAAAAGTAATGGGTGCGAGCGAGTGTGCGCACGCCGCAATCAATGCAGCGCAATCAATTAATGTTGAATGTCGCCAGCGAATGGTGGTGAATAAGTGACAAAATATATAAAGCCACACTGAAGTCATCAAATGTAAGTGGGCGCTGCCCTGCCCAGCCCTGCACAGGCCAACCCTCGCCCGCCCCATCCCTCAGCAATTGCTTTTTTTTTTGGAGGGCGTTGATTGCCTGCCCATACGTAGTCTATTTATAATGTAAACAATGATTCATCGCTTCGTTTGCAGGCGCACGAGTCGGACGAGCTGCGCTTCGATGTGGTCGTGAATAACCTGAACAACTGGTGCCTGCGCGCCGAGACCAGCGAGGATCGCATGCACTGGGTGGAGGTGCTGCAGCTGTACAAGGAGGGCACCGGCAGCACGGACACCACGTCACTGCGCCGCCATGGCAGCAGCATGTCCCTGCAGTCGAACACCATCTCGCTGGCCAGCGGCGGCAGTCTGAAGAAGACCCAGCGCAACTTGCGCGAAAAGGTGGGCGAACTGGAGACCTTCAAGGACATACTCTTCGTGCAGATCGAGACGCTGCAGCGCTACTTCGACGCCTGCTCCGAGCTGAACAAAGCCAACGCACAGCCGCTCGACCTGGGCGACGGCCTCAAGCCCATCGATTTCAAGGTGTGCGCCCAATAGTTACCATGAATTGCTTTGTATTAATTTAGAAATATATATTGTTCCTGTTGGCAGGGCGAGTCCATTACGTTTCGTGCCACAACAGCTGGAGTGCTGAGCACATTGCAGCACTGCCTGGAAATCATAGCCGAGAATGATGAATCATGGAAACGCAAACTGGAGCGCGAAATAGATAAGCGACGCCGCGCGGACGAGCAGAACAGGTACGGCTCACCTTGAACTCGCTATCTGGGTAGAGAAAGCTAAGTAAATGTGATTTGATTTTGCCATTTGCAGAAAGTCCAAGGAGGAAATCGAGAAACTAAAACGATTATCATATCCCGGCCCAGACTTTGAGGTAAGTTCCACAGCTAACATACGAAATCAGAGGAAAAGCAATGTAAATATAAACTATAAACAATGTCAATACGTCAGCCCACACACCAGTCCACTCAAGAGCGGCCGCAAGCATAGCCCCCTTCTGCCTGCTCCGTCCAAAAATAAAACTCTTGTGTTTGTTGATTATATTTCAATTTGAGCGTACGCACACGCCGTGTTATTACTCAAACAATTTGTTCGTTTTGTAATGCATGCGCTAACGATAACTATATATAATCTATATAATAGTGCTCCACATACATATATATATATATATATATACTTATGTGTATATATAATTGTCGCCGCTTTGATTCCGTGTCATGTTCTATGATAGTTATCCACTTTAATTGACCTGTCGCTTGTTCGGCCCTGTTTACATCCGCAGGTCTTTAATTAGGGCTTTAGCATTCCACTATTTTTAACTCTTATCAGTCGAATTGGATCTAAGTGGGCTCTGCGCTGTTTGGCTATGGCATTTCCTATATGTCAACTTTAATGCTCGATTTGTTTGGCTTCTTTCCCTATATAGCGGAGACTGGCTTATTAGATATGTCTATATAGTACATATATGCCTTACTAATCCCTAGTTCATTCACTCCGCTGACAGCTCAAGCGCAAACTATTGAACACATGGCGACATTTGAAGTTGACGCTAAGACAGTTTTCAGTTGCCAGTTTTGAGGTTGCGTAGTACTTCGAGCCAATATTGCAGTAGGTCATGTGTGGCTGTTGCAAGAGTCTATAAAGACAATGCTCTAACTTTGAGCTGGGCTGCTGAGCTAGCTCAAGGGATTTGTGAGCTTCAGTTGAATTTTGTTGATAACATTACATGCAAATATAAATCAATATTTGTTGAATATATTTTAAAAAATTTATTTTTATACATTTTATTTATTTATATATTTATTTTATTTTTTTATACATTTCATTTTTGTATGTATTTTTTTTTGTATACTTTTTTGCTTACAAAATTAGAAACAAAAATATTTTAAACAACAAAAAATATTTTTTTAAATAAAAAAATTTTAAACAAATTATTTTGTTTTTACAAACTCAAATATATTTTTTAATATTTAAAAAAAAATTAAAAACTATAAAAAAAATTAATATACAAACTATTTTTTATAATTTTGTATAAAAAAAAACAAAATAAATAAATTTTTTTTTTTATAATATAACATTAAAATAAAAAAATAAGTATTTTTCATGAATTTTCACACATTAAAAAATTATGAAAATATATTTTTCTCTTTAAATCTTTCTTCAAAATATATAAAAGAATTATAATCTCGTTCTCTAGAAACTTATCTAAATTGAAGTCTATAAAGAGCTATATAAACACTTCATCCCCTACCATCTTGCCCTTTTGATTGGTTAGCGCATTACCAATTCGCTTTGCACTTAACACTCTCAGCTCTGGTTGCTAGCCTGGCTTTAATGTGTGGCTTGGGCTTGGCCCAGCTTATGGCTGGCAATTGACTGGTCAGTCGACGGTCAGCGATCGGCTTGCGCACACGTACAAATCATAAACAAATTGACAAGCTCTGTTTGTCGCGACAATTTTTTGGGCAATTGTGAAATTGTTGGCCATAATAAACTAAAGTCGAAACTTGGCCGAGATAAGCGGGACTAACAAAAATGCCTTCGATGCGCTTTCAATGGCGTTGCGGCCATAAGCTGAAGTATGGCCAGAAAATTGTGGTAGGTAAATGTACAAGGAGTGGGAGAGAGAGAGAATGTGTGAGAGAGAGAGAGAGAGCGTAAGTCGTTTATTGAATCAAGCAAACTGTTCAAACATTGATTTATTATTTAAGCGCGTGTAATCCTTTATACGTGAAGCTTTAAGCTTTGGCTCTCTCGCTGCCTCTCTCTCTCTCTCTCTCTCTCTCTGACAGCTAACAGGATATTTTTTGTTGGCGCTCAGCAACAGTTTGTTTTGCGCCCTCGCGGCAGTCGGAAGGATTCGGTCGGAGTGCGCGTGGCTTGTTGATGACCTCTGAAACTCACACCCCCCTCCCACCCCTCCTGAGCTGGCTTGTGTGCGTGTGTGTGGCTTGTGCTTATAATTTGTTGGCATCAGCTTTCAGGCGTTAAGCGGACGCCAAGCAGAGTCTGGTGAGCGCCAAACTCCCAAATTCCCCAATTCCCGTTGTCTGCGGCTGAGACAACCGGACGCCGCCTTCATGACTTCATCACCCAAAAAAAAAAACAAAAAGAAAAACTTGGCTAATACAAAGTTCAATGTTTGCTGTTTAAGTGGCGTGCGTGTAAAGCGTGACACGAACTCATAACTATCCTTTGCTATAATTTCGATATCTAGTTATCCTTTGTGTTTTCTTATTATTTCGTTTGCTATACACGTGCTCATCTCTAATCTCTAAATTGAACTTTAATTTCTGTAGTGTATTTTTTCATTCTTTTCGAGTGTGTTTCTAAAATCTGTTCCATCCCGTAACTAATGGACAGACTTAACAATCTCGTTTGTTAATAAAGCTCGATTAGTTTAGATAAGTTTAGTAGGAGTAGACAGACACGAAAGAGACAGGAAGTACAGTAAGAAGACACGGTCTTTAAAGTGTGAAGACTCTCTTTCACTTTCCTTTCCTTTCCGTTGCTTACTTTCCTTTGCTTACCTTTGCTTTGCTATCCTTTCCTTACCTTGCCTTACCTTTCATTTCCTTTCTAGTCCTACTTAGCTGACTGTGTCTCCCTTACTGTACTTCGTGCCTCTTTCATATCTTCTATAAACTAACCCTGTTTGCCTTCGTTTCATTCCTTTTTCTAAAAATTTAATACGCGTCCATCTCTAGTTCTTCCTATGCCCACTATTTCATGCTCGTGCTCAGGTGTTGTGTTTTGTTTCTTTACACTCAACTCTTGCTCCTCTCTAGTTCGTCTTTCTAATTAGTCATTCGTCGTGCCCGTGCTCGTTTCGTGCTTCTTTTCCTATGCTCAATACCAGCCCATCTCTATTTCGTGCTCGTTTCGTGTTTCTCTTCTCAAACACGCTCCCATCTCTAGCTAGAATCCACTGTTTTCTGCTTTTAATTGTTGGAGCTGCTTATGCACACATTAATTGAATAAAATTAAATTTGGCTAAAATATTTCTAATCTTCGATTAGGCGTGCACGCGCCAGGCATAGTCTCCCAGACGGCACCCCTTTAGTATGCATGGCACATGGGGCTTTGGGGTATGCCGGCCAGCCCAGCTGGCTGCCCGCCTGCCATATGCATACGTTATGGGCATCTATTATGCTCGAGAGCAATTGCGCATGCCGGCGGCACAGTCGGCCGTTGGGAATTTTCTGGGAGACTCGGATTTAATTTATGCGCGTCACGATTCGCATTTCTTGCATTCAATTAATTAGAACCGAACCGAACCCCTTCGTCGAACTTGACTTAGTAATTTCGAGCTGATGCTTGACTATTTGCTTGGCAGGAGGGTCCACATTCCACATTGCCCGAGGATGAGTTCTTCGATGCCGTCGAGACGGGCCTGGAGAAAATCGAAGAGGACATGCAGATGCGCTTCAAACTGAGACTCCAGTCCCAAATCTCACAGACGCTGGTAAATGTGCCGCACGAGGCCGTGGCCGAGGGTGAGGAGGCGCGCGAGGAATTCGGCACCGGGGCCGAGGCTAAGTCCCATGCACTCTGGCCGGAGGTAAGCAGGAAATTGGGCACAAATTTAAAACGATTCGTTAATTGAAATTTGATTCGCATAGATTGATCGCGTGTGCAAGGAGCAGCTGCACTATGCGCGCGAGGGTGTGGGTCAGGATGGCAACGGCTGGCAAATCTTTGCCGACGAGGGCGAAATCAAGATGTACAAACGCGAGGAGGAGCTCAACGGCATGGTCATGGATCCTCTAAAGGCCTATCACTCAGTCAAGGGCGTGACAGCGCGCGAGATGTGCCATTATTTCTTCATGCCCGAGTTCCGCAACGACTGGGAGAGTAAGTAGTCCATAACATATATATATAGATTCGATTTTGATATATGTATATATATTTGCAGCTACGCTGGAGGACTGCACCATACTGGAGAAAATCTCAGCGGACACATTGCTCTTCTTGCAGACACACAAGCGCATCTGGCCAGCCAGCCAGCGAGATGCACAGTTCTGGTCGCATATGCGCAAAATCAACGATGGCCTCGAGCCGGGCGCAGCCGACATGTGGGTGGTGTGCAACAACTCAACGGAATATGCCAAACAGGAGGTGGGTCACCAACCAAACTCTGTCTTTAATGTAATATATTTAATTTTGTATTTTTCTCTGTTAGTCGAAGAATGGCAAATGCGTACGCATCTTTCTGACAGTCATACTCGCCTGCCAAACACATCTGCCCGACGATTATGTCAAGGGGCAGCCGCTGAATCGTGATGACTTAACCTGCAAAGTAACCTACTGTTCTGTGGGTAAGTATGCCATCAGATATATCCATATAGATATATATTGTATTAACATATTGTTTTATTTCCTCAGTTAATCCCGGTGGCTGGGCGCCAGCGAGCGCCTTACGCGCTGTTTATAAGCGTGAATATCCCAAGTTTCTGAAACGTTTTACCGGCTATGTGATAGACCAGTGCAAGGATAAGCCGATTATGTTCTGATATTTGCCATAAGCAACAAAGCAATCAAAACCAATCAAAAACAAAAACAAAAAATAGGAAATCCAAAAAAATAAGAAAACTGGAATAATGTTTAACGTATAATGTTTCTAATTTAGTTTAAAGTCTAGCGTTTAAGCAGCCGTTGAGCTTACAAAGTGGCTACACTCTTAAAACCTTTTTTATACACACCTTTAATCGTTAATCATAGCGTGCCACTTTAAGCGCACCACACCGCCCCGCCCCGCCCCGCCTCGGCATGCCCCTTCTGCTAAACCACAACTTGTAAATGTGCTTTAAGTCAAATGTTAGCTTGTTCATTGTGTAAAGCCTATCGCTGTTTAGTTCTTAAGTTATTTGGTAAGCAACAACTAAATCGTAACATTTTGTAAAGTGAAAGGGAAACACAATCATTGTCTAGCTGTAGCTCAGCTGCTTGGAATTTCTATGAAACTAAAAACCTTATGTCTAAATAACTATGTGAAACGCTTTAAGTGCAACAATTGCAAACAATTTTGAATATGTTTTTGTGTATCGTTTCTATTACATCATTTCTATATATGCCTGAATCTAAAATGCCTTCTCGCGTGTGTTTTTTTATTATTTAAATCATAAATCTAAATCAAATGAAACAACTCTGCCGAATGTAAATAAAAGTTAACTCTGGCAACCTGCAAAGTAAACGTTGAAGTCTTTGTATTTGTAAAGGGCTCTTTGCTGTCTATAGAGTGTAAGAAAGATAGCTGTCAACATGTTTGGTTGATACTTGTGTGAACTCATGAATCTATGTTTATACAGATAGTTGACCCTTCTTCTCCCTTAAGCCCTCAACTAAAACTTCATTTATTTTGTCTTTATCATTATGTCATGTCATGTATTTAGACCACAATTAATGGAATTAGCACATTAACCGATGTACTTTAACTGTGCTTCATTTGCTCTTTCTTTTTCGTTTCTTGTTATAGATATTTTAGCCATGTGGTGAATTTTACAATTTTTTCTTCAAATTTTTACAACCAAGTATATATATGTATACATATTTAATATATATTTAATTTGCAATTATTTTCGAAAACTTTGAAATGCCTAAATCGGTGCAGTCTGAAAACGTTTTGCATTGCCAAAAATTTGTAATTCCATTTAGAGATTGTTTAGTTGAGTTAATAGTTAATATGACTAGAGATGTGAGTTTTTCTTTACTTTATATTTTCTTGTGAACTACAACGTTCTAATGCTATGCTATATAATGTATGCCTGGTTGCTGTGATCATATTGTCATGTAGATTGGTTGGGTTTTGCTCGGCTGCTTGGCTATTGCAAAATATAATCAGAGTTCTCTATATATATAGTACAGGTGTACAGGTGCCTGAAAGCTATATGGTCTAGAATTTTGGCAAACTGGAATCGGCGCTATATATGTATATATATATATGTCTTTATCTTGTATCTTGCTTGAGCTGCTTAGGGTTTGGGTTCGCTTTGCTGTCTTCTGTTCTTTTTTAATGAAAATGCATGCTGGCTTACGACTTTGGCTACTAAATATTCCACTAAATATATATATATTCATATATATATATATGTGATTTGTATAATTAGGTTATATAATGCTTAGCTATGTACAACAGTTTCATAAACTATTAGATGCAAGTTTACTTTTAAATTAATTTAAATAACTAGCTAACATTTTTGTTTTCTTTTCTTTTCTTTTTTGAGGGGTTCAAAAAACACAAACAATTTAACATAAATTTTTATTTAATTTACTACATATGTATGTGAGAGTGTGTGTGTAGGTGTGTTTATATATGTATTTCATGCATATATATGTATTTAATGCTCTGCCTTTGACTAGTCTTCCTTAGCTCTTGCCCTTGGTTAGTTCTCTTAGCTATGCAAAACATTTTAAATACGGCCTGCCGCAATTTTCTTTTATTTTTTAATACACTTTAAATGCTTAAGTTTTAATTTTGTGTATTTTCTTTTCAACATTTATTGCAATTATATTTTTTAATACACATTAAATGCTTAAGTTTTCTTCTTATCTTGTTTTTCTTTTAACATTTATTCCATTTATAATATAAGTATTTTTTATTATTATTATTTTTCTGCAGCTTTTGAAGTTCAACTAAGCATAATCAGTGTGTAAATAAGTCTTATGGTTTATCTATTTTTTCTTATTTTTTTTTAAAGTAGTTTAAATTATATTTTTTCGTTGAAAAACAAAAATGCTCGAAAAGTTTTTATTATTTTTTGTTTCTTTATTCTTTTTTTTGTTTTTTGTAAATAGTTACACTTATATATTTTTTATAAATTTGTTTTTATTTTATTTATTTTTTTTTTGTAATTCTTTCAATATTTATTTGTTAATTAGTATGCAGTTTCTGTATTTTATATTTTATTTTTAACAATTGATAAATTGCTAAAGAAATGCCTGTTAGTTGTTGAAGTGGAGTGTGTGTGTTAGCCAAGTCTATAAGGATTTACAACAGATTCTTGCCTTACATAGGATTCGCCATATTTGGTATTATCTCTGGTTTAGATTTTACATAACTTTATCATATCGACTTAAGATTTTACAACAGTTTTGTGCTTTAAGTGGGGAAACTTAGGGGTATTCCCTAGCTTAGATTTTACAACAAATTTGTTTGCCTTCTTCTATATGGCATCATGACCATATTTTTGGCAATTTTGAAATTTTCAATTTTTTTTATATTTTTGAAATTTAAAAATGTATTTTTTCAATATAGTTTATCCGTCTTTAGACATTGATTTGGAAAGCTTCGCGCTGGAGCTTCTGATTGGCACGCATTCGTGGCGACGTTTGGGTCTTCGTCTTGTCGTTGGCATCCGAGAATCGGGCCGGTGGATTGATGTGGTCCTGATAGTTTGGTGGATAGTTGGATATGCTAAACGTACAGGGTTCTAATTATGCATATAGCGGGAACATATCATATCAATCGTTCAGCGTTGCCCCTCAGCTTACCTAAATGTAGTCTCTTCATTGTGGCTCGAGTAGCCGCTGGAGCTGCGCACGTGACGCTTGCCGCTGGTGCCCGGCTTGCTCGACTTGCGGGCGGCGAATGGCGGCTTCGATTTACGGGTCATGCTGGTGGGCGTGGTCTCCGACGACGAGGAGGTTTCATCTTGAGTGTCTGTAGATCAGAATGCAAAAAATTGTTGTACGCTGCGTATACGTAATATTTGAGTGAGTTTGGCTTACCGCGTTGTGCGCGATATTTGGCCGAGTTAAGTGCGCGTGCGGACACATCATTGTCGGACTCGGAGCCGAGTGTGTCATATTCTGTAATTGGTATGTGAAGCGTTAGGATTTTCCTAACTTCGGAATCTGTTGAACCTGGATTGTCCGATTCTAAAAAGTTTAATACAATGCGATGTTCGTTTTTTGCGAATGAAGTGTTTGAATGCGTATGTTAGTATTGAAGTTGATTAGAGCGTGAAGAAAAAACATATTCATATATGATATAGAGAAATCCGAAATCAGAAATCAGCATAGAAATATATAGAAATCATAAGGGACTGGAATGCAACATGATATGAGATAAAAACAATGAATAAATTTTGCTTAAAGCTACTTTTCAGGCAACTCAAATGGAGAGGATAAGACTAATGACATATACATATATTGGATAGATATGTCTATACCTTGGCTCTCAGAGTGGGGATCGCGTAGGCGGCCTACTTTTCGGCGCACCTTTGTGTACTCCGGTTCCTTGGACTGTATGGGAGAGTGAGAAAGACAGATATGGAGAGTAAAGAAGAGAGGAGAGATATACAGATAGTTAGAGAGAGAGTTAGATAGTGATAGAGAGAGATGGAGTTAGATGAGAGAATATTAAAGATATCTCTAGATATCTATATCTTCAGGCCGAACTTACATGATAGCTCTCTGGCTTGACATCGTGATAGACAAAGGAGCCGCGCACCGAGTGATATGGACCGCTGTAGACATTGCCGCTGTAGGAGCTCTCGCTGTACGTCTGCTTGTTCAGTTGGAATGTGGCATAGGGACAGATGTCCTCGATGTACTCGTTGCCCTCGGCCTTGCCGAAGCTGCCCGAGTCGTTGGAGTTGGAGCCGCGCGGCGCGGAGCTCGAGGGATTGCAGCGCACAGCCAGATACTGCTGATCGCGATTCTGCTTGTTCTGCAGATTGGCCAGGGAGGGCGACTCCGACATGGAGGAGCTGGCCAGGCGCGCCTGGTTGCTCAGCTCTGCGGGCGAGTGAACTATTTAGACTAAATGAGGAATTTCGCTGAGATACTTTACTCACTTCGCTTGCGCAGGAACAGGGCAGCGGCGATGAGCGCGAGCAGCAGGAGGAGCGAGACGCAAATGGGCAGCAGCAGCTTGAAATTCGCATAGAAGGGCAGATCGCTGAGATGGGAGACGGGCGTCGAGTGATCGTTGTTGTAGAGAACTATAGAAGAGAAATGAGAGGGTTGATTACAGGGTATCTGCCAGCCAGTCCAGCTGGCTAACTTACCGCCCTGCGGAGAGAGCGTCGTGAAGTTGTAAACGGCCGTCGTGGAGCCCGCGTTGTTGTGGGCTGTGACCTTGAGCTGGTATTTGGTGCCCGGCACCAGGTCGCTGACTGTGTAGATGCGCTCGGTGGGGGGTATGTGGTTGGAGACGACGTTCCAGGTGGAACGGCCGTAGACCCTCGACTCAATCATGAAGTAGAGTATGCCGCAGCCGCCGTCGCCCCAGGAGTCCAGCCAGCAGGTGACGCTCGTCGAGTTGTTCGTTATCATCTGCGAGTGCTTCGGCTGCACGGGCGAGTTGCCCTTGGTGGAGGAGTTGACGATGTCGCAGGGCAGCCCGGTGCCTATCTTGTTGTACGCCGTAATGTACAGCTGATAGCGAGTGCCGCACCACAGGTTGCTCAGCAGATGCGAGTTGGTCTTGGCGTCCACCTGCAGCTCCTCCCAGTCGCCGTTCTCGCGCTTGTAGTTGATCACGTAGCCGAGGATGGGGCTGCCGCCGTGGCTGTTGTCGAACCACTCCAGGTGCAGGCTGTCCGTATAGCTGTTCACCACGGTCAGGTTGGGCGCCTCCGGCGGCACCTTGACCACTATATTGTAGACGATCTCGTCCTTGCCCCAGGTGTTCTCCACGCTGCACGTGTAGTTCCCGGCATCGCTGGCCTGGCACTCGCGCATGTAGAGGGTGCCGTTCTTGGCGATGGTCTTGCGAGCGCTCGTCTCCATGTTGTGCCCGTCCTGGCGCCAAATGGTAACCGGAGCAGGGGCACCCACCTTGCGGCAGGGCAACTCCAGGTGCTCCTTCCAGGGCGTGACTATGCGCTGACTGAAGGAGACAATGCGCGCGGGCACCTTGTTGTTCGGCGGCACCGTCACCACTTGCGTCTTCTCGCCCTCGCCCATCTTGGTGGATGCAGTTAGCCAGAACTGATAGGTGGCCGACTCCTGGGTGCGCACCGTCTCGTGCATTTCCACGTAGGGCCCGAGCAGTCGCTTGTGGGTGCCCTCCTCGCGGCCGCCCTCCAGCATGGACATGTAGAAGGTGTAGCCGGTCTGACGGATGACACAGGTGGGGGAGGTGGGGGAGGTTAAATCTGCTTGTTAATTGTGGGCGTGGCTACTTACAATGTCACCGTTCGGCAGATCGGGCGGCAGCCAGGATATGATGATTTTGGTGCTCGACGCGGGTATCGCCTTGATTGCCTGCGGCGCCGACGGCACTGCAAAAACCATATAAATAAAAGCAATTGCGAGAGCAGGAAAAGCGGGGAAAATGAGGAAAATGGGCAAAATGCGCTGCATGAAATTGTAAGCGGGAGGAGCGAGGAGTGGGGTGCCTGGCTCATGTGTGTGGGGGAGGGAGCCTTAACTCCAGCCAGCCACTCCAACCACGCCTCGTTCAGCTCAGCGTTCATTGAACCGCCGGCACTTACCGTCCTCATGGGTGCGGCAATAAAATGGTTTGGTTTTCATCCCATCGCCCACTTTGGTGTAAGCCAAAACCCAGACCGTGTAGTTCGTGTATTTGCGCAGATTCTCAATGGTGACGTATTGATTTGTTGACTTGACAACCTCCGGCTCCGCTTCTGGATAAGAAAAATAACGACAATTAGCACTGATTGGAAATATGACGACAGACTGCAAGCAGCAAGAGAGGCGACAGCTAATTAAATTGAATATATAACTATGAGAGGGCTGGGTAGGGGTTGAGAGGGGCAGAGATGGGGGATAGAGAGAGAGAGAGAGAGGTAGCTGAACTGAAAATGTTAAAGAAATCAAATTAAATTGAGTTTTTAAATTACACTGAAGGCGTAAGTTTTGGAAGGTAGAACAACTTTAGGGTAGGGCTGAGACAGGGCGAGCGAGAGGGTGTTAAGGAAATCAAATCAAATTGAGAATTACACTGAACGAGCTTGAGCCAGGTAAGCTTTAAATAGAACTACTTTAGATACTATCAATAGCTCAAGAACTTGGAGTTTAAACTATTGAAGTCCTCGAGTAGAGCTTGGGCCAAGTAAATTGTGGAAAGTAGAACTGCTCCAGATACTATCAAAAACAAATCAAGAACTTAGAGAATTCTTTACGTACTTTTTAAAAATTTTGAAAAATAATTAAACTGTAAGAATCACTATTAAAATTTGAAATATTCACTAATTTCTTATAGAGAGTATTTCGGATAGTATTCGGGGTATTGAAGTTATTGAGTATTGAGCTCTTCCAGCTGCATCATCTCAAATCTCAATTTCTTATAGATAGTACTTTAGTTAATATTCCAAGTATTTAAGTTATTGAAGCTCTTGCTCCAGCTTTATCACCTCAAATCTCAAGAAGTCCAAAACTTTTCTACAAATTTTAATTAAAATATGATTTAAATACATCAAAGGCATATTTTAAACATTTTCTTTTCTTGGCCATTTCCCGCCAGTTTTCAGTAATTGAGTTTTTGGCTGGTATTTTCGCTGTGCAGGTTAATGGGTTAATGGCATTCGATAATTGCTGCGAAATGCTCAATCCCAATGCCGCTGAAGTAATTTGCGAGCCAAACAATTCTGGCAACGAGGGACAGACAGACCCATTCAGACCCAGAGAGAGAGAGAGAGAGAGGGATACGCACGGCGAGTCAGACAGTGGGAGGTGGAGGCGTGGTCTTACCGTAAAGCTCATCGACCGATATGTAAAACACTTTGTAGCCCTTGATTTTGCCATTTTGTCCGTCGATATCCGGCGGTGACCAGGTGATATAAATCGATGTGGAGCCAAGCACATCGCATTGCGGCGACTCTGGCGGGGATGAGGGCACTGCAGACAGAGAGAAAGAGAGAGAGAGAGAGAAGGTGTATTAAACGTTTGCCAGCAGCAGCTGTCGGAGAGCTGGCTCCAGTTTTTGTGCACGGGCAATTAACAAATCCAATCAATGTGTGCCCGACACAGCTGAGGGAGAGAGAGAGAGGGAGAGGGAGAGCGGGTAGCTGGTCCACTTACCATCCTCCATTGTTTGCACAGCAATTTCCTTGCTGGGCGGGCCGCTGCCCTGGCTGGTGTAGGCCTGGACAATCACGTGGTACTGGGTGAACTTGTTGAGGTTGCTGAGCACCGTCTCGCCGCCGAAGTGGGAGCGCACCTCGACGGTCTTGAAGCTGAAGCCTTGGGTGGGATTCACCTCCTTGTCCTCGGGCGCCAGCGACATCTGATAGCCCACATAATAGCCAAGCAGTATGCCGTTCCAGTGGTCACGTTCCGGCGCATCCCAGGTGACAGATATTTCCGTTGAGCTCTTGGCCTCGGCGCGCACCTGCAGCGGGGGCCCCGACGGCACCTCCTCCAGCGTCGTCACCTGCACCACCTCCGAGAACTCCGAGGCGCCCAGCTTGTTCTCCGCCGACATGCGTATGTGATAGGCCTTGGCCGGACGCAGCTGCTGTATATTGATCACCGTCTGGGCGCCGCTGATGTCCATGTGCTCCGCATTCTGCCAAATGTCTGCGAAAGGCACAAGCCATAAACACCCTAGCCACGCCCACACCTGGGTTGCGCTCACCTGAGATTTGCTTGTGGTAGATGTGATACTGCTCGATGGGGCTGTTGCCGGCGAACGGCTGGCTCCATGTCAGCTGCAGGCTGCGTGACTGCTGCGAGTTGATGCGCAGGTTCTTCGGCTGCTCCGGCACCTCCTGCACGATTAGCTGTATGGACATCTCGTCCTGCCGACGAAGACCAAGAGTTTTTAGAGTGTTAGCTAAATACAACCGAGCCACAGCTGACGCAAGTCTGGCCGGCTCATTCAAATTGCCATAAATTAGGGTTAACAACTGTTGCCAGTTGGCCGGCACTGAGTCGACATGAGGGCTGCGGTGGGGCTGGCTCGAGCACCACAGTCGACTGGCCGAAAACTTTTCACCCAGCTGTTGGCCATGTGTGTGTGTGTAGCTAGGGCTGGCTCTTAGTTATGATCAATCAATGCCTTAGTGCAGCCGAGTTTATGAAAGTTTTTTCCAATCTATCTTGAAAAGCTGCTCATGAGCTTTGATTAAGTTTAAGCAAGTTTAAGTTTTACTTCATTGAATTTTATAAAGAGTCATAGATTGATTTTAGGTAGTATTCATATGTATACAGACGAAAATCTAGCTAGATTCACTGACTGATTGATGATCTGATTGATGCCGATAATTGATGCTTACTCTTAGCTCAGCTTAGTAGAAGTTTATGTATTATATATAGCTTTGAAAGCTGACTGAGTAATGGATAAATCAATAGATTAACAAAGTACTAAAAATGGACTGTTCGTTTGATTGACCCTGTGCTTGATTGATTGACTGATCTTAGTCCGCTATTTAAGCCAACTAAACTTGGCTGTATATTTTTGATCTCTTCTATAAAACGATTTTCTGGAAGACTTCAGTCTCAAGCGAAGGCTCTTTGTGCTCTTTTGATTGATTGATAGACTCACTGATTGATTGATTGATAGACTCACTTAGCAACTGCCAGTTAAAGCATTTTCTAGCTGATAATTTATTGGATTGAAGACTAAGACTATAAGTTTGATATCAATCAGTTTGATTGATGCACTAATTGACTGATTGATGACTAACTGATTGATGCTTACACTTCATTTATAGCTTAAGGATCAATTAGAAAAAGGCTTTTATTATACTAAACTAACTCAGCTTAAGGTCCAATTCACTTATGGGGAATATTGCAGGCATTTGATAATATTTTTATAAACTTCTCTCTTAAATCTATTATTGTTTATGGCTCTTCAAATATAGTCAAATCACATATTCAGTTACCAAAACACACACACTCTTCAAACCCCTGGCAAAGCCAAGCTGTTTACAAGGTATTTAAATGACTAACAAATGTAATCAAATATTCTAAACGCGACATCAAGTGCTACAAACTTTTGATTGCTTTTTATATGCGACCAGCCCTGGCTGTACTTTACAGTGTGTATATGTGTGTGTGTGTGTGTGTGGCACAAAAGTGTCAGCATGCACTTACCTGTCCAAATGCATTGTTGGCCTGACAGATATAAATGCCTGTATCCTGGCGGTATGTGTGCGAAATGCCCAATTCGGAGACCATGCCATCGTCGAGCACTTGATCTCGTATTGTATAGCTGTGTGAGTGAGAGAGAGATAGGTGTGTGTGTGTGTGTGTGTGTGTGTGTGTGTGTGTGTGTGATTTATATGCAAGTAAATGCATTTAAGAGATACAAGATACACACACGGCGACAAGCAAACGCGAGATACGAGATACGTTTACGTTAACAGTTACAGATGCAGATGCACAGATACAGATACACAGATACAGATACACAGATGCAGATGCCGAGATACGAATACGTGTTTGCGCAACGTGAGCGACGCAATGCAATTTTATAACAATGTTTTTCACGTTGCAACAGTTGTTGTTGTTGTTTGTTGACAAAGACGAAGACGAACGAGGCCAGCACACACACAGAAGTACACACATACAAACGGCAGTTCCATGTGAGTGTGTGTGTGTGTGTGTGTGCGTGTAAGCGTAAATAAATAAAACGCGTATTTGGTTTTCGGGCAGCAGTTCCAAAGTTGACAGCATCGCAGGCAGGTGGGCAGGCGGGCAGGCGGGCAGGTGGGCAGACGCCAGGTAGTTGAGCATAGAAGAGAAAGCCGGAAATACACATACATTAAAATACTTGCATAGGCAGAAAAGTGGAAAATGCTTAGGCATTTAGTGGGCACCGAAGTGGGCTAAAGCTTTTACAAGCCGTGCCAAAACCTTCAGCTCAAAAACTTGATTACTTTTCGCTCGTTCCTCCCCTTGCAACTTTTTTATCAACAGCTTCTTGCACGCAACATAACTGTTAAACTGCCAAACGCATTGGCTGCTGCGAAATTGAATTTGAAACAGCACGACCAGTCATCCAGCTACAGCTACAGCTTCAGCTACAGATTTGCTGCGCCCGCCCCCACAGCTTGTTTAATTAAAAGCAATTTGCAGCTTTTGCCATCGACTTGCGAATTGATTTCAAAAACCTTTCCAAACACTCCGAGCCAGCTGACTAGGTTGAGTGGCAAGCGAGCAAGGAAATTTTAGATATAACATAAGCTAGTATTTTTTTAGTATTTTAATTTTTATTCCTAGTAAATTTTAGGTAAATCTGAAGAGGGAAGCCTGAACCTATTCAAAGTCCCCCACAAAAACAAATCAACGCTTGAAGCTATACCTATCGAAATGGCCCTCAGTGTAAGCCCAGGCAGACAGACCACAGGCGAGACACAGCGACACAGGGATGGGGAGATAGGGGTGACAGATAGACTTACCGTGAGTCGAGCGACTCGTCAAGATATTGTTGCGTCGCCTGGATTTTCCATTTGAAGTCAATTGGATTGTCGCCCTGCACGTTGCACTGCACATGCACCTGCTTGCCCTTGGCCACCGAGATTTGTTTCGTTTTCGTCGGAAAGTGGGCGGGCACTAAGGGGGCGTGGTTGGGTTTAATAGCTGTGGATGAAGGTGTGCAGATTGCGCATACGCACCATTGACTTTGAGGAAAATCACTTTGCTGACGCCGGAGCCAATGTTGTTCTTGGCCTCGCACAGAAAGTGTCCCTGCGACTCCTTGCTGATCTTCTTGAAGTAGATGGTGCCATTGGGAAAGAGCTGCACGCTGGGCTCATACAGGAAGTCCTTGTACTCGCCCGGCGTCGGCCCAATCGCCTTCTTCCACGTTATCGTCGGCTTCGGGTAGCCCGCGGACTGGCAGTGCACGAGCACGTCTGTGCCGGACTGGGCACTCGAGTCTTTCGGCTCCAATATCCACTTGGGCGGCACATTCACAGTCAGCGGCACCGTAAACCTCTCCGTGCCCGCCACGTTGCTGGCGATGCACGTGTAGTTGCCCGAGTGATCCGAGGCAATGTGCTCGATGACCAGACTGGCCGAGTACTCGTCCAGGCGGCGGAAAACCTCATTGCTACGGGATGAGACGTGTTTAGTAGGAGCCTAGCTACACTCAGAGAAAAGGCGAGGTGAGTTGAGCTGAGCTGAGTGTGTGTGTGTGGGGATGCCATGATAGCTCGCTTATACTCCTCTCTGAGAGCAGAATATACTTGATATGAGGGAATACACTCAGCTTCAACTCAGCTCCCTTTTGCTCTCAGTGTACGTAGTCCTCGTTATGCTTACCCGGTCCCAATGAGCGGCTTGCCGTTGCGCTCCCAGCGAAAGCTGACCGGCAAATCGCCCTCCAGTATCTGGCAGGATATGGCAGCCCGCATGCCCTCGCGCAGCATATTCGTCATGGCCTGAATGGGCATGATTTTCGGGGGCACTGCAAAGTGGCAACAGACATTGAGCATATCATTAAGCAAGCATCGAAAACAGCAGCAGCAGCAACGAAAAACGTGGCTCATAACAATTGCCAAGTTGGCTTGAGCACAAAAGCCATACTGATTATCTGGCCGAGAAACGTGCTGGCTGGTGGGCGTGGCAGGCGCATCAATGCGGCTTAGCAACAGCTGCCGCACTGATAACAGCTGCACACAGTAAATTATGATGAGGAGCGAAAGCGATGCAGAGAGATAGCAGAGGCAGAGCTAGAGCCAGCGGCAGCAATAGTCGAGTCGAGTTAAGTCGAGCCGAGTCGAGGCGAGGCGAGGCGAGGCGAGGCGAGGCGAGGCAGTGGCATAGACACAAGAGTCAATGACTTCATTGTGGCACGTCCCGCCCCCACGCCCCACGCCCACGCTGCTCTGTGCATGTGCATTAAAAAGTGCTGGCAGCTGGAAATAGTTGCTGCGGCTGTCGCTGCATAGTTTTGTTGCCAGTCTAATTGGAATAGTTTCATTGTAGTTGCTGCCGCCGCTGCCGCCGCTGCTGCTGCTGCTGTTGTTGTTGTTTCAGCAACTTTCTAATTTGAATATTGGAACAGAACAGCAGCTGCAGCTCGGTTGCAAAAAAATAGTACTATATTACGCATACACCTCGTATACACAAAGAGAGAGAGAGAGAGAGAGGGAGAGAGGATACTCACCCAACACTTGAATCTCCACGTTCCGCCTGGAAGTCTGCTTCTGCTTGTTTTGGGCCATGCACGTGTACGTGCCCGCATCCTCCAGCCGCTGCAGCTGCTCGATAATTAAGGTGCCATTGTTATAGGCGCGCTGGCGTCGATTTATGGGCAGCGTTTGGCCATCTTCGCAAAGCAAATGGCAAATGGCAAATGGCAAATGGCAACATCAACATGCAAAAGAGAGAAACGAAAAAACTTCCGCTATTAATTTCGCTCACAAAGCGCAATTTATCGGGCTGCCTTGGGTTATTTATAATCGTGTATTATTTATTTGCATACAAATAAATTTGTTTAAAAGAAAATAAAATAATACGGGTTTGATATTCTATATAGGCATAGCCAGTTTCATTTCATATGAGAAATTGAGTGAAAGCTGCCTTTGAAGCGGCAACAGCTGATAGCTGGGCTGACTAAGAGTGATAGTAAAAGAAATCGCTATTTCATGATGAATGGGTAGAGATATTTTAGTCACTTTGATATTATATTAAAGCTATATTCATGCCAATTCGGATAAATACTATAGACATGCGTAAATATGTATATAAATGATAGCTTTGGCTTGCCTGCTGCAGGTCAAGTCATATTAACATTTGAGACTTCACTTTGATGAATTTTAAATAATATTTCTACTTAGTTAACAAGTATAAGATATTTTTATGCTAAACGGCATATGTTGCTTGATATATTAAAATTGATTTCATATCAATAACTTAGTCCTGCGATTAAATATAATTTTTACAAATAGCATCACTCTTGCTTGGTCAGCGTCTATGCAGTTCTATACAGTATGGCAAAGGCAAAGACAGAGACAAAGGCAAGTGCAAAAGCAAGTCCTTGCCTCATTCCACAATAGTACCATATATAGGTATATATACTATCTATCCAATAGAACTAATTTTTAAATGCAAATATTTACAGCTCGCTTAAATCCAGCCGAAAACAAACTATGTTTAAGCTCTCCAAAAAGTGTATGTGAAATATTTGATAGCCAAATTGGCTCGAGGACACAATTAACTAACTAAAACTATGTAAAACGCAAAAATGCAGCAAAGTTATGAAAGTCCGAACTTCAGCTGGCGCTGGATATACCACGTCCGGGCCGGCAGCGGGCACGAAAATAATTGCAGCAGTTTTTTGCGTGGAAAAAGCGTAGTTTTAATAATAATATTCATTGATATGCGCAATAACAAACACGGAAACTTTTAATACCGAACACGGGCCGTGAGGCAGAGCAAACAATGCTGAACGAAAAAAAAAAAAAACTGTAGAGATATGTGTGTATAATAAAATTGGCCAAAAACGGTATTAAAGTATTGGATTTTATGGAGGATTCGTAGAGCGAGAGGGGGCGACGGCAATATAAATATGAAACGGGAGCAAGGAACAGAAAAAAAATTGATATAAATATATTGCTTACCGCGCTCCCAGTGTATTTTATCGATGGGATAGCCAGCCACAGGACATTTAACAATCAAATCAGAGCCAGAGATTCCCGTTATTTTTGGCATTTCGCGTATGTAAGGCAAACCGTAGATGTTCACTTTGGCGCTATGCGAGACCCTGCGGCGATATAAAAAACATACACAAGTCATAACTAACATTTAAGAGGAGAACCAAAAAAAAAAAAAAAAACAAGACAGAAAAAACTGTTTATGTGTGTGAGAGAGGGTGTGTGTGTGTGTGTGTGTGTGTGTGTTGGCATACAGTTGTACATGGCCATATAGCCATACAGTCGCTGCAGCTAAAGAGCCTGACTCGGCAAATTGTTTGAATTTTATGTCGCTTTTGCCTGCAAACAATGCGCTTCCATTGTTCATATACCCTGTGCCCCGCTCGAGCTGGGAGGCGCAGCATATGTCATAGATTACATGGGAGTGGGGTGTGTTTAGGTGATGGGTATTGATAAGAGAAAGGTTAAGTTGTATTTGTATACGCCTTTGCTATGCTATGCAAATATATGTAGATAAACTCATATAGAAACAGTGCCTCTCTATGTGATTCTCATGTAATATTGTGAGGTCTAGAAACTTGTGTGCGATACTCATGCAGACAAGTAAGACTTAGAAAGGAAGGGTATAAGATCTCGCTATTCTCTCTCTATTATCATTCAAGTGAGCTCATTTTAATTGAGATTGGACCTCTCTCTACAATTCTCATACACGTGAATATTAGCATTGGGATTAACTTATTTTTATTCTGTTTTCATTATTGTTCAGAAATGTATGCCGACTCAACTTTAAATATGACCTCTCTATGCGGTTCTCATGCAGTCAAGGGCTAGAGATCTGGCTTACATAGAAGCAGCTTATATCCTCTCCTATGCTCTCACTATTTAAAAAAAATTCAATTTACAGAGTATCTGCAAGTCGTTCTCGTCGCTTTTACTGCCTTTTATTTCTAGTTTTTACTATGGTATGCAACAATTAAATTTATGATTTAGCAGAGAAATGTTTTTTATGCTGCCATCAGAAGGCACAGATTTCTGAACGTACATACATGTGTAGGTCTATATATATTTATGTGTGTGAATGCTTGTGTGTGTGTGTGTGTTTGCATTTTATTTATGGAACTACAGCCACTCACTTGCCAATCGCGTTCTGCGCCGTGCAGGTGTACTCGCCGCCGTCCTCCTCCTTGACGTTTGAAATATTCACGTGGCTGATGACATCGTCGTGGATGGTAACATATTGACCCACTAAAAAGCGAGAGCTGTCTGGTATCTGGCATGTCACGGAGAGAAAATATAGCATATAGTTAAGAGCAAATGGCAATTAGATCACAAATATATATAGTCGACGATAAAAGTGTGAAGGCAAAAGTAGGGAAAAGCTCTGAGGAAACTTCATAAAAAATTCATGCAAATCGAATTGATTGAAATTGCATAAAATTTACACTGCGCTTAAGTGTGCAGTAAGAGACAGAGACAGAGACAGAGAGAGAGGGAGAGAGAGAGAGGAGTAGTGGGTAGGTAGTAGGAAGGGCTCACTGTAGCTGTAGCGAAAGAAAATGGAAATTTATGCAAATAAACGAAACAAATCCTTGAAAATGCGCCATGGAACATGCCAAGAACTACAGAGCTCAGCGCAGCGTAGCGCAGAAAGGAAAAACGAAAGAAAAATAAACGGGAAAATCAAGTGTGGGCAAAGAAAAGCAAAGCAAAAGCCACGGGGCATGCTAAGCATGGCCAAGCTACATTTTTAGGGTAGAACTTTACTAAAAAGCCGAACAAGAGAAGGAGGGAGAGTAGCTGCAACGCTTTTCGTAAACATTTATGCATATACTGTGTGTGAGAGGGTGTGTGTGTGTGTGTGTGTGTGTGTGCGAGGCATAAGCAACTCCATCTTCATCAACGTGCATGTGACGATAGCTGCGGAAACGGAAGCGCTGCCTGCATTTCCGCTTGCTGCTGTGACTGCGGCTGATGCTGCTAAGTAAGTGCTCAGCACGTGTGTGAACTTTAGATGCCCCCCCCCCCCACACACACACGCGCTCCCCCTTTGAAGATGCCATACTTACCGGAAATCCGTCCAAAGACCATGTAAATTGCGGCAGTGGATTTCCGGTGGCAACGCATTTCAATGATACCGTCGGACCCGGCTGCAGTGTTTGCTCCGAAAACCAATAAAGCAGTTCCGGCGAAGCATCTAAAATTGCCAGAGATAAAGATTGAGATTCGGTTTAGTGCGTAGAGCGTGCATAGGGCATACATATGTGAGAGTGTGTATTCGTGTGTGTGTGTGTGTGCGTGCTTCTTAGCTGGGCTAAGCTTAACCCTTATGTGTGCGGCTATGCGTATGGCTGCTATAAGAGTACTCCATTAATTAGCGTGTGCTCAGGTGAGCGTAGAGAGCAGCTTATTGGCAACCGCCTGAATAGTTGGCGAATCTATTGACAGAGTACGTTCTATTAACTGAACAGCAGTCAGCTTATTGCATTTCATATGAGATATTAACTGAAACTCAGGGCGAGGGCTGCCTTTGAAGCGGCAACAGCTGATAGCTGGGCCGACCAACTAAGAGCGATAGTAAAAGAAATCGCCATTTCATGATGAATGGGTAGAGATATTTTATTCATTTTGAGTTCATTTTGAAGCTATATGCATGCCAATTCGCATAAATATTATAGACATGCATAGATTTATATATAAATATGTATATAAGTGACAGCAATGGTTTGTCTGCTCATGGTAAACTCATATTTACACTTGAGTCTCAGCTTAGATTAATTTTTAAAATTATTTATACTTAGTTGGCTGGCATAAGATATTTTTAAACTAAACGGCATATGTTGTTTGATATATTAAAATTGATTTTCTATCAATAACTTAATCCTGCGATTAAATATAATTTTTGCAAATAGCATCACTCTTGCTTGGTCAGCCTCTATGCAGTATTTGCTCACGTAAAAGCCTTTTAAAGGGCAACTCTAGTCGCAGTCGTAAGCTGCTGCTAGTGTACTTCATCTGTCAATTCCATTTATATACTATTTCTTACAGTATTTCCAGCAGCTGACTTCAAGTGCATCAATGCAGATGCAATTTACCATATATATATATATATGTATATATATATATTCCTCTTTCATTTCTATTTATTTGGATCTCTGCTGTTGCTGCTCCATATTTGCTGGCAATCAAAATCAGATTTGTAAAAATGCTTTTCGCAACATTCTTCTGTGCGCTTTGACCTTCGAGCGCGGCGGAAAATGCATTTGACAAGCGAGCAAATGTTATCCAGCTGATGAAAATTGTATCAATTTCCGCTGCGAAAGACGTCGACGACGACGTTGCAAGAATATTTCGGGAGTTAGCGCTGACATTGCCAGTTATAAGCTGCCATATTTATTTGCAGTAAGCCAACACACCCACCCACACCCACCCACACACACACAGACACATACTTGAAGTGTGGCACACTCAGCTGACACAATTGCTGCCATATCCGGCTGCTTAATGGCGCTTCGCTGGATGCTGGCGCAATTTTGTGGTGCGGCAGCAGCAGCAGCTTTTAACACCACAGCGCTGTGAGTGTGTGTGGGTGAGTGTGTGTTGTGTGTGTGTGTTGTGTGTGTGTGTTGTGTGTGTAAGCTTGCCAATAATATATCGAAATCAATTTCCGTTTGTGCCTAAAAGCAAATCACAAATGTTGCCAAAGCCGCCAAAAGCGACAAAGCGCGAATGTGCGCTGCCTGCTCTATCTAGTTGGCAGTATGTGTGTGTGTGTGTGTGAGTGTGTGTCTGTGTGTGTGTGAGCATTTTTAGTCCCTTGACAGCTGAATCTAAGAGTGTGCTAGGCTCTAGGCTTGTGATTAATGGAGATGAGTGAAATTGTAGCAGTCACTGTGACAGGCGAAACTGTGACTTGCGAAAACAGTGACAGGATGTGAACTGTGACTTCGATTAAGTCAATAGTCAAGAGTAGTATGTGACTAGCGCCAGTTAAGCTGTGATTCATTTAATATTGATCATCACAGTGACTCTCTTCACAGAAACTGTGACTGTTGTGAACAAGTCACAGCTTAAATTGCTACTGTGACAGCTCATGATACATCTCCGTCTCTACACCCATCACTCTTCATATAGCATGCCCATTGTGTAAAGCTATTCACGGGCAAAGATTGTCGCAACACTTGTGGCTAGAATATTAGTGCTGCTAATAAAATTAAGTTGTCGGGCTGCGTTTTATGGCTGCTCGCGCGCCATTGTTGTTGCTTTTTATTGCTGTTGTTGTTGCTGCTTCTGGGAAATGCCAGCAATTTGCTAAATTAGAAATTAATGAAATGCAATTATGACAAACATTTATTTGTGCGGCTTTTGCGGTCATCAAGCGACGGAAATTTCGCTTTTGATTTGCGCAAATTGGCGGCCAGAGGAGTGAGGCCTTGTGCGAGTGTCTGTGTGTTTTTGTGTGCCCATTAATGGTCATCAGAGCGTTAATTTATGACGACCAAAATTGTATATATATATATATATGTATATGGCTATTAAATATATGCTCCAATAGACAATGATATTGCGCATACGCCCCGACTTACCGCCCAGCTGCAGCTCAGCTGTTGATTGGATTTGCTCCCACTCATTGGAGACGAAGCATTGATACATGCCAGGATCGTCCTTCTGCACCTTCTTAATGATCAGACGCGCAGGATCAGTGAGTATCTATAAGGACATATGATGTATGATATACATATGATATAAGATTCATGATATATGATACATGATAAATATATGATAAACGATATATTATATATGATATGTGATATATGGAATCAGTTGGTTATAGTTATAGTTATAGCCCTCACCTCGACGCGATTGTCGCGCAGTATGGGCTTGCCATCGTGCAGCCAGTTGACATCGTGCACCGGATGGCCAGAGACAATGCATTGAAATTGTGCATCCTTGTCGACGTCAACGGTCTGCACCTGCGGCTGCAGGTGTGCGGTCAAGGGAGCTGTATGTCAGATATGAGATATATATACATATGTATGTATGCTATGGATATACACACACACAGCTACATACCTGTCACAGTGAGCGACACTTGGATGGTCTCCTCGCCAGCTGTGTTATTGACCCAGCACAGATATTTGCCGCTGTCCTCGAGACGCGCCTGCAATGGCAATGCCATAAATCAATGGCAATCACAATATTTGGTTTTCATTTCCCAAAGAGGGCGAGAGAGAGAGAGAGAGCGATGGACCTACCTTGGTGATTTTGAGCAGACCCGCGGATACAATCGTGATGCGTTCGCTCAGCTGCAGCGGGAGGAGCTGCTCGTTCTCCTCCTTGAACCAGCTAGAAAGAGATGGCAAAGAGATACAGCATTAAGCTAACGAGCCAAACAAAAGCTCAACAATCGCACAATTTCTTTATTTGATTAAACTTTAACATTCCAGCACTGTTTGTTGTTGTCTTCATCATCAGAGTTAATATGCTGATTGCATTAACAATAAACGACTCTCTGTACATGCCACTGCGGACCCGCTGATTGCCGCTTGTTGAGCGGATGGCGAACAAAATAACAAAACTGCAGCTCGAAAATGCATTCAACAATGTTCAATGGCATTGCAAAATGATTACCGCACTTCAGAGGCGGAGGGAGAGGGAGATAGGTAGAGTGGGGAGTGAAGAGGGAGAGCGATAAGTGGAAGGGTATGGCAAAGGCAGAGGCAGAGGCAGTAGCTGAGATAGAGAGAGAAAGAGGTAGTGTAGGAGTCAGAGCTATGGTCAGAGGCGGAAACAGAGCCAGAGATAGAGATGGAGATGGAGGCAAAGGGAGCCAGAATCAGAATCAGAATGAGAGCCAGAGCCAGATTCTGAGCGGAATGCGTTTGGTTTGCTCAGGCATCGTTGCAGGCCGAATTACATTTCGATTGCCTTGTTTAACAAGCATTTATGCTGAACTCTTCCATTAGGGGTATGCCCAGAAGCTCAACAGAGCTGCAAAAATGTGCATGTTCCAGTTCTGAGCCTTGGGCAGAATATTGCAATTGGAAGATCTACTCGCATCACCTCAATTTCTTTTTATTCCAACTCTCAGACTTGGTTTCATATTTCCGCAAAAATGTTTCCTGAACTTCTGCAAAGCAGCTTACTCTGCAATTCTATGAAGAGTCGTAAAGTATGCGCTAATTAGCTTACGGCTCTTTAATGAGTGCTTTTCCATAACTTCTGCGCACCTGTCGCAGCTTACAAGGTAAACAAAAGAGGAACTTTGATGAAAAGTCTTGAGGCAAAGGTTTTCCCAGAAGTAGAACTCACTTTTGCTTGGCTTGCAAAACATTTGCTAGTAAAATAGGTTGTAGGCAACTTTACAATGCTCGCTCAGGGCTGAAACTTGCCATGCTGCATGCGGCTCAACAGAGTACAAGTTGGCTATATATACGGATCCATTCACAAGGAAGTATAGAGAAGTATATGGTCTAAGAGTCTAAGAGTCTTGCCTACAAACTAATATGCCCGCTTGACAATATGAATGAGAGTGCATGCATGTATCCTGTTATAGCAAAGGTATAAGTTCATGCAGACAGTCAGTTGGGCAGGCAGTCAACCCTTGCCTACAAACTAATATGCCCGCTTGACAATATGAATGAGAGTGTATGTATGTATCCCACTCTGCAGCAAAGGTATAAAGTCATGCAGACAGTCAGCCGGATAGACAGTCAAACTTTGTCCACAACCAATATGCCCGCTTGACCATATAAACTAGTGCATATATAAAAAGTTTAATTTCCTTTTTAATTTAGCATTGATATTGAGTTTGCTTTCATTTGCAAATTTACAAATTTACACATCTACAACTGCTGCAGCTGAACGGGCTGGCCGAGGCCTCGCTTTATTTCGCAATTGAAGAGCATTTCCTCTTCGTTGCGTGTGGCTGCAGCATCAGTTCGAATTTATATTTTTGCAATTTATTTATGATTTCTCTTCTCTTCTCTTTCTTTTTTCATTTTAATTTTAATATCAATTGCGAAAATCAACAGTGCAGCGCGCGTGCCATAATCTGTTTGATGTTGCGAGGACGCGTGCGGGACTCACGCTGCCTGCCACGCCCCACGTCCCACCCATGCAAATGCTGTTGCATTTTTAATCAAGTTATTGATTTTAATTTGGCTTTAATTGCACTTGAGTGCGCAGCGCGTCTTACGGCATGTGGCACTGAGTGCATATGCCAGAGCCTTGCTGAAGCCTTCGCTTAATTAAAAAATACAAAATCACGGCTCGAGCTCGTCACGAGTGTTGCAATATAAAAAATATTATATTCCGCATTTCTATGCAGCAATGGCCGAAGACGCGAACCGCAACGGCAGCTTGCCACATGCCAAATGTTTTAACATTTATGAGCAGCGTCAAGCACCGGGACACCCAGGATACGGACGTTGCAGCAAAACAATGCAACGGCAACGGCAGCAGCAACGACCGCAGAGCACAAAACAAAAGTCGACGCTGTTGCCGCCTCGTTGGCTACCAAATTGTGGTTGTTGTTGCTGCTGTTGTCGTCTTGGTCCTGGTCGTTGCTCAGCGGGCGGCATCAAATAACAAACAAAGCAAGCAGTCCCAAAGGCTCTCACCGGCAAAACGAAGATCTTATACACTTTGAGCTGCGAGTAACGTGAGTATAAAATTCAGTTCAAGAAATAAACTTGGTTTGATGCTAGCTGTGGAGTAAGCTCTAGCTTTGAGTGCAGCTGAAGCGAGTGTGAATGAAGGCTGAGCTGTAGTTAAAGCTATAGTGAAAGCTATAAAGCTACCTTCAAATGAATAATATTGGATTAAATGGCAACTCTTACTAAATATTCCAACAATCAAATATTATATATTACTTGAAGAGTTCTTGGCTTGTGGTCATTGGAAATAGTATCACTCTTGCTTGGGCAGAGCGTAACATGTTTGCCGTTGAGTGCAAATGCCGCGACTGCCCTAGCAGGTGAGTGCTTGGCGCAGAGCTCATGAATTTACATTTTAAATGGATTCCGCGTATAAAAATATATGTATTACACTGTCAAACTTCTTGTGCGCTGCTGCTGCTGCTGCGGCAGTGGCAAAAGTTTCTATTTGCTTAAAGCTAAAAAATCTTGGCCCAACTTTTAGTTTTAGTTGCTGTGAGTCCGTGAGAAGAGAGTGCTGTGAGGGCACTCTCTGAGGACACTACTTGGAGTCTCTGCGAAGAGAGTGCATATCTCTGAAGACTTTTTTCAAGAGTTGCTGGGAAGTGAGTGCTCTGAGGCGTATGTCTTGAAGTACAGCAGGAAGAGTGTGATCTCCGAGGAGTAAGCCTATGGGATGAACTAAAGATAGGAGGTATACTAAAACAGACTCTGCTGAAGACTCTCGCCATATTTCAGTATGAAGACTGAAGACTCTCTCAGAGCAGTATACTGAAACAAGAGAGAATCTTTAGCCGAGTCTGAGATGTACTTCTCTAAGCAATCACTCTCTCTCTCTCTCTCTCTCTCTCTCAGAGCAGTAGACTGCAGCATACACCAGAGAGACTCTTTATGCTAAGATATGCTAATCTAAAGATTCTCTCTCTCTCTCTCTCTCTTTTTTATACCCTGAACCCATTGAAAATGGGAAAAAAGGGTATAATGGTTTTGTGAAAATGTATGTAACAGGCAGAAGGAGGCGTGGCAGACCCCACAAAGTATATATATTCTTGATCAGGGAGAGAAGCCGAGTCGATTGAGCCCTGTCCGTCTGTCTGTCTGTCCGTCTGTCCGTCTGTCCGTCTGTCCGTCTGTCCGTCTGTCCGTCTGTCCGTATGTTTGAACGCGTCGATCTCAGAAGATATAAGAGCTAGAGACTTCAAATTTTTTTGGAAGTCCGTGTATTGTACGATTCGATCGAGTTTGTTTCAAATATTCGATAACTATAATCGTTTTAATGTTATCGATTAAAAACCGATATCTTCATTTAGTTATAAAATTCTATTTAATTCATCTTTCTAGCTAGAGTCTTCAAATTTTGCATTTAGTGTTATTTGAGCCTTCTGCAATTTCGGTTTTTGTTAAATTTTGGATGCCACGCCCACAAATTGCCCCTTCGCCTCAAATTGCTAAATCACGTATTTCAAGTACTAGAGACTTGTGCTTTGGCACATACACACATATAAATGTCATGATCACGCCCCACAAATTTGATCAAAATCGTTCGACTAGAAAAAAAGTTATTAAACATTAAATATCTCTTATTATCGGCGTCTTGCAGCAGCAGCGAAGCTGATGAGTCATAATGCACAGTTAGCAGATTGTGTGTTGGTGCGTGCGTCTGTGTGTGTATGTATTGCTTGCTACATATGGACATACATATAAAAGTAACGGAGAATGTTAGCGGCTCTTAGGAATCGCAGTTCTTCGCAGGGTTCAGGGGATCTCTTTGTCGAGCAGCCTCGACTAGAGCACTCTTACTTGTTGTATATACTCTGCTTAGTTCATACTCAGCTGAACACGCTCTTCTCCTCTTTGCTTACACTTCATCTGCGGCAAGTCACAGTCACAGCTCAGCTGTCAGCAGAGATGCCTGCTGGATTGCCCAGAAATCTACAGCCTACAGCAGAGGCTACAGCAGTTCGGGCTTGATCAGAAGTATAATCCTTCGCTCTGTATGTAACTCGCTTCCTATTCCAGCCCAACTGAATGGTAAACTCAAGCAACCCACAGCTCGGCTATGCATCACACAGTTCACAGGCTGCAGCAGCGCATAGCGTAGCGTTGCTTGTCGCCATCCTTTATTCATGCAGCTGTACGAAGGACATGCGCTGCTACAATGACCCATTATCCTGCTACATTGCATCCTTGCGGCCAGCCGTAAAAAGCAATGCATGTTTTAGCAGCCAACAGCATGGCCATGATGCTGATGATGAGCCAAGTGGCCGAGTGGCAACTGCTGTCCTCTGTGTCCTGTATGTGTCCAGCGTGTATCCTGTGCTGCTGCGCCTCGGTGATTACCTTTGACGAGCGATGCTCTTCAGCTTGAGCGGCGGCCGTTCAGCAAGCAATTTGCCATTTCGGCCCATAAACGCTGCTCATTTGATTGATTTGTGCTTGACACGAAGAAATAATAAAAACTTGGAATTTGCCCCTGGGAAATTTCCATAACGCGACAGGAGCGCAGGAGACCAGGAGCCTTAGAAGATGAACGAGCGCTGCTTGAGCCTCGTTTGCTGTGACAACACTTTCAAGTGCCTCAATAAACAATATTTGATGTCTCGTGTCAAAAGTCAAGCGAGACAAGTGGCAGCAGCTGGAGATGGGCCCAGGCAACAGCAGGTGGAGCAGGTGGAAGCTCTTTGATAGGCAGCTAAATTTTACAAGCAATTCAATAAAGCACATGCTTAAGCTGTAGAATTGAATCAAGAGATTTATGGATAGATTTGATGAGAAATTTATAAAAAATCTATATATCATATAGAGTGATTTATAGCTAGATACTATATAATAAGTAATTTATAAAATATTTAAAATATTTATATTTATTTTTATTCATATTTAATTCTGTTTATTTTCGCAGCTTTTTATGTGAAGCTCTATAGCGGGACAGATACGCCTGCAAGTACAACTTCTAGTCTTATGAAGGGATATATGCAAAGACTAAAACATGTTTATGGGCATACAGATGATGAAGCTGAGTTCACTATATACCAAGCTGCTACATCTTTAAGCTGTCTGCATACGTTAAGGCATAACTGGTTATTCTTAAGTCCTTAGCAATTATACTTATGTTTATCCATCTCCCTCGCTCCCTTGATCAGGTCTTAGTTCATTTCTCTTATGGGAACCAAGCATATATATTGAATATATTTACATCTCTACAAAAATATATTAAAATTCAGTCTTGAACAATTTGCAAACTATATATATTTCTCATACTCTATATATATATGTATATATATATCTCCAGCAAGCCCAACCCTTTCAATCTGTCTCAGCAAATATCTGCTGCTCGTCGCGACTATCTACAAACATTCCTCTACCCAGTCTGCCGCATATATGGTAAGCTTTCAAATTTGACAATTTGCTCGACATTTTTATCTCTCGATTTTTTATTTCTCCATTTTTTTGTCAAGCTAAATATTTCACATTGTCATAAAATGCGCGAGCCGCGAAGCGCGACTCAGCGCTCCCCTCACCCCGCACACAGCTGCAAAAAAGAGCTATGTATGTGTATGTGTGTGTATGTGTGTGGGTTGTACTCACCGATATGTTGGCACGGGATGTCCTTGAGCAATGCACGGCAACGTTGTTTGGCCATTAAGGACGACATGCCGCATCGAATGCTTCTCGACGTTAATGCGCGGCTGTACCATGCCCTTGGGCTCGGTTACAATAATGCGGCCGGGATATGTCGAAATTTGTATTTCACCTGCGAAAACAGCAGCAAGAGAAGAAGCAGGTGAGCCAAGGCAGGGCAGCTAAAAAACATATGTGCCAAGCAGCAGCCACACCAGCTACAGCAACAATTCACACAAGTGCCAACTGGCAGCTGAGGCGGCAGCGCGACACGCGCTTTGGTTAGATTTAAGTGCGCGGCTTCTTGCGAAAATTGATGGACGGGCATAAATTTGAATGCATATATATATATATATATATATATATATATATATATATATATATATATAAATAGCTGTGGTTGTGTGTGTACATGTACATATATCAAATGTATGCTTTTAATTAATTAAAAGTAAATGAAAGCAATCAAGTTGATGGCATGCGCCACAGGAGGTCAGCTGTAAGGCCGGAAGCTGTGCGTCGCGTAGCAGGAAACACCTCAACTGCTTTATTATGCATGCGCATTATAATACCCTCTCCCTGAGGGCAGCTCTGCGAAGAGGTGCTCGCTGCACGCATAACGGACTGTCGCCTATTTTTCTTTCATTTTTGACAGCAATTTATAGAGCTTAAAGTGATTTTTTTGGCATGCAAAATATGATTTAAGTGGGGCAAATTTATTGAGGAGATGGCAGAGGAGAGATGTTAACTGTCTGTCTTCTTTTGTTGAAAATTGATAACAATTAATTATCGATTACTTAAACTTATCGATATATGTACTAATACATATAACTGCCTCTCTATCTATCGGCTTGCATGCATCTTCAAGTCTTGTCATCAAGTAATCAACTCTCTGAATGCCTCTTATATCCAGCCAGTCGAAACTCTTAGTTCTGTCTCTTTTATTCACAGTCGATAACATTCGTTATCGATAACATTTACCTTTCACCCTTTATGTCTTCTGCAGCTGAGAGAAGTCCTGCACACACGAGTGTTCAGTACTGGGTAACTGCTAGTCGTTCATCATATAAACCCTCATTCATAGCATCAACTCACTCTCAAAACAGTTTAATTACAGGGTATTTGGCTATTCTACTCTCCTTCACTGCTCCTATATTAGCTTTATTTGATTTTTATTGGCCTCTGTAACTGCCTGACCTTCGCGGCCTTTGCCTGTGGCCTTTAATGGCAGCTGCTTTAAATCATGTTGTCGCATTCGTTTCTATTTGTGTGTAAATCCAGCATGACATCTAATCCAGCAGCTCGTGCAGTGGGCCATTTGGTCAGACAAAGTGTGTTTCGAATGGATGTACATGGCGCGTGCCGTCTCGCTCTCTATCGCTATTGTCCTGTCTCCGTCTATACTTATATATGTCTACAGCTATTTCATTCACTCTCATACTCCCTCGCTCTTGTTAGCCAATTTAATTTATAATTTCGCTCGAACATCATCATCATCGTCAGGTATAACCCTTCGGCCTTCCGCCTGCCGCCCCCCTCTTCAGCTCCATTGCTCCATTGTGCATTAGCAGTTGTATTATTGTTAGTCGCCATTGTTGTACCCGTTATTGTGCAAAATAAATGGATTTTTGGTTTAAATTGTAATTATGCGCTGCCAGCGCACAGGCAGACACGCCCACGCCCACAGGCCAGGCCAAACAAAAACTGTTGCCTACTTTTGTGCGCGCCAGGTAAAGCCAGCGCTTGAGCCAAGCGCAGCTCATGTTGCAGCTGTATGCAGGTGCATATGTGTGTGTGTGTGTGTGTGTTTTGTTATCTCTTTCACTGCATGTGTGTGTGTGTATGTGTGCTTTTTAAATGAATTAGTTATGACCAACTCTGGCTGCTGGCCAACAGCAGCCAGAACTGTTTCATGTTACACTTTTAATGAGTGCACTCTAAGCAGTTTTTAATGTCCGATTGCCAGCATGTGTGTGTGTGGGTGAGAGCATTGTTTAGCCTAGATTGTGTGTAATGCACTAGTAATTAATATGCGCTGGCTAACACACACACACACATGCAGACATGTTCAATGCCTGAAGTATGGCTGCGGCTTTTGCGGTTTTCCAATCAAAACTTAAAGCCAATTTGAGCTGCTTTAGCGACTTCCAAATTAATTACATAAATTTTTAATTAGAGTGCTTAAGAAATCTAAAGAGCACATATATATATGTATATATATAGAAAGAGAGAGAGAGAGAGAGAGAGAGAGAGAGAGAGAGGAGAGACTGAGAGCCTTGGCATAAAAAGGAAACAAATTTCAACTTGAGCTGTAAAGAAACTTTTTGCCCCAGCCGCACACAAAGGGCAGGCAGCCAGAGAGAGAGAGAGAGAGTGGGGTGGGGTGGGGTGCGGCCGGACAGAGGTTGGCTTGGGCTCTGCGCATTGTCGGGCATCAACTTTTATCGCATTGATTGATGATGTGTAATATGCGCACAAAGGCTAATAGAAATTCAGCTTAAGCGCATTTTCACACACAATAAACTTCAAATAAGCTGCACAAGATATTTGCCAAGGCAAAAGAGGGATTCAATTGACTAACGTCTCTCTCCCCTCTCACACTCTCTCCCTCTCCCTCTCTCTCTCTCCCTCTCTCTCTCTCTCTCTCTCTCTCTCTGTCCCTGGCGCATTGCCTTTTGCTTTGGCGCTTGAATGTCACACGTCATAAATTATGCACAACAAAACTGAAATTGACTTGGACAACGGCTATAAAATACAAAACTTCAGATTCTCACACACACTCGGACACACACGGATATAAATAATAACAAATTGCTTTGGCTGTGTGTAGTGAAACAGGCGTGGACTAATGCTTAAGTTAACAAAGGTATTTCATAAATATTTGATCAATACGCTTGGCATTGAAGCCGAGCCGAATGCTCATAACAGATATGCATATAGCTGGGCTTGCTTATAGACAAGCAGAAGCAGCTGAAAGGATGACGGCATGGATATAGCAAGGATTACATGTGCAAGTGCAGAAGGAGCTGAAAGGATGCGCATAGTAGATAGATTGAAGAGGAAAGGAGATGGTATAGACATATCCGTGATTATATGTGGAAGTGGAGAAGGAGCTGAAAGGGTGAACCCAGCACATATAGCTGGTATATATGAAAGTGCAGGAGGAGCTGAGGTGCACATAGTAGATATAGAAGTGAAAAAGCAGCTGAATGTACATAATAGATATAGGTGGGATTATATATGGACCAATACAAGGAGCTGAAGGGATGGCAGTATAGATAGGAAGGAGCTGCAAGGATGCATGTAGATATAGCTGGGATCATAAGAGATATATCTGTAATAGTATATAGACTAACAGAAGGAGGCGTAAAGGAAGGAACTTGTATAGCACATAGCACAAGGAGCTGAGAGGATATGCAAACAGACAGGCATATATATCTGAGACTATAAGTTTTTAGCTGTTGTAGCTTTGCTGGCAGAGTTCTATACTGTGACTCAACTCAATATGTGAGCTGATATAGCAGGCCGACAAAAGCCTCTCGTATTACACATAATTTCAACAAGATAAGACTGAGTCACTTCCATAACCTCTAGCACTACAACACGCAAGACAGTGTCGAAATAATTATTGCTAGGCAATTGTAGCTTATCTCAATTTAATCAAATTTCGAGGCTCTTTGTTCAGTGAGTCAGTGTTGGCTGAGCAGGACATGCCTCAGGCAGTCTCTATACAACAGGCAGAGACAATAGAACAGCATTTGATATGCTCAACTGGCTCAGATAATATAGGTATGTAAAGCTAAAGCCAAAACATTGTCTGCTCAGAGAACAAAGAGTCCAAGGCGAGAGTCCTTTCAGGCAGCAACTTCTGCTGTCCAGAAGTCAGCCCGGCAGCGTCCAGCATGTTTGTCTAAGCCCAAACTTTATTTTTGCGCAATATTCAAGTTGCTTTGGCATTCAGTTTTAATGCTGCGCGCCAGCCATAAGCCGGGTATGAGTTTCGCCAGCCGTGCCCCGAGCTGCTATTAATTCAACTTAATTATGTGCCAACAGAGCTTGCCAGCGGCAGACAGCGACAAAGAGAGAGAGAGGGAGAGAGAGGGAGAGACTGTATGGTCATGTTGGGCGCATGCAGTGAAGCATTGCTGACTGGACGATTAAGCTGCAAAATGTGATTATCACGTACCTGTCAGTCTATTTACAGTGCGGCATGTGTAGCTTTTGTACGCATCATTGGGCCCCGCATTATTTATGTACAGTTCGCCGTTGGAGAGGACCGTGTACTTGCCGCCGATGTCCGTGTTCGGGTACAGATGCATGCCGGTGTCCTGCACCCAGGCGGTGACTAGCACAAACTCCGACATATAGCTGGGCACCTGCGAGCGAGCGAAAGAGAGAGAGAGAGGGGAGTAAGTAAACTTGTTTAAGTTGAGCAAATTTGATCAGTTCGAGTTGAATTTAATTTGCGTGCTTAATGCATTTTGTGGCCTTTCGCTTTCAGCCGGCCTCGGCTCACCTGACATTTCAGCACGGCCGTGTTGCCCGTCATCACGTACTCGTCGTGCACCTGCACCGTATACTTCTGGTTGACAACTGCAAAGGAACAAAGGTTCGGGGATATATTATAAAATATTGCGCATACGCCGCGTGCACACAGCATAAATCAAGCCAACAATTATGTTTCTGTACTTTTATGAGCCTGGCCAACGTTCTCTTTGGCTTTGGCCAAAGGGCTCAGGCCCGTCATTAGGCATAAAAAAGGTTCTGCGCCCCAGCTTGACAGTCAAAATATGTCGCACATTAAACAGCCGGCGACAGCGAGACCTTTATCAACCCCTACACGCACACGCACTTGCCAAAAGTGTGACCGTTTGTCAGGTCTTGGGCCCCCCTCCCCACCCGCTTGACTCATTCTTCAAAATTGGTTGTGCCAAAATTTCAGCTGAAGCTTTTTCTTTGTTTTTGTGTGTGTGTGTTTTTTTTTTTTTTTTGGTGTACCTTCTGTCAGGCCACAGCGCAAAATGAAGAGTGACAAGGATTCTAAAAACGAAGCTGGGCCACCACTGCACAGTGGTGTCAACAATAATGAGACTATAAAATTTGTTAGCATTAAGCAGAAAGTTTAGAGTCAAGCGGGACTTGGAGAGAGTTTTAGAGGAGTCTGTTAAGGTATATATATGAATTTGAGGCATTACTCTGTAAATATGAAAATCTGCCTTATCTTGTATGATATCTGAAGACAACAATTGGACTGCCCATGAGCTGCAGGAGCTGTAGGAGTTGCTGAAGAAGCATGGCTCAGGTAAGTTTAGCTTGAATTAATGACAGTAGTACCTCAATATGTGTATGTATATGAGATAAATGTGGACTGTTAGCCTACATAGCTAGAAGTAGTTTAGATATTTGGTGAATACCTTACAGAATTAGGAAGACTTTAGTCGGGTCAATAAGATGGAAGTTGCTAGTCGGGTCTGTCTGTCTCATCTGAATGGATGGCTGCTTCGACTCAGCTCGTCTAGCTACTGCCACGCCTCCTTCTGCCTTTTATACACCTTTGAGCACAACAATTTTATGTCAAACTCACATTTTCATTGAGCTCTGGCTATAAAACGCTTTCAGTTCTTTAATCTTTAGCTCTTTGCTTTTCTCTCTCTCTCGCTCTCTCTCTCAGCAAGGCCTAAAACCAATTTGCAGCTTGCTCACCACTGTGCACAGCTGCTGACACATGTTAACCACGAACTGGCCCACATCGCCGCCCATCTCCCACCTATGCCGCACAGGCGTTGGCATTTTGTAAATTAATTAAGATGGACAAAGGCAATTTTGTGCACGCGTCAGTGGAAAAGTGTTTGGAAAATGCTTTTCGCGCCTCAAATAAGCGAATAAGCAGCTTAAAGCTGGAGCCTAAAACCTAACTGTGTATAAGCAAGTGTGTGTGGGTGTTTAAGCTCTCTCTCTCTCTCTCTCTCTCTCTCTATGAACTCTTTTAAAATGATTTTTTTTTTTCTGTTTGCTTAACTTTAATATGCTAAAATTGGATAAAGTTTAATTCGAAAAGTTATTATTTTTGGCAGTTTATTTAACTTTTTGCTTTTTGCTTTTGCTTATTTCTTTTCTATTTTTATACTTTCATGTTCTGCTTTGTTTTGCATTCTATGGGCATGAAAAACTGGAAAAACTTTGTGACAACATTCCATTATAATTCCTCTGACCAGCGCGGTGGCAATGGCAGCGCCAGCGACGGCTGCTCCTGTTTGCAGTTGAGTTTCTACAACAACTTTTGTATTCCTACAACGGGTTAGTTAGATGTGTGCAAAAGGGGTATATTGGCTTTGTTATACACTAGTCTTTAGTATGGGCCAATGAGCCAAATGAAGTTTGAGTCTTAACTACTATGAAGTAGTCGAGTTAGAGTAGAAGCTGATGATCCCAGTTGGACCTAAGGATATAACCTCTAATTGGCTGTATGCTTACATCGGATAGTTCAGCTCTTCCCCAGATTTCTCTAGCTAAAGCTAAATACCATTTTCCATTCCAATTCGAATTAGATTTTCATTATCCAATTTATATCCTTGCTATATGCAGCTCAGGCAACCTAGGCTTGCTCCTAGCCTTCTAGCGGGCATTTGCCCGTCGGCTAAGCGCAACTCTCACGCTTTTTAGCTTCCTACTTTCTGAGATCTTCATTATTTGTATTGCTGCAGAGGGAGGTGGTTAGGGGTCAGGGCTCAGGACAGCTTTGCGCTTGAGCTGTTGCAGCTTGAGTTTTCATTTTTTTCTTTAGCCTCCCTTTGGGCAGATATATTTTTGTTTTGCTGTATAGTTTTGGTAATTTAAGCAAAAGGCAAAGTTTTGTAAAAATGTTTGCAGCTCTCAAGTTGCGGGGGGCGTGGCATGTGACAACAATGTTGTGTGGCAAAGGCAAGCAGGACAGCTGCAAGGGAATAGTAAGCCAAGTTTATAGATGCCAGACAAAGTAACTGCAGAGAGAGGGGGAGAGGGAGAGGAGACACTGCAGGCTGCTAGGCGGAAATTCATTTCCGCTTTGTTTTGTGGCAATGAAGCTCTCTCTCTTCCCCCCCTCTCCCTCCCTCTGTCTCTCTGGCAAACTTTTTGTTGCACAAATTTATGTTTATGATGTGCGCCGGCGGAAAGATGCTTTCGCTTGGCCGCTGCCAGTCTTTGCCTGATTTGCAGTCATTGTGCCGAGCGAACTATTAAATTGTCGTCTAGGCGGGCGCGCTCCATGCACAATGCTTGCCACGGATGAAGAGGAGGAGGAGGGGGGGGGGGCGGTGGTGGTGGTGGTGGTTGCATGCTCAACGATGTGCATTCAACTAATTACGAACAAATTACGCAGGTTTCATACACAAGCGCTGCGACAAGGGCAGGTGCTGGCCCAGGGCAACTTTGTGGCTCAATCAAAAAACTTTGACAACACACAGAGACAGAGAGAGAGAGAGAGAGAGAGAGAGAGAGAGACAACGTGTGTGTGTGTGGAGATGCAAAAGTGCAAGCCAAGTCGCAAGTTTTGTGGGGCAACATTCATCAGTCTCGCTGTCGGCGTCGCCTGTCCTTGCCCTGTGGCATCAAAACTTTTGCCAGCATTTGTCAAGCTGCCCTCGTTGATGTTGTTGTTGTTTGTTCTCTTTGTAGCAGGACTAATTACGCGCACTTAAGTCAAGCGAACTTGAAGGCCACGCACGCTGCTGAACTAAGCGCTGGCAATTAAATAACGCAACTGCTAAGCTCGGCCAGGAGACAACGAGGCGCCGATGGACGGCCAGAAAAAGTCAACTGCACACATTAGCCGGGAAATTAGTGGAGTTCCCCTCGCAGCGGCAACGGAGCCCTTGGGCAACTTTTGCAAATTAGGCAAAACGTTTTGCGCCAAATCTACGCGCTGTCAAACTGTTCAAGCGTAAAGCGTTGCGGGCAAGTCGCTCAGAAAAAAATACCAAACAAGAAAAACAACATTTTATCACAGAGGAAGAGAGAGGGAGGGAGAGGGGGAGGGGGATTGGGTGAGGGAGGGGGCCGGAGGGGGACAAGAAACAAACAAAGCGACCGCAAATAAAACAAAGTTGTGGAAGACAATGTTGTGCAGGTAAGGCCAGGAGATACCCTGCATAGGAGCAGGGAGTGCAGGCAAGTTGTATTCTTCAAAAATCGAATCGATTTTTATCGATAATTATTGATGTCGCTTAAGAAGTTATTGAACATTGCGCTTAAAGCACACTACATACTCATTGCTAGCAGATGACTGCATAGGCTTAGACTGAATTGAATATTCTGATTAATCGATTATTATCGATAGCACTGTAATAAAGATGTAAGTCTTGAGAACATGCTCATATATCTGCGTAAGTTCTTTAAGTTAAGTTCCTATGAGCTAAACAACTTCAATTCTGACTATAGAATATATCAAGTTAGTTATCGATAGCAGCGATAACACTAGCTGCCTGTTATATCAAAAATCTCATCTGCTTCACACATCTCTCCCCTGCCAGCTACTGTAGCTACAGGGTATAATAAGCTCGCCACATGGCGTATACGCAACGTTGTGCTGACTTGCTGAAAAATGACCGGCGAACGTTGAAACTTTGCATGTAGCCAGAGCTACGTATCTAAAAGCACACATACAGACACATATAAATACATGTGAATATGTATGTGTGTATGTATATGTAAATGTGTGTGTGTGTGCGTGGGGAACCCTAACGTATCTTAGATCTTTGCGGTGGCGACTTTTCTATTTGTTTTTGCTTTCAACTGTTTTCGTTCTCTCACTGCCTGCCCCTCTCTCCATCTCTCTCCATCTCTCTTTCAGTCAGTTAATTAAACGGAGCAGCCGCCGCCGCCGCAGCAGCAGCAACAACAGCAGCCCCAAAAGCCAAGAGTCACGAGCTTTCCCTTTGAGAATTTTATCTACGCAACTGGGCATTTTATATGGCATTCATAGGTTTTATGGCCAGTGCTAATTGTTGTTTTTGTCTCTGGGCAGCATGCTCTGTAGTTGGCTCAAGTTGGCGGCCAATGAGCCGGAAAATCTATGCGACATGCGATGCCAATCAAAGTGATTGGCTCTGGCGACCCCACGGCTGCTGCCTCATTAATGCACTTTAATAAAGCCCTCGCCAAGTGCCTAATGAATGACAAACTTTTGCCACTACTCGAAACTGGACAAAAAGACAAAAAGAAACCAACAAAAAATAAGTAGTTGCTGAAAGTTTTTTTTTTTTTCGTTTTTAGCAAAGAGTTACGGAAGTTGCGAGTTGAAAAGTTTTTCCTTTTTGTTTTTTTTTTTTGTATTTATAGAAAATTCAGCAGCCAAAAAATTGTACTTTGAGCTGCGCGAAATGCGTTTTTTATGTGGACTCTTAATGTGGGAGTAAATTAAGAGGCTCTTCTATGCGATTCTCAGTAATTTGAGTGGGGCAAGGCAACAAGATGAGCAAATGAGAGAGACTTGAGAATGTGAGAAGGGGGAGAGGGGAAATGAGAGTGTGAATGAGGTGAACAGGAAGGAGAGAGAAAATGAGAAGGAGAAGAAAAAGTGTAAAAAGAAGTAAAACAGGAATAAGTAGATAAAACAGTAGAAAAGGAAGTAGAAGAGAGAGTAGAAGAAGAAGTGGAAAAAGAAGTTGAAGAAGAAGTAGCAGAAGAAGCAGAAAAGGAAGTAGATGGGGGAAAAGTATAATGGGAAGAGCAAGAGTTAGACGAAAATGAAGGAAATGGAAAAATAAGAGAAGAGAGAAGGAAATGAAGACGGTAAAGGAAGAGAAAAGTAAAACGAAAGATTATAGGGAACATGAGAGGAAAGGCAGAAGAAGCAGAACGAGAAGGAAATGAAGAAGAGGGAATTGGAGAGAAGCAAAAGAAGAACAAAAACCAGCAAAGAATCAAAAAGCGGAAAAAGAAGAGTAGGGATAAGGAAAAAGACATGGAAAGGTAAAGGGGAAATCAGTACAACAAAAATGGAAACCCGTATTAGAGAACGACAACAAACTAATATTTTATATTCAAAGTGTCAAAACTTGATGTATTCATTTAAAGAGCCAAAAATGATTTGTCGAAATGGGAGCGAAGCGTGTTCGTGGAGTTGCTGAAGCACTTTTGGCTTTTCGGTCTGCGCCAACTGAGTTGCCCAGCAATAAAACTCGCTGCGTGGCTGGGGCAGCCAGCCAGAGTCAATTCTCGCGCTTGGGCGCCAAATTAGCGCCGAGCTTAGGGCGGTTTGTTGGCGGTTGCCTGTAATCCTGCAGAGCTCGCAGCTCGTGGCCTGCCTGGCCCCGTCCCGATTTGGCGCCGCCAACATTTTTGGCAGTAGTAATTAAAACTTGCGCTGGCTGCTTTTAGGCGGTGCGTTTCGAAAACTTTGCAATTAAAGGGAAAGTTTTTGCAGCCACGCCGAGCTGAGTTAGCGCAAATCAACTGCCGCAGCGGCAATAGAATTATACGTAAATTAATTAAAAAATTTGCTAAATACACTCGAAGCACTTACCGCCGCGCACGTGCACCTCCCGGCTGAGCACGGTGCCGACCAGATTGCGTAGTTTGCATCTGTGGACGGAGAGCAAAGCAAATATTAAGTATACGCAGCATTGCACCATGGTTAGGCTAGAGCTCACCTGTAGACGGTCGCGTGCACCTCGTGGCGATACTTTTCGGCCGTAAACGGATAGAACATCATGCTGCCATTGGACAGCTGAAAGACCATGTCCTGCTGCGGCGGTATGGGCGTCCATTCCACCTGACAAAGGCCCAGCGACAAGGGGGCGTATTAGTTATACACTTTTTTTTATCTCTGCCCGTTCGGGCAGTCAATTAACTTGGAAATGAGCGCCAGACTCGGAGTGGCATGCATAATTAAGCAGGCGAAAACAAAACGGAAAGCAAAAGCCACGCCCATATATACGAACCTCTGGCGGGGGACTGCCGTGTCCGGAGCATTCTATGAGGCCGCCCGAATTGTTGGAGAACTCAACGCGATGCGGCGGCTCATGCAGAAATATCGGTCCCTGCAGATCCAAGCCATGCACTATATAGCTGCTCTCAGCTGTAAAAAGAGAAAGAGAGAGAGATAGAGTGAGTGAGAGTGTAAGAGAGAGAGAGAGAGAGAGAGAGAGAAATGTATTTAGTTTGGCAGGAACTCTGTCAGCCTGGAGCGTGCACTGCACGAGCGGCCAAAGTTAATTTCAATTTCATTTAAGCCGCAAACTTTTTTGGCCAAAATTAAGTGGCAGTGACGTCGAGGCTGTTGTTGTTGTTGTTGTTGGCTGACTGGCTGACTGACTGAGGAGGGCCAGGCCCGGTGGCTTGGCCTAAATTTTAATGAGCTGCGCTCGTGGACCACAACAAAGGCACGCACAAAGCGAAAAGACAATTGCTTTTTACCTGTGGGCATCGTTTTGCGGCTTGCTCGCTGGCTGGGCAGGTGTGTGGCAGCTTGCGTCGCTCCTAATTGCTATGCCACAGCCGCCGGCCAAAGGCATTGCATAATTTTCGGGGCGTGTTTTAAAGGCGCTTTCGATGCGGCTTTTATGCCATATTTATTATTCACTTGGTAGTCAAGGCAGCCAAGGGGGCGTGTTGCTGTGTGTGTGGGTGGGTGTGTATGTCAAGCCATATTTGCATTGCGGCGCCCTGACAACTCGAGGCGTTGCCTCAGCAGTGCAGTGACCCGTTTTTATGCCACACAGCAACTCGTGTAGATAACACATAAATTTCCTGCTTCTTCCTCATTTCTCTTTATGCCCAGCAACTGCATGAATAATTTAATTATTTTTAAAAAACTTAAAGTGCGGAGCAGCAGAAGAGAACTGCACGAGTCTGGAGTGGCGACATTTATGAGCTTGTGAAATGATTTCTCGCGAATTCCGCCTTTTTTGTAGGCAAGTGAAAGGCAGTTGGAGGTGTGGATTAAAGTTGAAGTCTTTTTGTAATAGATAACAGATAAATAATATTAAATGGAAGTTTCAGTACGAGACTTCAGCTATTCGCAGAGGAATCGCAGCGAAATGGTAACTGGGAATGCGTCGTGGAAGTGGAGCATTTTTGGCAGCAGCCGCAAAGTATTCAGCACTAAATTTGTGAGCAATTTTCAGCCGCAGCAATAAAATGAAAAATTGTTTTGTCAAAAAAGCCATTGGCCGAGAGATAACGACAGAGAGCGCCGGAGCGAGTGGACAGACCCCAACCAAGTTGCTCCCAAAAGCCCAAACCGAAAGTGTTGCAAACTTTGTGCCACTTTCGTTGCGGTGCGTGTGTGTGTGTGTGAGTGGTGCTTGCTGTCAACTGCAATGCCCAAAGGAAGTGCGGCGAGCAAGGCAAAAATTGTTGGTGAAAAGTATAAAGTGTTTGCCACAAGTTGCTGCCACAGCGGGCCACAGCACATTAAATTTCGAGTTTTAGTTTTTAAGTCACTCAAGGCTCAGACAGAGACGCAGCCTAATGAAAATTAAATTTGTCAGCTTAGGCGAGACGAGGCGAGGCGGGGCAGCTGTCGGCTAATTGAAGACGAGCCAAACAAACGCCAGTTAAAATGCGAGCCAAAGTCAGGTTATTTATGCGGCAAACAAAGGGCGTGCTGGCAACAAAGCCAGCGCTCGGATGCGATCAAAATGTGACATGAAAACGTGCCCCATATAACAACTGCCCCCCCTCTCTCTCTCTCTCTCTCTCTTTCTCTCTCTGTGTGTGATGTGATGTGGCTGTGGCTGACTGGCTTTGCGGCACGTCTGTCCGTGTGGCACTGACAATGCGGCATAAACGCAACACAATGACCGTCTGATAAACTCGATAAGGTTCTGTGTCGCTCGCTCGTGTTGCATGTTGCCTTTGTTGGCTGCCACTTTGCACATAATTGAATACACGCCGCACCATTTGTCAGCGTTGTCAATCAAAATGGCCAAAGGACTTTCGAGCAGCAGCAGCTGCTGCTGCTGCTGCCACGCCCGCAACTCAACTAAAATCAATTATGTGAGCCAGTGAGGGCGATGCTATAAAAGTGCGAGCCACGCCAGCGGCAGCAGCAGCAGCAGCGCTCATCATTATCACGGTTCATTAAAAGCTGCTGGACGGAAATGACTGCCAGCAGCTGAGCAGCTGAAGGGAGCAAGACCAGGGAGCTGGAGCACCAGCTATGTAACGACAGGCATCAGTTGCCACTGCTGCTGCTGCTTCTGCTGCTGGCAGACAAAATGCAAATGAGCAAATCGCAACCTGCCTCACTTCAGCTCCTCTGCTGCCCAGCCCCGTTTGCAAGATGCCCATTTAGATTTCCATTCAGGAATGCAGCCATTCTAACTGGCAGTGGCAGCGCTGCCGCTGAAAGAAAGTCGTTTCGTAATTAAGAAGAAAATCCCGGCAACTGAAAGAAAAGAAAACGAAGCGAATGGCGCGATGTTTGGGGCTGTCAAATATGAAGTGGACGAGATGCATGGGCGTGGCAGGAGTTTTTATAAAGGGCATATGTAGGGTATGTAGGAGCTTGAAAGGATATTAGACGCAAAGACTGAATAGCACTTGAGGGAGCTAAAGTCATTGAAAGTGCTAGCACAAGCCGACAGCTGAGTTGATTTAGTTTTAGATCACATAAAAGTAAATTGTAGAGATGAAAGTAGAGACTCGAATGAACTCCAAAGGCTAAAGCTGGGTAAGAGTGAGCATTAGCTTAATCAAGTCGCTGCTACAATAGATTGAAGTATGTCAAAGTTTCGGAGATACGTAGTCATAACTCCGAAATACTTCGGAATTACGAAGTCAAGCTGTACTTTTGGAGTCGATGATAATATTTGCTGAGCTCCGAAAATATCAAATAATTTAAGCTGCACTTTCAGAGACGATGCACAACTCTGCCACTCCGAATCTGCAGTTTCCGAATATCAAAGATCTTTTTTCCTTGTCAAATTTCGTAAAACTGCCTTAGCTTTTCGGAGAAAGCAACATAATAAATGCTGCTTGAATAAATTGGAGTTTTTCCCTCGCTTAGCATAATGCCCGCTGTAAGCGTATTTTAACGAGCCAGCGGGCACATCTTTAATTTCCAGGCAGAAGTCAAGGAAAACTGTAAATAATGAGAAGAAGCGCTGGCTTCAAAGCTCAACTAAATCAAAAACGCTTAGGAGAGGCGCCCAAGCAACAACGAACTGCCAGCAGCCACCCCTAGCCATCAGCCCCTAAATCTTAAAGAAGTGCTTTATTCGGCGAGCAATAAAAACCAGCGACAAGTTCGCAGCGCCAAAGTTTTTCCGTGCAGCATTTAAATGAAAACGCAATTTTCAGAGTCGAAAAAGTAACAGAAAAGCAAGAAGAAGAAGAAGAAGAAGAAGAAGATGATGATGAGGAGGAGGAGAAACAGCTAGGAGCAGCGGAGGCAGCAGCAAGACACGTTAAAGCTGATTTGCATAAGGTACGTGAGTGAAAGATGTTCCAAGGTTTTTGTCTGCTGTCAAGGGGCCCAATAGAAAAGGCAGTGCAGGCACTGACTGAGAGGGGAGGGGCCGAGGGAGGAGCTGGGAAAATGGCTTGACAAATATAAACAGCAGTCGAGGCGCAGCGTTGCCATTTGATTGAGGCACTGGGCAGCAGCGCTTTACATTTAAAGCAGGCGACTGGCTAAGGCAGCTGCTGAGCAGCTAAAGCTGAAGCCTACGGAAACACCAGACCACACCAACCCCCACCCCCCTACCCTCCCCTGATCCCGTGGCACGCCCCCTCGCCACGCTCGGTTCAAGTGCACGCATTTTTCTGCTTAAAAGCCTCGACTAATGCGAGGCGTCTGCTTCAGTCGAGCGTTCCACTGCCTAAAACCCCCAGCCCCATGTCTCTGTCTCGACGCAACAGAGCGTAACGGTATTTGTACATATATCTATGTGTGTGTAGATGTGTGTGAGTGTGCATGTGTGTGTGTGTGTGTGTGTGTGTGTGTGTCGGCAAAGTGTATTTGCTTAGGTCATATCACGCACTGCGCTGCCAGCTCCTTGACTTGATTCAGCTGTTGCCGCTTCAAATGCAAAGCTGAACGAGTAGCGGATACCCTGTAAATTAAGCTACATTTATGTTTAGTACTTAGTCTCTTACTAACGTTTAAGCCGCTTTTGCTTTAGCTTTGCTTATCGCTTTAAGTCCAGCATGCCCTGTTGCTGTTGCTGACTTTTTACAGGGTATGCGCTCGGCATAGCTGCTGAGCGGCTGCCTATTGTTGCGATTGAACTAAAACATTTTAATGCTACAGCTGAATTTTCGTTATTGACTAAGCGCAGTTGCTGTACATGTTGCTGTTGCCAGTTGCTGTTGTTGTTGTTGCTGCTGCTGCTTTGCGCACAAAAGTATGCAATTAAATTGCAGCTGCTAAAAGTGAAAAGCATTTCAATTAATGTTGCAGACATTGCTGTTCCAGCAGTTGTTGCTGTTGCAGTTGCAATTGCAATTGCAGTTGTTGTTGCTGTTGCTGTTGCTGCTGTTGCTTCGCTAATGAGCGCCAACTTTAAAAGTCACAACGGCAACTGCAGACAAAGGCGCACGTCACGTTGAGTTGTGTCGAGTTTTGTGCCATAAAACTGAATTATTGAAAAGCACACGTTTCACTTTTGTTGCTGTTGCTGTTGCTGTTGCAGCTCAAAGAAACCAAGTCAACAGCAGCAGCAGCAGCAGCAGCAGCAACTGCTGCAGCAGCAACAATGGCTAAAGTTTGTATGCCTCGCGGCAACTCGAGGCGGCAGCATCATTTACAAGCCAACTCGTAGCCAACTTTCTGCCGCTGGCGTGCACCAACACTTCAGGGCACAAAGCAACAGCAGCAGCAGCAGCAGCAACAGCAGCAACAACAGCAACAACAACTGGGCTCAGATGTTAATTGCAGTTTTTAAGCAGACGCTAGACATAATTAGAGCTGCTCATTGTCTAATGTATCAGAGGGCATTTAGCAACCGAATATGCAACGCGCCCGCCCAGCAGCAACACGCCGACACACAGCAGCAACACCAAGTTCAACAGCACGCCCTCGAAATGTGAATGACCTCGAATGTCACACAAGCTGAGGGCCAGTCGGTGGGCGTGGCAGTTCGTCAGTGGCTCAACGGGCGGCGGCCAAGATTATGCAGCCAGGACTGGCAGGACTCGTTTGATGAAACAAAAAGCGAACAGCAATGGCAAAGCCAAGTAAACAGGCAGCAGCAGCAGCAGCAGCAGCAGCAGCAAGAGCGCCTTTTGTGGCATTGTCCGAGGCAGCGACAGCATGCAGCGCATAATCAGCAACAAGCAGCAGCAACATCAGCACGAAGAAAAGCCTAGACTGTCACAGTCAGAGACCAGCAACCAGCAACCAGCAACCAGCCACCAGCAACAGCAGCCCAAAGTATAGGAAATAAAGCGCCTGCGGCTGCCAGGCGAAGGACGTGCGCTGGGGCAGGGCGCGCGCTGTCGTTGATCTTTTGCTGATAACTTTGGCTTTTTGAGTTGAGCGCACAAAAAGCAAGAAGAAGAAAACAAAAACAAAAACAAAAAACCTGAAATAAAATGCCAACCAGGATATCAGGCAAAGGGCGTGCACAGAGGGAGGGAGAAAGAGAGAGAGAGAAAGGGAGAGGCAGAGCGTATGCCACACGCCTGGCTTGTTAGCCAAAGTGGACAAAGTGGCTGTGGAAATGTTGCAGGCGACAGCGCACAAAAGACAAGCCAAAGAAGCGACAGTAACAGAAACAGCAACAGCAGCAACAACAGCAAACAGCAGCAACATGCAACTGGCTACGCAGCTTAATTATTTTTAGCCGAGCGCCAGCAAAAAGTGTTGCATACTGCAAGGCGCTGGCTTGAGCTCTAGGATCAGTTCGATGCAAATTGAAAAGAAGCGAGCGCAGCATGAGACAGATACTAGGCAGTGTGTTTTAGGTATCTATAAATATTATATGGAATATATAATATATTAATATAAAGCCATTGCCTGCATAATAATTCATTCTTGTAGGCTAACAGCTTGCTCGAGCTCTTCAGCTACGTAAGACTTATTCTTCTCTTACTGCCTTTAACTCTGCTCTCTTCCACTAACTTCCGAGTCCATTGTGCGTATACGGAATGTATGTTTTTTGAGCTTTTCTCTAGAGCCATAATAGAATTAGTTTACTTTGCGCGCTGATACGAAAGCTCCATGAATACGATATGCCTAAAATATAATTTTCTAAAATATCTATAAATATTGATGAATGCAGTTCAGCCAGAGCAGAGCCTGCCCTTTCGTAGGAGTATGGTAACTAGCATTGTAACACGAGAATCTCATATATATATATATATTGTTATAAAATATATTCATACATTACTCTAGTGTTTTTAATCCGCCAAAACAAATAGTTGGCAAATATTAAACTGACAATGGCTTTGGCATAGCTGAAATAAAAAATAATCAGAAATATCTGCGTTGCATGAATATAAAATATATAATATATATATATATGCATAATATATATATATATCTTTTATTTTTCATTTATCTATATACTTGTTTTTATGCTATTGCACAACAGCAGCAAGTGTTGCTAGAGAGGGAGAGAGGGAGAGAGTTATGTGTGTGGCAGTCGGTACTCACCTCGAATGATGTATAGGATCAGGACAGCCTTAAAAAGGCTGTGTAAATCCATTTTTTATGAGCACTAATGCTTTCCATTACATTTTTTATGTGTGAATTTTAAACGCCGAATTTCGCTGAAGTTTTTGTTGTTTCCCTCTTTATTTTTATTTGTGTGTGCTTTTTCCTTTCGCTTGTTTGTTTGTTTGTTTGTTTAATTTCTTTCTGTTTTGCTTGGCGCACACATGAACAGATTTGCGCCGTGATTGAAGCGTTTTAATGCTTCCTCTGCCTCTGATATCGTTCGCTCTCTTTCTGTTTTCTGTTTTTATTTCTGTTTATTCACGTTTTACGCGCTGCGAAATTCATTAAAATCTTTAATGCGAGTGTTAGAAAATTCATTATTTATTTATGTGCTCGCCGAGCAGCGCTCAGTTCGCTGAACTTTGAACCCAGCGCCGCCGCCGAGCGCTTCCTCTGGAGTTATGCAAATTTATTTTAAAGCTGCAAACAGTTGAAGTTGCCTTCTTTTTGGTTGCCGTTGTGATTTCACTTGACGACACTCAGTCAACTGTCAGCGCGGCCATTAATCATGTCACGCACACACGCCCTCAGCGGGGGGAGGGCAGATAGAGAACGAGTTGCTTTCGCAGTGAATATAAAGCAAAGTTAATAGACATAGCCAGCTGAAGCACCTATGCGAAATACTCTCCAGAGGAAGTCGATGCTGGAAGGAAGGACCTGGAACCCTATTGAACGACGATCAGACTCTAAGCAGTGCAGTATTAAAGCAGTGCAAAGTGCTCCAATTAAATGCAATTTGCTTTTGTTACACACGCACTCTATCTATCTCTCTCTCCCTCTCTCTCTCTCCCATACGCACTCCCTCCCGTACCAAAGCCGAGCGCATTCCCCTTGTCACGCATTCACGTATAGAACTTCTGCTTCGCTTTATCCCCAATGCTGCCTTTGCCTAGTTTTTCCTGCGTGGGCTTTTCCTGGCTGGCTTTTGCGGCCAGGCCCCTTTGAGCGCATTTTTATGCGCGCCGGCAAAAATTATGCATCAGCGCGAAATTGGAGCGCCATAAGTTGAGCTCAAGTGAACAGATATCAAGCTTCTAAGCCGCCCTATATGACTTGCTCTCTATGCCTGCTCCACCTGCCCTGCCCCACCTGCCCCTGCTCTAGAACTCCACTCAACACGTCTGTCGCTTGACATGACATTAACTTGCCCCGTGACCAGTCCAAAAAAAAAGAAGAAGAAGAAGAAGAGGAAGAAATCCAGCGAGTGCTCCCCAAGGTAAGATCCTGTATGCTGCGCAAAACTGAAAGAAATATTCGTTGCGAAAAACTATGCAAAGGGGACAGACAGCTTGATAAGGAGCGGGCACAAGGCAAAATGACAACAACGTGGGAAGTGGGAGTGTTGCAGGCGGCTGTAACCGACTGGGTAATACTCTACTCGGCCGAGTGGAGGAAGAGTGGATGAGGCAGGATAATAGAGAGCTGCTGAGGACTCTGAAACGTGACTAAGAAACTGTGACTTGCGAAGTGTGAGTTGTTAACTGTGACTTGTACACTGTGACTGGCAAACTGTTACTTAGGCAGCTGCTGCTCTTGAAACTGTGACTTGGCCACTAAGTCTAGAAGTCTAAAACTGTGACTTGTACACTGTGACTAGCAAACTGTTACTTAGGCAGCTGTGACTTGAAAACTGTGACTTGGACCTAAGTCTAGAAAATGATCTGTGGCTAAAAACCGTGACTTGTACAGTGCGACTGCAAGCTATTACTCTGAAAGCGTGACTTCTATGCAGTGACTTTTCAACTGTGGCTTGAGTAGACTTTTGTGTTTGCCACTTTCCTTTACTATTCTTTCTTACTATACATCGCCAAGCCAATATACCCGTTCGCCCTCCACGAACAGTGTATAAAATAAGAGCAACAACACAGTAAAACTGTCAATAACGATAAAGTGAGCTCAACGACTGGAAATGGGACCCAAAACAACAACAACAACAACAGCAACAAAGGCAACATTAACAACAACACGAAGAAGAAGACGAAGAAGGAGATGGAGAGCAACAGCAGCAGCAACAAAAGTGCCGTTTAAGCAACATGGAAATTATGCCCAGTGCGAATATCAACAGCAAACACTGTGCAAATCTTTTGCTCCTTTTTTATTTCTCTCCCTCTCTCTCTATATATATTTTTTTCGGGTTTTGTCTCCTTGTTTTTCGGTTCTTTTTTTGGTGTGTAAAAAATCATGACTTGGCAATTATGCGGCAAATGTGCGCACTGGGCATGCACAGCGGCAAACAAAAGTCATCCATAGATAGGCGGAGAGGGGGAGAGAGAGGCTGCATAAATATTACGCATACGCTGCAGTGGACGGGCAACGTTTGCTAAATTGCTGGCAATTAGTTTAAAAGTGCGAGAGCACAACACAACCAAGAAGAAACAATGGAGAGCAAAACAAAAAAAAAATGTGAGGAAGAAAAAGCAGAAAAGCAACAAAAAATGGCAAAATTATAGAAAATTGCATGCCTAAGCAGATTTGCCTATGCAATAGGAGCTCAGTTGGGCGTGAAACGAGGCAGGGAGAGAGGTAGAGAGACAGAGCGGGAGAGAGAGATGAAGAGAGATGTTAAACTAAACAAAAGCAATTGCATTTCAACTTATGAATATTAGAAAAATACAAAAAAAATATAAAAATTGTAAAAAAATATAAAAAAAATAAAAGTCATAAAAATTTGTAAAATTATAATAAAAATATTGAGAAGTTCCTAAAAATTACACAAATATTTTTAAATATTTTTAAAATGTTAAAGAGAAAAGAAACTAAACCTCGCCTCAATTTCGCCAACTTTCAGGCCAAGCATAAGCTCGGAATGTCTCCTTAAGCCTAGACATAAGCGAAAGCAATCGCAGACTTATGCGAGCTGTCCACTGCCAGTGAAGAGAGGAGACATGCCTCTTCCCCTGCCATCCGCCTACTGACCAACCGTTGCCTTTGCTCGAATTTCAGCTCAACTCGAGCCTGGTATGAGCAAGGGCAATGCAATGCAATGCGAGCCTCCTAAGCAGCAGTTCGCATAGATTGATTGGAACTCTTGTGTAGGCTCAGGGCTGCTTGGCCGCTCAAGTGTTCAGTCGGTTTTTATCGTTTGCCTCTTTGTAAGCGCTGCTTATGTCCATTTCACTTAGCTGCTCGTGCGGCCAAAGGCTTAAGCACTTTACAGTCGAGTTGGATATATTTATGTTACACTTGACGTTGTCTCCGCGGCCTGCGCCTGTCTGAAGGCCTGTCAACGGCAATTTGTGCGCGCTGCCAAGAGGAAGGCCTGCCACAGGCACATAGCGCTCGACTAGACAGGATACACACAAGACACACACACACACACACAAGACACACACACACACACACACAGTGAGCACACACACACACACACACAGTGAGCACACACAGACAGTGGCAATTTATAGACTTCGACACTTGGGGGAAAAATTGCTCAAGTTGGCGTTGCCTGTTGCCAAATACGTGATTTATTTTAATAGATAATCATTACGCCATCGATTCCGATCATGTCCGAAACTCCATTTGCTCAGCTTGTGGCACACACACACACAGCTTGTTGCATGCCACATGTAGTACGTGCGTCAATAAATCAAAAGCAAATGGCTTTCAGTTTATTGTTCTGCGCTGGAGCTTGAACGAAAAACTTTAGAAATTGCCACGGCACATTGCGCACACGCCGCGTGGGCTGCTGGCCTTAAAGGCTTGCCGCCGCATGCTGCATTCCGTTGCACGGTTCATTCACATGGCAGTCGCCGCGCTGCACACGTATTTAAATTGTGCCATTATGCACTCGAAGCTATGGCCCAGCAGCCCTCCCCACCACACACAGAGTCCTCTCTCACTAATGACTTTTTATGGCAGCAGCCGCTGCCTCGCTGCCTCGCTGCCTGGTTGCCTGGCTGCCAGCGCAAAGGGTTGCCCGCAAAAAATCAATACAATGCATGGGCCAGCGTGTCCTGGACCAGGATAAAAACAATGCCCGCCGCCGCTGCGTTTCAGCTCCAGCTGCCTGTCTGTTGCATTGTAACACTGGCCGACCGAGACCAGACCGGACAGTCCCTCCCTCCGTCTGCCCGTCCGGCTGACTGGCCGCAAACAAATGCAGCCAACGAGACAAAACACTACAACAACAAATGGGTAAAAATAAAAATAAAAATAAAAATAAAAATAAACAGAGCAAACAAGGCAAAGAAAATCAATAGACCAAATGAGTGCAAAAGCGAGAAATCTGCCAAAACCGAGCTGCGCCGACTGCAGCCAGAGCAGAAGGCAACAACAACAGCAACAACAACAACAACAACGACAAAATATTATATGCATATACTATAACTATATAAAGGGAAGCGCTCTGTAGAGAAAGCGAGAGAGGAGGTCAGAAAAGGGCAGACTATCAGATACCCTGCTTTTACAGCAACGGCTGGAATGTCTTCTCTTTCTCTCGCTCCCTCTCTCTCTCTCTCTCTCTCTGTCTCTCTCTCTCTCTCTCTCTCACACACACATATACTTTTTATGGTAGTCTCTCTTTCTCTTGCCGTGTCTCTCTCTCTCTCTCTCTCTTTGTCCCTAATGCTCTTTCTCCTCTATGTATGTTTTCCATTCTCTCTTATTCTCTTTCCCCGCCTCTTTTTCTCTATCTCTTTCAATCTTTCTCTCTCACAGAAAGGAGTCTCTCTACACACTCTCTCTTTCTCTTGCTGTCTCTCTCTTATTGGCGCCATTTATCTGTCTTTCCCTCTCTCTCTCTCTCTCTCTCTTTGTCCATATCATTTTTCGTCATCTTTGTCTGTCTCTCTCTCTCTTATTATCTTTCACTATTGCCTTTCCTCTAACTATCTCTCTCGCCCTCTTTCTCTATCAGAGATCAGTCTCTCTCTTGCTTCTTCTCCATCTCTCCTCACACTCTCTCTTTGTCATTCTCTATCTCTCTTTCTTCGCCTGTCTCTACCTCTACCTCTTGCCATGGCTATGCTTCTTCAGCTCTGGCAGGGCTTTAGCTATGGCAATCATAAGGAGACGTTTCCTCTCTGCTGTTTCCTACGCCGTCAATCTACCCCTTGTAGTCATATTTATATTTACAGGGTATCTGAATATGCAACTAAAAAACCAGCCAAAAACTTGGCTGCTGCTGATGTTGTTGTTGTTGTTGTTGTTGTTGTTGTTTTGGCTGCTTGAAGTGCACATAAAAATCATTTAAAAACAGCAGCAGCGACGCCAGCTTCGCAGTCAGATAGAAGAAGGCTGGGCAGCAGCAGCAGGTGCAGCCGCCCCAAAAGGTAAGCCCAAATCGAGCTGATGGGCGTGAGACTCGCTGCCCGCTGCCTTCTCCCTTCTGCCCCCTTCTGTGATTCAGTGCAAAAAAATTGAGTTCAGCGTCGCCGTCGCCACACAAAATGGGTCTAAAGTCATAAACTTTTTGCACATAGCAGCTGATGCCAGCGTTGAGTAGTTGTTGTTGTTGTTGTTGTTGTTGTTGTTTTTGTTGTTGTTGTTGTTGTTGTTGTTGTTGTTGTTGTTGTTGCTCAGTGATTTTTCCTTGCCTTTGGCTTTTACTACGCCACACTCTGCTGGGCTTTTGTTTTTTCCCTTCGCTCATGACTAACGAGCAAAATATTGGGTTAAGTAAAAATGAGCAGGGAATGGGCATGCAGAGGGGGGCGAGGCAAAAGCTATTGCCAAATATGCGAGCGGCGGTGGGTAGAGGCACAGAAACAATAGTGTTGTTGACATAATAAGTGGCTCTGCCTACTATAGGCCTTTTAGAATGTGGAGGCAGAAGTCAGCTAAGAAAATGCCAGAGAACTTTAAAAGCTAAAGCTGCGCTTAAACTGCTTGGGAACTCTCGGAGTTTTACAATCAAGCAATTGTGTTTACTAGTTGTAGTTAGCCCAACTTGCCTGAGCTCAACTTCAAATCAAAGTTTCTAGCACGCGAAATGCATGCCACTTCATAGAGCTAAGACGCACGCATCGTAAGCTGGTTGGCAATCGGCTGGTACCAACTGCATAATACTCTTTTACTATACCAAGACTATTGCATCTGTTGCAGGAAGGCTCAAGAGAGGAGTGTCTGCAGCAGCTTAGCATATAGTATATATTATGGTAGGAAATACAGACAGCTGTCCAAATCTTACACAAAACCAATATACTCTTCTCCACTTCATGTTCTTCACATGTTGTAAATGTTAAACTTTTCACGCTGCGCTGTCTGGCAGCAAACGGCTCTAGCTTGAGGCCTTGTTTGACACCTCAGCTCGAGTCAGGACACGCATGTCCCTGTCGTGTGCCGCCCTTACTCCTCGCTCCCCCCACCCTACGCTTGGCACATCAATCAAAATGCGCATCGACAGAGCTAAACAGAAATGCGAAAATATATATTTTAAATACCCTGAAAATGTCACACGCCAATCACAGAAATTTGTTTGCCAGGTCGTCGTTGCCAGCCAACCCAGCTACAGCTCTCTATGTGTGTTATACATATTTACAGTTGTACACAATTGGAGTAGATATAATATGCATGCAGAGCAGGTGGAGGTGGAGGTGGAGGTGGAGGTGGAGGTGGAGGTGTGGGAGGAGGCGAGGACGGGGCCAGCGCCCATTCATATATCATATTTAGATGGCGTCGACCTTTTTGCCATTTGTTTTGTGCAACACTTTTTGGGGTCGCGTCTGTTTTTAGGCTGTCGCTGCTGACAGCCACTGCAGGGAGCGTTACGAGCCTGGAACGGACCTTAACAGAAATGATGTGCTAGGAAATACCCTAACCAAGAGAAAAGGGCTGAGGTACTTAGATGTAGAGAGTCTGATCAAGCTAAGCTATAGACGATGCGATACGGGCAGCATGACCAGCTGGGAATGAAAAGTCTGATGGGCTAGAAAATACCCTAACCTAAAAGAAAATGGGAGTTGCAGACAGTTTTTGATATATCAGATAACGATAAACTGTCATAGTAGTTAGACTTATGAAAGGTTCTTAACCCTGTCCCAAAGCTGCATTCCAAAGAGTACCAAGCTTCGGTTTATGTGGGATGGACTCCTGCTTATAGTCTTCTTACTAAGGATGCAGCCCAGCTGCCATTAGATAGATATCTATAACTATATATGCCTATTCATATCTGCTCTGAGTTGTCTCATTCTAAGACATGCCCAAAAGCTAGTATACCCACTCTCAACACTTGGCTAGGGTATTCCCATTGCAGCTGCCCGCTTGCAGGCAACTTTCAGTGCGCATATTTTGCTGGCGGCGCGAAAGTGATTTCTTAATTTGTTACAACAAACTTGGCTGTTATAAGAACTGACACACACACACACAGACACACAGAGACAGTAACTACCCTTACTCTGTGCCTGTGTGTGCGTGTTAAAGTTACATGAACTTTCTTCCGAGTGGAAGTTTCCTTTTCAAGCTCAGGCTGCCAGCGCTGTACGTGACTTTTGTGGTAAATGATGGATTAGGGTCGCCACCCAGCAACAACAACAGCAACAACAACAACAGCAAAAAAAGTGAAACTTGCCGCACAACTAATTAATGACAGCAACAGCAACAGCAACAGCAACTACGTCGCATTCGCTGCTTTTTTTTGATGTGTTTACTACGAAAACGTTTTGCATTGCGCATACGCACGCTGCACGTTGCGTATACGCAATGTGAGCCATTGCAGCTGTTTGCCCCCCAAAAAAGAAAAGCAACAACAACGAATTGGGCTAGTAACTGGTTAAGCTCCGCTGCTGCGTACGATGCTCCGGCACGAGCACGTAAAATTTAAATAAACCAATCCATTTATCGTTTCGTTGCCGGCTGCAACAATTACTACGACAACTACTACGACGACGAAGCACATGGGCGGCCATTTTGTGAGTGCATGCGTGCGTATGGGTGTGTGTACGTGTGTGTGTGGTCACTTCCGCATGAAATACGAGCGATTTTTACTACACATCAGCAGCAGCAGAGTGTGTGTCGTCTGCTGCTGCTGCTGCTCTGTTGTCCGGCGTGTGTATGCGGCAATCGATAAATTTCATGTGTGTGCGTGCGTGTGTGTGTGTGTGTGTGTGTGTGTTATGTAGTAGTATATAGTGTGTGCATGCCGGCACAGACAGATTTATAGTTTGTCTCATGGCGGCAACATTCAAAATAGTTGCAGCTGCTGCAACAGCAACTCGTTCACAAAATCAATAGGCCCCAAACTCGCTCTCCCACTCTCTCGCTCGCTCTCCCTCTCCCTCTCTCTATGGGTTGCCGGCCGGCTTAAGGATTATTTATGTGCTGCATAGGCCGACGGCAGAGCCGAACTGAAAAACTTTACTCTAATTGCAGTAAATAAGTCGCTTGGCAGCTGCCAGCTGCCAGCGTCTAATTGCACGGAAAGCCAACAGCTCGACATAATGAAAGAAAATTTCAAATTCTATGCACACAGCAGCAGCAGCAGCAACAACAACATAAAATATATAAATTATATATATATAGAACGATACGAAAGGATGTCAAACAATTAAATGGCAATTACGCCAAAGGTGCGACGTCTGCTAAGGCTACGTGGCAAAGCGCCGCAGTCGCCCCGCTAAACGTGTCTCTCGATTTGCCAGCGCTCGCAAAGGATTCGAGTCGAGGCACTTAATGAGCGACACACGCGCCCAGCGCCAGAAGAACCCTTGGATTACATATGCTGCACAGCGTTCGAGAGGACCAAGTGGAGTGGAGCTATCTTAAATGAGGCTGCCTCGCAAAGACCTCCAATTAGAGCGCTGCGAGCTTAATCCGATTCAAGTTCTTGGCAAATACAAATGTTTTTTGAACCCTTTGAAGCTCAAGCAATGCTTGAAGGTAATTGTGTTGAGCCGAAGCTGAAGAAATGCTAAGCAAACATTAAGGAATTTTAGGAAATGCTCAGCTATAAAAATACCAAATAATTATGGATACAAAATGGAAGTATCTTAGCATTCCCTAAAGCTCTTTAGTGTTTTATTAGCATATCTTACCTAAACAGGTAAGCTAAGCAATACAAGAGTATATATAGATATACATATGTATCTCTAAATCTGTCTATATATAATTTTAATCACTTAAAAAAAAAGCAATATAAAAATATTTCAAAAAATATTTAGCTGTTCTCAATAATTTTATTGAATATATTTTTCGGATATATATTTTTGCTTTCGTAAAATGTTGTTAAGCTGCTAAAGTAGTTAGATCTGTTTTTGAGCAAGTAAATATCTTTTTTTAGAGCAATAAATATACATAAATATTTAGACATACAATATATTTATGATATCCGAAGTAAACTGAATATAAATTGTTAATAAATTTGAATTTTTTTTTTAATTTTCAAGTCCCTAATTTTTGTCTTTTTGCATAGGCTACACTTTGAGTATTTGAGACGCTGAAAATATATAATAAACCCGACGGATAAAGCTATGAAAAAATACGAGAAAGAGGAAATATGACTATAACATTCAGAGAGTCTGCAAGGCTGAACACACGAAGCCGATGTATGTACATTCACAAAGGTTTAACTGTACTTGAGTATAAGAAAGATGGAAATACTAAAGCCAGATAGAGTAAATATAATAATATTATATTATCATTCACAAAAAACGCAAACTTTCTTTTTAAATAAAAAATAGTGGCAGAAAATATATATATTTTTTGATTATTTTTTAAAATATCTTTAAGATTTTTCTTTTAAAAAATTCACTTCTTTCCCAATAATTTCGAATATTACAAAGATAAAAGTTCCGGAATACTACAGAAATTTCTAGCGCCGCTCTTGGCCTCACTCACGGCTCCAAGCCACATTCAACTGGTGGAAAAGCGCTAAAAAAAACAACGCCAAAAATCTAACTGCAACGTAAACGGCTCAAGGCGCAGTCTATAGATCGCACAAATTGGCCGATGTTCATGCGGAATGCATTATTTACGGACGCTTGCAACGTGCCACATGCGGCAGCATTGAAAGTTCGCTGCAAACTTGAAAATCCGTTTGAAAGCGATTTTCTATTATTTTTTGCGAACTAAACGAATTTGCACGCAATTTAGTCGGGGAAGCACTTTGCGCGTTTACCAACACGGGCGAAACTTCGCCCAGTGCTTGTCGCTGCTGTTGTTGTTCTTGTTGTTGTTGTTGCTGTTGTTGTTATTGCAATTGAATTTATTTTCAATTTAGGGCTGAGGCAGGAGCGTGCCAGCGCCTGGCCAAGCGCCTTTCATTAGGCAGCAACTTTATCAGCGCGTGCAGCAGTTGCCGTTACTTGCCGTTGTTGTTGTTGTTGCTGTTGTTGTTGTTGTCCTGTTGCCGGGCGCTTGTTGTTTTGCACTGCAGTTTCGCGTAGTATCTATACCAATGCACTCACACACACTCGCACACACACACACACACACTCATGCAATGCTGCTGTTATTTACACAGCGCGCACGTTGCCGTTGCTTTTCTTATTACAGTTATTGTTGTTGTTGTTATTGTTATTGTTGTTGTTGTTGTTGTTGTTGTTGCTGCTGTTGCAGCTTGGCTGTCTATTGCACTTTGCCAGCTCACACGCTCTTTCGTACACAAACGTTGACTGCGACTGCGACTGCGACAGCGACAGCGCCGGCGCGCTCTCCACTTAACGGCTTCAATTCAAACACACTCTCTCTCTCTCTCTGTCTCTGTCTCTCTCTGTCTTACTCTTTCGTTTGGCTGCAGTGCGAGAGGGAGACAGAGCTATGCAAATGAATGCGCTGGGCCCAGGCACAACCGCACGCGAGGAACGTCGAACAGCAACTGAATTCGCATTGTGGCTGGCCGAAAGGCTCGAGATGCCGGAGTCCACGTGGATGCTGGGGGCCAGTGCGCAGCTGCGTCGTAGTAAAGCCCGTAGTAATTGGATGCTATTCGAATTCATTCATGCCACACACACACACACACACACGCAGTCACATACTCATCTATAATCGAATCGATCGCAGTGATCTGGCAACGCCACACATATTTGAAAGCTAACTCATTTCAACCGCTGTGCAACACTGGCAGCTGAGCAATCATTTGTTTTCATTGTTTTCACCCGACGACATGCCAAGGGACTATGGCAATGCTCAATTTCGTGGAAACGTTCGAGCTGATGGCACTCAACTTCCATGGGGACCAGGAGCAGCACCACCGCTTCGTGCACGACGCGAAGCTGCTGATCGACGCGCTCGTCGCCCAGCTGCGCAAGAACGAATCCGTCTTCAGGGACTACATGGGTGAGCTGCGCAAGACGGGTAAGCCAACAGCCATTCGCTCCGCAGCTAGTCCAATCTCCAATCCGCTCACTGCTCTGCCGCAGCCTCCTTCGTCAGCCAGATCAACATGGACATGCCACTGGGCTTCGAGGTCTTCCTCACCATGCGCCTGCCCATGGCGTTCTCGGCCGCCTTCAATGAGGAGCAGCACAGCGTGCAGCTCTACAGGTCCAACTACGCGCATCCGTTCTTCTTCGGGGACGCCCTGAATCCCAAGTGCATGAATCTGCGGCTCAAGCGGGACCTGCAGCGCGCCGTCAATGACCTGCAGGTCGTCAACGGCTACTGGGGCGCCACCTACGACATCAAGTACACGGCGCTCAGCTACAACCGCATACCCTTCGCCCACCAGGTGTACGCCGCGGAGCGGGGCGCCTTCAACCGCGGCATCTGCTTCGACTTCATCCTGGCGTTGGAGTTCGACGGCGCCGAGCTGCCGCTGCCCGTCTACTTCAAGGCGCCCATTTGCTACAAGTGGATCGCCTACGGGCTGGTGGACGTCAACCGGACCCGCGACTCCGCCGACTGGGGCGTCCTCGTGCCGCGCTGGCAAACGGCCAACGTAGGGCTGCGCCTGCGCTCCCACAACATGCTCCTCCTGCTCCATCGGCTGCTCTACGTGCAGCGCTGCTTCAGCCTGGCCGTGCCGTTCCTGGTCAAGTTCTGCTTCTTCATGACCACCGTGGACTGCGGCGAGCGCTACAAGTGCATGGGCGTGGCCCACCTGATGATAACTGTAAGTGTCGAACGACTCCTTATGCCTGTCAAGTGAGTGAGTGGGGTATATCAGCTGTGGGCGTCTTTCTGCCTGCAGCCTCTACATCAGCTTAGACAGGGTATTGAACAGTCGGCTATAGCTATCAAGCTTCCATAGGTTGCCCTTCCATTCCCTTTCTTGCCTATCATGAACAGAGTATTACACAGTCGGCTATAGCCGTTTGCTTCACACCTAACACCCTCTCTCTTTCTCTCTCTCTGTCTCCCCCTGTAGACGCTCGGGCATCAGGTGTTCCGCAACTACTGTGAGCTGATTGTCAAGTCGACTGTGGGCGATCACGCGACCAACGTGGCCGTCACCAGGGAGCTGCGGGAGCAGCAGATGCGCGGCAAGGGGCTGTTCGCCATGCTGGCCAAGGGCCTCGAGCTGAATCTGGTGAGCACCGAGTTCATATCGGACTACTTTCAAATCAAATACATCCAGGTGGGCGCACCACCGCCGATGAGGCCGCCACCCACAGCAGCGACACCGACACCAGCAGGGAGAGCACCGCCGCCACCACTACCGCCGGCGGCGCTGCTGCAAAACGCAGCGAAAATATTTCCTCTAGCTGGGCAGGCGAGCCGCAAGCAGGAGCGGAGCATTTAGTGGAATCCACACCAAATGCGAAACGACAAAAGTTAAATTGTGCATAAAGTGGTGCTTCGTCGTGGCGCTGCGCCGCACCACCCGCCCTAAAGGGTAGCCGTCTGGCGTAGGCCGTATTCGAGTTAACTGTAAATTGGCTAGTCGTTTGTGAGGGACAGCAGCAACGTCTCAAATCTCGGTAATAGCGCAACTTTTATACCCAAAATAAGTGGAACTGTCTGAACGAACACACACACCCTTACACACAAACACACCCTTACACACACACACACACCCTCACACATACACTCAAGCAGACAAAAGTTAATAAAAGCCAACTAAAAACTAAAGCTCTTTGGGGCTACGTGTCCTTGTTTTAGCATGCCCATCCTTTGGCCACACCAGCTACAGCTGTGTCTGTCTCTGTTTGCCGAAAAGTTAAATTGCAAATAGCTTGGGTGGGTCCAACCCCCAACTCTCAACCCTCAACCCCTAGCGGCGCGGGGCAACACAGGCGACATGAAATTTTAGAAAAATTTGCTTTTATTGTTGGGCAAAACAAAAAGCGGGCCAAAAGCAACAAACAAAAAAAAAACAAGAAAAAAAGAAAGAAGGTAGACGTGACAGCTAGGCGTGGGCGCATTAAATGCAAACACAGAGTTAAGCGTTGAATGATGGACACAAAGATACCCTGTAAAGTGGTGAACGTGGGCCGAAAAAGAGGCGGATGGAGTTTGGAACTATAACAACTGGGACAACAAATACTGGAGTTAGAGCCACGCAAAGTTGAGTGGGTATTTTTTCGGATTCGATTCAATATTAAGAAAACTGCCACACCCATATTCGAAAATCGGATGAAAAATACTCCAGTTGCGGTCAGACAAAGTTGAAAAATAGTCCATTTTTTCGGCTCGACCCGATTTTGACAAAAATGATAAGGGGTTACATCACATTTTTGTCAAAAATGGCAAAATTTCAAAAATTGAGCTTTTGAATGCAGATCGATAGTCGATTGTCATACGAATCGAAAATGATATACAACTCCGAAATCGTGCAACAAATACTCGAGTTAGAGCCACGCAAAGTTGAGTGGGTATTTTTTCGGATTCGATTCAATATTAAGAAAACTGCCAAGCCCACGGAAAATCTGGGAATAAGCATCGATTCTCCGGTTAAATACGCTTCCAACGAGGTATAACATTCGAAAATCGGATGAAAAATACTCCAGTTGCAGTCAGTCAAAGTTGGAAAATAGTCAATTTTTCCAGCTCGACCCGATTTTGACAAAAATGATAAGGGGTTACATCACATTTTTGTCAAAAATGGCAAAATTTCAAAAATTGAACTTTTGAATGCAGATCGATAGTCGATTGTTATACGAATCGAAAATGATATACAACTCCGAAATCGTGCAACAAATACTCGAGTTAGAGCCACGCAAAGTTGAGTGGGTATTTTTTCGGATTCGATTCAATATTAAGAAAACTGCCAAGCCCACGGAAAATCTGGGAATAAGCATCGATTCTCCGGTTAAATACGCTTCCAACGAGGTATAACATTCGAAAATCGGATGAAAAATACTCCAGTTGCAGTCAGTCAAAGTTGGAAAATAGTCAATTTTTCCAGCTCGACCCGATTTTGACAAAAATGATAAGGGGTTACATCACATTTTTGTCAAAAATGGCAAAATTTCAAAAATTGAACTTTTGAATGCAGATCGATAGTCGATTGTTATACGAATCGAAAATGATATACAACTCCGAAATCGTGCAACAAATAATCGAGTTAGAGCCACGCAAATTTGAGAAAGAAAACTGCGGAAAATCGGGGTATAGAGTATGAATATTATACATGTATGAATGTATTTTTCATATGCTCTCAGCTCAATCTTTTTTTTCTCCTTACTCAGTTTTTTACTGTATGAAGAACAACTCCATTGGCATTCACATTGGGTACAGAGTATAAAAAGGGTTTAGAGTTTCAACATATATATATGTAGCTACGTATATATATATATATATATATATGCATATATATCTTTATCTGTATTGTTGTTTTTGTTGAGTCACGGTTTGAAAGTTTTTCGCTTGAAGCTTTCTGACGTTTCATTGTTGTCAACTTTTAACTAGTTTTTTTTTTTTCATTTTTATTATTTTTTAATGTTATTATAATTTTGCAAATGCGAATGCAATGCGCCGACATCGTTCACTGGAAGCGAAAATTCAGTTCAGTTCGGCGGAGAATTCGAGGGCAAAAAGACGAAATAATAGAAGTCAAATGCAATTCGTTTCGTGTAGTTAAATTATTATTATGGAAACTCTGCTCTTATTTTTATGGCCGTTCGGCAAGTGGGAAAGAGGGTATATTGGTTTGGCTAAAGGATATAAGAGTTGATCAATTGTAGACTCTGTAGAGGGATGCTTGAGATTGGGAGGAGAGACAAGAATAGATTAAAGACTTAAATTTCTCTTGAACGAGTATTAGGCAGTCAGTCACACCCGATACCGCCCTTTCCTTTATTGCATACTTTTCAGAATGCCATAAATGTATTTTAATAAATTTCGTGAATTGTTATAAATTCAATTAAAGTTGCATTTCCTGAGCCGCAATCAAATATTGAAAGCGCCTTACGCTATGAGGAGCTCCGTTCGATAGTCGAGTTTGGAGCTGGTCAGTTTGATTGGCAAATTGAGGAAATGAAATGATTATTTCGTTTCGGCATTTTAATTGCATTTCGTGCTGGATATTGGGCAAATACTGAAGGCTTTGAGGCTCACAAATGACAACGAGAGACTTATTTATTTATGACAGCTCGTCGAGAGCTGGCAGCATTTATGCAAATTCATTCTCAATCCGCAGCAGCAACTGCAGCTCAACTGCATCCGAGCTCAATAAATAAAAGTAATAAAGAGCAAAATGAAAAACCATAAACGCCCCAGAGGCGGCCAATTCATAAAACAGAAATCAAGAGTTCAACTGGCAAAAGGTAAGCGAAGGCCACCAGAAAGAGCTTAAATAAGGCTCAAAGCTCAGCTATTTGGAATGGAGTAATAGCATTTTATGGCCACAATTTAATTAACTTATTCTGACTCCAGAGCCAAAAGTCACTCCTCAAATAAAGTTCATTTGCCCAAAGCAATGCAATTTCGAATTTAGTTCACAAATGAAACGTATAAAGGATATTTCTTTTCACTTTACTTAAGCCTATTTCTAAGTGATTCTTATTGGAGCACAAAGAGCTCTCGCTCTCTCTCACTCTGTCTATCTCTAGCTTACTCATCCTTCGCTCTACCAATATATGTCTATCTCTCCTCCATTCTATTTTCTCTCTCTCTATTACTCCTACCTTTCATTTGCATGTACTGACATCGCCTTTCTATGCAATTCTCAATGCCCAAATTCAGGCCTAACCCAAACTTTTCTTAATCTAAGCTAAGATCTCTCGACTTTCAGCAATAACTGAAATATTTATTGAACACATCTCCGCTCCAACTTGTTTTTTTTTTAATCTACGCAGCGAAGACACTAAAAACTTCACTGATGAAAGCATACAATTTCCACGCAGAATGCAAAAAAGTTTCTATCGAGCACAAGGGTGCACTCTGTTTACCCATTTTATCGGCAGTTATTCGAGATACTTGAGGCAGGGGCAGAAACAGAAAACAGTTCCCAAATGGCTGACTGACGCGCTGTCGAGCTGTCGAGCTGTCGGGCTGTCGGACAACAGGAGCATCTTTAATCAAAAAATAATTATGAGTGTCGGGGGAGCTGATGGTGGCAATGAAATTACATTTGAATTATGACTAAAGAGAGAGAGCGAGAGAGAGAGGGGGGACTGTCTGTCGCTGTCTCTTGATGGCAAATGGAAACCCAAAAAGCTATAACAAGTTGTGCAGTAAATGAGCTAAGCGAAAGCCAAGTGAAATTTGAGTGAGACGAGCGACGAGGCAGCAGACGAGAAAAGATAGCGCAAATAACAACAGACAGAAGACAGGAGACAACAGCAGTAGCAGCAGCAGCAGCAGCAGCAGCAGGACCAGGAGCAACAGAAATGGCCGCAATTTACGCAACAAACAGAGCGCTGAAAATTGCGACAGGAACGAACAGGGACGACCGCAAGGACACGCCGGCAAAACTTTATGTGAAAAAGAAAACAACGACAGACAATTAATTTGTTTTGCAACAGGAGGCAGAGGACACATCGGGCGCATCGGGCACATCGGGGGCAAACAATTTTGTGCTTGTTGGCCAAGGATATTTACGTGGCCAAAAGACAAGTCGCTGTACAAACAAACAGCTGGAGCCAGACCAAGACCACCCAGCCACCCAGCCTTGGCCAGGCAGCCGCCCTCCAGAACGAATGGTCAAACATTTTACGCTTTTTGTTTAATTAAAATAGCAACAGGATGAGCGATGCTTAAAGGACCTCCTGCGACCCACTCGCCTTTCCCTGCGCCTTTTTCAATTACACTTGCATTTAATAACATACGCAACAACAACAACAACAACAACAACAGCAGAAACAACATTAGTTTGCAGCGCTTATCTGAGCTGAGGCCAAAGCCGGAAGCGGAAGCTGTTGCTGGCGTTGCTGCTGCTGCTTCTGCTGCTGCTGTTGCAGCTTCCGGCATGCAGTTAACTTTTATTTGCCTTGCTTTGGCTTGTCCTTTGACATCGGCTTTAAAGCGCATGGCCACAGTGCAGACTCGCTGCAAGGGCAAAGGAAGCCCGAGTTGAATATAAATAAGCAAAGGAGGCATAAGAAAAAGGACGAATGTCCTTTATTGAAATGGTCGTTCGAGCACACTGCTCACTGTACTCCAGTTGGCAGCAACAATAAACAAAAGACAGCAATAAGTGCAGGTATGTCCTGCATGTCCTTTCGAGTTGCCCAGGCGCGCATATCAATGCGCATTTGCCATTCGGCATCAAAGTGCAGGCATTCCTCAGCCTCAGCCCCAGGAATTCCTCGCTCGATATTACAAACATGCAGGCACCACTAGTCAAGGCGACGTGTCAGCGACTGCCGTAAAAGGATACGCCAGGACACACGTGAGTCTGTCTGGCTGCGGCTAGTGTATCACGTTCTCGTCATTTGGCAAATGCCACTTCATAATTCAATAAAACAATAAAGGACCAAATCCTAACAAATTACAACAATCACATTATATACGTATTACGTACGCCCTATAAGTATGTGTATGTGCGTGGTCTCGCCACGCCCACAAACACAGTCAACACCCCCCCTGTGGGGCTGTCCTTCTTAGCATATTCTCATAAATTGCACACGATTTGCTATGCATGGCATAAACACAAAAGACCAAGCGTAACTGACACGCCCACATGACAAGGGGCGGGAGAAGGGCTGTGGCAGGAGAACGCGACACGACAGCAAAAATAGCCAAAATTATGGCATAAAGGATAATCGCCATGAAGCGAGTGAGCGCGCGAGCGAGCGAGTGGAGAGACCAGCAGGAGCGAGCGTGTGTCCTGGCTAAGAACAACGCGTGGCTACGTGCCGGATTTGGTGACACCAAAAAAAGAAAACGGGAAAAAGGAAAAACAGAAAGCCAACTGGAGTCAAGGCAGACAAACAGCAGAGAAAATGAATTATTTACTGAGCGAGCTACAGATGCTCTAGTAGAGTGACTATTGCTATGTGTGCTGAACCTGTAGAGTGCCGAATGGAGATACTAAGATAGATGGATACAAAAATAGAAAAATACTCAATATAGATATAGATAGAAATCAACAGATGTCTATCAATCTGCAGATCTTTAGATCTATCTACCCCTCTCTGTCTACAGATCTATCTATAGATCTATCAACCTATATACAGATCTAGCTATCTACAGATCTATCTATCCATCGATATATCTATCAACCTATCTACTCATCTATCTATCTATAGATCTTTAGCTCTATCTACCCATCTCTGTCTACAGATCTATCTATAGATTTATCAACCTATCTATAGATCGATCTATCTACAGATCTATCTATCCATCCATATATCTATCAATCTATCCATCTACCTACAAATATTTATAGATTCACAGTTCAGTCTACCCACCTATCCATCTATAGATCTATTTATCTCAGATCTATCATATACAGATCTATAGATCTATCTACATATCCATACATCTACAGATCTACGAATAATATCCATTAATACTTATACACACGTAAGATACATATAGATCCCCATCTCACTTTATAGATACATTTGCTCACAGATACTCGAGACACAGTCTTATACACTTCATGTGCAATGGATTGCAATGCGCTTTATTCGTTATCTATCGGTACATGCAGTACGGGAAGGTATCACATGTACACATCACATACATATGCATATATGTATGTGCGTCTGTATGAGCGTCAGTCTGTACGAGTATAAATTGTGGATGTATAAATTGTGGAAGTATAAGAGCTTTTTAGTGGGAAAGAAATCGAGATCGTCCGATCGTGCAAATGTCCAAGTTCTAGGCCGAGAGCTGAGCATTTGACGATGGGCCGCTGTGAGTACTTAAACTATGTAAACGCTTCCGTCGAAAGCCAGCTTTGTCGCACTCGCTTTGCTTGGAATTCACAATTTGTAAATAGCATTGACATTCGGCCCGGCCTGCACCATGGCGTCCTTGTGCACCTGGTACTGCAGCTCCACCTCGCGCAGCTGCAGCAACTGCTTCATCTTGCGCCCAATGGCCAGGATGGCCGGCTGATTGCGCGAGTCCTTGGTCCAGAGAGCTAGGGATGAAGGCGAAATGTAGTTAACGATGGAGCAGTCACGATTATCCTTGACACTCACATATCTTGCTTGCCTTGTTGCGCACATTGATAACCACGCCACAGATCTGATCCGAATACTCAAAGCACTCGCCAATGGTGCACAGAAGCTATAGAAGATATATCTTCATCAAAATGCCGAAGAGTCGACAGTGCGAGTATGATGCTTACCAAATCATGCCACAACTTATCTACCAGTTCCTTCGAGTCCTTGTCCAAAAACATGACCCAACGACCGCCGTTCTTGTTGACATCGTCCTCCCACATGGGACTGCAGCGAGAGAACAGAAAATAGAAATACAAAAATGAATAAAAATAAATATTAAAACAACTAACCGTATACCCTGCTTAAACACCATATAATCATTGAATACCTTGAGATCGGACGGTGGCTTAATGAAGTAGTAGACACTGGAGGAGGAAGAGTGAGAGACAGAGAGAGGGAGATCATATATAGAAATATATGTTTATAATATATTCATCTCATCCCCACCTGAAGAAGTCCTCGACAGTGTTGAAGCTGGTCACATCGCTCAGCATGTCGGACCAGGACTTGGAGCGGTCGTTCTCCCAATGCCACAGCGTCCAGGTGTGCTCCAGTGGATGCTTGAAGCACAGATCGTAGTCGATCGAGCTGAGCACGCGATTCAGCGACGGCTGCAGCTCGACCGCGGCGGCAGCGAATTGATCATCGGCCACCGCGCTGTTCCCATTGCCGCCGCCGTAGATGGCCTGGCCGGACTCGGCCACTTCGGTGCCGTTGTAGTTATCGTAGCCCATGGTTTGAGTTACTTTAAAGTACTTTTGCAATATAGCGCCTATCTCGTAACTGTTTTGCTCAAAACTTGAGTGAGTTTTACGTTTTTTTTTTTTTGGGTTTTGCTTGGGGTGGAGGCGTTTCGTTTCTTACTTTCAAATACGTTTTTTTTTTATTTTTTGGTAAAAACATACGGAAAAAAGCCGTATGAGTATAATGAATATAAGGCTTTTCTTGTGTTGCTCGGACGAGTTTTATATAATTATGAAAAAACTGGAGAACTGCGAATCACCCAATCTCTGACAGCTGACGGCAGAGATGCGCCTGCTGGGTCTGAAAGTGTTTGAAAGTTACGACTTATAAAGCAGAGTTGCCAGATCGACCAGATAAGTTTTAGGAAGTGAGCTCTAAATAGTGATGGAAGGAGAAGAGCTTCACAGAGAGAGAGAGCTGCCAGATCAATCAGTCTGCGAAAGTAGCCAGATCAGAGTTTAAATATAAAGAAGATACCTTCTATAGAGCTGCCAGATCAATCAGTACTTAAAGGCTCTAGGCAAAGGGCTGCCAGCCAACTGCACTGGCTGTTCCCATGCCATGCCCTGGCGCGATCAATTGAAATGTCGCGCTAATAAAATAAAATGGCAGCGCGCATACGATAAATGCGCCCAAAATAATAAAATGTGACTCAAATGAGCGAACGCGACGGGCAAAGCCAGCAGAAGTTCGCGTGGCTGGCTGGCTGGCTGCCTGCCATCCTTTATGTCATTGTCTCCCTCTAACACACTCCCTTTCCCTCTCTCTCTCTCTCTCTCTATCTCCCTCTTATGGTGTGCAACAGTTTGCTTGCAGTCAATAATCGAAATCGACTTGGGCTTGGGGCAATAAAAATTTGTCTTCGCCGCTTAAGTTTTGCGCCTTGTTGCACAGACAGACAGACGCCCGCTCCGACTCCAGCTCCTGCTGATAATAAAATATGTGAGTCCTTGCCACGCCGGCTGCCTGGGTAAGTAGCTTTGGGCCCTTGTAATGTGCACCATTTGTGCCAGCCAAGCCACTGTGTGGCTTTTGCCACAAGTTGCGGCTCTTTGGACATGTCTACCTCGCCCCTCCCCCCTCTCTCTCTCTCTCTCTCTCTCTCTCTCTCTCTCTCTCGGTTAGCCCCTTTCGGCTTGCGTGTGAATTATGTTGGCCAAGTTAGTGTACAACTGGGCGACGACTAAGTTGAGCGCTGCAAATAAGTTTCCTGCTTCAATTTACTTAAAAATTCTATTTATTTTAGGTCTTAAGCAGCTGCCACGCCCCAGCCCCTTTGTCCAGCTAAGCTGGCGAAACGATTTTGTCTCTAGCTTTTCCTTTGGCTTGATAAAGTTTCGGCGTAAATCGCATAAATTTTAAGGCAACCCTACGGCGCGAGCGAATTTGCAGTTGATTAGCGCAGTTGAAGGGGGAATAAGATAAAGATAAGTTGGAGAGGCTTGACTGGATAACTAGACTAAGTCTTCTCGGTTCTATATGTAATGGCATACTGCAGTCTAACCAACTCGTCGAAAGATGTGATATTCCATATAGGCAACTAGGCTAAAGCATGAGCTGATCCGATCTGATCTGCCATATGAACTGACCCAGATATATCTTGATAAACCTAACTATATACAATATAGTATAGACTGTCATATACACTCGTAACTTACAATATAACTCGACTTTCATACTATCACATATCACATATCTTAATTAATATATATTCCTTAGCTCATCTATAAGGTTACCTTACCTTACGTCTAATATGGATCTCACATTGCTCAGCTAACTCTTGATTTTCGACTAAACTATTTGCCTCGCATATATTTCAGCTGTCCGAGCGAGCTGTAAGGTTTGTTAAGTCCAAACGAATGTTTAACTTGGCGTTACAAATCCGAAACTTTTTCCAGGTGCCCGACGCTGCGTATACGTAATATTTTACAGCGCTTTGCACGTTGGCGCGCTGCGAATACAGCTGTAGCTGTATGGGTCAGTAAATCTTTTAAAATATTGTAATGTTACATAGTGCAAAAAGCAACATAAAAAGAAAAGAGCAGAAAAGCAACAAAAAAGAGAGACAAAGGCAAGCAGCAGCAGCAGCGAAGCTGAGCAGCAGCTTAAGCGAGCTTCGAGTGGCAGGCAGTAAAAATAAGAGACGAGCAGGAGCAGGAGGAGGTGCTGGCATGTCTTGAGAGCAGCAAGAAATGAAAATGATTTGAGGCATTAGAGTAGAGCACATGCCCCACCTGGCCTCGGCTCCGGATGCTGATTGCTGGAGATTTCCGGAACGCTGAAAGCGCCAAGCACGCGATGATGTACGATATGAAGGCGATCTCGTTTATTTCGCACCTGAATGGCAGATCAAGAGCGGATGGATGGGCGCGCCGCATGAAACAATAAAAGTACAAGGTGCCACAGCCAGGAAGTGGCATAAACGTGTGGGCGGACACCATATGTGTGTCTGCCTCGCGCCTCGTGCCTCGAGGCGCCCAAAAACTGGCAAAGAGGCAACGTCGATGACAGAGGCGAAGGCAAAGCTGCCTGCTAAATGCTGCAAAGATGAAGTCGCTGTCTGGCCCCATGCCCAGCCGGGGCTGAGCTGAGCCGCAGCAAAAGGCCAGGTGAAAGTCATTTCACGCTGTTGTAGCGCAAAAGATTAAAATAATAGCAGCGCGTAAATTAAACAGCCAGAAAGACCGAGCAGCGGCGAGGACAGCAGCGACGACGCAGCCAGTCGAGTGGCAACCGCAGCGATTCTTTTGTCTTTGCCTGTCTCCCAGTCTCTGTGTATGTGTGTGTGTGCAAGTGTGCGGTCTGGCGCTAAAACCGTAAGACGCTTAGCAGCTAACGGGCATGGGCAATGCCTGCCCGCCATTCGCACCATCTGATGTGCCAGCAGCAACAGCAGCAACAGCAGCAACAGCAGCGACAGCAGCGACAGCGGCAACAACGCGTTGTCAGCACTTCATTTCGAGCCAACATGCCGCGTGCTTCACTTAATGCGTCAGCCAAGGAGCTGGGCGGCGGCAGGTGCATGCCGGCCCAGCGCCCAAACCCTTGTAACATTATCCTGTAAACACACAAACGCAGTTGCATTACTTTATGGGTATTATGAGCGGCAGGCGACCAAAATCAAGAGAACGATATGTTTGAAGAGAAGCAAAATGTAAAGAAAAATACAAATGAAAATGCTGAATGTAAAACATTATAATAGCAATAGACAGGCGACATAAGGTAAAAACATTATATTTTGTTAGAGAAGGAAAATGAGAAAAATATGTATGTATATGTATATGTATGTATGTATGTACTAGATATAAACTAAACTAAAATAAATGATTATTAATTATTAATGATGAAATATGATTATATATATTATATGCTAACATTTTCAATTGGGTTTCTTTTATTGGCAATCTATAATTTTCAATAATCAGCCAATTATTAATATAATGCGGTAGCCAGACCGTAGTATGTTACTAAACGAAAATTTGCCGAGTTAAAGTTAGTTTTAACTGTATAAAAATGTATCAATATATAATATACTATTACATATCGACTATTACTCTAATTTGAATTGAATAATTAATAGCTAAAAGTCGTCCCGAATTGAAATACTTTACGCATTCTCTGCCCATCATTCAGTTCTCTACTAGCCAAAACGCCTTGGCCACATTTGTCGCCTGCACCGCTGCACACAATGTATTATTCTGTGCAGTGGCGTTGCATGCAAAAGGAATGAGTTGAGCGCTTTTCGGTATGCGCTGATTCGTTAAGCTGCCTCTCCACCCCCCTCCCCTTTCCACTTCTTCTGCTGCTTCACTCCACACTGTCATGACTTTGAGTGCTTGGGGCTTGTCTTTTTCTACTTGTTACTACGTTGCTGCTGCTGCTTCGCCTTCTTCGCTTTTGCGCTTCACCGTAAGCTTAATGCTTTATGTTTGCCAGCTTTCAGCTCCATTGTTGCTGTTGCTGTTACTGTTGTCTTTACTGTTGCTGCTGCTGCCATTGCAAGGTACTTTGCTTTTGTTCGATGAAACGTAAAAATGGCAACAAGCAACGAAAACTCATTTTTAGACAATGCCGCATAATTCCAACGGATACGGATGAGGGATACGCTGCTGCTGCGTCCTTTTTGCTGTAATGAGGTGCATGCTCTACCTCTTGCTGTTGCTCCTCTTGCTGGTTGTTGCTGTTGTTGTGGTTAGCTGTTGTCTGCTTGGGCAAAGTTTCTCTACTTATGTTTACATTTCAATGCGTCTTTTTGCTACCTGCTTCAAAGCAGCCGCAAGAAGTTTTCTTACGCGCTGTCAGTTTTTATAATCAAACCGGAGGGTAGCCAGACCCCAGCTCAAGAAATACATATGTACAAAAGAGCAGCCTGTGCTGCCAGCAGCAGTAGCAGCAGCAGCAGCAGAAATTTGCTTATGCATGGCAACTCGGCGGAGAAGGTCAGTTTAACTTTTGAACCCTTTTACACACAGGCACACACATATGCCAGCCTGTTGCTGCCTCGTCGTCGTCGTTGTTGCTGGTCATTTACGCCCATTTAGCCACATTTAACAAAGTCAACAATAAAGTCAAAAACTTTTGCTGAAGTTGTTGTTGCTGCTGCTAAAGTTCACTCGAAACGATAATTGCCAAAAGTTTTGGCCTGCAGCCTGCCCACTCTCGGCCTGGTCAACACTTATCAGTTTATCGAGCTTCCGTTCCACTCAAATTGAATAAACATCTCATTTCTGTGCTTGGCCTCTGCCAGGAGACACTGCTCCATATACCATTAAATCATCATCATTGCGGAGCTGTTGACGTATTTAGGTTTCAGGCCTCATTAGCGACGACAGCAGCAGCCAATGGAGGAGGAGGAGGAGCAACAGCAACAGCAACAGCAGGTGTCAATATTAATTTACTACCTACTCGAGGATATTCTGCTGCTGGCTGGAATTTAGCTTTCCAAGCTTGGTAACCAGATACATTTGTGTGGGCCGTAGGCATGTGCCAGAGCTGCTTCAATATTTTATGGAATTTGCGGTCTCTGCGGTAATTACGGTGAGGCTAGAGCTGAGATAATTTGTACTAACACAGTATATAGAAAGAGTAGGTAGTATACATAAAGTTGAATAAGAGCTAGTATATATAAGTGGAGCTGCGGGCGTGATGAGAGAGAAGCAAAAGCGAAATTGTAGTGGGGACAAAGGCAAAGTAAGGAAAAGTTGGAGAAAGCAAAATATATAGAGATAGATACAATAGTGAACTTCGACTAGGGTGAAGATAAGAGCTGAGTATATATAACCATATTCATATATTATATATATATATAGTGACATAATCATACCGATCATGTCCACAATATACATAAACATTCTCATGTCAATTTTATTAATGTAACAGCAACATTGGTCACTCACAAGTAAACATTAGATTCCAGCAACATGCATCACAAAAAAAGTTGCAAACATCCTAATATTCAATAGACACACATAAGTTAGCCTTAAGTTCAAAACTGGAATTGATTGGATTTTTAAATCCAGAATAAACTAGATGTCCAAACAGTAAATACTCGGAATCACAAATCACAAGCAATGTCAAAATTCTGAGAATGACGCGGCCGACTGTCGCCAAGAAACAGTTGCATCGACGCGTCATGTTGGTGATGCGTAGTTTCAATAGCATATAAAATAAGCCCATGATGAATTTGTCTTTAGTCTTAAGTTAATAGTGAATAAAGCAAGTTGTCATAAGTGAACCTTGACTCCGTCTTTGAATTTACATTATCGTTGTCGTTAGAGTATATCGCGACATTAATTCGACTCGAAACACATACTCGAATGGCGCAGCCGGTAGGATAGCAATAAATTGTGGATCTTGATGCAATAACTAAGCTATTAATTCTTGTGTCCCTTTTACTGCTATCCGCTAAACAACTAACGCGAAGGCAACCCAAGCGACGGTCAATATCGCGTCAAGTTTTAACAAAACCTCGACAGTGACGTGTAAACCAAATAATCGCGTATTGCCTAACATTAAAGAGTAAATCTATGCAATAACTACGTTATTAATTAGATTCTCTATCATTAATGTAAAAAACTTGAAAAATTAAAATCAAGAAGACGCTGTAGAATTCGGAGGGAGTATAATTCCAGAAACATCTGGTTCTCTCATAAACATTCGAAAGTGCTACCAGTGCATACAAAGCCACATACCTAAACAATAAGTTAATAAACTAAACAACTATAATTAAAGAAAAACAATTACAATAAAATAAACTGAGTTTAAGTTAAGTGACCCAAAAACAATTTTATAATAAATAAAATTAACTGGAAAAAAAAAAAAAAAAAAAAAAAAAAAAATATTAATAATAATAATAATAATAAATAAATAAAAAACCAATCAACCAAGAATAAAACAAAATTAATTAACAAAATGGAAGGAGATGCAACAACACCCCTTTCCGATGCCAGTATGACACAAGTGATCAATCAACTAAAAAATGTAGAAAAATTTACGGGAAACAAGAACACTCTCTATACGTTTATAAGTCGAATTGACTACATATTAGCACTTTACACCACCAATGATGCTAGGCAAAGGTCGATACTCTTCGGACTGGTCGAAAGCTGCATCAGCAGCGAAGTCATGCTATCGCTTGCCATGAGCAACCTGACAACATGGACGGAACTTCGCAAACAACTGATTTTGAATTTTAAAACCCAAACAAAAAACCACGTCCTACTGGAGGAGTTCAGGAGCACCCCGTTTAAAGGCAACGTGCGAGCTTTTCTGGAGGAAGCAGAACACCGTAGACAGACATTGATGAGTAAGCTAGAATTAGAAAATAATTTAGACGAAAAAACATTGTATGCACGGTTAATTAAAACTAGTATTGACGACCTAATTCAAAAATTACCTACAAATATTTGCATTCGAATTATAAATTGCGAAATTCCCGATTTGAGATCTTTAATAAACTTATTACAGGAAAAAAACCTTTATGAAGAACCATATCTAAATTCAAACCAAAACAAAATAAAACAAGATAAAAATTTTAAGCCGTCACCCCCAAATCCCAATATTCAAAAATTTCCCACATTTCTTCAACCAAACCATCCCGATGTCCCATATCGTCCTTATTTTCAACAACCATATCTTCCTCCAACACCTAATTATACTAAAAATAACATTGTTCCACCTAATCAATATTCACCTCGACCAATACTACCAATACCAAATCCAGTCAGGCCATTATACAATACATTCAGACCAATTTTTAGACAGAACCAATTTGACAATAATCGTTTCGGACAACATGCACAAGTAACCCCACAACAATCCCCTTTCAATAGTCCTGGCGTAGCCAATCAACCAACAAAGCGTGTTAGACCTGCAGAAAGTGGACAAAGTAAAATGAGCATCGATGAAGAAACTAGAAACCAAGAAGAAATAAATTATCACGATTATATGCAGCAAGAATATTATAATCAATTAGCTTATTATCCCGAATACTATCCTCAATATTACCAAGAGCAATGTTACCCACAAACCTCAGACGACACATACACACAAACAGCCACAACCGAACATGAAACAGAGCAATCGAATGAAATAGAAATCGAGAAAGCCGAAAATTTTTCAGCTGCCAGCCTCGGAAACCAACAATACATAATTATCACTTATAAGGGCAAAAATTTAAAATGTTTAATAGATACAGGATCTACTGTCAATATGATGACATCCAATGTTTTCAATTTACCAATTCATGATACCGACTGTTTTGTTCAAACCAGCAATGGACCTTTAACTATCACAAAAAAGGTTATTGTCCTTTCCAACAACTTGTTTAAAAATAATAGTGAATTTCTTTTACATCAATTTTCACCAGATTATGATCTATTAATTGGTAGAAAATTGCTTTCAGAAGCACAAGCCGTAATAGACTATAAATCCCAAACTGTTAATTTATACAATAAAAAGTATAAATTAATCAACGATATTCCGATCACAAACCAAAATCATTTTGTAGCTCAACCAAATCCTGAAACTAATCAACACTTCAACAATCCAACCAATGATAATTCTAAAAATCAGAAACCTACAAATTCAAGCCCTTACCGATTAGAACATTTAAATGAAGAAGAAAAATTTAATTTGATAAAATTGTTGAAACAATATCAACACATCCAATTCAAAGAAGGTGACCAACTTAGTTTTAGTAATCAAGAAAAACATGTTATCAACACCACTCACAATTCACCCTTACATACAAAACCATACAGTTACCCACAAGCTTACGAACAAGAAGTAGAACTCCAAATTCAAGACATGTTAGATCAAGGTATTATACGTCCCAGTAATTCCCCCTATTGTAGTCCTATATGGATCGTACCAAAAAAACAAGATGCTTCAGGTAAACAAAAATTTAGAATCGTAATCGACTACAGAAAATTAAACGACGTAACTATAAATGACAGATACCCAATACCAAATATGGACGAGATTTTAGGAAAACTAGGTAGATGCAATTATTTCACAACAATCGACCTTGCAAAAGGATTCCACCAACTTGAAATGCACCCAGATTCAATTCAAAAAACAGCTTTTTCCACTAAACATGGCCACTATGAATATCTTCGTATGCCATTTGGATTAAAGAATGCACCTGCAACCTTCCAACGTTGCATGAATAATGTTTTGCGACCATTACTAAATAAACATTGTTTAGTATATCTTGATGATATAATTGTATATTCAACATCTTTAAAAGAACATCTACACTCACTGCAATTAGTTTTCGAGAAACTTTCCGAAGCAAATCTCAAATTACAACTTGACAAATGCGAGTTTCTAAAACAAGAAACTACCTTCCTAGGACACATTATAACTAAAGATGGCATAAAACCCAATCCTGTTAAAATTCAAGCAATTCTAAAATACCCTATTCCCACAAAAACAAAAGAAATAAAAGGTTTTCTTGGATTAACGGGTTATTATAGAAAGTTTATTCCAAATTTTGCAGACATAGCCAAACCAATGACAACAGTACTTCGAAAAGACTCAAAAATAGATGTTAAAAATCCAGAATACATTAGAGCTTTTGAGAAATTAAAACAACTTATTTCTAACGACCCAATTTTAAAAATTCCAGACTTCAAAAGTAAATTCATTTTAACTACCGACGCAAGTAATGTAGCTCTTGGAGCTGTACTTTCTCAAGACGGACATCCCATCAGTTTTATCAGCAGAACTCTCAATGACCACGAAACTAACTACAGTGCCATAGAAAAAGAACTTTTAGCTATTGTTTGGGCAACAAAAACCTTTCGACACTATCTTCTAGGACGACACTTCGAAATCAATAGTGATCATCAGCCATTATGTTGGTTATATAAAATGAAAGAACCAAATTCAAAATTAACTCGATGGAGAGTAAAGTTGTCAGAATATGATTTTGATATAAAATACATAAAAGGAAAGGAAAACCACATAGCTGACGCTCTATCACGAGTAAAAATAGAACAGACCTATTTCGGAGAAGAAACACAACATAGCGCTGACGAAGACAATAGTAATTCAATTTGCATTACAGAGAAACCGATAAACACATTTAAAAGACAAATTATATTTTCTAAAGGCATTCCAAATATTACGAAACAAAATTACTTCAAAAAATTAATTATTCACATTACATATGACAATATGACCAAGGACAAAGCCGAAAAATACTTAATTGACTATTTTTGTACAAAGACCAGTGTAATATTTATAGACAGTGATGCAGACTTTGAAATCATTCAAAATGCACACAAAGAAATTATCAATACCAGCCATACTAAAATTCTTCGAAGTCTAATTCAACTAAAAAATATTAACTCATATGCCGAATTTAAGGAACTTATTTTAAAAACTCATGAAAAACTCTTACACCCCGGAATTCAAAAAACAAATAAGCTCTTCTGTGAAACTTACTACTTCCCCAACAGCCAATTACTCACACAAAATATAATAAACGAATGTAGCATTTGCAACTTAACAAAAACTGAACATAGAAAAACAGACATGCCTATGAAAATTACTCCCAAACCCGAACATTGTCGCGATAAATTTGTAATAGATATTTATTCCGCTGAAGGCAAACATTATCTTAGTTGTATAGACATTTATTCAAAATTCGCTACTCTTGAGAATATTAAAACTAAAGATTGGATAGAATGCAAGAACGCATTAATGCGTATATTTAATCAGCTAGGAAAACCAATATTATTAAAAGCTGACCGAGACGGCGCATTTTCCAGCCTAGCACTCAAAAAATGGCTTGAAAGTGAAGGAGTAGAAATACAATTAAATACTACAAAAACAGGAATAGCAGACATCGAACGACTACACAAAACAATTAACGAAAAAATTAGAATAATCAACACTCTAAAAGACGAAGAAAACAAACTGAGTAAAATAGAGACTATTCTTTACATTTACAATCACAAAACAAAACATGACACAACTGGACAAACACCTGCACACATATTTCTTTATGCCGGGCAACCAAAGCTAGATACCCAAAAAATAAAAGAAAAAGTTATAAACAAAATCAACAGTGACCGACAAGAATATGAAGTCGATACCAGATATCGAAAAGGACCATTACAAAAAGGCAAATTAGAAAACCCCTTTAAAGCCAATAAAAATGTCGAAAAGATAGATCCAGATCATTACCAAATTACTAACAGAAATAGAATTACACGTTACTATAAAACACAATTTAAAAAATTAAAGAAAATTAACCAAATTCAAATCCCACAGGTTTCTACTTCTTAATCATACTATCGTTTACATTCTTTTAATCCAAAACTACTTACCTATGACAGTCTCAACACCTTCAATAATCGAAACATATGTATTTCTAATCAAAACAACCACTTGAATTAACTACCAAAATAGTAACATTTTAACTGTATCTCATATCATAATGGTTATCAACTTGATAATAAGTATCAATCAATGCAAATGGCAAATAAATAACATAGCTATAAGCGATAAGTATTTTACAATAGATAGTTAAAACATGTATCTTGTAAAATAAAATAAATGAATAACTAAACGTAAGACACCAATTCACGAGCAACTATCAAGATGACACAATCAACTTTACCAAAGCTTTAGTATCACCTTGACTCGCAGGCTCGCCTCCTAAGGAGAGGGAAGTGACATAATCATACCGATCATGTCCACAATATACATAAACATTCTCATGTCAATTTTATTAATGTAACAGCAACATTGGTCACTCACAAGTAAACATTAGATTCCAGCAACATGCATCACAAAAAAAGTTGCAAACATCCTAATATTCAATAGACACACATAAGTTAGCCTTAAGTTCAAAACTGGAATTGATTGGATTTTTAAATCCAGAATAAACTAGATGTCCAAACAGTAAATACTCGGAATCACAAATCACAAGCAATGTCAAAATTCTGAGAATGACGCGGCCGACTGTCGCCAAGAAACAGTTGCATCGACGCGTCATGTTGGTGATGCGTAGTTTCAATAGCATATAAAATAAGCCCATGATGAATTTGTCTTTAGTCTTAAGTTAATAGTGAATAAAGCAAGTTGTCATAAGTGAACCTTGACTCCGTCTTTGAATTTACATTATCGTTGTCGTTAGAGTATATCGCGACATTAATTCGACTCGAAACACATACTCGATATAAATATATATATATATATATATATATATATATATATATATATATATATATATATATATATAAATTTACTACTTTGTAAATTAGCCAGACAATAACTCGAAAATTATATATCCGATATTTGAATTTAATACCTCGTTGGAAGCGTATTTAACCGCAGAATCGATGCTTATACCCACTCAACTTTGCGTGGCTCTAACTCGAGTATTTGTTGCACGATTTCGGAGTTGTATATCATTTTCGATTCGTATGACAATCGACTATCGATCTGCATTCAAATGCTCAATTTTTGAAATTTTGCCATTTTTGACAAAAATGTGATGTAACCCCTTATCATTTTTGTCAAAATCGGGTCGAGCTAAAAAAATTGACAATTTTTCAACTTTGACTGACTGCAACTGGAGTATTTTTCATCCGATTTTCGAATGTTATACCTCGTTGGAAGCGTATTTAACCGGAAAATCGATGCTTATTCACAGATTTTCCGTGGGCTTGGCAGTTTGCTTTATACTGAATCGAATCCGAAAAATACCCACTCAACTTTGCGTGGCTCTAACTCGAGTATTTGTTGCACGATTTCGGAGTTGTATATCATTTTCGATTCGTATGACAATCGACTATCGATCTGCATTCAAATGCTCAATTTTTGAAATTTTGCCATTTTTGACAAAAATGTGATGTAACCCCTTATCATTTTTGTCAAAATCGGGTCGAGCTAAAAAAATTGACTTTTTTCAACTTTGACTGACTGCAACTGGAGTATTTTTCATCCGATTTGCGAATGTTATACCTCGTTGGAAGCGTATTTAACCGGAGAATCGATGCTTATTCCCAGATTTTCCGTGGGCTTGGCAGTTTTCTTAATATTGAATCGAATCCGAAAAAATACCCACTCAACTTTGCGTGGCTCTAACTCGAGTATTTGTTGCACGATTTCGAAGTTGTATATCATTTTCGATTCGTATGACAATCGACTATCGATCTGCATTCAAAAGCTCAATTTTTGAAATTTTGCCATTTTTGACAAAAATGTGATGTAACTCCTTATCATTTTTGTCAAAATCGGGTCGAGCTAAAAAAATTGACTATTTTTCAACTTTGACTGACTGCAACTGGAGTATTTTTCATCCGATTTGCGAATGTTATACCTCGTTGGAAGCGTATTTAACCGGAGAATCGATGCTTATTCCCAGATTTTCCGTGGGCTTGGCAGTTTTCTTAATACTGAATTGAATCCGAAAAAATACCCACTCAACTTTGCGTGGCTCTAACTCGAGTATTTGTTGCACGATTTCGGAGTTGTATATCATTTTCGATTTGTATGACAATCGACTATCGATCTGCATTCAAATGCTCAATTTTTGAAATTTTGCCATTTTTGACAAAAATGTGATGTAACCCCTTATCATTTTTGTCAAAATCGGGTCGAGCTAAAAAAATTGACTATTTTTCAACTTTGACTGACTGCAACTGGAGTATTTTTCATCCGATTTGCGAATGTTATACCTCGTTGGAAGCGTATTTAACCGGAGAATCGATGCTTATTCCCAGATTTTCCGTGGGCTTGGCAGTTTTCTTAATATTGAATCGAATCCGAAAAAATACCCACTCAACTTTGCGTGGCTCTAACTCGAGTATTTGTTGCACGATTTCGGAGTTGTATATCATTTTCGATTCGTATGACAATCGACTATCGATCTGCATTCAAAAGCTCAATTTTTGAAATTTTGCCATTTTTGACAAAAATGTGATGTAACCCCTTATCATTTTTGTCAAAATCGGGTCGAGCTAAAAAAATGGACTATTTTTCAACTTTGACTGACTGCAACTGGAGTATTTTTCATCCGATTTGCGAATGTTATACCTCGTTGGAAGCGTATTTAACCGGAGAATCGATGCTTATTCCCAGATTTTCCGTGGGCTTGGCAGTTTTCTTAATACTGAATCGAATCCGAAAAAAATACCCACTCAACTTTGCGTGGCTCTAACTCGAGTATTTGTTGCACGATTTCGGAGTTGTATATCATTTTCGATTCGTATGACAATCGACTATCGATCTGCATTCAAAAGCTCAATTTTTGAAATTTTGCCATTTTTGACAAAAATGTGATGTAACCCCTTATCATTTTTGTCAAAATCGGGTCGAGCTAAAAAAATGGACTATTTTTCAACTTTGACTGACTGCAACTGGAGTATTTTTCATCCGATTTGCGAATGTTATACCTCGTTGGAAGCGTATTTAACCGGAGAATCGATGCTTATTCCCAGATTTTCCGTGGGCTTGGCAGTTTTCTTAATATTGAATCGAATCCGAAAAAATACCCACTCAACTTTGCGTGGCTCTAACTCGAGTATTTGTTGCACGATTTCGGAGTTGTATATCATTTTCGATTCGTATGACAATCGACTATCGATCTGCATTCAAAAGCTCAATTTTTGAAATTTTGCCATTTTTGACAAAAATGTGATGTAACCCCTTATCATTTTTGTCAAAATCGGGTCGAGCTAAAAAAATTGACTATTTTTCAACTTTGACTGACTGCAACTGGAGTATTTTTCATCCGATTTGCGAATGTTATACCTCGTTGGAAGCGTATTTAACCGGAGAATCGATGCTTATTCCCAGATTTTCCGCGGGCTTGGCAGTTTTCTTAATATTGAATCGAATCCGAAAAAATACCCACTCAACTTTGCGTGGCTCTAACTCGAGTATTTGTTGCACGATTTCGGAGTTGTATATCATTTTCGATTTGTATGACAATCGACTATCGATCTGCATTCAAATGCTCAATTTTTGAAATTTTGCCATTTTTGACAAAAATGTGATGTAACCCCTTATCATTTTTGTCAAAATCGGGTCGAGCTAAAAAAATGGACTATTTTTCAACTTTGACTGACTGCAACTGGAGTATTTTTCATCCGATTTGCGAATGTTATACCTCGTTGGAAGCGTATTTAACCGGAGAATCGATGCTTATTCCCAGATTTTCCGTGGGCTTGGCAGTTTTCTTAATATTGAATCGAATCCGAAAAAATACCCACTCAACTTTGCGTGGCTCTAACTCGAGTATTTGTTGCACGATTTCGGAGTTGTATATCATTTTCGATTTGTATGACAATCGACTATCGATCTGCATTCAAATGCCCAATTTTTGAAATTTTGCCATTTTTGACAAAAATGTGATGTAACCCCTTATCATTTTTGTCAAAATCGGGTCGAGCTAAAAAAATGGACTATTTTTCAACTTTGACTGACTGCAACTGGAGTATTTTTCATCCGATTTGCGAATGTTATACCTCGTTGGAAGAGTATTTAATTTGTGTAGAGATCTGTATTAGCCGATTTTTTGGTGGCCTAAGAAGTTTTCGAAATATTCACATGGTTCTGAAAAACGTTCTCCTTCAAATTTGCATGCCTCTAGCTCAGGTATTCTTTTCCCGATTTGATACTCAACTATATTTTTTGACTCGTAAGCAGCAATACTATCGATCTAAGTTCAAAAGTTGCATTCGAAAATTGTTGTCCATTTTAGTCTTAGTAGTGTTAAGGGGCAATCTTAAATAGTTTAGATTACAGATATATCATGTCAAATTATTCCTTTAGTGTTGAGATTAAAGATAAGATATATAATTTCAGTATGTACTGATAGAGTAAAATTATAGCCGAATACCTCCATGCAGACATTGCCATTAATCTCGACAGAGGCAAGCGGACCTTCCCCAAGAGACGGACATCGGTCTAGCTATGCTAAGATCTATAGATAGATCCACCTGACAACACTTGACTCTCTCCATTAATATGCAGAGCGGCAGTTGGCTGCGTCTTGAAGGCAGCCTAGTGGATCGGCCCATTAAAGTGGCTAATGAAGCGACTGAATTATTCGTGCAGCCCAACGTTGCGCATTTTAAAGCAAGGCCAGAGCGAATGGAGGAAAAAGATTGAACAAAGAGACCAAAATATTTCAATGAGACTTAAACTTTTATTTATGTCGTAAACAAAATCACAAGCAGTTCGGTTGAGGTATGCGATATGCAAATACATATACATATATATATCAGATATATGTATATATATCTATTGAACTACGCACACTCTACTTCTTCAGCAGCAGAGGGGCGGCGGCAGCGGCATAGGGGCGTGCCACGTAAGGAGCGGCGAACGGAGCGCTGTAGGCCAGAGGAGCAGCAGCGGCGGCGTAGCGAGTGTAGGCGGCGGTCAGAGGAGCGGAGTAAGCAGCAGCAACTGGAGCAGTGTAGGCAGCAGCCAGAGGAGCCGAGTAGGCGGCGGCCAGAGGAGCTGTGTAGGCAGCGGCAACTGGAGCAGTGTAGGCGGCGGCAGCGATGGGTGCAGTGTAGGCGGCTGGGAAGGCGGCGCTGTGAGCCACCTGGTGAGCGGTGTAGCTGGAGGCGTAGGGCGCCACGTAGGCCGCGCTGCCGACCACAGCTGGAGCGGTGTAGGCCAGAGGAGCGACAATGCCGGGCTTGGCGGAGGCCACAGCCACAACAGCGAAGAAGCAGACGGCGAACTGCAAAGATGAACAATTAGAGCTGGAACTGGAACTGGAACTGGAGCGGGAACAGCAACAGCAGCAGGAACAGGAGCTGGAGCTACTTACGTATTTGAACATGTTGAGTTTTTTGGGTTTTGGATAGTTGTCAGCTAGTGAATGACCAGTTGATTTGTGATGCCAATTTGAAGACGACGCTGCGCTTTTATAGCCAAATGCCGAAGCGTCAGCACTTACACTTTTCATTTATTTCGACTGTGGCTGTGGCTGTGGCTGTGGCTGTAGCTGGCTACCTGGTGAGGTGCTTGGGTATGCTGGGCACGCGCAGCGGTTGCCAAGTCAACGACTGGCAGCGGACGAAGACAATGCTGTCCATGTTGCGCATGCGCAATTCTTGGCCAGCAAACAGTGTCGCTGGCTCGCACTTAATGTGTCTGCGTGCTTGGCGTCCGTTACATTTGGCTCGGCCATGACCTTCAGCTGCAGCCGAGTGGCTCGCCAGATGGGTAATACCGCTCGCTCCGAAACGGTAGCTCAGCAAATGTCGCTACTAAATGGTGTGATTAACGATATCACAACATATACGTATTGCATTTTAATTCGATGTCAATGAAGAGTCCGACTGTGTTAGAGATGTGTTTACATCAGCAGGAGGTGGCCGGACTGCTTTTTTGGTATTATTTAGTGTAAAGAATCAACTGCAGTTGGAGAGTGTTGCCAGACTGTTTATGTAGAAGGGATCAACTGTCATTGGAGAGTGCTGCCAGATTTACAAATCAAGATTTGCTTACCTATTGCTATTATTTAGTATATTGTTGGTATTATTTAGTATATTAGTATAGAGGATCAACTGTAGCTGCCAGACTATTATTGGTATTATTGAGTATATTAGAATCTTGCAGACAGGATTAATTGCATTTGGAGAGTGTTGCCAGCCTGTTTATTGAGCAAGCTTTGCTTACATGCTAGTATTATTTAGTATATTATTGGTATTATTGAGTATATTAGTATACTGCACGAAGGATCAACCGCATTTGGGTCTGTTTGAAGGCAATTAGTACATTTCAAGGCGTCATTTTTGGTATTTACTTATACATTCATCTACTTTAAACAAAAAACTACTGAAAAAATACTAAATTGACTGAATTCTCTGCATTTAAAGAATTCATATTTTTATTACATATCTTTTTTTGTAATTTTTATGTAAATTCAGTAAATTTAATTAAAGCTCAGCTATGGCATCTGCTGCCAACTTCATGCAATATTTCAGTACAATGTTTTCAACTATTTGCGAGCGCATATTTCGAATTATTACGTATACGCAATTCCAATGAATTTTGCGCTCAGCTTGATTAACTGTTTATGCGCCACATGCACATAATATGCGCCCCCTTCCCACCCTCCACACCGATTACCATAGCTAATGCCCCGCCAAAGACCCTATCAATCCGGCCAAAGTGCCTGAGAGCTTATATATGCATGTTTATATTATATAGGGATAAACTCAGCTCACGCCAGCTGCAATTCAATGGAAAATTAATTAACAAATGTCATAAATTGTGAAAGGGGGAGTAGAAAAGTGCGCGCACCCTTGACAAACTGCGCGTCGGGGGTTGAGTCAAATGCAGCGCTTAAAAACTCACTAATTAGACGTATCGAGTGGGCGAGTGTGTGAGTGTGTGTGTGTGTGTGTGGGTGTGTAGGAGGTGTGTGTGTTGCTGTCAAGGTGTTTACAACACACACTCACACACACACACACACACATACACATGCATGCATTCGCACACACTCGAAAAAGTGTTGAAGCGTGAATTTTGCTTAAAAATGCCAATTACGCGATTTCGCAAGAATCGAGCGTTGGCTGTGTGGCATGTAGCAAGGGGCAGGGGGCAGGGGGCAGGGGCAGGGGTAGCTGCGGCAGCAAGGGTTGGTTTGTAGTGGGTGTCTGCAACATGCCAAACAAAGTTGTGCTGCAAATATTTCAGCTGCTGATGATGATGTTGCCGATGTCGCCGAGGCATTTGTTTGGCTGCCTCCCCTCCCTCCCTCCCTTCCTCCCTTCGCCTCAAGTGTTTGCCTTGTGACTCGGCATATGCAACAGCGTAGCGACGTGGGCGTGGCCGACGCCCACTAAATGCACAGTCGTGTTGCGGCAGGAGTGGAAATTAAGCTGCCTCTATCACTTGACTGCGGCGAGGCCTCCATTGTCTGCCAAATGGCGCATATTGGTTAATCCGGCTAAAAGCTTTGATCACACAAAAACCGAAACGCGATTTCAAGTGCGACGCGACAATTCTCAAGTGACCCAACAGCGCTGGCAACATATCAAAGGAGTTGCCCACGCCGCCTCCCGACTGCTGCCCGCTGCTAAGTGGCAGCGAGTAATTAAAAGAGAAATGCGCACAAAAAAGGAGCAAAGGAGCAGCACTAGCAGCAGCAGCAGCAAAAAAGGAGCCCGACACAAAGCTCGTCCTTTTACAACAAGGACTTGGCATATACGCTTCTCTCTCTCTCTCTCTCTCTCTCTCTACCCCCCTCCACACCCTATTGAACCCTGCCTTATGTACTCGCTTTATTGCCCCTAATAAAGGCGTCTACCAGCTGGGCGTGGCAGCAGCTGTGCGCGCGCGTTAATGCGTCGCTCAAGTGCCGTAAAACGTGAGTGACACCCACACACACACGCTCACACACACACAGAGAGCTCAAGTCTATTATAAATTTTGTTTTGAATTTGTCTAGAAATGCGTGCGACATTTGACGGCGGCGGCAGCGGCTGCTGCCTTTAAGTGGTTTCAACAAATTATTCATGATAAAGTGCCAACAACAACAACAACAACAATGAGCACGCAGCAGGATTGAGGATTGAGCAATTGCCAAAAGCTAAGCGAAGGCCACAGAAACCAGGGCTGCAGCCAGCCATATCAGATCTACATAAGAGCCGATGTCTTCTGATTATGCCTCTGAATATGCAGACATTTCTATATATTTCTATATATCTTTATATATATATTTATTATTATCTATTATCTATCTATAATAATCATATTTATTAATATCGTCTATCATAGAAAATTCCCCTCCTTCTTCACATAATATTTATTATATATTATTTATTATATGTATATAGCAAAGCCTTGCCCTTTTCTTCCAGCTAGGCATATCAGATCCTTGACTGATGGTTACTTGATGCCTTTACTCTTCTGATTATGAATCGGAATATGAAGAATTTTCTCTATTTGATAATAATATTTATTATTTTCTATTATTTATTCTTCTGATTATGATTATGAATATGCAGAATATTCCCTATATTATAATCATATTTATTATAATCGGATATACATATATATCATTTATTATTTTATATATTTTCCATTATTATTTATTTTTTATTTTTTATATATTATTATTTATTACATGTATAGCACATCCTTCCCCTTTCCTTCCCCTCAATCAAGCCACTCCAGTTATATCTCCTTCATTTACTCAATTTATCATTCAAATTATCATCTCGAAACTCAGCTTAAGTAAAATAAATATTTTTACGCTCAATTTGCACACATTAAAAACTTTGCCCTGGCACAACTCCTTTGTGCTGCCACGCCCCCAACTGCTGCCCCTACCCCTAGGCACTGCTCTTACGTGCTGAATATTTCTAAAGTTTTTTTTCTCGTATTTTATAATTGGTTTATGGCTTTTGTGGAGCTAGCGAGGAAGCCGCGTTTCAATTGCTTTTATTTTCTTTTCTTTTCTATTTTTTCTTTGCGCAAAACCTAATCAAATTACCAAAAGGCCGACGCGCACGTGCCAAATGCGATTTACATGCGACAACAACAAAAGCAGCGACGGCCAAATATTTGGCCCACTGAGCCGAGCTGCCGAGCTGCCAAGTCGCGCTGTCAGCGATGCCCGTTGCATTTGTAAGTGCAACCTTCGGTCGAGGGCCCCGCGCGATGCGTCACCCGCCGCGGAGGGCCGAAATCAGGTATAAAAGCTCCTCAGTTGGTCTAAATCAATATCAAAACACGTCCACAACTTCCACAGTTAACAACCCGAAAAAAACAACCAAAAAACTCAACATGAAATTCGTAAGTAGCTCCAGCTCCAGCTGCAGCTCCTGCTCCTGCTCCAGTTCCAGTTCCAGTTCCAGCTCTAATTGTTCATCTTTGCAGTTCGCCGTCTGCTTCTTCGCTGTTGTGGCTGTGGCCTCCGCCAAGCCCGGCATTGTCGCTCCTCTGGCCTACACCGCTCCAGCTGTGGTCGGCAGCGCCGCCTACGTGGCGCCCTACGCCTCCAGCTACACCGCCCACCAGGTGGCTCACAGCGCTGCCTTCCCAGCCGCCTACACTGCTCCCATCGCTGCCGCCGCCTACACAGCTCCTCTGACCGCCGCCTACACTGCTCCAGTTGCCGCTGCCTACTCCGCTCCTCTGGCCGCCGCCGCCTATACCGCTCCCGTTGCCGCCGCCTACACCGCTCCCGTTGCCGCCGCTTACTCCGCTCCTCTGGCCGCTGCCTACTCCGCTCCTCTGCTGCTGAAGAAGTAAGGCGCTGACTGAAACCCGACCACGTCTTGACATCCGCAAGTGCAAATAAACAATTTCGCAAATACCAAAAGCCAACTGCAGTAAATTAGTAGATCGAAATGGACTTGGGGCTGGGCTGGACTGGGCTGGGGGGTTTGCTTTTGAGTCTAGTTAATGCTCGACTGGCACGGCTTTGCCATGGCAACAACTCTTCGCTGTAAAAAGCAGCTGACAGAGGGCATATAGATGCAGCTCATCTCCGCTCCTGCTCCTGCTCTCTCTCTCTCTCTCTCTCTCTCTCTCTCTCTCTCTCTGCTAGTCATTAGCTTATGACATCTCTGTTGCTATCGGAATTTAAGGATCTGGGCAGCGCAGCTGGCGCACTTTTTACTATTTAAAAAGGGATTTCTTTTATGCGGAATATGCTTCCTGCCCCAGCGGCAGTCGAGTTTTCTGCTTGACTTCGTCTCCATCCCCTTCCCCCCTCCCTGGAGCTGCGCGTTGAAAGCTTGAGAGGTGCCCAGGGCAACGCAGCTGGAGACTGATGACGGCGACAGCGCTGGAGCTGCTGCTGCTGCTTATCATAACTTTGGCATCTTTACCTCTCCTCCTCTGCCCATCTCAGCCCTGCTCATCCCGTGCTCAGGTAGTAAATGCCAAGTAGTTGTAAAGTTTTGTGCAGCGTAAGCGGAAAAGTCTTGTAAAAAAGAAATGCCAAGGGCGTACCGGAGGGAGAGAGGGCGGTTGGTAGGGAAACGAGGGGACTCCCGTTCCCCGTCTAGAGCTGCATCCAGGATAGTGACTGCAGCATTTTCACAACTTCACGGCAGCAGATAGCGTCCAAATTTAATGACCCTTTATTCAATAAAACAGCGTCAACAGCTGACAAACTTTGCGCCGTAATATCGCCATGTTTCCCGGATTCACTAATGCATTCTGCCCTGTGGACAACGAGCAATGGGGTATGATTGATAGCAAGGGCAGTTAGGGTTAGGCTAGGGCTTAGTCTCTGTTTAATTATGTCTTCTCATGCAACATAAAATTGTTGCAAAAGCTGCATGACAACTCCCCTGAGCTCTGTCTTTCGGCTGTCTTCAGGGTATCTAGCAGGCGTGAGAGAGGCCCTCAAGCATATACATTCCTGATCAATATGATAAGCTGAATCAATCTCGCCATGTCCGTCTATCCCTTTATACAGCATGCAGCATACAGCTATAGCTGCTGTGAGCGGTGGTTAGGGTATCTACTAGTCGTGCACTTCCGATTAGAGCTCTCTTATTTGTCTGTTATAGAGAAAATATATATTTTTAATTTGAATGTTAGATATTTCTTGAATTGTTTTTCACTTTTTATTTAATTTTAAACAATATCAAATTTTTAAATTTAAATATGAATAATTCAATATATTTTTTGTTCAATAATTTGTAACAAAATAAAATTCGAATGCTTTTCCAGAGGTTAAATTATTTGATTTAATATTTTACGAATTTTTTATTTGGCAATATAAAATTTCAGTTATTCAGTGAGTTGGCTGCGAATAAAATGGGGGGAAATGGAAAGTGGGAAACCCGAAATGAGAGTGAAAAACTATTTGGGAAAAGCTCGCAGCATAATGAGAGATGCGAGCAAATGTTTTGCTTTTGTTTGTTTGTTTGTTTTTGAACCCAACTGGCAGAGCAATAAAAATGGAGTAAATAAAATTTGTATTCACTTTATATAATTTTGACGATTTTTCAAATCAGACAAACAGAAGCACACACGCACACACACACACCTGACACAATCTGCTGGGACTGATGCCGTTTCGAAATAAACACAATCATGTGCAAACGTGTTTTCAAATGGATTACATGAATAAAAGATTTATACACGTAAGGTAAATCAGTAGCGGGTTACCAACACACACTCACTGAGTGAGAGAGAGGGAGAGGGGGAGTGGGAAGAAAGGCACATTCTGAGGCAGCCGAAGGTAAGACGTGAGCAGGTGAAAATATGCGCACATGTAAGCAAATTTCAAAGGACCAAATGAAAATCCCACAGCCAAGACGAGCAGCTGCGGCAACAAGCTACAAGCGTGCAGATACATTTACATACATATACAGAGGGACAGATACAGATACATACGGAGATACAGATACAGATACAGAGAAACACGTGTATAAACGGCTGCCTTTTTATTGATTTGCTTATGATTCTATATGTATATATATTTATATATATATGTATGTGTGTGTGTGTATGAGTGTGTGTGTGTGTGTGTGTGTGTATGTGTGTGCGTGTGTGTCTTTGTGCCTGTGTTGATTTCATAAATGTTTTTTATTTTATTTACAGCAGCCGCCAAATCGAATCAACGCAAAAACAGCGTAAAATATGAGATTTTCACGCGCTCACACACACACACCCACAGACATACACACTCGCACACACACACACACTCAAAATTTAATCCATTTTGTCAAACACCTCTGCTCATTTCTATATATCAAGCATATATAAAGTAGCAACAGGCTCAACGTCTAAAGTACGGATAGTAGGCGGGATAGGCGGCATAGGAGCCGTAGTAAACCGGCGTATACGTATACGACGCATACGCCGGATAGTAGGCGGCGGCGGCGGGCACTGCAGCTGGCCAGCTGGCCACGGGCGTTGCATAGCCCACAGGCGTGGCAGCCAGCAAATATGGCTTAGCCGCGCAGCCACTCAGGCAGAGCAGCAAGGAGAGCTGAGATGAGAGAGAGAGAGAGAGAGATTAGTGAGAGTAACTGAAAGAGAGAGAGAGAGAGAGTTGATCACACACTCACCAGCAGCACTTTGAACAGCATTATATCCCCAGCCAAGTGTTGCACGTCTGATATCCAAAATTTGATTGACAAACTGAGCAGCCATGTCAATCATATTTATAGCCTTCGCCCAGCCAGTCTGGCTGCCTGGCTGCCCAGCTGACGTCAGTCACTCACTCAGCCCGGGGGAGAGCGTGAGAGTGTCATTAATATGTCGCTGCTGGCTGTTACCGAGCGCAATAAAGCGCATAAATTATATTGTAATGCTATATCAAATTGTTAAAAAAAAGAATCGCCAATAAGAACTACAATGTCAAGCGTATGCTAATGCCTAGATACCCTGACTAATATTTTGGCTATTACTAAATGCGAGAATGCTCTTTCTTGTAAAGAACTCAATAGCTTCTTTCAGAAACTAGTAAACTCGTCTATACAGTCAGCATTCATATAGATATAGTTCCGTTTACCAACACTGTTTTTAATTTTCAATTTTCATTAATTATGTTCTATATCTTTGAAGACTTACGTTAAGTGCTTTCGCTAATTTCGAAATAATATGCTTTATATTTGTCTAGATCGTTTTCCAACACTGCTTTAATACTAATTTAGCTCGATTGGCATCCGAGGTGCTAAAATCTTCAACTTCTATGCATATTCCTTTCATAATACTATCCACTACTGTGCCTTATCCATCAATAGATCGTTTTCCAACACTGATTTCTCTTTCTTCATCAGAGAATAGATATTGTTCTGTTAGGCAAGTGCATAATATACCAAAAAGTATTACTTCTCTTCATAACTTCCCATTATACTCTCCCTTTGTCTGTCGTTTTCCAACACTGCTGCACACACATCCTGTTCAGTTGGCCCTGGCAGGCATCATACCCCACCTCAAATATACTCTTCGTAGAATTTGCAAACGTATCGGATGCCTTCTTTGGACTGTCATTCATTACAAATAGCCTCAGTTCGCGCTTAACGCTCGCCTCGAAGCCCGCTCGAGCCCTAGCGGCGAGGCCCAATGTCTGAGTTGCCTTTGTGCATAAGATATTTGCGTTTATTTAGACGTTGTAAAAATTATAATTATGTGTGCGTGCCATGCATGACAATGAGAAGACAACGCAGATAGAAGAGAGAGAGAGAGAGAGAGAGAGAGAGAGAGAGAGAGGGAGAGAGAGAAGAGTTTGAAAGAAAACTGAAAAACAAGACCATATTTTGCGATCAATTCTATTAGATAAGCCCTGTGGGCGTTGCCTCCAATCAGCACGGCTCTAGGCCACAAAATTCGCAAACTGAACAAACAAACGTTGATGATGATGTTGATGATGATGTTTGGTGTTGTTGTTGTTGTTGTTGTAGTTGTTGCTGCTGCTGTTGTGTCAGCTTTAACTATGAAGCAGCATTGGCAGGGGCTGGACGTTTGTGACAAAGTTAAGCAACATGTTTCACAAGCCATAAATAATTAATTTATGCAGCCGCAGACGGAGCGCTGCGAACGCTGTGTGCAAAATGCCTAAATATAGACCACATCAATTTGCATAGTCAGAAGCTGATGAAGCCATTTGCAATATATGCATATGCGAGTATATATATGAAAGTATATATCCTATTTACTACCACTCTTCACATACAGTGTGTGCTAACTGTAAACTAACTAGTTAACAACTTTCGAGTTCTCATGAGATTAAGAAATTTCGGGTTTATGGAGTGGAGTCGAAGTGTGAACTTGTAAACTTATCTAGTTGCCCAACACTGTCTGAGTTTGAGCCTGTTTAAGAAATACTAAATATTTATATTTATACAATACTTAATAATAGAGAGTTAAACATTGTCAACAGTAATAAAATAAACTGTTGGTGTATTCTTTCACTGTTGGTATTTAAAATATACTAAATAGTAAACCCATCATCTCCTTACCTCTACTCAGCTGCCACTGCTCCACTCCAGCGTCGCTCCACTGCGGCTGCGGCAAGTAAATTTGTGCCGCAGTTACTTCAGCAATGCGGCAAGTTCATTGACCATTCACAATTGCCGCTTGACCACGCCCAGGCCCAGGCCCAGGCCCACGCCCACGTCCAGTACGACAACAATCGCAACTACACAACTGCCTGCAACTGCTTTTGGCGACATTTCCATTTTATTTCTCGCTTTGCTCGTTTCCGCTCGCTCGCTTCTTTTATGCGCTCGCTAATTTCAGCTGCTTACAAAATGGCGACGACGGGCGGCAGCCATTTTGTTGTTATTGTTCTGTGTTCTCTGTGCAGTGTTGCATAATTACAAAATATTAGCCGCTCTTTACGAGCTGATTACTCCCTCGCTCCCTCGCCCAGATTACTAATTAAAGAATAATACAATCCGGAACTAATTAACAAGCGAAAATAAACAATTGCGTTTATCAACTATAGTTAACAGTAAATTGTGAATTTTGCAATTTATGTTTGCTTTTCAAATTGAATTTTAACGCATCACAAATGAATATTATATAAGAATATCATTTAGCATTTATTCATTTAATATTTTTAAAACTTTATAATTTAATTTTTGTTCATATTTAATTAAGACTTGTTTAAATTTGAATTTATTCTTAGTCAAATCTTTGTTTTATTTATAACTTAAATTTCCACACGTTCCGATTTCACATGAATAGCAATTGATTTAAGTTGAATTTAATGTAATTTAATTAAAAATTTAAAATGATTTATTGAAGCTCATTCGAAGGATTACATTGCTGAAGGATTTGCCAATGCTACACTTTAGGTCCAAAGGTCGTCGCTTATCAGGTAGCCTCCGATCTTAGTGTAGGTCCTCTGGCGGTTAAGTGCGTGCGACTTGCGACGCAGCTTCGTAGGACGCCTTCCGAGAGCACCTGCGGGCTGGTGAAGGACACTGCGGGGCAGTGCGGTGGCCAGCAGAGTCCGTCGATAGTTGCGCCAGCCATTCGTGCGATTGTACTCCTGCTGAAAGTACTCTGGCATATTGGTCAGTACTGGCCAGCGTGTGAAGCGGTAGTGGGCCTTGTAGGCCCCCATGAGAAACCCCACATCCCGCAGCTTGGCCTTCGGGTACTTGGGGAATCTGCGCAGATTCCCGTTCTTGTGGTAGTAGATGAGGCACTCGCGACGCAGCTGCTTGTTGCGGCGACGCAGATATATCAAATCAGGATCGTCATCCGCATCGGCATTGGCGTCGGCATTGGCATCGGCATTGGCATTGGCATCGCTGTCCACAGGTCTGTCCGTCTCCCTGGGCGAATCCCAAGCGTATTCGTACGTCTGCGAGCTCCGTGCAGTCGGCTCTATGCGAACTGTCTCCTTGGACGTGGATGAAGCCGTTAGGGGCCGAGTGAGCTCATCTGTTGTGTCGGTCGAAAATCCAATCGAAGTACTATCGTCAAGCCGCTCAGACTCCTCTCGGTTGGCTCTGAAAATCTCTCTGACCAGCTTCGCGTAGCTGTGCCGTGCGAGAAGATCCGCGATGTCGCCCTCCTCTGGTACGGAAGTCAATGGAGGTCTGTTAAGGGGCTGCATCGACTCAATGGCAGCCTCCGCCCCCATCATCAGCTTGCTCTCAGCCTCGCACGGATCGAGCTCATCTTGTTCCTTGTAGCACTTGTGCGAGTCGAAGGTCTCGTAGAGCTGCTCTGAGGCAGTCGTATTGAGCTCCTTGCTCTCTGGCTCGTCGACTGGGGAAGGAATGCTGAATGAGGGCGGCGGACCTTGGGCATCGCTGTCATCTCTGGCTGTTGTCGAGTCTTCAGTTGGAGGGAAAGGCGACTCCACATCCCCCTCCAGTTCGCTTGCAGTCGCCTGCGGCGGGGATCGGTCCTCAATTGTGACTGGCAGGCCCGAATAGCCGTCCAGTATGTCATTGAGATCCTTGCCCATGTTGCGCATATCCGTGAAGGGCACCAGCAGGTAGCCCACCTCCCTCAGATGGCCGTACATGAGGAGCATCAGACTGTTCCTGGCCCACTTCTGTGCCCTGGGAACGCCCCGGAAGAGCTGCAGCCAGTACGAGATGATCTGACGATCCGATTCGTAGGTCGCCTGCTGGAAGGTCGAGTCGTACTCCTTCAGCTGCTGCCTGAAATGGCGGTCCAACCACTCCTCATTGGGCTCGCCCATTTTTGATTGTATTCTACGATATTTTTATTTATTCACGAGAGAGAATTATAAAAGTAGAAAATGTTGGCTATCCAAATATGTACATAGACTGAGAAAAGTCTCCCGACTGAGCTGCTCAGGTTAGCTCGGGGCTTAGGCAGTGTATCGAGGACGCTCTAGCAGGCCATGACAGGATTATGATGGCTGCCGCCAGGCAAACTGCGACCGCGCATAACTTTCCCGACCGCAGGCGAAGACGAAGCCGGAGGCGTCAAGTGGAGCGCCAAGTGGCGCTGCATGCACCTTGAAGTGCCAGAAACCAACGCCATGTCATTCACAATAAGCACAAAGGCAGTTGGCAGCTGGCAGCTGGTAGCTGGTAGCTGGCTGAGGTGCCAACAAAGCGTGCGGTTTGCCTTGTTACGCAAATTTTCATTAGCGTTGCGCGCGTATAAATTAGGAAAATGAAGCAGCAGCCGACGCCGCCGCCGCCGCAACCAACAGCCAGCAGCAGGCACTTGAGTGCAGCTCTCTCTCTCGGCTAGAGCTTAAGCGGGTGGCCCAACCACAACAGCTAGCAAAGTGTAGCTGCTGTGGTCTGTGGCTAGCAAAGCAGGTGTGTGTGTGGTGGGTGGGTGGGTGGCCTGCATTAATTTATATTGTTAGGCATGAGCTAGAAAAAAGCACGCACAACCTGTCCAAAACAATGCCAAGACGGCAGCGCGGCCATTAGCCCTTGAAAAAATGCGAAATAAAATGCCAAAATTCAAGTTTTAATACTTTTTGGCATGCTTTAGTATTTTATATAAAACTGCCACGATATGGCAACCCTCAGCTCGAGGCTGGCTCAACTGATCAGCAAGTTTCTGATCACTGTTAGTCTTTGCTATTATCAAGTCTTCAAAGTATCAATGCAATTTGAATAATCTTGCTATATAGCAATTTATATACATATATATTTGCTTACTTCTCTCCCTATGTCTGCTCATCGATATATCGAACGAAAGCTCTCACCACTAGCTGGACCAATTGCCATCTCTAGGCACACTTCCAATTGTCATTCCAACAAGAGAGTCCGAAAGACGGCTGGCAACGCTGTGTCGCGACGCTCACATCTCTGGCAACGGCAGCTGGTAACGCCGCGCACGCGTTTTGCATTTCTTTGATATGGATTTCTATCTACTTCAGCAGTATCGCAAAATCCAACGGAATGGCACGATCTATGTGACCAGCTGCATGGCCCTGGATGCCAAGCGGCTCGACCAGCTGGAATCGGGCGTCGATGAGGTGAAGCTTGAATATCTTGCAAAGTCAATGGTAAATTAAGTTTACTTCTGCAGCTGTTCCTCACGCGCATACACAAGCGCTGCACGGCGGAGCACATAATGCAGGTGGCCGTCCAGCTGGGCGACGTCTTCATGCTGCGCTTCAAGATCGACTTCTCGGGCAGCAGTCGCGGCTACGCCTACCTGCAGTACATCGACCAGAGGTGCAAGAGCCTGGCCTTGCAGGGGTACGTCTCTTCACAATAGTCCTTCGGCCATTTGTAATCCTGGCATTTCAATCCTTAGCTTGCAGCATCGCTTTCGCCTCGACAGACTGAGAATCCAGGTGCGTGAATCGCGCAACCGCAAGACGCTCTTCGTCAACAACGTGAACCATCTGACGCCGCTGCAGGTGCACAAGGAGCTGCGCCTGGTCGGCCACTATGTGAAGCTCTGCGTCTACGAGTATCATCCCGAGCGCTACATCTACGTCGTCATCTATCGCAACAACGACGACGCGGCCAAGGCCCACCACAAGCTGCGCACCAAAGTGGGCAACCTCGGCGTGAACTCGCACATCGGCTGGGTGGAGCAGGGTCCTCAGACGACGGCCCTGGGCGAGCCCAGCTGCTGCGTCCGGGTACCGCGGGACCCTGATCAGCTGCTCGCCAGCATCGAGAACTGCCTCTGCTACAGTATTTAAGTGCAATCCCTCTATACGACATATGCAAGTGAGAGAACCCATCTTTAATTATACATTTCCTGCTTTTGTGATTATAAATGCGAAGTTTTTACTCGTTCTGCTTCTTGATGTGCGGCCTCTCAAGAGCAGCCGCATCTGCTTGACTTCATTAAAGTCAAGGAGTGAAAACATTGTGAGGACATGAAGAAGTTCTTTTCTCGCATGCAAATTAATGCAGTGTTTATATTATGCCATACTCTACCTTAGGGCATATTAGCTGTGATACGAGTTGTGCCGGATTCTAGTTTGGGTATGTGAAGAGTCGAATTGAGCTCGAGCTCAGCTACCAGTGTAGACGTGAATCGATAGCAGTATCGATATATAGGCAGTGCAAATGAAAGTCGATAACATTATCGATAGTGTTGAGCTCGAGCTACTGCTGCTTACTGCCATCTGCGCTTCACTTGAGAACAGCTTTCGCTGTAGACGTAAATCGATAAAGATATCGATATATCGAGAGTGCAAATGAAATTCGATAACAGTATCCATATATTAGCTAGCATATTAAGTCGATAACTTTATCAAAATTATCTCAATCGATAAAAAGTTACCTTTGCTCAGCCAAGTTCAGGGTATCTGCCAAGTCGTTGACTGCCGGTTGAAGCACTCTGCTTATTGTTATTGTTGAGTGCGACAACTGGCTGGTGACAGTGAGCAGTAGCAGCTGCCACATGCTACATGCTACTTGCCACCAGCCAGCTGCCGCCGTCGTCCTGCCCAGCCGCACTTCGGGGCACGGCAAGGGCCCGCGGCATAATGCAATTATATGAGTGCATTAAGCAAGAGCAGAGGCAGGAGCGCTCGTCCACCTGTACAGGTTGTCATAGATTGACAAACTTCAGCCGGGTGGGCGTGGCTGAAGCGAAGCTCATCCATCAAGGCGGCGCATAGTAATGCGATTGTCAGCAGCTGGCGGATGTTGTGCCTCGGCGGAAGCGGAAGCGGATGGGGATGCGGATGCGGATGCGGATGCTGTTGTCCTTGCTGCTGCAATTAAATTAGAGCTTGAAAATCGAAATGCAGCTTAACGGGAAAAAATATACCAACACAAACGGACGGAGCAGGGGGGGGAGGAGGTGGGTATCCGGGAGAGGACAGGCGAGAGATGCGAGTCTAAAGAAAAAGTTAATAAATATTCATTAGATGAAGCAAGCAGCAGCAGCAGCAGCCGCCGCTTCGAGTTGATTTGCATTAATTTGTTAATTCAAGCGCAAATTGCCACGCCCACAAACCCACACACACACACACACCCGCCCACTCGAAGGCCATTAAAGCAGCTTCGTTTTTCTGGTATTTGCCATGAAATGGCTCAGATTCTTGCTGTTTGCTGCAGGCAAATGTGGAGCTTAGCCTTAGCTGGCATCGCTGCGGCTTGCGACCCATTTTGGCCACGTCGGGACTTAGCCTCAGCCGGGTTTATTGAAGCAAGTGCCAATATTTGCTTAGCATAACTACCCCCAGGTAAGTGTGACCCCGTTTGCTTATGTCTTTAAGGCGGAGCAGTAGGCGTGGGCGTGGATCCAGGGATTTGGGTCAGAGATTATATGCCTGGCATTCGCTCTGTGTGCCCTGTGTGTAGCGACTTTCAAACGGAAAGCGAAAGTTATGCACATATTGTGCTCGCCCGGCCTGGCCTGGTCTGGCCCGGTCGGGTCTGGCTTTAAGCCAACATTCAGCCTAAGCCCTCGCTGGCAACGTTCACTGCTGCAACCGCAGCGGGTTGAAGCGGCCAAAGAGCATTCCAGATGCGATTGTGGCAACAGCTACAGGATACAGCACTTAGCTTCACTTTTTGATGATGACTCCTCCCTTCAGCTACAGCTTCAGTTTTAGCTTCAGCTTTAGTTTTTTTATTTCTGAGTAAGCAAGTTTTCTTTTGGCCAGTTTTCCATTCGGAAATGCCATTAACAACATGCGTCATGCATATGCATGGCTCCGGCTCTGGCTTTGGCTCTTTCCTAGTTTTTGTTTTTGGCCAGAATGCACTCGCCTGGTTAGAGCCAAAGAATTCGCTGTCGCAGCTGCGGTTACACGAGCTGCGGACCGGGCAACTGCACGAAAATTGCTACAAAAATACCTTTTAGTTAGCATTAAATCAACAGTCAGCTCAGAGTATTCACTTAAAGTCTCAGTTGCGGGCGGACCTTAAGGCCTTAGCTTAACTTTAGCTTGGGAAGTAATTGAAAGAGCTAAGGATCTATGCTAAAATGAGGAAGGGAAGGTGTGGGCTGGAGAGTAGAGTAGAGTAGAGTAGGGAGTAGAAGAGGGGAGTAAAGGTAGAGAGAAGTATAAAATGGTAGGGAGTAGCGTGGGAAGTAATAGAGTAGAGTAGAGAGGAGTAGAGTAGAGTACAGTAAGAGTAGAGAAGAGTAGACTAGAGTATAGTAGAGTTAAGAGTAGTATTGTAGAGAAAGAGTAGAGAATAAAAGAGTAGTCGAGTAGAGCTAATAGGAGAGTAAGAGTAGACAGAACTGGAGTAGAGTAGAGAATAATAGAGTAGAGACTATATGTATTATAGTAGGGTAGAGTTCAGAGTAGTAAAGTAGAATAGAGTAGGGCAACAGTAGACAGGAGTAGAGGAAAGTATAGTAGAGTAGAGCTAAGAAAAGAGGACGAGCACACAGAAGTAGAGTAGAGTAGAGAATAATATAGTACAGTAGAGTAGAGTTCAGAGTAGATATTATATATTAGTAGAGTATAGTTCAGAGTAACAGGGGTAGAGTAGAGTAGCGTAAGACAGCTCAGAAGTGACTGAATTCCATAATAAATTTAAATACCTTTTGTAGTCTCATAGCAAACACAAGCAAGACTTATTCATATCCAATTTCCATTAGCTTAAACCAGCTGAATTTCTCATCAAACAAAACTAGAATATTTAGTTCACAACAAAACAGCCGCAAAAATGTTTTCCAACTTCAAGTGCGCAACAAATTCCGAGAAGCGTAAATGAAGCCAAATTGAGTTACAACAACAAAAAATACCAAAACTGAAAATACCTCAAGCACACCTATACATGCATGCCAACGAGTTGCCAGAAGTCGAAGAAAAAACCAAATTCCTTTGCTAATTGCGCAAAGAAATACCAAATATTTGGTATTTCTGGCTGCGGCTTGAGCTCAAAGCCCAAACCAAAGAGATGAGCTATGGGCCTCGGAGCGTTTTGTACTTTATTAAACAATTCAATTTTAGCGCCAGCTACAAATTGTGGCCTAGTCCCAGCCGGCAGCAAACCTTTTGGGCCATAAATTGATAATGACTGCTGGCAATATTTTTATAGACAGGCAGCAGGAGTGCTTAATCGCCGTGGCTAATGCGCCAGAAGTCGGCTCCCACTCTTACTCTTTCTCTCTCTCTCTCTCTCTCTCTCTCTCTCTCTCTCTCTCTCTCTCTCTCTGTGTTTTTTACTAAAATTAATGAAAAAAGTTGCGGGCACAGTTGTGGGTTAGCTGTGACTTTGACATAAAGCACAAACAACAAGCGGCACATTTATGTATATTTGATGTGTTCCTTACACTGCGAAGTCCTTGAGGAATTATTAAAAAATTCTTTGCTGCCCCTCTAAAAAATTAGGTAAGAATGCGGCATCGACTGCAGAATACTCGTTAGTTAAATTATGCCTCAAGATTTCAAGTCTCTGGCTTCTGTAGAGACGAACATTGCAGGTAGCTAATATACTCTTCTGCACTGCTTGAACGAGCATAACAAACAAGTTGTTGTTGTGGCAGCAGCGCTCCCAAATGAGTTTATGAGCGTGTCATGTTGTTGTCCCAGTCTCACTGCGTCCTGGCTGCTCCTTGCCATTGCTCTCTGTGTTTATATTGCATATTAAATATATTTTGGCAGCTCTCTGGCCCCCGCTCTAGCCCCTGCCCTTCGCTCCTTTTGTAACTTTGCTTGTTGACAATAAAATAACATTTTGCACTCACTTATCCAGCTGGTACTTCAGCTTCGAGAGTTTTAATGAAAAAAGTTTCATTTAACAAAAACATTTCGTACATATATTTTTATAGTAGAGTTGTTTGCATGCCGATTGTTAGGCATCCTTAGGCTCTGGCGCTTGCTGCTTAGCCAGCCCGCAGCTCTTTTCCATTTGGCTGTTTGCTTCATTAAAAACGCATGCCAATAAACACAATAAAAACACTTCATCATTGCTTGAATTTCTTGTGCAAACTTTTCCAGCTCAGCTAACCATCTACGTGGCCATCATCTCAATATATATTGAGCATACGCAGCGTGTGCCAAAGCTGCCTTGCTGACTGGCTGGCGGGCTGACTGCGAGCAGCTGCAGCTGGTTGGCTTTCTCAGAGCTGCGCCTGATTGTCTGTTGCTCTGACGCTCACTTTTCGCTATGGCCATTGAAAATCAATCAATAAAACTCCGTAGCAAAGTCAATTGTGAGGAATTCGAATACCCTGTACAAAGAAAAGATAGAGTATACTAGGTTCAATACTCATTTGACAAAAACTATAACAGCCTATTATAATATAACAAAGAAATAGCAACCAAACCTATATATTTCCATGAAATATAAGCAGAAAGACAGCTCTGACTAGCCAACTATCTATTGGAACTCAGCAACTACTCAAGCTAGGAGCATATCTACTTTGATTAAAAAATAATATTTAAGCATAAAGTCCCGTGTCTATCATAGCAAAAGCCAGGTGTAGACATGATAAGCTATAGGAACCCAGAGACTATAAGAGTATTATAGAGTAATATCTGCAACTCATCTCTGCCTATACCAGTCTCTTCATAGGGTATCTTATAGTCTGGTGCTCTAATCGTGTTGCTCGACTGACATGTGCACTCTATATGGTTATAGAGTCATGTCTGCAGCCCTGTGCTATGTGAATTTTTTGAAATGCTATGCGCAATATTGAAGCAGCTGCTCATACTTTGGCCAACATTCCAGCTAAAAGTCAAACAGAAAGACGAACGAACGGACTGACGGACGAAGGGGCAAATCAACGGAACGACAGTTCGACTGGCGAATCGATTATTTGCAAAGCATAAAATAAAGCATTAAACGAAATCAAATATAAAATCAAATCAAATGAAATAAAATAAAATATGGTTATACCAAAGACTCTACTTCTCACTCTCTCTCTCTCTCTCTCTCTCTCTCTCTCTCTTTCTCTTGCTTTTGCTGTAAATGTTGGCAAATTCCATGAACGTTTTCTCCAGCAGAAGTTTAATTTCATTTCGGATTCGCCTTTGCCGTTGCCGTTGCCGTTGCCAGGCAGCTGTTGCTCCACGCCCCCACCGCACCACCACGCCTCCCTCTTAGCTATGCGCGCTGCTATTTCATCTACTTATTTCGCATTATTTATTGTGCAATAAAATACAGAAAAAAAGAAGAAAAAATGGAAATCTTTGCATTTGCATAGCTACAAAATATATATAGTATATATATATATATATATATATATATATATATATATATATATATATATATATATAGAGATTCAGCTCTTTGTCCGAGCCACACTTTCGTCTGCAATTTTGTGCCAGAATTTCATTATCAACGAATGTCGCTTAAGTGCACATTGAATTCAATTAGGCGCCCAACACATGCGGAGCAGAGAATGGAGAGACGAGAAGAAAAAAAGCAGGAAAACTATATTTTCATAGTTGGCAATTGAAAATTGCATTATACAACATGCATTTTCCATATTGAGAGCTCGCCCACACGCACGCACGCATGGCCTGGCCTGCGTCGCTTTGAGCAGAGCAAAAGCCGCAGTCCAACCCCACATGAGGTCAAGCTACGACTACGGCTACAGAGTGATATCAAATTGGGTTTCAGTTGCGCTACATTAGATTCAGCTCTCCGCTGCTGCTGCTGCAAGCAAACCGTTTGTGAAGAGCTTAGCTGGTCATTTTCTTCTTAAAAATGAATAGCATAAAGCGAACGAGTCTGAGCCAGGGAGTGCTTAAATGACTGCAATGAACAGCTTTTATTTTTTATTGGAATGACTGTGGACAAATTAGTTAAGGTCTACAGAGTTTAAGACAATGAGCTGAAAATAAACTGATTTAATCTAGTTTGAATCAACTTGAAAGAAACTGGTCACACTGGGGCATAGCCAACTGAGATCTTAAGACACTCTCTCTCTCTCTCTCTCTCTCTCTTTGGCCTACTCTAAAGGTGCTTAAGCTCTAGCATATCATATTTAAGCTCAACTATGATCTTAGTTGTTATAGGCCAGCTCTCTCCCCACCTAACCTAGAGACTAGAAACAGATTCTAGTCTCTGGCGGCAACGCTGCCAGAGTTAAACAATTAACAATTATACTTAGCTGGTCACACTTAAAAATTGCCATCAAAGATATTCTTCCCTTCTCCTCTCTCTCTCTCTCTCTCTCTCCCGCTCTCTCCCTCTTGCTCTCTCGCTCTCTCTCTCCAATCCAAGTCACTTTCTACTGCTGGCAACGCCTCCAAAGTTAAGCTTATTGCCATTATCCTTAGCTGGTCACACTTAGCCAATGGCTTATTAGGCACTCAGCCGAATTGCTTTTGTTGCAGCGTCTCTCAAGTTTGTTCGAGCTGAACTTTGTTTGCAGCTCGCCTCAAAATTGTTATGCTGCATTGGACACTTGGGCCTGGGCCTGGGCCTGGCTGGAAGATGCTGTGAACGCTTCCTGTGCTCGCTCGTTTCCGGTAAGGCAGCCACGCCCCCAGACAGGCAGCTACTGCTGCGGTAGCCATTATTTCCTGCATTTAATTGCACTACTCTCAGCTGCGGTTTTCTGCTACATTTGTTGCAGCTCGCCTCACGCCCGGCCAACGATAATGTACTTTAGCCGAGACCACACTGCTCCCTGCTCACTGCTATTGTTTCCCACTCTCTCACTCTCTCCCTCTCTCTCTCTGTCTCTCTTTTATTTTTGACTGCTTTTCGTTAGTATTTTTGTTGTTGCACCTTGTGACGTGCTTGTTGCGCAGTTCAGCTGGAGTGGATCGCAGGCAACGGCCATCAAATGATTTATACTTTAACAAGTAAGAGTGCTCTAGTCGAGACTGCTCGACAAAGAGATCCCCTGAACCCTGCGAAGAACTGCGATTCCTAAGAGCCGCTAACATTCTCCGTTACTTTTATATGTATGTACATATGTAGCAAGCAATACATACACACACACAGACGCACGCACAAGAACACACACACAGACGCACGCACCAACACACAATCTGCTAACTGTGCATTATGACTCATCAGCTTCGCTGCTGCTGCAAGACGCCGATAATATGAGATATTAAATGTTTAATAACTTTTTTTCTAGTCGAACGATTTTGATCAAATTTGTGGGGCGTGATCATGACATTCATATGTGTGTATGTGCCCAAGCACAAGTCTCTAGTACTTGAAATGCGTGATTTAGCAATTTGAGGCGAAGGGGCAATTTGAGGGCGTGGCATCCAAAATTTAACAAAAACCGAAATTGCAGAAGGCTCAAATAACACTAAATGCAAAATTTGAAGACTCTAGCTAGAAAGATGAATTAAATAGAATTTTATAACTAAATGAAGATATCGGTTTTTAATCGATAACATTAAAACGATTATAGTTATCGAATATTTGAAACAAACTCGATCGAATCGTACAATACACGGACTTCCAAAAAAAATTTGAAGTCTCTAGCTCTTATATCTTCTGAGATCGACGCGTTCAAACATACGGACAGACGGACAGACGGACAGACGGACAGACGGACAGACGGACAGACAGACAGACGGACAGGGCTAAATCGACTCGGCTTCTCTCCCTGATCAAGAATATATATACTTTATGGGGTCTGCCACGCCTCCTTCTGCCTGTTACATACATTTTCACAAAACCATTATACCCTTTTTTCCCATTTTCAATGGGTTCAGGGTATAATAAGCGTGCACAGGACATGCTGAGAAATTAGATGTGCTCGGGCCTCGCAGTCCTGGCAGCGCCCAGCACTCGCTTCAGCCATTTCATCTTGATGCGCACAAAAGGAATTTGCGCAATTTATGAGTGCAAAGAAGTAAAAAGGAAAAAGAAAACCGAACTAAAAAATGCCAAAGCAACGGCAAAGGAATTAAACAGCATGGCCAAGGATATTGCCAGCTTATCGGCGGCAGGATGTGCGGCTGCTATTCTATAGACGCCCACACACACTCCCTCTCTCTCTCTCTCTCTCTTTGTGGATGTCTTGCAAGTATTTGCGGCATTTTTGTGCCATTATCTTGGCTAGAAAGGTGCGAAAAGTTTGTGGAGCAAAGCATTCCATTGACCTCGGCCAACAGCCCAGCCAGCCAGCCAGCCAGCAGTCGAGCTAGTGAAACTGACACAGAACTCCTTTTTGTGGGCTTCACTCAGCCAACAACAACAAAAACCAGCTGAATTTTAAATGAGTTTTTGCTTAAAGCTTCTATTTAAGAAATTTAAATAATTTTCAAAGGGCGACCCAAGAGCTCCAAGAGGCTCCGCATAGTCAAAGCCCAACCAAAAAACGGATGAGCAATTAAATTAACAAACAATTTAATGGCTGAATCCTTGTTAAGTGATGTCCTTAGATGGCCTAATTCTAATCTAAATGGGTCCGCAAATTAATTAATCTCTCAGTTCAAATGTTGTTAAAGAATCTTAAGGCTCTCTGCCTAGCAGCCTCTCTCTATCTCTCTCTTTCTCTCTCTCTCTCTCTTTCTCTATGTAAATGTCACTCTCCTTACATTTCCGCATATTCCACTCGTGTATCGACCTCTTTCTATATATGTGTTTTCTTCTGTTCTCTGCTTCTCTCTTTCTTTCTCTGTTGCTCATTTTCTTTCCATCTCTCTCTCTCAGTCTCTCCATATCTCTCTGTGTCTTATAAATCTCTATTTCTCTATCTCTCTCTTCCTCTAGGTTCGTGTCTCTCTCTATCTTCCTCTGCCATTCTCCCTCTCTCCACTCTCCCTCTCTCTCCCCCTCTCTCTCTCCCCTCTTTTCTCTTTTCCTGTCGCCATCTCACTCCCCTTCTATATCTCTCTATTTGTTGTCTTTCATAATAGTTTTCAAACTATTCCGTCAGATCCAAATTTTACTTTCTGACTACGGAAAACAGAAAAATCTAAAAAAAAATCTAAAAAATGAAAATCGTACAAACAAAGACATAGAAACAAAAAAATACAAACCAACAAAGCTGTAAATCAATCTCGGATCTATGAATCTGGGGAATATGAGTAAAATGAATGAGAACACGCTGGATAGGCACTTCGTGTCGCAGCTGCGGAAGATGTGCGACGTCTACTCAACCAACGTCAGCAAGTCGGACTTCATCATTAGCCAGAGCTGGCTGCAGGCCTTCCACAAGGCTCCGCGGCAGCAGAAATATGCCAGGAACTGTCTGATGCTCCTCTTGTACGGCCAGCTGCGGGAGATGGGCAAACTGGGCATGCCCTTTCTCAATGTGGAGAACGTGAACCGCTCGCTCGAGGATGTGCTCATCGACTATCAAGGTCATATGACGGACTCTGAGGAGGAACTGGAACAGGAAGAGGAACAGCAGCAGGAGCAGAAACCACAGGAAAGGAAGCAGCAAAAGGAACAGCAACAGAAGCAACAGCAGAAGCAGCTGCAAGAGAAACACCAGCCAAGGCAGACCAAGCTGGAGCCGATTCCAGAGGAATTTGATTTACCGGAGCTACAAATTGAGGTGGCCGGAGATGTGGCATCCGTAGCGACCACCAACAGATCCAGTTACAGCGGCAGCGCGGTGGAGCAAGTTCGCCTGGGAGGCGGCAGCCAGTCCATCGAGTATGCCGACTCCAGCTTCGAGCTGCTCACACAGCAGAACCAGGAGCTCATCCAGGAGATCAACCAGATGCACGCCCGGACAGTGGCGAACGAGCAGCGCTATAGACAGCACTGCGTGCTGGAGGGTCACCGGCCGCTGGTCAAGCCACATGTGGAATGGCTGCTGCGTCGCATCGATCGCGGCACCCAAGTGGCCCTGCGCCAGCTCAAGACCTGGGCGAGCAAGAACGGCCCATTGAACTTCCTGTACATCTGCCTGCAGCACCTGCTGGACGACGAGCCGGAGGCACTGAAGGTGATCGGCGAGCTGGACCGCAAGCTGGAGGAGGTGCTGGATGCCATGCTGGAGCAGGCGGGCGAGCGCCGCGAGAAGAACGTGCGCATCATCTACGATCAGCTGTTCAAGCAGCAGCAGGAGGCGCTCAACAGCAAGCAGCGGCTGCTGCGCCATGAGCAGCGGACACTGGTGAAGGCGCGCCAGCAGCTGCAGCTGCACATCCAGGATCTGAAGCAGCGCGAGGATATCTTTTGGGAGCAGGCGAGCTCCTCACCCTTGTACACCAACCAGTCCAGGGCGATCAGCCACAACAAGACGGCGGAGTCGTCGCCCTTCGAAACACTGCGCAGCACCAAGACCCAAACCAATCGCGAGACATTCGATGCCGGCAGCAACAGCGGCAGCGACAGCGACATCTGCGGCTGTCCCGACTGCCAGCCCGAGCAGGAGCAGCACAACTGCGAGTACTGCAGCCAGCAACGGCCAAAGGACGGTGAGTCCTGCAGCAAATGTTAAATTTCTCCTATATATGACCTGACTTTCCTGTATGTATATATATTTATCTTTATATATATGTATGTATATTTTCTACAACTTGGCAAATTTCTTTATTTATGACTAAAATCAATAGTGGGTGCGAGTGTGTGTGCGTGTGTGTGTGTGGGGCTGTCAATTGCCAGGAACTGGACTCGCCAAAGTTTTAATGTAGTTTTAATTTGCTCCTAAGCAGTGCAAACTTGGCCGGAATAACTGGGGGAAAAAAGAGTGAAAAGCAAGTGCAAAACTTGCCTAGCAACAACAACAACAGCAGCAACAGCTTTGCTCGTAATTAGTTTTTAAGCGCTGTGTGTGGCATTAGATATGACAGCATGCAGTTAAGCACTTCTTAACGACGACAATGCTGCTGGCCTGGCTGCCTGGCTGCCTGGTGTGTGTGGCTGCCGATAATGGCGCAACTATAATAAGTGCAATTGATTTTCTTGCCAAGTTTCCACAAGTTGCGGCAGTTGGTGCCAGAACAAGTGCAGCCGGACTGTAGTTTACGGGGCTGCACAGCGTCTTCATTACTGAGCAATACAATGGTGTCTTGATTAGAAGTCATAGCTGTTGAAGAAATAAACTAGAACCTGCTCGGAAGTATCTAGTCTATAACTGGAGCTTTGCTGTATTAATTTCAGCTGCATTCAGTAGCATAAACTTTGCTTTAATTTCATAATAATCATATAAATTGTTCAACATCTTTAGCTTCTGCTTTCAATTTCCACTCTAACAGCCATTTTGTATTAAATAACGCTGTTTCCTTCCGGCTGCGCTTAAAAGTATGCTACGAAAAGAGCTAAGTCAGTCATTGTTTGCTTTTAGCGTTGCGCTGAAAAGCATGCTACGAAAATAGCAAAAGAAGTAATTGTTGACTGCGCTCAAAAGCATGCTACATTATTTTTGCAAATAAGCTGCTTTTGTATTAAATTCGTATAAATAAAAGCAAACTGACATTTATATTATAACTACTTTGTGCTTTCAAAGGTGACTGCCAAGCATGTTATATGTTCAACATCCGCTGTCGATAGCAAAAAAAAAAATGTCAGTTTCTTAACATTTGTGTTGGCAAAGTGTAGCGAACATTTTATGAAATTTGATAATGCAAAGCATTGGGTAATAAGTACATGATGGTTGACTGAGCTCCAAGCGACCCAGTCATACATATTTGCAACGAAAACAAAAAAATATATAAAGTTGCGGCTGCAAAAAAGTTGCAGAGCAACTGCAGGACTCCAGGACTCCGCTGAATGACAATAGCTCAAAATATGTAAGAGCAACTGTCGAAGCGCGGCGAAAAGTAAGAAGAAAGAATGCGGCGAAAACAGAAAACAGGAAGACAAAAAGTGTGTGTGAAAAGTTTTCGCTTTTGGCTTTAATGATGCGCACAGACAGCGAAAACTTCGCTCAGGCAGCAGCAGAGGCTTACGGGCAGGACTCTCCGAGCCATAAACATAAAATTTGAGCTGTGGGTGGCAGGCGGCATTAGCGACATAAAATTAATGACAAATTTGTGAGCTTATGCGAATGCATTGTTCCCAAAACAATTTCTGACTATTAAGCGCAAAGTGCAGCGAAAGCAGGGCACGGGGCGGGCAAGGGGGGTGGGAAAATATGACAAAAGTGAAAAGTCGCCAAGGCAGCGTGAAGGCAAAATTTATGTGCGCAGCAAACCCCAAGCAATTACGCCAAAGACTTAGTTGCCTTTTTTGTGTGTGCGACAAAAAAGCTGAGCGGGGCGGGGCGAACGTGCGGGCGGAGCAGCAGCTGTGACCAGCAAGGACCGCAACTTTCATTTTACTGTTGAAATGCTCAACAAAAGTTGCATTTTCGCTCAGCTCCTGCCAAAAAGCGAAGCAGCAAAGTGCACTACACACAGCCATTATAACGGAACAGCAGTAGCTGGAGTTTCAGCTAGAGAAGAGTAACGTTTTTCTAATACAAAAGAGGCACGAGACACGAGTCTGAGGGCCTAAACGATAAATTCTACAGGCGATCTTCGTGTTAAGCCCAGCACACGCTCATCTCTATGAGCTCAAGTCGCAGCTAGAGATGAGTAGTTTGTGAGCTTAAACAACAATCGAGTCACGACTCTCGCTCATCTCTATGCAAAACTTAACCGTTGGAGTTGAAAATGGGCTGCTTGTTGCATTTATCACATTTTGCAGAGGGAACAACGCTTAATGGCTTTCTGCTGCGGCTGACAACTTTCCTTGGCCAGTTTCCTTATTGTGACTCAAGTGGTTGTTAGAATGCGGCCACAAGAAAATTACGCTACTTTCTATGGAACATATTCACTTTAATTTCTATATACATACACGATTACAATGTGGCCTCTTTGTTGCTAAAGTGCCGCTTGGCAAAGGTCTCGCCCACAATGAGTGGAAACACCAGAGTGGCCTCGGCGTACACCTTAACGGGCGTGGCGTCCTTTCGTATCTTGCCCCAGGAGACCGCCTCATCCGGTCGAGCGCCGCTGTCACTGCCATCGAACTCGGAGGCTGTGTTTATGAACACAGAATAGTCGGCGCCGTTGCGCATGAGATTCGCATTGCAGATGTGATGCTTTATGATGCCGCCACCCACAATGATCATCCCGCTATTGACCGCTTTTACAGCCATCGTGTTGAGCCTTCGCAGGTCCGACAGTATGTCCACAACCAGACCCGGGTGGCGGAACGAATGGAAGTACATCATGTCTCCAAGGCTTCCGTCGGTGAGCGCTGGACAGAAGACGGGTATCTGGTTCTTGGCAGCCCAGTAGTATATGGAACTGGGATCTGCGATCCGCTCACCCAGCCTGTGGATGATGCGTGAGGGTGACCAGACCTTGCCCTTGCTCTGCTGCTCCGCCAGCATTTCGTCGAGCAGTGGCATCAGCCATTCCTCGAACTTGCAGTAGTTGTCGTTGGGCACCAGCAGGTTGCCAATGCGATTGATGCCACGCTCTCGCAGCTGGCTTCCACTCAGCTCGAATGAGCCCATGAATGTGGGCGCCAGGCACTTGATGAAGTCCTCCTCCACACCGCCAGCTGTCGTCACAATGCAGTCGATCATGCGATGCTCGGCCAAGAAGCGCAGCGTCTCCCGCATGCCCGACGACACCAGGTTGGAGGTGTACCCGAGGAATATGGTGCACCTGGTGCGACGCTTGATGAACTCATCTGTTTCGTGTACATCCTCTTGCTCAGCGTCCAGCGGCTGAGCCCTGCAATCCAACTGTCCCTCTTTAGCATAATGTGGTGTCCAATAAATAGAATTACTTACCATTTTATTGATTTCCTTTATGGCCAGACCCAAATTCGTGGCCTGGAAGCCAGTGTTCACATAGGACTCGAGCAGCTTGCTGTAGTTGACGCCCTGGTTGAAGTCATACCCGTGCACCTGTGGCGTGTCCTCCGAAAGGGTTTCGCTGCGCTTGAGCACAGCATCCTTCGCAATATCAGGCTCTGTTGACATCGCAAATTAAATGTTTTCGTTTTTGCGCGTTGTTCGTAACATGTGCAGGTCCCAGTGTTATCGATACTCGACTATCGATAGTCAGAGCTTAGCATGTTGTTTCATTTGAATTTTTCATCGGTTCTCTCAGTTACCGTAGAAATGTAGGCTGTGGTAAAATTAATGTTTTTAAAAATAGAACTTTATAGAAAATCAAGGGAGCTGGCAACTCTGGTAACATACAACGACTTTGACAATCACTGTCAGACAATCGGGCAACAATAGTGACATCGATAGCTTTAGCTGCGCTACCTTGAATGACAGCAGAGAAATTGAGAGTTAAAAAGCAAGAAGAAGCAAGCACTTGAAACAACCAACAACCAAAATTTCAAGGTACGGTAAAAACAATTTTAAAATACTTCTAAAGAATTTCAAATATAATCACAATTTGAAACACACAAAAGCAGAAAGAAAAAGCCCAAAAGCCAACAATCGACTGCAAAGCGAAATTCTCATCACACGCTGAAGTGGAAGCTGTAGACGAACGACGACGCGAGCAAGCGGCCAAGCAGGCAAACAAATACATATAGAAAAAAGAAAATGATTAAACTTTTCTCGCTGAAGCAACAAAAGAAGGATGGGGATCAAACGGCACGCGGTGGCCAGCAGAAAAAGGCATCAGCTGCCCAGCTGCGCATACAAAAAGGTAAAAGTCGCCAACTATTTGGCGCCCCCGACGATTTTATTATATATATATATTATATATGATGTATCTGCATTATGCATTGTTTATGCAAATGAATGAATATTTTTAGATATTAACGAACTGAACCTGCCAAAAACTTGTGCAACGGAGTTCCCAGACAGCGATGACTTGCTAAACTTCAAATTGATTATATCCCCCGACGAGGGCTTCTACCGAGACGGGCGCTTTGTATTCAATTTTCGCGTCGGCTCCAATTATCCGCATGAGCCGCCCAAGGTGAAGTGCGCCACACAGGTGTACCATCCTAACATCGATCTAGAGGGCAACGTCTGCCTGAACATTTTACGCGAGGACTGGAACCCAGTCCTGACCATCAATTCCATTGTCTATGGCTTGCAATTTCTGTTCTTGGTAACGCAACTCGCAGGGCTTTTATTTTAGCTTTGACTACAATCGTTTTTGTATTCCAGGAACCCAATCCTGAGGATCCGCTAAATAAGGAGGCCGCCGATGTGCTGCAGAGCAATCGGCGCCAGTTCGAGTACAATGTTAAGAAGGCAATGCGCGGCGGCTGCGTTGGCGAGACCTTCTTCGAATGCTGTCTCAAGTGATATATAGGAAATGAAAACTTTTTAGTTTAAGTACCGGCATCTGCCTGCCCCGGCTGTTGCCATTTCTGCTGCTGCAGTTGCTCCGCTCCACTCCACAGATTCAAATGGCAAGGAGGAAGGCGCTTTTATTAGTTATACACGAGCAAAACACACACAGATACGGCCAGCGGACAACTGACGAGCAGCAGCAACGGCAGCAACAACACAACACAACACTGAAAATAACAATAACAGCAACAACAACAAGAAGAGCAGGCAGAATTTAGCCGCAGCGACACCAACAAACAAGAAACAAACAACAGCAACTACAAATTATCGTAATAAAAGAAAAATCAACCACTGCGAACCGAGAACACACAAAATCCGAGTCGAGTCAACAATTCGTTTTTAGCCTAAAGCCAACATTATTATAATTATAAAATGTAATTGCACTCGGCGAAGATACAAAGCAAAGACGAAAAAACAACATATAAAAAAAGAAATGAACAACTTTAGTTTTTGTCACGAGTTTAATCAATGAGTCGAATTTCACAATGATTGCATGAGTCATGTGTGGCCTTAGGACCTTTCGCTATAGTTAACAGAACTCGCCAGGAGTTGATCACTCCTTGTTGATCCAACTCTAGTCTCATGCCATATTAAGTATAGTTTGCTATTTTATGTATATATATATTTAATATAGGTTCATTCTAGTAGCTAACGTGGACACCTGCTCACAGGTGTATGCTGTTCCTGGCCAGCTGCATGTTGCGCCAGAGGCAGAGGTCAGCCACGGCCGCTTGTCGACCGGCCTGCAGGCGCAGGTCGTAGAGGCGACTGATGAGCCCGACGCGTATGTCGTCAGTGGCCAACACCTTGAGCAGCTGCTGCATCAGAGTCGGCGGCAGCAGGCGCAGCACAGGCGCCACACGCTCTCCGCCGCATTCCACCAGCAGCGAGATGAACTGGTAGACGAAGACGGCCTTGGGCGAGAGCTCGTCGCCGTTGACGAACTGCACGAAGACACGGAAGATGTGCTTGATGCTCGCCTGCAGCGGCTCCTTGAGATTGAGTGGGGTGACGCGCAGCTCGGCGCTAGGCGCGCTTAGCAGGGCGGCCACATTCGCTGCGCTGCCGTCGGCGAAATCATTCGAGTTGTCGCTGCCGTCGCCGATGACCTTGCGCACCTTGGCCGCATTGGCCACGCCCGTCATCTCGTCGTCGTCGTGGGAACGCGAGCGCTTCTTAAGAGCAGCTGCAGCCGCACTAGCTGAGCTGCGCGTCTCCAGGCAGGAAATGATGCAGTAGACGCTCAACCTTGCCAGCACCAGAGACTGCGGCTCGTTGATGTCATCCCTAAAGGAATGCAAAGGCAATTAGTAAGGGAATAAATTACTATATATATGATAGGAGACACACCCTTGGCGTCTTAGCACCAGTGGAGCCACCACGTACTGCAGCAATGCCTCGGTGGTGCGCTCTATGTCCAGGTGCATCACTGCAAACACAATGTCCATACACTTGGCCATGTCGCGCATGTACTTGCAGCTCAGCAGCTGCTCCACCAGCAGAGTGACCAGCCACGAGGCACCGCCGGCCAGCAGCAGCGACTCCAGCATCTGTGCCGCGCGCACCGGCAGGTGCCCAGCGTCCGACACGATGCGCCAGCATTCGCGGAACTGCTCAATCAACGGAGTATGCGAGATGAGGCGCGACTTGGTGTTTGGCGCTGGGTGCACGTCGTGCTGCATCTTGCGTATGATTTGATAGGAGAGCGCAAGGCGCTCCTTAGAGTTCTCCTGGCTGGATAGCTCCTCAGTGGTGAGCGGAGCCAGGAACTGTTGTATCATATTCAGGGGCTTCAGCAGCTCCGTCTCGCGCACCGAGTACATGTAGGCGCAGAGGTATGAGGTGGCACACACAGAGAAGCTGAAGAGGCGTCGCTTCATATTGTCCAAGATGCTCTTCACGTCCGCTGATGAGAGCGTCTCCTGCTCCCAGGCAATCAGCACATGGTGCAGCACCCCTGGCAGATTGAGGCATATGTCCTGCCAGGTCAGGTTGTTGGGCTTCAGTTGTGCTGCCTCCGGCTTGCTCAAGCTCAAGAGCAGCTCGTCCACAATGCTGTCGTCGCAGAGGGCCAAGATCTGGCGAGGATTCTTCAGCTTGTTGCGCTCCATCATGCACTCGCGCACCCACTTCTCGAAGAACGAGTCTCCGCGCTCGGAGAGCACCACCTGAGAAAAACATTCAGTTAAAGATGTGTGTACGTAGAAGCTATCAATGCTGCTTACATCTGATCCGTAGGTCTGCACAATGCTGCTGAGCATGAGGAAGGAAACATCGAACAGCGTGGAGCGGGTGATGCACTGCTTGCCCAGCTCCCCGGGCACCTGCTTCGAGTTCTCATTGCACTGTATCAGGCGCGAGACGAAGGTCTTCAGGCGACCCTCGACTGTGGCCACGGAGAGTATTAGTTCGAAGCTGTTGCCGACTGGCACCTGGCAGAGCACATTCACCATGTCCTGCATCTTGTTGGTGCACAGCGTCTTGAGCACCCCCGAGAGCGGCACCTCGGCTCGCTTGATGAAGTTGATATTGGAAGGTGTCTGCTGGCCATTGTCGCACTTCTTGAGCAGCTGCGAGGCGGCCTCCCTGCAAGATAACTCCATTAATATGATAAGAGAGTGCCAGCTAGAGTATTTGCTTACCGTTGGCTGGCGAACTTCTTGAGGTGCACATCGTTGACCAGCTGCTGCTTGGTCCAGTCGTTGAGCAGGAACTCTATGATGTTGCACGAGCACTTCGTGTCCATAAAGTCCAACAGCAAATTGTCCTCGATGAGCAGCTCCAGTGCCTCCACCAGTTCTGGAATGTAGTCTGTGGCCGCCAGCTGCTGCTCGCCCGGCACCCGCTGCAGTGCGTGCAGCTGCTTGATGATGTGCGGCATCTTGAAGAACATGAAGGCGCCCCACACGGTGTCCGGACTGGTGTCGGCCACGTTGCTGAGCGTGAGGAAGCCCGCGCGTACAATCTCATAGAATAGCCGTGTGGTCGTGTAGCCTTTTAGACGCTGCAGCATTTGCAGCTCGGCCACGTAGTACGATGTGTCCTTGCACGGGTTCAGGAGCACCTCCACAGCGAGCAGTGGCTGCACACAGCACGAGATCTTCTCCAGGTTGGGATTTGGGTTCAGCATCTGCAGGTCCAACTGCTTGGCATCAATGTAGGCCAATTGCTTGAGCTGCTGCTCGGCTGTGGCAGTGCTCAGCGTGAAGTTGGAACTGGTGAGCGAGCCCTTTATGCTGGCATAGAGCTCGTGCAGCTTGTCCAGCGTCTCCAGCTCCTCGTGGCAGCCCACATTCAGCATGGCCAACACAAACTGCTGCTGCGTGAGATGCTCGACGAGCTGACAGCCCTGGTCCAGCATATACGACAGCTCCGAGCTCAGCTCGCCGCGCATCTCTTGCTGCTGCAGAGTGTGAGCGAAGATCTGCATGATCCAGACCACCAGCTGGACTACAGCTGCGGGCAGCAGCGCCTCCTCAGACTTGATGCTGGAAAGGGAGTAGATGAATATATAAATCTGGAAGTAATGGTCATATACCCAGGACTAACCGACAGGTGATCCCATCTATAATGCTGACCAGAAACTCCAGCAAGGCAGTCACGCAGTAGACGCGACTCAGCTTATCGTACTTGGCAATGCAGCGCAACACCGCCGCATGGGAGACGAGATGTGCGCACAGCGAATGCTTCAGATAGTTCAGGACCAGCTGCAAGAGAGAAGCATTCGAGATTAGAGGATTTGGTAACAGAAGCTACTCCACACTCACCGAATTCGCTGTGGAGCCAATGACGGCCTGCTGGAGTAGACAGTCAGCCAGATTGTAGACGTCGCCACTAACGCCGCGTGGCAGGACCTGAAAGTAGAATGGAATCCAATTAGTTTAGACAAAAACTTAACTTTGAAAATTCAAGCGAGGCGAGGCGAGGCTAGGCAAGCCAGGTGATAGTGGGGCACTGAGTCATTAGAGTTTCAGACGCGTTGAAATGTAAATTTCAAAAATTTAGGGTACCTTAACGCCATACAGACAAAAAGAAACGAAAAGCTTTGAAATACATATAATACAAAATAGTTATTTATACGTGATACTAGCAATTTCTATATTACGCGTTGTTGCATCATGTTTCGCTTAAATTTGCAGGTGTTCTTCGGGAACGGCCTAGGGGTCTCCTTCAGACGGAGATCAATGCCATTGCTGAGCGTCGGCTGTGCGTCGCGTGGGGAGAACGATCTGGTGTGCGCCAATACGCTGTGGAGACGTCTCATCAACCAGTACCAGTTTCGCATCAAGAAGGAAGCCTACTATCCGGATCGAAGGTCAGAGATGAAGCGCACAGCGGCCCAGGCGGCCAAGCAGATGCTGGCTATGAATCAGCAGCAGCAGCAGCGCGGGTTGCCCAAGGACTACTACTACAGGGTGCTGGGCGTGAACAGGCATGCGAGTATACAGCAGATTCGGAGTGCCTTCTATGCGCTGGCCAAACGTTATCATCCGGACTCCACGCACTCCGAGGAGAAGCTGAAGCACTTTCAGGAGCTGTCGAATGCTTACAACATACTAACGGACGAGACGAAGCGTTTGGAGTACGATCAGCTGGGCGGCATCAAGGACGAGCAGGCCTTCCTGGCGCAGGCTGGCAATCCCATGAACATCGACCTGAATAGCAAAAGACTTGAAGCAATTTGCCAAAGTCCGGAGGGTGCGTTAGTCCAACAGCCACACTACTACAACAAGCTCGACTAATTCAATTCGATTTGACTTTGAAACAGATATAAAAAAATTAACTAGTGGCGAGTATGATTTACCATTGAGTTTCCTGGAGGCCACCGTCGGCTGCAAGAAGCGCATTGCGCTCCGCTACTTGAGGAAGTGCGAAAGCTGCAAGGGTAAGTCGCAGCTAATGGCTAATCGGGATCTGGGCAAGGAGCCGTGCCGCCGCTGCAACGGCACTGGCCAGGTAACCACGAAGACGCTGACCTTCAGCTCAGTGAATACGTGTGGTCAGTGTAAGGGCAAGCGTTACACCAATCGCAATGACTGCGAGATTTGTGACAACCGTGGCTTCGTAACGGGCAATGTCGAGGTTCTAATTACAGTGCCGTCCGGCTCGAAAACGGGAGACATTATAGCCGTCGACAATCCCAATACAAAGCAGAGGGTCAAGTATACCCTACAGGTGCCTGTAAATGACTACTTTCGGCGCGTCGGCAACGACATACACACCGATAAATTTCTAAACATATCCGATGCCATCTTGGGTGGCAATTTCCTGGTACGCGGCCTCTACGACAACGAGGAGGTGCGTGTTGAGCCCGGAACACAGTCCCACACGCAGGTGGTGCTCCACAACAAGGGCGTGCGGACGCGTGAGGGTGTTGGCAACCACATCATCACACTGAAGGTGCGTATACCGTGCAACCTGTCGGTGAAGCAGCGACAGCTTATCTTGGCACTGGCCCAGGCGGAAGAACCGGTGTTTGAATTGCACAGAGGTAGCAAGAAGGTGAAGAACTAGATGGCGTGTTTTCTACTTAGTGTGTACAGAGTAAACCGTGTTCGAAAATTCTCAATGTAATAACGCTTTTATCAAAGTAAACATGAAAATTTTAATATAACAATTTTGAGTTTACCTTTTTTATGTTGATGCCCCACTGTGAGTCGGTCCAGCGTTCACGCCATGCTACGTTAATTAGCTGAAGGATCTTGTTGTCCTTCATGGCGCTTGAGACGTTAAAACTAGATATTCACCTTATTAAATATAACAAGGTTAATTCATTATATTTACGACGCCAGATCGAGAAAAAATTTTATGAAACTGCCTTAAGAAGCAGCACTGTTTATACTTTTCACCGAAGCTGCGAGCAATTTTGCGCTAGGGATGGTAGGATATATCGATAAATGTAGCGATGAACATATGCTCGCTGTCAAAATGTATCTGCTGCACATTTTTAATAATTCAATGTTTAAATCTACAAGTAAATTAATCTTTATTAGTACATTTTTGATATATTACAATTTCTGAAGATGCACAAAAATAAGCTGTACTAGGCAATGATCATGTCAATGGTATACTATTAAAATATTTGCCTCAGGAAAATATTACAATCGATAGATTTTTCGATGTCGCAGTGCCAGAAATAAAAATTGCACAGCACTTAAATTACTTTCATAGAGGCCCGCTAAATTCAAAAGAGTCAGCAGCAGCTGTAGTAAATCAAATATGTAATTTATTGAATACAATAAAGTAGCGCATGATTTTTGTAAACTGCTTTAAATATTATGTTCTAAAATGTTTGACTTTGTACAAAATATATGTATATTTACTATATATGCCGAAAATTGTTCCTCCATTGCACACACACTTCGAATTTGATGCTTTCACTCATTTTCTTGTTACTTGATTATATTGATATAACTGTAATATTAGTATAATTGGCAATAGAACAAACAATAATGTGCTAGTGCTGAGTATTGCGAAGTTAATAAGGCATAAATTATAACAACAAATATGAGCTTTCGGTGGATTGTCAAGGGTTCAAATAAAGAAGTTTATGTGCACATAAATTTACAAAGGCAATTTATTTAGTAAGAAATTTCAATTGAAAGTAAGTGTATATTGAAATAAAAATATTGAAAAGTATAACAGCTAACTTAAGATTGTATGACAAAAGCATTTCTTTTCCTATCAATGGCATCCATGGCGCCATGAACGGTGAACTTAAAGGCTAACAAAAATTGCTTTGAGAAATGGGGCGTCACTCAATTAAAATGATTTACTTATAAACCGAGGAAGAATCGTCAATTGATTACATTTAAAAGCTAAGTCTAAGACCTATTCATTTATTTACTTATGTTTGTTTGACGTCATGGAGCGAGCTACCGTCTCCAACATGCCGTCGCCAGCTGCATGACCCAAATCCAATCACTTTATCATCATCATCGTCCTTAGTACTTTGAGGAGTGAGTTCTTCATTCTTTTTTTTGTTTTTCTTCTTTTTGTTTTGTTTTGATTTGTTTTTATCATTTTCTGTTATCAGTTGCGGTTCTTGTTGTTGTGTGAGTTCAATTGCACCTAAGTGGAGGAGGATGAGCCACCAGCAGGTTCATCGCCCTTAACAGCCGAGGCGTAGCTGGCACCTGCGTTGCCCCCGCCGCCGCCGCTCGAGGAACTGCCCGGCTTCTCATTTGCTTTGCCATCCCCACCAGCAGCTGCAGCAGCAGCAGCAGCAGCGGCGGCGGCGACAGCAGCAGCACTTGGAACACCGGCCGCTCCGCCAATGCTAACGTTACTGTTAAGACCTGCAGCATGATGTGAATCAACTATATAATTTGTTTTGATATTGCAATTGAGTGTGTGTGTGTCGGTTGGTGTGTGTGTGATTTGAAATGGAATTATAAAGCACCTTTGACATCCATGGCATAGCTATCGTCCAAGCGCAAGTCATGCCGCTTCAGCAGCTGACACTCAGCGCCCTCGACCGAGGGTATGGAATAGACATACAAATAGCCATCCTGCGAGGCAATCAAAAGTCTGCAAGGCAAGCCAATAATAATTACTCTTGAACTTGGTCATTAAATGGTGTGGAGGGACTCACCTGAGCTGCTTCTGTATCGTGGTTATGGCGCACATGCGTCGCACACCCGCCTCTGGCAGCGTGACCGACGCAAAAGCGCGGCCCTGGCTGAACACGTCGGTCACCTGCGTGGGCAGGTAGCTGGTCACCGTTTTGCTCAAGAATCTAAAAAACGAGTAACTTTGCATGAGAGAATAGATTTGATGAGTGGCAGTTGTGGTGGTGGTTGTGGTTGTGGATTGTGGGTGGTTGATTGAAGAAATGAAAGAAAAGAAAAATAGATAAATGTCAAGTGCCACACAGAGAGAAACAAAAAAAAAAAATAACAAACAATCCAAGGAGTGAAACAGTGAAAGCGTCAAGATGTCAAGGATTAGACTAACAAAATGATACTCTCCAGTAGATTTAAATCAAGTTAATAATGATATATAATACAAATTGGTAATGGTATGCAAGCTGTTCTTTAGCCAAGTCTTCATTGTATAGGTGAAAGATAATGAGAATCTGTGTAGAGTATACATGTTGCCTATATACACCGTCACCAATAGCAAACAGACAACAAAAGCTGACACTCTCGATGCCCCACAGCCTCCACATCTCCTCAACTTACCCCATCCAGTCGTCGCTCGACTGCTTGCCATGATCGTTGTTTTCGGCAGCGCTGCGATCCAGGCGAAAGATGTGCACCGTCTCTGTGTTCGAGCTGGAGACCAAGTACTCGGCACAGGTGCTGAATGTGAGCGAGACAATGGAGACGCAGCGCTTGAGGCCGCGTCGCAGCTCGAACAGACGGCTGCCATCCTGGGAGCTGAAGACGCGAATCACAGTGCCGCGCTCGCTGGCCGTGGCAATCTCAGTACCCGACGGACTAAAAGCAATGGCCGCCAACGGTGTGTCGTGGGCGGGTATCATGGTCTTGGCGTGCAAGTTGATGGCATCAAAGATCTGCACCTCGCCCGCGGTCACGCTGCCCGGATAGGCCAGGTAGCAGTGCTCCGACGAGGAGGACAGTGCACAGAGGCCCAGTGGATTGCAGGGCGTGTCGCGTATGGTGTGCACCACCTTCATGTCCTGTATGTTGTGAATGTAGAGCGACTCCTCCAAGCACACAATCAAGCGTTCCCGGTTCAGCTTCACGGCCAAAATTGTATTCGAGTAAGAGTAATTGCAAATTTCGCTCTGCTTCTTGAAGTGGCACACTTTAAGCTTGCGCGGCGCACGCTGCGACACAATGGCAACCAGAGAGCTCTCAAATAGTCGCTCGATCAGGAATAGATCATCGCATTTTGTGTTATAGATTTTGTCCAGCGTGGAGTCGACAGAGCTCAGGCTGTACAGGCTGTAGCTGCCGCTGGTGGCCACTGCCAGCGAACTGAGCGAAAGCAAATATTTAAATAGCTTCAATGTAATAATGTAATAATGTAATGTTCATTATGTACACTTACGTTATGTTTTGATTAAAGTTGACGAACACCTCACCCGCATCCACATCGGGTCGCCCTAGCAGGCTCATCATTGTGTCTGTTTCTCTGTTCTTCGGGCTGCAAGTGAAAGAATGCTTTAGAGGGTGTAAGACATAATAGAGGGCCTGACTATCAGATACCCTGCAGTGACTGTACATGAGGAGTATATGACTAGAATATTCCCTGTTCACAGTGAATTACTTTTGATGATCAATCTCCTAAAATCATTGTTACTGACCCAACAAATTTATATCTTTATTCTATATATATTAACACTAACATATGCTCAGACTTGTTATTCCCTATTTTCGATTGGCATCAGGGTGTGTTAAAGCAAAACAAAGGCAATCGTAGCTCTAGATTTAGCTATTACATTTGATACGTGAAATAACTTTAAAATATGCAACAGCTCAGGGCAGGGGCTGGGCTGGGCCAGCATATTTCGATTGCGTATTAGACGAAGGCGAACTAACAAAGCAAATATACATATGGAATGTTTTTCGGGTTGAGCTCTGATAAAACCCCAAACCAACAACAACAAACGAAATGAACACGTATGGCCAAAGCATTTACTTACCTTGCAACAAAAACACCTTTTACGCGCGGGCTAAACTTTGGGCAACGTCTGCGATAACACAATACAATGGTTCTATTGTTAAAACTGGCTGTTTATTTGTATTTCTAAAATAATTTCTATCGCGCAATTGTTTTTGCTATGTTTTGCACTAGGGATGGGACTAGTTTGAGTGCGATGTTTAGAAATCCCAAATATCGTTGGCTACCTGCTGTCGATGACTGGCACACGGAATAGCGATAGGTGTCGTGCGACATTTGCAATCGTTTCTTATCGATAGTGAATTTCGATTTTATATATATATATATGTACATATATTTATTTTACTGTATTAAAGTTCTGTAAATATTTAGCGTAAACAGATAAAAATGATAAAGCAATAGCCACAGTGCTCGCCTAATTCACATTGTGCTTGGATGATGATAACAAGTCACCGCGTTTATACCGATGCGAAAACACCAGCTGCCAGTTAACATAGTTGAAAAAGTAAAAAAAAAATGCAATATGCATAATAGTTATAAATGTAAAACAGGAAATACAGGATATCTAATAACAAATTCAACGACCATTGCCAAACACAAATATTGCTGAATGGGCCGAGCACAAAAAGATGCAGACGCACGCAGACAACAAAAGCCATAACAAAGTGCTCGAACCAAAATAAATGCATATGCATGAGTGTGTATGTATGTATGTATGTGCGCATGTATATATGTTATGTATCAAAATGTGTTGACTGGATTCTGATTGGATCATTGGAATACAATTAAAGTGTACGAAACAAGCACGCTCGCTGATTACATTTACGACTACTAATCAAGATCTTCAACAAATCTTTATGTAAGTACAAGTATATACAGAGCTAGTGGCCACACACACACCTACTATCAACGGCGACACACACCCACCTGGATTCTGATAAGCATTGAAATGGGAACGCGCACTAAAAACGTGCATCTTTCCGAGTCTTTGGCCATTTTGTATTTTTATTTTTAATCAGTCCGTCCAGTCGTGATTTACAGAGTAGCTAGCTAGCAGTAACTGTTAATTATTTGCCAAGTGTAAACACTCATACGCATAGTACCGTTATCTCGACATTGTACTTTTCCACCGCGCAAAGCGTCGCCGTCGCCATCGTCCAATTGGACGCTTGAAACAGGCAGCGCACAGGCTAGCAAGCTAGGGTGAGTGCGAGCAGGCAAAGCTTACACACACACAAGCACACACACGCACGCATAGAGAGGGTAATTCTAACTGCATTCTGAGTGGATTCCACAATTCTAATTGCATTTGTTAGCCGTGTCTCTCTGTCTGTATCTCTGTGTGTGTGTTTTATTTTGCTGTTTCATGTCGCTCTTATTTACGTTCATTAATAATTAGCCGCGCTGTCGTTTTTTTTATCATGCAGCGACGTCGCCCATGTACTTTTGACATTTAAAATCCAATCAGCAAAATCGTGTACGCCAATTGGAATCTCTCCTGATAGCTAAACGCTCACACTGTCTTGCTTGCAGCTCAACTTTCGCGCTCGAATATGTCCGACGGGGTTAGCGTGCTGCATATTAAACAGGAGGTGGACACTTCATCGGCTGGCGGCGCCAGCAACTCGTGCTGCAGTCCCAGCTCCAAGGCAACCACTGGCCACAACAATTCCAGCAACAGCAACAGCGGCATGAAGTCCTCACCGTCCGTGTCGCCGGAGCGCCAGCTCTGCAGCTCGACCACGTCCCTGTCCTGCGACCTGCACAACGTCTCGCTGAGCAACGATGGCGACAGCAACAAGGGCAGCGGCCCGAACAGTGGCAGCAGCGGAGCCCAGAACTCAGCGGCGAATGCGGGCGGCGGCTCTGTGCGCGACGAGATGCGGCGCCTGTGCCTGGTCTGCGGCGACGTGGCCTCGGGCTACCACTACGGCGTGGCCAGCTGCGAGGCCTGCAAGGCGTTCTTCAAGCGCACCATCCAGGGCAACATCGAGTACACCTGCCCGGCGAACAACGAGTGCGAGATCAACAAGCGGCGTCGCAAGGCCTGCCAGGCGTGTCGCTTCCAGAAGTGCCTACTCATGGGCATGCTGAAGGTAGCTGTCACCTGCTCTTCCTCTCTCTATGTATTATTAATGTCCATCCTTGGTCCTTTTCAGGAGGGCGTTCGCTTGGATCGCGTGCGCGGCGGGCGTCAGAAATACAGACGCAATCCGGTGTCCAACTCGTACCAGACCATGCAACTGCTTTACCAGTCCAGCACCACATCGCTGTGCGACGTCAAGATCCTGGACGTGCTCAACAGCTATGAGCCGGATGCGCTCAGCGTGCAGGCACAGCAGCAGCAGACGCAGCAGCAGCCGCACACGACCAGCCTGAATGATGAGGCCTCGTCCTCGTCCGGCAGCGTGAAGCTGGAGGGCAGCAACGGCACCTCCAATGGCACTTGCATTTTTCAGAACAACAACAACGACCCGAACGAGATACTCGGCGTACTTAGCGATCTCTACGACAAGGAGCTGGTCAGCGTGATTGGCTGGGCCAAGCAGATACCCGGCTTCATAGATCTGCCGCTGAACGATCAGATGAAGCTGCTGCAGGTCTCCTGGGCGGAGATCCTGACGCTGCAGACCACCTTCCGCTCGCTGCCCTTCAACGGCAAACTGTGCTTCGCCACCGACGTCTGGATGGACGAGCTGCTGGCCAAGGAGTGCGGCTACACGGAGTTCTACTATCACTGCGTGCAGATAGCGCAGCGCATGGAGCGCATCTCGCCGCGGCGCGAGGAGTACTATCTGCTGAAGGCGCTGCTGCTGTCCAACTGTGATATACTGCTGGACGACCAGAGCGCGCTGCGCGCCTTCCGGGACACCATCCTCAACTCGCTGAACGACGTGGTCTACCTGCTGCGCCACTCCTCGGCCGTGTCCCACCAGCAGCAGCTGCTCCTGCTGCTGCCCTCGCTGCGGCAGGCGGACGACATACTGCGTCGCTTCTGGCGGGGCGTGGCCCGCGACGAGCACATCAACATGAAGAAGCTGTTCCTCGAGATGCTCGAGCCGCTGGCCAGGTGAAACTCAAAGTCAGCTCGAGCAGCAGCTGCAGCAGCCAGTCGATCTAGCTTTTAAGTTCAGGTGCAAATATCGGTTTAAGCTAATCTAGTTACTAAACTCCAGTTTGTAAGCATTCGAAAAGGTGTAGCTCCTAGTTAGTGTATATATAGTTCGTCTGTGTGCGTGGATTATGCGTAGAGTAAAGAGTAATTCGTATTCGAAAACTTAGAGCCACGTTTAATCAACTACCCACTACTCGACTAATGTACAACGGATAAGAGTTAGCTACGGCACAGGCCGAAGATCAAATGCCCTTGCAGGAGGATAGGGTTATGATAGATGCAGCTTTAAATAGGATATGCAGGAGGAACAGAGACAGTCAAGAGAGAAGATAGACGAAGAGTGTTACAGATCTTCGCGGACAGAAAACAAAGATCATACATGTGGATAGATATAGCTTAAGACAAGATAAGATATGTAAGGGTAACAATTAGGCTATGCTAGAGCAGCTTAAGAGATAGCATTAGTCGTGAGACCAAGAGAGTTCAGCTCGGACAGAGGCTGCTTAATCGGGTTACGTATATATTCAACAAATCTAGCCTTAGCCAGCTGCAAGGGCATGGAGAAGGCAAATGTCAACTTAGCTTAGGCAAAGACAATATATATAGAAATCCTAAGATATTGTCTTTGTTATTTAGGGTACTCAGACTGCACGGAGAGCTAGGAGGATGATAGCTGGCACCTGAGCTGGCAGCAGTCCGAATACCCTTTCCACTTTACTTATATATAGTTGGGGCCTTAACGAAGTAAGCGAGGGGAAGCCGTAAGATTAGCGCTATCGTTGGTCATCTTTACATTTGTTGCAGACTAGAGACGTGTGTTGTGTTCCCATTACAGTGATTGAGAGAGGCACATAATTATTGATATTGGCTATATGTATATAGCTATATAGACCTCGGTCTAGGGCCGACTGCGCTGCAGGTCGGGCGAGTCGAAGTACTTGCGGGAGCTCTCCTGGAAGCGGTCGCTGCGCGCGAGCTCGTTGCGGAAGTATGATATGGTCTGGAGCAGGCCCGACTCCAGCGGCACCTTGGGCTCCCAGTTGAGGCGCTGCTTGGCGCGCGTGATGTCCGGCTTGCGCCGCTGCGGATCGTCCTCCATGGCCTTGATCTGCTTCACTTCGCTCTGGCCGCCCACCAGATGCTTGATGATGTTCGCGAACTCGCCAATGGTTTGCTCCACGGGATTGCCCAGGTTCACGGGCTGCGTGTAGTTGGAGGCCATCAGCGCGATCAGACCATCGACCAGGTCCGAAACGTACTGGAACGAGCGCGTCTGCTTGCCGTTGCCATAGACCGTGATCGTCTCATTGCGCAGCGCCTGCAATATAAAGTTGGAGACGACGCGTCCGTCGTTCATGTGCATCCGCGGTCCGTACGTGTTGAAGATGCGCGCTACGCGCACCTGCACCTTCTCCTGCAAGCAAATGGGAAAATGTTACTCCAATCGGATAAAGCAGCGAACGTGTATTTCATATCTTATCGCTAACTAGCTGAAGTGCTGGCATCCGGAACTCCAATTGGCATTGTCTCTGCCTGAAGGTCGGACACTGTTCAGACTGCCCTCGTAGCAAACTGATAAATACACATACATAGCTTATAGATAAAGCCCGATTACGCCAGTAAGTCGCTTGTTATGCTTGATTTGTGTTTATCTTCAACTCGAACAATTTCATTTAATGCATCGCTGCACATGCGGATCATTCCAATTGGATGATACCAATCAGATATCCGAATGACGCCAGCTACTGCCAATTAGCCATAGCTATAGCTGCATATATATATATATATATATATATATATATATATATATATATATATACTTATACCAATTATCCATGCTACGCTTTACTGTTAAACTATGCTAGTTGGATTTTATTCCATTCGGCTCACCTGCTTGGCGTAGGCGTAGCTGAGCGTCTCGGAGACGCGTTTGCCCTCGTCGTAGCAGGCGCGTGGGCCTATGGGATTCACATGGCCCCAGTAGGTCTCTGGCTGTGGATGCACAGTGGGATCGCCGTAGACCTCCGAGGTGCTGGCGATCAGCACCTTAGCCATGACCCGCTTGGCCAAGCCCAGTACATTGATGGTGCCCATTGTGTTTGTCTTTATCGTCTTCACCGGATTGTACATGTAGTGGGGCGGCGATGCGGGCGACGCCAGGTGGTAGATCTCATCGATCTCGATAAACAGCGGGTTCACAATGTCGTGATGGATGAGCTCGAAGTTCTCGTGGCCCAGCCAGTGCTCCACGTTGCGCTTGCGCCCCGTGAAGAAGTTGTCCACCACAATCACCTCGTGTCCCTGGATCATCAGATCGTCGACCAGATGGGAGCCTACGAAGCCGGCGCCGCCCGTGATCAGAATGCGCTTCCGATTCTTATAGTTGAGATACTTGACTTTCGGATATTTGCGCGGCGTGCTGGCCTGCAGGGAGCGCACCTGTTCCTCCAGCTGGGCCAGCTGCTCCTTGGTGTGCAGCAGCTCCTGCCGCTGCTGATGCAGGATCGCATTTTGTGCCTCGTACGCGATCTGCAGATTACGCTGCACAGCATCCTCGGTGGGTGGCCACTGCCGCTGCTCCTCGATGCCATGGCTGAGGGGACTCGAACCGGGCAAACTAACAGCGGGCGCAATCGCCACTTTGTACAAATAGATGAGGGCCAGGCCGATTATGGAGCTGCCCGACACAATTTTAATGCGTTTCTTTGTCAGACTCATGCTGACGCTGACGTTGCACGAATTGAGACGCGGTCGCTGTTCGCGTGCGCTATTTGCTCTTATCAGCAAGTGTGCATGTTTATTTATGTTCTTTCTAGTTTTGTTTACCCACCATCCAGCGATGTAATTTCGTTCGCATCGAGTTGCGATCAGCTGTTTTCGCGCTGCTCGGAACAGCTGTTCCGTTGCTGATATTAAATAACAAATTAATTGACTAACATCGGATGTATGTATTCTATTCTCATATTATTGCCAGTATAATGTGAGAGTACCTTAAGCTTGTTTACAAACGTGATAATTAATTAAAGCTGCAATTTGAATTCAACGCCAATGTTTCATGCCGCAGACGACACTATTGGCACAACTATCGATAGGCAGCATAGAAGATTGCTTACTCAGTTTAATTTTGGATCAATTGAATTTAACTGGTAAGTGCAACTGTCAAAATGTCTAAAATTGTGTATATTCAAAACTTGATACTTTTTCTTTTCCAACACATTATGACACTTATGAACAATCGAAAGTTGGGAAACTTTATATTAGGGTGACCATTGAAAAGTATTTAATTTTTATCCATTTTATGTGCGAGATCTGGCAGCTGCGTCAGTGAGTCAGCTGGTTATAGTTTTGCGATTTCATTGCAATTCTTTTTTTGCTAGCGCATATTTATAAACTCGTTAAACACCCTCAAGCGCGACAGAGCAATGCCGAAAAATAATGCGCCCGCAGCCAGTCCAGATGAAAACAGTGAGCATGAACTAAAGCAGAAGACTAAAGAGCTGGCAGACGCATCGGCAGAAATGCTGGCAAACGCCGTTGCCGGCTTAAAGCTGAAGGAGTCAGGGCCGACGGCAAATGCAGGCAATGAGGCCAATGAGAACGAGTCGGCGTCGGCTGCAGCAGCAGAACACTCGGCGCTGGCCAAAAATGGCGCCCATATAACATCAGAGTCTAGTGAGTAGAAAAACTGACCGAAAATTCCAATTGGAGTGAGCGGCACACAGAATGAGGTTAAGTCGGACCAGGAATATACTTCGATTGTGTTTTTCTGTGTTTACGCGCGCGCGCGCGTGTGTGTGTGTGTGTGTGTGTGTGTGCGTTGAAAGCACGCTGCAATTTAATACACAGAATGTTAAACAAGAGCTTCTCTTCTAGGCAAACAAGCACTGCTGCAGGCAGTCAACGACGCAGTGAACCTCACACGACAACAGTCGAAGAAATTTACATTCTGGTCAACGCAGCCGGTGCCAAAGTTGAACGAGCTGGTGACCACAAACGAGTGCATCGAGCCAAACAAAGAGATTGCTGAGATACGCGCCGAGCCGTACACCCTGCCCAGCGGCTTCAAGTGGGTGACCATTGACGTGAACGATCCCAACGACAATAAGGAGCTCTACACGCTGCTCAACGAGAACTATGTGGAGGACGACGATGCCATGTTCCGTTTCGACTATCAGCCAGAGTTCCTGAAGTGGTCTCTGCAGCCACCTGGCTGGAAGCGCGACTGGCATGTGGGCGTGCGTGTCGAGAAGTCGGGCAAGCTAGTCGGCTTCATATCGGCCATACCGAGCAAGCTGCGCTCCTACGAAAAGGTGCTGAATGTGGTGGACATCAACTTCCTTTGTGTGCACAAGAAGTTGCGCAGCAAGCGCGTCGCCCCCGTCCTGATACGCGAGATAACGCGTCGCGTCAATCTGACCGGGATCTTTCAGGCTGCCTACACTGCGGGCGTGGTGCTGCCGACGCCAGTGTCGACCTGTCGCTACTGGCATCGTTCGCTGAATCCTAAGAAGCTGGTGGATGTGCGTTTCTCCCACTTGGCTCGCAACATGACCATGCAGCGCACTGTGAAGCTATACAAACTGCCCGACCAGCCCAAGACAAAGGGATATCGTCGCATCACGGCCAAGGACATGGACAAGGCCCACAAACTGCTAGAGGAGTATTTGAAGCGCTTCTCGCTGTGTCCAGTGTTCACCAAGGAGGAGTTCCGCCATTGGTTCACGCCCAAGGAGGGCATCGTCGATTGCTTCGTTGTGGCCGATGAGAAGGGCAACATTACCGATTTGACCAGCTACTACTGTCTGCCCTCGTCCGTGATGCACCACGCCGTGCACAAGACTGTGCGCGCCGCCTACTCATTCTACAACGTGTCCACGAAGACGCCTTGGCTGGACCTGATGAACGACGCCCTGATCTCAGCGCGCAACGTCCAAATGGACGTCTACAATGCTCTTGATCTGATGGAGAACAAGAAGTTCTTTGTGCCGCTCAAGTTCGGCGCCGGCGATGGCAACTTGCAGTACTACTTGTACAATTGGCGCTGCCCGGCCATGCAGCCCGAGGACATTGCCTTGATACTCATGTAGGAACCACTCGCAGAAACTGCACCCGCACCCTAACAAAAAGATGAAGACGAAAATGGAAACTGAAAACTACAAACAAAAACAAAAGCAAAACAAAATTTGTTGACATTCTCGCCGAATTCATGTTTATTTACGCGCCAGCCTATAATGTCCACATCCCCATCCCCGTCCCACACTACAGTCTTGAAGGTTTGACTTAATTGAATTAAGTACGTACGCAAAAATGAAGTGCGCCAAACGCTCTGATATTTTGTATCTTGTAATTCCTCGTTTAACGGATTTCTTGATTTGTTTCCAAAACTTTTCCGACCGTCACATGGAATGCATTTCTCTATTGCAATTGCTAAGCTTGAATACTATAAAAAAAAACGAATAAAATGAATAAAAAACAAACAAATGTACTCAATTTAGTATAAGCGACAGATATATAGATTGCAGCTGAATTCAAATTGTGGCGCGCATTGCTTTGAGACACTGCCATTTCAACAGTCTGGCAACATCTGCATAAAAAGCGCGCGCTCAGCAGAAAAACAGGTGTGTTATGCCCCTGTGCATTGCTTTGATTTTAGATATTTCTGCTTAGCTGTGTTTAAATGTAGCCACAAATTAGAGCCGATGGACGAATCAATTTATAAAGACAAATACCAAAAGTACAAGCTACGAGTCAAAGTATGGGAAAAGGACTTCAAGAAGAAGCACGGCCGTGTGCCCTCGAAGGTGAGCGAGATTCGATTGCGCGAATTTGTGACTTTAATTTAGATTAATTTAACTCTGTAGTACGACATACGGGAGGCGAAACAGGAGATACGCGACTCGTACAAGATGTACTACAAGCTGAAGACCTCGTTCCTTGAGGAGACGCTGAACGATGTGCTCTGCGAGGATGGATTCGACGTACTGGAAATGACGCAGTTGGAGGATCTGGGCGTTGCTGCACTGAACGAGAGCCACGAGACGGAGAGTGTCAATGGCGGTCCGCAGCTGCCGCTGGACATCTCAGCGCTGGTGCAGCAAGGCGCGGAGAGCTCCTTCTCCAACATCCAGGAACTGCCCACGCCGCAGGCTCTGACGAATCTCGTCAACCGGGACGAGGATCACGTAATACGCAAGTTCGAGGCTGTCGAAGAGCTGGCCCAGAACAAGAGCGCCTGGGGCAAGAACGTGAGCAAGCAGCAGCCCGCTGTGCCACTGGCGACCTCGCCCACCGAGTCCTCCAAGCCGAAGACGCCCAGCGTGAAGGCGAGTGTCAGCAGCAAGCTGTTCCAGTCGACGCGCAGCTTCGCCAAGCGCAATCCTCGCAAGCCGCTCTCCCGCAGCGTCTCCAGCTTGAGTGCCACTGGTTCAGCGACTGGCGCAGCTGGTGACCAGGTAGAGCAGCTGCCCGATCTGGAGACCATACTCATACGCAAGGCGCAGGAGCACAAGGCAGAGGCGCTGATTACGGCCAATGCTCTGCTCCTCACCGACCACAATGGACCGCCCAAGGAGCCCATCAAGACGCACGTCGACGAGGGCTGGCTGCAGCGCAACACGGCCCAGAACTCGCTGGAGCAGCCCAGGAAGCTGCAAGGCAAGGAGCCCAATAACAACAGCTCCACCCCGGCCAGAAAAACCAACTTCGGCTTGGCCAACCTGGACCTGAGCAAGCTTAGGCCAAGTGAAAGAGAAGAAGAGAAGCCACAGCCAGCGGGTCAAGTGGAAAGCGTGCAGGAATTGCCTATAGCTGCAGCTCCTGTTCCAGCTCCAGCCCCGGCGGAGGCAGAGACCGATTCCAATTCCGATTCGGTTGTGGCTGACAGCGAGGAGGAAGCAGAGCAACCGGAGTACAGGCACATAGCCAAGCGTCGCCGCATCATGCCCAACAGTGAGTCCCCAGCGACGGCGCCCGAGGCGAATCCCCTTCCAGAGGAGCCGGAGGCAGGTGAGGGCAAGGACTTCTCACCGGATAAGGATGGCGATGCCACCTATGAGCCGGAGCTGCCCAAGAAGCCCAAGCGCAAGCAGGCCACAGCCAAGCGACAGAAGCCGAAGCCCGAAAAGAAGCCCAAAGTAGAGAAGGCAGCCAAGCCCAAGGCGACAAAGGCGGTCAAGCAGAAGGCGAAGGCCAAAGGCAAGCCTGAGGAGGAGGAGGAGCCGCAGGAGCAACCACTAAACCCCAAGGATCTCAAGTATGTGCTGGCACTCGAGTCGGGTGACATCACCTGCGTGCCACGCATCCAGGTGGACGAGCTGGAGCAGGCGGACGAGACAGCCCAGCGATACATCAGCAACTTTGCCACAGGCATGGCAGCCTCAGGTCCTGTTCCCACCTCCTCTTCCGCCTCCGCCTCCGCCTCCACTGTGAATGAGAAGCGAGCAGCGGCACGCATGAAGATGGAGGCAAAGATCGCGGCGGGCAAGCTGAACGAGAACTTCGTGACCATCAACATACAGAAGAAAAAGTTTGCGCGCGGCAAGAAGTCGGTGAACTTCAGCAAGTACAAGAAGCAGCAGTGGCGGCACAAGAAACGCGTGGCTGCCCTCGCCGGGCCGGACATGGACATGGGCGGGTGCGAAGGCGGCGTCTTGACCTGCTTCAACTGCGGCCAGGCGGGCCACTTTGCGCAGCAGTGCAAGATCAAGGGCGACACGCTGCTGCCTCTGAGCGCCCAGCTGGAGGAGGATCCCTCGCCGTTTCCCACGCTGGCCGAGGTCGAGCTGATGGCCACGCAGGGCGCCCTCGCGGCGCACAGCCGCAACATCGAGCGCCTGCCACAGGCAGCCAATGCCAAGGCCCTCTATCAGCACGAGGACTCCAGCAGCAGCAGCAGCAGCAGCGATGATGAGGAGAAGGAGCAGGCTGAGCCTGGCGAACATTTGCCTGCCCAGCTCAACATGTCCAGTGACGAGGAGGATATTGATTTTGAGGCCCTGGATGCAGCTGTGGAAGCGGCACAAGCAGTTAAAGCGGAGTCGCCCATCAAGAGCTATGTAGGCCACAAGATACCCGAGGAGTTCCTCAAGCAGGCTGGCCTGGATGCCACTAGCACCTCGCAAGGAGCAGCAGGACGAGGAGGAGCAGGCGGCGTGCAGCCACTCTACGAGCTCAAGCCGGACGGCAGCCTGCAGGACCTCACGCCGGAGGTCAACGAGGCCCTCCACATGTTTGGCCACAGCAGCTTCCGCAAAGGTAGGCCACACCCCAGTCCACTGTCCAAGGTGCCTAACTACTTTATGTTGCAGGTCAGGATCGAGCCGTGATGCGCATACTGAGTGGCATGTCCACGCTGGTCACCCTCAGCACGGGCAGTGGCAAATCCCTGTGCTACCAGCTGCCCGCCTACCTATACAGCCGACGGCTGGGCGCCATAACGCTGGTCATCTCGCCGCTGGTCTCGCTCATGGAGGATCAGGTGACGGGGGTGCCGCACTTCCTGCGCGCCCATTGCCTGCACACGAACCAGACGCCGCAGCAGCGGCTCAAGATTCAGCAGCTCATCGCCGACGGCGAGATTGATATCCTTCTCGTCTCGCCCGAGGCTGTGGTCTCGGGCGAGCGTGCGACGGGCTTTGGCGCCATCCTGCGCCAGCTGCCGCCCATCGCCTTCGCGTGCATCGACGAGGCGCACTGCGTGTCTCAGTGGAGCCACAACTTCCGGCCCAGCTACCTGATGATATGCAAGGTGCTCAGGAAGAATCTGGGTGTGCAGACGGTGCTCGGGCTGACGGCCACGGCGACGCTGCCCACGCGCATCAGCATCATCAACCACCTGGGCATTACGGACGGCGAAGACGGCATCATCAGCGACACGCCCTTGCCCGACAATCTCGTGCTCTCTGTGTCCAAGGACGAGAACCGCGACGCCGCCCTGCTGCAGCTGCTCAACAGTCAGAGGTGGGTGTATATGTATATCAATTCCTTGATCATCATAGAAACTCCCTTCTGTTCCCTCTATTCGTTATCAGATTTGAGGGCTGCCAGTCGATCATCATCTACTGCACGCGCCGTGACGAGTGCGAGCGTATCGCTGGCTTCATCAGGACCTGCCTGCAGGAGCGGAAAGCGGACCCAGCGCCGGAGCAGACGAACAAGAAGCGGAAGCGCGTCAACTGGCAGGCGGAGCCGTACCATGCGGGCATGCCCGCCTCGAGGCGCCGCACCGTGCAGAACGCCTTCATGGGCAACGAGCTGCGCATCGTGGTGGCGACCATCGCCTTCGGCATGGGCATCAACAAGCCCGACATCCGCGCCGTCATCCACTACAATATGCCGCGCAATTTCGAGAGCTACGTGCAGGAGATAGGACGCGCTGGCCGCGACGGGCTGATCTCGCACTGCCATCTGTTCCTCGACGCCAAGGGCGGAGACCAGAACGAGCTGCGGCGACATGTGTACGCCAACTCCATTGACCGCCACGTCATCCGCAAGCTGCTGCAGCGCATCTTCGTACCCTGCTGCTGCGACAAGCAGCTGGCGAAGAGCCCCACGGACATTGAGACTGGCACGCGGGTGCACGTCTGTCCCGGGCACGAGGTTGGCTTCTCGGTGGAGCAGACAGTGGAAGCGCTGGACATACCCGCCGAGAATATATCGACGCTGCTCTGCTACATGGAGCTGGAGCCACGCTGGTGCATGAACGTGCTCAGCTCGGCGTACATCATGGCCAAGGTGATATCCTACGGCGGACCCAAGTACCTCAAGTTAGTCAAGTCTATAAGATATATATATATATATTTTGTATATATTTAATATGCATGTATCTTTACTCTACCCAGACACGCCGCCAAAGAGTGTCCTCCGCTGGCCATGGCCATTGCGCTGCAGATTAAGAACAAGACTTTCAAGGAGGATGCCAACATCATAGAGTTCTCCGTCGTGGACATAGCGGCCGGCATTGGCTGGAACAGCGGCGTGGTCAAGTACCAGCTAAAGAATCTCGAGTGGATCCAGGGTATGCAGCAGCTCATAATCTATTTATATTGGTCTAATATATATGTTGTGCTCCCTAGTCAATGGCTATCCCAAGCGCTCGCCCATCTCGGTCAACTTCTTTGATCTGGGCTTCCGCATCAAGGCGCCGGGTGACTTCACCGAGGCGGAGATCGATGACGCCCTCGACACGCTGTACACTCGGTCGGTCAAGCAGGAGCGCACGCAGCTCATCCAGTTGCAGTATGTGGCGCATGGTCTGTCCGCCGTGGCGTACAGCTCGTGTGGGCAGTGCTGCACTGTGGACTTCCCCCAGGATCGCTGCACCCAGCTGAAGGGCATTGTCCGCAACTACTTCCGCAACGATTACCCGCAAGACTTGGAGCTGGAAATTGAGGTAAGTCCTCAGGCAAAGGCTTCCCGTCGAAGATTGCCCATCCTGACTCTTGTTAATCCTTACAGCCAAGCAATGTGCCGGATGATTATATAGTAGCCGATGTCCATGCTTTGATCAACATGTATCCCGACAACACGTTCAGCGGGCGCAACATAGCGCGTCTGTTCCACGGCATCTCTAGTCCTAATTATCCAGCCGTCATGTGGGGCCGTTGCAAGTATTGGCGTGCCCACACCAAGGTTGACTTCAATCGCATTCTCAATTTGGCCAACATGGAAATTGTTAAGCGGCGCACGTGTTAAATCTGTTCTCGAGAATTAATGTTTATTTTAATTTTTCTGTTTTAATTAAATTTATTAAATAATAATTTTAAATAATCTATTGGTAATTTTATTTTTGAATAGTCCGCCCATGGGTTTCGTAAATGCAAATTTAAATGAACCGCGCAGCCGATGCGTTCATTACGATTGGTTCATATGAAGAACCACTTGTCTTAAATCGTGGAACATGCGATGTTCTTTAATCGACACACATCGCTAGCCGGCTAAAGTGTCGCTCGTGCGCTTGTTTGCTCAATCAACAACAACAGTTCAGGATAAAGTTATTTGTATTTTATATATAGAAGGTAACATCTGTGTAAACGCTCGGCATATATCAAAAGGGATCGAATACGGAAACATAATATGCTATATTTATAATCGAACCGCGACGCATCGCATACGCTTTGCTTTCACTCGTGATTTGAGTAGCATTTCATTTTTAAATTTCGATAGACAAACTACAAAATATATTGTACCACTCAATAAAATTGATAGCGCTTATCACCAGTTGAGCCGCTGCCCCCTTTCAATTGCACAATTGATAATCATTTAGTTGTGGCTGCTTCTTCTGGAGCCACAAATTTGACTGCGTGGCTGTAAAGTGCGTTTGTGTACGTGTTTGATTCTCGCTCTCAGTGTGTGAGTGTGTGTGTGTGTATTTGTGTGCGTGACTTAAATGGGTGTATTTAAAGCCGCAGGCATTGCGTGTCGAATTGCAGTGAATTGAATTAGTTTTCTCTTATTTCAGTTAAGCAACAGTATTCCGTGGCATTATGTTTACCTACGGCTATTTGGCTCTCCTGCTGCTGGCGGCATCGACAGTCGCCACGGCCGATGACAATGAGTCCTGTTACTCGTTTGCTGGCGGCTCGGTGTATCCCGCCGGCGAGCCCAAGGGTGACCATCAATTGCAGTACACAAAGGCCGTCAGTAAGTGACCATATTTTTGAGGTTTTAATTTCGCATCAGGCTGACAAACGAATTGTTTTCAACAGTTTCCAAGCCAGCGCCACCGTTCGAGGCCACCGCCGTGGTGAATAAGGAGATTGTCCAGCTCTCGCTCTCCCAGTATCTGGGCAAATACGTAGTGCTGCTCTTCTATCCACTCGACTTGTAAGTTACTCATCTAGCTATGCTGGCAATCAGACTCTCACCCTTCCTCTTCGTCGTGCAGCACGTTCGTGTGCCCCACAGAAATCATTGCCTTTTCGGATCGCATCGCTGAGTTCCGGAAAATCAATACGGAGGTGATTGCTGCCAGTGTGGACTCGCACTTCACGCATCTGGCGTGGATAAATACGCCGCGCAAGGAGGGCGGCCTGGGCAATGTGAAGATTCCCCTGCTCTCCGACCTGACGCACAAGATAAGCAAGGACTACGGCGTGTACCTGGAGGAAGTGGGCCACACACTGCGTGGCCTTTTCATCATTGACCAGCGCGGCGTCCTGCGCCAGATCACTATGAACGATCTGCCCGTTGGCCGATCCGTGGACGAGACGATACGGCTCGTGCAGGCCTTCCAGTACACCGACACACACGGCGAGGTCTGCCCCGCCGGCTGGAAGCCAGGCGCAGATACGGTAATCTAATTGCCTACAGAACTCATTTCCTGCTTTACAAATGCCATTGCTTTGTGTTTGCAGATTGTGCCCAATCCGGAGGAGAAGACCAAGTACTTTGCTAAGAACAACTAAACACGCTACTGCACAGCCCACCCAGCACCATCTGGCACCGCTTGGCTGGTTCAAATCCTAATGACTGACAAATAATTGAAATCGCTGTACACATTTCCTTACGTATGTTTATATTAAAATTGCATTCCGGCCCTTGTACATAAATGCAAATGGCGCAGTACGGGAATGCTGGATACTGGGGGATGGAATGGTTTTGCAGACGGGGCTCAGGCTCAGTACAGGAGAATAGTTACAAGCAGCGTATCACATGTCGGTATTGCACTGATCAACGAAATGCAGATGGAGATGAAGATTGGGATTGGGATTGGGATTAACAACAGAGACTTACCACCAAGAAGAGGCCGGCGAGGATCAGAGCTCTCAGATTCACAGTCAAGCCGCTGAGGTATGTGGCTGAAAAAAAATATGATGAGTCCGTGAAGTGCCATACGGGAAACTCTCTCCTTATTTTGCCAACCAGACGGTCGTCCCTGTCCCATACCTGTAGGACAGTCAGATCACGATTATACACAAATGTATTTGATAATGATAATGATATACAGACCATCATGGTGACCGAGGCAACGTCTGTGAAAAAGCCTGGGCCATCGATGTACAGCAGATCCTCTCCATCGGCGCCTTGGACGACGTTCTCCGAGTACTTGAGAGAGGCGATCTTGAGCGCTTTGCCAATATAGTTCCCAGGCGGGGCGTAAACCTTTATGGTATTATCGAAGGATTTGAAGCAGGGGCAGATTTCGGCGGAAAAGGGGTGACTGAGATGCATCACTGCTCTCTTCCTCTTGTCCATGATGTCTATTTTGAATGGATACTCCTCTGACAGAATACATCTGAGGGCGCTCGGTTTCTCGATGGCCTCGAACACATTCTCGCCGTGTGCATTTCTGATCTCAAACCTGAAGTACTTTTTCGAATATTCCTCAAAGGGGTGTAATCTCTGGGACACATACAGCTTGTCCACGAAGGACAACATCTGAAGACCACGCCATGTGCCAGCCATCCAATCCATGTGGGCTAAGCATCGCAGTCAGACACGAATAGATAATACATATATATACTCACGTCTCTTTCGTTCCCCTTGGCCCTTACTCTTCTTGTTCTTGACGTTCTTGTTGCCCTTGTCCTTGTCAGCCCTTTTTCTGTTACTGCCTGAAGGCGTCTCTCCTATAGCCTTTTGCATATCCATAGTACTTAACAATATATATGCATACGAAGGATAAAAAAAAAATAAAATTTAAAAAATCAACCCCAGTTGACAGACTGAAGTTCAAAATAATATTGGATAAAAGCTAAAATCTAAATATTTGTCGTATTTCTGTTACTGTTACTACTTCTTAATATCGCTTTCATTTGCAACTGCCAGATGTCAGTGTAAGTGCAAAGCAGCTGTAAGTGAGATATACAATTTCGAAAAAACGCGCTCTCTCGATTGTCATGCAAATGACGAAAAGCTCAGCTGCAAGCAGTGTTAATGCAATTCGATGGCTGGTCACTCTAATCTCCGCAGTGCTGACACTCCGAACAGCCGTTCGATAACTTCGATAGTTTTAGTTTAATTGGAATCATAGGAAGGAGTACATATGTACGTTTATCTAGAAACATACACACACACACATTCACACACGCATATTTATTTATTTCTACATACATATAAATAGAGAATACTGTAAGGCGGCATAACAACGCCCTTCTTTATTCTTTGCCTTCACAGATACAAGGCCATTGTAGAATCTAGTATGAACATACATACATACATATGTATGTACATACATGTAAATATGTTAAGATCTATAGATTTCATATTTAATAATTAAAGTTAAATGATAGTTGCTTTTTCGCTTCAATTTATTGCTTTTCGAAAGAAGTTTGTAGCACATTTAACGAATCGTTCTTGTTTTTATTATTGTAATCTTTTAGTCAATGTAATTTATTGCAATGCTCGATTAGTCGTAGGTCTTGCGGATTGCATCTGTATTACATAAATGTTACTTTGTTTTGGCGCGCTAAACGTAAAGCTTAAAATGTAAACATATTTTGTTTGCTGGTGTGTGTTTTGTTTTGTTTTGTTTGTTTCTCATAAACAATGAAAACTTAAATGAAATACTTAATAAAAAAGATCGCATGAAACAATGTGTGTGTGTGAGTGTTGGTTGCTTGCCCAAGCTCCAGTGCGCATCCAGAGTTAAGCCCGACAAATCCAACTCCAACTCAACGGCAGCCAAATTAGGAAACGTAAAATAAACTGCAATGAAATAGATCGATTTGAAACAAAGAAGTTAGCTACAGAGTGCGTACGTACGGGTTGCCACTCGATCCATTCAAGTCAGTTATGAAATAAAAGGTGGCAACTCTGGCCGTTTATGTATCTCACTTACCCATTGCAATTTGAGCCTGGCTTCTTCTATTTGTTGTTGATGGACAGACGCTCGACGCTGGCGAGCAGCTCGTCCGCTGTCTGTGAGACGACCTGCTCCTGATCGTCGCTGGTGCTCAGATTCTGGAGGCGCTTCTCGAGCGCCGACAGATCCTCGAGCTCCTGCTGCTGCTTGACCATGTAGCGCAGTATGAGCGTGGTCAGCATGCACATGTCCTCTAGAATCGTTGCTGTCTCGGGCGTGGGATGGTCGTAGCGATTGCGCAGCAGCCGCAACTTAGCCTCCGCCAGCTCCAGCGGCGACTTGCCGCTCCGATCATACATATGCACGCTGGCGCCGCCCTGCAGCAGCACCCGCACGACCACATTGAAGTTATTTGAACTGGCCGAGATGACGGCCAGGTGGAGCGGCGTGTTGCCCAGCGAGTCGACCACGTTCGGATTGGCTCCGTACTTCAACAGCTGCTGCACAATGGGTATATAGCCCCGGCAGGCGGCCAAATGCAGTGGACTACGATTAAATTCATCGGCGGCGTTCGGGTTGCCGCCCGACTCCAGGATCCGATTGAGCAGCTCGATATTGCAGGTGGAGGCGGCGGTGCGCAGCTTGCGATTGTTTGACTCGGTCAATATGTTGTTGTAGCTGCAGTACATCAGACGCTTCATGCGGGGACGCATCTTGAAGCTCTTGCTGCTCGAGGGCAGGGTGCTCGGGTGTATCAAGCTCGGCAGATAGTCAACGTTCAGCGGCAACGGCGGCAGGTGGGGCAGAGCGAAGTGTTCTCGCTCCCCTCCTCCGGCCCCTACCCCCATCCCTCCACCTCCCCCGCCTCCTCCAACACCTCTGCTGTCTCTGGACAGCTGGAATGTGTTCGCGTTTGGATTCAGATTCGGCCACTCGCCGTGTGTGTTGGGCGACGATGTCGGCGTTGGTGGCATCACTGGTGGCGGCGGTGTTATCATGATCCCCTTCGACACGGGCATCGTGGGCATGGACATTATGCTGGGCAGCTCCGATTCTTGTTCGATTGCTACTGCCGCTGGCACGGCCACTGGCGCTGGCACTGGCACTTCTTTGCCCGTGTCCACACGGTCATTGGACATGGCCGTCGTCTGAGCGAGCGAGCGAACGAGCGTGCGTTTCTATTTACAAATTTATTGCGTAGCTTTTGCGTCTGCACACATCAATTTTTTTTATCTTTTTCTTCACGCGCTTCTTACTTTTGTCTGTATTGTTTGTATTTTTCTCGATTTTTTTCCTGTTTACATTTTGTGCGTCGCGCTGCCAACTTCTTGCGATTGGTGTTGTCAGCGCTTGCGCACCAGGTGGCAACGCTGCATCAATCTGAGTATCGCAAAAAGACGAAAAGCTCTTCATTTTGTCAGTTAACCGATTAAAGCGATACGAAATATTTCCATATTTCAAACTAAACATATAAATATTAATGCATTTAGTTTAGTAAATAAATTTTTTATACAGAATTAATTTTAATATATTACACTCATGCATACATAACGTATAAGCCGTAAAGTACACACATAGGCGTATATGTATGTATGCAGCGACCGGTTCGCAGACAAGGAAAACAAACTTCCGTATTACATCGAAAACATTTATTCAAAATTCGTGCTCACGGTTTTCAACTAGCTATCAAAGCGGCACGGAATGTTTAAACATACAATATATATCATTCAATTAGCAAAACACAAATACATACATACAATAAATAGGCATATTAATAATACAGATTTTGGACACGGGGTTCAGCATCTCTAGATTTCTCAAACGATAACACAATATTTCAGAACTGTTTAAATGACGCCTCATGTGGAATCCTATTTTAGGATTTTATTTGTTTATAAATTTCTCGCAATTGATTTCCGACTGGGTCACTGTGCTAAAAGAGAGGTGTGCGTGTGTGTGAGTGTGATTTAGACCGCGGGAAAGGGTGCTGGGAAAGGTTCTTAGAAACATATTAAGTAGAGATGCACAGATACAGGGTAAAATGGAAACTTTTGAAGCTACAAGCCAATTGAAGCGGTCTAAATCCGTCTTACGCGCTATTTCAAGAAATTGATCATCTCAATGATTTTGTTGCGATTGGTGTGCATGTAGGCCTTGGTGTGCCACAGCATATTGATCAGCTTCTGGTCGTTCTTCTCGTCCATGGCGATGTCCTCGCTCAGTTGCGGATTGAACCGGAAGTAGGGTATGCCAATGGTGCTGCACCAGGCGCGGGCTCGATCCACGACGCGTCCGTCCGAGCAAGTGGCTTGGTCCACAAGTAGATTACCGATGGTAGATATGCCGTAGGCCAACTTGGCCGTATCCCAGATACTCTCCGGCCGGAATACATCAATATCCTTCAGTTCCGTAACGGGTATGTGGCCCGTGCCAAGCGAAACAACCACCGAGACGGGCACGGCTTCTGCTTCGCGTCCAGCACTACGCAGCGCCATGTTGTACTCATGGATTTCAGTCATGGCATCCAGTGTTGGATTGTTGGCGATCAGTCCGCCGTCCAGGAAACGTCCAAATGCGCGGAAGTAGGATGGAGCTGCTCCCGTTGCCCGAGCGGCACGCCACACCAGCTGGTCCTCAGGCTGTGGCGGCGGTATGCGACGGTTGCCTGCCAAAGTTCACCAATCGAAAAACGAATTAGCTCCGAGAGGAAGAGATTCATTCATAGCTGACACTTACTTATGGAAGTCACAATGCCGAGTATATCACTGGCGCTGGTATAGTTGCGGAACAGATGCAGATCGACGGGCTTGCGGTCTGCCATGACACCAGTCACCATAATCTTGGGATGCTTGATGTCTGTCATGACGTTAAACTCGCCCAGATTATCCTTAAGGATCGCCTCGAAGTAGTCGCTATTGTAGGGACGTGAGCCCACAAAGCACTGCTCCTTCATGCGCAGATAGAGACCCATGCACTGCCGCATGGTCTTGCCGCAGCCCAGGCCCAAAGCCAGGATGCCGCCGGTACTGGTGCCGGCGATCCAATCGAACATGTGTATGATGGGCGTTCGCGAGAGCTTCTCCACCTCGAGCAGCATTTGGACGAGCACCAGGCCGCGGATGCCACCGCCATCCAAGCACAGCAGACGACCCCGTCCGTACGGCTTATCGCCCACTTCTGGGGGAATGGGCGATGTGGGCGACGGCAACTGTTCCGGACTAGGTATGCCCGACGGTGGCGTAGCCGCAGCACTCGCTATGCTGCTCGATGAGTTCTCCTTCTTCATCTCATCTGCATTCACTTTGGTGGTAAACATGCCCAAGAGGGCATCCATGATGCTCTGACCCTTCTGCTCCTTCTCCGTATCAACGACAACGGGCATTCTATATGGAAAGTACAACTGATTAGTAAACGAAAATAAAGCGTGTTCCCTGGCTACTTACTGTGGTGGGGGCTGCTGCTTCTCGATGATTCCATTGGCTGCTGCGCCCAGAAAACCGGTGACCATCTGACGACTTGTGGTCGCCAGCATGTTTTCGATGTGCTCTCGCTGCTCCACAGACTCTGGCGCCTCTGGCGGAATCCCATTGTAGGTGCCCTTGGGATTGCAGCCGGGTGGACACTTCGAACTCGATTCGGAGCAGCGTTTGGCGCCCACCGAATGCAATATGTATAGTATTTCATCCTCCTTGCTGCCAGAGGCATCGTTGCCAACCATATGACGCGGCGTCTTGCCCGACGTGTTCTTCAGATTGATGTCGCAGCCAAAGACCACCAGACACTGGACAATGGGCACTAGCTTCTTCTCGATGGCTATGTGCAGAGCAGCATTCCCCTCGTTGTCCAGCACATCGATGTCTGCGTCGTGGGCCAGGAGCGTGACCACACACTCGAAGCGATTGCGAGCCACCATAACATGCAATGCGGTGCGTCCGTCGAAATTGGCGGCATTCACGTCGCAGCCCTCCATGATGAGGGCGTGCAGAGTTTCCCGGGAGGAGCACCAGTGCAAAGGCGTCCCACCGTATTTCATGTCCTGTGTGTAGAGCTTGCTGGCGTTGGTGCGTAGGAACGAGGCCACCGATGTGGGCGTCGATGTTTTGTACAGCTTGCTTATATTCTTGGCATTCAGGTTGACATCGGCGCCCGCGAGCAGCAGAGCCTTCACGTTCTCCGGCTTGTCCGTCAAGCAGGCCAAATGCAACGGCGTGCAGCCGTCCGAGTTGAGGTGGTTGAGGTTCACAGTGCTGTTCTCGGTGAGCAGCTGCAATGGAAGAGGAACAGTTGAGCACAGAGCCAATCTAGTCTTGGGGAACAACTCACATTGATGATCTCTTTGGTGGTGCTGGCGGCGTAGTGAAACACCGAATTGCTGTTTATGTCCAAGTGCTCGACTTTGCTCAGAGGCAGCAGCAGCTTTACCATCTCCATGTGGCCCTGCTTGATGGCCAGCTGAAAGGGCGACATGAGCGTCGTATGATCAGCCACATCGATGCACTGCAGCACCTTGGGATTGCTAATGTACTCAGTCAGATTGAAGTAGGCAACCAAATGGGCCAGCGTCCACGAGGGATTCTCCGAGAGAGCATCGCACACCTTCTGCAATCCGTTCACATTGTAATACTGCAAGAATAGAACGATTAACAATAAGATGGTATTTGCTGATGGCCATGGTCACTCACCTCCTTGACAATGCCCACGAAGACGGGCAGGCGCTGCATGAAGGTGTTGAACTTCTCCTCCGCCTCCTGCTGTGCGGGCGAGCGGTAGAGGCTGAACGAGCTGGTGTTCGAGTCGGAGGTGGGTCGCTGCAGCACGATCTCGTAGACAGCGCGCTTGTCGTTGCTGTTGTAGGGCGGTGCGAACAGGACCATTGCATCATCCCGCGCCATCACCTGCAAAGTGCCCAGTGACTCGCTCTTGATCTCCAGAACTTTGTTCGGCGGACTGTCGCCGCCCAGCAGGCGCTGCAGCACTGGAAATTTAAGAGGCAAATATATGTACATATGTAGAGAACAGCAACAGTGAAACAGTGATTTACGACGCAACAATTAGTAAAGGGGACAACAAAGCAACAACAAATACGAACAACAAACATAGAACATTAAGAAGCAAATACCAAAGCCAGAGGCGAGTGCTCCAAAAGCCATCCAAGCCATGGCTTCCGTATAGATCAGCTGCTATATGATGCGTATTTGAACTTTGGAATCTTTCTTGATTATGATGATGATGCTATATAGATGGAGGGCAAAAATGTCAGTGCGATTTGAGATTTGAGTGTGTAAGCGATGAATCTACAGAACACAAATGGATTAGCGATGTCAAGTGTTAGCTGTGTGGTGGTATGTGCGCCTATTACGTAGAAGATTTTTCTCTAACTGAACGGAGGATGAGGGGAGGAGGAGGAGGAGAGGGCGAAACAGTGCAATGCTGCCAGCAAATCAATAACAACATCCGATGGCAATTAGTTGCATAAATCCATTAGGCCAAGCCGTAATGCCCCATTTAATTGTGTTGACCTAAACTTAGATATTAGCTAGTGAGCTAGAGCAGGTGCCGTGACACGAACGATTACTTTCTAACTGCGCGTGAGTCGGAACATTTGTTCGGTTCATGTTCTGGCAACAACAACAAAAAAACAATTGAATTGCGCTCCTCTCATCCCTAAGATGAACACTTAACTACCGCAATTATATTCATTATATTCGTATGCATGTGTGTGTGTGTGTGTCACAAGCGTCTTATTGGCACCGTTATGACACACGTCTCGGTTAGGGTATAGAAATGCGGCGGCCGTTGCGATGCGCCCTCATCAGCTGCTGTTTTTTGCAGCGATTCAACCGTGACTCAACTAGATAAACTGATAATATGCTTTGTGCTCTGAATGATTTTTATGCATATAATATAGAGACACAAGGGCAACAGTTGTTGGCCAACACATGCATGGCTGTGGCAGTGCCCTTCCGTCTCGCTAGCCTTGCACTTTTCACGTTCTTTCCCCGTTTCAATTTTTAGCGTGCCAGTCAATCAATATGGGAGAATGCTTTTCAATTATCTTTCATTTGATTGCGTCTGTGTTTGTGCGTAGTCGTCGAATGTTATTCTTGTTGTCCAAGTTGAATTGCGCAAATGTTGCAAATTTATAGCATAACAAACCATTAAACATTTCGTTGCCGCTTATTCAACACCAAATGCGTTTTTTTTTTGCACACTTATTAAAATTCACTGCTGATTCGTCTTTGCTTTTTGCTGATTAAAGTTACTATGAGCGGTCCGACAGAAAGAATCACTCTTGATAACAAGTTCGTTCTTCTACATTTTGTTCTTTTGAATCGCTCTTTTATTCAACAAGTTTCATAGCAGCGAGAAGCACACACACTTGTCGAATTCTTTGTATAGTCGTAAATGCAATTTAATAAATTAATTAATATTGAAAATTAACCAAAAGTCTAATAAATTCTGACAGTAAAAATTATCAACCTTCCCCGACAGCATAGCAGCATAGACTGACCGTATGGCACATCGAGTCGATAGCTTATCGCAAGTCGAGCCTGCACATATCGTTATCGTTCAATTGAGTAACCTATGGCTCCAAAACTGTATGAGTTCAAATTTTTTGGAGGTAAACTCAAATAAGCAAAAGCTTAAGAGAGATTTAAGTGTAAAAAGTAAATTATTATTTTTATTATAAATCAAATGAAAATGTAAATATAAAACTATTAGTTTGTATACATATTATGGATATATATTTATCAAATATTTGTTTCGATTATTATTTGTTTTCAAACGCAATCAATTTCTTGTATTAAATAAATACATTTTTGTATTGTTGATTGGCAAATAGAGATTTCGAATCAAATATAAATATATATAATATAATATTCTTATTATCAGTTCAGCTATTAATTGCAAAAGCTGATTAGGAAGCGCTCTTCGTGGTGCCGTGGCGTTATCCACATCGGAGATAAGGCCAACCTAGAGATATTCTCCGGCTATAAAAGCCGGAGTTCTCGTAGGGTTCGGCATCAGTTTCTGAGAATAGTAAACATGAAGTTCTTCGTCGTTCTGCTCGCTTTGGCCTTCGCCGCTCCCGCTCTGGGCCGCACCATGGACCGTTGCTCCCTGGCCCGCGAGATGTCCAACTTGGGCGTTCCCCGCGACCAGCTGAACAAGTGGACCTGCATCGCCGAGCACGAGAGCTCCTACCGCACCGGCGTCGTCGGCCCCGAGAACTACAACGGCTCCAACGACTACGGCATCTTCCAGATCAACAACTACTACTGGTGCCAGCCTGCCAACGGTCGCTTCTCCTACAACGAGTGCGCCCTCAGCTGCAACGCCCTGTTGACCGACGACATCACCAACTCCGTCCGTTGCGCCCAGAAGATCCAGCGCCAGCAGGGCTGGACTGCATGGTCCACCTGGAAGTACTGCAACGGTGCTCTGCCCTCCATCAACGACTGCTTCTAAGCTGATCGCCTCCCTCTGATTTTTGAATATAATAAATGATTGCTTAAAAAACTATGAATCCTTCTTTTTCCTGAACACACATGAGAATCGCATAGCAAGGCGATTGCCTGGTTTATCTACTAAATTATTTATTGCAAGAAGTATAAATATGATTTCGTTGTTATCATCTAGCCATAGGGAACGACTTAAGGTTAGGGACCCGATTGAAGCTGCCACCGAATCTATGCTATCTATATCTATCTGGGGGAGGGAATTCAAAAAACAAGACTTATGTAGAGAGAGGGATATATGTCGGTTAGCCTAGGAGTGATCTGTTTGTATTGCACAGGAGTAGATGGTTCAGTAGAGGCCCGAGGGTAGGTCCGTCACCTTGGAGCCCTGCGTGTAGGAGCGCGTGCGGGCGGAGAGCTGGCCGGACACCTGGCCCGTTCCCGGATAGTCGAGCAGGGAGCAGCGCATGGCCGGGTTGCTGCTGAAGTAGATCTGCTGGTTGCTGCGCGACTTCTCGCGCACGTTGCTGGCCTCGTTGCCCGGTCGGGTCTGGCCGTCGGCGAAGGCCGCCTCCAGGCGCTCGACGTTCTTGGTCACGCGGCGCGCCTGCAGAGCGGCGGTGAGATCGGGCTTCGGGTACCTCTGGGGCGTGTTCATGCCGGTCATGAAGAAGACCCCATTGAAGTGCTGGGCGGGCGGCGTGGGCGCCGTCGCCTTGCCCGACTGCTGCCGCGCATGCTGCACTGGCTCCTGGCTGCTGTTCCTCAAGGCCAGTATGGTCGGATCGTTGTCGTCGTGCCGCGCATTCATGATGACGTCCAGCAGCTCCCGGTTGGTGCTCGCGTTGTAGGCCGTTGCGGTGGCGCTGGGCTCCGCCTCGGGCATGTCGCTCGAGGGCGCGTCCAACTGCAGCTCCCTGTGCGTGCCGCTGTAGTCGACCTCGTCAAAGAAGGTCTGCATGGCGGCCAGCCGCTCGACGGCCGTCGTATCGGCCGGCACCAGCAGGCCGTACTGCGAGTCCTCCGGCTCGGAGCAGTCCGTGTGCGGCACCAGGTGGGCCAGGGAGCGGGACTTGCGTGGCGGCTGTGGCACAATGTTCACCGGCACGATGTCCTGCTCCTGCTCCAGGCTGCCCTGCTGCTGCCTGTTAGTGGCTGCCTGGCCCGCCTTGGTCTGGCTGGAAATCTGTTTCTCCGCCTCGCTCACTATGTTGTCCAGCTCCTCGATGACGTCCTCTATGGTGGCCGCATCCTCGTCGTCGTCGACACCCTGGCGCGTCGCAGCCTTGCGCAGCTGCTTGTGGTGCTTCGACTTGGAGGGCAGCACGAGGATGGGCACCGGACTCAAGGAGGCACCCGTCTCGCTGCTGCTGATGCCCTCGTCCTCGTGCTCCGAGCAGCTCTGCTTGCTGCCCGCCGCCGTCTTCGAGGTGGGCGGCACCTGGCGTGGCAGTGCCACTGGCTGATGTGCTTCGACCGGCTTGAAGTTGGACTCCTGTGCGCCCTGCAGCCGGAAGATCTCCCGCTGCAGCTCCGCGCAGCGCTCCTGCAGGCGCCGCTCCATGGACGTCAGCACGGTCTTCTCCTCGTGCAAGATCTGGACGCGACGCTCCAGGATGACCATCTGGCTGCGCACGCGGTCGGCGTCACGCGCCTGCGCCATCATCTTGTCCACGTCGATGTGGAGCTCCGTGAAGCGCTTGATCTCCGCGCGCAGCGCATCCAGCCAGGGCGAGGAGGAGGATATGGTGCGGGCCAGCGTGCTGGTCTCCAGCCCAGCCTGGCAGAGCTCCGCTTGGATGTACAAGCGCTGCTGCAGGCTGACGGCGCTCTCGATGAATGTGTTGAGGAATCTGAAAGGGATTCAGTTAGACCCATTTGACTCCAGTCTGAAGCAGCTACTCACTTGATGCCGGCACATTGGAGCTCTCCTGAGCCGCCGCCGCTGTTGAGGATGCCCACGAGCAGGCGGAAGCGGACGGGCTCGCTGCAGCGCAGTCGCAGCGTGGACATCGCCTCCGAGACGGCGGTGTGGCCAGCGGCGCTGATCTTCTGCCCGCCGTTGCCCTGGCCAAACGGCTGCCGGTCGCAGGCGGCGGCCAGTAGCTGCAGCGCCAGGATGCGACCACGTATGCCCTGTCCCGTGGCCGACGAGGCCAGCGGCATGAGACCCACCGGAGTGTTGCCTAGACGGGCGATGGCATCCAAGGAGCGCTGGCAGCAAATGCTCAGGCATTGTCTGCCAGGGATCGGAAAGAGAGAGAATAGGTGAGTGATAAGCTTGGGACTAGCCCCAATCCGTGCTACTTACAGGCAGGAGAGCTCGTCGAGCAGCGCGCGCCGCTGATAGTTCTGCGGACTGCGCGACATCGCCAGCGAGTTGCTGCCGGCTGCCAGCGGAGGAGCGGGCGCATTGCTCGCCTGCGCCATCTGGATGGCGCGCAGCACCTCCAGCAGGTGGCTGATCCCATCCGAGGGCGTGGCCACAAACTCCTGCACGAAGCTGCAAAGAGAAAGGAGAAAGGAGCGTGAGCAAGCCACTTCCTGCTGATCCTTCCCAGCCCACAGACTACGTCACACTGCATCACTTCGCCCTATCTCTTCGCCCACTCGAGAACTACAATTTTTCTATAATTGGTTGGCAAACAGAGATTTCGAATGAAATATATATATATATATATATATATATATATATATATATACATATATACATATATATATATAATATTGCTATTATCAGCTGAGCTATTAATTGCAATCATCGGGAAGGCTGATTAGGAAGCGCTCTTCGTGGTGCCGTGGCGTTATCCACATCGGAGATAAGGCCAACCTAGAGATATTCTCCGGCTATAAAAGCCGGAGTTCTCGTAGGGTTCGGCATCAGTTTCTGAGAATAGTAAACATGAAGTTCTTCGTCGTTCTGCTTGCTCTGGCCTTCGCCGCTCCCGCTCTGGGCCGCACCATGGACCGTTGCTCCCTGGCCCGCGAGATGTCCAACTTGGGCGTTCCCCGCGACCAGCTGAACAAGTGGACCTGCATCGCCGAGCACGAGAGCTCCTACCGCACCGGCGTCGTCGGCCCCGAGAACTACAACGGCTCCAACGACTACGGCATCTTCCAGATCAACAACTACTACTGGTGCCAGCCTGCCAACGGTCGCTTCTCCTACAACGAGTGCGCCCTCAGCTGCAACGCCCTGTTGACCGACGACATCACCAACTCCGTCCGTTGCGCCCAGAAGATCCAGCGCCAGCAGGGCTGGTCCGCCTGGTCCACCTGGAAGTACTGCAACGGTGCTCTGCCCTCCATCAACGACTGCTTCTAAGCTACTCTTCCTTTGATCCTTCTTGATTATTAAAATAGCAAAAACAAAAACAAAAATCCTTTTCTTTCCTCTCCTTTCTATCGCTATCTCCAATCTTCCCTATGGCCTTAGGCTTACCTGGGAAAGGATACTCTGAGGTCGGCTCGCAGCTTGGTCAGCAGATCTGTTATGGAGCCGAACTGGCGCAGGGACATCTCGCTGTCGCTCTCGGGCGGCGCCGGAATGGGGCTTCTGTGGATGGCAAGTGTCATTAGATACCCCTAGGATGGAGATGGAGGCAAGGACTTACTTGTAGCCGGAGTGCTTGGCTGGCAGCGTGGCGGACTTGTAGGCATCTTCCTTGGCGCCGGACTGGAGCTGGCCATTGATGCTCACGTCGTAGATGGACTGGGCCTTGCCCGAGCCAGAGGAGCTGCCCTTGGTGAGCTTGCGCAAGGAGAGCACGTAATCCTCGGGATTGTAGACGGGCGGCCGTTGGTTCTCCTTGCTGTAGATGGGCGCCTGCGGCCAGCTCTGCTCCGAGCCGGCCATCTTGTAGGAGGCCAGCGAACCGCTCACGCTGTTGGCTCCGAACTTATGCGTGCCCGATCCGCTGGACGAGGCCGGTATGGAGCATTGAGCCTGGCCAGCACCGGCACCTGGCACGGGTGCTGGTGCCGGGCCAGCATTATGTGGCGGCAGCTTGGGCGACTTATCGCATACGCTGGGCGCCATCTGTGAATGGTGCGTGGAGCTGTCACTGCAAGCGAAAATAAAACGAGAAAAAGTCGTTAAATTTTGCACATTTCTCATGCAGAACTCGAATTCGCATATATATTTATATGTATATATGTATGTATATATATATGTATGATCGGAGACAGGTCTTGGCCAGTCCGCGGCTGGGCGGCACGTAACGCACCGGAAAAACAAGCCATTCAGTTTGCTTAGCATTTTCTTGGCGCTGTCAACGACTCATTGAGTGAGGAGCATGTGGGCAGCCAGCAGCGGGCGACTGTCAGCAACTGATTAAAGCCTCAGATGGAAACATCGCATCAGCTGTAGCTGTAGCCCGCCTCGCCGATTCGATTCGATGCGATTCGATGTTATTCAATGCGATTTTTATTTTCGTGCGTAAGCGAAAATAGTGTCCAAAAATTAACATGTCAATGGGCGCTTTCACTTAGTCAGCTACTCAGCGAGTCAGCGAGACAGCAGAGATAACCGACCAAATGCACCGTTAGCTGACAATGCGCTCTAACGGCAACGGCAACTGCGCGCGTCTGCATATGCAAATGAGATTCGAGTTGGAATTATGACGTGCCCAAGAAACTTAACAATTATATATGTATACATATACTATGTATATATGCATATATATATTTGTAGTTTATGTGGCCATCAATTGAACGCATCAGTCACGTCGCTGCATGCTTCTACCTGGTTCTTGCGGACAGGTGTGTCATGGCTCAAGGCAGCGCTCGCACGTCTTGGCATGCGAGGGAGGAGGCGGGAGGCCATTGATAGCAATGATTAAGCCAGCAACGTGTGTTTGGCAATTTGCCAAGCATTTCCCACAGACTCTGGCCCCCACCACACTGCACACTTTCAATCAAAGAAAAGTGATGAAAGATCAAAACACAGAGAAAGAGCCAAAGGCAAGTGGCCAGCAGAGTGAACGCGCTCCGACGGATTGGAAGCTGCATTCAATTTGCATAAATCAATTTGAAAAAAAGAAGAAGAAAAAGCCAAAGAAATTGAGATCAATGTGATAAAAGCGGCTAATGGAAACGCATTTGGCTGCCAGTGTGTACACCTCAAATTTTCATAAAGGCTCTGTGATGCAGTCAGCTGACTGCAACGGAAATATTGTGAACCAGTTCGCGCTGCCAGACCGATCGAAAGTTCGTTAAGTTCAAATCACATCTCATATCTGCTGCACTCCATTAATCAAAGCCTTGGCCTTGTCTTATCTGCATAAACAATGTTTGCGCCAAAAAAATAAATAAACAATTTGAAACTAGAAACTTCTACTTTCTGCCTTTGATAATAAACACAACAAGATTCGTAATGAAACCAAAACAAAATGTGGAAAAAAAACGAACCAAATCAAAACAAATATATTTAATTAATTAATCAAAAACTAAACGGGACTGAGTGTGAGCATATGCGATCGCCGAATACCCAACAATTTCTGACTTTCTTTTGTTTTGTATATAGCGCAATTTGGAAATGGATCATAATAAAGGCCTGTCTAATATGCAGCAGCGATTGGCTGTAGGGTATTCGAGTTCATTAATCAATTTTGATTAAACGCGTCAAGGCTTAGTCAATCTTGTCCACTTGTAACTATGATCAATGTATCCCTATTTATTTATCAATGAAAACTAAGAGCTGTATATGTACATATATATACATATATACATATATATATATATTTATGTAGCCATTTCAAGTGGAATCACCTCATATACTCAAGAGGCACAATGTGACGCAAATACGAAAAAACTTAGCGTTTATCGATGGCATTAATCGAATAATTCGATAAGGTCGTGTGTAAAAAGCTTTTCTTCCTTTTGTTATGAATGCTGACAGCAAATCTTGCAACATTGTTTGCTGAGGTTCATTGAATTGAATTCCACAGCGAAAGGGAAAGGGAAAGAGTTGGCATCGTTGGCTCTGATTGGGCTTCCAGATACATATCTCGATCCACAGATATGAAATTTGAATATCCTATCCTGAGAGAGAAGGGCTGGGGTGGGATGCCTGTGCAGCATTGAAGGACTGCGACGGCTACCTGCCCAGAATTGACGATTGTTTCAGGTAAGATCAAATTAAATTGAGCCATAATTGACAGACAGACTACAAATTGTCCCCGCAGCCTTTTCGGACGCGTGGCGAAAAGTGAAATTTTATATAATGGCCACACATAACCGAGTCATTATGACAGTTTGAGCTGGCCAAAAGCAATGCCACGCTCCTATCTATGAGCAGTGATTGCAAAATGAATCAAACGATCAACTACAGCAGTTACATTGGGCATGGCACAGACTCGGAGTCCAAGTCGGACTACAGCTGGTAATAGCTGCTGGTAAACAAGTTAATTTAATTTCCAATCGTAAAAGAAATTACGTATGAAAGCACGCCGTTATCGCTGTATTTATCTAGATAGAGAAAGAGAGAGAGAGAGAGAGAGAGAGAGAGATAGTGAGACAGAGAAGAAAGAGAGACAAGCTATATATAGAGCTGTCGACTTACATTCTGATCTGAATCACAAAATAAAGAGAGTAAAGTGCTATAGTCGGCAGTGACCGACCAGGGAATACCCTCTTCTCCAAAAAGTTTTCACAGAGTAGAGTGCTCATACTTTGCCATAGTTGATGCTCTAATAATCTGTATCTAGTCGACAAGATGTCAATGATTTGATATTGACTCATTTATACAATATGTAATTGAATGCACATATTTTGATCTCTTTCTAATATGCTCACAGGATTTCCATTCAATTCTGTATATAATAAAGAGTTTTGCATGCAAAGGATTCGTCTTTTATTTAAGGATTATTAGTATCTAGGTAGCAAGATCATTGAGCCTGTGATCAAGTGTATATATTTTAAAGATACTCTATGCAGGGAGATGTTTTAGGCCGAGTCTGATGATCGGCGTAGGGTATTCGAGTTCGCTAATCCACTTTGACTAGACACGTCGAGCCTTAGTCAATCATGTTCATTTATAACTGTGATCAATGTTTTCCCACCTATTTATCAATGAAAGATTACAAGCTGTATGTGCACACATATGTATATATATAGAGACTTTCTGTGGCATAGGTGCTTCAAGTGGAATCAGCTCATACACTGAAGGGGCGCACATGTGACGCAAGCATTGGCAAAAGCGAGCTTCAGTAAATTTGATTAGACAATCGCTGACATTAATCAAATAATAAGTCCACAAAATCATGTGTAAGCTGCTCGTCAGCTTCTTTTGATTGCTTGGAGCATCTTGGAGCATTGTTCGCAAAGGTTCATTGAATCGGGTTCCGTGGAGAAAGGGAGCCAGAGTCGGCTCTGATTAGCATAATTGTTGTTTTGTCTGCAATGGGCCAAGGGCTTTAGCTCTATGTGTGGAGGCACTCAGAAAGGGCCTACTTAGAAAGGGCCTACTTAGAAAGGGCCTCGGCCATGCGACTGGCATCGGCTGGGCGTTGTCTGGGGGTCACTCTGACGCCTCGGCTGCTTGACTGCAGTCAAGCGAAGTCAAGTGGAGTGGATCCATTGAAAGCGATAGCAAAGCCTAACCTGCGATCGGACGTTAAACTTGAGCTGGGAATTTGGCCCACGAGCTGCACGTGAAAGAAAATCAAGCGCAATTTCAGACTGAAATAGCTCGAATGCCGCACAATGAATAAATAACTGCAACAAAACATGCAATCCCACAGATTGCGTGAACAGAGAGCAGACCCCAAGCCAAGCCAAGTTAAGCCGACAAAAGCCAAGACAATGCCATCTGGCTAAATATTTGGAATTAGTTACGTTATGGAGCTCGCAGCGATAATTGCGACTGGGCTAACATGCGTGCGAGGTCATGATTCAATGTGAATATGAATACGAATATGAATATGAATATGAATACGATTATGAATATGAATATGAATACGAGTGTTAGTCTCTGTGAGAGAGCCTCAGCTCATGCAATGCGCAACTGGGCCAAGTCTTATCAGCCTGAAGTTCGCAAGACGAACACTTCTTCCGCCTTTGAGTCTTCGATAAGATATCGAAGGGAAAGGCTCCGAATTGCAATAGAGATCATTGGAGAAGTGCGCCTTCAGCTGCAGATTAGATAGTCTTCAATATGCTCACGCCATATGCTAACTCAGTTCGATCGTGGTCGATTGTAGTCGTAGCACTATATATATATATACATATGATATATTATATATGAAATATATTGCATATTGTATAGGAGTATTTCCTTTGCTATGCTAAATATTTTTAGTCTCAGGTGTATCCAGAGCTCTTAGCTCTCTGGCAGGCTTCAGACCCCGATCAGAAAACATAACTTTAGCAAACATCTATCGGACAGACAGACAGCATTGTACCTGACATCCGATGTCGGCAAATTGTAGTTAAGATAGTTAAGATAAGATATAAGGAAGCAGCTCCTCAGCATTACATAGGTCAACGCGTTTCATGTGGGGTAAGTGAGGGCTGGCTGTGAGTAACATTCAAGCTATGAGTAACATATAAACGGTCTTATCGCCCGTATTTACATTTGCTTCGCTTTATAGCACCCACATGGGCAATGCCTGGGGACTTGCCCAACTGCACTGAATCCACTTGGGCTCAGCTATAAATACTGCAGTGCGCACAGCCAGAGGTCAACAGTTGTTTCAGCTCACACTGCAGCAGTATTTCAAGAGAGAGAGAGATGAAGTCCTTCATCGTCGTCCTACTGGTGGGCCTGGCTTGGTCGGCTGCCCCTGCCCTCGCTCGCACCATGGATCGCTGCTCCCTGGCCCGGGAGATGGCCAAGCTGGGCGTTCCGCGTGATCAGCTGGCCAAGTGGACCTGCATTGCCCAGCACGAGAGCTCCTACCGCACTGGCGTGGTGGGTCCGCCCAACTCGGATGGCTCCAACGACTACGGCATCTTCCAGATCAACGATCGCTACTGGTGCCAGCCGCCCAGCAACAAGAAGTCGGCCAACGGCTGCGGACTGAGCTGCCGGGCTCTGCTCACGGACGACATCACCAAGTCCGTGCGCTGTGCCCAGAAGGTGCTCCAGCAGCAGGGCTGGAAGGCCTGGTCCACCTGGAAGTTCTGCAACGGCAACTTGCCCAGCATCGATCCCTGCTTCAAGTAGGCTCCGAGCTCTCGAATAAAGCCTTATTGTGCAATCTGGCACAGATCAAAACTTTCTCGCTTGCTTCACTGACCAACATTCGACCCACAGACTGACTACAGTCGCCACTCGATAAGTGTACTCATTCAGCGAGAAATTTCGCACAAATTGTCCCCGCAGCCTTTTCGGACGCGTGGCGAAAAGTGAAATTTTATATAATGGCCACACATAACCGAGTCATTAAGACAGTTTGAGCTGGCCAAAAGCAATGCCACGCTCCTATCTATGAGCAATGATTGCAAAATGAATCAAACGATCAACTACAGCAGTTACATTGGGCATGGCACCGACTCGGAGTCGGACTCAGACTCGGAGTCCAAGTCGGACTACAGCTGGTAATAGCTGCTGGTAAACAAGTTAATTTAATTTCCAATCGTAAAAGAAATTACGTATGAAAGCACGCCGTTATCGCTGCATTTATCTAGATCGACAGAGTGAGAGAGAGAGTGAGACAGAGACAGAGACAGAGACGGAGAGAAGGCAACGACTTATCCAACTTAGATTTCATCTGAGTCACAAAAACAATAAAAATGCATAAAGCAATTCCAGCACAATTACGTGTTAGGCTTCTCTGCCCCAATGTAGATCCACTCGATATATTCGCATTGCCATTTCTGTCCCATTCCCATATTCAGCTGGCAGAGCCTTGTCATAGTCGCTGCCGCTGCCGTTGCTGTTTCTGTGCATTTTTTCGATCCGCAAAAGCAGTGAAAATGGTAAACAACTCGACTGATTGACAGCCATATTGTAACAATTTGTATCAAATTCTCAAGGGTCTGCCATTGAGTTGAATGACTCTTAACAAGACGAACGCTCGCTCGCCTCAGCTGAACTGAGTATATTGGCTTTTAGATATATGTATGTGGACATGCTATTCAACCGTAAGCGAGTAGCTCTTGCAGTCAGCTAAGCTCCACTACAAGAGACTTTTTTGGGTAACTTTAGATTCTAGATTTTGGATTCCAGTCGGTTTCAGCTTGGATTACCAAATAGAGCCGTAAGAACTTCAGTCGCTGCTGTGTCGGAGCACATTTATTGCAAGATGATATTACATATTTCACACCCTACAAAGTCGGGCAGAGCTTTTCGACACTTCACTTCACACCTCGAGGAGGAGGAAGAGGAGGAGAAGTTGTTGCACACGCGAGTTTTCTCATCGCTCGACACTTAAATAGATATTATAAAAGCTATCAAAAAAGGAATGCGACTTGGCACACTTCAGCCAGCTCTCAGGTGATAAATCACCTGTTCTCTTCCGCCAGCTTTCGCGCATGCGTAATCCGCTTTTAATCATGCGGGTTCTCCCTGGCCACAACAAATTTATCGCAGCATAATTTTGGTGCGTTTCGTTTTCTCTCTCTCTCTCTCTCTCTCTGTCGGACAGCTATAGATCATAACAGAGTAGTAAAAAGTATAGTTTCTCCCCGTGTTAAGCCGACACCTTGCCAAATTGTCTTTGGCTGTTACACAAACAAGAAACAAATGGCAACACAGCGCCGACTGCCTAATGCTCGCTCAATAAGTCTGTTTGGTTACGTCTGTCAAATATCTAGCTTGACTTCCTTAGATACATGTAGCATTTTCCCTTCCTTCCAGATAGAGTCTTCACTTTCTTTCTGTCTTCAGTTTCACACGGACATTGCACAAAGGCCATATACTCCTTTTCACTGCGCGAGCGAGCATTAAAAGTCCATTTGAAGTGGCTGTTGGGCAACGGCAACAATGGCCTCTTTTTAAGTGTCTCTTCGATGCTGGCTCCGAGATACACGCAGTTGAGTGTTCTCATGGCGGCAGTTCCATTTCTTTAGCCCATTTGCATTTGCGTTGTAAATTTTACTCACACAGACGGGGACTGGCTGACAAACGAGATAAAACTATTAACAGAATTTAGCAACAACAATGATAGAGAAATGTGCCCACTTTTCAGCTGTCAAGAGACGCTGGAAGATTTGCTGATTTTCCCAAGAGTTGTCGGCGCTTGTGTCTGTGTGTTTTGGATCCCTATGCAGACTTTGTCAGCCTTTTGATAGCTGGCTGTCATGCTTGACAGCATTGGAGTGCTTGACTTTAAATTAAATCCCAGCTGGAAGCTTTACAATTGAGATAGACGAAACTCTAATGCTCTCTCTTCCTCCTTCCATATTTCTATTTCTAATAAGCATGCTCCTGCTCAAGTACTATACAAACATTGTAGCGCTATCTATCACTAAGGGCTTTTGGCTAGACCTAAGACTTGAGAGGCGAATCAATCTACAAATAAATATATCTTTAACATTTTTATGTAATGTCTAAGGTATTCAACTCGTCTCATGCGCCTACGAGAGTGTATCTGCAGCTTGGGCTCGGGAAAACGTAGAGTTTTCTAACGCTCATTATGATTTTCACCGCGATTTGTTGGCTACAGATTGCGCCCGCCTGCCTGTGCGCCTGCTGTGAGGCCCCTCCGGGTAATATATCAACAGAGCTGTCTCCCAACTAATATAATTAGGGTTTATTGTCGAAATAATAACGCAGCAGCAGGAGGGTTCGAGTCGTTGGTTGCCTGTGCGCTTGACACAGTTGCGTTTTCATCTCCATCTCCATCGCCATCGTCATCGCCATCGCCATCGCCGTTTTGGGGGTCGGCCAGGTGAAATGCTTATAATTTGTGAGTCCAATTTTGTGATGTGACAGGTAATTGATGCCAAAAAGTAGCTCAGAGCTTGTCAGCTCTGGCCGGGGCAGCGTCACAGCGTCACAGCGTCTCAGCTCGGTTACCATTGACAATGACAAGTCAAGATCATGTTTAGTTAACCAACTGGAAAACACACAAAACAGCGTCTGTCGCCGTAATGTAATCTCTTGACATTGTCTGGGTTTAAGCAGCGCTTAGGCTTACGTACACTCAGTCAAGCAAGCAAGCAAGCAGCTAGGTGAACATATATCATCCCAGATCTCAGATCTCATCTGGGGGCGTACGGCATATTGAAAGTCTAGTCTAAGCCAGCCCAATTTCCTTTCTCTTCCTCTGCCGTTCGACTGGCTCTGATAAGCAGTGTCTTCAGCATTAATGGACTTCGCTTTGATTGGCTGCTCGCCATTTTGTATGCAGATAAGAGTGAATCCCCCGAGCAGCTTATCTATCGAGCCATCCATTAATTTGCCTGCAGCTCTTCGAGCACTCGAGTTTCGCGTATTAAAATCTTGTTTGCCTTCGCCGAGTGGGAAAACACTTGAGAGCCTTTCCACTAAGTGGCTAAACTGAAATCTTCCGATAGTAATAATATAAGTGAGCTAGCTCTTTATCAAAAAGTGCGCAATGTCTGAGATGTCGAGATAGCTAAACTGGTTTGATAACAACTCATGAACTGTGAGCAGGGGTTTCATTGAAGATCATTCTAGCAAATCTATCGATTCAAGATATACATGTATCGATGCTTACTTGTTAAGTTTTACATATTATATTACAATTATAGCAGCATTAGATAAGAGTAAAGGTTTACAGTGAAAGACAAGCGAAGTATTGATTAAGCTTGAGCTTAAGGCAAGGATCTAGTAAGGCTGGAGTTTTGGCTTATAGTAAAAAGTTACATTTTGAATTCAAAACTTCGTTAGTAGCCTATAATCTGCTTAGATACTCTAATGTTTGGGTTTATGGAACTATGTTTCATATGGCCTTCCTTAAGCCTCCTTTCGTTGCCTTTCCTTCCGCATAAACGACATATTCATAGTTGTTTTCTGGTCATAGTTTCTCTTCTGCCTTATGAATCGCTTTCTTATTTCTCTCTAGTTTTCTGTGTTTTCCCTGAGTTCTACATCTTTCACACTTTTCCGCACACACACTTTCCTGGGGTGCAACCAATTAAATCAGCCACAAACCCTGACGTGCGTACAAATCAAGTTGTCTGCAGATCTGAGATTGGCCCATGCTTGATGCCATTGGGTCTACGTCTGCCTGGTATCGGTTAGTTGTGTTAGCAGCTGCTCGGTTGTTATCTGCAAACCGCCATAACTTTACGCTAGACTGATTTCATGTGGCAGCAAACCGCAGCAATTGTTTTTCGAGTGAGTTAAGTACTTCGTTGACCCACACCATGTCGTCGTCCCAAGGGGCGCCGAACTTCGCCCTAGGGGCAATTACTTAGGAACCGACGACCGACGACTGTTGACTAGGGCTCTACTTGTGCTAATGTGTACAAATTACAAGGAGAAAGAGAGATAGAGAGAGAGAGAGGCATGTTCTTTGCACTTGGCTGTAGGAAAAGGTCTGCTGACATTTTACCCCACGTTTTCCCCATCTTCTTGCACATGGTATAATTTTCCAGTCTTTGGTTTCCTGCTTTGTCTTCCAGCCTGTTCGAAGCGGGCTTTTAGTGTCTCTGTTAATGCATTGGCACTTCCTTAGCCCGGTTCTAAGCTGCCCATTTACAGCCGGTCTGAGCGACGGCTACCTGTATAAATTATTGCCCACCGACTCGAGTTGCCCCCCTTCGCCCCTTCGCCCATTCACATTAACAATTCACTGACCGCTCCAAGTCAACGGCCTATTACGAATGGAAGGGAAAAGCAGTCTAGCCATGGCTTCTACTCTTCCCAGTCTCTTGGCCAACTCCCTGTCTGCGTGTGTGCTGAGACAAATTGATTCTTGCTTTCGCTATTCTGCATTGATCTCTCTTCGGTTCTCCGTGGCGTTAGAAAGCAAACGAAGCAATCTGGAGAAACGGCCAATTACGAACGACTTCCAGCTGATCCTCAACAATGGCCAGCATTCCCAAAATTTAACTTTAAGATTTCCATTTATTAGGGTAGAAGGTAAAGCAGAAGATTGTGTACCCTACACTAGATACCCTACTTCAAAGACAATTCGATTTTCTTCAATAGAGTTTATTTTAGTTAGTCATGCACACAGTCCCGATCATTTAGAAGCAGTCGTTGATGGAGGGCAGAGCTCCGCTGCAGAAGTGCCAGGTGGACCAGGCGGACCAGCCCTGCTGGCTGAGGATCTTCTGGGCGCAACGGACGGAGTTGGTGATGTCGTCGGTCAACAGGGCGTTGCAGCTGAGGGCGCACTCGTTGTAGGAGAAGCGACCGTTGGCAGGCTGGCACCAGTAGTAGTTGTTGATCTGGAAGATGCCGTAGTCGTTGGAGCCGTTGTAGTTCTCGGGGCCGACGACGCCGGTGCGGTAGGAGCTCTCGTGCTCGGCAATGCAGGTCCAGCGGGCCAGCTGGTCACGGGGAACGCCCAAGTTGGACATCTCGCGGGCCAGGGAGCAACGGTCCATGGTGCGACCGAAAGCGGGAGCGGCCAAAGCCAGAGCAACCAAAACGATGAAAGCCTTCATATTTGCAATTCTCAATGCAGACACTGATAGAGAAATGGCTGAAAGGCTGGCGCTTTTATAGCTAGAAATTATCTATGCTAAACTACTGTCTGAAGTGGGCGCGTGTTTCGCTGTGGTTTGGCGTCTAATCAGTGGACTTCAAGTGCCATCTAATCGAAAGGCTTCAGAAAGTAAACAGCCAGAGGAAAATTTCGAGTATATGTTAACAGATTATCTCTCCGCTTGGCTTGGCTGGCAGCAGATGCAAGAGGAAGTAAATAGATCGAACCATTTGAGAGCAGCTTTAATTAGCCAGCGTTTTCTGGCTGTTTCTGGGAGGCGAATTGTAGCAGTTGAATGCTAACCATTAACCTTGTTCGGCTCTTCGCTCAGCAATTACCATGCTTTAAGTATTGGCTATTGATATTTAAAGCAGGCTTCGAGCGTTGTAAACCATATTTAGAGCTCAAAAGTAGAAGGTAGCTGCAGTCCAGTGCTGGCAGTTGAGCCATTTTAGTGCCAACTCTAGCTGGCTTTAGCAGTTAGCTTCAGCAATGGCTTGAGCTTAGCTTGTTTAGCTTTTTTTTGGAGTCACACACAGCTATGCCCTTTAGCTACCTTTTTGCTACCTCCGCTTTTTTTTGGCTACTCTAATGCGGCCAACACTGTTGAGGTGTGAAGAGCATGCTCCATGGCCTGAAACTCTTGCCGAGACACAAAAAGAGAACTCAACAACTGTGTGTACTTATGGCTACATTTCATAACGGTCACAAGTTGAATCGTTAAAGCTACTGACTCGGCACAGACCCCAAGGCTGGCACACACACACACACACACACACACACACACACACACACACACACACACACACAGATCAACGTGAACATTAACGCCAACTCAGATGCACATATGGCTTTCTCGACATGTGGAGCCTGGCGGGGTCTAAAGACCTAACCGCAACTATGCAAAACCCGTCATTGTTGACGCTACGCGCTGTTATATTAACCCCATTCAAGCGCGGTGCATGGAACGCCGCGTGCACTGGGAGAAAAAGTCGGGAGTCGGTAAGCATCAGCCATACGAACAATTGAAATAGAAGTCTGCACTAATCTCAGCCTTGCGTTTCTCTCAGTGTACGTGCACATTAATCCATGTTGTGAGGCCTTTTGCATCTGCTAGCGGTATTCCTTGTGGTCCCCCGCTGGAGGCACTTGCTGATCCGTAGGCGACCACAGATTTCTACACATATTTCCACACGCATTTCTCGGAAAGCTGTTAACCTTACCGACGTTGGGTTAACAGCGAAAATAAATGACAAAAGGCTACTGTAAAAGTCATTTGGCCAAATGACTGACAAAAGTGGCTTCAAGCCAAACCAAGCCAAGCCAAGCTGTGACCCGCTTAGCTCTCCATGAATTATCGATTCTCTGGCCGGCGCTGACTTGTGAGTTCTTTGTCAAAGTCCACATAATCAACATGTTCACTCTTACTTTTGCCTCTCGACGTGAAAGAACAAAGTCTTCTGACTAACTGCTAAGCGCTGGGCTTAGCATACGCGCAGATATGGGTCAGCTAACAGTCCAGCGATCGGAGTAGAAGAATTTCTCGAAATAAAGCCTCATCGCATATGCATGAGCTGGGCCGTGAGCGCTGCTCACCAATCGCTGGCCAATTATGCATCATTTATACACAAAAGTTGACGCTAATTGTCTAATTATGGCAATGGAAAGTACAGTTACGTTAATAGAAGAGCTTAAGAACAGTTGCCCAAAATGAAACTACGCCAAGTATTTGCTCTGGGTCAAATAGAGCCATCACAGTCTATCAAATTCGAACTAGAGCTAGTTCCAATGGAGTATAGCTAAACTGAGGTAAGCTAAGCTAGGGTGTTGCTAGAAATAAGGGTGGCCAATGCTATAGAAAGTCAGGGCGACCAAACTCCAAATCTTTCACTTCTAAGAAAGACAAAAAAAAAACACTAGAAATTGATTCAAAGAGATACAAATGAGTTTCTCGAGAGTTTCTAGTTTTTTTTGAGGGTTTATTAAGTTGAAATAGACGCTAATCTGATTCAATGTGTGCCGTCCACAAATAAAGAGCATGAAATTAGAAACTTTTGCCAAACGACAAATTTGCTGCGTGACCATAAAAAAAACTTTTTTGTTTTATTTTTTTTGTTTTATTGCAGATTTTCTCTCATAGAAAGTAAAGTTGAACGAAGCTCAGCTCCAAATGACAGCGCGGGTCGGACACGGATTATAAACAGAGCCCAGCATATTCATTACGATATCAGACAAGAAACAGACGAGAGTCTAGCTAATCAAATAGCAGAGCTCGTCCAAAAATAATTGTACGACTTAAGAAAATAGTGGAAGAAATGTGAAAAGCTGCGCAAAGACTTCTCTATCTATCTATCTATCTATATATCTACCTATCTATCTATATATCTATCTATCTATCTATCTATGTATCTATTCATCCCTGCTTCAAAGGAGATTATTTTTTTAAACAAAAAAAGCAAATTATTCCTCCTAATGGCTGTCTTTTGTTTCTAGTATCTTTCAGCTGGGTGTTTGTGGGTCTATCATATTGGAAATTTCAATATGATTAAAAGTCGATTTATTTGACACGTGAATCTTAAATTTTTGCACATCTTTTCCGGTGCCCCCGCCCTCGGTCGGCCTCGCGCTGGTGTCTTGTAGAAAGTAAAGTTGGAGCCTTGGTAGGTGTTCGGGCAGCAATGACGGTGGCTCAACACCAATTTATGGGCCAACCCAAAACATATTAATTATGATCGCTCGAGGCATTAATAAGTCCGAAAACCAGTCGAACAGGTGTTTATATTTGTAGCTTTTGTGGTTTTGTTTGCGGAGATAAAGCGACAACGTTTTTAATTCGTAGTAAAATATTAAATAAATAATCCAAAGTTTTTTCTTGTTTTTTGCAGTAGCAGTTCCGCGTGTTCCGGCGATCAATGAATGTATATATAGACAGAGATATAGATATGCATATGTCGAAGGTAACCCCAATACTCTGTTGCCGAATTCATTAGACGATTCGCGGCTAGCGTGAGGTTGATTGACAATCGCCCAGGGCTGGAGCACGATATGCGCACAATTATAAGATGATTGGGAACTATAATCCCCATTGGCGCCTCCGATCAGCGATTGCCTGATTCGTAAATTGTGGAGAAAGTGACCAAAAGCAACGCCAAGTGCAATTTCCCTGCCTGTTGCCTGTCTCTGTTAAATTTGTTTGCCAATCAATGTCTAGAAGAAAATTCAGCTCAACTAGAAGAATGAGTCGAGATGAGCTTGAGATGCTCCAGAAAGACGATATACAGCAGATATATGTAGAACATATACATATATGAGCAGGCTATATAAACTGCGAAATGGAAATACGAAAATTGTACGCTTCAAAGATAGATCTATCACATCTGCCATCATATACATCTGCATCAGCTGAGATCTCCACAGATTACGCTCACTTCACCCAGCAAACATCAGGCTGAGGCTTAGGACTCAGACTTGAATATCAAATATAATTTTATAGTATGTCAAAGGCAACTTAATATGAGTAATCAATATCTTAATCTATCTCAACTTATATAGACAAATTATTCATTATTATATTTCCCATATTCCGTGATCAGTTCTCACACTCATATCTTTCCCTATGCCATTGCTATGTCTCAGCCCATTTCCATTTCATATTGAGCTCAAAGAGGTCTCTCCTGCATCATCTCAGCAGCTGCAATTTGCTTGTATGATTTGTCTGAGCTCAAATAGCTCCGAGTGATGGGCCTTCGCCTGCATTCACTCACTTTTGGCGGCCTCAAGCTGTGCACATCTTACCAAATATAGCTTAACTTGGTTTACTTAATGCAAATTAGAGTTAGTCTTCGTTTTGTGTGTGGACAGCTGGCCTTTAAGCCCAATTAACTGGCAATGGCTGCTGCTGCTTTGAACACCTTAACTATACCAAATGCCGCTGCACCAGTTCCATTAAGTTCAATTGGGTTTGCGGCTAAGCGAGCAGCTGACACGGCTCGCAGATACCCTGTAATCAGGTGCGAACTGTTGCTTATGCCTCTTCGATTAGCCTCAAGTAATGTGATGTTTTTGCTAACTGACTTGCATATATACTATGCTCTCCCGATAGTCAATATACCCGCTCAGCTGAGGTGTAGAGGGCATGCGCGGCCCATTGCCTAAGCCGCATAAAGAGCAACTTAAAGCGAATTGCGGTTACTCAATCAACAATCGCCTCATTTGTCAGGTGTCCAACAACTGTCTATTGTCTCTGTGATTGAGCTACGATTTCCTCGCCGACTGTGGCAGATACCCTAACTTTAGCCAGAATTCACGCCTGGCCACAGAAGAAAATTTCTTTCTCTTTGGGGTCTTAGCCGAAAGTCTTTGTTTGCTTATGTGCTGGCTCGTATGTTTGGGCCGTTTGGTTTCGTGTGAGACGCCCAACTGTCCAGCTGGAGCGTGTCCAATGCATAAGCCATTTATTATTAACAATTGTTAAATCAGACCGGAACACTTTTCGTCCAACTTGCCGTAGTGCAGACCCGCGTACGAGCATGAGTTGTGTGTGCTGAGCTGTGCTTGGGCTTGTTGCTGTTGCCCACTGATATTTCTTTCATTGTTTGTCTTACACTTGGCTCTGTCTGTGTGGCAACAAGTGGCATTGTTAGCGACTATAACTGGGGCTACCTACTAGATGGGGTGGGGGGATAGAGAGAGGGGGCTGTTGTGTGTGACTTGGCTCGAAGCGTGCCGTCGCCAATTCAATTTTTCATCAAATGGAATTACGCTTTTTGCCGCTTTCGAGTACGGTTAAATGTAATTTGTCTTATATACGTTTGTGTATACCCTGTTGTAATTTGAATAGGGTATGCCTCACTCACGGGTATGAATGTGACAGGCTATGAGCAGACAGGTCGAGTTCTATAAGGTACTGGGTATTCAGGGTACATACGATTAGAGTTATAAATGAACTATGTAGCATATACATATAATAGGCTGGGTATATCGCTAGCACGCCTTATGATCTCTTTCCTTTTTGGCATTTCAGCTCGACACACACGCAGCAATTTATATGGCCACAATATTTTTATGGCATCGACTGTCAGCCTAACGAGCCGTCGTTGTCTCTCAAGTGGTTCTATCAAACGCAACCAAAACAAAAGAGAGAGAGGGAGAGAGAGAGAGAGAGGGAGAGAGATAAACCGTTGGCAGCTCAATGCCAGGGCTGCCCACACGAAGCCAAGTTCGAGAGGAGGATTTGCTGCGAGTGAGCCGCGATGAGAAAGTCGAGCCCTATTAGCATATATATGCATAAGATGTAGATTAGGCAGTGGGCGTATCAGCCCGAGAACAATGCTGGGTCACGCTGGGCAACCAAGCTGCAGCGCCAGAGTTGACCAATGAGTGCGTAGGGGCCAGAGGGGGAGGGGTGTTGTTCTCTTACCTCGTTTAGCTTTATTCCGTTCACACTTCTAGGCCAAAAACGAAATCCAATTTGGAGCAAATGCGAGCAAAATGACACGAATCCAAATTGGGCCAATTCACAATGTACTCAAAATGTCTACACACACTCACACACTCACACAAGCACACACACACACGCACACATGCACTTTTCATGTATTTATTTTGTGATTGGAAAAGTTGGCTTTCGTGCACTTTGCAGCGTCATCGAAGAACAAGAAACATAAATTGAGAAGATTAGCACAAAGCGAACGCGCAAAACTTCTTATGCTACTTAGTTACGGTTGCAATTGTTGTTGTTGTTGTTGTCGTTGTAGATGCTGCAATAGGCCATAAGAAGAACAACAACATAACACAGCACAGCACAGCACAGCACAGGCCAAGCCGGGGCCAGTTGTCAGAGTCGTACTCGTTTTACCGTTAGAATGCAATCAGCTCGCGCGCTCGAAATGCCGAAGGAGTGAGTGCGAGAAAGAGCGAGAGAAAGAGAGGGCGGAGGGCGGGGGGAGAGAGTGAGCGTATGGAGACGGCACTTTTCTAACCAATATAAACTTGTTTCTCACAAGAACGCACAACTGTCCATAAATGCACACACACACACACACACACATGCATATATGTCTATCTGTATATGTGCGAATGATTGTTAAGTGAATATACATATATCTCGCGTAATCGCGTCTGCGACACGTAACAAGGCTCGAGTGAAGGTGGAGGAGGCAGCAGTTGCTGTTGTCAAATTAACAATCAGACAGAGAACCTTTGCCCAAATGCCCAGCAACAACTGTGTTCGACGAATGCACTTTGTTAGACCTGAGGCACGGCTAGCAAAGCCATCGTTCGTTTATTTTTAGCTAAGCTAAGCACAGTTATTCGTTGACGACGCTCGCTCGCAGTGCGTCGCACACTCACGACCGTTTCGCTCTGAAGCCACGCACCGACTGAGTCAGTAGAGCCGAGGCCGAGCTCGGCTTCAATGCGCGTTGACAATTACTTCGGCTCTCAGCGCTCGGCTATCGGCTCTCGGCTGGCTTAACTTTCTCAACTCGTTTCAAGTGCGCGAGCGCCGCTGTATAAGACTCTCTGCACGAATATAAGAGTAGCTTAAAACACATGAAGTACAGCTTTAAATTGTTTTCTCGTTTTATTCAAATATCAATGGCGATCGGCTTAGAAGCAGTCGTTGATGGAGGGCAGAGCTCCGCTGCAGAAATGCCAGGTGGACCAGGCGGACCAGCCCTGCTGGCTGAGGATCTTCTGGGCGCAACGGACGGAGTTGGTGATGTCGTCGGTCAACAGGGCGTTGCAGCTGAGGGCGCACTCGTTGTAGGAGAAGCGACCGTTGGCAGGCTGGCACCAGTAGTAGTTGTTGATCTGGAAGATGCCGTAGTCGTTGGAGCCGTTGTAGTTCTCGGGGCCGACGACGCCGGTGCGGTAGGAGCTCTCGTGCTCGGCAATGCAGGTCCAGCGGGCCAGCTGGTCACGGGGAACGCCCAAGTTGGACATCTCGCGGGCCAGGGAGCAACGGTCCATGGTGCGACCGAAAGCGGGAGCGGCCAAAGCCAGAGCAACCAAAACGATGAAAGCCTTCATGATTCTACTTCAGTAAACTGATGCCTTACTGCCCGAATGCTTTCCCTTTTATAGGAAGCGTACTATCTCTGCGGAGTTGTTATCTAGAGTAGTCTGCGCACTGGGCACTGGTGATAGGGAAATTGAAGCACACTTTTGAATTAATCTAAGTTTAATCAGCTAGACGCTTTCGAAAATATTTACTGTGCACCCGCGATAATATATCTGCAGTGTCACAAGCCTATGCAAGGGCCTTGACTTTGATTGAGCGATTCCTACGCTAGACTCGGCGTCGCTTCGCAGAGCCCTCGAAAGTATGCAGCACTTTTGCTGATATGCCCAGTCCTAAGATGTTGCACTTGAGCCAAGCTGGGGATTGGCTGGCCAGAAATGGCTCTCAGCTGCGGCACTTATTATAATTGATAGTTTCTATCCATATCAGACACTCCTAGAGAGCTCTAGCTGAACTACTTAAAGTCCAAACTAATTTTCTACATATGAAACTTGAGAGATACGCCGAGCACCTTAGCATCGCGATTATGTCACTTCAAGTGCCCTCAATTTGGCCTATTCAAATTTCGGGGGGATTTACAATTTGCTTATCAATTGCCCAATTCAGACGGAAAGTAAACAAAACCCGCATGTCATCAATAAGAGGTAACTAAGATAACTCCTCGACTATAAAAGGGAAAGCATTCGGGTAGTAAGGCATCAGTTTACTGAAGTAGAATCATGAAGGCTTTCATCGTTTTGGTTGCTCTGGCTTTGGCCGCTCCCGCTCTTGGTCGCACCATGGACCGTTGCTCCCTGGCCCGCGAGATGTCCAACTTGGGCGTTCCCCGTGACCAGCTAGCCCGCTGGACCTGCATTGCCGAGCACGAGAGCTCCTACCGCACCGGCGTCGTCGGCCCCGAGAACTACAACGGCTCCAACGACTACGGCATCTTCCAGATCAACAACTACTACTGGTGCCAGCCTGCCAACGGTCGCTTCTCCTACAACGAGTGCGCCCTCAGCTGCAACGCCCTGTTGACCGACGACATCACCAACTCCGTCCGTTGCGCCCAGAAGATCCTCAGCCAGCAGGGCTGGTCCGCCTGGTCCACCTGGCACTTCTGCAGCGGAGCTCTGCCCTCCATCAACGACTGCTTCTAAACTTGACGACCTAAAACTTGAATAAATGATTGCATAAAAAAAGATCAATGTGTTTGAAGCCTAACGGACAAGCAGTTCAGTTTTGCTTTGTGAAAGCAGTGCGGTTATTTATTCAGCCAGCCTGAAGGTAGGCAACACTTTTTCACTGGCGCTAGCAGACAGTAGCTGCCTGCTATGGTGGCTGAGCAGGCGGTGAATTCGAATCTGTTTTGTGTTTAGCTCACCTGTAGTGCATGGATTTGCCGTTCTCGTAAATGGAGTCCAGTGAATAGTCGTCTGCATTTGAGCTGGCCGCATTGGTGCGCTTATCCAGTGCATCCTCGTAGCAATAGCTGCAGCTGCAGCTCGAGTACTGCGAACAGTAGGAGGAGGCGTCCATGTCCGTCATGCCAATGGAGCACTCTTCGTCCGCTCGCCGTGAGCGCTGCTGCATTGGCATGGGAAGTGGTGACTCCTTCTGTGTGGCCGAGCGACTACGGTAGGAGAACTCTAATTAGCATTAGTTTCCACGATAGTTTCGCTGGCTAATTACCTGGTGACCACGTTCCAGGTGCGATGTATCAGGTAGAGCAGAAAGAGCATGCGCGAGGTCTCGCCGCCAGACGAGGCATTGCCGGTGCCCAGGCAGCTGCTGGAGCCCAGATGCTCTTCTTCGGCCTTCGCCTCGTTCTGTGCGTACCGCGCCGGCAGAGTCTTCGAGCGAAACTCGTCCTGCAGGCAGTATTCCCGCTTGTGCTGCTGGTAGCGTCGGCGCGTGTTGAACTGCGAGCTGCCCTCGCCGCCAGCTCCAGCTCCAGCTCCAGCTGGGGATCTCTGTGCTCCGCTGCGGTTGCCCATTATCGTAATGCTGCGCCGCTGTCAAGCATGGCCTAATGTGACAGGAACATGGCTGGCGATTAATCAGCAAATGGAAAGATCACTGAATGTTCTAACTCTCTATATATATATATATATATCTATCTGTGTATGTGTGTGTGTGTGTGTGTGTGTGTGTCGACATAGTTCGCAACCAGTTGGCTAGGCTGAAAAAGCGCAAAAGTGAAGTGAACGAACAGCCTCTGCTCATGGGCATGCGGAATTGGGTCGAGCTCTATTGGGGTCAGCTGTGGAGCACAATAAGCTCATAGAAGGCGATCCTTGGCCAATGTTCTCAATTGAGAATTGAAGAGCTACCGCCTGCCGCCAGCGCCAGCCGCCTGCCGCCTGTCTCCTCTTGTAATTATGATCAACAATCTGCGATGGCTGCCTGGACCAGTTTTGGCAGTAATCTCTCTATGGACATGAACATGGACGTGGACATGGCCAGTGTGATTAGATGCGTCAGGCGTACACGCAGCGAAAACCAGCAGCAGGCTCTCGCAGCTCAGCAATCAGGTCTAGACGCGGCTTAGCTGCAATTTGAGGCATTCGAAGCGCTTCTAATTATCTTCATTGGCCATAAGAGTGTCGCGTCCGTCAGAGCTCGGCTTTTCGCGCAGTGCCAGCTAATGGGAACATCGATGAGCAGCAGCAGCGGCTGAATGCGGGTCAAGCATCAGCGCGGGTCAACAACTGGCAGCATTCATCAACCTAACACCAGCCACAAATTTGTCCGTGGAGCACCCTTATCGGGCTCAGGTCTGCGGCTGGCCCCAACTATCTCTGCGGCGGCACTATCACAGCTGAGACGCTCTTATCACTGGTGTGTAGACTCACAGCACAGCAGTCACTCAATAGAGGGAACAGGACAAAGGGCGCCCTAACTGTATCTGCCTAGGGCAGAATGAATCAGAGCTCGTAAAGGCATTCTCTTCTAACTGTACTCCGTGGAGAAACGAAACGCCGCCAAATCGTTTGACCAATTTTTTATCATTTTTATTATTTTTTATTATTTATTTTTTATGGTCTTCCTCCACACAAAAAGACCTTTCGAATATATGTAAACTAGAATGGGAGAAGCCGACAACTGAAGCTTGAGCTGAAACTAAAGCCCGAAACTGGTTTCCCGACTTTACGGCCTCGACAAGCTATGCTGAAGGGGAAAGTCATCTCGGGCGCGTGGAAATTTTTCGTAGGGTAGGTTGAGAAGACGCCCAAAAGCAAACAGAAACATAAACAAAACGCACTCGCGTGGGGGCCCAAACAGAGCGAGAGTGAGAGAGAGGCGGACAGAGACTAGAAGGGAACAGAAGTAGACGAATATCTGGTTTCTCCTTAAGTGCATTGAGCAATTTGCCGTTTCTAGATCAAATATATAAAACAGATTTCGATTGAGTTAAGAAAGAGTATGAGGAAAGCGCAATGTGCCATCAAATGGGAAGGAAGGGAAGGAGGCTATCAACAGAAGCAGATGGAGGCATGAGCTCGACTACTACTACTACTACTACTACTACTATTACTACTACTACTACTACTACTACTACTAATACTAATACTAATACATAACAAAAGCTGTCACATCACAATCAGAATTCAATCTGAAATGTTCTCTCGCATGTTCAACTCTCTCGTCTGTTGCTGGTGGCTCATGCCGAGTGATCACTGTAGTGCCACGCCAGTAAGCCCGAACTTGAGGTGTTAATCAAATATGTTTGTGGAGAAGCTAGGCAGTGTGGTTTATCTTATCGGCGCGCGGGTCACCCTGTATGCGCGGGCAATGTTAACTATAGGACAAGCCAGCCCAGGTCGGGCTGTGCGCAGTTGCGGCCAGTCAGTCGCGTTTCCAAGCAACTTCGATCCAGACGCAACTGCGACGAGCGACAGCAAATAGCAAACATGAGCATGAGCCAGCCCCAACTGAACACGGCCCAGCTGGTCTTCGAGGAGAAGCCACTGCACGTGCCCACGCTGGAGGAACTGCAGCAGGGTGAGTCCAAATTGAGGCGGAGCAGTTAGCAGTAGAGCAGAGCTGCAGCAGAGTGAAACGCTCAGCGGCAGCAGCCCAAGCAAATGACCTTCACAAACTGTGCCGAACTTTCCATAGCCGGTTTTCTTCTTCTGCTTCTTCTTCTTTGTCGTTGCGAGTTGCGTTCTCTCTTGGCGTGTTCTAATAGGGTATAAGCAGAGCAGGGCCTAGCCGAATGGTTCACGAAGCTTGTGATGTGGGCAGAGCGTATGTAGAGAGTATAGAGTATATAGCGTAGGGAGAGTATAGTATAGAGTGTATATACTGAGTAGAGTGTATAGAGTATGCAGTATATAGTATAGGGTATAGTGTATATAGTGTGTACTGTATAGACTATAATGAGTATGTAGTGCAGTATAGAGCGTATATAGTGTGTGGAGTAGAGAGTTGAGTAGAGTAGAGTATATAGAGTATGTAGTATATAGTATAGTATAGTAGTGTAGTATAGTAGTACATAGTACAATGTATAGTATATAGTAGTATATAGTATAGTCTATAGTGTATACTGCATAAAGAGTATAGAGTATGTAGCATAGCTGCCTACATAGATCTAGATCAAAAAGTGATGTTAGCCTGATATATATTTGATCATATACGCCAACTGAATGGAATACCTACTATGTATTTACTATATATAATACATGTACTATATATAACACATATATATCTGTCATCTAAAATAACTCAAGTTGAGCCAGCGCTGAGTTATGAGCAGATTTGGAATGTTTTCAAATATCTTGAGCACAGTCTGCAGCTGATAAGCTTTGCTAGATGACAATAGATAGTAAGAGCATATATATTACACTATATATAAGTAGCTCTGACTAGCTGTTAGCTGTCTTAAACTCTGCTCTATCAAAGATCTCAAGCATATATCTGTTGAAGCACATCGACTGAGGTAAGGGTATTTCAAGTTCAGCACTTCTCTCTCTCTCTCTCTCGCTCTCCCTCTCTCGCTGCTATTCTAAGCAGAATAACAAATGTGAATGTCAGCTGGAGAGCTTTATGTTTCAGCTTTTCAGCGTTGTCTTGATTGAGGGCAAGATAAAGCTTTTGCCAGTGTCAACACACAGCTAACTCTCTCTCTCTCTCTCTCTCTCTCTCTCTCGCTCTCTCGCTCAGTTATACAGGGTGCGCTGCGCCAGAACTTTGTCAACGCCACGGTCGAGGTGGACGCCTGCCCTGATCTGAAGGCCAAGCAGTATGGCCTCGTCGAGTCCGGGCTGGGCGGCAAGGCGACGCTGCTGGAGGTGGGCGGTCCGCCGTATCTGCTGCCCCTGGTGCAGCGGGACAAGCTCTACAATATCACGGAGATAACGCGCCGCATACAGGGCGATGGGAAGATCTTTGCCATTGGCGCAGGCGCTGGACCCTATCCCATACGCAGCTCCAACTGCGAGGGCATCTACAATCTGTCGGTCAGCGCCACCGACGAGCTGACCAACGGCAGCTACACGGCGACGGTGCGCGGCGAGCAGGAGGAGTGCGTCCTGGAGCGCATACCCAGCACAGAGCCGCGCTGCGCCCTCTTGCTGAATCTGTACCTGAGCCGGGGCGAGCCGGGCCCCGTGCTGCGGATCAGCGCCAAGCAGCGCAAGGGCGAGCTCAACTTCATCGAGTGCATACGCAAGGGTCTGGAGCAGCACTACGGGGACCAGGTCGTGGGCTTGGGCGGCATATTCGTGATCAAGCAGGGTGCCGCCCACCAGCACGTGATGCGGGACTTCAGCACGACGCCCATTCACACCGATGAGCAGGTCAACCAGTGGCTCAAGTTCTACGAGATGCCCGCCCAGCTGAATGCCCTGGGCACTCTGGTCACCAGGGAGCACGATCTCGATCTGCGGCTCCAGCACTTCCACTCCTTCTCCTTCAGCAACTGGGGCGGACACTACCACTACGACACCACGCCGGACACCGTCGAGTACGAGGCGTACCTCAATGTGGCCGAGCGCGTGGTGCGCGTCGACAAGCCACTGGCCACCCACAAGGTGGGCAGGGACTAGACCGGATGTTAAGGGTATGCCCCAAAAGATTTTAGTGTAATAAATGAAAGACGTGAAAAAAAGTTTCTTTCTTTCCGGATTTCTATATAAATGAACATTAAGGGTGTTCCTTTCACTATATAGAGTGGGGACTTTCATATTCTGGGGTACCCTTAGTATTCCTCGTTCACTCTGCTCTACGTGGCATATAGATATATCATACTTAGTACAAGTAACATTAGGGGTATTCCTTTTGCTCGATTAGCTTTAATCCCAGCCTAGTTCCTAATACCAGCTGCTTCTGCTTGAGAATTTCATTGTCTAGTATGGCATATATGTAGTCTTCGCAAATTAAATATAGTTAAGGGTATTCCCTTGGCTCTATAGACACATTAGCTAACGAGCGAAAATAATTTCTATTTTTGGTAAACTTTCGTATTTTTTTCGCCTAATCATTAGGTTCCGTTGGGGAGGGGGACAGGTGGGGTGGCTCCGACTTGACAGACAAATTGACAGCTGAACTTTCTAGAGATGCGCGGCAAATCAATCAAAAGATGAGCTCCACTTCTGGCGGGCCGAGCACATGCTCTCGGGTTCTGGTTTTATGACTCCGTTGGCCGCTCTAATGAGAATTCGCCAGAGTTACGGCAGGCGGCTGGCTAAGCAGGCCGTAAATAATGCAGCCACAAGCATGCACCACTCTACTCCACACTCCACGCTCCACTCTCGACTCTACTCCACATGTAACAAGCATTTCTTTTGTTTTGCTATTTTTTGCATCGCTGGCCATTAATTATTTAATAGCTGCGATGCAAAGAGTCGAGTGCGAATCGTGCGGACCACAGGCTATTAAGTTGTTTGGGCGAATTTCTCGTATCGAAACTGGATTCGCGCGCTATCTATGCGGCATTACGATCAAATGCAATTAGTATCGAATGCCAGCGACAGCCGATCATACAAATATATAGATACATATAGAGACAGAGAGAGAAAGAGGGATAGACAGACATTGGTATTGATGAAAACATTTTGAGCGAAATTTGTTGCAATTCTGGAATTTTCATTAGGGGCATGCCTTACTACTACTATATGCGTTACTTTCTTCATTATTTATTTGTTATATATCAGCTCTACTATTTCTTATCGATGCAGTTAAGCTAGGCTACCTTAAAATAATAATATAAATATAAAGATTTATTTATATAAATCCGAAAAAAGCAGAGACTTCATCAAAAAGTTGGTCAAAGAGAACATCGGAGAGAACACTTGGCATTCCCCAGAGCTGACCCTCTTCGACTTCGACTTTGACTAAAGAAGAACATGAAAGCAGGATGCTGCTGTGCTACGACTAGCTGAATGGGACCACAAACTATTCTTTTTGGAGCACAGAACAAATGCGAGGAAAATCTGAATGGGGAATTCTTTGAATAGAATACTTATAATAGATATTTATCTTTAATTAAATTTTATTTATATTATTAATTTATTATTTGTTATTTATTATTTATTATTTATTATTTACTATTTATTTTTTATTATTTATTATTTATCATTTATTATTTATTATTTATTTTTTTATTTTTTATTTATTATTTTTTATTTTTTTTTAATTTATTTTTTTTTTTACTTTTTATTTATTATTTTTTATTTATTATTTATTATTTATTATTTAATTTTTTTTATTTATTATTTTTTATTTATTATTTATCATTTATTATTTACTATTTATTATTTATTATCCTACAACAAAACTTACCCAAAAATCTCGCAAGTTTCCTTCCAATATATAGATGTATATAGTATGCAGATGGCTATAGCTGATATATCAATTAAGCTTTCAGGTCGCTTGGGCTCGTCGTCACTTTTTATTTTCGATGATCTATTTTTGAGTTGAGCGATTTAACGGATAGATTTCTAATATTTGCATTTCGATATTTGATTATTCAAATTTATTTGTGGGCCAACGACAGCGGACACATCAGCTTCAGCTTCAACTCCATCTGCATCGAGAACAATGAGCCGGCTCGAAAGCCGTTCGCAACAATGAGATGAAAAATTCGTTTATCGAGCTGGGCTTGGACCAATTTAATCTGCGATTTGGGTCTCCTCTGCTTCTTCTCTCTCGCCTCTGCTCGAGCACACAAAAAGTTATTAATCGGAGTCGAGAAAGAAATGCAAATACGATTTCGCCGCCGCACCAAAGAGCAGCATGTATATAAAGAGATATATGTATATAGACCTAGTGTTGTTGTTGTTGTTGCTTGTGTTTTTCTAGACGCTTGCACACTTATTCACAATAGCTAAGCACTCACAATTAGCACTTTTTATTAGCTCAACTCGGTTTTGATTGACTGCCTGCCCGTGGGACGCGCCCAGCTTGCAACGTGTTGCTGCTGCTCTGTTGCTGTTGCTGATGTCGTGGTTAATGTTGCTGTTGTTGTAGCCGTTGTTGTTGTTCTTTTAGCTGAGGTCGCGCTCACGTCTGTTCGGGCGAAACTCACGTTGCAGACTGAATGAAGTTGGCCAACTTGGTAAACTGAATGAGTAGCTGCTGCTGCTGCTGTTGCTGCTGCTGCTTGTTGTTGTCTGCTATACTCTGCCCATGGCGCATAGGTAAGGCATATGGCTGAGCGTAGGCTTTGCTGGCCTGCTAGACGCTTAGCCAAGTTATCTCTATAGAGATATGCATTAGCTATATATAAGATATTGTTCAGCGAGGGCTGTTTGAGCTGCGCATGGAAAGCAGATATAAAATTAGTAAAGAATTATATATATATATATATATATATATATATATATATATATATATATATATATATATATATATATATATATATATATATATATATATCTATACTACTCTACCTATACTTTATATATGTACTACCTCCTACTCCAAACAGAGTATGGTGCAGTCTGCTCTATCCCTACTTCAGCTCTGCTTGATCTGTTCTGCTACAGGTGAAAATGGATCCCTTTGCCTATGAGTGCTGGAACACTCTGCTCTCCTCAATAACAGAGTATTGTGCAGTCGAGTGCAGCAGTTGCGCTGTTCACTGCTTGCTTTGCATTGTTGCTGGCTCAGTTGTGGGCAAGTTGTTGCTGTCGCCTGTTGTTGTTTTTGATTGAAATTGTCGCTTAATCTCAATTTGGACACATTTGCTGAGAGCCAGATGAATTTTGCCTTGACTAAACGGTGGCAAGTGCACCGAACAATGCGGGCCAGCTGCAAACATTTGAAGTTTCCATTTCTCCAACCAGTTCCCAAACTATTAACTTATGCAGTCACTGCCAATGTCAGCCAGTAACAGCAACAGCAACATCCAGTGGAGTCCTGCCCGCCAATGGCAACGTAAACTAGATCCCGCCTAAAAATCGATGCATTGAACCATGTAGGAGAAACGCGTTGTCGACGACGGCGAGACAGGCTCCATGCCCATATCTTAATTGAAATTGCATAATGAGGCTCGGGCGAAGTCTTTATGGATGCCGTACTAAGTACCTGTGGCAGCGAAAGACTCGTTTAGCATCTTTGAAATTAATTCAAATTCAGTTTTACAAGCAGTTTCGACAAGACTTTAGATAACCAGTTCAATGTGAAGGAGAGCATATTGGCTCCTAGTCAGATTTGATTTCTGGAATTAAAATCAAAAGAGGAAATCAATGAGAAGATCCGACTTCATTCGAATCAGCTATCGTCGTATCTTTAAAGCTAGTCCAAGGATCGATCCAGAAGATATTACTGCAATCTGTTGATATATGCCCATCAGAAGCAGAGATCCTTACAAGCCCAAATGTGCTTAGATTAGTTACAATCAGCTTAAACTCTAAAGATTTTAGATATTGATTTATCCATATATGGATCATCACTCAGGTAAGCATTTTGATTTGCTCTAAAACGTTTTTAATTTCACATTTGTTCTTGATTAAAGTAGTAACAAGAGCTAGATGCTGGCTAATTAATTAAAATAAACTGAAAGTCTCATCGCAGATGGGATTCTTTGGAAGGGCATTGGATGCCAGCAAGGAAACTGATGTGTGGAAATAAACTCGGCGACTCGTCGTTACGCGATGATCACAAAAATAATTTAAGAAACCCATTTAACATAGAGATTTACTTTTATGCAGAATAGTCGCAACGGGGAAAGAAATGCATTTGTGTCTTGTCAGGCAGACGCGACTCGCTCGTAGCCGTCGTATCCGTATATCGCATCCATTGGCTTATCTATTGATAGCGGGCCAACTTGGGCAGTGGGGCAAAGGCAGAGGTGGCAACTAATGTTGATTGGCCCATTTGCGCACTGAAAACACAGAGAGAGAGAGAGAGAGAGAGAGAGAGAGCGAGAGAGAGATAGAGTCAAGTTTGAACTTATATCAGCTTTGACTTCTACGTACCGCCAGAAGAGCGAGCTGCCGCGTTTCAGCTCGCTGCGACCCTGCAAGTCATTCCAACAGTCCACCCAGTTCCTGTAGTTGGGCATGATGGGCGGCTGGCCGGCCATGAGGCGAGAGCCACTGACTGAGGAGCATGTGGAGACCACTTGCAGTGGGTAGAGCAGACTAGAGAACGCGAACTGCATGAAGCCCGCATTGTACTGCCTAGCAACCTTGTCCTTGATGAAGTATTTGTTCACCACGAACACTGTGGAGCTGGACAGCACCAGGCAGGCCACGTCGCACAGCAGCTTGGGCACCAGGCCAGAGAAGAAGCCCAGTATGCCCTCGTTCTTCCAGATCTCGGCAATCGAGCCCAGTATCGAGTTGTACAGAGTCTCGCGGCCCACAAACTGTGCCATCATGCGCAGCGAAATCACATGGAAAGGATGCGCCACAACAATCCCGCTGACCGTCAATACAATGTCGCGCTTCAGATTGTACTTGAATTGCACGTAGCTGGTGGGCAACAAAGCGAAGCGAAGGTGATGATTTGGCGAAATATTAGGGCTGGTGTCATACTCACTTCTCCTCCTCGGTCAGTTCGGATTCGTCCTTGTCCTCCCGCTGGGCCAGTCCGAGGTTCTCCGCCACACGCTCACTCACGACCATGCTCAAGATGGAGCCCGCCAATTTGGGGGCCAGTCCGCGATAACAGCCGTACAAGCCATCCACCCGCTTGATATGGCCAGCTATGTTTGTTTTTGTGATATAAGCAAAAGAGGAGGGATCGAAGTGCGATTTGAAATGCCGGCCGGCCGGTGGCAGGTGGGAGGTGCTATGCGATCGACTTACCGTACTGGAATATGTTTGGCAGGACCATGATGGGTCGGCCAATCATTGACTTGCCGGGTTTCGCGGCTATGGGCTCGTATCCAATCTGTATCAGGGTCTTTGAGTATTCAAATGGATGTAGTGCAGCGCTAACGCCAAGGCGCAGGCCGAACCGAATCCAGCTATTGACTTCGGTCTCCTCATTTCGTGTGTAATCTGTGAAGTTAGCCATGGTCGACCTGATCCTGTTGGAATATTGACAATAATTGATCTGTGCGACTATGAAAATGTTAACCGGTCGGCCGAGTTGTTTGCACGTCTGCCCTTTTTTCGCCTTAATTCAGGTTACAAAACTGACAAGGCGTAAATATCGATAGTTGACGAGTACGACGATGTCTCTGAGTTTCGAGAATCGACTAGTCGATTTTCTGCTGTTGTGACAGCATTTCAACTGCTGTCTATCGATGTACAAAGTAATTTGATAACAGCTGCTGAACTCGCACCGAAGCGATTAATCGATAGCAAGACATCTGTCTCCGCCTTTCCGATTGTAAAATGCATAGGTATTTACTCAACATTTCCTACATTGGCACGAGATTTCGGTAAGTACGCTGAAAATGTCAAAACAAAGTGTGTATAATATGGAAATGGACACGCAGTGGTATTCAAAAGACGATAAACAAGTTGGACGAATCCTGTGTGGACACAAATTCAGTTCAAGGCTGCTTGGAGCTGGCATTGCGCGTTTTTCGTCCCGTCAACGAAATCCAAACCGTGCTGTCCAGTCGGTAGGTGGGCTGATTAAATAATATCCATCAGCGATTTGTAATGCGGTCTATTTTTAGCACAGATGCCGGCGTACACGCCCTGCACTCGACTGTCCACGTCGATCTGGAACGCGATGATGGCAAGTGTTATGACACGAGCACGTTGACGGGGGTGCTCAATCGCACCCTGGACAAACAGAGCCTGCCCATACGTGTGCTGAGCACCCAGCGCGTGGCGGACACCTTCCATTGCCGCTACCACGCCATTGGGCGCACCTACTTGTATCGCATAGCGGTGTCCAAGCAGAGAACCACTCTTCCGCCAGATGCGAGGACCAAGAGCTTAAGGAACAGAGCCTACGAAGCCTTCTTGCCCGTGGAGGAGTGCGACAGGTGCTATTTTCTGCAGTAAGCAAGTTGTGGGCTACCCAAGGGAAACTTCTCTCAACTCCCGCTCCTTCCAGGAACAACAATTTTGACATCGAACGTGTGAAGGCCGCGACTCGCATGCTCATTGGCGTCCACGACTATCGCACCTTTATGAGCGTCAGCCGACAGAGGAGTTCCAGCCGGGATCATCCCATGTTCACAGTGCGCAAAATCGATGAGATCAATATACGTCCTGGCCGAAGCCTCGCTCTGGGCCCGAACGCAACGTTGGCAACAGAAACCTACGACTATTGGGACATAGAGATCAAGGCCAAGTCCTTTCTGTACAAGCAGGTGCGACGCATTGTGGGCACCCTGTTGGCGCTGGCAGAGGGTCGCATCGACGAGCGCTGCATCTACCAAATGCTGACAATTCCATCCAAGCACAGCTGGGACCATCGCATACTGCTTGCGCCTGCCTGCGGTCTTTACCTGTGCCGTGTTCACTACAGGGACACGGCCTTCGAGCTTCCAGTCGAGACTAGTGCTTAAGATGATTCTGCTCTACGAGCTGCAGAAGCGTTTGGCCAATCTAAGGCCCACCACCACGATTGTAACCACAGCCAACGGCGCTCGCTATGTTGAGCGGCGCAGATCCTCGGCCGACGAAGCTCCTCCGGAACAGCTGGAGGCACGCCAGTATGGGTTCGTCGTCGACACAAAGCCCGATGCAGTGCCTGCGTGCATCTTGAGTGAATTCCTCTATTTGGGCTCGCAGGACGCCGTCAGCTCCGAGAACGTATTGAAGTACAAGTTAACGCACATCCTAAGCGTAGGCATCGAGACACCCAATGTCGAGTTACCGCCCACTGTCAAGTGCAAGTATTTGCCCTGCCTCGATGTGCCCGAGACGAACATCCTGCAGTACGTGCTGCCCGTGGCCATTGACTTTATTGAGGAGGCGCGGGCAGCGAAGGGCTGTGTCCTGGTGCATTGCAATGCGGGCGTATCTCGCTCTGCATCAGTGGTCATTGGCTATCTGATGCAGCGGCGTGACATGCGCTTTGAGGAAGCCTACAATCTGGTCAAGTCGTGGCGGCCTTGCATACAGCCGAACGCCGGCTTCATGCAGCAATTGAAGAAATATCATAAAGCATAGTTACTAGTTGAATACGAACTAACAATAGCCAGTAAAGCAATATTTGTGTTATTAATAAAGTGTTTATAATTATTATCTTACTGTCTGGAATAAAAGGGCATTTGGATGGCGCCGAGATTTGAATTTGATATTTTATATTCGCCTGAACTCAAATTATCTGAAAACTATTATCGAACAGCTATCGATATCTAGTTCTTTGCAGCCCAGCTACTCAGCTGTGCAACTGCGGCTATAAAAACAAAAGAATGGCTAGATTAAAAGCTGCATTTATTTTGTTGGCATTTTTTAGCCAGCAAGTCAACGGCGACTGCGGCTGCAACAAGTTGGAGAGAGATGCTCCCGCGGCCGAAACAGTTGTCGATGAGCCTGCACAACAGGTGTGCCAGCAACAGGCGCGCAATAAAAACAAGCACTATCGTGACTACTACCCCGAGGAGACAGAGGAGGAAATTGAGGGAATGTCCCTCATACCAGGAGGCAGTCAGCATATCGGCACAGATGAGCCCCACTTCAAGGCTGATCATGAAGCGCCAGAGCGTCTGGTGAAGATCAACGATTTCTATTTGGACAAATACGAAGTTTCAAATGCAAATTTCGCTAAATTCGTCGATGCTACGAACTACACAACCGAAGCGGAGCGGTTTGGCGATAGCTTCATATTCAAGACACTGCTAAGCCCAGATCAGCAAGCAGAGCTGGAGGATTACCGAGTGGTCAATGCGCTCTGGTGGTACAAGGTCAGCGGCGTTAACTGGCGCCATCCCAACGGCAAAGACAGCAGCTTAGAAGGTAGGCCTTCCCTCCAAAGGAAGCACTAAATGATTAATTTGCTTTCCAGGTCTGGAGCGGCATCCGGTTGTGCACGTTAGCTGGCGCGATGCTGTTGCCTATTGCGGCTGGGCAGGCAAACGACTGCCCAGCGAGGCGGAGTGGGAGGTGGCCTGCCGTGGCGGCAAGCAGCGTAAGCTCTTTCCCTGGGGCAACAAACTCATGCCCAGGGACAGGCACTGGCTGAACATATGGCAGGGCGAGTTTCCCGATGGCAACACTGCGGAGGACGGCTATCAATTCACTTGTCCCGTTGATCAGTTCCGCCAAAACAATTACGATCTCTACAACATTGTGGGCAATGTCTGGGAGTGGACCTCGGATCTGTGGCAGGCCGGCGACACCAGCGAAAGTCCCAATCGGGTGAAGAAGGGCGGCTCCTACCTGTGCCACCAGTCCTATTGCTATCGCTATCGCTGCGCGGCACGCTCCCAGAACACCGAAGACAGTTCCTCTGGCAATTTGGGATTCCGCTGCGCCAAGAACGCATAGAACCTAAATCTCTACATATCTCTAGAGTACCGTGATAAATCACATAAGTTTTATTTAGCGTTAAGATAATGTAACGTACGGCACAGGAATATCTGCGAATACCTTCCATAGTTATAGGCATGCTATATGGAATATACAAAGTACTGACGGTTCAGTACTAATACTCTCAAACACAATTCTATATGTTTTATGAGTAAGTTAACTTGTTTGCTTAATGCGCATTTGGCAACAGTTTCTTTAGGTAATCCGCGTCGGGTCGAACAGTTCGCACTGCTTCACCCATACGAAATGCAGTTAACGATTCGCATTTGATCGTCCCCGAGTGCATTATGCACGCCCGTATCACATGCAATCGTTTGCCTCCGTTTCTTCCGGTTGATAATCATGCGACTGCGTCGCCTTTTCTCCAATATGGCCTCGTTCTTGCGCGGCGGTGGCTTTGGCTGATACGGCAAAGGTACGTTATTCATCCGGCTATAAAGATAAACCAATATATATATACAGGTAGTATCAAGGTTCCGATTTGATAGCTACCTGTGCCGACAAGTCTCGCAGGTGCCACTCTCGGGGTTGCTGTGCTTCTCCCAGAAGACGTCGCGCACGAGCGTGCCGCACCAGGCCTTGGAATGCAGGTGAATGAAGAACTTTCTGGACGCGTATTTGGAGTTTTGTCCGCACGTCTGGGCATGGCGTAGCCAGCCGTTCTTCCTGATGCGTACCAGGCCACAGCGATAGCAGTGCGTCCAACGCTGTATATCCGATATGGTAACCCACTGTGGATTTAATTTTGGCTTGATATCCACCTCGGATGTGACCTCGACGGCCTGCTGCACGGGCTCGTCGTCGTCAATGAGACTTATGGTCTCGTTATCCGCGTAGCTGGTGTTACTCTGCTCCAAATACCCATACGGCTGTTGCTCCTCCTCGTTAGGCCGATGCTTCGCCTGCACAGGCGATTCACACACCTCGTCAGTGGGAATCGCACGCAGTGGCGACAGCGGCGGGTTGTTTGGAAACGGCGGCCAGGGCTCCGTGTAGACAAAGACATGCAGCGAGCCGCCAATGCAGGGCCCATGCGCCTCCGATGGCGCCAGATTGCGCCACATATTGCACTTGATGCACTTCATCAGCGGCGGCTGAGCACAACAAAAACAATGATATTGACGAGCCTCGCCAGCTGCGGTCTGGCAAATCGTTGAGGTGGGATCGTCCGTATCGCGCACGCCGCATTTACAACAGATGCACTGCATGATGTTTCGACTTCGGCAAAGAAATCCGCCTATCAGTTGCGGGATCCTATTGCGCACTGAAAATATACGTAAATGTCACAAGCAAAGAAGAAGCACGTTTTTCTTTGGCGCCTGAGACAAAGTCATCCAAGTCGTGTTTGATGCTCTTCAAATATGAATTTTTCCCGCGATGGCGAAATAATGTTAAGCCATATTAAGTCTAGTTTAATCTTTATCTAGTTCCGCCAGCAACGCCTTAGTCAGGCAGGAAGAGTAGTGGATAAGCCCAAAGAAAATCGGTGAAGTACACACCGTTTGAACTATCGATATTAGCGGAAGTTGGTTGCAATATGCAATGAAAATCAAGTGAATGGCAAGATGAAAGAAGAAGCATCAGTCGATTGGCGCCATAAGTAAATTTCAAAACTAATATCAACTTCAAACTTCAAATATAACTTTAAATGAATTCAGATTAGCAAATTTTTATATTTACTCTGTTTTAATGAAACTCTAATTTGTGTGCATATTTATTTAAAAATGCCAAAAATATTAGTTTTTAATAAACATCGCATTAGCTATCGATATTTGTGCGCTCGTTTTATCGACTTTTAGCGCACATCTCAGTTGAATTTGAATTTGAATGCGATGGCAATAGAAACTTCAAGTGATTTAATGTATATTATCTTTTATTATTATTACTATATAGTCTGCGCGTACTGTCGATCGCCTTGATATATTATTAATTATTAAATACAATAGTTGGTATGGCTAATGCGTAATTTTTCTTGTATATTGCTGACTATTGCCTTGCCACAAACGAAAATGTTCATTGCAAATCTTACAGATTTTGACTATGTATGTATATATATGTATGTATGCTAGTTATCATCGATTATATGTAGTTATATATATGTATATGCGTTAAAGCTATTCCTACGATCGATCTGCTGAAATGCTTCACTGATACAACACTTGATGAAATCCAAATGTACAAAAACTATTTACAGAGACTTAAACTAAAAACAGAACTTAAAGGCTAGCAATAAATATAACTTAATCGTAATCGTAATCGTAGTTTAATATGTATTGATCGCATTATATATACATATGCATGCAGCCGTATATATATTTGTAAGTGTGCGGGGGAGATCGTGGCAACGATCCCTTGGGTAGCTCTGTGCATTTTCCGAAAATATCACAATGCAAATCATATATCGAGGTCGATGCGTGCCGGGTGCGGGATATGCCAGTTCAGATAAGCCGTAAGGAACATTTGCTGCCAGCCTGGAAGACTTCGTAAGCCTAGTCGCCGCTCGCCTCTTTAGGATCCGTCGGCCGCCGACAGCTTGACGGCCTGCAGCATAACGGTCTTCAGCTCACGTGCCAGGTTGTTGATGTGCACCACGGAGTCGACCATTTCCTGGACCGCGCTGCCGCTGGGGAAGTGCGCCGCCGCCTTCTTCGACTTGAGGACGCACGTCTTCAGCGCGTCCGAGAGGGCGTTGGTGCAGTGGAGGATTTTCTCGCGCAGCGCCTCCTTGGAGATGTTGCGGTGCACGTTGTCGCCAATGGTGACCAGGTTGTGGGCACTGACGACCACAAACTTGCCGTAGGCGATGAAATACTTCGGCGGCTGGTTCTTCTCGACGGTCTCCAGGAAGGAGTCGATCGCGCGCAGCAGATTGCCCATGTGCGTGGAGATCTGCTGGGCATAGTAGCGCACCACCTTCTTGTCCTTGTCCGTCAGCTCGGGCGACCTGCTCGGCTGTGGCTGGGCCGCACTGGCCGTGGTGGGCGTGGTCGGCACCGCTGGCGCGTTGCCCATGGCCGTCGACTCGGCGATCTTCAGGGCGCAATCGAACTGGCTCTTCATTCCGGCGGGTATGGCGTCTCTGAGCGCCTGGTTCTTCTTGGCCGCCGCATCCTTGGACTCGAAGGCCACGTAGTCGTAGTCCTCCAGCCACTCCGCACTGCCACGCCCACCCGCAACGCTGCCCTCGCCGCCGTTCTGGCTGCCCAGCTGCTGCTGCTGCTCCGCCGGCAGCTGCCGCTTGAACAGCAGCGAGGCGTTGCCCTGGATGAAGCTGGTGGTGGAGCGCACGTCCTCGGTGAGCGTCTGGGCGCAGGCCATCAACTGATCCAGACTGTCGGGCGGCCGGCAGGCATGCTTGTCGTCGCTGCGCGCCAGCTGCTCCACGGACCAGCCGCCCTGCCCGTCCAGGGCCTCCGAGGAGTCCTGGATCAGCTTGTTGGCATCGCGCAGCGCGCGCACCAAGGGCCTCAGCTTCAGCGCCAGATTGCGATCCTCGGAGCTCTGGGCGTTGCCCAAGGCGCCCTCTCCGAACTCGGCCAGGTCGTGGAGAGCCGTGCGCAGACGCAGTGCAGCCAGTTTCAGGTCCATGCTGTGCTTCTCCAGCTGGGCGGGCGTGCGCCAGTTGGGCACCACGAAGCTGAGCAGCCGCGTGATGGCCATCGTCGTCTGCGACTGCAGCTTGGCCAGCGTCTCCAGCGCCGAGTTCAGCTCCAGGGGCAGCTCCTTCACGGTGCTCCCATTGGAGTTGATGCTGGCGCTGCTCGTCTGCTCCTGCAGCGGCGGCAGGGCGAACTCGTGGCTGGCGGAGGCGAGCGGCCGTTGGTGCGGCCGCACGGGCAGCGGATGCCGGCGCGGTATATCGTAGTCGGGCATATTGGCCAGCGAGCTGCGGTTCGAGCTGGAGAAGCTCAGGGACAGGCTGTCGCTGGTGAGCAGCGACGAGGCCGAGCTGCTGGGCGTGAGCGTCTGCTGCTGCTGCTGCTGCTGCTGCTGTTGCTGGGAAGCTGCGTGCAGTGGGCGTGGCACATCGTAGGACTCCTCCTCGACGCTCTTCAGCGAGTCGAAGCGAGCGCCCAGCGCCGAGCCCGTCGTGGGCGTGCGCACGCCCACCGGCCGACTGCCATCGTAGCTGAACTGCACGGGCGTCGCCGGCTTGGGTATGTCGTAGGTCTCGAACTCACTGCCATTGCCCATGGAGCCGTTGCCCATCATCATGGCCAGGTTCTGGTAGATGCTCTGATTGCTGTAGATCTGCTGGGAACTCGGATTGGGATGCGGTGAACGCGACGCGGGCCCACACAATGTACCAGGCGAGCAGTTGTAGATGTACTCATCCCCGTGCCGCTGTGGCGTAATGACCTGGAGAGAGCGAGAGAGACAGAGAGAGAGAGAAAGAGAGGGGAATGTTAATAAGCGTGGATTAGATTTCAAGAGAGCTTGAATTAGGATAAGGCTAAGATGTGAGTTAGGATCTAGCATAGATAGTCCAAGACTTAAGCTAGCACGTACATATATCTAGCTGCTTCATAGGCGTGGCTAAACGGCTAAAACTGGCTCAGCTTTCAAGCTAAAATTGCATAGTTTTACAGCTAAATCTAAGTTTTCACATAGACAGAACCCACTGAGTCTATGAGCTGCCCACAGGGGCGTGGCTAATTGGAAAATATGAAAGAAATCGCAATGTATATTTATATTTTATATATAATATTATATATGTTAATTTTTTATGTATAGAACTATATAGAAAACCCTTATCACAGTTTGTAAATAACTTTAAAATAATAAATTTTTAATCACTTTTGTGGTTTCGCTTTGAATATTATTTATAATTCCTTTTCAGTTTAATACACAAATTCGTATATATATTTGTGGCTCTGAGTGTGGCTGAGTCAAAGCACGCGACAGACGTCTGCCATGCCCACGGCTGACCCGCCCTCTGAGCACACGCCCCTTACTACGACGACGGCGACTACGACTGACTTGTATCGATTTTCACAGTTGTTATTGTAAGCCGACTTTCCATGAATGAAAACTCTTGTGGTTTTTAGCTTAGCCGTCGCACCTGTGCGCTGCTGCTGTGCTGCTGCTGCTCTGCTGCTACTGGAAGTCCAAAGACAATTATCACATTTTGTTAACAATCGAGAGCCAATTAATAGAGCAAGTGGCGAGAATTAAGAAAAACTTCACTGTTCAATGGCCAAAGGGCGACTGCGAAGCGAATTCCCAGCTGAAAATGCAACTTGGCCTCAAAATACAGGGAAATAATGAAGCGCATGCGCACTGCAAATACTGGGTTCAAATATATCCCAACTGCCGTTGCCGCTGCTGCTGCTGCTGCCGCTGCTGCTGCTGCAGTTCAATGCCGTTCACTGTCAAGGTAAAACCGCAGCCAAATGAACCCTAAAGCAAATACAGGGTATTTACTTAACTCTCTCCCTCCCTTTGTCCCCCTCTCTGTCTCTATCTCTCTGTGAAAGAGGATGCATATGTTCGATTGGAATGCCACGACTTATTGCGGCATATGCCAAATTCATCAGCCAAATAATGAGCCACGCATCAGACCGCGCCACGCCCCCTGCCAAAAGTAGGCAGCGCATTGAATCGATTGCCAATTAGGTAAACCGTTAAGGCAGGCCAACCCCTAGGCTGCCCGAGGCTACCTGAGGCCCACTTCAGCTGGCAGTTGTTCCACTTCAGCTCTGTCCGTGAAGTGTCAGTTGACGCGCAACACGAGTCAGCCAAAGGATATCCTGAACAAGAGGCCATCCTTAGAGCAGCTGCCACACACACAGAGAGGGAGAGAGAGAGAGAGAGAGAGGGAGAGACCTCTTATCAAAGGAATCAGCGCTGATTGTCTTTGAAGTCGCAAATAACTGCGAATGGAACCAGTTCAGTCGGCCAACAATAGAGAACTTGGCTTGGGCTTAGCTTGGCTTGGCCTGAACTAGTTCTCAAATGGCGCACAGCAGGGAGGCGCGGCCCTCGTCTTCAAGGAGGCGTCTTTTCCCATTTACCGTTATGCTTTGTTCTTTGTTTTTTTTTTTGGCCCACTTTTGTTGTTTGCTGCTGTCTCTAGGTAGCATTTTGGACAATCTATGTGTTTATGACACATTTGGGCCAAAATGGCCGCCAGGGGGCGCAGCAAGCTAATCTAAAATTGCCAATGCGCTGCCTCTGTTTTATGTGCTGAACTCAAATCAAAATGGGCATGTGGGGTATATTGGTGCTGTTGGAGTATTGAAAACGGACAGAAGACGGCGTGTCAGAGCCCTTAGGTTGATGGGAATGAAGAGCTGAGTAAATACATTCATGTGTGTCTGTCCTTCTGCATAGCAATGTGTACAAGCTTATCACATTCACAATAAACTCTGCTCGCTTCCTGCTAGAATGCCTGATATCCAACTCTGCACAGAGTCAGGGCATCTTCTAGTCAGGAGCTCTCGCCTAGAGCAGCCCTAGCATGACTGCATGAACAGCTTAGAGTATCCCCTGGTCATACACTCCCGGCTGCATGAGCAGCGGAGACTATCTCGTAGTCGTACACTCCCGCCTAGAGCACTCCTATGATGACTCCAATAAAAGGTCAGAGTATCTCCTAGTCAGGAAGTTCCGCCTAGAGCACCAATACAACCCTAGCATGACTGCAACTATAGCGAACAGTATCTCCTAGTCAGGTACGCCTGCCCAGAGCCATTGTATCCTACAGGAATGCCCGCAAGAACAGCTCAGAGTATCTCCTGGTCGTGCACTCTCTGTCTAGAGCACTCCTATACTCCCAAAATGTCTGCACAGCGCAGAGTATCTCCCAGTCAGGTACTCCCGGCATTATGCTCTGAGTAGTTAGAGTAGCTCTGCCTGGAGCACTCCTCTTGGTTTTTAATAGCATTTTGATAGTCGAAAGTTAAAATTCACAGCACGATCGAGCGGCGAGTTTTCCTTCAGTTGTTGCCTTTATTGTAATTTGTTTTGATAGTTTGCTGTTTGTTGTTGTTTTTTTTTTGGGAAAATCTGAAATCTTTTGTGGCTGTCACAAGATTCGTTCGTTCTATGGCTCACTGAGGGGCCTGTTAGGAATTCTGTACGGTAGCTGGTTAAGATTTGTATCTTCGCAGCTCATTTGATGCATTTCAATGCTGCGGCTCACACCTGCGCACGCACTCGCACCTGGGCATGGCCCGTTCTTTGACAAACGAAATTTCGACATTTTCTCACGTACGAAAAAACAATTCCAAAATGCAAATTGTTGCCGAGCTGCGGAGCAGGGCAGGGCAGGGCACATTGGCTAAGAGATGCCCGCAGGCTGTAGCCCATTTCTCCCCCTTTCTCTCTCCCTTCTCCCTTCTCCCTCTCTCTGGCTCGATTTTGTGGCGTCATGTTGAGCCACTTGGTCGCAAATCTCTCAAGTGGGCCTTGCCTTTGCCTCGCTTAATTAATGGCTATTTATATTGAAGTGTGCGGATCAGCGAGGCTTCCCGTTAATGCCGGCGACTGGCACTTGTGACCTTGCCATAAATACGATATACGATATACGACATGAGATATATATACTGTCTATATATCGAAGCGATTTCACAACTAAAACCATAGAGAATCCGCATTCCTTCGGCTGCGTCTTCCCATATGGCCAAACCTCTCTCTGCTGCTCTGACTTTGGTCATGCACAAATCTCGGCAGAACCAAAGATGCTCCTCAACAACAACAACAACAACAACAACAACAACAACAACAACCACAACCACAACCACAACAACAATGAAGAGTTATTGTTGCCGCATTTGCTTCTGGCTGGCATTTTGTTGCCATTTTTGGTCATTGAAATAAAAATGACATGTTTTCCTCACACAAAACTCGAAAACTCTTTTTGGAGTTAGAGCCAGAGGCAGCGACAGAGACTCGACCACATTGCCATAAATCTTGATGGCTCGTTGCACTCGAGCCGAGCTGGACGCAGTTTTATGGGCAGTGCGTGACCGCCTGCTCGCCCGGCTGCCTGCCTGGCAGACTGCCTCTGCTCAGACTTATGTGGGCTCAAGGAACTTGAAATTGTCGCACAATTTTCGGAGCCGGCCTAACGGCGGTGAGAGCCAGCCAACTGCAGCTGCGTCTCTGATTTGGCCCCGGCCAACAATGAAGACTTAACTATTTATGCATTTTGTTGCCGAGTGTAGCAATTGGCTTATTTACACTATGCAACACACAAGACTTTTAAGGCTGTATCTTATAGATGATATCTACATCTTATACATTCTATCTTCCAGCTTTCTCCTATCTCCTAGCTCCTATCTCTTAACTCCTATCTCCTATCTCCCATCTCCTAGCTCCTAGCTCCCATCTCCTATCTACCACCTCCTATCTCCTGTCTCTTAACTCCTATCTCCTATCTCCTAGCTCTTATCTCCTATCTCCTATCTCCCATCTCCTATCTCCCATCTCCTATCTTTTAACTCCTAGCTCCTGGCACTCAACTCCAAACTCCTAGCTCCTCTCTCTGTCTTCTCCCTCTTAATTGGCTTGTCAAGGGTATTCAAGATTCGTCTGGAACACATTTCCACAGCTTATCTGAGTCAGTCTAAGACTTTGATTCGCTGTGGACTGTGTGGGTTTTGGGTCTCAGTGGCAGACACTTGCAGCTTACAGCTTGCAGCTCGCTGCTCGCTACTTGTGGCTTGCGGCTGCTGCCCAACAGTTGCGCAACATTGTTCAGAGACATTTCCGTTCTCAATTAAGTTTGTGTTTTTTTCGGTATTTGTTTGTATTTTGGGGAATGCAGCTGATATGCGCCTGATACGGCTCATGCGAGTCACTAGACGCGACGGCACTTCAGATTATTGTGTGTTGGCTTACACCTGTTGGCCAGGCCAGCAGCTCTTTGTTGGCCACGTTAAGTGTAGCTCAACTCGCCGACAGTTCTCAACTGCAGTGCGTTAACTTTTTGACGCCTTCAAGTGGAGTTTTTTGTTTCTTTCGATTTGAAGTTCGCTTTTTAGCGTGTGACTTTACGACTCGCGTGTTTCTTGTGGTCGAATCAATAAAACTCAACAGCAGACAAGCCAAGTCAACATGTATACCCTGTACTAATAGTGTGTTGGGGTATGTGGGTTGGGGGTGAGGAGGATGGAGGTCTTTTTCTGCCATGTTCCGGGTATCTGCTAGTCGTTCACTCCCGTTTCTCTTTAGAGCCAGCACTTGAGAGGCACTTCTTCTGCTGGCCAGCGGTGTGGCAACGTGGCGAGGTCTCGTCTCTGCATAGGAAAGGTTTCACCCAGCCAAACGCAATCTGCCACAGCCGGTGGCAACGAATCGGTTGCAATTTGCAGTTGCAGCTCGGACAGACAAGAAATCAAAAGGCGGCTCAAGCCGAAGCTCAAGCTGAAGCAGATGGCAGGGGGAGAGGCGGACTGAGCTCCTCTGGCGCAGCGTTTATTTGAATTTGATTTTATGGTTTCACTTGCCAGCGAGAGAGAGCGAGAGAGAGAGAGAGAGAAAGAGAGAGCGGGAGAGACAATGCAAGATTGATAGCTGCCGATAATGCGAGGAAATGTTTACGACTCTGTAATTTGGAGTTTATTTTATTTGATTTGCTGCGCCAAGTGCGAAGAAAAGCGAAAGTCCAAGCTACAGTATATCTGTCTAGACATGTATATGTATATATCGAAAATGCAGATGGCAAAGTTCAAAGCTGAACGAATCCGTTGCATGTGGTGCTAATGATAATGGACAATTATGAATGCAAAGACTTATGCAATCTATGGCCAGAGTGAAGGAGTGTGGGAGTAGGGGCAGGGGCAGGGGCAGGAGTAGGAGTGGGAGTGCTGCGGCACGGATTGCTAAATGAAATTGAAAGGCCCGAACGAAACAATTGCCATGGCTGGGTAATTGTCCATTGAGTGGGTCAAATAGCTGTCAGAGCGCTGTGAGATGGGTCTCTTCGGCCGGAGCGCTGTGAAAGGAGTGTGAGTGCAGTTGGCCAATGTGTTGGGTGAGAGTATTACATAGTCGTGTGGGCATTGCAAATGAAATATGAGATGGGTTAGGGTATGAAACGTGGCTCAGACAAGGCATATATGTGGACAGCTTAAAGGAAGCCAAGGCTTAAGTCTTGGTTAGAGTATTCAAGAGTCGGATATATATAGAAATATGTTTAAAGCTAAACAGATTCTCAGTTAATAGCTCAGCTGAGCGAAGTGCAGCTCCTACTGCCAAATGTCCTCTGCTACAGTTCATGAACTACTGGTTCATAAGACTCCATAGAACCAGTTCAAGTTCACATTTCTTATCTATGCCTAATATTTATTCGATTTCTAGAAAAAAAGCTTCAAATTTGCTACTCAAAATGCACTTTAAGCTTGAGTTAGAGTATTTAAGATTCGCCTAGATCCAGCTCAGCTTGCAAGCGAAGCAATCTAGGCTTAGTTATTGCTTTATATTTGCTTACAGCTGCCATTTATTAGCCAGCTAATGCCCAGCTGTCTGGCCAAGTGCAAATTATTCGTTTCCTTTAATTATGGCCATCGATTTGGGCTAAGAGAGAGAGAGGAGAGATTCGATATAGAGAGAAGAGACTGCAATGCAAATAAAACGCATGTCCAGCTGACAAATTGGCAAATTACGAGACGAATTCGCAGCAGAGCGGAAACCCGTTGGACATGCAAACGCACGCAGTGCAGCTGGCTGAGATGCTGTCGATGCACTGCATCAGCCCCTTGGCCACGTCTGCTCCTCCTGCTGCTGCTGCTGCTCCTTTGGGTCTTATTAATTGCACAATTACGACACGCAATCGACGTGCGGAGAGTGAACGATGGCCGGCCATAATGATGGAAAACCGGCGTAGTCCGAGAAATGACTTTCTTTTCTTTTCACTTTCCAGACGGATATCATAATTCACAGCAGCAACGACAACGGCAACAGTAGCCAAAAATAAATAAGCCAGACGTTGCAAAATGCAAAAATTTCAATTAAAAACGAAAACGAAAACAAAACGAAAATGAAATCAAATCAATTAGGAGCGCCGCCTCAAGGGGCCTCAACGCAGCGCAGACGAAGCGTTAAATTAAAAAATTACAAGAATCTGAGCAGCAAAGAATGAAGCTGCGAGATATATGCGAAAAGGAGTGTATACCCTAGCAGAGATATGCCCAAGTCTTGACTGATGGCTGGCTCAAGGAAGCTCTGGAAAATGTGAGTACTTCATAAGACGATTTCAAGTCTCTAGCAAGAGGCGCAATATACCCTTTTCACATCACGAAGAGAGTATATGAAATACTAATCTGGCTTATATATAAACTGAGTTATAGTCAACGACGTAGGTATCTGTACCTACGGCCTACGATAGTATCTCTACTCAGAACAGCTATTAAATGATTTCTTTATAAATGAGAATTTGCTCTTATCGGCTCGACTGCTTAAGCATATATGTATATAGCTAATGACATCAGGGACTTTGCTCTGGCAATGATCAACTTAAATAGAGTATTTCAGCAGAAGCTTACCTTATTTGGCGATACGTGCCACGATCTGCGTCCTCCTCTGCCTTGGCCGCTCGATGAGGTTGAGTTGGAGTTGGTGGATTGTGCGTCCGCAGCCGCAGCGCTGGCATTCAGCATTGAGCTGTTCTCGTAGATCTCCGCGGAGCAGATGGAACTGTTCAGGGTCGCCGTGCTGGCCGCCAGCGAGGGGATGGGCGAGCTGGCCGGCGAGGGCGAGAAGCAGCCTGAATCGTAGGAGTTCAGTATGCGCAGACGATTGCCAGGACACAGACCCTGCGAAGCGAAGAGAAGAAAGAGAAGCTTAGTTAGGGTATATGCCAGTCATGCACTCCCTGCCCAGCTGCAGCACAAATGGCATTCATGGCTGCCGCTCATTGAGTCCAATTGATTTCGATTGCCTTTTAATTAACTCCAATGCTGAGTGCATTCTCAGCAAATAAACTATGGACATATATCATGTATATATCTCAGATACATCATATACATACATATATATAATAAATTGCAATTATTATTTCTTTAATTGCCTGTCAGGCTGCATTAAAAATCAGCTCTTTTTTGGCGACATCTGTGAGAGACTTGTGACAGACATGTACTATATACTATATACTATATACTATATACGATATATATACGTATACTGTTCCCAGATCTTGTCAACATGTGTTTGCAGCTTATTTCAATTAAATTTTAGACGCCGACAACCAAAAGTTGCCACCAACTTTTTTGTGGTGTTACAAAAATATTTTTCCAAATTTTTGCAATTTTTTTTTGTTTTTTTTTTTATTTTTTAAATTTATGCAGAGAAAAAACACTTTTGTTGTTGTTGTCGCCAGTCAATTGGCTTGGCTACTTTTTGTGGGTTAATTGTTTCCATTAAAAAGTGCGGCTACTTTTTAATTAACGGCAATTGGCCGACATCGAGTGCCTCTATAGATATAGATATAGATATAGATGCAGATACAGTAGCCATGTATCTATGTATCTTTTGGCTCTGTTTGGCCATTTTGATTTCCATTTTGATGTGTGTTTTGACACCAGTCGACAGCAGCCTGAGTGCATTCGTGAGTGTATTCATGAGTGCCCAATTGAGTTGTTAATTAACAAAGCAACAACAACGACAACAACTATGGAAAATCTATGCAATTTTCCAAGCGACGTGCAAAAATGTTTTCTGCTGGCTTTAATCAGTTTTTAATTTGGCCAATGGGAGTGTTTCTCTATTAACTGCGGCTGTTGATTAGCTGGTATTTGGCCTAATCGCAGAGCAAAGCTTCAAGGTCTGAACATGTGAACAATAAGAGATCGAAGATTATGCGGAGTTTGTAGTGGGCAGTTGAGCTACGAACGGAAGGAAGTTGTTGGAGTAAGTTTGGTGCTTGGGTTCGAGTTCGTATGTGAGATAGTTAGGAGATATAGGAAAGAAGTATGAAGATATCTTTGATATGTAATATAGTAGTAGTAATCTATATAAAATACTATATAGCAAAGGAAATCAAGGCAGCTCTGTAGCCAAAGATGTCTTCGAGCCCAGCATAGCTGCAGTTGCCTTTAGCCAGATCTTTGACTTTATATTATAAAGTTTATATCAATTTATTAGCTACAGTATCTGGGCACAACTATTAGCAATTCTCGAAGACTATAGACTATATAGACCAGCATTTCATATAGTTTGTTGACTCTAGAGAGCTTAAGCTTCAATAATGATGTTTAAGAGCATTCAAAGAGGAAAGCTAAACAAAACATATTTAAAATTTTAAATATTTTTATAAAATTAAATAAATATTAATATAAATTTTATAAAAATCAATTCATTCTCATATACAAACTCATTGCGATACCAAATACCCTACCCAAACCCCATTTACCATGAGGAACATGTTCCACTCTTGAAGCAATTCAGACAAATTTGAAAGTTAACAAACTGTGAAAAGCTTTTAATTCCACTTTGCAGGGAATCGAGCTAACAGCATCGACCTATTTAGACGTGTCCAAATTATGTTGTGCAGTGTGGATTATTATTACAGCTGCGGACACAATTAAGTATCCCGCATGCAGCGAGGCGGGTGGCGAGTGGCAGCCACGTGCCCAGAGATGGGGGGATGATGATGATGGGGGGATGCTGCTGCTGCTGCCGATGATGCATCATGTCGCTGGGCAGTGAAGTCGTGGAAACATTTTCGAAATTAAATTATAAATGCAAATTTGAACAGACTTTTTATGAGCTGGCTCAGGGCAGATTCTCAATGATGCCAAGCACAGATGGGCGTGGCATGGCTGCCTTTTTTGGCAATTAGCAGTGCCCAAAGGGGAACTAAACAGACAGAGAGAGAGAGACAGAGAGAGAGAGAGAGAGAGAGAGAGAATAAAAGGCAAAGCAAATACGCTTGGCTAAGACAACTCGCAAAAGGCGTTGCCCTTTAGACATTAATGGAGCTGCACTCGCAGTGAAAGAAGACGAGGAATGAGAGTACACTGAGAGAAAAGAACAAAGAAGTTTGTTTGCTGTTTGGCATGCCAAAGGAGATGGCTTGGGAATCCTCTTGGCATGCACTGAGAGGAAATCTCTTCATTCCGTAAGCTCCTTCACATCATATCTAATACTATCCACTCGGCCTTTCTCTCAGTGTAGAGTTAGAGTTCTTTCCATCATAAACCCACTCACTAGGAACCCAACTCACCTGTCTGTTGCGCAGCGAGCAGAGCCACCAGCCCTCGATGCCCTCGGTGTCCTGCTCGATGACTGTGAGGATGTCGCCCTTCTTGAAGGGCAGCTCGTCGGGCATATCCGCATCATTATCATAAATGGCCTTGGCATAAAGTTTCTGCAAATAAATCAGGCAAAACAAAGGCAACAATTAAAGTCGGTTTCTCGAATGTGCTTATCACAATAAAGAAATTTGTATACCTCCTCTATAATGATCATGCAACACAGCTACTTCTAAGAAGCCGCAAGGGTAAGGGGCAGAGGCAGAGGTAGAGCAAGATTCAGGCCCAATTTCAATGGAATTTCAAAGACGTCGCTGACCGACCCCGACATTGACTTTTGCCTCCAAACTAAACCAAAACATCATTCATAAGAACTCGTCTGCTCTGGCCACAGGTAACATATTTTAGCTCTTATTTCGCTTCTCTTCTTCTTCTTCTTCTTTTTTGCTGTTTCAAAAAAAAAATTGCACAAACTGCAAAACAAAAATTTTTCGGGCAAAACTGAAAACAAAGCGAGTTCTTGTTGTAGTTGTTGTAGTTTCTCTGTTTTAGCTCTGGCCATGCGCTTCATTAGTTTACCTGGCATTTCAGGTCAGCGCACACACGGCCAACCACAGCTCGGGCAATCAATGCAGAAACACACGCCTTATTGAAGCAGGCTAAAGAATGCCTCGAGGCGTTTTGGAGTAATTCAGTTTCTTAACACTCGAGATATGGCCAGAGATCGGCTATGATTATGATTAATATATGTAATTAGATATGAACGGAAAGCTGTGCTAATGCTTGCAGAGGTACACTGGGAGAAATCAGACGAGAGTTTATGAGAATATTGAGAAAAAGATAGAATCGTAAAGGACATTTGATAGAGAGAGAGAGAGTTAGGAGTATGAAGTTAGCTTTGCCTAGCTACACTGAGAGAAAACTACAAGTTATATTAGCATATAATATAAGAAATCTATAGCTCTTTAGTTTCCAAACATGTCTCTATGTATTATAAGTGATTTATCTATTTTTCTATATATTAAATAAATATTTACATATGCACATCGAAGATTTACTATATAGTTAAATCTTTTATTTTACTCATAATTTATTTTTCTATTATAATAAAAAGTAAATATTATTTAGTTTTTCGAGCACTTTTCGCTCAGTGCAGCTCGCGCTTATTGCTGCACTCTCTGCCTCTGCCAGAGACACGCTTGATAACGGTAAAGCGTTCGTTCCATTGTTAAACAGTTGCATTCCAGCCAAACGCACTTAAGCGCTGCCTTTATTAATTTCTATAAAAAGCGTCTCTAAAGCAATGCGCGCCACTGTGCATTGTCCCTCTGCATGTGCGTGTGTGTGTGTGCTTGGGCAAAGGTTTCTTCAATGAATGAACAGATAGATATCTGTGCATGTGTGTGTGTGTGTCGGTCGCGGGTTAAGCGTGCTGCTTTTAATTTCGCCACCGCATCGAACAAAAATCCAAAGCGAACATTTCCAGAGCTCAAACCGAAGCCGACAAACCGTTGCCGTTAACTGCACTAGTACAACTTGTTGCCCCCCGCTCACGCTCTCTTATACTCTGCCTCTCTCTCTCTCTCTCTCTCTGTCTGTGTCCCGTTCATTCGCTTCATTTAACCCTCGGCTCCTGGCTCATTTAATATGAGCTGCGGATATCGCATAGAAACCCACACACACATTCACACTCACACCGACACACACACAGAGAGAGAAACGTATACAAAACGCTAGCGATTACAATATCGCGCGATGAATCGCCGTTGAACTTTCAACTCGAGTTGTGGTGTGAGTGCGGAACCCGTTTCAGCAACGACAACACAACTACTTGGGCTGGGGCAATGCGCATTTTGTATATTCTACTTTTCAATTTGGAAAGCTGAAACGGTTCGAAATGTCAAAAAGAAAATGAGAGCTCACTTGAAGCACAGCCCTAACTAACACTTGAGCATCGCGTTGTTCAAACAGTCAAGCCGCAAACACCAACCACAACTACAGCAACAGCAACAAAAGCAAGCGAGCTCAAGAAATATTTGTTAATTTGCCTGCGACAAACGTAATCGATGAATTTGATAAGTGCGTGCGAGCGAGATGGCAAGATGGCGAGATGGCGAGCTGGCGAGAGAGCAGCTCTAGCAGCTGCCAGGGCTGCAGCAGACTTCTTGCAGTTTGCTTTGCTTTCTTCTTCGAATGCTTTTTTAACACAGCGCTAATTGTATGGGCAAATATTTATAGTTGGGCGTTTGCGGTATGCGGCTGTTGTTGTAGGCAAACAAATATCAAATATATATATATATATATTTTTTTGTTTGCCAGCCGCGACTTTAATTGGTTTGTTTAGCGCGTTCCACAACGGAACCAGCAAATTGGAACTAGATGTTTGCAGGAACTAGAAAGCTTGTATAAGAGTTGAGATGGGGATTTTGTAAATGGTGAAGATGTGTGCTAAGCTAAGTTCACAACTTTTATAAGAGTTGATTTTTTGTATAAGAAAAGTCTTATAAATGCCAATGCATGCAAAATGCTGCTATAAATCTGCCAAACTCTGCCTAAATCTGTGTAAAAATTCATTGAATAAACGTAATTTGTGCCTTTGGGCCATTTTGTGTTTGTTTTTCCTGCCAAGTGAAAGAGCTCAGCCGATTTATAGCTTTTAAAACGGCACGTATATGACCACAACAACAACGACAAAGACAAAGTTCCAGTTCCACGTAACTCTCAAGTACAACAATGCCAGATAACAACAAAAATCTTTATATGTACACTCTTTGAGCCAACTTTTTGAGCTTGGCTGACTTGAAAGGTTATTCACCATGTGGGCCATAAAGACGGCGCTGGGCGGGTATGTAGAAAGTATGCGAACTGTTACTTCTCTTGTCTCTTGCCTTAACTAGCTCTGAGCTGAATTGCCATTGCCGCAGACCCATAAATAACCAAATTCACATAGACGAAATCGAAAGATCAAGAGAATAAATCAAACAACAGAAGCCGCCGGCGACAGCCGCTTAATGAGCACTTCAAATTCGCGAACCAAAACTCGTGTAAAGCCAAACAATAATAATAAAACTCGAAGAGTGAGCAAAATGGCAACACTGAAACTTCTGATGAGCCTCGAGTTGAGTCCTCAACAATGACAAGCTTTGACGTGAAGCGGAGCCCATTAACCGCATTAGGCCAGAGCAAGTGCCAAGAGCGAATAGAGGGATTGCGCTAGGCGGGTGTTAGCGACGGCTGAATACCTGTTCGAGAGGGAAACCTTAGCTGTCAAGTTATAGGAACTAGTTCCGAAACTATGGTAGATATAGTTTGATGCCTATGAATGAGCTGTTAAATATATGTATACTACAAAATATCAAATATTTAGCAATTGCACAACAAAACCAATATACTCGTTTCACTAATTGAGAGAGTATCAAAATAAATAAAAGTTAATGCATAAACAATATGTATAAATATACTTATATTTAGCGAATTCTGTAGTCCATTTTAGCCAGTGATAACCTCTGGCCAAAAAAATGAGACTGATAAGACATATGGTATATATGTATGTATATATATATATATATATAGTCATTCATATATACATATATATTTATATTTATTTTTGAGGCTTTTGTCATTGCGTGACTGATAAAGTTTTGTGTTTTTCTTTACCTTTGCTTTTAATTAAAGGAGTTCTTTATGGAGCATACTTCGTATATACCTATAGATACTTATATATATGTATATATACATACATATATATATTTATCACTATTTTGCTTTCTCAAAACATTTAGCTTAATTAGCAGAAATCAATTTTCTGTTTATTTTCTGCGTCATTTTGAGCTCGTTTTTTTTGGGTTTTGGGTTTGTGTCAACCTTTGGACATTGGCATTGACTAAGTGTAAGGTCTGATTAAGTAAACCTCGACAGTTTAACCTGCTTAAGGTCTGCGGCAAAAGCTTGACAAGCTAAAAGTAAATGAAAATACTCTAAAGCCTAAGATTGGGTATATCTAATATAATATAAGATATACTATGTATTATAGGCTATACTTTATAGGATGATATGTGAGGTAGTAGCATCCAGTATGTTGAGATATAGGCATAGAAGTTATAATATATAAGAATTGATCTAAGTTGGCTTGGGGTATGTCAAAGAATAAGAGGACGATAATGTCAGGAGCTAGACAATGAGGAGTAGGCAGAAGAACCAGAAGAGTAGAAAAAGGTGTAGATAGTATCTACTGTATCTGTATCTAGTAGATACAGCTTTGTAGTTAAATGAACTAGTTCACAGGCGAATGTGCTCATAATGAATCAGTTTGTAGAGATATGGGAGAAGTTCATAAAACAATCTGTGATAATACCCTACAAAAGAGTGCGTAGCAGGGTATACGCTTTAGTGAAGATAACTGCAAATATTTGAGTTATATCAAGAGAAATATCTAGATACATATATATCTAGCTATATATGTGTTTATGTAAACTTTTGTTCATTTTCTCAGCCCACTTGTCTGCGCAATATAAAATAAACGCCATATGTTGCGTTGAACTGGTTTTATTGTCTGTTGTCTGTTGTCTCTTGTTGCTGTTGTTGTTGTTGTTGTTGAGTGCAAAAATAAACAAAATGTTTTGCGTCTTGACAGCTTTAGCCTTTTCGGCACATTTCGTCAAGTCGTGTGCAAAAAATGTGACAATAAAAGACCCGAAAGCAGGCCAACTGAGCCAACTCAGTTCAGTCGGAACACGTTCCACAGTCGACAGATACAGACTGAGACAGATCGGAGAGCAGAGAGTTTAACCAACTGTTAAACTTGATGTTAAAATGCGTTGACAACTGCGCGACATCGACTCCCACAATCGTCTAAGATGCACGCTCCACTGAGTCGAGTCGAGCCGAGCCGAGTCGAGTCGAGTCAATGAAAGTGCAACAGATACTCTGTTTCCGATATGCCACGCCCCTGGGCACATGTCAGCCTCAACTGCAAGTGTCTGTTGAGCCATTTAACTGTAAATCAACTTTAATGGAACTGACTCGAGCGTAATCCACAAGAGCAGGCGGGCGGGGGAGTGGAAGGTGCCTCAGGAATGTGACCCCCGAGCAGCGCGAGCTCAATTGAATTAATCAACAAAAATCTTTGATTTACTTAAGTAAAGTCGGGGCTTAGTCTGGGCTGGGTGCAAAGCGACAAGTGAGAGAAGCTACACTGAGAAAAATATGATATAGAATAGTCTTTATTTAAGTTCTATTCTATTCTATTTAAGTTTAGGGCTTTTTGTATTAATATTTATTTTTGATCATTTATACTAGATTTCAATTTATATTTGATTGACTGATTGATCTCACTGACTGCTTGATTGAGGGAGAATCTCATGGACTGACTGACAGGCAGAGCGATTGATGGACTGACTGAACTGATGTCTTGCATAAGGAACTGCATGATTGAGTGACTCGCAGACTGATCGATTGACTGATGGACTGACTCTGATTGAACGACTGACTGATTGACTGACTGCCTTCTCTACTGGCTAAACGAGTCTTTAACCAACTGACTTACAGCATATCCCAGCGACTGAATGATCGCTTTACTTAGCCACCAACTGATTGCTGATCAATGATTGATGAACTGACTTAGTTCTGCTCCAGCTAGTCTTATGCCTGCTCTTAATCCCTAAATTGATCACTGCTGCCTAGACTCGCATTTAATTATAGACTCTAGTTAGATCGCACTGCACTTAGCCAATTATGAATAATAAATTGCTATCACGACGAAAGCCCTCACGGATTTCCTCTGAAACTGGCTGATTAACTACGCTAAGGGCAGCTTTTACACATATTTAATTTATTTTTATTTTTATTTTTATTTTTATGCCCATTGTTAAATTGAGTCACAATACAGCTACGATAATCCCCCATTGCAAATTAACTGTTTGCTGTTAAATTTAAGAACAAATAAGCGACTTCACAAAGGTCTCGTTGACCTTCGCGAAAGCCAAAAACAAAAAGCAAGAAATAAATAAATAAATAAATGAATACAAAAGTTTCAAGTGAAATACGTTGCTAAATTACTTCCCCAACAACAACTAGAGATATATATGAAAAAATTCAGTTTTTTCCGCTCATGAATCAACTGCAAAAACTCAAATTAAAAGCGTAAAAAATTGAAGTTTTTTTTAGTTTTTTTTTAGTTTTTTTAGGGAGGGAGGGAGGTAGTCTATTGCATTCCGGATTTTAGCTAAAAACAGAAAACAGAACCGCCATAAAACTTTTTGAAAGCCAATAAACAAAAGATCAATCATTTGATAAGGAAACATGAACAAGCATTAGACAGCAACAATAAAAGAGAAAAACATCAGCAACAAGGGAATCATAAATGTCGCAGTCAAACCAAAACATTTAGTGTTGCAAAGTGCCACAGAGCGAATGCCAGAGGAATTTCGAAATGTGCGCAAGAAGTGAGAGTGCTCCGGGCGGGCAATACCTGACTGTTACATACTCTGCCTTGCATTACTGAGAGGAAGGCTGCAAGTATCGAAAAACTGGAGTTCTTTATGATTTTGAATACTTTAGAGGAATTCACATACCAAATTTGGTAGCTCTAGCTCTTAAAACACTCGAGATATGCGCAAAAAACTGAAGTTTTAGTCTTTATAAGTTCCAAAATGAACTAGTTCATAGATGCAATCTCTACATCAGCGCTAGATCGCTTCAACTACTAAACCCATTCAGGTATGCACATATATTTGCTATACTCCACCATCATTTTCAACCAAAACTAATATACCCCACTGATCCTAAGGCATGAAGAGCATATAAATTAAAAAGCCATCTTCACTGGCCATTTGCATACATTAAGAAAAGTCGTAGCTGAGGCTTAACTGTATCTGTCGATTTGCTGAGCCGTGTTATCTCTTAACTGTTGCTCAAATTCCAGCTCTTGGGACACGTCTAGCTACGTCACGAGCGGAATACCCCGGATGTGCCTATGAGTCATGCTGTAGGCTTGAACTTGAAGCGCTGCCAACCAGTTTTCGTCTCTCTGAAGATCGCTGGCACCTTGAAACTGGTCGTTGGGCGTAAGTTTATGTTCGTTAGAAGTTTTGTGATGTATTTACAAATGTTTTTGAGTAGAGCTTAGGCTCTTAGACCCACGCCAAGGGGTAACGTAAGCGGGGCTTAGGCTGACATGAGTTGAAGTGGGAGAGGCTGACAATGGAGTAAAGGAAAAGAAAAAGTGAAAAGAAGATGATCTCTCTCTCTATCTCTCTATCTCTCTCTATCTCCCTCTCTCTCTCTATCTCTCTCTATCTCCTTCTCTCTCAGCTCACTACAGATCTAGATACTTCTCCTCTAAGCTGCTTATCCTATGCCCAGCTTCCATCTCTCATCCCCCCTCATTTCTCTCAGTGCACTCAAGTCATTTGGTATGCTGTAAGCAACAGATGAGCATTTTAAGAGCCCAAGTCAGTCTTTCAGTTGTCTGTTGCCATAATTGTGAGCCTGCTCGAGCTGTTCTTGGCGCTGACTCACAGCCCCACGGCCCACGGCGTCTGCGTGCCTTGTTGTGCAGTGTAGTAGCCTAGTAGCAGAGGCCCTAATGAAAATGGGCGCCCATTAGGGTGGACCCCAAGGCGTGCAAATTGACTTGGCCACTGACTCGAAACTGTATTCCTAACTTATCTCTCAGCAGCGAGAAGCAAACTTATTGTTGTTGTTGTCAGTTTGTCATGCCTTAGCACATTTCCGGTGCGAGCCAGAAGCTTATCGCGCGTTCCCAATTTGCAATTGCTACAGAAATATAGCAAATTATGAATGGGCATGTTACGTAATATATATCGATATGCATATATAAATATATATCTGTGCCGTTTTTCGCCAACTCAATGTCGCCTCTATGACTGATGGGGCGTGGCAGCTGCAGGTAGGTGTTGGCTAATTAGTATGACAGACATTGTGTGCTTTACATACACTTTACATACACTTTACATTTACATTTAACAGCTGAGTCAGCGACTGCTGTATCGAGTCGACTCATGTTGTCCTGAACGTGACATGAGGCATGTCAAAGCAAGTTGATCACAAATGCCGCACGCGTGCAACAGACAAAGCTGCAGGCGGCAGTATACGACTGGCAGATACCCTGTCTAGCTAGCTTGCAATGAAACATGGACAGCCAGATCCACCTTTTCTAGTACATATATATATAGAGTCTGCCACGCCTTCCTCTGTCTGTAACACAACCAATATGCCATGCCTACACACACCCAAAGGGCTCAGGGTGCAAAACACGCTTAAGCCGCTGATAAGCCAAAGACATAGACAAACCAAAGCAAACAACTGAAGTTTGCGTGCTTCAAATTTGTTGTTGTTGTTGTTGTTGTTGTTGTTGTTGTTGTTGTTGTTGTTACTGTTGTTTACATGCAGCAAAACGTGTAAAATGTCTGTAAGGGGGCCAAGCCCATGCTGTGCAGTGTGTCTGGTCCCCAACTTATCAGAAACGTCTTATCAGCTGGCGCATTTGTCTCTGCCGCGAGAAAGTCAGCCAAAGGCCAAGTCAAGCCAACAGGTGTCTGTCTATGCCTATATGCAGGCATTTGCCTCATTCAGTTCAAATGAACTTTAGCCAGTGTTGTATAACGCTGAAATACTACAAGAGCAATCAAAGAGACTTTCCTTATTAAATTTAGTAGAGCAAGACCCATAAGTGCCTAGCTATTCGCCTGAGTTCAGCGAGTCAACGATCTTAAGTAGAGCTCAAACGAGTCTTGACTTCTCGACTTTTACAGCCATTCACAATGCAATCCGCGCTATTGCAACACTTTTGCGCTTTACTTAACTATTATACAATCATAAAAGTTCACTTCAAGTTAATTTACGCGAACTTTAACTATGGCAATTATTAATGCATGGACTCTCAAGTGCTCTCTCTAGTATTTATGAAATACCCTGTAAATAGTTGGAGTAGCTGGAATGGGCTGTTATGATTGTGTGGCTAAGCAAGTGACCGATAAGAGGGGGCTTCAAGTAAGGTAACAAGTATACGTATCTATATCTATAGCTGTATCTATAGGTAAAGCTAGTTTCTGTATATATCTGAATCGATAGGCATATATCGATAATCATATAGTCCACATGCAGACTGAAGAAGATATGAAACATACATATATTATAGTCAAGTGAGCCAGCCCACGGCCATCACTCATAGACTATACGAACTGGAGTCGATATAGATATCGATAACTATATATCATAGCCCTATCTATAACTCTAGGCAGAGCTAGACATGAGACAGAGACGTTGAAAGCTAAAGACTTAGCTTTAAAATATTTGTATAAAAGACATGATCTGTATGAAATCGATAACAATATATCGATACTTTATATGCTCAATAGATCATAGATCAGCCTATGTGAACTATAGAGTCAACTGCTATTGTTGCCTATCTATAGAGCAGTTCCATCGATAAGCAGGGTATCTGCTAGTCTACTACGTTCAACTTGCCTGAAAGGGCGCGCTGAAGGAATGATTTAATAGCCAAGACTCACATCGAAGGCGAGAAAACAAATCGCAGCGAGCTGTGAATTGCCTTAACAGCAACTGGCAAGCAATTGGTATACATACATATATATATATACTATATATCAGTATATACATATGTATATAGATCAATAACTATATGGCTCAAGGCGTGACACAGCTTTCGACGCGGCGCGTTCAATCAATTTCAATTGCGAGAGCTGGCGACAACAGGGTTCGATTTCTGTCTCTTTCGCTTTCTGTCTCTTTCTCTTTATGTCTTTGGCCTCGCTTTGTGGTTTTTCTTAATTTTCCAAATTGAAAACGCGCCGCACATTAATTCTAATCAATTTCCAGGCACTTGGCACTAAAAAATAAGTGCCCAATAACATCGAGGCGAGGTAGAGGGAGCGAAGCCATGGGACACCACTTAATCAAACTGGGGTAGGCCGCAGGACAGCCAGTCCCAGAGGAGGCATCAGTATCGATAGGACTTTCGACTTGCTGGCAATTAATATCGGACTAGACATACCTAACGCTGAGGCTATGATTAGATTTGAAGAAGTATGAAGGTCGGTCTGTGTGCACGATAAGTTAATCAGGGTCTTGTCTTATCTGGCCTAAATGTCGACCTTCAATTTGGTTGCGATAAGCGACGCATGTGCAGCGGGTTGCCTCAGCCGCAACGTGCGTGGTCCTGGCTGCTGGCTGCTGGCAGTTGGCTGCAGGAGGTACTTTATTTATAGCCCAGCCCCTTTTCAATCAAAGGCAATCAAAGAACGAGAAACAACTTCTATTAATAACTGATTTGCGCTTTAGTCGCAACAGTCCGGGCCAACGTGCAGTCCAGTTCTTCGTTAATTGCGCACAGTCAAGGGCATGCTAATAGAGCCGCCGCCTCGCCCCGTCAGCTTCAATGTTTTCCGCTGTTTGCATTCTGAAATCTAAGCTCCTGCTCCGATCTATAACCGGCTTGCGCCCCAGCGACTGGCATTTGTGGCACATTCGTTTTAATCTCACCTGTGCCGCGAGATGATGGTTGATGGATGCACCTGCTCTGAATACCCTTTAATTACGCCGCACTTAATGTCAGCGAGTGTTTGCCCACAGCAAGTCGCATCTCATGCACTCTCTCTCTCTCTCTCTCTCTCTCTCTCTCTCTCTCTCTCTCTCTCTCTCTCTCTCTCTCTCTCCCTCTCTCTCACCTGGCCAGCTCGTGCTCAGGTGCAAACTAATTTATTTTCATTTCAGCATTCAACTTGTGCAAACAAACCAAATTTGTTTAACAGCTCCAGTTGTTTGTTAGCAACGATAAACGATCGCCTTAGCCACCCCAAGGCCAAAGCGAGGGTTGTCCCAAAGGAGCTTTACGGCCCCCAATAACAATGGCAGCCACATTATCAACTTATTAAGCAATCAGCATTTCACTAAATTAAGACACAATAAACGAAGCAAAGATAAATTCGAGCAAAAATATGAAGGGAGAGTTCTTAGAATAATGGATTCTATAATTCTCTTTAATTTACAGATTTCTTGCTCTTGTATGCTATGGAAGGGCCAGCTCGCGATATTGAAATGCCTAATTTAGTTTAATTAAGAAATATTTATTAATAGAAAACTTTTGGCTTAGCTTTCAATAAAAGTCGGATATATGTTTATATTTTAAAAACTTTTAAGCTTTTTTTAAATTTTTAACAATTATTATTTTATATTTTTTAATATTTAAGTGAAAAAAAAAAACAACTTAAAATAAACAATGTTTTACTGCATTTTTTAATTATATATATTTTTTTTTAAATTATTATTAATTTTTCATTATATTATATTTTTAATTCTTTTTTATTATTTTTTTTTTTTAATTTATTTTTGTCTTTTTAATTTTTTTGTATTAAACAATTTTTTTCCCAAAGGAATTTTTTTTTTTTTATTTATTAATATTTTAAAATTTTTTATATTTATAATTTGTTTTTGTCTTATTATTTATTTATTTTGGTCACTTTTAATTTTTTTTACAAGATTTTTTTTTATTTAGGTAATGTTTTAATTATTATTTATTTAATTTAAAATTTTTTATATATGAATTATATTTGTCTCATTTTGTTAACAATTTTGTTTTATTATTAAATTAAAAAAAAATATTTTGTATCGTATTTTTTTCTCGTTTATTATCATATTATTTTGTACTTCTTTTCCCTTTCTTCCTAAATCCCATAATTCTTAGCAGTTTTATTAGTGTTTAAGACCACTTTTCCTGCACTCCTGCTGTTGATCATATTTAGCACGTTTGGAATTCTTGGTAAATGTTATCTAATCACTGCCAGAGCTTGTGATAGCAGGGAATCACACGGAGGCACTGATGAACTCATTGTTGTTAAGTGTTTTTGTTATTGGTGTGTTCCCCTTTGCCTCCCTTCCAATCTCAACTTTTTGTTGGCGAACTGCAAAGAGGCCTGAGCAGCTGTTTAGCTCTTTAGCTGTTTAGCTGTTTAGAGCTATCGCACGAAGCTGAGATATCGCACTTGGGCCGTAAATATAAGTGGCACATCAAACGCTTAGGCGGAGGTGATAACCAATGCAAAATTGCGGAAACTCTGGCATGCAGCAGTCGCAAGTGGCAAGTGGCAGCTGCCTGGCTGAAAACGCGTCCAGTTCGAGTGTTTTTCCTCTTCTCTTTGAGAGATAGCCAAGCAGATCCGTTACAATTTCCTGGGCGCAGACACGAAACGCCGTTTAACACGGCTGTCACAACAGCACCAGGAGAAGAAGAAGAAGAAGAAGAAGATACGAATGGCAATGGCTATGGCAATGGCTATGGCTATGGCTATGGCTATGGCTATGTCTATATGTCTATGGGCATGACCGATCCTAGACAGCCTTTGGCTGGTAATGAGTTGTCAATGGCTTCATCGGCGCCTGTGCAGATTGGCGCACATAAAGTCGGATTGTTTATGAGCTATGGCTACTGACCGATTTAATGTGAATGCGCCGCGAGACGGGCACGTCGTAGTCCAGGTCCGCATTGGTCGCGTTCGAGCTGCAGCAGGAGCCGGACATCGAGATGGCGCTTTGTTTGTCCAGCATTTTGTGTCGTTATCTTATCGGAGGACTCAATTGGAGGCCCCTTCCATGGTTCAATCAGTGGAGATACTCTAATATATATTTAATCCAGGGCAATATATGTAGTTCGAGTATCTCGGCTCTTGGCCACACTTCACAATCAGCACAATCAGCATATATATCGGAACACGGGGGGGATTTTCGGGTTTTGTTTTAACTCTGACTCTGGCTCTGACTCGGAGTTTGTTTCTTCGTTTTTGTGTTTCGCGGAATCAGCTTAAAATTCAAGTTTTGCACGGGGGCCACACGAAATGCGCCGAACGAATCGCTAATAAAAATCAATTCGCGCAGCTTTTTAAACAAAAGATGCCCCAACTACAGCGACAGCAACAATAACAACAACAACAGCAACAGCGATTTGTATTTGCCGATTTCTAGCGATTTTTATCGCTGCTTTCTTATTGTCGCAACTCGCTAGCGTTTCTAATCGCCTGCAGGAAAACGAACACGAACACGAAAGAAGAGACGAAATTTAGCTCTGCGTCAAGCGCTCAACACGTTCCGCTCGGCAGCAAGCAACAAAATATACTGAATAGCGGTTCAACGTGCGTTCGGCCGGTTGACGTTCAGTTTTGCTGTCTGAGCATACTCTCACTCAAATGGCTTGGACTTTGCCAAGGCAGTTTGCTGCTCGCAGCTGCTCTCTGAAATCCAGCAACCACCAATGGCAAGGCAAGAGTATACAGCTAGCGCATATGTTCGTATTTATTTCTTTGCGCTCTCTTGCTCTCGCTCTCGCTCTCTCAAACAGTTCAAGTTCGGCCAGCGTTCGGCTCACTCAAGCCGATTGCGTGCGAAGACTAGTCGTGCGTGTTCGTCGTTTTCACTACTATTTAGCATGCAAAAACGTAGTAGCCGCATTACTACTATTTTCAACTTTGCCTTTGCATAGTTGAATACCCTTGTGTCTGATCAAATTGGAGCAATTAAGTGGAATTTGGGTAACTCTAGCAACGTCTATAGCTCTCTAGCTATATTTGGGCGTAACTTCATACCACTTCTATCAGTTCAGTGCCCCATCTGGAATACTTTTGGCTGGTTATACGAGAAGCGAGCCCATTAAATTTCACTCCGCTATCTATTGTAAGAGAATACGCTGCATATTATCTTTTATTGTGCTCGTCGCCATATCGAATGCAGACAGTTTATGAGCAGAAGATGATACCCAAAAAAGAACATGGGAGGTGGGTGGCATAGGGGTGGCCTGCAGCTGTCCAAACAAATCGAGTGGAACAATTCAATTCGTGTTTTGTCGCTGCATCCCGAGGGCCCTGCGCCCAGCCGAAGGTCAGACTCCGCTCCACGTGTGCCATTGCCATTCAGAAACGGAGCAGAGCCAGAACCAGCTTGAGGTGCGGCTGCGGCTGCAGCTGCCAGTGCCAAGTTGAAAGTGACATTTGACATGATTTGCATGCCAAGTGCCACGCCCACGTCACTCAAGCTGACACCCAAAGTGAGTTGAGTTGAGTTGAGTTGACTGAAGAGTTAGGATCGCCGCCCCAAGCAGACCCGCAGCGCTTGGCACTCGTTGAGTTTTTATGTTGATTGAATTCCATTTCATTTGATTTGATTCGAGCTGTTGATCGGGCTTTCTATCAATTAACTTTATTAGCCAGGTCAGCGCGGGTTCTTATCGCGAGTCATTTCCGTTGCGTGGGCTAGTCAGGTATGTCTCCCTCTCCCTCTCCCTCTCCCTCTCTCTCTCTCTCTCTCTCTCTCTCTCTCTCTCTCTCTCTCTCTCATCTCTGTGGTATGCGCATTATCCTGTTTGTCTGTTTCGGCAACAATAACAGCATGTCCTGCCTTTGTGCCCGTCACGCTCAGCCTCTGCTCTGGCTGTCTCCCTGCATTTTCCATTTTCCATTTCGAGTCACAATTAAATGCCTCTGCCCGCCCGCATTCCAGGGAATTAGCCAGCGCAGGGTCAAGCACTGAGAGCCGAAACTCTCTAATTGCCTTGTCAGAGTCTCGCTCTGCTCGAGCTAGTCTCGCTCCGCCCACGCCTTATATGTTTATGATTTGCCACAATTTTGGGCATTTCATATATGCAAATGAGACAGCTTCATCTGGCTCGCCTCTCTCCCCCTCTCTCCCTGTCTCTGCAACACCTCATAACAAGCTAAAAATGTTTTGTTGTTTGCAATTTGGAAGCTGAATAAATAATATATGTTAATGCGACCACGCATCACGCTTGTCTCTCGCCCTCTCCCCCTCTCTTTCCCTCTCCCTCTCACACTCCACTGCTTACACAATTTGTAGGCGTCATATCTTTTATCTAAAGCATTTCTCATTCTCGTTCTGGCACCTGCTTGTCGCAGGTATAAACAAAATTTGATTGCCAAACAAATTTCAGCAGCCCCAAGCACAGCCCCCCGCCCTCTCCCCCACAGCCCATTTCTCAATATCGCAATCAGTGTTTGGCATTAGTGGGCTCTTAATTGAGCAATTTGTATGACCATTCGCTGGGGCGCACATTCTTATAGCAACCCTTAGTGGCCATGGCACCCCTAGCCATTGTCAAACTCTCCCCAGGGCTCGTTCTAACGATGTCTATAGAGAGCGATGAATGGCATCTGCAGCATTATTATTGTACTAGCTCAAACTAAGCAGTCCTACTTTAATTTAGAATTGTATTATCTCTTAGTTTACTACCCTTGAAGCATAATGAATGAATAGAAAATAGATTTGCAGGCAGTTTCCAATTTCCAACTAGTGTTGACCCTAGTTGAAGTTCTGCCCTCTTGCGGGTTCATCATACATCTGCTCATGAATCAATCTATATACATACATAGAGGTTTTATACAGCTTAAATTCCAAACTAACTCATTAGTCTGAGGATCAATCAAATATCAATCAAGCATTCAATCAGCTTTAGTATTTTTTTGCATACATACTAATTGAAAGTTAAAACAACTTTTGTAGAAAATTGACTGCCAACTTTTTGACTATCAATCAGTCAATCACCACATCAATCAAGCAGTCAAGCCAAGCTTATAGCTATTATGAGACTATTTATAGAGACAACATGGAAAGCCAAAGGAAACTAAGTCTTATTGACTATCAATCAATCAATATCAGTCAATCATCAATCAATCAGTCAAGAAAAGCATAATAACTGAAATTCAAATCTAAAAGCACTTTGTTGATATGAAAACTAACTCAAATTCATTATTAAGCAGTCAGTCAATCAATCAATCAATCAATCAATCAGGCAAACCCGCTAAGCATTTACAGCTTGTTTAACACATAGTTTTGCAATACAAATCTGGCAGCTCTCCATTGATATGGAAACCAGCTCCCATAGAGTATTAATCAGTCAGTCAATCAATCAGTCAAACAGTCAGTCAATCAATCAATCATTCAGAAAAACCCGCTAAGCCTTTACACCTTCATAAACATGTAGTTTAGCAATAGAAATCTAGCTGCTCTCACGTCTGCTCCCAGCCATTGTTTATCAATCAATCAATCAATCTAGACCCTCCTGCTAACTATGCTACCTGCTGGCTAGGTAGGTCACAGCAAAACGAGTATTTCCTGCCGCACTTTGATAACGCGACTTCAGATGAAAACCAGACCAAACGCAATTCCCACAGGCGCATTGAGTGCATTCAATCAAGGAGTGTCAAGTCTGGTGCTTGATGCGCTCCACTCCTCATCCGGCGAGCGGGCAGCAGCCGAAAGGCCATCGCTCGAGGTTGACTTTCATTAAGATGCCCATCTTAATTGCGCCCACAGCTGCCACAGCCACAGCCACAGCCGATCCTTTCGACTTTCCAAAGCCCCATTCCGGGCGCAGCTCTATTGTTTTATGGCCAAAGGGATGCGGGAGGCGTGGAGGGGGGAGGCAGGCAGTCAGTCCCCTGATAATTGATGAATTTATGGCACAACATGAAATACTCCCAACTTCTTTTTTCGACTATTGCCACATCACTTTTACTGATTGCAACTGCTTCGGCTGCTGCTTATCACGCGCTGCTGAGCTGATGAAGTGCAGCCAGGCGTTTGCCTGTTTCCCTAATTGGACTGGCACGGGTCTCCCACTCTCCCTCAGTGTCTCCCACTCTCCCTCACTCTGAAGCTCTTCTAACAAAACGCCACTTGTCGGCTGGGTTAATAGATTCTTGGAACTACAAAATGCATTTTGTTCTCTTCATCTTCATCTTCCTCTTCTTCTCTTCTCTTCTTTTTTTGGGCTGCTCGCCTCATTTCCAATCTGCTTCGCTTCCGACATTCGACTCTTGATGTGTTCGGCTGTGGCTACATTTGGGATGCGATTGCTTTGGCTCAAGTTGATGTTGTTGTTGGCTCTGATTTTGCATTGTTTTGCGTATGCGGCACGTTCAGCATATTTTATGGAGCACGCAGCGCCCCATAAGCCCCCATAACCCCCCCCCCCCCACACACTTCCCAGCTATGAAAATAGCAGCTAATTAACGGCTACATTTTTGCCTCTGATGTGTTGATTTAGCCCACAATGAGCAATGCAAAGCATCTGCGTGGCATTAGCTCGAGGAAAACATGTCTAAAGATGCGATATAGACTATTGAATCGAAATATGCCATAGCTAGATGGGGATTTGGACTCAAGTTATTGCTTCATACAGAGAGGTAGGCAAAGATGTGAGAGATCACAGACTAGCAATATGCTGGAATATAGTGAAGATCTATTGCTATATGGGGGAGGGGAAAACTGCTAGAGATGATGTATGGGATATAGGTATATGAAATATGCTAGAGAATATAGAAGATAGGAGATCTAGAGATGCGACATCGACAGTCTATATAAAATATAGCGGAGCATAACGAAGAAGTGAAGTGGGGAAGGATCAGTTCTAAAGATGCGACTATGATAATTATTGCAGATATGCTAGAACTTGTTGTAGAACTATAAGAAGTGAAAGAGGAAAACATTATCTAGAGATACACTAATATAACTAATGTAAGCTAGAAGATTGCAACTGAAGGAATCGAAGCATAACTTCAAGAGTTGTCATAGAGATAAGTGAAATGAATATGAAGATATGGGAAACATATTGAAATGAATATGAATACATATGGAACATATTGGTCATCTTTGTTCATAAAGATATGACACATGTAAAGAAGGGCGGAGAGGAGGCAAGGAAGAAAGACTTTTATAGATACTCTAGAGAAACATATCCATAGCTTCGTTCAAGTTCTAATGGGTAGTAAATATAGATTGCCTTCGTGAGGAACCTCTGTCTGCTGTCTTAATTTTCTATGAGTTTACATTTTCAGCCTGCTCCTCCTCCTTTTCCCCAACTACGCTCTGCTACAGCTCAATCTTTTCTCTAATTTGCTCAACTTTTCAATTATTCAGTAGCTTCAATGGGCCATCATTAGTAAGTGCCCCAACTGAAACTGCCACGCCCACTCCAGAGTCCTTTAAAGCTTTAGCTTCTGCTTTAACTGAATGGCTTAATTGCCCAGCGCAGCCCAGTTGAGCCCTGCGCAGGCAATTTAGTTCGTTTATTAATGGTTGTTGGCAAACGCAACGTCAAAGAGCAAACGACTTCATCAGTGCCAAGCCTGAAAGACGTAAAAGTCTCCAACTCTGAGATACTTGAAACAGAGTCAAAGATTTGCGGGCAAAGTCGAAAGTCGGCGAATTTCACACATTGTGCAAGGCCTAAAAATATCCAAGCAAACACATGTAGAACAGAGATCCAGCAATATATATATATATATATATGTATATATATATATATATATATATATGGGAGAGTAAATATTATGAGGCCTGAGCAAATGGCTGGCAGCTGCGGCGCCTTTGACAATTTGCCGCCTCGCCTCGTTCTAATCTATGTGGCGATGGCGATGGCGATGGCAGCGACTCTGGCTGTGGCTGTGGCTGTGGCTGCTGCTCCTAATCCAGTCAGTTTCCTGACGCGATCTGCGCGCAGTTGCCACCCAGCGATAATAACAAACAATTTGTTTGTTTTTCCACAAAAACAGAAATGAAGCTGAGGCCGTAGAGTACGCAGAGTCCGCAGAGTGAAGGGCATGGCTGCCTTTTGCGCGTGTTTGCATAATTCATGAGATCGGCTGCAGTTGCAGTTGCACCCACATGTGGCATGGGCCACATTGCAAATTGAGATACAAAACTCTTTGCAGCCGAAAACAAATGCCACGACACAAGAACAAAAGAGTCAAGAGTCGCAGCTGAGCTCACTCTCTGTGCGGAGGAGTTTGCCTCGATAGCGCTGCCAACGAAGCATCCCAGCTCCAGCTGAAACTGAGAATTGAATTTCAATTTGCTGACTTGCCAGATTTCTGTTCGGCTGCCTGCCAACTCGTATATCAATGAAGCCTAAGCCAACTGCCAGCGGCCATTCAAGTGAAGGCTGCCTCCAAAGAACTTTATAAACAGCTCGAAAGTTTCCCTTAAGTGCGCTAGAGAAGAGAGCATATATATGGGGTTGGAGCTAACGAGGAGGAAGATGAAGATGAAAGACTAAAACGGACTGTGAAGTAGCGAGGCAGAAGATCAAGTTGAAAGACTAGAACGGGTTGGGAATTATAAGGCAATTATAAAGGCAGTGGAAGAGAGCTCGAGGTAGTCAGTTGAGCTATAGGAACTTGGCTTAGCGAGTTCAAGTTTATAGCTTGACTGAGTCATATTTGTGGGTCTCTTGAAGGAGGGATGTGTATAGCATCAGAAACTACTTAAGCTTATGAAGTCTACTTGAGTTGCTGCGAGAGCAACTTGGAGATAAAGTTTGATGAGCTCATGAAGGAGAGTATCTATAAGCAGTATCAACTCCACTACCCACCTTACCTTACCTTGCCCTAATAGAACTTAATTACGCCAACTCTGACACCCGCTCTACTAACTCAAAGCTCTATCAGCCACATATAGAGCGCTTTTAGCCAATAAATCTACTTTATAGAACATAAATTAAATAAAATTTACAGAAAATATTCGTAGCTCTGCTGAGTCATACCAACGATTGAAGAGCACTTTAAAAGAGTTTCAAATGCTGTCGGGGATGACACGAAAGTTTTTCATTTTCTTTTTGCTTTTTCCATTGTTTTATGACTGCAATCGACACTCGGTGGCCAGGAATGCAATCTGCAGGCAAGAGTATCTGTTATGGCAGAAAAACGAAACAGAAATGAGCCGGCAGAGGTCCGCCAAGAATCACAAACTAAGAGAATTCCGAGAAGAGGCACTCGACTTGGCGCGTATCCCTCTAAATGTCTAAAGGAATGCACAGTAAACACTCGACTCAATGGCCCGGCCATAAAAGTTGTTTGCTATTAGAAGAGAGCAGAGGAGAGGAAGGTGGAGGCGAAGAGTATTTTGGAATTGGGTTAAACAATTTTCCTCACAGCGGAAAGTACAAAGTGTGGAAATCAGCATACGGTTGCAATATGTGTTCTTCGGGATGGGACTGACGGACAGACGGTCTCTCGGACTCTCGGACATTCATTCAACATGCGCTTTACACATTCATTCATGAGCTGAATTGTGGTCAGTTTGAGACTGGTCAGTGGCCTGCTCGACTCTGTCTGTCTCTCTGCCTGTCTCTCAGTCTTGTCCCGTTTCATCAATGAAACTTTATGACTAACCAGAATCAAGTCTCCGCTCCGCTCAACAAAAGATTCGGTTACAAATCGAGCAACGACTTTGACTTTGCGGTAATTGCAGTCGGCGCTGCGGGAGGCACGCCGTATACTTAGCCGAGAATAAACATTCTTGAGCTACTGTTACGCGGCAGACAACGGAGACAACTTCATCAGATGCGCCCATAATGTATGTATATATATGTAGAAGTCGGGTATCGAGTGTCGGCGAGCGCGGCCCAAAATGCTCGCTCGCTATCGAAAGTTGTTTTTCGTGTCCGCAAGATACACCGAGATACCGAGATGCAATTGTCGCAAGTTGGCTTGCTGCCTGGCTGGCTGGCTGCCTGCTTGCGTCACAATTGCTGGCATTCTTGAGAAAGTGTTGCAAGCACTTCAAGTGACAGCCACGAACAATGCAGCCACGGATATAGGTAAAGATGGAGCCAAAGATACAGATACAGATGCAGATACAGCCAAAGATACAATCATATACATATACAGATGGAGCTAAATATACAGTTTAAGATACAGTCAGTTAAAGATACAGCCGAAGACACAGTCATATATACAGATACAGATGGAGCTTAAGATACAGCCAAAGAAGCAGATACATATGGAGAAAAAGATATAGTCAAAGATACAGACATAGCTAAAGATACAGATACAGATGGAGTTAAAGATACAGCCAAAGAAGCAGATATAGATGGAGTTAAAGATACAGATACAGATGGAACTAAAGATACAGCCAAAGGTACAGCTAAAGATACAGCTAAAGATACAGATACATATAGAGCAAAAGATATAGATACAGATACTGATGAAGCCACAGATAAAGACGGAGCTAAAGATACAGTCAACGATACAGATATAGGTAAAGATGCAGCCAAAGATGCAGATGGAGTTAAGATACACATACAGATGCAGCTAAAGATACAGCTAAAGATACAGCTAAAGATACAGCTCGAGATGCTGCTATAGATACCGCGCTTACCATTACAGCCGACAACTCACTTCCCTTTAGTTAAATTTATTTTCTTTTCGATTCTTCTGCTCTGCTTCTTCTCCTGTTTATCAATTGTGCGTGGCCGACACTTTTGCCGCGTAATTGCAATCAATGCGCATTGTTTTTGCCTGCATTACGAGTTGACAGCCGACAGTCGAGAGTCGAGATGCAAAGCACTCGCATGAGTCAGGCGAGCTCGACTCTGTCGGTCCCCAGCGTGGATCGCGCAGGATGCTCTCGGAATGCCTGGGAACCGGCGCAAATTGAAAACGACTCGCTTAACAGATCGTTTGCCTGGCAGATGAGGCGTTCAGATAATGATAGAACATTCATAAAATCGAACAGCCCGAGCTGTGCCTGATGAAACGGCCTTGCGGGTGTCCAAAGCATCGCAGGGAATGAAGTTATCGGAGCTGGGCATAAGGTATATTGGTAGGCTAGCTATGATGAGGAGCAGAGAGGAAGAGGCAGATTGTGAAGACATGGAAAAGGCACGTTTATAGAGTAAGTTCCCATGGCAAGACCAAAAGAGAGATCATTGGCGGCAAGTTGAGCTCTACAGAGAGATACCGCAAATTGGCTTTATTTCGGTTTTTGGATTGGATCGAACCCTTTTTCATAGGACTTTTTGACATAATTCAGATCTGAAATGGTCGCCAAATACTCTGTACCTGATCTATAAATGCTATTTGAACATAACTTATATATATATATATATATATATATATATATATATATATATATATACATATAGGGAGTCTATCCAGCCTACACTTATATATGAAACAGAGCTATAAAGAGAAACATTCATCAAGTTGACTTCCACCTCAACTAGCGACATACAGAAGTCTAGTTATATATACTCATAGCATAGGCTTGTCGTTTGTTAAAACTGGATCGAACCCTTTTTCATAGGACTTTTTGACATAATTCAGATCTGAAATGGTCGCCAAATACTCTGTACCTGATCTATAAATGCTATTTGAACATAACTTATATATATATATATATATATATATATATATATATATATATATATATATATACATATAGGGAGTCTATCCAGCCTACACTTATATATGAAACAGAGCTATAAAGAGAAACATTCATCAAGTTGACTTCCACCTCAACTAGCGACATACAGAAGTCTAGTTATATATACTCATAGCATAGGCTTGTCGTTTGTTAAAACTGGATCGAACCCTTTTTCATAGGACTTTTTGACATAATTCAGATCTGAAATGGTCGCCAAATACTCTGTACCTGATCTATAAATGCTATTTGAACATAACTTATATATATATATATATATATATATATATATATATATATATATATATACATATAGGGAGTCTATCCAGCCTACACTTATATATGAAACAGAGCTATAAAGAGAAACATTCATCAAGTTGACTTCCACCTCAACTAGCGACATACAGAAGTCTAGTTATATATACTCATAGCATAGGCTTGTCGTTTGTTAAAACTTATCAGGAGTGTATGCTTTATATGTTTACAGCTATTTACCTCAAAGCATGACACATTTCCTGTCACAGTCATTCAAAGACTATGAGCAGCTCCCGCTCAGATCTCTTAAAAGTCTCAAGATTCAGCTCTGCTCTCGCTAGATCAACGACCTAAGGCAACGATTTAAATTGATAATTTGAGGCGCGAATTGAGTCAGCTGAGTGGCGCATGGGCAATTGGATATAATCGGCATAAATCGATTACAATTGGGGTAAACAATGTTTCCATTGACGTCAACGAGGTGCGGAAGTGCTCGTGACGCTGACTAACGCCCAGCTGAGGCAACGCAGGTAATATAGAGTATCACTCGCATTACAGCTTATCTAACACTATCAGCAGACACAACGGTGCCAATTGATTGCGTCAAGAAACTGTTGCCGAAATCAAGGCTGTCGATGGAGCCATCGACTAAATAAATCAATCAGCTGCTGCCATCACCCATCAGCCATCAGCCATCAGCCATCGGCCACATTTTCCTTTTCATTTCCATTTTCATTTTCATCTGGCTGCTGATGTATCTATGAGCAGCCGCCTCACGTAGCATTTATGATTGATTTGTTTATATTTTTAGCTGAGGAACTGGTAAACAAGTCTAATATCAGAGCATCAGTTAAATGCAATCATTTATATATATACTATATATAGCACATGGTCTATTTATACAGATTGCACAACGTACAAATTCCACGAAAAGTTAAAGTTTACTTCACTATATATATATCCATATATACATATATATAGACGTATTCATATCTTATCACATGCTTATTGTAAATAAAGCCCACTCTATCTGTACGATTCGCATGATATAAAATATTCATGCAGAAATGCGAAATAAACAAACAGAAAAGGTTAATGCGAAAGCTCTGATAAGATTAGATATATATATAGCTCAATATATGTATTTGCGTGTATAAGTTTACAGTTATATTTGTACGTTTAGAGCGGAAAATCCATCTAGTCTGTGGCCCACTCGCAACCCGTAAATTTCCAGCCAAGAATTCCGCAAAACACATAAATAAATTCATAAACTGTCAACTTGGCAAAAACAAATCAAGCAGCAACGCTGGAGTCGTGCCGGGGACTGACTGCATGATGCTCGCTCATGAGGAAAGGGGGAAGATATCTAAGTGGAAGGAAGATATATATATATATATATAGATAGGCAGATAGATAGATAGATAGATAGATAGATAGACAGATAATTGGATAGACAGATAGATAAATGGATAGACATGGTATATCTCGATTTGCTACGCCCCTTGTATGCACATCGGAAACATCCTCATACTTTAAGGATACCTAGGAGCATATGTATATATTCGAAACTTCAGCCTCTAGCTACAAATACTTTGCTTGCATTCAGTTAAGTCAGAAGCCAATATACCCCTTTCACTTGTTGGGCAGGCATCACGTATACTGTCCAGCACACTTGAGCAAATATCTATATCGCAGAGTTAAGAAACAAACACAAATACTTGATATGCGAAATTTTCAAGTGGCTTCATAAATATTTCTCAGGAATTCGTATTAAAGATAAGCTCGCTAAATAAAATGTTGTCATACGCGCTCAGGCCTTAAAGAGGGCATATTGATTTGAGACAAACCAAAGTGAGTCAGCTCTTGAAGAGTAGTCCGAGACATCGGTAGAGTATAGCCCCATATCGTTTGCTTTAGTCTCTAGCTGATCAAATGTTGGCACAGATTGAGACAGATACGAACGCAAGATAAATATTATTAGTCTGATATCATTTGCTCATCCGCCAAATGAGGTTGCTCAGTCGGATGACAGATGCAATACACAATATTACAAATGATAATAGTACACAAAGCGCTTCGAGTTCGAGTTTTTATGGCCCATAAATAGGGGATTATGGGATAAGCGCATGCTAGAGCTGTAGAGCAATAGATATTTAAGCCAACAACAATAAACAAATCTCGAGCAGCTCGCCGCGGCTGTAATAATCAAATAAAAATTTAAGCTAATTGGTTAATAAAAACTTTTACACGATTATCGATGGCAGACCAGAAAGCACCAGGCAGGCCAACAGCAAGTCAGTTTTCAGCTCAATGGCCATTCGGGGTATATTGGTTTTATGAAGAACTATGCAGCAGGCAGAAGGAGACCTGGCAGACCCCCAAGAGTATATACAATCAGTATCAGAAAGACTAAGTGAGTCGATTAGTTGTGCTCATGCAGCAGGGTAGAAGAAGGCGTAGCATATGCCATGAGGTATATATATATATTCTTGATCAGAACTATATGCTGAGATAGACTCATTGACATAGCTGCCCTTAGCTCTGTACAGGGTATCCGCTAGTCGGGCACTCCCGCCCACAGGCTGCTTGTGGCTGTCTTTACCAATTTGTCGACGAGACCAAATCACTGGATGCCTGTTGAAATTGTGGGCGATAAATCAACGAAATACGGCGCCCGCCCGCGCCCATTGCGTAAATCAAAAATTTATGTTTCGAAAAGCAACCAACAAACTGGAACTGGAAAATCTATATAAATACATATATATATATATACATAACTGAAAAGTTTTGATTGTGTACAAATGCGATGCCCCTGCCTTGATTTATAAGGTCAGCGCGAGCGTCGGAAATAAACGCGAACTACAAATTCGATGAGACATAGAAAACCGGGGGCCCGGGGCCAACACGTGGGCGCCCCCTGACCGAAAGAAAAAATATCCGAAAAATATAAAAAAAAGATCTCGATTGAAATCATTAGCGCAGCCAGCTGACATCTTTTCGGATTTATGGGTCAGTTGCGCCAGGCAAGAATTTGGCGGCACTTCATCTGCATAATAATGTTAAGTGGTCTTGCACAAAGGTGGCAACCCTGCAGGCGGATTAAAGTGGCGGACTTGGGCATAAATCTGTAGGATCTATAGCTATATATAAATATGGGAACTCTATATAGCCTACATAATAATGCTTAATGCTATTCATAAGAGGTGGCAACCCTGCATAGTGATTTAGGTGGAGCGGTGGGCATCAGAGCTATAAATCTGTCAACTCTATAAGCGACAACTCTACATAATCTAAATAATAATGTCTAATGACATTCATCAGAGGTGACAACCCCACAGAGTGAAGTGCAGCAGTAGATCTGCTCTACAAACGACAGCTCTACAATATACCAAATTATATTCATAAAAGGTGACAACCCTGGAACAAAATAAGCCCTGCTATAAATCAGTTTCGATGAGAACTCTATATAATCTACACAATAATGCCTAATGATATTCATCAGAGGTGACAACTCTGGCCGGCGATCAAAGCGCAGCGTCGACTGCTGCCATAAATCTGCTTCTGCTTCAGTTTGTCGCATCTTCTATAACTTAACAGCAATTTATTAAATGCCCCCATCAAGCTTAATCTGCACTGGAAGATCTCGGGGCAACTGCATAAATTAATTAACCGGAGAAAAGCGAGGAAAAAGCGCTGCAAGAATGCGTGAGATATTTTCGTGGAGCAGCCAGGCTGACTGCTGACTGCTGCCTGCTGCTTGCCCCAACAATTTGCCAAGCGCCCAAGTATCTGGCGGATGCATCTCTATATATACTATATACTATATGCCATATAGTACAGTTGTATCTCTGGCTGCTGCATCTGCGACGCTTGACAGCGCTGATTAGCGCATTCAGCGGCAGCTCGCAGGCTAAATTTATGGCCAACGTCGTCGTCGTCGTCGTCGTCGGCTGGAAAAACATTTCCCGAAATGCAATTGAAATTATGTAATCAAATGGTGTTTTGGACAACAGAGAAAAAGAATTCCTGAATGTGCCACACGTAATCAACATCACAATTTGGTCACAAGAATTTCACATGACGTGAGGAAAATTTCGTTTTCCCTCTGGCAGGTAACGAAATCAAGGAATTAACAACACGTACATACATACGTAAGTAAATTCTCTCAGTTCATGCTGTGTGCATTTCCACTTGCTTTCGCCGTTTGCATTCTCTGAGATGCATTTTCACTCGCCTTTTATGTTTCTTTTCTTTCTTTATGCAAATTTCCTCAGCCAGCGCTCATAATTTTCAGTGCGGCAGCAAAATATGTTGGCGCCAGCCAGGCAGCCAAGCAGTCAGAGAGCTTCGCTGTCGTCCATTAGCGCCACACTCTGAGGAGGCAGAGAGAGAGGGGAGAGGGGGGCGTGGTCAATCTGCTTATATGCATTTCAATTTATGACCCCGAAATGTTTAGCCATGCACAATATTTCAGTCTGAAGTGGATTTTGAATTATTTGCCATGGGCTTCCACTTGAGGCTCAATGACCGTTCAGACACACAGAGAATTGCATTTGACGCAGTTTTCTGTTGACTTTACATATATATATTTTTTGGCATTGAGCCATTCGTAAATCAAAATCTGTATGAATACAAAGCGGATAAATAATTTCTATAAAGATTGCATTTAGATAGTTCGATTAGCTATTAGAGCTAAGCAAAGAAAGTCATTTCTTATATTTAAATTTGGCGCCAAAACGATAGCAGTTAGTATAAGTGTGATATAAGATCAGTAAGTTCAGCTATTCATACACTCACACATTCTACATGCATAATAAGTATAAGTTAAATTACCCTATACAAATATGCTTATGCATGCACACAATGGCATTTAAGTGACTCTTATACATATGAACACATGCATATGCATAGGAACAGCTTCTGCTTTACTCACTTGCTCTCTCTCTCTCTCTCTCCCGCTCTTTTCGCATGCAAAACTGACTTCGCGCCAATTTGTGGCTGGCGAAAAAAGAAACTCCGTCGCAATAATTGAACAGCACGTCTTCGGCTGATAGTTAAGTATTGAAGGCGAAAAACAAGTGTTGAAGTGATTTATGACAATTCGCACACACTGCACACACCACAACACTACAAATAAACACTACTTAAGCATTATTTTAGCTAATTTAACTCGCCTAGAAAACACTTCGACAGGCACTCACGCAGAAAACGACCGATCAACAGGACAGACGAGCACTGACTGACTAAATTGCCTCATTAAGCGCTCGCCTACGCTAAGCCGATATTCGCACCAATACAATGACAATTAAGAGCGCAACTATTATAATTCCTGTGCACACGACATTCGCACTGCTCGCTCAAGCAATTTCGGCTGCATGAGAGCACACCTAACGGGATCAAAAGCATTGTGACCAATAGTGTTTAGGCAGTGAGCAAATGAGTACATGCTGCCTGCAGCGCTGCCACTAATTGGGTTGAGCCAGAGCGAGATCGAAAGCAACAATGCAAATGGCGTGCAAAGTGCTTGTGAGAGTAAAATAAAATGAATTTTAATGTAAATCTGATACTATTTAAAGCAATTTATATAACTTTAAACTAGATATGAATATATATATATGTATATATACATGTATATATATATATTTATTTACTGTGCTATGGCTCTGCATATGACACTCAATCTAAAGTCTCGTGCTGTGCATGTAAGTATGGCCATAAATCCACTTAGAAACTAACTTTATGAACTCTCTGAAGACGAGTACAGCTCATGAATTCAATTGTTTGGGCACGAGCTGAAATTCGCCAGTTTCAGTTACAGCTCGAAGAAGGTTGATTAACCCCTTGAGACGATGCTGAAGCAAAACAAACACGAGTCCAAGATGCAAGGCTAGCAAAGAGGGGCGCAAACAGAGGCGAGAGAGAGCAAAGGATAAGGGCAAGCCCAGAGATACAAAAAGCCACAAACAGAGAGAGAGAGAGAGAGAGAGAGAGAGAGCTCTCAGATAAATTCAGCAAAAGGGATGCCAAAGCGCTGAATGGGAGCACAGCAGAGCCGGGCCAAACAACCCCAAAATGTGAAGTTCAATTGCGGGCAAGTGCAAGGCTGTCGACTGTCGGCTGTCGGCGGGACACACGGTAGCGGGCAAGGACGCTGGCCATACATCCACCCACCCACCCACACGATTTGCCAGTGAGCAAAAAATAAAAAAAAAAAGTCGTAATCGAAAGCCCAAACAAAAAGGATGCAAACGATGTCAGGGATAAAATTGAAAGCAAACATAAACAAGTCGCAGCCACCACCCGGGAGAAACACACGTTCAACTTTTCCAGGCAAGCAAAACTGTTTTCTTTATACTCCCCACAAGGAAGTAAAAAGAACACTTTGCATAACTTGGCAAAGTCTTGAGCTGCTGGACCACCCAAACAGCCAAAAGACGCACAGAGTCATATACATATGTATGCATATGTATATGTATATGTATATGTATATGTATATGTATATGTATATGTGTAGGTATAGCTACAGCTCTACAGCACCCACCCTGATAATAAATTCGCTTTGAATGGCGTCAACAAATTCATTTCGCATCACAGCGCATCTGATGAATGACGTGACTTTGACAGCAGCATCAGATACAGAGCAGCAGCAGCAGGAGTCACAGCGGCAGCAGCTTTTTTCTAGCTGCCGCACAGCCGTGGCCAACACATTCAAGCCCGGCTAACTCCATCGGGCATCAGGCACTCAGCATTGGCAGCTGCGTAGCTTCAGCTATTTTCTGCTGTCGTCATCACCCGGCCACCCACTCGCAGCCCCCCTCTGAATGTTTACATAACATGGCTATGACGCTGCTCGGTCTCGCCAGCCTCTCCAGCGCAGGCTCACACGCATGCCCCATTCAGCGAAGGCCTGGGACAGGACAGAGGCAACGCCGGTGCCGGCAAAAAAGGAAAGCAGCAAAAAAAAAAACACAACAGAGATTCACAAATTTACGTTACGCACCCTGCTAGGTATCTCTATACACACGGGTCTGCATATATGTACATACATATATACTGTATACATATATACATACTCATATATATCTGTTTGTATATATCCTTGAGCTGGCATTGTGTATGCCTCGCTTTTTGTGTTCACTCTCATCCGCATTGCACTGGGCGCAGGGTGGCCCCAAGAGTTTGCTTGGAAATGTGTGTTGAAACTATAGATATATGTACATATATAGCAAGATATCTGCTAGAGCTATTACGTCTATTTGAGATATATGCGAAGATAAAGGCAGGAGCTATTAGGGCTATTGGCTTAAAAGGTTTTACTTGAGCATGTTTTATATGGAGGGAAGAGTGTGCAAGAGTAAGTATGCTGTGAACGGAAATGGCCGACTAGCAACTACCCTGCATTTGAGACTTAAGCTTAGGGTGGCAATATGGGCTTCACTGTGGAAATGGACAGGCAGAGGGACAAAAGGACAGACGAAGGGACAAAGTGAGGTACATGGGAGGAACAACGGAGGGACAGATAGAGAGACAGGCAGAGACAGAGGCAGAGACAGAAGCGGAGGGACACATGGAAGGACAGGCAGAGGTACATCTGAGGGACAGAGGAATAGACGAAGGCACAGATTACATAGATCAGCTCAGTTCGCCCATCCTTTATAGAATACAAATCAAATGCTTTGTTTCTGTCTTGAAACCAATATACCCCATTAGCTCACTTGTCAATGGGTATACACGATACCCCTGAGTCGGCTCTAAATAATTGTGGGTAATTCGCATTGAGCACACCTCGATCTGAACTTTCATTGAATGTCATATTTCACGTACCTGCGCACTCCTCGCGCGATGCAGATGGAGCGTGCCGCCCGAGATGAGGCCGGCGGTGGTCGCCTTCGCGTGCATGGCCACTGAATTTATGACGTACTGCGTCGGCTGTTGCTTGGCCACAGCGGCACTCGAAGTCGTAGCTGTTGCTGTAACTGTGGCTGCTGCTGCTGCCACAGACTGCGACGTTGCTGTCTGTGTTTCTGCAACATTCCTAATTGAGTTTTCTGGTAGTTGCTTTTCACTTTGGCAATCCACTGAAGGCGGTGCCAGCTCGAGTGGTTGTGCAATGGACATGCTCGTAATTAGCTTGCGTCTAACACCACATCAATTAGATCGGAGGAGTGTATATGTGTGCGGTGGCTGCCACGCGAACTTTACGTCGAAGTTGAGGCCGCCTCGGGCTCGTTACGCACTCCGCTTGGCTCTGCTGTCGCACGGCGCGCGAGTTCAACTGTGACTGAAGCGCCGAGTCCTGCTCGGTGGTTGTTGGCCAGGGCACAGTGTTAGCTTTATCTGGCTTTTATCTAATGCACGGCGCAGGGGAAGTGACTGCCACAACCCACAGAGAGACGAGAGAGAGAGAGAGAGAGAGAGAGAGAGAGAGAGAGAGAGAGAGAGCGAGGCAAGCCAGGCTAAAGCAGTTTGAGGCTGACTAAAAATCGTTTCGGCCTAGTCGAACATAGCAAACGAACAGACTTTCGACAGACTTTGAGACTTGAACAATTGAGCACAGAAATGGATCTCGATCGCAAGCTGCTCAAGCGGTCCGTGATGGTGGCCTCGGGCGCGCCCGCCCCGGCGGCCCCTGTGGCGAAGAAGCGTGAGCTGCACTCCTATGCGGTGGAGATCAATGCGGCCATCGAGTATCGGGCGCAGTTCAAGGTGACGGAGAAGGTCGACGGCGAGGAGGTGGACTACACGCCCCACTCCCTCTCCGACATGCAGTACACGGAGCTCTTCACGAAGTTCAACTTGCATCTGATGCACGACATCGTGACGCTGCCGCTGCACCACTCGCGCGGCAGCATGCTGCGCTCGCGCACCAGGTCGAGCATGCGCGGCGGCGTCGGCGGCAACAAGCAGTCGATCGACGAGCTCATCAACGGGATCATCCACGAGACGATTGTGTTCGACGCGTCGGCCGTCCAGAAGGAGGACCAGGCCATGCACATACCCACGCCCTTCGCTAAGTCCTTCGTCAAGATAACGATCCGTAAGTCGGCCTTCATCGAGCTCTACTCGCAGATCAACTCGACGGCGGCCAAGGGCTCGGAGCTGGGCAACGCCGTCGAGGCGGACAATCGGCTCTACGACTATCTGACCGTGGGCAAGGGCAAGGTGCGCCGCCGGTCCGACAACGATGCCCAGACGGAGATCGTGCTGACCAACAGCCGGGCCGTGAACACGATCTACGTCAGCCAGGCCACCGTGGGCTCCTACGTGTCCAACTTCGAGATGTACGACACGCTGCAGGGCGTGGTCAACAAGCAGACGCAGAAGACGGCCCACATGGTGGCGCAGACGGGTCCGTCGGGCGGCGAGGCGGAGGTGCGCTCCACGATCGCCATGGAGGAGGAGGTCAGCGAGCGGAGCCGGATGCGCTCAGCCCAGGAGCAGCTCTTCAAGAACGCCCTCTTCAAGAAGGCCATACTCATCATCGGGCGCACGCTCGCCAGCAACTTCTACACCTCGGGCATGCAGCGCTTCCGCAACTTCCGCAAGCCGAATCGCTGCTCCCCGGAGGTCCAGTACAAGTACGCGCTGAAGGGCCTCTTCCGGCTGATTCCCAGCCAGAGTCCGGAGGACCGCAAGGGGGTGAGCGCCATCAGCTTCTGCCACACGAACAGCGACATCGTGGCCGTCAGCTACGGCCTCTACTCGTTCTCCGCCCAGCGCGTGCCCCTCACCGGCGACGTGTTCCTGTGGAGCATCAAGAATCCGGGCGAGCCGGAGCGCACGTACTACTACAAGAATCCCGTGACGGCGCTCTGCTTCTCGCCCTTCCTGCCCTCGCTCATCGCCATCGGGCTGTACGACGGCAGCGTCGAGGTGCGGAACGTGGCCGACGACAGCAATCTGCCGATTGCCGTGTCGCAGCGCAGCAGCTCGCCGGGCTGCTCGCCCGTGGTCGCCATCCGCTGGCTGAAGCAGGTCGGCGAGGACGACTTGGGCGAAATCGATCCCTTCCTCAGCCTGTCGCAGGACGGCTCCGTGACGCGCTTCCACCTGGGCAAGAGCCCCTACCTGCTGGGCTTCACCCAGATGACCCTGGAGCGCATCGAAGGCCATCCGGAGGGCATACACGTGCCCATCTCCCCGACCCTGACCGTCGCCGCGAACAGGCACCCCCAAGGGCTCCATCTGACCACGCACCCGGTGGCCAACGACATCTACTACATACTCACCGACGAAGGCTGCATCCACAAGTGCTCCATCAACTACCAGCACCAGTACCTGGAGGTGCTCAAGTGCCACGACGGCGCCGTCAACGTCATGGAGTTCTCGCCCTGGTCGCCCAAGCTGTTCCTCACCTGCGGCAACGATTGGTAGAGATCAGCTCTATGTTTTCCTAGCTTTCTCCTTCTCCTCTCCTCTCCGTCTCCTTCTCCTTCTCCTTCTCATTCCCTTTTCCTACGCAGGTACGTGCGCATCTGGGTGGATGGTATTACCCGGCCGCTGATCGAGCTGCTCGACGACTTCCAGCCCATACACTGGGCCAAGTGGAGCCCCATCAACTCCACGCTCATCGTGGCCATCGACCGGAAGTCGTGCAGCATTTGGGATCTGCGCCGCAACATACTCCAGCCCATGGGCAAGCACAACTTCGACGCCTCCTACAACACAATCGCTCAGTAGGGCATACCCGATCCCCTCCGCCTACCCTGTAACTGCATTTTTCCCCTTTGCAGATTCTCGAACAGCGGCACAGTCTTGGCCGTGGGCAATGAGCGCGGCAACACCTTGTTCGAGGCCCTCAACGACATGCCCTTCCCGCCGCACTTCCAGTACGACGAACTGGAGAAGGCCATCTACAGGGCCATTGGCAACGACCAGGAGCTGTTCATAGAGCTCAAGAGCATTGGCTTCTTCGGCTACCCGAACAAGAAAGCTGTGAGGACCTAGGCGCTTGACACGAATATTATATCTTTAAGTGGCCCCCCGAACAGGGGTCTAGCATTATGAATAAAATCTCGAAATCGAGGCTTATTTCAGAAGGGGCTTACTGGGGGGGAAGACAGACTCTAGATACCCCATGGAGATATCCTGCACAGACCTTGGGGTATAGCTTATAATAGTTTATGCTGAGAAAGAAGTTATCCTACGATACCAAGAAGTGATCCTAGTGCTAAGGAGAGAAGCTAACTATATTGTAGATCTTAATTGGATTACCTAAGATATTTATCTCCAAAAGGAATTACCCTCTTAAATCCCCTTTCTCCTTGCCGTGAACCTCCTTCCTCAACAAGTAAGGCAAAAGGGTCAAGGACTTCATCAGCTCGAGCTCAGCGTATTCATTGCGTATTCATTGATCGCCCTCGATCCTCGATCCCATTTACAACCCTTAAATATGGTTTATTAACGGTTTGCAATTGGATCGGTTGCTGGTTTGATCAGCTTGTTGAGCAGTTCCGCCAGAGAATAGCTCAGGTTTCAAGGGTCAAGCAGGTAATCCAAGAGCCCGTGAGCCCGAGAACCCCATCGAATAAGCGCTGACCCGGCGAGCGAGAGCTCTTCGAGCCCTTCGAGTGTGGCTTAAATGTCAAGCGACGACTGCCGACGATGGTGGTGGTCAGTGTGTGGTTTCTCCGGGTGTTAAATAACAAATAAACACTTGTGTACACATTAGCATACACACTGAGACAGCTGAAAAGAACAGAGAATATTTATTAAGAAGAGAATTTATTAAAGAGAAAATAGCAGAACAACGGATCAAACGCCGACCGCTGAGATAAAAAGCGTGTTACAGTTTTTATAGGCCTGCCCAGAACAGAAATAAATGTCAAAATTTGTGGCTCATAAATAAGAAGGGGATTGCGAGAGAAAGGGGAAGGGAGCGAGAGGGAGCGAGAGGGAGAGGAGGCTGGACCACCAATGAATGTGGCTGTAAATTACACAGCACATTCCTCAAGCTGGACCCGGGCTGGCTCTGGCTCTGGGTCTCCGTCTCCGTCTCCGTTTTGAGGATGTCATCATCAGCAGTTAGCCAATCCTTGGCTGCCTTAATTGTTGTTGTCGAGAGGCTTGTCGTGCTTGTCGCATTTAATGAACATTTAATTGTTGCCCACATGTGCGCCCAGCTATGTCCACAATGGAGGCCCAGCCCAGCCCAGCCCAGTCCAGCCGAGGCACAAATTGAAAACAAAGTGTTATGGCCCACTGGACGCTGGTCGGCGACAAACGAGCTGACAGTAGCTGTAGATGGCCATGACAAAGTCAAACCAGAACAAGTCGACGACGGCAATGAGGCCTCTGAGCTGATGAGCCAGACGCAATGTCATTTTTGCTAAATAAAAGCTGCGATTCATCAGAATCGCTGAGATTCCCAGCGCCAAGTAAGGTCTGCAGCTGGTTGGGCAAAAAGAAAGATGCTGCGCCGATTGCAAAAAAGAAATGGAACTCGACTTGTCTTAGAGATGGACCAAGAGGCACGAGCAGAGGCACGACAAGGCACGGCAGAGCTCACGACTTCTCGATGCCAAAGGGAGACAAAGAGAGAGAGAGACTGCCTTGCTACCTGGTATTCCCCAACCTCCTTTCTCCTTAACTAACAGAAATCCTTTCAAAGGGAAAACATTCTTTTATTACTTCAAAACTTAGGCGCCTTCATCCGACGAGTCCCTGCAACAGATAGATAGAGATATAGTTGATAGAGCCACAAATCTAGCTCAAGTCCACTTCATACTCAACATCCTCTAATATAATGTCGTCATAACGCACATGTGGAGAGCACAGAATACATTCCGAACCCAGATCCAAGTAGCACAGCTCACAGTAGATGCCCCTGCATCTGGGCGTTCTGCAAACGATTATACTCAGGCTGCAAGCAGAAAGATATTTATATCTGAAGCTATCAATAGTGGGAAGTTGGAAAAGCTCTCACTGAGTCAGCCCTGAGCTGCAGACAATGCAGTGTTTGCCCTCGTAGGCGCCAAGGTAGCCTCTGGATAGCCTAGAGAGAGAGATGCATAACATAATATATATAATAATAATATAATATAATTCTGTGGTGTATAGAATAGCTTTCACCCACCTGTATGAAATGCCACTGACCTTAGCCATCAGCTGTGTCAAGCACTGGCACTTACCCATCGATCCATTAAAGTTGAGCAAGTGGGCCCTCCGCCTGGCTGTGCGTATGAAGATGCCTGAGAGAGGGAAGAAGCAAAGGAGTGAAAAAGGGATAGATAAGCTCAGGCAAAGTCCCTCCCTCGGTACCTCTGCCATAGCGCAAGCGCTGATGCAGTAGCTCGGCTCGGTTTCTGGCCAAGGCTGGATAAAACGTGGACATAATCTTGTGGCAGCCACGATGATGGAATGGCTCGCCGATGAGCAGCATCCAGGCGAGCAGGCACAGCAGCGTGATCTCCCAGTAGCGCACAAATGCCGGAGGTGTAGGTGATGGCAAACAAGGCTGTATGTCCACAACGAGATTCTTGTCCAAAGGCTCGAAGGCCAGCGCCAAGCCACGTAAAATGTCAGCGATGAAGCCCCCTCCTCTGATCAGAATCTTTCTATATGCGGGCGCTGAGGAGGAAGGGCAAATCAATAGAGAGAGTCCCCTAAGGGAAGTGAGGGTAGCTCACGCTGCAGTCCGGCTGTGTCGTGCAAATGGTAGCTCAAATCGGCCAGCATCCAGGCCAGGCTATAGTCGAGCAGACAAATCGTGAAGAGCTGCAAGTTGAGCAGGACCAAAAGGGCCATGGAGACCCCAGCATAGCTCCTCTCCCTAGGCAGCACGCGCAACGAGTTCAGCTGCAAACAGAAGCTGAGAGAAGTATTCGAGTGATAGAAAAAGCTTCCTACTTTGACAAAGGTCCTCCGCTCGATGGGTCGCAGGGGCAGAAGGCTCTCCGACAGGCCACTCGGCTTCCTCCTGTTGATATCGTAAAACTCCTCGGTCAAGTAGTAGTTGTGATAGTGTTCAGACTCCAGGTAGTTGAAGTGAAAGTAGATCGCGTGCAGCACGAGCAGAGCCATCAATATGAGCAGCACGATGACCAGCCAGGAGTAGGTGATGCGCAGCTTCCCTACGTGCTGCTGAAAGTCGACGGCAATGCTGCGGTTGAGGCTGCGGACTAAGGTGCCCAGCGTCGCGTTGGACTTGTGGCTGTGATCGAAGGTGATGCTCACCTCGAACATGGCGCGGATCCTGGCGAACATGGCCGTGGGTCCTGCGAACAGAGCACAAGTGCTAGAGAGCTCACTCCAAGACCAACTCGATCCGGGACTTACGGCTGAACAGCTGATCCACAGCCTGCTGCTGCTCCTGCAGCTGCAGATCGAAGAAGCTGGGCAAGTCCCTCAGATCCGAGCAGAACCAGTCGAAGTGCCTCTCCAAAGCACAGGCAGACAGCTGATCCTTGAACTTCAGCGAGCAGTCCTGCACGCTGATCGTGCCAGCGCCCATGCAGCGGTCGTAGGGCGCGCCCATGTGCTGCTCGAAGAAGCTTTGCTGGTACAGCAGCCACAGATTGCAGTCCCTGTAGCCAGCATCTGTGTGGAGTATACGACTGATCAGTGATTCTATATAGCTATAAGGGATATTACTTACAGAGCCGCATAATATATAGCTCTAGGCTACGCAGCACACAGTCCAGGCGGTCCATGAGCTTCCTCACCTGGAGCAAGCAGCTGAAGACCGCCTGCTCGATCACGTAGACGGGCGAGCCCATGATCTCCTGCATGGGCCTCAGTGCAGCCAGGAACAGCGCCTGGCCACAGCACAAACTGTGTGCCATAGTCCCTATATTCGCAACAATACTCGTCACAGGACCCAGGGCAGCCAGAACGAAGGCCAGGCAGAGGATTACCTCGCGTCCAGGCAAGCCAAACACTGAGAGCAGGCATAAGAGCCCAATGGATCTGCATAAAAGGAGGAGGAGATGATAGATATATGGAAGATGGATAGATCATATAGGACAGCCTTATAGCTAGTAAGGCCTAGTCTTACGCACTGCGTCGTTCGATTGTAGATGGCTATCAGGAACAGCAGTCCGAGGAGCACGATGCATAGCCAAAACATGCTCAGCTCCTCGCGCTCCTTGCGGTAGTTGATGACATGCCAAAGCAGGATCAGGATAATGCCCGTTACATAGCCAATGATTGCATAGACCATTAAATTGCTTAGCTTCACCTCACGCTCTTCCGGATCGGGCTCATGGCCGGGACTGGGATTGCTATCTGTCGGATAGATGGGCGCCTGGCTCTGGTCTAAGGAGCAATAGCACGAATGCATATTCGCATATCTGGAAGCAGAGCCCAACTCGGACTTGGGACAATCGAAGTTCGTTGCATTGCTCGATGGCTGCTTAGGATCTGCCTCATCCTCCGTTGCAGGCTGCACAGAATTCGACATTAACAGAAATGATTGAAGCCTAAAATTGTAGATCTCTGCTGTATCTGAAGTCTAGCTCAGAGTACAAAACATTTCAGGGAGAGATCAGGCGGGTAGACAAGCCCGGCAGGACTTCCAGGATACTTTTAAGCACTTAGCCTTAATATACTAACGTAAACAAAGTCAAAGCTAGATAGATCACAACTTGCGGATCAGATATACAGATCTTTTATATATACTATCAATATTTTACTCAAATAGTGACTAGATCTATATCCTCTAAGAGCTCTTCCTTTCACTCCTCGCCGGGTCCTTCTTGCCCTCATGCCCGCCATACCTGGCACAGTAAGTTCGTTTGCGTATTTTGCTATACGAGTCCGCGCCGGGATCATCGGAGGAGTCCCTGCAAGAGCGTTTAGCTAGCTAACTGAGGCACATCATCGCTGTCTACTTCACGGCTTACTGAATCTCGGAGATGTCGCTGTGGTCGCCATACTCGAGGGGTCCCTTGCAGAGGCAGCACTTCTGCTTGGACTCGCTGTAGCATCCCTGGCAGTAGCGGCCCTGGCAGCCGGGCGTATCGCACTTAATGCGGTTCGAGCTGTAAAGGGCGTGAAGGGAGTCCTGGTTGAGACTGACTTGGATTGAGGCTATCGAGGTACTACACTAACGAGCTCAACGGCTGGGCGCACAGCACGCACTTCTCCTGGCGACGACCATCCGAGAGGCACAAGCAACAGCAGCATCTGAGAGAGAGAGAGAGAGAGAGAGAGAGAGAGAAAGAGGGAGAGAGAGATGTGGATGCAGTACGAACCTGCACAATTTAGCCATCCAATACCAGCAACAGCTGCAGCTGGACTTTTGGTACATCGCCGTTGCTCTTATCTTGCGACGCATCCTCTTGAGGAAGCTGACTGGGAGCATGAGAATACATCAGATTGCAAAGGATATATAATGAATAAAACAATAAACTATCAGAGCTACAAAAGAGCCAGTTCACCAATGAACACTTCTTTCAGTTCACTAAATGAACTAGTTCAGTGCTGAACCTTAGTTTTATAAACTATTATCTACTAGAAATAGACGAGTTAAGAAAAATGAACTAGTAAAAGAGCCAGTTCACCAATGAACACTTCTTTCAGTTCACTAAATGAACTAGTTCAGTGCTGAAACTTAGTTTTATAAACTATCATCTATTAGAGTTAGAAGAGTTAAGAAAAATGAACTAGTAAAAGAACCAGTTCACTAATGAACGTGTCTTTCAGTTCACTAAATAAACCAGTTCAGTGATGAATCTTAGTTTTTGATTGTTAACTCAAAAGATTCTAATAAATTGAAAGTTCAGTTATTACTAGTTCCGATGAACCGGAGCAATACAACAGCTGTTCGAGAAATTAACTGCTCAATGAGTCAGATCAGCAGTAAAACAGGAAGTGAACCACAGCAGTAGTTCAGTTTGAACATAGTATCTGCTAAAAGAACTAGTTCATATCTAACTAATGCACAAATTAACTTCTTTGCAACTTAGCTAAGCTAGATAAGCTCCGTATAGAACTTAAGCTCAAACCTCTCTTCGTCAGGATCTTCTCGTGCAGGTAGAGCGCTCGGACATGCGCCCGTTCCGGATAGTATCGCTCCATGATCAAGTGACGCAGGCGCAGGAGATACGGCTGCGCCCCTACAATGGACCAGGCGAGCAGGCACAGCACCAGGATGCCTATGTAATATCGACAGTCAGGCTCCACGGGCTGCGGCAGGCAGTTCTTGAAGTTGACCGGCGGCCGCTGCGACATCGGTCGGAAGGCGTTGACCACGCCTCGCATAACATCGCCCACAAAGCCACCGCCCTGCACCTTCACGTCGACAAAGGGCGGTATTTCGATGTCGTCCTGCCCCTCGCCGTAGTACGTGATCATGTCCAGCAGCCAGAAGACGCCGTAGTCCACCAGGCAGATGATGCCCAGCTGCACGCACGTATGGAACATCAAAGTCGCGTTCTCAGCCAGCAGCACAAACTCAACGAGCGACAGGCGACAGCTGCTCAGCTGCAGCGAGGCTCAAGGATAATTGGTATGAAAGGATCAATATTTGTAGAGCTCTCACCTTGGAATACTTGAAGTGCTCCATGCGCTGCAGCGGCATAACTGTCGGCTGGCCCCTCTCCCGTTGCTTGGCATCGATGGCATAGAGCGAGCGAGTGAGATATATATTCTGATACCTCAGACTGTGCATGTAGCGCAGATAGAAATAGATGGATCTGGGAAGGAGCAGTGAAGGGCAGGTTGACTTGGAGACTAATCAAAACATCCTTAAAGTCCTATTTGAGTCTAGTTCGTATTGCGAATGGCTTAGCTAGTGGGCTATCAATCAGTCACTGCTTCAACCAGTCAATCCTTCAATCAGTCAATCCTTCAATCAATCAGTCAGTCAACAAGTCAGTCAACCAGTCAGTCAACCAGTCAGTCAGTCAATCAGTCAGTAAGTTATTTATCTGCCTAGCCTGTGAGCTGTCAATCAGTCAATGCTTTAATCAGTCTGTCAATCAATCAGCCAGTCAGTCAATCAATCTGTCATTAATCAGTCAGTCGATTCGCCTAGCCTGTCAATCAGTCCGTCAAACAGTCAGTCATATATCTGCCCAGCCTATAAGTTATCAATCAATCATTCCTTCAATCAGTCAATCCTGCAATCAGTCAATCCTTCAACCAGTCAATCCTTCAATCAATCAGTCAGTCAATCAGTCAGTAAGTTGTTTACCTACCTAGCCTGTGAGCTGTCAATCAATTAATTCTTTAATCAGTCTGTCAATCAATCAGTCAGTCAGTCAATCAGTCTGCCAATCAGTCAAGCCTTCAATCAGTCTGTCAATCAATCAGTCAATCATATATCTGCCCAGCCTACAAAGTGTCAATCAGTCAATCCTGCAATCAGTCAATCCTTCAATCAGTCAGTCATGCATCTGCCTAAACCTTAAGAATCTACTGCAAGCCTCTACATCGCCTCTCAGCCAGTCAGTCAGTCAGTCAGTCAGTCATTCAATCAATCAATCAATCAATTATTTCTGCTGCCTACTTGATGAATATGGTCAGCATCATGATCCAGCAGAGGAAATCCAGCCAGCCGTCGAATATCATTAAGGGACGCAGGCGCACTTTGATATCGTGAATGATCTCCTCGCCCACATCCGACAGATTCCTGGACGCATTCGTGTGGAAGTAGAACTCGTGGTCGAAGCTGATGCTCACGTCGAACATTTGCTCGAGCTGAGCGACGAACTCGTTGTAGCCTGCGAAGGAGAGAGCAGAGGGAGGGAGAGAGAGAGAAAGCAGAAGAAAAAGAAAAGGATATAAAGAGATTACGAAGAGGCGGATAGATAGATAGGGAGCGAGACCAACTCACGCTCCAGTATGGTGTCCACGATCTCCCAGCTGCCATCCCAGACGCCGGCGCAGAAGACATCCACCAGCTTGGCGGGATAGCAGAGGGCCAGAAAGATCTTCGTGGCGTAGCAGAGGGACTTCAGGAAGCCGAGCTTGGCGCGGCACTTGAGCATCGCGCGCTTCGCCGCCTGCTGGCAGCGCTCCCAGGGCGTGCCCAGCTCCGAGTTGCACAGCTCCAGCACGGCCTTGAGCCAGCCGGCGCAGGCCTTGAAGGTGTCAACTGGTGGCAAGGGGGAGCATAAGCAACCGGAGAGAGATAGAGAGAGAGAGAGAGGAGGGGGAGCAGGACTCACCTATCATCAGGAGATAGCTCTGAATGCGCAGCAGCAGCTCCAGCAGCTGGCGCAGCACGCGGCGCAGCTCCCCCAGCAGCTGCTCGATGGCCATTTGGACAGCTCGCACCGGCTCCTTGATCATGTCTATCATGTTGCCCAGGGCCTGGCGCAGCAGCTCCTGACCGCAGGCCAAGCTGCGCAGCAAGGCCATCAAGTTGGCCAAGATGTTGGCCATGGGCCCGCGGGCGGCCAAGAAGAAGGCCAAAGCGATGAGCAGGGCGCGCCCTCGACTGCTGCCCAGCGAGGGCAGAGCCAGTGTGACTATGCAGCTGCAAGGGCAGGCGAGGATTAGAGTGGATCTCCTAGCAGATGCACTAGCTCACCGCACGGAGCGACAGAAGATCATCGTGTTGCAGACCAGGCCCAGGCAGACGTAGACCAGCGACAGCTGCGTGAAGTCGCGTGTCCTGTGCGCCGGCTGCCACTCGTACCAGAGCAGGATGACCCCAATGCCCGTCAGGTAGCCACAGACCGTGAGCGGGATTATCCATTTCAAGGGCCAAACTTCGGATATCTGTGGCTTTATCTTGGAATCCTTCATCATTGCTCAGAAATAACTGCAAATGACAGTTAAGGCGAGGCTAAAGAGAATAGCCGAAAAACCGAGTAGCCAGCTGCGAATTGGAACCCTATATAATACCATACATAATACTATCAATATATATATATGTGATATGTAATATATAAGCTGAAGCTGTAATGCATTATTTGCATTACGTTGTATTCGGTTTACGTTATTTATATTACATGCTTAATATAACGTAATTCGTATTACCTTATTACGTTTTACATTTTATTAAGTTAATATTACGTCATATTATTTTACAGCCACTCGCTTCGTGCTTAACTTTTAAACGTTGCTCTCTTGCGCTCGCAACAAAGCCGACCAATCCCAAGACGCAGTGTGATCGCGCGAGAAGTCCGTTACTCTCGCCACCTCTCACTCTGCATAATTTCCTTTCGCTTACATTCGCTGCTCTCAAGTTCCTTGAGTTCTCGCGCACTCATGGTCGCTATGCTTATTGGCCAATCCCAAGATCGAGCGAGAAGTCCGTTACTCTCACCACGCAAAAATTTCCTTTTCTTTGCTCTTTCACAAAATTCCTTGTGCATTAATACTGATGTGTGTGTGTGTGCGTAAGTTCTGCTGCTCTCTGGCTGACTGTTCTACGTTCCAAGCTCACTTTCTATACACGTTGACCAATCCCAAGGCGCAGTGTGATCCATTGCTCTCACCAGCTCTCACTCTGCATAATTTCCCTTGGCTTGCGCTCACTGCTCATCTGTATGAGTGCTGATAAATCCCTTGTGCTCTCGCGCACTCATCGCTGCTATGCTAATTGGCCAATCCCATGGCGCAGTGTGATCGAGCGAGAGGTTTCACTGCTCATAATTTCCTTTTGCTTTGACTTCTGCAAGTTCCAAATTCCAAATTCCATATTCCTCAGAGCAAACACACTTTGCATGCTCATGCTAATTAACTACTGAGAGCAGTTCTATTTAATAAACATATATTTAGCTCAATATTAAACATCGATACATTTCTTATAAACAATTGCTTAAAATTATTAACTAAATAAATACATACCACACGTCATCACGCGAAGAAGAGGAGGACCACTAGACGGCACCACTGAACACCACAAGATCAGGAACACAACTGAGGATGCGCTGCGCAAGCTCGCCCTTTTATAGGGGGGGCAGCGCTGCCAACTCCATTCCTGCTCAAGTATTGAGTCTTTTCTTGCGTTAGTATTGAGTGGGTGGCAAATGGGAGGGTTCGCTGCTGCTGCTCACTCAAGCATAGCTGTGTTAGTGCTCTGCAGCGCTGTTTCAGAGGAATGCTTAACATATAAACAGAGGCTGTTAGACAGACAGAGAAATGTGTAGGCAGAGCGACAGACTGATAGACAGGCATACCTATATATGTATATATATATATATATATATATATATATATATCACCTAAAGAACATTATAACATGAGAATTTTATATATATATTGATTTATTTATTTGTATATATTATTTTCAATAAATTGAGAACAATTGCATCAAATTCAAATTCAATTCAAACGCGCGCCAAGCTTCCAAGCCAGTCAGAAGCACGCTGCTACAACACCATCTACGCCTACACTACTTTACATATCGCACTGCACCAGCTGCCTGCTTGACTCGCAAACAGCACTGACATTGGCTAGCTGCTTTAGCACTGCTTGGTCATTCACTTGCCTTCGCTTCACATTCAAATTCATTGCTTGCATACCGCACACAAGCACGCTGCTACAGCACCGCCAGCCAGTCGTGCAACATATAGTTGTCTCGCTCTTTGCTCTTTGCCAGAGTAACACGTATAGCACGACGCCAGCTGCCTTATTCAGCGCCTGACAGCACTGACAACAGTCAACTGCTATGTCCACTGCTTGGCCGTTAAAATTAAGACACTTGTCGCATTTTCTCTTTTTCTTTTCTTCTCTGTTGCTTCACCTGCTCTTTAAGTTTTATTTTCTCAATCGAACGCTTTTTACAATTCTCAAACCTTAAATTTCTCATTAACAAACTGTATTTCCTTTTCTTTCTTTTGTTTTTTCGTGAATATTACATTAGTTAGTTTATGTTGAGGACTTTTTGAGGGGGGAAATTTTTGTGTGTGGGGGGAAATTTACTCTTTTTGTCAAACAGCGCGCGAATGCGTGCTGAATGTAACGAACTTTTAAGTGTTTGAACTTGGTTTTAGTTTCTCTGTTTAGTTTACGTGCTGAAAAATACAACATTGCAGTCGAATTTTTGACAGTTTATATATACCTTCTGTGTGTGTGTGTGTGTGTGTGTGTGTGTAGGTATTTAATGCTCATAATAATTTATAGTTCATTTTCTGCTTAAAATCTGTATATGTAAATATATAGTATATATGTATGTATGTATGTTTGTGTGTGTGTGTGTATGTGTGTGAGTGTCTGTTTAACTGTATGTGTGTGATTACAAAGTACCTTCATTAGGGCCAGGTTTATGGAAGGTTTTTAACTTAATAATGTATATACGTATATATCTTATGTGTGTATATATGTATATATATATATCAATATATATATGTATAATATGTATATAGGTATACAAATATGTAGGTATGTACATATAGATTGCAAATTAGTCTGGTGTATTTGATACTTTATTCTTTTGCAAAAAGGTAATTGAATTACGTTTACGTTAAGAGTTTTACGTTCATATATTCATATATGTATTTATATTTATATATAATATTCATATATATATATATATATATATATATATATATATATATATATATATATATATATATATATATATATATATATATATATATAACTCAGTCTAGCACCCCTAGAGATTGAACTTGGATAAAACGGATCGATTCGCTCACGAATTTATCAATATACAAATGTGTGGAATGTTCCAATATACAATATATATATATATATAGCCACATTTATGTATATATATGTATGTATATTAGTTATGTATAAACTCGTTTAATATTGGCTATATACATATACTATATATATATATATAATGTCTTAATTATCGACTAAATGTTTTGCACTAAAAAATTTGCCATAACTAAATAACACTCACACACGCTCACACAGAGATGCTCTCTCTGTCTCTCTCCATCTCTTTCTCTCCTTGAACACAAATGAAATTCCTTGTAATGTTTGCCAATGAGAATCCAATTTGGATGCCATTTGATATTGGTTTATATATAAATAAGACACACACTCACTCTCTCTCTCTCTCTCTCACACACACGTGAAGTTGAACACAAAAGGGAAATTCCTTGCCAAGTGGACTCTAACTGCATATGCAGCAAGCATTGGATTCTATTGGAGCATCACACACTCTCGCCGTCTCACTCGCTCTCACTCAAATGAACACAAAACAAGCGCCAATTGGATTCTAATTAAGTGCACTCTACCTGCCTCGCCCTCTCTCTCTTTCACACACACGCATTAATTGGTATTGGATTCTATTTAAATAAGATTCAAGCTCTCTCTCTCTCTCCCTTTCCCTATCTCTTTAACAATTGTTGCCAATTGGATTATAATAGGAAATATTTATATATTAGTTTAAATATCATCAATCTATCTCTTTCGCTCTCTCACCCACATTCAAACTCCACACAAGCTTTGCCAATTGGTATCTAATTGGATTCTATTCGAATTTCAATTGGAGACAAAAAGCTTCTAGATTTTGCTTACAAATAAATCGTATACATTTGCCCAGGCTTAAGAAACTTACTCAAATTTAGTATATAGTCTATATATATGTGTGTGTTTATCTGTCTCTGTATATATAGATACATATATATATATAATAGGGGAAATATCGACCAAGTTTAGGCTCTAAACTTTTTCTACTGGTTCACTAGGCACTTTCTTCTTCTTCGTTCCTTGACAGAGCTGCACAAATGAGACTTTTTTAATGGGTGTCTGAAGATTTGTATGTATATGTTGTGGAGTCCAGGATACGTATGTATGTATGTATGTATATCTGGGGTACTGTATATAGGGCTTACGCATTGGCTACGTCCGCACTCTCGGGTCTGCTCCGTGCGGAGTTCAGTTTTAGGTACTGCAGCACAAAAAGGAATCGGAATCAAATAAAAAAACTTGACTGCTCTATATTACAGGGAATATCCTTGCAGCGGGGGCTGTCAGAGAAGTTGCTACTATACATCTACAGAGAAAGGGAGAGAGGGAGAGAGAGAGAAGGAAAGATTCAAGATATATCTGTTTGTCTCTCTCACTCTATCTATCTCTTCTCTTCTTCCTTTTCCTTTTAACGATCTCTCTCTCTCTCTCTCTCTCCATGTCTTCCCCTTTCTTTTTTTTTATCTACCTCTCTCGCTCTTCCCATATCTTTCAATCTCTTCTCTTCTTGTCTCCCTCCCTCTCTCTCTCTCTCTCTCTCTGCTCTTTTCTCATCTCTATCTCTTTCTCTCTAACTATCTCTCTCAAGGATCTCTCTCTCCTCTCATCTCTCTCTCCATTTCTTTATCTCCCTATCTCGCTCTTCCCATATCTTTCAATCTCTTCTACTCTCCTCTCTCTCTCTCTCTCTCTCTCTCTCTCTTAAGTCTCTCCTCTTCACTTCCCTCTATTCTATCTCTCTCTTCTCTCGTCTCTCCTTTCTCTTTCTCTCTTCAGCTCATCTTAGTAATCATCTTCTTTTTCGCTCAGTGTAGTTTTTTACAGTGTCGTCTCGAAACCTATGCTTAAGTTCTCTATATTTTGCAATTTGTATTCTGGGCAGGGGGAAATGTTTGGAACTAGTTCGACTTGGATCATGGAAGTACTATGTCTTCGTCTTCTTCTTCTTTTCTTTCTCTTTCTCCTTCTCCATCTTTATCTTCTCTTCTGTTTTGAGTCGAAACATAAGATAAAACGCAGCCAATTCGTGTGAACCAAAAACCGAAATAAAAACAATTTTTAATAATTTTTTTGTAGTTTTTGAAAATTTTTATGTTTTTTCATTAATATATTTTGTTTTTAATTTGTAATTTGTAATTTTTAATTTTTAATGATACGTTCTCAATTTGTTTTTCTTCTTGTATATTTTTTAAACCAATTTAATTTAATTTAATTTAATTTTTATATATATAGATGTATCTGTTATATATACATACATATATATGCTATGTGTGTGTGTGTGTGTGTGTGAGTGTGTGTGTTTATAATAATTTACATAATTTTTGCTCTCACTATATAGTTGTTGTTGCTTACATAACTCTCTTTGCAATTTAATAAATTATACATTTCTTTACATTATTTTTAGTTAAATTTAATTTAATTTAATTTTAATTGAATTAATTGTATACTTGCGTAACTTAGCTGTACTATATATATATATATATATATATATATATATATATATATATATACTCTATATATATATAGGTAAATTGCTGCTACGGCCACGCCCATCATTAAAAACAAATGTGGGACGCGATATGTATGTACAAATGTATTTTTTGCTTTCTTTCATTACCACCCTCGCGCTCTCTCTCGCTCTCTTTCTCTTAAGCCTAAATAGTTTGAGTGTGTGTGTGTGGGCGTGTATGGTTAGGGGGCGTGGTCTAGGCATAACTTAGGCTTTACAATTGAACTAAATACGCGCGAGTTTTAGAAACTTTTTCCATTTTTTTCTTTTTAACAAAAATTAATTTTTTTATAGTTAAATTATTTTTTATTTTATTTTACTTTTTTAATTTATTTTAAAATTCAATTTTTATACCTGTTTTCTTTTGCATAACTTTTCAAGCTAACTTTACACTGCTCTCTCTCTCTCTCTCTCTCTCTTCCTCTCTCTTCCTCCCTCTCTCTCTCTCTCTTTCTTACTCTCTCTTTCTCTTATGCGAAGCAAAAACATAGCAAAAAGTACAACAAAAAATATATAAATACAAAAAAAAAAAATGTTTTTTTTTTATCGAAAAAAGCCAAATTTAATTTTAACTAAATTTTTTTTTACTTATTTTTTTCTTGTATTTATTTATATATATATATTTTTAGTTACTTTTTGTTTTTGTTTTGCTTGCATAATTTTTTTAATTTTTTATTTTTTAATTTTTCTTTTAAATAGTTTCTCAAAGTCTTATACGTTTCTTTATAGGGCAAAAAAGCATTTCATATAAATTAAATTAAAGAACTCAAAAAAACAAACAAAGCACAAAAATTCTCATTCGAGATTTTGGGTTTTGTTTTCTGTTGTTGTTGTTGTTGAGCGTGCGCTGTGTGGCGCCATCTAGCGTAGAGTTGCGCTAATTTCTTGCTCTATTTCGCTTTAGGCGTGCGCATACAGCTAAATATACAGTTATATACTACATACATGTATAGATATAGAAACATATATATATATATTGGATTTACATAGTTTACAATTTACAGTTAGGCGACAGACACAAAACAAAAAAATGAACAGAACACACTCCCGTTATACTAATAATATATGTATGTATGTATATATATATATATATATATATATATATATATATATATATATATATATATATATATATATATATATATATATATAATTTGCTAGTTTTTGAATACAATTTGAATTTAGTTTTAGTTTAGCTTATGTTGCCCCACTGTGCTGTGGCGCCTTTAGCTTTAGCTTCTCTTCTATCTCTATCTCTTCCTCTTCATCTCCTCTTCTTCTTTTTCTCCTCTTCTTCTTCTGTAATTCATTTAAATTGTGACTAACTACGAGCTAAAAAAAAATTGGTTTTTAAACTAGGCTTAGCACAAGCTGTTGGCGCCATCTATGGTGCAGCGGCGCCCGCACAGTGGGACATAAACATGTATAATTTGTTTGTATATTTTTTTTGCATTTTTTCTTTTTTATATATAAATATATGTTTATGTTTATGTTTATGTGTGTGTGTGTGTGTGTGTGTTTGTGGTAATAATTTAATTTAATTTAATTTAAATTAATTTAGTTTAAGTTTAATTTAAATTTAAATTTAAATTTATATATATATATTTATATTTATATTTGTTTATACGTATTTCTGCTTATAATTGTATTTAATTTAGTTTTACACTTCTCCCTCTCACCCCGCCCGCCCGCTCTCTCTCCCTACCCTGCCCTACCCTACCCTCTCTATCTCTCTCTTTCCCTCTCAAAACATTCAACGAGACACGAGCACAACACAAAATTCAATTGGTAATTTGATATTTTTCAACAAATTTCGACATATTCCTTGCATTTCTAACTTATTACTGTATGTATGGGTGTATGGGTGTATAGATGTGTGTGTGTGTGTGTGTGTGTTTGGGTTTCTTCTAGGTGTTTGTTGTTTGCACTAAATTTCAACTAAATTAGAATTTAATTTGCATTTAAATCTAAATAACGACAACAGTCACGACGACACGTGTTCAGCTGTTCAATTGGACGCTGTCTTTTTGCCCCTCACTGATGTTGTTGTTGCTGTTGTTGCGGCTGTTGTTGTTGTTGCTGTTGTTGCTCCTAATATTGTTGTTTCCATTTGCTGTCGCTGCGCCGGCGAACTTCGCCGCGCCGTGGGCGAACTGTTGTTGGAGGCGGGCGAATTCGTGCTGCCGGCGAGAATGGCGAGACTGTTGCTGCTGCCGCCCGTCGAGCAGGCGAACGAGGAGATGCTCGTGGCGGTTGAAGACGCCGCCGCCGCCGGTGCATCGCTGGCGCCACCTGTTGTCGAGTTGAGTGCGGCGGTATCGCCGTAGCTCAGCTTTGACATGTTGTCAATGGCCTCGACCCACTGTATGGCATAGCCCTCGGGATCGTCCAGGTAGTAGGTGCGATTGGGCTGCAAGGGAAGAAATGAAATAAAGAGTGAGTATAAGAGTATAAGTGTGAGCATAAGAGTATAAGACTGAGTATAGGGCTGAGTATAAGAACTGAGCATAAGACTGAGTGTATGGGTGAGTATAAGATGGGGTACAAGATTGAGTATAAGACTGAGTATAAGATTGAGTATAAGACTGAGTATAGAACTAAGCATTAGACTGAGTATCAGAGTGAGTACAAGAGAATAAGTGTGAGTGTTAGACTGAGTATAAGATTGAGCTGAGTATAAAACTGAGTATAAGATTGGGTATAAGATTGAGTATAAGAGTAAGTATAAGACTGAGTATACAATCGAGTATTGAGCTGAGCATAAGTCTGAGTGAGAGTGAGTATAATACAGAGTATAAGAGTGAATTGAGCATAAGATTAAGCATAAGAGTGAATATAAGAGTGGGTATAAGACTGAGTATAATGATGAGCATAAGAGTTGGTATAAGAGTGAGCATAAGAGAGCGTAACTGGATACAGATATGAGAGGCGAAACAGTGTGACCGAAAGCCATTAAAAACTATTGTCATTTAATGCCTTTTTCTGTGCTTTATCTGCGTTGCGTGTGCAGTTTTCAATGTCGACTATAATTGAGTTATTTCCCTGTTGTTGTTGTTGGGTCGTAAACACGTGCCGTCGCTATAAACCGTATGCTCACTCTCTCTCTCTCTCTCTCTCTGTCTCTCTCTCTCCCTACATATATATGTATGTATGTGTTTGTAGGTGTTTTTGATGACACTTGACGTCATCATTTGTTGTTTTGGTTCAAAAAACTGTCAACAGCTGCGGCGGCTGCCACAAGCCAAAGCCATAAATTGGCCCAAAACCGGAAAATACCAAAAATATACCAAACAAAATACTAAAGCACTTACCGTATGCACGAAGAATATCTTAAAGTTCTTGATCTCGGCGTGCAGCTCCGGACTCCAGGGTATCTCGCCCTTCTTGATCATCTGCACGGGATCGATGTAGATGAGCCGCGGCCCCGTCGTCAGCAACAGCATCCGCTTCCGGGCGAACAGACCCTTCCGCTTGTTCACAAATCCCCGCTTCAGGATCACCTCTCCGTCGGCGAACACGTGCCATTTGTCAGTCTTTTGGGCCTCGAGCCGTTGCAACTTCTGGGCGTCGCTCAAGTCGAAGGAATCTACAGAGACAGAGAGAGAGAGAGAGAGAGAGAGAGAGATAGTTAGTAATGCGTATTCCGGCGTAGTTTTGTATTCCCGTACGGCACTTACTTTTCGCCGTGGAGGGCTTGTGGGCGGGCGCCGCAGCGCTGCTGCCCACGCCCAGCTCGGCGCTGAGCAGTCGCGTGATCTGGCGCTCGTCCAGGCCGGGCTCCAGGTCTCCGCTGATGGGCAGGCTGTAGCTGATGCCGTTGCCCGTGCATATCGCGTCGTCCTGGCTCACGCCGGGCAGGTAGGGGTAGATGGGAGGCGGCGTCTGCTGACGCAGCGTCAGCCAGTCGATGCCGGCGAAGAACGGATGCGCCCGGATGCTCTCGTAGTAGCCGAACTCGTCCTGGGCGCCCAGGCGTTCGCGCGGATCGATCTTGAGCAGCTGCCGCACCAAGTCCTCGGCATCCTTGTCGAATCCCTGCGGGAAGTCCACCGCGCAGCCCAGGATCTCCTTGAAGATGACGTAGTCGTTGCTGCCCCGGAACGGCGGCAGACCCGATATCATCTGGTAGATGATGCAGCCCAGCGCCCACAGATCGGCGGCCGGTGTGATCGGCGCGTTCTGCAGCACCTCCGGGGAGACGTACTGGGCGGTGCCGACGAAGCTGCCGCGTCGCGCACGCATTCCGGGGAAGCGGCGACGATTGTGGCGGACTCCCACGCCGTTGGCGGCGGGCGCCTCGTCGTCCTCATTGTCCTCGTCCTCGTAGTCGTAGTAGAGGCGCCTGTCGTCCTGGTCCTCCTCCTCCAGCTCATCGTACAGCTCTTCGCTGTCCTCGTCGTCGTCGTCGGAGCTGCGCGCCGAGCGGCGACGTCGCTGTCCCTCGCCGTTGCCGCTGCTCGCGAGCAGATCCGCCGCCTGCATGCGCTCGAGCGGATTCATGACCTTGGCGGAGCCGAAGTCGGCGATCAGCGTGTGCATGTCCTCGTCGAGGAGTATGTTCTCCGGCTTGAGGTCGCGATGGACCACGTTCCGGCGGTGCATGTGCTCGCAGGCGAGCAGCAGCTCGGCGGCGTAGTGGCGGGTGCAGGCGGCGTCGAAGCTGCCGACGCGGTTGATGTAGGGCAGGAGGTCGCCCTTGCGGGCGTATGTCATCACGAAGTAGAGGGAACGCTGGTCTTGGAACGTGCACGAGAGATTGACGAAGCCTGGAACGTTGGTCATCATGTGCATCACCTCGCGCTCTCTCCTTATGTAATCCTGTTTGTGCTCGCGCAGTATCAGGCGCTTCTCGCACACTTTGACTGCAAGTAGAAAGAATAACGGAGAAGATAACGGATTAGTCGAATGCGAGAAAACAGCTGAGCGAGCAGCGGCAATGAATGAAACCACCACACATTGAGAGCAACTGTAAAATTCCAATAGAGATTTTGCTGAATGATAGCAAAAGGAATGCACACACACACAAGCATTCACTTAAGAAAAGAGACGAGCATACACTTTATACACACACGCACAGGCGACACAGTTGTCCAAGACAAAGTATTGCACTGTTGCGCACAACTAGCCTGCGACACTTTGGTGACCATTAAAAACTATTCATATGCATGTGTGCGTACATGTGTGTGTGTGTGTTTTTACAGCTCAGCTCAGCTGCACAGGCGGCAAGTTTGTCACAGCTGTTAAGCCTGAGTCAACCATCCAAGTTGCAAGCTTTGCTTTTGTCGCCTGTGCCCTCTGCGGCTCTTGTCGCCTTTTCTGCTTTGATTTAATTTCGTTGTGTCTGTATGTATGTATGTGTGTATGTGTGTATGTGTGTGAGAGGCTTTGCTTTTGTGCTGTTCTTGTTTCAATTTGGCATACATATTCCTCGTGTGATTTATTGAAATAAATGCAAGAGAGAGCGAGCGAGCGCGCGAACGGACAATAAGGGAAGACAGTAGTAGAGTAGATAGAAGAAGCAAGAAAGGAATTTGTTCAAATTGCTAAATTAACAGGCGACAACGGCAGAGACGGCGACAGCGGCGTAGCCAGCGGCAGCAGCAACGAAAGCGAGCGCGCTTTGGGAACTTGTTTGCAGTTACCCCTCGCGCGCGCTCTCCTATACTTCGGTTGTCTTTGCTGCGGCTGCCGCTGCTGCTGCTCCCTAAGAAATTCTAAACTGGTTGTTGAACTGCACACACACACGCACACGCTAAGCTGGGCTGTGGAATCAGTTGGCATTGAAACAAATATGTGAAATGCTTATAAGATTTGGCCTATGCTAGAGAGAGGGAGGGGAAAGAGAGGTTAACGGCGCTTTTCCCACTATGAATTGTGTGTATGTGTGTTTATTTTACAGTTTTATTTGCAATTGCAATTATTTGTGGGCATTAAGAAAGAGAAAAGAAAAACTTAAAACGCAAAATTTGTTGATTTGCGAAAAAAAAAGCGAATAAACAAATATAATAAATTACGTTCACTATATCTGTGTGTGAGTATTATAGGCAATAGAAAATACAAATATTAAATTCGCTTTTGCTTTTGTTTTTTATTTTTTTCTTTCGTTTTTTTTTACCGTTTATCAAGATCGCAACTGAATTTTTGTTTTGTAGTCTAGAAAACAAATCAGGGGCAGATAAGCTGTCGAGTGGCACACACATACACACACACCCACACACACTGGCGAATTCTAACGGTACACAAACAAAAAACAGCCGCAATTATAAGATTAACACAAATAAAACAAAATGCGCGATTTTTTATGCGTTTTAAATTTCCCATGCCAAAAAATAAGCAAAAAGTGCGTAAAAATAAAATTGACCTTGAAAGTGTTGCCGTTAATTTGTGTTCTCTTTTTTTTTTTCAGTGCGTCTGTGTGTGTGTGTTTGTGTGCTGATTGGAATGTATTGGAAATGGAATTGGAAATGAGTTGCGCGTGTATTTCTCTTGCTATTTTCTTTTGTTTTAATTGAAAAGTTGTTGTCGCATTATTTATTTTAATTTTTGCGCGCCGTTTGTTAAGCTGCGTTTCAAAAAGAAAAAAAAAAATTAAATTATATTTTTTTTGCTTTTGGGTTTAACGCCCTGATAAGGCGACGAAAGCGCAGCCTTGAACTTGGATGTGGCGCAAGTGCAAAAAGCAACAAAAAAAAAACGGTAATAATAATAAAACATAAAAAAAGAACGTAACAGAAACACACATAAGTAAATAGCAGCTGGCGAAAACAAAAAGAAGCAGGAGAAGAACAAGAATAACAGCATAAATATTTGCCCAATGTTCCAAGCGTGTGTTTGCCCCACTGATCTGGCCGAGCGAGCGTCAGTCAGAGCGAGAGCGAGCTACATTCCAAAATAAATGCAGTCCACACACAGAAACACGCGCACACAGAGCCTGACTGGCAGACATGCATAAGTGCATATGTGTGCGCGTGCATTACAACTTGTTGCGTCTCGCAATGGAATGCAGCACAACGAGTTTGACTGAGAGCGAGACAGAGAGAGAGAGAGAGAGAGAGAGCAAAGCAGTGGGAGACATAAATTGCAATAGTAACCAGTTGTTGTTGTTGAGCCAAACGATTCTATAAATAAAGACAGAAGACGCAACTGGAGGACAATGACCAAAAACAAAACCAATGAAAATAGAAAACTGTACACATTGAGCAGCAGCCGCAGTCGCAGTCGCAGCAAATGCTGCTGGATGACATTCCAGACAATGCACGGAGCGTAAGAGAGTGAGAGAGCGCCAAAAGTCATAGTTAGTTTAATTGGGCGCAAGGCCGTTTGGGTATGTTTTGGAATTGGAACACGTTAAACAGGAAGTCAGTCGAGGTGTTTGAACTGCAGCAGCATAAATAAAGATCAAAGAGAGAGAGCAAAAGGAACTTAGATTCCAAAATTGAGAGCAGAACGCTGGTTTGTGTGCATGTGTGTGTTTGTGTGTGTGTGTATTTATTTGCTTTTGTTTTTGGGGTGCAATGCTTGCTTTATTATGCCCACCGTTGTTATTGTTGTTGGAGTGGAAATTTTTGTGTCTGGAAATGTCTTTTGAGGCGGCGGCGGCGGCGTTGGCGGCTGGTGGGCACGGGGCGTGGCACGGCGAGGTGCTCGGCTATAAAGCTGATTACTCGCGTCTGATAAAGCCGCAAAACGTAACTCCAAAAAGCGACCCACGCGACTTTTACGCTTAATTTATTGTCGCGACGGCGAATTGACATAAAACTGACAACAACAGCAAATTGCGATAAAAGTCGATTGTGAATTCGCCGCGGCGAATTGCACTCGTGTGTGTGTGTGTGTATGTGTGTGCCATTTCGCATTGTTTCGCATTTCAATTTCATTAATTAGAGACGGCCGCCCAAAATTGGCAAAGAACATTGGCGGCAGCGTTGCCCCCTACCCCCGCTCCTCTTCGCGCTCTTTATCCCTCTCTCTCTCTTTCTCTCTGCTGGCATCATGCTTGCTCATCATCATGTGACGTAACTTGACGTTTCGCTTGAAACTCATTTAAATATGTCGCGCATAAGCAAACAGCTTATGACAGAAGGAAGAGGGAGCAGAGGCAGAGACAGCGGCAGAGACTGAGGCAGAGCTCGGCTCACAGGTAACGGCACAACACAGGAGCAGTTTCGAGTTGGAATGGGCGGAATGTGGGAAAGTGGAATATGGCAAAGAGCAAGCAGCGCGCCTCTCTCATTACTGTTGTTGCTGTTGTTGTTGTTGGCTGAGTCATAACAATTTTGTTGTTGTTTTTACTGTTATTGTTGCTGCATGGCAAGTTTATTGCCCTTTGGGCAGTGGGCGGGGCAGCAACGACATGTTGACGGCACGCAAAGGACCTTCTGCCTCAATTTTTTCTCTTTTTTTGAATTTGGCTGTTAAACAAACGACAATTTGCACAACAAGTGAGCAGCAGATAGCGCTATCTCGCTCACACTCCTCTATTTACATATGTATGCGTGTGTGTGTGTGTGTGTGTGTGTGGAATAATAAAAACAAGGCCAAGGCAGGCAGCAGCCGACTTCCTGGCGCGACTTAATTTGCTCGTAAAATACAGAAAGAGAGGGAGAGAGAGAGAGGAGTAGGGGGGTGGGTGGGGGCCTGGCTTAACAGGCCTTTTGCCACGTGGCAGCTGCAGCACATAAAAACAGGTGCAAACAGAAGAAGAAGAAGCAGCAAAAGCAAACATTGTTATGAAACAACAGCTAAGAAGGACATGCGAAGAGGATACGAGTTGAATGAACCAAAAAGAAAGCGAGACAGAGACAGAGAGAGCGAACAGAGGTTAAATACCCTTTAGACAGCTGCGACTGCGCAGCAGCTGCTGCTGTAATTAAAAATAACACACGAAACATAGAGGAACACGAGCAAAAGGAGACAAGACAAAGACGAGAGAAGAGAAGCGACGCGAAGAGAGCAGCAATAGCAGCAGGCAGAGGGAGCGAGCGAGACGAGTGCTAAAATACAATTTTTGCAAGTTCAGTGGCCAAATAAAAGTGTGGGAAAAAATTAGAGTTGCTCTCAGAGTATGTGTGCGTGTATGTGTGTGTGAGAGAGTGAAATATGGGAAGTTTTGAGCGCATGGAATATGGGAAGTTTTGGACTGAGCAGTTCAATGGCCGATCAAGCGAGTGTGTGTGTATGTGCGTGCCAATACCAATGCATTCCAGCAACAAGTTGCAGTTCGGCAATGCGTAGGTGATGAAACAGCAACGAAACAGCTGCTGCTGCAGCTGCACAGGATTAGGGCGAGTGAGCGAGAGGCAGAGGAAGCGTACAGCACGTGTTGAGGTTGAGACAAATCTCTCAGGTAAGAAAAACGGCCACACAGCTGCGGCGCAGCAATAATTAAACACACACACGCATATGGCATACGGTTTTTGCGAGCAATGATGAAATAGCACAGCGCAGACAATGTGAAAATGCGTAAAAAGAATTTGCGTAGCGCGTCAAGCAGACGCCGCGCAACACACACACACACACACACACACACACACACACACACACACACACGTTCGTATACTTCCATGCGTCTCTCTCTCCTCACGCATGTGACACAAAATGAAAACGAAATTGGGCGAATCGAACGGCTCGGAGAGAGAGAAACAGAGAGGCAGCGAGTGGGCGTTACAGTTGGCAACATGTTTGCAGACACGTCCATAAAAATGTTTATAAGCAAATTAAAGCCAACAACAAGCGGCCATTGGAAAATGTGTGCCAATAAAGCAGCAACAAATAATAATAATAAAACAAAAGCAGCAAAGAAAAAAAAGGTACAAAACATATGTTGACCTTGAGCAAGTGTGAGTGCAATAAACAAATGTCAATGTTTTTTTTTTATTACTGTTGTTCAATATGCAAAGTCATGTAAAATGTTAATTTAGCCAGCGTGTGTAAGTGAGAGAGAGAAGATAAGAGCCGTTACGACGACTCTGTTCTTGTGCCAATCTATTTTTAAACACAAATTGAGCCTCGCGTCCAGACGGACGACAGCAAAACAACAGTTACAGCAGCACAACAGCACGCTAGCGCGCTCGCTCGCACTTATGTATGTACTTACGCGCTAAGTAAATATGCAAGCAGCGCTGTCGCTGCTGCCCGCCCCTCTCTCTCTCTCTTGTTTACATGCACCTGATGCAGCCTCAGCTGCTGCTGTTGTTGTTGTTGTTGTTCCGTTATACTTTATCGACAACAACAGCAAAAGTCAAAAGCTTATTGCAGACACGCGCCGTTTTGCGTTTTTGTTACTTAGCATTAAAAAATAAAAGAGAAGCGTGAGCGAGAGAGAGAGAGAGAGAGAGAGAAAGAGGAAGGGAGGGGGTAGAAATGCATACAATGCAATTTGCAGCTGCGTTTGCATTTGCAAGCAGCGCGCGACACGTGCCAAAGCCGCGACTTTGTTAGTTTATTGATTTACCGTTATTGTTGTTGCTGCTGCTAGCGCAAAAATCTTAAAGCAAATTGGCTTAGCACAAAAATAAACAGCAAATTGCAAGCAGAGGGAGCGAGATAGAGACATGCATTTGCTGGGAAACGCAGAAAGTGAAACATGAAACGCGGAACGGCAGGGAGGCAGAGCAGGCGTTCCATTCCCCCTCTCGCACTGACGCAGCAGCAGCAGCAGCTGATCTTGAGCGACGTCAGCTCTGCGCCTGCTGTGCGGCCTTTTTTCAATCGATAAACAAACAAACAACAACAACAAGAAGAAGAAGACGACTAAAACTGTCGCCAATTGCGTGCGGGCGTCGCTGTCAGCGTTATCAGAGCAGAGGAGACGACGACGTCGCTGCTGCTGTTGTTGATGTGTTGATTATCAAAAGACGTCAAAGGCAGTGTGTGTGTGTGTGTGTTGCCCCTATTCATAGCCTTTGTGTGTGAGATAAAAATGCCATTAGCTTAAGTCTTGGGCGAGAGTGAGAGAGAGCTGTGATGAAATTTCCAATATAAATATATATATATATATATATATATATATATATATATATATATATATATATATATATATATATATATATATATATATGTTTATACATCAAAACAAACTTGAATGAGCTGTGAGAGAGGGATTCACGTGATTGCCGCGTGACCAGCAACAAAATCCGATTATCAGCAACATTCTTGCCTCTGACAACTTTGTCGCCTGTCACATGGCATTTGCATAAGGCAGCCACCCGACAGAGATGCACAAAACGTTTTCGCTACAGCAACAGCTGGTTTCAGTTTCAGTTCGCCTCTCTCTCTTCCTCTCTCTCTCTTTCTCTTTATCTGTTTGTGTGTTTTGATTTGTTGGCAGGTGACTTTGCGTTGGCGTTGGCGCCGTCTGCATTGGCGACCGCATTTCGCGCTAGTTGCTCGCCGGCGCCAAGCAGCCCCACAAATGCTGAAGGGGTGGGGTGACTGAGACTGGGCACAGGTGTTGGTCAGTCAGTCAGTCAATCAATCAGTCAATCTTTGGTATACGGTACTCACTTGCATACTCTCGACGCGAGTGTATGTCCACGGCCAGGTATACCATGCTGAAGCTACCCTCGCCAATGTAACGGCCAAAGATGAAGTCGTTGGGCGAGCGGCGAGGCGGCGGTGCCTGCTGGGCTGCAGCTGGAGGCGGCGGCTGCTCCTGCTGTTGTTGCTGCTGTTGTTGTTGCTGTTGTTGTTGTTGTTGTTGTTGCTGCTGCTGCTGCTGTTGTAGCTGACGTTGATACGACGGCGACTCGCGACAACACATTCTTATGCGCTGCGGCGTTGACACAACTGATGAACTGTTGCTGGCCACAGCTGCTGCCAGCGGCGATGTGTAACCTGCAGGAGAGCGAGAGCGAGCGAGACGGAGCATGTGTTAGTGCGTGCGCGCAACTTGTTGCTAAACACTAGAATGTGTGTTGCTTACCGTTGGTCAGATACATGTTGCTGCGACAATAGCTGCGATTGTTACCGCTGCTGTTGCTGCTGCTGCCGTTGTTGTTATTGTTGTTGTTGTTGTTGTTCTCTGTGTTGTTGGCGGGCGTTGGAGCTGTTGCGGAGACAGCGCCACAGCCGCACGTATGATGTTGCTGTTGTAGTTGTTGCTGCTGCTGCTGTTGCTGCTGCAGTCGCGTCGCTGTCGTCATAGCGCCAACCACAACCAGCTTAAGGGCTGAGAAATTTGGTTCACTCAATGAAACGGCAGTTGTGGCTTTTTCTTTTGGCATCGCCGGCATTGTTGTTGCCGTTATGTTCAGTTGCTGCTGCTGCTGCTGCTGCTGCTGCTCAAGGCTGTCGGCAGCGACGTTGTTGCTGCTGCTGCTGCTCGAGGCAGAGACGACAACGGCGGCGGCGGCTGCAATGCTCGCGGCGCTGCCTGGCGACTGTAACTGCTGTGTACCGTTAATCTGCAAAGAGAGCAGAGAGAGAGAGAGAAGACAGTGTGAGAGAGCGCTCTTGCAATATGGAGTAATCTGTATGAGTGTGCGTGTGTCTGTGTGTGCGTTTATTTTGAGCACGCAATAAATTAGCGCGCAGTCGCGACCAGCCGAAAACGTAAAGACAAAAACAAAAACAAAGCGACAAAGCGGAACTTGAATGAGACCCACAATAGCGGCCGAACAGGTCCCACACACACGCACATATGCAGTGAGTGCGAGTGAGACACATAGCTGCTGCTGCTGATACTCTTTAGGCCTATGCGCCCGCCATTGACGTCAATTTGCCGTCTCGCTCGCGCACCCATCGACCATCGAGTGTTCTTCTTGTTGTTATTGTTCCGGGTTCAAGGACTTGGGCCAGCCGCATAAGAATCTAATAAAGTTCATTGCCCACCTGTTTACATTTCTATTAACTATTGAGCCAAATCGTTCTTCTATGGCGTGATCAGTGTGGAGTGTGGAGCAGGAAGGGGGTGGGGAGTGGGGGCAGCTAGGGTAGGCCCAGACGTCGTCGCGTTGTCTGCGACGGGGTTTTTTCTCTCTGCTCGTCGTAAAAACGCAAAATTATCAAATTATGCAAAGCGAATGCAAAACAAAATCAAATCAAATAAAAAAAAAACAAAAAAAATTATTTAAATAAAAACAAGGTGAGCAAATGCGTCAATGAAAGTCAACTCGAAATCTACAATGGACAAATGGAACCGCGCTTCAGGCAGCAGACAAAAGAATGCGTACAACTCTTGACAGTTTTATAGGGTATTCGGAATTGATCAAGGCGAGTGATTTGTGGTGGCTACAGCAAGTGCAGTTCAGTGGGCCACCAGGTGGGTGAGGGGCATACCCGTAGAGGGTACCTAATCACACATTACAGGGTATCTATACAGTCATTACTTTATGTTTACATAGAAAAATAGAAGTTTTTGTCTGATTTTCGAAGCTAACTTTAGCTAGATCAAACTTTATCTAATACCAAATGTAATTTACAGGGTATCTTAGCTTCTAATACATTAAATATTATATTTTTATTTATTTTGACATAAAATTTATTGATTTTTGAACTCTGCCGCAACCTAGTTTGATTTGGATTTCGACTTTTTATAGCTCAAATTTGATTTTTGATTCGATTCGATTCGATTTGATCTTTCCTTTTTGCTAATTAGCCACATTTTGGGCCGCATCTGCGTCACACACAGCAAAACTGGTTAAAAGCCTCATAAAAACAAATACTGCGAAGAAGAGGAAGAGGAGGTACAGGTGGAGGAGGAGGGTGAAAGAGTAACAGGAAATGTCAGCGTAGCACGCGGCAATAAGATGCGAAAAGATTCACTGAGATCTGATTAATATATATATATATATATATATAGTATATATTATATTTATATAAAGTACATACATATATTATATGTGATTATAGAGCGATTCTATATAGCACAACTTGTGAGATCGGCTGATTGAAGCTTGTCAGCATTTAGAGTACACTGAGCGAAAAGCAAGGGGCGAGCGACCCTGTCTGAATCAAAGCAGAAATAGCTAGAAAATTATTTATATTTTCATATAATATATTATTATAATATAAAATATTATTTTTAATTTATTTTCTATTTTTTTTTTTAATTTTTAAATTTTATTTTTTTTAATATTGAATTTTTTATTTTTTTTTTATATTTTTCAAAATTTTTTTTGAGTTTTGAATTTTCTTAAAAAATAATAATATTTATATAATTTTCTGTTTTGCCATACAACGCCCCCGCTTTTCGCTCAGTGCAGCTGGCAAAAATATTTGGAAAATTTTCAGCTGAAAGCAAAGAGAAGAAGAGGTGGCGGAGGAGGAGGAGGAGAAAGCAACAACTGGAACGCGCCCCCTCGTTTGGGGCCAGCGCGTGGGCGCAGCACAGAAAACATATGACCGGGCGGGGGGTATGCCAAGCGCACACATACACTATGCACACACACAGACAGACACCTACTCTATATATATCTCTATATCTATATATATATTCTAATGCGATCCGATCTCTCTGTAGTCGTCGACGTCGTCGTCGTCGTCGTCGTCGTCTAGACGAAAATGACATTTAAATGAATCTATTTTATTGTCGCTTCGTCGCCACAGAGAAGCCCACCTAGCGCTGCCACGCCCCCAGCGCCCCAATTTGATTTTATAAATAAAAACGCTGTTCGGCTAGCCAATTGACAGAGAAAGAGAGAGAGAGAGCGAGCGAGAGAGAGAGAGAAAGCATCGAAATGCAGAAAAAGTGCAGTGCGAAACGAGAGATCCATCGGGGGGACTTGGGGGCGGGTATCGGATGAAGGCGGGCGGCACTACAAGGTGTCTATTGGCAGCCCCAAAAAATATATATAGAGATCGAGACTGAGCGATAGATAAACAAAAGTGTTTATTTAAACATAAACATGCAGAAGCAAAGCATTAACTATCAAAGAAAATGGATATATGTATATCGGTTGGGTATATACACTATATATATACATATGTAGTAGACTATATGGAACGTGTTGCTGAGCACGTAAGCCGAACGAAGAGCAAGCAAAGATTGGGAAAAACCCAAAGAACAAGTTAAACCACTTTCATCGGGAGTGCCCGACTTAAAGATACCTATTACAAATGTCTAAAAAAGTTCATAAGCCCGAAATCTCTTTGATTGAATGAACTATGAAATGGTATCTTGTTGGCTAGAGGTTGGCTTAGAGCTAGCTATAAGACTAAAGAATAAGTCATAATGGGCAAAATCATTCCAATTTACAGCTGTAATAGTTAAAGTTGTTCTATTCAGGCTAATTATATACGCTAAAGCAGATCTTTATGATATATGACATAATATGAGACTATATATATATGATATATGATATAATATGAGATTATATATATGATATATGACATAATATGAGACTTTATATTATATCTTAAATCATATCGGTGTTCAAAGACTCATATATATAATATGAGATATATATCCTTATCCCTAGTTATATGCTCCTATATATTACAAGCCAAAAATTCAGCTGAATGAACTTTGAAGCAATTCAAATCATCCCACCTAACTCTCTCCATCTCTCTTTATCTCCCTCTCTCTCTCTCTCTCCCACTCGAACACCTTTCACTTTTTTGTGGTATGCGTCTAATTTGTAGGAAAAACAAGAATTTCGCATGGAAAAATTTGCAAAAAAAAAAAGTAAAATAAATAAATATTTTTGCTAGGAATTTCTGATGTGTGCGAGAAGCTATTTATAGGCCGATGTTGTGGGGAATCGAGCGAGTATATCGAAATTATTATTCTATTTCTTTTTTTTTTTTTCTATTTGATATTTTGGTCTCTCTGGCGACATGTTTAGCATAATTTTCGATGGCTGTGGCTGTGGGGTAGGTTTCACTGTGGGTAAAACCCGATCCGATAGGTATATATATATATAGTGATTTAATGATTCTACGAGTTTTACGATACCTGCATTGGGAGAATTCAAAATGAAGTTCGGTGGCCGCGGCTTCGGAACAGAATGTGGAAAGAAAAGTGAAAAGAGGCGAACAAAATAGAGAGAAAACGATTTGAACGTTACGATTTGGGAATTAATTGAAAAAGCGCAGGATATTCGACGCTGATAACGGGAACAGAGCCTACTACAGCTCGGAGAGAGAGAGAGAGAGAGAGAGAGAAAGCAAAACAAAAGCGTCGCACGTAAATAACTGTGCTTCCTCTCGCACTGCCAAGCGGAAGTTGTAAAAATGCGCTTATGAATGAAAATGCACGCAATGCAAACACAAAACAGCAACAACAACGGTAAAGCAAATGCAAATGCAAACTGCAAACATTCCAATTGGAGCAAACGAGTGAGCGAGCTAGCGCACTCACTCGCACTCACACATACAGAGAGAGGCCGCTCTCACTCTCTTCATCTCTGTTTGACTTACGTCGTTTACATTGGGCGCGCGCTCTGTTTGTGTATTTTATGTTGTAATTGCGTTTTACGGTACAAATTCCAATGGGCCACGCACTGAGAGTCTGCCACACAGAAGCAAGAAGAAGATGCGCGCGCGTATTTCCTTATCTGTGTGTGTGATTGTGTGTGTATTTCATTTATTTTACTTTTTTTTTTGCTTACACACAATTTCGCAGCACTTTTAAAATTCGCATTTAATTTATAATTTTTGTTTGATATTTTCGCAAAGGCAACGACGAATGGAACAGGAACACACACACATATACACACACTGAACGTTTGTATGTATGTGTGTATTTAGGAACTTCTTTTTTTTCTCTTCTATTTAACGAATTTAGAACGAAGCCGAAGACGCAATGAAAACGAAACCACAAAACATAACGAGAACTTCACTGCGGCGGCTGCTGCTGCTTCCTTTTATTTATTTATTTTCTTTTGTTTTTTATGTAATTTGTTTGGCCTTTTGCGGTGTATTATTTAATCGCACAGCGAGTAAAGCGCGCACGCATAAATACATACATACACACACACACACACACACACGAGTTTGGGGCGTTTCGCATATATAGATATATATATGTGTGTGTGTGCTTTAGTGTGCGTGCGTCTGTTTTGAGCGAAACGCGTGCACAATCGAAACGAAACGAAACGTCCGGTTTCAAAGCGTCACAAAAACTAATCACAAGTGCAAAACACAAAATGATGTGAGCCCCAACAAGCAGCAGGCAGTCGCAGCAGCAGCGCCCGAGAGAGTGCCGAAGAGAGAGCGTGAGCGACCCGATTCAAGCCGAGCCGACTCGAGTCGTTGTTATGTTCATAATGGGGCCAAAGCAGCGCAGCCGCCGCTCAATGAGATTTGCTGCTGCTGCTGCTGCTTCTGCTGTTGTTGTTGTTGTTCGGCGCTGGCGCCTTCAATATTTTTTCTTCTTTACAAGGCGAACAAGTTGTGCGCCAGGTCGTGAGAGCGCGCCAAGACAGACCGAGAGCGAGAGAGAGAGAGCGCGCACGAGAGAACGAAACTTAGCGCCTCGTAATTGTAGGTTTTAATGCTTCATAATTGTTGTTGTTGTTGTTGTTGCTGTCTGTATTTATGTATGTATGTGTAATATTGTCTAGGCATAAATGGCATCCACACAACAATCATCTCCCACCCCTACCATCCACAACTCAATCCACGGAGAGAGCGCGCGCGAGAGAGAGTTCTGCGCTTTGTTTTCGTTGCTCTTTTTTTCTGTTTTTGTTTTAAAGAGGCACCCGCATTCCTAACTGTAAACAAGCAAGAAGAAGAATGCATGCGCTGCCGCTGCCTGGAAAAACGAGTTTTTCCCGCTGGAAAAATGTGTGCACACACACACGAAACACAGCAACAACAACAACAACAAGAAAACAACACAAAAAGAATTTCAAGAATTTGTTGCCCACAAGAGAGCGCGTAAAACGACGAGATGTAAAAATAAACAACAAAAGTCGGGTGGAAAAACACGAAGCATACACACACACACACACGCACACGTACACGCATGTGGAGCGTGTGTAGTAGGTAGGCGAGACAAGGACAAGGAAGCGGCGAACAAAACAAAATGTGCGCGTGTGTGTGTTAAACGAAAACGAAGGCAAGACACAACACAAGAGACAATAATAACACTAGCAACAACAACAACTGCGACAACCTACGACGGCGACGGCTGAGAAAAAGCCTGTAGTAAACAAAACAAATGGCGGGCGCGGCTGCGACGCCGACGGCACCGTCAACGTCAATGTAAATAAATATTATAAAATATGCATTCGTGTGTGTGTGTGTGTGTGTGTGAGTGAGACATGCACAAGTGAAAGGCGCAAAAGGAAACAAAGTGGGAGTGGGCCGAGCGGGAAGCTGGAGAGCGGACCAGGGGAAAGGGAACTGAGCCCGATTACAGTGAAAATGAAATAAATAAATAAATTGATTTATTATTTAGTTGTTTTTTTCTTGTTGTCGCTGTTGTTGTTGTTAATTGTCAATAAAAAACCAAAACAAAAACAAAAATTAAAAACAACTGCCAGAAAAACAATTTTTAATACATTTTGTTGCTTTTTTTGTTCGACAATTATTTTCATTGCTAAAAAATTTCCTTAATATTTTTGCTTTTGTTTTGTGTATTCAAATTATTATTGTATTTAAGTTGTTGACAAGTTGAGGCATTTATTTATATTTATTTACTGTTTTTTGCATGTTTTTTTTATTTTTAATATTTTTTTTACATTTAAGAAAAGTATTATTTTTTTTAGGGAAAAAAATGTTTAAAAATAAATATAGTAAATACAATTTATTAACGTATTTTCTTTATCTATTTTTATTAGTTTTCATACTAGTTTTTTTTAGAATAAAATTATAATTTTTAATATTAATATTTTTAAAATATAGTTTATATTTATACATATGTTATTTTCTTTTAAATATTTTTAATATATGTATAAATATTTATCTTTTATGGAATATTTTTTATAGTTTTATTTTTTCCCAATATTATATATTTTAATAACATTTTCAGTTTATAAATATTTTTTATTTAGCTAAATTTTTTCTATATAAATTATAATTATATACTAATTTTTTTTTTAAATTTTTTAAATCTTTTTTTTACAACATAAATTTGTTCAAAAAACTCTTTAGAATTATTTTTACTATTTTACTTTTAAAATTATTATTAATACTTTATGATTTTTTGTAAACTAATTTTTAAATTTTTTATTATTTCAATTATGATTTTTTATTTATTTTTAATTTTATTATTTCTACTAATATTTATTTTTATATTATTATTTTTTGATTATATCTTATTTATTTTTAAAAAAAATTTGTTCTTTAATTTTCTGATTTATTTTTTATTATAGTTTTAAATTTTATATCATTTTTTTATTTTTAATCAAATATTTCATATATAAAATATATTTTTTTTTGTTCTCAAAATATTTCAAGATCCAAAATTTACCAAGATAAAACTTAGAAAAATCTTGAATTCCCCTTTAACTTTCGTTCAATAGTTCTAAAACTTCCCTCTATATATGTATCTGTATATGTTTAGTCTATAGTATTACTTTTCAATATTTTTTGGATATAGCCTGTATATAGGCATAATTTAGGAGTAGATCTGGGGCATATTTACCTTAATGGACTTTAGTTTTCGCACAACAAAATTGTTGATTTTATTGGACCAGCTTTTGCATTTCATGAGTAGGCCGTTTTGGGGGGCTGCGGTGGGGGCTGTTGGGTAGGAGCTTCGATCCTGAGCCAAACAGAGCGCACGCACACACAGGCACACGGTTACACGGACACTGGCACGAGAACACGTTACAAAGTAATGTGTTTTGTAATGTGTTTGCTGAACTTTGGGATTTCAGTTTGAATTCTTTTGTTTCGAAGAAGTTCCGTTATGTGTATGTTGTAGGCTCTTTGCCTTGTCTTGCATTTACTTCACCATGCTTGAGTTTACGGTTAACATTTAACAGTTATTTTGGTTTGGACACGACAATAATTTGCTTATTTTGTTTCCTTTTACAGTTTGGCGCGCGCGTTTCAGAAAAATAAAGCCAAAAGGAGAGTGTGTGAATCGAACACACACACTGTGAGTGAAAACAAAAAACGAGAAAAAACAGAAACGACAGCCGAGACAGGCGATTTATTTAGTTGGCCCGTTTGTTATATATCTAGCTGTTCGCGAAGCGCGCTTCCAACCAAACGGTAAAAAGTTTTAAATGATACTGAACGAGCTGGAACCAAAGGCTGACGCGTAAGCCACACAAAACGTTCACAGAGCTCTGCTACTAATGGCAAGTGAAACACACGCACACATACAGCAAGAGAGAGAGAGAGAGAGAGAGAGCGCGCAGAGCAGAAGAGCGCGCGTTTCGTTTCCAAGTGTGTCGCTTGCTGTGGACTGTGGGCCATTCGCCTGTTAGATTGCAGCGCATTAAGTCCAGTTCCTTGCAGTTGCACACATACATACACACTCGCTTGTGTGTGTTCGAGCAGCGACGAGTTGGCCGGCGCTAAAGCAGCGCATGCACCGTTAGAAGCATTGATCGCACGCAGCGCAAAGAGTAATACTAGAGTTGCTGCCCCTCCTCGCCCGCCCCTTCGCCCATCGTCGAGTGCTGATTTGCGTATAAAGAATCAATTAGCGTACCGTTAGTTTGCCTTGCAACTCGCCTGCATTATTTATGGGCAAATGACGCACTTGTTTTTCTGACCTAACTGTGACTCAGAGCGCATTTCTTTCTCGAGAGTTCGAGATTGTTGCTCTCTCTCTCTCTTCGTTGCTGATATTGTGCATATTTGGATGATGTTCGCTTCCCCCAATTAAAGACACGAATGGAATTTCAACTATTCGCCTGCGATCGAGTTGATCGCTCTGCGCTGCGGTTCATTCTGCTGCAACGGATTCCACAACATACACATACGCTCCACAATTCACTCGCGCGCTGCCGTCGTCGAAAAGTAAAGAGAGCCGAGCGTGTTTCGATTCTGAAATGTTCCTTGTTTTGGTTTCCATTTCAATGTATCTGCGTATGAGTGTGTGTGTGCAAAGCGCGCGCATTTTTCGTGACTGTGTACATATGTGTAGAAATTCACTTGCTAGCTGCTGCGCTGCTCTCGTTTACGTTTTTACTACAAAACGAACGGAAGTTGAACATGCTGATGAGCGAGAGGGCACACATGCGAGTGCGAGCGGGACGCAGCGAAAACAAAACATTAAATTTAAGGGGAAGCTTCATTTGAGGCCAGCAGCCGCTGCAGGCTGCACGACCAGCAGCGCAGCGCAGCGCCCGTCGACGCCTGCGTCGCAGTCAGCGTCGTTTCGTCACAATTTTTCGACGTTGCTGTCGCATAAGGTAAATGCAAGTTTTTTCTCTCTCGTTTTTCTTTTCTTGCAAAAATCTAGAAATTTGTAGAAAATAATCTGTCTTAGAGCAACGATTAGATAATTCGACTAAAATTAACCAATTGCTACGATATGACGGGCTCTCAAGATTAAGATTGAAAATATTGCGACAGCTCAAGTACAGTAATCACTCGAAAGAGGCACATCAATTAGATGGGCAAATATTCCCAGAAACTCAATTTGGCATTTTCTATAATATTACCGTTACAAGTAATTGATATAACTGTTTGTTTTTGGGTAATAGAGTCCATAGGAAACATTTGGTAAAAATTTCAGAGGCTTGGCACGCTTGGAAGTCGAGTTATGAATAGTCTATTTGTATTATCTTGTCATATTTTGACTATTACGTATGGCATAACTCTGAGTTCTGATAGAAAATTATGAATTATGACCCCATAGACGGTTCCCGATAACTCTATCAGCCAAGTAATGTCAAGAACTCGAGTTATGAATAGTTGAAATGAACTATATATAGAGTTTCCATATATAGACTGCTGATATTACTAACAGTTGTTGGAATTTATGTGACTATAAAGTTTATTTAGATTGTGCTGCATATGCATACATACATATATCATGTCGTACAGCTTGAACTAACCCATTGAGTAGATTGTGCTCTAGGGTAGGGTATTTCATAGCTAGTCCAAAGAGCTATAGTTCGACATCGATTTGACGTCAATCGCGGGCCAGAAAATCGAGTTATGAATAGGTTTTATAGCCTATATAGGCAGAGGAGTGGCTAATTACAATGAGTCAAGTTCTAAAATAACTAAAAGTGACTGGAATGCGCTCGACTAGGTGATACCCTGTACTATTGTGTAGATCTTAAGATCTTAAATTGAAAGTTTCATGAGTTGGAGCAAACCGAAGCGTAGCTAAAAACAACTTTTAGCCAACTTGACATATACCATATATAAATTTTTAATTAATTTACTTTATTTTTTATATTTAAATTTCTTTTTTTATTTAATTATTTCTTTAAAGGAATTTTTTGCGGTTTTTGAGCTCTCGAAGCTTCGTTAGTTTTTATAGTTCACAAATTTTTATTTTATTTATTTTTTTTGATTATTTTTTATTTATGCGTAAATTTTGAATTTTTTCAAGTGGAATTTTTTTTATTATTTTTATTTTATTTTTATTTTTAGCTAATTCATTTGTTAATGAGCAAACACAATTTTTGTGTTTTTTTTCTCTTTCCTCTCTTAATTTTATTTTTTAATATTTCTTCTTCTTTTTTTGGCCAAAAATATTTAGTAAATTAGCATTTTTAATGGGCAACAAGACGAGACACAATGTCGCCTAGGCAAGAGCTGAAACAACAAAAACAAAAACAAAAACAAATTGTATTTGCATAAAAATCGTGCAAAGCTCGAAGAGGAAAAAATCTGTGTAGATATTGATTATTGATTCTAGTTCTAGTTGTTGTTGTTGTTGTAATTCGCTAAGCATAAAACAAGAAATTCTCAAAAGAAACCGAAAAAATAGACGAGGCCAGGCGATAGCAGTTGGGCACTGACTGACTGCCTGATACACGCTCAGGGAATGAGAGGAAATTCAAGATCTCGAGACTTGCCATGGCGTGAAAGGGGGACTACCCGAAGGAAGGTTCTTACAGACAGACGGACGGATAGATGGATAATCCATCCATCCATCCAAGGAAAGAGAGAATGACATAGGCAGGGAGTGACAGACAGACGGAACGATAGATGGTTCGAAGGACGGATGGAAGGCCACACAGGCGCATAGACAGACAGGCGGAAGGCCGGACGGAAGGTCAGAAAAAGAGAGAGAGAGAGAGAGAGAGAGAGAGAGAGAGAGAGAGAGAGAGAGAGAGAGAGAGAGAGAGAGAGAGAGAGAGAGAGAGTCCGGAGGGAAGGACACACAGACGGATAGACAGTCAGGCAGAGGTGCAGTAAGTCGGACGGAAGGTAGAATGCAGACCGATAGACAAACAAGCGGATGGTCAGATAGCTAGCAGTTGGGCGAAAGCACGTATAGACAGAGAGAGAGACAGTCGGATGAACGGAAGAGAGCTTTGAGGCCAGACAGCCGTAAGGAAGCACTCACAGACGGACGGACAGGCAGTCAGCCTCAGCCTCAGCCTCAGCCAGCACCTCCTATACTCAGTAGAAGCCAATAAACTCTCTTTTAGCTTCACGAGCGATCATTAAAATTGACAAAAAAAAGCTTCGCTCACGCCGATTCGCCGAATCATTAGCGCGAATTTCAAACTTGATAAATGAACGCGTCGCATATTTGCCTTTTTCCCCTTCCCCTTCTTCTTCTTCTTCTTCTTAGTTTTTTGTTTTTAATTTTTATTTATTTATTTTAGTCGTGTTTGCATAGAGTTCACAGTTTTATAGCGCGTTGATCACTTTGTTCACCTGTTCCGTTTAATTGGCTCGCGCTCGGAACCGGTTCCGAGTGAGCTTTTTTTGTGTCTCAATTGAACAGTTCGGCACACATTTAGTTATCACTAAGTTGAGCCCATTAATTTAGCTCTGACCCTGGGCTGATCTCTTGCCTCCTTTTTATTATGGCTAATTATGTTTCTTATTTTATTTTGGTATTTTGTATTTTGGTATTTTGTGCAGTGAAAGCGCTCGGAGTGGAATTTCTTGCCCAATCATTAGTTATCGAAGTTGGACATACATATACACATATATATTTACATTCATATTCATTCAAGCTGCAGGCGCTTTTACATATTTCCATGGGCTGAAGGTCGTCGTAGCTCAAATTGACACGCAACAAGCATTTCCTAACCCAAGCATAACTCGACTTCTGCTCAAGATATTTACTCCAAAAAGACAGAAAATGTTTAATGAAGAAACATTGAAAACTAGTTTTGAATACAATTTTTAGCTAGTTTGCATATTCTCCTTTCTTTACCTATTTTCTTATCATTTTTGGTATATTTCTCCTAGGTTTCCTAGACAAACCTATTCATAACTCGACTTCTAGCGCAACAATCTATATAATACTTTGAGATTTGATCAAGAATTGTATTATAATTTAGAAAAATTAATAATCATTAAGAAGTCCCACACAATCCATTGAGTTTTGCTTGATTTGGACCAACTAGCCCATGCATAACTCGACTTCCATTGAAGGCATTCAAGAAAAACTTTACATATTCAGAGAGAACAAAAAAATAAGTAAATGAAAGTTAGTTGGAATCAAGAAAGATCTATTTTAAGATAGATAGGATGGAACATAAACATAAAAATATAAGATAAATTTAAGGAAATCATAAAAATACCCGAGTAAGAGCTCCACATGCATGTAAATATGATATTTGTAACTCTCAAATCCATATATGTGGAAGAGGGCCATAAAGCTGGGGAGGGCAGCTTTCAATTTGCAAAGTGTTTGGCGCCATGGGGCGTGAAAATGAAATTGGCGCCAAACGAATTTGCAACGCTCAATTAAAAATATGAAGTACAACTGTGTATTAATAAATTCTAAACGCAACGTAACTTTGTGCCGAATGGAACGAGCCGCAGGCCAATCGACCTGTGGGCGTATCTAAAAGATATTACATAGCGCCTGCAATAAATAATTGACAGAGGCGCCAGTCGAATGCACGCCGAGCGGGGCCGAGAGGGGCCCAAGAGAATGGGGCCGGCAGCTCCAATTGGCGGGAAAGTTGAATGCGGGAGTTGTTCTTGTGGGAAAGAAAATATCGAGTATGAGGTATCTGTATAGAAGAGAGAGAATATCGAGTATGTAGTATCTGTATTTATCTATGTGTACTACATACTCGATATTCTCTCTCTCTCTCTCTCTCTCTATTCTCTATTCTCTTTAATTGCAGAGCTAAACTCTCGCGTATTGTCAGAGAGAAGGAACTATAGATCACATTGCTCATATAGCTCAAGCTAATCTACGTTCTAGTTTATAGTTACTATATATAGTATAGTGGTTCTCTTCCTCTTTGAACACAATTTTCTATATACAGCACGTTTCTTAGACTAAAACGCCATTGAAATAGTTTCTGCTTCTTAAATTTTATAATTGCTTCTGCTATCTTTTTAGTGAATTGAGCTGAGAAAACTAATTAAATTATTGTCAACATGCTTATGTAGGCGATACCCTGTAAAGTGAAGGCAGTGCATGAATGAAGCTGCCGGCTGGTAGCCATCCTCTTACCCCCGCCCCCCCCTCTCTCTCTCTCTCTCTCTCTCTCTTTTCTTTACATTCTCATGCGAATTCACACCCAAATGCTAACTTTCTCTGTCATTGACTAAGCAAAACTGCAGGAAAATACATTTTTACGAAAATATCACCTTTCCATGCGATTCTCGAGGGCGCTCATATGGGCTCCCGTTTCTGAGGAGAGGGGGAAAGTGTATAACAATCCATATATCTTTTTCTCTCCTTTTACTTAGTGAGAAAATTACTCTCTCTTTCCTCTCCCTCCCTCTTCCTCTCTCTCTCTCTCTGAGTAATTTTCTCCTCCCTCTTCCTCTCTCGCTTCTCTCTCTTTCTCTCTCTCTCCCTACTTCTTTCATAACTCTTAATCATACTTAATCTTTTTTTTGCTTATTCTAATTCATTTTCACCTCTCTTTTCTTTCAGTGAAATTAATAGAAAATTCGGAAATTCGTAGGGTAAGTCCATATACTTATATTACACATAATATTTATAGGTAGAATCAAGAATACAAGAAATCCCATTACCGTAAATTTCTACTTCTACATCAAATCGCTTTACAGGGTATCTGTGCAGTCAGTAATGATTGCGCGCCGCTTGGCTTTTCCCTTTCTTTTCTCTGGTGCTTTTCACCCATTTACGAGCATTTTCTTGAAGCGCAATTGATGATTGCATGAATATGTTTTCCAATTGCGTCGCGGCGAAAATGTTTGACCGTCTTTACGTGAAAAGGGGGGAGGGGGTGGGGGATGAAAGGGGCGGGCAGGGCTGAGAGTGGGCAGGAGCAGCATGTGCGGGTAGGGGGAGGGGGTGCTGGGGCGACGAGGGCTGGCAATTGTGGGCGACACTTTGTTGGGTTTTTTTCTTCACTGATTCTAGTTCTTTCTCAGCTGCTGCCGCTGCTGCTGCTGCTGCTGTTGTTGTTGTTGTTGTTGTTGTTGTTGTTGTATTTTCTTTTTGCATGCAGCTGCGCAGCACTGACAACTGCGACGACATGTGACCTTTCTGTGAGCAGGCAGAGGCGACAGAGGCGGAGGCGTGGCTGAAGGTGAGAGGGTTGAGCGCAGTGAGTGTGTGTGTCTCTCTCTCTCTCTATCTCTCTCTCTCTCTCTCTCTCTCTCTCTCTCTATCTCTATCTATATCTCTCCCTCTCTCTCTGGCATTGTTTTGGCTGTGGCTTTGGCAAGTTTTTTGTGCCGCGCTGCAACTTTGACCTTTGCGCTGACATTTGTTGTCCCGCCCCCAACTGACCCGCCCGCTGCACGATGACTTATAGCCTAGTATCACCTTTTTCATATCCTGCCCTTGTGGTCCTTGCAGCCAGACATCGACTTTGCTCGAAGATTCTCACAATTATTTTAGATTTCCTTTTGCTTTTTGCTTTTTTTTTTTGCTTTCTATTTTTGCTTGAAGAGTTCAAGAGCGCGTAATGTAAATGCAAACTGTCGCTGACCGACTGAGCTGCAGTTGTGCTGCAGCCGCTGCTTAAATATGTATCGTTCATTTAGCAGCAGCAACAACAGCAACAGCAACAAAGCAACGACGTCAACGGCAGCTGAGAGACTGCTAATAAAGCCAGACACCAATTGCACAGTGCAACAGTTCTCAGCGCCAGCTGGAGGTGGGTTGGGGGTGGCTCGAGGGTGTTTAGGTGGCCTGCGTAGGCTGCTGACTAATGGCGGCGAAGGGCGCACCATACTGACCAAAATAACAAGAGCTAAGCCCAACCACCCAACCACCCAGACACCCACAGCGCCCACGCTCACCATGAGTAGTGGGCTGGCTTCACCTTCAGCTAGGCTAAACCAGGAAAATGCGTTGTGGGCATCCAATGAATGCAAGTTTTTCACAAGCCCATGAATATGCAGTTACACAGCCATTGCACAGCTGTTGGGGAAAACTTTGATTTCGAACTAGTTCCAGGGCATGTCTAAGGCAAGTTATTGCTTTTACAATTAGTTCTGAGTCAGTTCCAATCAACTGGTTCAATTTGAAAATACCTATTGGATGAATTTGTCTATAGATTTTAATTTGGAACTATTTTTGTCTGGTTCAGGCGAACTACTTCCTTTCAACTGGTTCATTTTCAAAATACTTTTGTTTCTGCTGCTACAGAAAGCCTTATCAAATATTAATTTTGAACCAGTTCACAAAAATCTGTTACTGTGAACCAGTTCAATTTGAACTAGTTCATATGATAAATACCTCATCGACTATTACTTAGTTTTCTCCAAGACCTATCCAAGTATTCTACCTCTCACTTAGCTTAAGTGAACCAGTTCCGTTTCAACTGGTTCACTTAGCAAAAACACCTGTTCTCGTCTTGAATTACACTTCTGTGTTTTGTGTTATCAAACACTTTAAGCCGCATGCCTCGAAAACATTTACTCAGAATCTCAAACATCTGTTCATCAGTTCCATTTAGTGGAAAACCGCTGAATAATACGAACTATTCGGAATAGCTGCATATCTAGACTGTGAATCACTGCTCAAATGAATGAATGATTCAGTTTGTTTATTCGATTTATATTTGAATACATTTCAATACTCAAAAAGTATTTTTTAAGCTTAATCATATTTATTTTTGAAATATTCTCAATTTTTTTATTAGATTTTCAAAAATACATTCTCACTTTATCTATTTATCCTCTTCTCTCTCTCTCTCTCTGTGTCTCTACTGTTCTATCTGTCTTTTCTCCCTGCCTATCCCCCCCCCCCCTCTTTCTCTCTCTCTCTCTCTCTCTGTCGTTCTATCTCTAATTTTATCTGTATTTCTCTCTGTCTCTCTCTCTCTCTCTCTCTCTTCCCTCTCTGTCCCTTACTCTTTCTCTTTCACTCTACTTCCCCCTCTGCCTTCCTTTATTCTATTCATTTATCTCCCACTCACTGTCTTTCTGCCTTGTCTCCATCTGTAGCCTTCAGCTCAGTTATCTCATCGAGTTTTTCTTTTTCCTATTTCCTTTTCTATATCCTTGTAACAGATACGTAAATGTAATGCTGTCGTAACTGTACAGCCCACGCACACACACACACACACACACACACACAGGCAGTCGCTGCCATGACCTACACACACACTCTTATCTATATACATACATATATACAATTTGTATTTCCCGCTGTCCTATTAACCCGATTTCCATTTGGCTGCAGTTGATCAATTCGCATTTTCATTTCGACCAAAAACTTTTCGTCACATTTTGATCTTTGGCAACGTGAAACGAGTTAAGACTGATTGAGCTATTGTCTTGTGACGGCTTAACGTGGACGTCAGTGAAATGTTGTGATTGCCAGTCAAATCAAATGTAATGGACAGCAGTTCTCACTCTCTCCCGCTCCCTCTCTCGCTCTCTCGCTCTCTCTCTCTCTCTGTGTGTGTTAGGCACGTGTTTTGGCCAAATTGGTTACAGTTTACAGCCGCGTCCAATTTGCCGATGACGCCCAAGCGTCGCCTAGACCTAGACACGCTTATTACAACGCTTAAACGATGCTTGTAAATGGCACACACACACACACACACACATACAGCATGGCGTATACGTAATATACGGCGTATAGCGATTGCAACGCGCGTGTCGCTGCCAATCGGTCACATTGTGACGTCATTGTTTTTGTAGCCGCATCAGCAGGCGTAAACGACACGAAGCCGAAAACTTCGGCATATGGAAAAAACCATGACACGATGTTGCCAGAGAGCCAGGCAACTGTACACACACACACACACACCTACATATGGATATCGTATATATATATACATATATATGTATGTATGGTCTATGGGCGTGGGCGTACATTGGTTCGTGTCGCAGCGTAACGCTCGTATATAGGTTACTACGCTTGCACGAAGATTTACGCTACGTAGGCGTGGGCACTGAGCGAGGGGAGGGGGGTGGGGTTGCGGCGTGCAAGTGCAAAGGGGGCTGGGAGGGAGGCGGTGTGCGGTGGCTAACCTGGTCTGAACGAGAGGATAAACATTCGTCACTCACTCGTCGGCGTCGTCGTCGTGTTACGTCACAAAACGCTCGTAAATGGACGATGACGGTAAATGGATGCAGCTATATACAGGCTATATAGTCGGTGTGTGTGTGTGAGTGTGTGTGTGTGTGTATATAGGACGCGTAGCGTAACGTAAAACTGAAACAGGACAACGTAAATGAATTTTGCATTGAATGATGCTGAGCGTTGTAATGGGCTATTGGAAAGGGCAGCAAGCGAGAGAGCTAAGAGAGAGAGAGAGAGAGAGAGAGAGAGAGAGAGAGAGAGAGAGAGAGAGGGAGAGAGAGAGTCAGTTTTCAGTTAACAAAATTAAGTTGCGCGTAAAGTGAATCGCGAATAGAAACGGAGCTAACAAGAAGAACTGAAGTAAAACCATTGCCTCTGTGCTCAAAGGATTCGAATTCAAATTAATTTAAGCTCGACTCCGGCCAGGCACCGGCAGGCAGCTGCTCCCATTGAAGTGAATGTCAGCCTCGAGCCACGTTTGACTTGATTCCGCTGTACAAAATTATTCAATTGAATTTCATTTATATTTTAACTGCATAATTTCTGATTGCGAATCGTATCTTAATGTAAGTCCTTCGTGAATAAATTTAAAGGACGAACAGGTAACTGAGAAGGATACAAATATGAAAAGTAGATTTAAATAGAGCTCGAAAAGGGATAGCACATGCTGATGTGCTGTGCTGGGCTGATGAACTGGCATACTGATCAAGGGTTATTCGAGTAGTACTTGTCTGCTGTTCTACTTGTCTACTGTTCTACTTGTCTACTGTTCTACTTGTCTACTGTTCTACTTGTCTGCTGCTCTACTTGCCTCCGTTTACCTTCATACCATCAAAATGATATACAGGTGTGGAGCCATACTGTTCGCTGACTCTCCTGCTCAACTATATTCAACTGTTATACTGCTTTACTGTAATACTGTTCGATTTTTATAATGCTCCACTGTTCTATTACTGCGCTAGCATTCTATTGCTATACTGTTATACGAGTATACAGTTATACTGATGCACTGTTATACAGCTGTACAATTGTACTGTTATACAGTTAAACTGTTATACTTTTCTACTATTGAACATTTATTCTGTTGTATTCTGCTATACAGTTTCACTGTTATACTGTTATACAGGTGTACTGTTATACCGTTATACGGTTAAACTGTTATACTTTTCTACTACTCAAATTCTATTCTGTTATACCATTATGCTTTCTACTGTTCTACTCTGACACTACTCTACTGTTATACAGTAATACTGTTATACTTTTCTAGTACTCAACATCTATTCTAATTTACTCTTAGGCTGTTTGAGATTTATTCTATTATACTCTTATGCCTTTATACTGTTATACTATTCTACTATACTTCAGCTAGCCTCTCTCAAATGCTTGGATATTAGAAAGCTTTCGCTTCGTAAAATATTCAAGGTATAGCTGTGCCCTAGACGGGCATAAACAGAACTGAATTATTAGAGAATTGTTTTATAGAGATTTTGTTTGGTCATGAATTTTAAGCAAAATATGTAGAAAGAATCTTTCATGGATTGCCAAACAGAGTGCTGCACGAGCTCTGAGTTGAGCTGAGCTGAGCTGAGCAGAGCAGCCAGCAACAGGATAAGCTGTACAGCCAAGGTGCAGGCCGGGGGCGGAAGCTGTGGAAAATAGCAAGAACGTGCGGCATTTCCATAACAGCAGCAGCAGCAGCAGCAGCAGCAGTCGCTGGAGCTGGCGCTGGGTCGGGGCAGGGGGGATGCTGTGGCAAGAACTTGGTATGGAACAAAGCAAATGTATCTTGTAAATATTTTATTGCAACAATGTAGCTACGAGATGTTTATGCCATGGTTCAGCTACAGCTCGTTTGATATGGCCCAACAACTCGTGGGTTAACTGGCTGCCAGGGGCGCAACATGGACAGGGGGAGTGGCATAGAGGATGGCAGTGCTCGTATCTACTCGTAAACGTGGAACGTAGCGTCACAAAGTGCAACTGGAATTGGAAGCGACTGTACGCCGGGAAGCTTTCATACACATATATACGTATACAGTAGAGTACATACTGCTATGTAGTAGAGTAACGGTACATAGAGCTATATAGAGCAGGCCATTGGCATATATACCAACCGTGGCTACTATATAGTAATAGTATCAAGAATATGTACAGTGCAGCTTGGCTTCTTCAATGGAAACGTAACCCATTTAACCCCAAGAGTGCGAAATGCTATTGCGCGCACATCCACGCCCACATGCCTAGACGACCGTACGCCCGTACGCCCACTCGCCCACGCTTGGCCATATAATGTTACGGCTTCAATTTCTAGCGTGGGCCAAAACAGCTAATGAAAATTTATGTGAATTATCCTTTTGCGCGTGAAGCAAATTGCAGCTGATCATTGTGGCAGGATTGAAGCTAGCCCACAACTTGACAGCGACTCATCGGGAGAGATAAAGAGGGAGAGGGAGAGGAGAGCAGCTGTGTGTTGCAGCTAGAGCTGATTGGAATGGCTTGAATTGCCTATTATCTAAAATGATTTTGACGGGGAAAAGCAATTCGCTTGCATTTGAATCTGTTTATTCGTGGGACAGTTGCAGTGCTTGGCAGGAGGAGGCAGGAGCAAGATTGTCATAGAAGAACTTGAAGAGATTGAGAGAAAGAGAGAGACAAAGAGAGAATTAAAAGGAGGGAGAAACTGTGAAACAGAGATATAGAGATGTAGAAAAAGAGAGAGGAGGCTTAGAGTGAGAGAGAGACAGAGATAGAAAAAGAGAGGGAGAGAGAGTGAAGGAGTGCCAGAGGGAGACAGAGACAGAGAGGGATGTAGAGAAAGAGAGAAGAGGCTGAGAGTGAGAGAGAGACAGAGATTGAGCTTGAGACTGAGATAGTTTCTGTCTAGTAAAATATATATGTGGACTTCTTATATGTTTAGAGATATAGAGGAAGAGAGAGAGGACGAGAGAGAGAGAGAAACCTTTTCAACACATAAAACAGAGAAAGAGAGAGAGAGAGAGAGAGAGAGAGAGAAAGAGTTTAAAGCAAGACCTTAGATAGGAGAGGAAGAAAGATAGTGAGAGAGTTTCTATAGGAAACCCTCTCAACAGGTAAAAGACTGAATTTCTTTGGAAACCCCTTTAACACATGCTTCACTCCCATCATTTCTGATACTCCCAGTTTCTTTCGACCTTGAACCCATGCTCAGAGTACGTTTTCCCAGATTCGATCATTTATGCAAATAAAAAGTGTTTATGACATTTGTTTTAGGAACTTGATAAATTGGCTTTAATATTTCATATAAATAATGACGTAAGATCAATATCGGAGTTTGCAGTGCTTTTATCATTCCGTCTGCACTTTCGGGCGTGCATCTTATTGACATTTGGGTATTCCTCATAATTCGAAACACGTGCGTCGCCTGGGGAGGGGGAGAATAGAGAATGAAATAAGTTTGGAGTGCGAGGTAAGATCGGGTTAGTTGAACTCGGAACCTGCTCGTAAATTAACACTCCAGCCACATAGATCAAGCGGCCACAAAAGCAAAATTTCAAATTGCCAAAATCCCGAAAGTTCGTTCAACCGGGTTTTCAAACATTTTTTGTTGAGGAACGTGGCGTCCATTACCAGATGTTTCATTTGCCATTTGCTCACGGTTGACAGGCAATTAAATTTTTGTGTTTAGTTTTAACAATTTTTTTTATTTGTTAACTGAGTTAATAAACAATATAAAAATTAATTGTTTCTCAAGTGGTTCCAAATGGAGTGCGAACCGGTTGGAGAGTGAACCGGTTCAGGATATCAAAGTTAATATGTTGAAAGGGAGTGAAAAAAGGAGATTGTTAGGATTGAAGTTAAAGGAACATCAGTCCGAACCGAACCAATTTTGGGTTTAAGCCAAAAGATCTATAATAGTTCTATAATCTATGCTAGAGATCTATAAGACATTACTATATAGACTTAGTTAAAAATGCTACTTAAACCGTACCATATTTGGTTTTAGTTCGAAGAGAGAGAGAGAGGGAGACAGCTACTAAGCTCAATCGTTGTTATATCTTTAGCTACAGACATCCTTAGCTAGTTAACTGTTTTCTTTATCAGCTCCACTGCTTCGGCTTTGCTGCGTAGCTTATGCAGTGCATTATCTGTTCGACTGCAAACAATTAATATGATTTATCGATTGGCTGCTTGGGATTCAGCTGAAGCTGCGCTATCCTTGCAGCTGTGACATGTTCAGCAACTACGTGACTGCCGCACCCAGCCACAGCCTGCGCCCCTTCTCTCCCTCTCTCTCCCTCTCCCTCTCTCTCTCTCTTTACAATAATAAACCGCAACAGTTTGTCACCAGATACATCAATGTCAAGTCAGGCAATAATGTGAGACAAGTGTGCAAGGGGCGCTGGCAGGGGGTGGGTTGGTGCTAATGGGGATGGTGGTGGTGGTGGTGCTGGCATTTGGTGGTGCAGCAGCCAACATACATTTAAATGCCAACTTATTTGCATAGTCCTGGCGCGTGCTGCCCGCTTTTTTCTTCTCTCTGTGCGCTGGCTCCAGCTGGTCCAATGGATTCTGGTTCTTTTTCTTTTGATGGATTCGCAATCATTTTGCATGTCGTACTAGCTTCAATAATAAGCAGCTGTGGACTGGCTGTTATCAGTGCCACGCCTCCGCACAGCACAGCACAGCACAGCACTGGCACAGCTTGCTGATTACACAGCACGGCCCACGCTACCCACAGGCCAACGCGGCGGATGTGTGATACGACATAAAAAAGCGAGAAGGGAAGAAGAAAGAAGAGAACGGGAGGAAAGGGGGCGACCCACGTCATCGAGCCACAAAGGCCACAGGAGCCTGCCGTGGGCTGCTTTTCGCCCAGCTTATCCTGCGTGGGTGATTGCGCTTCAGCATCAGCATCAGCAACAGCATCAGGTTCAGGCAGCGTGGGCTTTTTGCCATTTGCCAGGCGTCAACTTTGCTACGCTTGAAAAACTTGAAAATTTTGATTTTCAAAGAAAAGAACAAGAGACGCCGCCAAAGTAGACAACAACGAAAGTTAAATACTCTTGAAGAGAGCGGGAGAGTGTGTGTGAGAGAGAGAGAGGCAGTTTTGAAAGTGTTTTCATGCGAAATACCTGAATGGAAGCAGCAACTTCTTCAGTCAAGAATTTCGTCGCTGTCAAAGTTTTTCATAGCTTGCGATAGAGCCATCAGAGCTCCCCAGAGATGAGTTAATCAACATTGAGATGCTTGAAATTTGCATTGTAATTGTTTTGTCTATTTCGATTTGCCAGCTATTGAACACTAATTAGATTTACAGCGAAAAATGCAACGCACAAATTTAATTAAACTCCCGCAAGCCTTTGGGGACTTTCTGCGGTTTGTTGTTTTAGTTTTAATTAATGGTATTTTCTATATCGTCGACTCGTCGCATTAACGTTGCTGCTAATTGCTGCAAGGCAACAATACGAAAATATTTTAATTGCATTGCGAAAAGTTGACGCATCCAACAACAGCAGCAACAACAGCAACGACAACGGCAGCAAGTGGTGTGAAAATGAAATTGTCGAAACTGAAAACAAAAATTTTGTGTGATTCCAATTTGCAGCATAAACGACGAGACAACTATAAACATGTAAAAGTCCATTAAATTTAGTTTGCAGTTTGCCCAAAAACTTTATATTCCAATTATATTGCATTAGTATTAGACAATGTTTACGGTAAATATTTCATTTCTAATTGGCGAATGCTAATTCTAATGCTAATGCTAATGCTAATGCTAATGCTAATTCTAATGCTAATGCTAATGCTAATGCTAATGATAATGCTAATGCTAATGCTAATGCTAATGCTAATGCTAATGCTAATGCTAATGATAATGCTAATGCTAATGCTAATGCTAATGCTAATGATAATGATAACATGAATAGAAAACAGCAATATTTATACAAAGGACTAATGATAATACTAATGCTAATGACAATGCTTATGATTGATTCTTTGGCCAATGATATTTCTATTATTCTTGCTAGGGATTATGCCAATGTTAATGCTAATATAAGTTCTAATGATATAAGTAATCATAATAATAATAAAAGTAATAGCCCTATCAATAATGCTAATGCAAATGCTAATAAAGAAAAGAAATCTCTCATGTTTAGATTTGAGTCATATGTATATCTTATTAGCGTAAAATGCTAATGCTTATGCTCTCATAAACTTGTCTAGAGAGTTCATTGATCCATAATTAGGCTATTTATATCTCTAATAAATTGCACTGATACTCTATCAAATAACAGTGACATAAATTTGCGAACAGTCTTTATGACTTGAAAGGCTTGTTTTTGCTGAATTTAATGAAATTTTTGTGCTCGCCATTAAGATTTGTATCTGGTTCACAATGCCAGTGACTGACTGGGCGGGAGGAGAAACTGTTACTTATACTGACATTTAAGGACCTGCTTCATTTCTCCACTAACCCATACACACACACACACACACACACACACAGAGAGAGAGAGAGAGACAAACAGTCGCACACTCTCTCATAACATGTTATAATTCACAACATGCGACAAGCGGCAAAAGTCATTCGAAATTCGGGGGACCAGCTTCAAAAACATGCACATAAATCAAGTCTGCAGCCACATAGATCACCTGTACCTGTATAGCTGTGTGTGTGTGTGTGTGTGTGTGTGTGTGTGTGTTTGTACACCCCCCTAACACACAAACACACGCTACCCCCTCGATTTGCAAAAACCACAAAAGCTGAAATCGGTGAGGCAGGTCGTTCAACTCGTGTCTTCGGATGGAGGCGTGTGTTGTTCATTTTTCGAAAATGTTGACTTTGGCTGACTTTTTGGGGTTCTATTTTGAGTGGTCTTTCCTCTGTCCAAATATCAATTAAGCTCTAACTTGTACCGGTTATTCGAACTGAAACTCATAATAAATATTGTACAGAGCAGAAGTTTGCCCAGCCCGGTCCGACCCCCCAGGCGTTGCCCATGTAAATAATCTAGCCGTTTTTGCGCATGGTACACAAACACAAAGGCGGCAATTAATTTAATTGAATGAGAGATTTAGATGTGATTATAATACAGAGTGCAGCAAGTGCCGAACACTGATGGCCGGCCAGCTATTGTGACGGGGGCGTCCAGCTCGGTGGGCCTCCCATGTAAACACACACACACATCATAATAATAATCATAATAATAATAATAGTAGTAGTAGTAGGTATAATAATGACAGCAACAACCTGAAAACAAAGCAGGCATCGAGAATAAATATACTACGCTTCTAATGGAAAATCTACACTCACACACGCGCATGTGAATCAATGAATGAATCTGGTGAATGAAAGGTCCAAAACAAAGCGACAAGCGCCATTAAGTCGTCGTCTGTTTGCTGCTGTTGTTGTTGCTGCTGTCGTTCAGTTTGTTGTTGTTGTATTACGCCTAATGGAACAAAGAACTATATAATTGAAAAGAAAAAGGTCAGCACGAAATCGGGAATACACTGCTAGTTAATGCATTCCTAATTTACTTTTATCGATAGTTTTTGATCGATTTTTAGATAAGAATAAAATTGAAGGAAAATTGTATATTTGCGCTTATCATATGTATATCGAAATTATATAGACTGTTTTTTTTTACATACTATAAAAGTTGTTTATATATTTTTCTGACGTTCTCTGAAACTTTCTTTATTTAAAAATAAATAAATTTCTAAAATAATTATAAATATTTAAAAAAATATTTATTATTCATATTTTATATATATCTTTTCTCACTTTTAAATTGCACTCACATTAGCTTCAAAAATATAATCGAAATATATATTTTAAATATTTTATTTGTTTTTTTCTCTCTCATTATTCGTTATGCATTAAATTGCAATATACGATCTCGATATCTAAAAACAATAAACGCTAATTATTATGCAATTTTCAATAAATTTGAGAGCGACATTTAAAGAATTTTTAATTAGCTGTCGCCGCAAATGAAAATAAATTAAATGCGAGTTAAAAATTAAATAAAGTCGGATTCGTTTAATTTAATTGTGTTTAAAAATTAAAAATGCAAGCTGCTTGAGCTAAATATATCTCAAATACTTTAAGAGCTGAATGAAATAAAGGCTGCAAGCTGCATGAAATATTCATCAGGCTTGATATAGAGCAATGTAGTCTATATAAACATATATATATGCTGGGCATGTGTAGATCCCATAAGCAAATCGCCAGCTATGCTGACAGAGCATGCCAGACCGAGCGCGCGCGGTAGGCTTATCATATTTGGTCTGTCTGTCCACAGTCTCTCTGCCTCCCTCTCGGCCACCCTTGTCTGTCTGCCTGGGGGTCAGAGCTGGTTCAGATCTTTTTCACTCTTCATGGGTGTAATCAGTGAGCTGAATGTTGAATGCTCATATGCTTTGGCTCACGACCTTTGTGGCTCATGTTTCCTTCCTCTTTTTGGCTGCGGCAACGCGTCGTATGATTTATGTGCTCACAATTTGCCTGCAGTTAGTTTTGATGATGTTCGCTGCGAGCAAAGTGTACCAAAGGCGAGCATAAAGCAAAAAAAAACTGAAACTGAAATTGTATTATTATTTATTTACTCAAGTCCGACTGTCTGTTTGCCAGCTCGTCTGGCTGTCTGGCTGTCTGCCTGTCTCCCGGTCTGCCCGGCTGGCTGGCTGTCTGTGAATCTGCGCTGTGCCGCTCTCTCGACGATAAGTGATTGCCTGTCCGGGCAAATAGAAATCAAAATAACTACACACACACACACACACACACATACGCACGCAGAGCGAGAGCCTGATAAGAGCAAGCGGCAAAATGAGTTGTAATAAAATTTTCCCTGTGACCTTTGAACTTATTTTCGCTCACTTCTAAAGCGAACGGCCGGAAAGGTCAGGCTGCGGCAGCGGCAGCGGCAGCCCTGTGGCAGGACATCTAATTAGTTGGTTAGAGTCAACATTCCATTGACAGTCTGATTAGCTGGCATGCATAACACCCACGGGAGACTTTACAGTTACTACACATACTAAATATAGCACACACACTGTATATGTATAATATATTCAATTTAATTAGCAACAGCTTTTATGCTGATTGAACGGGCCCTGGCCTGGGCGAGTGTGGAAAGTAAATAGAGTTAGTTAATCAATCGACCATTCAAGCAATTTATTTGCTGTGTAATTTCAATTAAAATTTGAAATATTAAAGGCTTAAAGATGAGGCGCTGATTAGCTGGAAGATGGAAGGTGGTAAATGAGAACTGAAGCCTGCTTAAGGAAGTTCCTTGGCTAAGAGACTTACAGCAGCTGGCATATAAATCGAATAACTGAATAAATTCTTGTATCTTAACTAAAGTTTCTCTCTGAAAACTGATTATCTCTCAAATGGCCTTTCATGATGACGATAAGAATGATAATGAAAATGAGTACAATCTGAAAGATTTACATAACTCTTTACAACTATTGTATGATTGCTCAGATGGGAGGATGAATCTCTATGGGGAAAACCCACCAAGTTGAGTTTTACTGATGAAATATTCTGAAATATTTAAGGCGCATATAAAATTGAATCAGTATCAGCAACAACAGCAACAACAACAAATGAGATTGTAAAGCGCAGTATAAGGGTATTTTTCCGAGAGAGATAGTCTGTGAGTGAGCGAGCTGGATAGAGATAAACAAGACTGTACCCCTATCGAAATGAATGCAAATGCTAATGGCGCCAGTTGTATATAGGAAAAAAACAAAACCTTCGCATCTGTCGGCATCTGATTACAGTGTTTGTCAAAAATATTTGGCCAGCAATTAAAAAACAACAACAACAACCAGAACAACAACAGAAATGTGCAGTGCGCAGTAGACGTTGACGAGAAGACGACGATGCGATCCAATGCGATGCGATGCGATGCGATGCGACGCGACTCACGGCGCAATTACCGATGGGTAAAGAGCAAAAAAAAAATAATACCAAACACCGAGTGTGTGGAGTAGATCGGTTCGAGCCAGACAGCGAGTGTGTGGGCCAGCGTCAGCTATCTGCCAGCTAACTGGGTCGAATTCAATTGAGTTTCACAACTTTCGAGCAGAGGCCTTTTGCCAGAAATGGCGCAGCATTCTCCTCACAGTTATTTATTTATTTATTTTTAATGTTTTTATCTGAGTACTTGTGTACGCAGCGAGCGCATTAATCAGATCTTGATGATAATTATGAGCAACATAATGTGGGCGTGGGGTAGCATCAGTTTGTATATGAAAAGTTCTGGATAGAGTTTCTATAGGGATTTCTTCAAGTGTATAGGTCTACCCTGTAATTTGATTGAGCGAGGTAGTTGACAGCATTAAATACATGTATCTTAAGCTGCTTACAGAGTATCTGCACATCAATCATGCCCACCTTGATCACTCTTACTTGTTATGATATTATTACAGTGTAGAAGAAGGCAAGCAAAACAAAGAGTCGAAGAAAACGCAAACAAAACCCAAACAGAGAAGCGACGCCAATATAGAAACAGAGACAACGAAAGAGAGAGAGAGGGAGGGAGAGCGAGAGAGTGAGAGCGTAAGCGGCGCGGCGAGGTATGGGGGCCAAAGACCTTATAAATCACACGAGCGTGGCATGACTGGGCGTTTCGAGTGGGCCATGGGATACGTGAGGCAAATGCTGCCGTGTAGCTGTAGATGTATCTGTCTCTGTATCTGTATCCCATAGAGAAGCGCAGCGTACTAAAAATAGTCGCTGGCTGCGTGATCGCAGCGCCAGAGGGACGCTGGGGGCGGGCTTGGGGCAACGATACCTTGGCGCGGCTGTTGCATGTTGCCAGTTGATGATGCAACAACAATGAGCAAAACAAAAACAAAAGCCAAACGACGTAGTTGCTGCAGATGCGAAAGCAAATAGCAAAACAAAGAGCCGAAAGAGAAACTGAAACAGAGCTAAAGGTTGAGACAGAGATGGGGAGAGAGCAGCAGCGGGCGCGCGCTGCTAGATAGGATGAGCTTTTTGGGGGCGCTACTTGCGGCCTGGTTTTCTGCTTGTCTGCTTTTTGTTTAGATGGGCGACCAGAAAATTCGCTACGTCGAATTTCACAAGATTGCGACAGCAGAAAATCAGCAACAGCAACAAAAGCAACAGCAACAGCAACAATAATAACAATAACAACTACTTCGCACTTTTTGTCGCGCAATTACAGAGATACAAATGAAATAGGTTCAGGGAAGAGATAAATCTGCTTATGTAGCTGTTGCTGTCGGCGTCGGTTGCAGCTGTAACTAAAGCAGTAGATATACATATCTGTTACTATGTGTATTGCTGGGTGTATCTTATAACTACTTAAGTATTTACAGCTGTATCTGTATCTTTTGTATCTATGCCTGTTTGATGTATCTGTCTCGTGGCTTGTATCTTAATTTATAATTAGTTAAGTATCTAGAGCTGTTTTCGTATCTAAAACATGTGTAGCTATAGCTGATTTATATGTATCTATACCTATTAGGTGTATCTGTATCTTTGATATCTTTACCTACAATTATTCAAGTATCTACTGCTCTTCATCTATATCTTTTGATATAGATACAGCTTGTCTAGTATCTATGCCTTAAATCTACAGCTATAAATATATCTATTTCTACATTTGTATTTATTTCTATATGTATAACTTGAGCTGTATCTATAAATGTAGCTTTGAGTATATCTACATCTATATCTCGATCTGTAAGCTGCATCTATAGATGTTCTTTCATATTTATCTGTATCTTGGTGTATATCTATCTGTCTTCAGATGTATCTTAAACAGCTTCCGCATTTGCTTGTGTATCTACTGCTCTACATCTACATCTTTTGATGTAGATACAGCTTGTCTAGTATCTATGCCTTACATCTACAGCTATAAATATATATTTTTCTACATTTGTATTTATTTCTATATGTATAACTTGAGCTGTATCTATAAATGTAGCTTTGAGTATATCTACATCTATATCTCGATCTGTAAGCTGCATCTATAGATGTTCTTTCATATTTATCTGTATCTTGGTGTATATCTATCTGTCTTCAGATGTATCTTAAACAGCTTCCGCATTTGCTTGTGTATATTTATATATCTCTATCTACAGCTGTTTATATATCTGTATATAGCTCAGCTCTATATCATCCATAGCATCAATATCTTAAGATGTATCTTTAGATGTTCCTGTCCCCATGCCTGCCTCTGTAGCTATACCTGTTTCTCAAAATGAATCTGTATCTATGGCTGTAACTTTATATGTATCTACAAGTCTAGCTGAATATGTATCTCTATCTTTTGCTTCATAACGTTACCTTAGCTCGTAGTCGTCGCTCGTCTTTGGCTTTGCTGGGCAACGCCAAAGGGCGGAAATTCAAGATGCTGCGCAATATGCTGCCTTCCAATGTGGGCTTCGAGTGAGATGTAGGAGGTGGGGGGCAGGGCAGAGCTTGGGGATTGGCTGCTGGCGCTGCTGCTGCTGCATTTTCACATGCGAGTAAACAAAGTTATTGGAAATTTGTATTTGCGCATTGTGTAATAGCCGCAATTGGATTTTAATTGTAGATGCGCCTCAGTCTTATTGTAATTCTAAACCCAATTGCCGCTTGCCGTTTGTTGTGCTTTGTTTTTTCCCCCTGGCTGGTGGATATTATGAAATGCTCTAACTGGGCAAAGCGCAGCGGGTGCAGTGACTTGAACCTGCCAATTGATACGAGCAGCTGGCAGCTGGCTGCTGGCTGGTGGCTGCTGGCCGCTCGCAGCTCTCAGCTTGTAATGCATATTCGTGATGCCATATGATAATGCCGTCGACTGCTCACACAGTTTGATTTGCCATTAGTGGCGTTCAATTATAGCCTTGGAATTGGCCAAGCGCAGCATTTTAGAGCAAATGCTAATGACTATTTAATGAGTGATCATTGCAAATGCAATGCAACAAGTCAACAACAGCAGCAGCAACACCAGCAGCAGCAGCAACACCAGCAGCAGCAGCGGCAATGCTCACTAATTTGGAGAAGGGGATTTCGTTTTGTTAACTAGAGCAATTGTTTCTGGCTGTTGGTAAAAAAAAAACACTAAACAAAACAAAACAAAGCTATTTGGCTCGGCTAATTATTCAGCAATTTATAACAGTGCTTTTCAGTTTCATTTGCATTTGAAACATTAAAGAAATCAATTTAATTAAATGAGCTTTCCATTTGATGTCTACTTAGAGAGATTTGTCTGATTCGGCAGCTGAGCGATCTTGAGAATTCGACTAAAGGTCAAGCTGAAGCGGGTTTACTTATATTAAAATTATAATTTTCTAAAATATATGAGCAGACTTTGCTTCAGCTATTTCTTGTAATAGTTTTCCTTTTGTCAATTTCACTTCACATTCAGCTCTTAACTCTTGGTTATCTCAAGCACCCATTCCAAATGGAAAGACAGGGTATATTGTTTTTATGAAATAGTGTGTAACAAGCTGAAGAAGGTGTTGCAGAGCCCATATATGTATCTGTCTGCATTCAGAGTGGCTAGAGTGACCAACTGAGTGGATCTTGACATCCTCATCCGCCCAACTGCTTATTCATAAGAATGGAATGGACTTGTCAGCTAGCTTGACTACACAGAATTACCATATATCAGCTTCTGCTTATCCTCTTCTTCTTATCAGCTTTTGATCAGTTTCTTCTTATCCTCTCCTTCCCCTGCCCTTTAATTTCAAATACTAGTCTATCTGCTCAGACAAACGCGCGCAGCTGCATTCATTTATCAGCTTTTCAGTCTTCCAGGTACTTGCTAGTCGGTCACTCCCCACACTGACTGGCTCGCTTCAGTATCTGCGCCTTAGAAATTTTCCAATTTGCATTTCAGTTTTAATTGTTGTTGTCTTTCTATTAACAGATCTCAGTTCAGCTTTTGTAGTACTTCCCCTTGGCTTTCTTTGAACATCGGCTCGAGCTTCCGGTTTTTGCCACATTTCAATTGTTGTCTCGTTTGCTTGCATTTCACTCTTGTTGTTGTTGTTGTTGTTGTTGTTGTTGTTGTTGTTGCATGTTGAGCACAACAAAAGCGATAACTCATGGCGATTGCTTTTGCTTCGATGGAATTTCCATTTTGTAACAGTTTGTAGCGTTGTTTGCCCCAAATGCCCCCGCGCTCAACTCAACTCTTGCTCCTTTGTCTATCTCGCTCGCTCCCGCACTATCTGCTCGCTCCACTCGCACTATCTCTTTGGCACTCTTTTTTTTTGGTTTACCGCTTATGTTTTCATAAATACGAAATTGAAAGTTTTTTCAACCGTCGAAAATTCTCATAAAAATTGTTCGTTCAAACCGCACAAAAAGCACTCGAGCAGCCCTTCAAGAAACAAATACAAAATGAGAGGGAAAGCAGGTCTGAGGGGGGCATACATTGGGGGTCAGGCAGCAGGAACAGTTGACCGTCCGCCCAACAGTATGTATGAACGGGCGGCATTTCAATCAATTGGCGGCAACAGCTGCCGCTGGCATTGTTGTTACTGTTGCTGCTGCCCACGTTTTGTGGCAGCCATCTGGATGTGGCTGCGGCTGGGATGCTGATGTGAATCTGTATATAGTGTGTGTGTCTCCACTGCGAGAAACTCATAAAAAGCTCCCACGTTGTGACGCGACGCTTGTCGTAACTTTCATAGTTCGCCTGCCTCTGCCGCCTCTTGCAACACCCACCTGAACCACGTTGGCGCGGACTGTTGCCGCCGGCGCCTCCGCAGCAATGGAAACGGCAACAGCAACACCTCCCCACGCCTCTGCTGCACTCAATGCGTTCAGCGTCACCTCAGTCGTTAGTGTAGGCCTCGGTTATTGTGTTGTGAAAATAATTTTTCGGTCTCTTGGCTGCTGCGGCTGTTTGTTGTATTCGAGCCATGTTGCTGCTGCCGCTGCCGCTGCCGTTGCCGTTGCTGCTGCTGCTGCTGCTGCACGCCCAAACGCAATTGTCGTCACTTTAATTGCTGTTGCTGTCGCTGGCAAACGGCGAGTGGGCAACACTTGGCTAGTACACAGATTAACGCCCCCATCGTTTCCGATAGCCACAATATTTTTCACTTCCTTTTTCTCAATTTTTCTCTTACCAAATGAATCTCCCCGAAAAAAAAAAACAAGCTGAAAGCGGCATGCTTCAAAGTAAATGTTACCGATGGAGTGCAGCGGAAATGCACTCTGAATGCTGGAAAATGACGAACGAAGTGAACTTTATGCGATGTACTTAGGCGAGATGAAAATATGGAGTTGCGCTTATATTAAATGGAACCTAATTTAATATAAAATAAGTAATTGGAGACAGAAACAGCGAGAGAGAGAGAGAGAGAGAAAGAGAGAGAGAGAGATGGAGAGTGAGGGACAGTGAGGGAGCGAGAAAGTTAAAGAGTAAATTGAGTTGAGCTGAAGCTTAGTTGCTTGTGGAAATATCAACTTCAATGATGGTAGGAAAAAGTCTCAAAGAGTATGTATGAGAATCGCAGAGAAGGGCTTCAATATTAGTAGGAAAAGTCTTAAAGAGTATTTATAAATCACATAGAATCACATAGAAGGGCATTACTTAAACATACATTTAAATGCTTTTGCTTAAAAGTCTCTTAGCGTATGTCCTCGGCCTCTTCACAGAGCTCTTTCTCTTTCACCTTCTTCCTGCCTCTCCACTCTTCTCTCCTCTTCTCTCTCTCTCTCTCTCTCTCTCTCTCTCTGCCTCTCTCTCTCTCTCTCTCTCTCTCTCTTCATCAAAGATTTGTTTCCGCATTCTTTCCTCCTTTTCTGCTTACTCCACTTTTCATTACATTTCTATCTGTTCAACGCCTTTCTATGCGATTTTCATGAATGCATTTAATAACTACTTACGACTTAAAGCCATTCCTAAACGAACAGCACTGCATGAAAGAGACCTGAAAACCCATTGGCCCATAGCTGATAGCTATTAGCTGCTAGCAATATAGCTATTTCCTGATCAAGCGAACACTCCGGCCCTTTGCCCACGACATCAATGCGCTGCCGCTGCACAGACAAAGAAAAAAGTACCGTTTCGACAATTAGTTGAAAATAGATTTGTGCAGCGAGGCAGCTCATAAATCATTATTTTTTCGTTGTTGCTTCGCTTTGCCGTCTTTTGTTATATTATTGCATTTAATTTATTTAACACCCCTGGCCGTGTGCGTGGCGAGGGGAGGCTAGGAAAACATAACGAAAGCAAATAGCAAGTCAATGTGTCCACGTGACAGTTGTCATAACACATTGGCCCAGCCTGTAAAATACGAAATTAACATGCACGTGACTTTTGTTATGGCCCATAACTCAGACAGCGGAGGTAGGACTAAGAGCAGGGAGGCGAAGAGGAAGAGAGAGAGAGAGATAGACGGGGGTTCTGGCTACTTTTCATAATTTTTGTTTTGTTGACACACTTTTTAGCCAGAATTTTTGTGCTGCGACTGCACTCGATGCGCACTTGCCGTTGCCCTAGCGATGACAGCGTGATAGCCAAGCGATGATTCAATGCTGCCATATGCGATATATATTATATAAATAATAAAATTAGTTATCGCATCTATTAAGCGTCGTTAGCTATGCATAGCCATTAAGTTGGCAAACTATAAACATTTTTTAATTACAGCTAAGAACAGAACAGTAAATGTCATAAAATTAGAACTGTAATCAATAAAAATCTATATAAAATAGTTATTAACTAGACAAACGACTCGCAGTGACATAAATATTAATGACTTTACATATATATTATATATGTATATATATATACTTTTATATCGTAGTTGAGCTCGACTCACGCCATCATATCTCGAGAACGTGTTGGGTCAAATGTGAGCTTCATTTGCCGAATAGACCTTGCCACAAGTGGTTTTTGGTTAATTGATTTGTCAGTCGGCACTCGTCGAAGTTGTTGTTAAATATTAGTTGCCGCTTTCAATGTGGTCGGAGCTTTATTTCAATTGCTCAATTTCGAGCCTTCTATTTGCCAGCTGACGGGCGACTTTGGATGCATTGTTGACTCTGCGGTTGTTGGACTGATTATGCAAAGCTTTGGCATAATTAGAAATATCTAACTTTAAATCGAAATGGTAAATTGAATGAAAATTAATCAGCTAACAGTTCGAATCAATGCTCAAACTTTGCGTTTTGCTTGTCAGCATGATTTTCCAAATGAAATTTATATTGATAAAAGCCTCGACCTTTGGTTTGGTTGTGAAATTCTGCTTTTGTTTAGTTTTTAGTTTTGCTTCTAGTTCCAGTTAAGTTTTCAGCTAGTTTATGTTCCAGCTCAGACTCCTTTTCGGCTTCCTTTTCTATCTCCAGTTCAGCTCATAATTTCATGCTCCAGTAAACGTTCTAGCTGGGCTTCTAGTTTGCGTTGCAGTTCAGGCCTCATGTTAAAGTTGCTTTTAATGTTACAGGTCAGGTTATAGCTCAAGTTCCAGTTCATATTCTAGTTCACGTTGCAGTTCATATTTCAGTTCAGGCAGCAGTTTCTGTTTCATTTTTGATTCTAATTCAGTTTCTGAAAGTTTAAGTTCCAGTTCCCGTTACAGTTTTAGTTCCGGGTCCACTTCCAGTTCCGGTTCCAGTTTTAGTTCCGGTTCCAGTTCCAGTTCAGGAATTTGTTACATTTAAATTTCCAATCAACCCTATACAAAAGTTTTCAGTTCACATTCCACTTCTAGCTCCGATTCGCTTCTAGCTGAGTTCATCTGCTTTAGTTCCAGTTCAGCTCATTTCCACCAACTCTTGCTTAGCTCTGGTTCCTCTGAAAAATATTTTAAATTCTATTCTTTAGTTAGATATTCTTATGCTTGATCTATATGAAACGCTTATTACATGGACGTTTTATGCTCACGCTTTATGAACATACTTAATTTTCCAGCTCATCAATTGCGGGACTTACTTTAATATGGGAATGATGAGAAATATGAGCTGCATCGCCGCAATTTGATGTACAGCTTAACCTCCAAGCAAATGGCTTAATAATCTTAAATGCGGCACTTAAATGTGCCACGCCCAGTTCGCCTTTGTCTACTGTGGCTGCTGCTGCCACTGCCACTGCTGCTGCTTCTCATTAGATGTTGTTTCTTGCAGAGTGCCACGCCCAGAGAACGCAACGCCCCCATTGCCTTTGAGTGAAACGATGTTTATGGCACATTTAAAAATGCATTTAAAATTGTGCGAAGTTTTTCGAGTCGAGTCCTGGCATTTGAATATTTTAATCGACGGACAAAACGAGATGGGGGCGACGATGACTGGGGCGTTGGCTTTGCCAGGGGTGCTGTTTAGTGTGGAGGGGGAGGAAGGGGGGTGGGTTGAACTGTATTTCCATTGTATGTCTGATTCTTTGTCTTTTGGCCTGACACCATTTCCTTTCTGACTCGTGTGCAACCTGCAGAGTTTTAGAGGCTAGAGCTCGAGTCTCTTCCTGGTGGTAGGTTTTGCTCTCTACTTACTTACTACACACACACAGAGATACACACACACATATATATATGTATGAAGTGTATATTTTATGCCGCTAACAATCTCATTAAAATTTTATGCGTGCGTCTGGGCCCCATCAAGGTGATAATAGAAGGCGCGACAGGGACGAGCCGCATGCCGAATCACACGCCCCCCTCACACACACAAAGTGCACTGGAGGCGGGGCGGGGCTGGGCTGTGTTAGCAGGAAGCTGAAGCAGCAGCGTTAAGGATGTGACTGGCTGGCTGGCAGGCGTCTAAATTGCTACAATTACGCCTAAAATGTGTGCCAAGACAGCCAGAGACAGGGACAGAGACTGAGCCGGAAGCTTAGGCTGAGAGGCTGAGAGGTTGAGAGGTTGAGGCTGAGGCTGTGTGGCTAAAGGAACACCCCTCACACCCACCCACCCACATTGATAATGCCCTTAACCTACGCTAATTGCCATAATTTATTGCTTTAGGTGCAAATTGTTGTTGCCACGGCGACTGCGATCCAATCCTCGCCAGAGTCACCAATAATTGAATATGTCAGAGCAGATGCCAGCTGCCAACTGCCAACTGCCAACTGCAGGAGCAACAATTTATGCGAAATAAATTTGCATGCCAGCCAAACAAACAATTTCCACATGATTTCTTCAAGAAAAAATATTTCAAAAATTTCTTCTTGTTCTTGATAATAATTAACACATGTCTGAAAATTCGCTGTTTACTGCATTCAAATGCTGATGGCCTGAAGCCACTGGGAAAGGGGAGTTTTGGCTTTTGTAAGTGTGTGTAATGGGTGAAAGAAGGCAGGTTAAAGGAGGCGTGGAAGAGCACGTCTACCTCCGCTGCTCCGCTCGTCGAGTCCTCTAGTACAGTCAGGGTATCTCCTAGTCGTTTACTCCCACAGCTATAGCACTCTGCTTGTTTTTACATTGCCCCGACACGCCCACACGCCCAGACAGCAAATGTCCCAATGAATAATGGTTTAGACTAATATATATATACATACATATATATAAATATAAATCTATATAAATTTTCGTGGAAATTTGTTTGCGCTTCTCATGCAGCCTTGCGGCGAAATTTTCGTGCAAAACCAACAAATGGTCAAATGACCAAATGGCCAAATGGCCAAATGCTAAATGCCAGATGTACGTTGAGTGTATGTAGAACGTATTGCATTTTGGCTGCGGCCGCATTGCGTTTTAATTGCCAAATGGTTCAAGGCCGTCGGACGAGATGCCTAAAGTGGATTTCGATGTAGACGCCAAAAGAAAAACAAAAACAAAATGTTGAGCTGCTTGACAGGCATGCAGATCCTGCCAGATCAAGACATATATATGTGTATATATGTTGCATATAAATATCTTTGAAGGTGTTTTCGACTGCAAATTTAGACCATATTTTATGCTATGCGAATGGTGGCAAAACCAACAGAGAATTCGAATGGCTGTGAGACGCTAGGATGAATGGAAGAGGACAAAGAAAGTATGTGGAGTAGATTCCCTCTTATAGTTAGGATAAACTTCTATTATTCAGAAGAGTAAGCAGCCGCATGGAGCGTAGGAGATATAGTATTACTATATGTATGAGAGGGGGATAGCAATGAGCATATGATATCTATACATATGTTGATATGCATAGATGTATCGAGTCATCTATGTCACTGTCTTCAATAGTGCCTAAGGCATTTCAAACAGACAGAAGAATATACTCTTTGAGTATACTCTAATATACTCGACTAATAATTTCCCAGCCAATTGCCATATATACTCCTAATAAGTACTAAAACTCGAATCCATCAACTACATCAGCAAATTAGTCTCTCTCTTTCTCAATCCATTCTACCCACACTTCTTCTAACCATTGCATTACTTCAATTATATATATCGAATATATATATAGTTCTCAGTGGAATTTCTTTTACATGCTCAAAGCCAACTTGAGCAGCTCGAGTCGGAGCAGCACTCAGCGCAACTTTAAAGTATATTAATTACTCGCATCAATTTATTTAATGGCCAGCTACCTTAGGGCCGAGTTGAAAACTCAATTTTCGATTCAGTTTCAGTTCGGCAGTCGGCAGCCCCGCCCACTCCTCCTCCATTAGTCGTCATTATGCGAAGTATTACAGTTGGATGGCAGCTGGTGGGCAGGTGGGTGGGTGGTGGGTGGTGGGTGTGAGCTTCCTGTGCACACTTTCAATCACATCCGCTTTCAATGCGATAACAAATTATTTCCATGCCACATTCGCATTGATTTTCCACGCTGCCAGCTCGGCCAGAGTTGCAGCTCATTTAGCTAAATGAAAAATGCCAAAAGGCTTCGATTTTGTTTGTGATTTTGAAGGCTTTGGGCGCGCAGCCAAAATGCCAAAAAGCCAAAGCCAGAGTCGAAGCCGAAGCCGAAGCTAAAGAAAACAAATGCACATCAAATAAAGTGAAGTAGAGGAAGGCGGAGGTTTTTGCTACGCTGATTGCATATAGCAATCATCCGCAGCAGCCATGCAGTCCAAGGAGTCCGGACACCCTCGTTGTGAAAATTTCTTATGAAATCGAAACAATTTGCAATAATGTATCTTATGTCAGTGCACGCGTAGTTCAAATGGAATACGCCCACCACACCATAGACTCTCTAGCTCCCGCCTGAGTCAACGGACAAGTTGAACTCAACCCTTCAGCAGCTGCAACACTCGATGCCCAGGGGAATGCCACTGGAAATTACATTATGTTGGCAGTAAAAGGGGCGACAGGGGGGTAGCTGTTGTGGTTGGGTTCTGTGAGACCAAGGACATGAGGCAAAGGGGTCACACAGCTTCGGGCATTTGCTGCACGCAATGTCAACATCATCAGCAACGGACAGCGGACAACGGTCGGCGGACGGACGGACGGACGGACGGACGGGTATCGCATGCAATTCAATTTCCTTTGATTTGATTCGCTGCCGCATTTTTGTATTATTTTAAGCCAAAAATATTTGCAGACTCCAATTTTCGTGCTGGCAGTTGTTGTTGCTATTGTTTATGATCAAAACTGTGCACTTCGATAGCTGTCAATTGGAAGTCTTGAAGCTGGGGCAAGTTGAGTAGAACGAGAGTTTGAGCATAGCTCGAGTGTTCGATTTGTGTGTTGAGGGAGCAGTTTAATGTCGTTTAGTTTACTTTACATGTGGAGTCATATCGATTCCATCTGTATATATCTGAGCTATAAGTTTTCAAAATGCTTCCTATTCATATTATACCAATCTTCTATATCTGTTCCGCTGTCGCAGCTCACTCCTTCCCAATTCCATTCAACTTCCTGCATCGGGCTTAAGTGTTACATGACGCTGCAGGCTTTTACATGAAACCAGTTTTGTAGTATGTCTCTTAGCATCTCCCCGTCTGCTGCCCCACCATTCGGTTTTGGCTCGTTCTAACAAGATATTCACATTCGACTGCAACAAGCGGGTTGGCATTTTATTGGACATCTTTTGGCAATTCCATGCTCTCAGACATTGTTCATAATCAGCGAGGATGGTCCAGGACGCTGCTGTCTTTCTTGTTTTTACTTGTCTCTCTCTCTCTCTCTCTCTCTCTCTCTCTGTTTTTTGGCCGTCCTGTCAGACATGATTTACATTTTTCAGCCATATAAAATTCTATTTTATGTGAACTTTGTTTAACAGCAGTCGCCGCAGTCCAAAGGCGGTGGCCATAAAAAAGCGAAAGGAGCTGACTGCGTTGCACGGGGCATATGTGTGTGTGTGTGTGTGTGAGGACTATCCTTAGCTGAGCTGAGCTCAGTTCAGCCTCGGCTCGAGTCAGCTAGCTGTTAGCTACATGCGGATCATGTCCTTGTAAACACGCCATAAAAGCTGTCAGAACATGTATTCCAACATGTCGATAAGTCGGCAGTCAGCAGTCAGCAGTCGGCAGTTGGCAGTTGGCAGTCCCGGGTTCAAGGGTCGCAGCGATGACAAGCAGCGCGATGGCCATGTCGCTGGCGAGTGTCAAACGAAAGCCCCAAAATGCTAGCCGGGAGCTGGTAGCTGGCGACAGTCAAGCTAGCGTCCGCCAGTCTCCGGCTGCTGCTGCGATGCGGCGCTTTGATTTTGGCCCAGGCCATGTCGGGCCAACGTTCAAGGAAGTAAAAGTCAAAATGCTGTGGGCGCGGCCGCCTTTCTCGTCTGCTATCGTCGTCGTCGTCGTCGTCGTCGCAGTCGTTGTCAGAGGCCAGACAGCAAACCAATTGCCAGTTTATTACTTACAATTTATTGGGAAAACAGTAAATGGCGCTGGGCATGGGCCAGCGGGTGGGCAGGCAAACAGGCAGTCAGTAGCTGCGCTCTTTCCCTCCCACTCACACTCCCACTCCCACTCCCACTGCCGCCAGCCGTAAAAACTCAGCTAACAAATATAAATAAATACAAATAAAAGCAAATAGATTGCGAAAAATATTCATGCGGCGAAATTCGCAGCAGCAGCAACGTCTCCTGAGTCTGTTGAGGCAGAAGAATGTAAAGAAAAAAAAATAATACAAATGTTGCAGCTGTGAAGAGGCTGATGAAGGCGGTCGTGGTGCGGGTGCTGAGTGGGTGTAAAACCTATTGTAATGGGTTTGTTGCGAGCCAAACAAATGGGTTAAGCAATGAATGAACTACACCAAAAGTAATGGCAACTGGTTTTCTACAAAGAAAAAAAAGGATGTTACTTTTATGTCGTGAGGAAAAATTAAGAAATCGTCGAGGAGGTGGGAGAAGAAAACTGATTATTGAATTACAATAGTGGTGAGAAGAGAAGAGTGTATGGGGGAGAATCACTCTAGATCAGTGATTGGTAGATTATAACGATAGGGCTAAGAATAAGGAGAAGGATAAGTAAAAGATTAAGGATTTTGATAAAGGTCATGATATGGATAAGGATAAGGATAAGGATAAGGATAAGGATAAGGATAAGGATAAGGATAAGGATAATGAGAAGGATGAGGAGAAGGATAAGGATAAGAATAAGGATTATGATAAGGGTCAGAATATGAATAAGGAGAAAGATAAGGAAAATGATAATGATAATGATAAGGAGAAGAATTCGGATAAGGATAAGGATAAGGATAAGGATAGTGATAAGTATTAGGGTAAAGGTCAGAATATGGATAAGGAGAAGGATAAGAATACGGATAAGAATATAACTAATGCTAATGCCAATGCTAGAGCTAATGTTAGTCATAGTTCGTATATTTCTGATTAGTTAAATCACCCACAATGCATAGCTGTCTTCTAAATTTTTCTCAGTGCACAGATATACATATGTGGACTGTGCGCAGTTGACCAAAAATAGTACACACATCCTTCTGCAAGGACCCACTCGCAGTGTCGCCTTGGCAAATGCCAATAAATCTGCTGCTGCTCAGCTTTATTTCTTTTGTAAATCATATTAAATGAATTGCGATGAATTATGGATACAAATGCATATGTGGCCGTATGTGTGTGAGAGTGTGTAATTTCGCGGCTTACAATGCAGAATGGCCGGCAGCAGCAGCAGCAGCGGCAGCAGGACTGGCGGCCATTGTCGGCGCCCAGCTGGTGTGGCCCTGATCCGGGGTGTTGATAGCACTGCAGTGATATTTTTATTTATTTATTTTATATTATTTATGCCATTTTAATATTTTAAATGATGCTATTTTTCACATTTTATTACCAATTTATTTTGCTACTGCGACGCAGCGTACGCTCTGTCGCGACTGCCACGCCCTCTCCCCCCCTCCCTCTCAAACAAAAACAGCAAAAAAACGCGTTGTCTGTGCAAAATTTTGCTTGAAAATGCCATTGCATTTATTATAATAATGATATATAATAATAATATGTTTGTAATTTGTTTTAATGGCCATTCAAGTTAATGCGACAACAGAGAGATGAAAGCAGATAGAGAGAGTGAATGAGAGAGAGAGAGAAAGGGAGAGCGAGTGTGAGCAGTCAACAAACCAAAAACTTTCGATATACCTGTGCGTAGAGGCTATGTGCGACTTGCAAGGAAATCAAAGTGAACGCTCGATAGATATATGTATACAGAAAACATAATTGATATATATGTGCATATAACTGAAGAGTCAATAAAAATAATGGCTGCTAAATTCTCTGAGGTAGAAGTATTTGCTAGTCGACTATGCTCAATACTACTGCATTAGCATGCTTTGCAGCTATTAAAAGGGCTAAGAGAGGGCATATTAGTTTCATATATTTATCTATATATCATATGTACATATGTTTATCATATGTTAATCTGCCATATGTCAAAGATCTCATTTGATTCAATCAACTTAGACTGCAACTCAAAGTCTCTCAGAGAACTGTTTACAGAGTATGCTTAAGTCGCGCATAGCCGCTTCTTTTACTTGTTGGTCATTGTTCTCTCTGCTGGTGTTGTTGCTGTTGTTGTTGCAGGGCTTATGAATATTAGCCGCTTGCGGCTCATTTGCTGCTCTGCGCTGTGGCTGACATTTAATTACTTTTCTCGACTTTGGCACTTTTTGCATGCGCTAAATGCACTTTAAGCTGCGCCGCTCAGCGACAGGGCGTTGTGGGGCGTGGTCGGGTCAATGGTGGCATAATTACCTGGCGGGCAGCAGAGTCGTCGTCGTCGTCGCCGTTGTCGCTGGTGGTGGTGGTGGTGGTGGTGGTAATATTTTGTTTGACTTGGGGCATGGCCATTAACATTTTAATACGATTTAATAAACATGAGAGCGGCTCACATAAATTACGATGGGCGTACAACGGTACGTATGAGCGATATCGCTAAGCGAATTTCATCAGTCAAGGCGGCGGAGGGCACGTTTGAGGTGTAATCTGACAAATCACTTGGAGTGTGTAGCACTTCCACGGTATATGGAAACATATATCTGGATCTGCTTACCGTTTAGCTCAAATTATGTTTATTGTTGTATATTTATAGCTTATCATTTCCGCGAATAGACGACGCGGGTTTTAGTCAACAGCCAGGGCTATATAAACTGTGTGATACTAGGAAATGCCAGCATAGCCGCGGTGATCCGGTAATATGTCGCCTAGTTCAGTCAATTTCATTCATGTACACACATACATACATACATATATGTATATATAGATATACAATCTATATCTATATCTATTTATATTTTGTTGTTTTCTTTTTTGATAGCATAGATGTCAGTTCCGAGAAGCGCATGCAAGTGGAGACATCCGTTCCAGCTTGAATTGTAAATATTTACTGATAAAGCCTGGCACCAACTATACAAATATATATATATATATACATATATATAGGTTGCATGTAACGCCCCTCTGTTATGTGTTATGGCCTTATGCTTGTTCTATTAATCACATTCGCTACGCAGAAATCATTTTTTCAGCCAACTTCAATATTTACTCGAGGCGTATCATAGAATACACCTTGCCGTTGTAAACCCCATATATGTATACATATATCGTGCCTATATATGGCCTATATATGTGTACATAGGTGCGAGAACTTAACGCATCACTGCTGACGTCACAGATGGGCTCGTGGTTGTGGAGGAGCTGTGTTTCCATGTTTCTCTATTTGCATTTGTGTAAAATTTGTTTGACGTTTTTAGTTTTTTTCTTTCTTTCTATTTATTTATTTTTGGTATATTGTTATTGTTTTTGTTGCCATTGTTGTTGTTGTTGTTATTGCAACTTGATTATTATCTCTAGCTCAATTGACGTCAATTTGTTTTTGTGCTTTTCATTCACGCTGACGTTGCGGGGGAGAAGGTCGAGCATTGATCTTAGACTTTGCCCCTTCCTTCTCACTCGCTCTCTCTCCCTCTCTCTCTCTCTCTTTGTGTTAGCATAATTATATTATTATGTGCAGCACTTAGTCGTAATATGTTTATTTGTATTCTCTTAAAATTAACTTAAATAACAACAACAACAACAACAATTTGCTTTGTGTGAGTGAGCGAAAAGAAATTCGCGCATTGCGTCCTCGACAGATTCGCAGAATTTATTTATCAGAGCTACCCGAACATTTGTTAATGCTGTTCAATTGTTTCTATTTATCTGTCAAAAGACGAACGTCATTATACACTACTATATAGTTGAGAGAGCCTATAGACTATGTGCTGCAGTTCGGCAGTCGTGGATGCAGCTGAGAGCATTTATAGAGACCAAAATGTAGTATAAAAAATACTAAAACTTCATTTTTGGTTTATTTATTTTAAATTATTTTAAATATTTTTCAATATATTATATATAGATAGATATATTAATTTGTATAATATGATCATAGTGTCGAGATCTATTGAGTTTCATATTAAAATTTCAATGCATTCCTGAAGCTTTTCTAGTGTATCTAAAAATTCGTTGAATTCTTTGGTGATTTGCTTTGTTTGGTGTTTTGTTTTTTGGCACATGTTTTGATTATAATTTTTGATGAAAATTAAAATGCGTTTGCTTGTAATTGGCTGTGCGCGAGAGAGTCAATAATATGTACATATGTATGTATGTGTTGCTTCTCAGCAGTTGGTGTTGGTGTCTGAGGCACGCTTTTCCTGGAAACGTGCGCTCATTGCCATTTCGAGCGATGCCAATGATGCCAATGATGATGATGATGATGAGGTAATCTTTCTATTGGCGTGCGTTGAGCACAGATACATACATACGTACGTAGACTGGAACTGGGTTGGTTTGGTTTTTTGGGTTGGGTTTTCGCTCTCAACTCGTATCTGCCAGTCAGTCAATTACTCAATTTGATTTTGCAATTAACAGCTGTTTCGCAGAATGGACTTACGCACACACACACACATACAGAGAGTATTACTCTCTGGACTCGTCGCTGACTAAGGCACTTGAAATGCCACAGACTCGATGCGAAATTAACCAGCAAAAGCCTCCTGTGGCTGCTTACAGAAACAGAAACAGAAACAGCAACAGCAACAGAAACAGAAGCAGAAACAGCTGTCTGGCTTAATTGAAATTAGGACTGGCATGTGTTTACTTAGTGACTTGGAAGAGTGCAGTTTACTTCTAAATTACGTCGATAATGCTTGGCAAGTGCAGTCGAGCACCTCAGAGCCAACAAAAACACATTCGTGTGCCGTGTGTTGTTTCAATTGAAGTCTGTTTGGAACAGCAATTAAAAGGCAACAAATCGAATCAGGAACTCGAAGAGAATTTAAGCTGACAAAGCTCTATACAATGCACTAACAATATCTGCAGCATCAGTTCTTCATGAGAGATGAAAGTGAAAGAAGACTGTTGGACTGATTCATACACTGTGCAAAAAACCGACTGAGGTCTCATTAATTTATTCAAAATATATGCTTAACTGGCTTGATTGATGCCGTTTGCCATCGGTGAACATGTGTAAGATTGAATATTCAATTATGAATGACACTCATGCATCTTGCTCAAATTACCGAGCCACGCACAGAGCGAAGGGGAGAGGGGCGCCAAGGGAGATGGAGAGGGAGAGTTATTTATAAAAGCGAAATGTTAAAAACAGAAACGAAGAAGATGAAAAAAAAAACAACAAACGCATTTAAAAATAATATTGAATGTGCAATTTAAAAATGGTGTGACATAAATCAATTCATGCGCTAATTAAAAACATGTTAATTGCGAATGTATAAAAAATCAACAACACACAATAATGCCAACAACAACAATAATAGCAACAGCATTACTGGCACATACATATGATAATTTACTGCACAGTTCGCCGTAGTCATGTTTATTCATTCACAAAGCAAACGCAAATAAAAATTGACAAATGTGAGATTTAATACAAAAGAGCAAGAGCAAGACGGCAATATGCGACGATCAGATATATATATTTTATAAAATTTATAATACTTATAATCGATCGATTACCATAAGTTACTCTATCTTCAATTCGAGTTCTTGAGTGGACGCCATAGGTCAGCTGCACCCTGCAAGTATCATAGCTACCTCTGTAGCCAATACGCTCCGCTTAACGCCTTTCCAATGGGCTTATCATAAATAATGCTTGACACATGGCTCGAGCTGTATGCAGCTGTATCTCTGAGATACTATTAGCGCCAAAGATTCGCCGGGCAACCAGTTTAAGCGTCTGCTCGCGCCGTGACCTTCGTGCTCATTATAATTTTGCCAGGCCAAAGACACACAGAAAATGTTGCGCCAAATTTCAACAAAAGATCATAAAAATAGATAAAAACAAAGGAAAGAGACGACGACTGGCTGCTGCTCGCTTATAAGATACCGCGCAGATATTACTGTGGGTGATTAATGTTTGCCAGCTTTTATGTTAGCCAAACAATTCCGTTTAATTTCGAATGGATATTGGGTCCACCACACAAAAGTATTTGTGATGGGAAACGAAAAAATCCCCAGCGCGAAACGACGTAATAGATAATAAACATTTGCAATGCACTTGTTAATGAAGTTAATGATGTTGTTGTGTGCGATTCGTGCCAAGGTGCAAGCGTCGTGCATCTAACAGATACCCAAATGCAACTGCTACCTCACAGATGCGACGACAGCGATATGTACGTGCGACAGAGATGGCAAGACGTGAAGACGTGAAGGCGGCGAAAATGCAAAGCAAAGCGCAATGTATCAAAAACAAACGACGCAAGCAAAACAAATCAGCGAATAACAACAATAACAATGCTAGCAACAACAACAACAACAACAACAACAACAATAACAACAACAACAACAACATTAGACGTCGTAACGTCGCTTCTTTTGGCACACTGCAAACGAGCGCATCTAATGAGGCCGACCCGCAGCCGTAGGCCCAGCGCCAGAGACCCAACTATACGTTAGAGTAAATGTGCTAAAAGTGGCGTATGCTCGACGCAAAAGATACCCTGTAGAGGCAGCACAGGATAGGAATTGCAACTCTCTACATATTCTGCTGATTATATTCGACTATCTGATACCCTGTAGGATGAGCCTCCTTAGGGGAAGCTTGCTGATTATGTATTCAGCTTTAATACAAAATATTTCATGTATACGACTCCTCGATACCCTGTAGCCACACATTGTTTACTGTTGCTATAATCGAAATGGAATTTGAGCTGATTTGTTAGTCAAATTGCAAGCTAATTACAAGAGACCTGACGAATGTCAGGCGCAGACACCCTGTAAAGACATGATGATAGCAAGAGTATATAGCTCAAAGTTTGCCCAACACCCATTACCCATTACCAAGTGCTAGTCTCAGTTGTCAGCCTACCCTACTGCCCACTCAATTGCTGGGCATTTAAACTGACGCAGCTCCAGCGATATCGTGACGTCTGACGGCAGCGTCGACTGCGCTGTGGACGTCAGCTAATGAATGAATTCCGCGAAGCAAAGCGAGCAAATCAACAAAACTAGCCTGCGATACGGGCTTGACAACTAAGCACCCAGTGGGCCCTCGCCCTCGCCCTCGCCAATGCCCTAGTGGTAGGTAGTACTTTAGGTACTGCACTTAAATGTAGTAAATACCGGCTGCTTCCTCTTCTGGCAGCGCCGATTAATGACTCCGGGACATTTGCTGAAACGGAGCTGCAATTCATCAGCACACGCCCACGCCCGCGTCCACGCCCACCAAGTGGCAGCTCACCTGCTCTACCGCTGCTTACACAATGAGACCCCCCGCACACACACACACACACACAAACATTGTATCGCTGCTCACATAACGGTGCGGCCTGCGAGTCCAAGTTGTGATATATGATAATCGCCGGCACATGCTAGCTCGGCCGCGGTACGTTCCAGGTTCCAGTTTAACGAATTCTCTCCAAAAAACCGAAGACATAAACAACCAATTGGCGAATAAGAACCGTTACCTGCTCTTAAATATAATATAATATATGTAGGCGTTTGTGTATTTTTAGCACAGGTTTTCGAAGTCTACAGGTGTTGTGTCGTCATTGCCAGCAAACGAAAGTTAAAAGCTGATCTAAATTGCTTGCGATGTTTGAGTGAAAGTATTTAATAGAGGCTCGAATCTGTATACATATATCTCGTATTTAAATGACAGCCAAATATGACGCTCAGACTTAACTGTAAAATCTATCTATATATTAAATATTGTTTATCATCTGGCGAAATGCGTCAGACTTCTCCTCATTGAGACTGGGACAATGGGCGTATGCGCAACTTTTGCAGTCTGAATTGGATTTTATTTCAGAAGAACTCTCTTTTATCTATAACTCTATACGTGTGGAAATATCTATATCTTTTACATGTATCTATTTATATATATATATCTATATCTATAGTATTAGCATAGTTGGACTCTCAACCTAATGTAAATCTTCGCTAATTAGCTTCGATTACATTCTAATGGCACAGGCATTAGAATATCAAATCCATATGATATGATATGCATATGATTTGCATAGAGATGCAGATCTCAGTTTCCATAGAAGCCCATTATAAATGATGTGAAAAACCATTAGAAATGTTAATTGTATATTGTACATTTTCTATAGAATCAATTAGAATATTAACTCTCTTAATATCTCAATTGGGAACAGTTAGCAAATGTTTATTATAATTTAAAATATAACTGTATTATTTTAGGCTCGATCTTCAACCTGTTATATTCATTTATATATGTATAATATAATTTTTTAAAACATATTCTTTATATATTTTTTATACGCTCGTCTCACCTTTCTCTGCTTGTTTGCCGTTATATTATTTTAATTAATATTTGCAATTTGGGTTAAGGAATTATTTCAAATATTTTAATCTGCATTTTTTTTTTGTGGCATGTTAATTTATAATCCTATTGTTGCTCCTCTTATTATATTGCTGCACTCGAGCAAATTCTATATATTTTTTATTCTCTCCCTCTCTCTCTCTCCCTCTCTTTTTTTTTGCATTATTTATTCAAATTGTTACTGCTGACGGTTATTCGTCAATGTTCTTGTTTTTTGCTGCTCATATTGTCTCTCATTGTGAGTCGGTTTTTGTGTTTTGATTACGCAAATTAAACGCGTCTAGACAGCCAGACGGCCAGACGTCCAAGCGCTGAAGGGAGGGCGGCAGGTAGGGCGGGTGGTGCGACGCTGAACTGGCAGTCACTGGGTAGTTTGGTGTTTGCCGTTGCCCAACTTTTGTTCAAACAGACATTGTGACCGAGTGACCAAACGGCTTATGCAATTGAACTTGGAATTATGGCAGCCATGGACTAAAGTATGATAAATATTATGTTTTGTTTTGTTTTTTGTTGTTTGTGTGTTAAGCCCTTTTGATATGCTCGTTGGCTAGGTAGATAGACTTGTTGACTCTATTGTAAGTCTGGATAGATGTACAGGAGTATAGCACTAAATAGTATTCATATATTTGTATACTCCACTTGTTCTACAGATCAACTACATACTTGTATAAGCTTATGCCTGCTGGCATAGCATTATGCTAGAGTATCACGCAGTCAGTGATGCCCCACCGCAACAGTCTGAACGTGTTACATTTTATTATACCCATTAAAAATGTTAATTTGTGGTATATTGAATCTCTAGAAATGTATAGCGCGGGCATAAGAGCCCATAAAATATGTATTTGCTTGATCAGCATGACAAGCTGAGTCGATCTAGCCCTGTCCGTCTGCCCAGAGGGAGCACTCTTAGTTGTTGTCGGGTTTAATCGGTGCTGCCTTGTCGAGTTTATGTAATTTCAAAAAACCTAACGAGCTAAATTTTGCCTTTGTTTTTATTCATAAACATATTTGGGTGGCAATTGTTACGTGGAATTCGCAGCGCCAACAGAATGCAAACAAAATAAATAAAAAGCTAAAGCAAACGACCAAAGTGCAAATAATTATGCGGAATTTTTTTGTGTGTGAGGCGTCAGTATCGTTGACTTGACAAAAAAGGCAGAAAAAGCAAAAAAAAGAAAACGAAAGCGAAACTCAAACAACGCGTCGAAGCTGCTCTTGGCCCTGGTCAGGGCTAAGATCTAATCTATGGCATTATATAGACATGCAGACATACATACATACATATATGTTATATACATACATCTGTATATAAACCTATTTTGATGTGATGTGCATTAAAACAATATCAATTGTTCAGCATTTAAATGCCTAAAGACTTGTCGCCTAGCCAACCACATTTTGAAAACTATCTGATGGAAATTTGATCTGCAGCAGTTTGTGATTCATTTTCCTGCTTTTTGTATGCCCTGAACTTGTTGAAGATGTGCAAGTTTATTATGCTTGCTGGAAGAGAGAGAGAGAGAGTGAAGGTATCTCCTAGTCGGGCACTCTGACCTTGTTCTATGTGTGTCTGTGAATCTGCTGTTGGATAACTGGTTAATTAGGCCTATACTAATTATAGAGAAGGTCTAGACGGAGCGGAGCAGGCAGCAGATGGACAGCCAAGTAATTTTGATGAGTAGACTGCTTGAGTGTCAATTGGTATTCTTTGAGATTTCTCTGCTAGGACTCTTGGTATGGCTCCATTCACCTGTCTGGTTAGCATAGACTCCGAAAGGGCATTCCGATTCGATTCGAAACGTATCCTAAGCTTAGTTTGATTTCTCGCTTAGCTCGGCTTCAGATTCTTGGAATTAGCCAAAGGCAAAGCCTACTTCAACTGCGGCCTGACGTATGTAGTCCCCTATTCGTATTTGTTTTTCTTGAACAAACAAAACCTCTTATTCCCGTTCTTTTTTTGCCGCTCTTTTAATTGCCATCCGGCATTTATTTCGTATTGTGATTATGGCTGTATAAGAGTCGCTCGTATCGCAGTTTAAAGTGCAGAGCATTGCATATTCCGTAAGCAGGCGAACGTTATTTATTTTGCGGTTTTCGCTGTTGTTTTTGTGGCGGGTTTTTATTATTTCTGAGAAAATTTGACGGGTACGTGTGACATATTTGAGCTGGAGGCGCCGCCGATAAGGCGCAACACAGTCGTAGTCCCAGTCGCAGTCACAACAATCCCACAGATACAGATACCGATACTCACTCAATGGCACCGACTACGGCCCTGGCACTGGCACTGGCACCGGCACCAGCTGTCATCGGCGTCAATGTGGGCATGTTGTAGTTGGGTTGACTCGTCGTACTTGGACTACACTTGGCATGCAAGACGTCCGACCGCTGTCCGACAATCTTTGTTGTAAATAATTACGATGAAGTCGCAGAAAACGCAAATTGTGACTAATAAAACGAGGATGAGGACGTCGCAGTCGGCGACAACGTCAAGTGGAAGGTACATACTTAAGCTGTGTAAGCTGGGCATATTGCGTGGGGATTCCGGACTCGAGTCGATAAGTCGCAATCGATGCGCATGATTTATGTGCCTTAAAAAAACACAAGAAAGAGCTTAACAATGGGCTGCAGTCGACTGTTTAATACGCGCTCAGGGCAGGGCAGGGCAGGGCAGGGCACGGCCTAAGTAGATAGGCTAGAGATAAGCTCTTAAGAGTTGATTTCCTTCTTCTCCGATTTGATTTGCTCGGTTTTCCGATGCTTCCGCTTCCGCTTCGGCTGCAATCTCATTTCATTTATCAAACAGTGTTATGCATATACCCCTCTGCTCTGCCGTGAGCGTGTATCGAACTGTGGAAACGGATAAACAATAAGATTGAGTGGAAGCAAAGCTTGGACCGAAGGTCATTATCCAGCCAACGACCACGCGCGTCCTGTTTCATAATTAAGTTGGGCTCCGCCTCAAACTAGAATGGGCTGGGCTAACTGGGCGGCCATATCGCTTGCTTGTGGGCGCTTTAATTGACGACGCACAGGCCAGGGGCTAGAAAGACAAAGGGACAGGCCGAGGCCGAGGCCGAGGCTGAGGCTGAGGTCGGGCAACGTATCAAAATGTGCAGTTTGTGTTTATTCAGCGTAAAATGAAATTATCATCGTCATATTCAATTATCCTTGCGAGTGCATGATGGCTGCCCCTCTGCCCCACCATCAAAGGCCTGTTCATTGACCCGTCCTCAACGCGCTCAGCGTCAGCCCTGTGGGCGGACTGTGAAGGACCAGCAAGCATCTGTCTATCCGTTTAAGCATACGTTTTGCACTCACAAAAGGATTGTCGGCTGGTGCCGTAGGCGTTAGTCGACTGCTCCTTGTTGATTGTGGATTGTGGATTGAGCTCGTTCATGCGCATCAACTGACCAAATTGAAAATTGCATTCAACATTCGGCAGGCAACTGCAACTGCAACTGCAACATTTTCCGCATTGCCTGCAAATTGGCAATTGAGACATTTTGTCATAACGCAGCCTTCAAATCGTTTTTCGTTTGTCTCTTCGTTTTAATTGCAATTTCCAATCCGTTATCGTTTACTGAGCCGCATGTAATAATCAAATCGGAAATCCTTTTTCCTTTTCGAAATTAATTCCAATTCCTTTGTGCTTCAGCCTAATGCTTTTACCCTCAGTATGAGTATCTCAGGGATTCCCAAAAGGTGATTCACTTCCTACACATCTCGAATACAGTATGATAACCGTTTACATATATATACATATATATATATATATATATACATATATTTGAATGCGATATTTAAGCTCTCTATTATTGTCAAAACAAAGCGATAAAGAACTATAAAAGTGCAGTCTATAAACACATTCGAGTAGTTATAGTCCATATTCGCGTCTCATAAATGGGCTTCCGCATCTCCAACAGAATCCAATTTCAGGCCAGCTCAGAAGCAGGCAAAGTGAGAGAGAGAGGGCAGAGAAAAAACAAATTTAAAAATTACACGCGCAATGATTTTTATTGCATTTGATGAACATTTAATTTTGATTTAATTTTTAACGAGATTTACTGCCTCCTCAACTGCGCTTCTATATACATACATACATATATGTATATATAAATACATATTTATATATATATTTTGTTTTGTTTTTTATGCATCGGGTTTTTTCATATCTTGTTTGGGTGCTGTCAGAGTAAATTTGACGGCGATTGATATGATTGGAAATGGGTTTTGGGGAGCTACGTGATAATCGTCGATTACTGCCATTATTGTGGCCACCCACAGGCAGCAAAGCGGCTGCCGATGGCAAAATAATCGTAAAACATAAACAACAACGACAACAACAATAACAATGTCTAATAACAGTCGCAGCGATGTAAATAAATAAATTGTGGCAAAATAAAATGAAATAAAATAAAATATAAAATCAAAGTAGAAAACAAGAGATAAGAGCTCGACTATTGAATACCCTGTGCAAACAGTGGGACTTAAACTGAACGGTATAATCAGTATTAGGCACATCATTAGTGTGAGTAACTACTGTAATGGTAGTAGAGAGTCTGTAACTTGGCTGAAAAGATAAAGAATACTAGACAGCTGCTGGGCAGCTCAAGAAAGTCAAGGAGGCAAACGCTTTCCGTCACTTCTTGGTACCTGAAGCATCTTTCTAGTATTTTCCCTATGCTGTCACATCAGCACTTCTGGCATGGCTTCCACATGCCTCGACTGAGCTTAAACGCCTTGCTTCAACAGGAGGGTGCATGGAGTACGTGGTAATGCAATGCGAAACAATTGGCAATTGCATTTGGCCAAATTGGCATGTGGCTTATTTATTTATTTGTTTAAATTTTAATGATTGCCACCGATAGCAGCAGCAGCAGCAGCAACAATTGCCAGGCAAATAAACAAATTAACTCGAAATATCATTGGGTTTTGCTGTGTGTGTATCTATGATTGTTTATTGTAATTGTTTTGTTTACCTTTATTGCTGTTGTTTTGCGAATGCAATTTGCAAAATGATGCAGCTACGGCAGACTACTGTTTGCAGCAGCCAACAGCCAACAGCTGCACTAACTCAATTATTTTAATTAAACTTGATGACTGACTAACTGATCATCGATTAGTCGGCTTAGTCGGAAGTCGGCTTTGGCTTAGCCTTGCATTGTTTAACCAGCTGCCTGAATTCAATATGTTCTATGCTCGTGCTATCAGCCGATTTGAATATATACTATAAACAGACTCTAATAAGCATGTAGAATGACTGATGCACAGAGAAGAGAGAGAGAGAGAGAGAGAGAGAGAGAGAGAGAGAGAGAGAGAGAGAGAGAGAGAGAGAGACAAGTTCGTGGCACATAAAACATATTTATGCATTGCTTTCGAAACAGAGTCAAGTCAAAGATCTTCAGTAGATTGCAACTCAAAGTTCATATATTAGAGATGCAATTCGATTTTATAATCATATTCAAAGCATATGCCATAAATTTGCCTTTTACCATTATCACTGAACTGTTTTGCCAGCTGTACTTTACTATAGATTTATACCCACTGAATAGAGGAAGTCAGGGTGTATGCGGTTTGGGTAAGTGTATGTAATGGGTAGCAGGAGGTGTGGAAGACAGAAAAAAAGTATATATATATATATATATATGCCAGATTAAGACGAGAGAGAGAGAGAGAGAGAGAGAGAGAGAGAGAGAGAGAGAGAGAGAGAGTGATCCGAGCCCTACTCACGGTATAGCCTAGTCGAGCACTCCCCCGCCGACTATTGCTCAGTGACTTGTTTTCAGTCCAGTTTCGCAATGTTGTTTATAAATACAACAGCAACAATGTTTAGAGAGACTGGCAAATTGACATATTGACACGGAGGGATTGGCTGATTGACATAGGCTATTAATTTATTAATAGACATGCGAGCCCGTCCAGCGGGCGCCAATTAGACGTTTGTCAACACATAATAATTTATTTCTGTTTTATTTTTTTTTTGTTCTTCTAAATAATCATATGAGAATACACAACAGTAATAGAAAAAAGTAATAATTGCATTAAAAATAAATTTGCGCACGAGCTTATCAAATGCTATTCACGACAATTCGCATTGATATCGACAGCCGGAAAATGTTATTTTGGCATGAACTTTGAATTTAATTAGCAGCAGCTGACGATTGCGATCTAGCACTTGTTTTTGTGGGAGGTTTGCTTGTACTAAGGCCTCGCGATACGCATCTCTGACAAGTTAGCTAAAGCTTGAAAGGGGTATATTGGCTTTTGGGTAAGGTTGGGAGAGATGGAAGTGCGGGAGAGTAAGAGGTGAGGGAGAAGATCTCTGCTTGCCTGGACGAGGAAGTTTTCTTCTGCTTATGATAAGGGCTACTGCTATAGCTAGCTTACTTTAAGACCAAATGGAGAGAGAGTGACCAGGATAACAGTTCTCTTGGCTTTAACTCCACTGAAAGTTAGTTTCCCACTCCAAGCGAGTATTGGGCAGTCAGCACTGTCCAGCTGAAATACATTCATCAAAGTTAGCTCAACCTAGACCAGACATACGCTATATATAATAAAGCTCAACTGCTCCCTAACTTTAGACTTCATTTCGTTTGTCAACTCATAGCTGAAACTATGAAAGTTTTCTTTGCAATTTTGGCCTTTGCTTTATTGGCGTTGCTGCTGGTTAGTATTGAAGTCTCACAAGCGCGTATCCTGGTTAACTATTCTCAAATTTCGCGCAGTGTACCGCTCAGGCGGATGATGCAGGAGAAGTGAAGGGCGGCGCTCAGTCGGGCTTTTCGATGGGCGCTGGTGCCGGAGCTGGAGCTGGCGGTGGGGCCGAGGGACAAGGCGGCGGCGAGGCTAAAGGTGGTGCAGGTGCCGGCTTCAGTATGGGCGCCCAAGCTGGCGGCGGGGCCAATGGCAGTGGCAATGGTGGCCGCTAAGAAGTAGGCGACGGCGTCGGTGTCGGCGGCATTTCCGTTTAAAATATCATTAGTTAAAGTCACAGGTACGGGCACGGGCACAGGCCACAGGTGGTGGCATTGGGCCACGATTCGGCAGCACTTCAATGGGAGCAACAACAGCGACAACAACAAACCACGTTTGGCAGCCCTAATACCACTTAATGCCATTTTATGAAACGTTACCCGAAATAAAGTACAAACAATCGACGCCGCCATCGCCGCTGCCGCTGCCGCTGCCGCCGACGCCGATGCCAATCGCTGAAATCGAAATCGAAACCAAAATAGAAAATTCATCAGCAATGTTAAAAATATATCATCGCATTTTTCCACATAAATCAAGTGATCAATAAAATCCAAAACACCCAAAAAAAAAAGCGAAAAAAAAAACAAAAAAAAAAACATTGTGAAATATGGCGCTTCGCTGTATTTTGCCAAATCATTCGATTGATTGTTTACACTGAAGGGGGTTTTCTTTCAATAGAAGCTCGCCTCCGAGATAAGTTTCCGCTGTGTCAACTCGTTCGATCAGATTGAATACGATTATTAACCATTTTTCCATGGAATTGCTTATAAATGTGTGTTTATTGCGCTGCGCACACAGCGCTCTATAAGGAGCTTTACTTTTGGCACTTAATTTGAGCGATCATAAATTGTGCTTGGAATTCACTGTAGTAAATGGAAGGAGTCAACTGACCTATGAGCTGTCATAAATAGATTGAAAGTGCATGAGAGAGAGTTCTTTGTGTAGAAAATTGAATTTATCAGCAGATAAGGCTTGGGACTATACATCATTTATAAGGAAGGAAGAGGTTTACAGCTGGGTGTAAAATAGTTTTACGGAGCTGTGCATGGGTCTGATTGACTTAGGTCATAAAGATATGTAGTATTGATGTAGGGATATCTCTATCTATGAGAAGATAACTTAGAAATACATTTCTGTATATATAAATAAAGTGTAATTTGGATAAATATAGTGTAACTTGTTCAGGTCTTATATAAGCGCCTCCCAGCGCAGCTCTACATGCATGTGAAATTCTTTACAATTCTGATGAATTCAAAGAACCCTTTTGGTCATATAACGGCGCATGTAATCGGGGTCTTGGCCATTGGCATTGCAGCTGCCATTGTCTGGCCTTGACACGCGCTCAAGTTCAGTTTAGTTTTTGTGTTTAGATTGGCTCTAGTTCCATAATCCGAGTGACGCCTGTCCGTCAAGCTGCCGTCGCTGCCGTAGGGCATCGCGTAACGCGTGTGGCCAGTGCAGAGATAGAGATAGACAGAGTGAAAGAGAGAGATAGAGGGAGAGAGAGAGCCGCTGCAAACTGGCATTAGATAAGAGACTATCGCTGGCAGGTTGGCCTTTGGGTGGTGCGTGGCGTGGCGTGGTGCGTCTTTTGGCTTTTTATTATTTATTTTATACGACAGTCGTGAAATTATGCGGCGCTGAACTTGAAACTGGTCACGTGCGAGGCGCCGATGTGGCGATATACTCGTAATTGGCAATTTAATCGCTGACTCGCATTCGCTGATAAGCGAATTCGTGCAACGTCTGCGGCCCAGAGCCAACGTGTTTTACCTCTTTCTTTACCTTTTCTGTTACGGGGAACTCAGCCAGTTATGTTTATCAACGAAATTCAAATTGCATTGTGCAGGTGCCAGGGTCTTGATATGGTCAAGTTACGAGCTGGATCAAGGTGTAATGCCACCATTAAATTGATTGACTGACAAGATTTACAGCAGGCCGCAGTGTGGGCCGTCTGTGGGCGTAATTGCGGCAAGTGCAGCTGATTTATGTGCATTACCATATAGTAGTTATAGAATGCTAGCCGATATCGCAAATTGGCAAGAAACACGGCCACTACACGCTCGAGACTCCGGTCATAAGACCCAAGATACGTCGCTCATAAATCATTCAGAAAATGCGCGCTCACGTGCAAATGCGTATAGTGCAGCTTATCTAATGACCCATTTCGACTTTCACACTCATCAGCCGCCACATATACATATACATATATATTTATATATATATATATATATATATATATATATATATATATATATATAGACAGTATATAATCGGTCGTACATGTATCAGACCATATGCATTGCCATTAGCTTTTGTCTAATCTTGTGTGTGTGGCGCCCCACTCGCGAAATGCGCATTATGAAGGCGAATTGCGTGTTGGCTCTGAGTTTTCTGGGAGGGGTGGGACTGGTGGGAGCGACGGGAAGTGGGCGGGCGAACGCATTTTGCTTTCATAATTTGTTGCCTTTGCCATGTCGTTCAAGTAAGTCGCAATTGGTAGCCTCCAAATTATTGTTGTAATTAAACTAAACAGAAGAACAATGCAAATATTGGCATGCGGCTAATTAACGCTCAACTAATTGGCTAGATAATCACTTGAATATACACAAAAACGAGATGGGCCACATTGAGACGAAATAGAGATGAGCTTCCACCCAGCTGACCACCATCCACCATCCAGCAGCAGCAGCAGCAACAGTGTAAACAAACATTGCTGAAAGCTCAATGAAAACATAGTGCAGCCATAGATTATTCTCCATATACATAAGTATGGAGAGTACATGAGTAAAGGAGAACATAAATTTGTTTAACTATGGGCATGAGAGGCCAACCTAGGAAAAGTGTGAGAGAGAGATAGAGAAAGAGAGAGAGAGAGAGAGAGAGAGAGGGAGAGAGAGATATGTATGCAGAGAAGATCATATTTAATAGTAATACGAACAAGGATAAAAATGATAATGACAATGCTAATGATCATGATAATGATAATGACATTGCTAATGAAAATGTTACTCATATTGCTAATAATAATGACAATAATAATGATCATGATAATAATAATGGATATAATAATGATAATGATAATCATAATGCTAATACTGGTGTCGACCACAATAACAATAATAATGATAATGACAATGTCAACTACACTGATAATGCTAATGCTAATGCTATGGCTAATAACAAATGCCAATGTAATGTTGACTATAGCAATGGCAGTAAGAATGCTTATAGTAACGACAATAATATATATAATGACATAATGATAATGATCGGTGTGTCTAGACAATCTCTATCTGTTCAAGCTATCTTCATACTGCAATATAACACTTTGGCTATAAATGGATGCGATGTAGCTCGATTCTCCCAACTCCCATGTTCAGTTAGCCATGTGCTCTTTGAAGTCTTCCGCGTTTATTTTGAGAACAATTGAGATATCTATTTGTTTAGCAAAGCTATCAAATGGCTTAATTTGCAATAGAACACATAATAATAATAATAATAATCCACTCGATGATTGTCGATTCGATTTTCATTAACTGAAATGCGTCGTATTGGTATTACGCATCAGCTCTCTAGATATATATGGCCGGCTATTTATAGATATGGCCAAAAACAAAAACTGCGTAATGGCTTTTCAGATCGGCTCGAATAGAACTTGACTATCGCCGCTATATATACATATGTACATACATACATACATATATTGCGCTGATTAAACGGGCTTACATGATGCGGCGAGGCGATGACATTTTCATTGCGTAATTTTTCATTCGTGCTGAAATTCGCATTTTCAAGTTGTTGCCCTCAGCAATGTCTGTTGTTGCTGTTGCTGTTGGTGCTGTAAACTACGCAATTGATGAAGTGTAAATGTACGTAAAAACGTTGCAATCATTAAGCGACGCTTCGGTGCGCCAGGTTCTGCCGGGCCATATGCCATTTGTATCTGTCAGATACTTTTGCCAGTTCGCCTGATTTATGAACTGCAGGAGGCGAGCTGCGCTGGCAATTACCGTTGGCCGCAGCACAACAATTGTTATGCTATGTTTATTAACAGCAACTGTCTAGGCAAATTGCTCAAATACACATCATTCTATACCATAATTAATAATAATGATTACGCATTTGAGAGCTGCGAGGGAGAGAGATGGAGATAGATACATCTACTGCCATTTGTCTGCTGTTTTCGATTCCGTGTCTCAAGTCGAATCGAATCGTATCTGTCGATCTGTGGACATGTGTTGAGCTGCCGAGACGCCAATTAACATCGGGCGTACTTCAATTTGTGCAATTGACCGATTGCCGGGGCATTGTTAAAAATAGGTTTTTCAATATTTATTTTTGGCCAAGCGACAGAGTCAACGACGCCGCAGACAGCCGCCTTTTTGCTTTTGATGTTTATTTTTAGAGCCAAAGCTAAATGGCTGAACAGATTTACAAAGTTAAGTGGTTGTTTGTTGTGTTAATAACATAAACAACAGCAGCAGCAGCAGCAGCAGTTGGAGCAGCAACAACATTTAAAGAGTTTTCGAGTAGGGTCAAGACTCAGTAATGGAATGAAAGACAGCGTGAAGGCGAAGGAGTGTATATAGTCGAGAGATCGGTTCATTCGCAGCTTGATAATGAATCTCTTGATTGATTGCCAGGTGCAAGTGAACTGTCAGGCGAGTCAACATAGAATTAGATAAATAGTTATTAGAAGCAGCTCTGCCTCTGGGCGCCCAACTCCACTGTTGACATACTTCGAAAGCTGGCTGCTTAAGCGTGGGAATCAACTGGCAACAACTTTTGGCAAAATAGACTCGAGAATTAAGTGATTTTGATGGACATATATAATAAAGGCTGATCTGAGCGGTAGATCCCTGGACTCCAACTTTAAAGCAGCTCTGCTTGCTACTGAGTGCTCTAGCATCCTCTATGGCTCCTTTCTTTTAGCTTTTCAAGTGCTTCAGTTTTTATCAGCTCTTCAGTTTTTCAACTCCCTATCAAGATACACCTCATCACATCTGAGTTTCAGTTATCGAAAAAAATCCCCTTTTTATTTAGATCTCAAATAAAAATTAATTAACTGAGCTCAAAAGTAGTGTGTTTTGTTGACTTCACATCATCATCGAGAAAATTAACTGATCTATAAAGTATCGAAGTGAGAGATAGTTATAAATAAACTCATTTATTGACTGATAATGGGCACAAGTGGACTATAAAATGGAACTAAAAATAAGTTTATGAATTCAAATTGTTGTTGATAACAGTTTGCCCATTCACTCCTTGCACCCTGATGCTGTTGTTGCCCACTCGACAGGTGCTAATGCCTTGACCTTGAGCGTTGTTTACTCAGGAAACAAGAAAAAAAAAAAGAGCAGAGCGAAATGCAAAACAGTTTCAGCAGGTGCAGCGATCGGTGCGATTAGCGCAATCACATAAAAAAAAATATATAAAAAATAATTCATTAAAAGCGGAAATCTAAAAAAAAAGTATTTAAAAATAAACAAAAATCAAATAATAAATAAACGCAATCTGAAAGAGCAGCGAAATGAATTCACAACTAAGAAACAAAATATGAGCGAAAATAAGTTGCTAAACATTTATATCAATACTCATAAATTTCTATGTGTGTGAGTGTGTGTGTGTATGGCTGTGTGTGTGTGCGTGTGTGTGGAGCATGATAGCATCAATGAAAGCGTCATGTGAGCTGCGGACGGCGGCATGATTTGAACATGAAATTCAGTTCCCTTGAAATCAGCAATTGCTCACCTGTTGAATGTTGCACGCGCCACGCGCTAGGCAAAACAATCAGCAAAAAACCAACAACTCAACCAGCAGCAAAAGCAACAACAACAACAGCAACAAAATGCAATAATAATTTATTTGTCGCTTTGCTTATACATATATGTACATATATGTAGTTTAGTTAAAGTATGCTCTATCAATGGGTTGTCGGGCTACAGAAGAGGAAGGAAGAAGAGGTTCACAGCTGTTGAGACAATTCTATATAATTATTATTTTTATATTGCATTTAAGTCGTTAGTTACATTTAGTAGTTATATATATTAATATGATTAACTTATTATATATGATTAATTTCCGTATCCGAAGATATATTCAATCCGCTAGAGCATTTCAACTTCGGTGTTTCTCGCGAGAGCCATTAGTTGTCTTCTTTTTCGCTGTAGCCGCGCCTCCTTATCGCTTTATCAAATGCCTGGCACTTGCCCTGTTTTGTTTTGCTTCTTTCGGCACTTCGGACTTTTGTTGACATTGGAGGCCCAATAAACCGACTCACAACGCGCGCCAGCCAGTCAGTTCGAAGCTGGCTCAGGCATGATTCCCCAAGCACTCGGCAGGCGCGACAACTAACGATGACAGAGAGTATTTTGGACAGCTGAGAGAGCGAACTATACTAATAGTGCTAGCTAATGATGACAGAGAGCAAACTCAAAAAGAGAGAGAGAGAGAGAGAGAGATACAGAGTGAAGGGCAGCGAGGGACGACTGATAGTTGTGAAGTTGAGGTGAAGAAACTGTAGCTAGGCAAGCCCAGTATAGCTGTGTGTGCGTGTGCGTCTGTGACTTGTGCTGCTCATTAGGCTGAGTTTGAGACGTAACCAATGCGAGCAGCTAAATGCTGCCTCCATGCTGATCATGTGCTGAGCGCTTCGTGCTGCGCTTGGCGCCTCGCACCTCGTGCCTCGTGCCTGCCGCCGCTCAGGTGAAAATAAAAATACCCAAGAAGACTTTGTTCCCGTTTCTTGTTTGGGCCTTTCGAGTGCGTGACTCGGGCACGCGTTTAATGCGCGGAATATTTTTATTGTTGCCTTTCGGCGATCACAACAACAACAACAACAACGACAACGACAACAATAATAATAATAACAACACGCGTAATGAATTCGAAATTAATACATTTTTATTTGCCGATGTGCTGATAATCAACTTTGATTTGCTGCCGGCAAACAAATAACAAATGTTTTTCGCTCACTTGTGAAATATTTTTAGTGAGGCATTTTGTCACCCTCTTTTAATTAGTTTTGCGCTAATAGATAGCCAACCAACCAAAAAAGTCAGAAGCAAAACAAATGCTAATTTCAACACAGGCAAAACGAATGCCAGAAAACTCTCAAGCAGCCATAAAGCCATAAAGTAGACAAACTAAATGTAAGAGTAGCTTAGACAGGGATAATAACAATATATATATAAGTGCTGTAAACAGAATTAGACTGTTTTCATTTATAGTTGAGCTGATCATATGCATAAGAACGAGAGTTGAATGTGCCTAACTGCCTAGGCTTAAGCTTGAGTCTTGAGAGAATTCATACTTATGAAAACTGGACAAAAATAAGAAGAGTATATATCTGATGGTATATTTTATAGTATAGGTTTGATAGTATATATCTCGAATAGTCCAGACTCGATTTGTCAGCTCCATAAGTCCACGACATCTCTTAGCTGCAGCTTGCATAAAAAGACTGGAAGTATTTCTAAGACTCTCTAGACTCATTTTCCTCGATATACATACATATACCTCATGTGATATATTATCTAACATCTTTTTACAGGGTATTTTTGGCAAACGACATATCACAATGAGTGTACAAACTTATCTGTGTTTGCTTGTATTGGCAAATGCTTTACTTTTGTCTATTACGTGATGTTCTACGCGTATCGTGGGGGGTGGTGCGACTTACTGTGGCTGTCTGTCTGTCTGGCTGCGTGTGTGTGTGTGCATGGCTCGACCTACGTAACCGCAGTGGTGGGCGTGTACCATACATCCATCATCATCAAAACATATTTGCACAACTTATTGTTAGCTTTCGCCTCATGTATGTACTATATATTGTTTTTTTTTTTGTTCGCCTGTCTCGGGACTGCGACTGTGATTGGGCGGTTGATTGACTGCCGCTTGGCTGGGTGGGGGGCCTGCTGTGGGGGTGTAGGCACATGAGACGGCGATCAAGTGATCGCACGTGAACAGCCATCGAAGCTCATGGCCTCAAGCTAATTGACGAGAAATTGCGAAATTGAGCATTTGAGCTCGAGCGCTTATTATACTCAAATCAAATGTTTACGCATGAATCTTCGGCTGTTCAAATATTATTTCATGATCAAATTCTGATTGCAAATGGAAAATATGCAGTGCTTGGGTTGAGTTATATATTAATTTAATAAAGGAAAACGGAATCTTTTGCTTAGCATACTTTATTTGCTTTCCCATCAAACTTGCGACCTAGCTGGAAATATTTAAATTTGATATAACATTGCCTTAGGCCACCAGTGCGTATGAGCTATATAAGCAAGATCATTTCATCACACTCTGTAAATGCCAACAGACATATTTTTGTTTAGGTATTATATTTGTTAACTAATTACTGTTAATAAAGCTTTATGCAAGTGTGGGTGAAAGTGGCTTAAAGTATTATTTAATGGAGCAACGCGGCGTATGAGTGATATTTGCTAAGCAAGCATGAAAGCTACAGATTCTTTAGTAGAATATATCATTCCAGCTTGTATGAGCCAACGTTACCACCACAAACTATATATATTCTAGATCATATATATATTTCAACTTGAGCACATATCCTCAACGGCACAAAAGTAGTTTCGATTTGGTGAAATAACATTGTGAAGCGTTAAGCGTGTTTATGTCAAATTCGTTGATGCTTTAAATTATTTATCTATCTCTCAGTGTGTGTGTTTGTCTGCTTGCGCGTGTGTGTTTGCGCTTAGTGTGTGGGAGCTTTTATTGCATTTTCGGTCGAGCAAACAAATAAACAAAATTGTTTTGCGAAATTTCAAAGTTTATGCGTTTTCTGTGAAACGTGTGGCATTAAAATAGGAAAACACCGAGATTTTTGCCAAAAATGTTGGCTGCAATTGCCGTCGCCGTTGCTGCCGCTGCTGCTGCTGCTGCTGTTCTAGCTGCTATTTGTGAACCCAGCGAAATTTATTTTTGGCCAAATTGTAATGCAATAGCTGAACTTGTTTATATTTTGGAGATCAATGCTGCAAGGCAGGCAGAAATGTCTATTTTTGTATACTTTTGCTCGGAGTCTCTCCATGAAATTTGATAGGCATAAATGCAGCGAGAGAGGGAAGGTATAGAGATTCGCCTATAGATTCCGTCTCGAGAAAGAGAAGAGCTTTCACAATGCGAACGAGTATTATGCAGTCGTTCTCTCACGATTAAAGTACATTTTAATTGAGTTCTGATTTCTGAGTGAATAATCGAAGAAACATTCCAAAGCAGTTCCGTTGTGTAAGAGTTTTATGTTCATTTCTTTGGCGTCTGCCCGCTTTAGAAATGCTCTCAATTCCTGAACTTGCTTAATCGTCATATTTAAAAATCGTTTAACACGCGCAGCCCACACACACACACACGCACACACACACACTTACACTCATACACATAGTGAACGTCATCTGCGTTCGTGAGCGTGTTACGCATACGCCTCGTGTGGTATTTCAAGGCAAATTCATCATTATCACGCATACGTCATGTTGTACGCACGCAAAGATCGTCTGGGCCGTGCTGCCCTGCTGTGCGCTGTATGCCGTGTGTACCCGTATTAGATTTCACATGACGTTCGCGATCAATAGAAAGTGCCGACACGTCAAAGATAAAAACCACTTGTATGCTAGGAAAGTCTATCTGCCTTGAGCGTATGTAAACAGCAGCGGCAGCAGCAGCCGCCTCGCTTTGTTGGCCAAACAAATGCGTTGCACACGCCACAATTGCACGCCCACATGGCATGCCCCAATCTCACCCACTCTCTCTCTCTCTCTCTCTCTCTCTCGCTCATTTTGCTGCTCTAGTTGTGATCGCACGCGCAGCCTTTGATCGCCATATGCAAGTCGTCAACGTTGCCCATGAGCGCAATTCGATCCTAGCTATAGCTTTCTGCCTGTCTCTGCTCTGCTCTGCTCTGCTCTGCTCTGCTCTAATCGCATTTTTGCTACCATTTTAGCAGTTGGCTTGTCCTGCTGCTCATTGCATGTCTCACTTTCACTCAGAGCTTGCGCCATTTCGCTCTCGATCTTGTTTATGCGAATTCCATGTTATTCTCGTAATAATTGCGGAGGCCGTCGGCCCCGCCAGTATTTGGCATATCGTATTCGAGGGGCACTGAAGCGACCGCTGTCTGCCTATCTGCCTGTCTCTGTGGTTGTGTGTGTGTGTGGGCCAAGTGTGGCGCGTGTGCAGGTTACCGATTGTGTATATTTGCTGACTTGTAGACATTGTTTGCCGTCTGGACAGTCGGACAGTCGGACTGTGGGACAGGGGAATGCTACGACAGCCACAACAACTTTCAGTTTTGATTTTCGTTTTTCTGCGAATTTCGCATTCTTTGAGCTTGTGCAATCATCTGCAGTTCGAAAATATTGTTATTCGGGCATTGAATTGCATAATCGAAGTGGTTTTTCGCATTGCCCGCGAATTACACGACTCTGCTTGTAAATTTGAATAATATTTACGGCTAAGGAATTATTATGAAATTGTTGTCGCGAGGCTCTTTGACCACAATTGAACTGTGCAATCGACTTTTGCTGAATAGTCGAAATTTTATTTTCGATATTATTTTGCTGAATTACGTCTGTGTGGGCTCTGCATGTGTGTGTTGTGTGATCTCTAGAAGGAGAAGCAGGACAAGAGGTCGCTGCCTTTGCCTTCTAAGAGATCTGATATAGGATTTAGTCTATTATCTTTTGCTGTCTCTCAATTAGAATCATTCTATCTCTCTCTTTATCTAACGCTCGCTCTGCCTGCCTTTGCTCTAGCTCTGCATTCTAACCAATCTGGCTCACATATCGTCTATTGGCTTACCCTGCGTATGCGTAATATTGATGCGCCCACTGTGGCCAGCGCTTTTGCCTGCAACCTGTTGTTGTTCTTGTTGCTGTTGTTGTTGTTTTTCCTGTGATATTTTATGGTGCACCCTTTTTGCTGGCATCATTTAACTCTTTGCTCTCGGCATGCGTGTTTTATTTTTCCTGCTTTTCAGCTAAATTTATGACTGTCGTTTAAACTTGACTCACTGTTGTTGTTGTTGTAGCGTGTAAGCAAACGCGTTAATAGTTTGCCATTTGTTTGGAACGCACTTGCTGTTGTTGCTTTTGGCCGCTTTCTGTTTTGCTTTCTGTTTTATTGTTATTGTTGTCTTAGCACAACTCTTTTTCTTCCTTCCCTTTTTGACGCTCGTTTATTGTTTAATTCGGAGTCGCTGTGCCTGCTGCTGCTGCTGCTGTTGTTGTTGTTGGCTCCGCTCATTTCGTCAGCCACGTGCCGCAAATAAAAATTCTATTGACCCCGGGCAAATATTGACAAAATTTGCACGATCCGCTCGAAGGCGGCTGTCAGAGGCTGCCTTTTGGGCCTTTTATCGTATATACGTACATATATATATCTTGGATTCTCAGTTGACTTGTGAGTTTATCTTTCTTTATTTGGCTTCAATACTTTGGCCAAAATCCCATTCAACATTGACTTTGGCCCCCATTGAGAAATGACGTCAGTGCCGCGTATCAGCTAACAGCTTGACAAGGCATCGATAGCAATTGTTGCCCTGATAACTCAGGTATTTTATCAGCCACAAATACATACATATATATAGAGTCACTATGTTCTGTGCCCATCCGAGCAAAACAAAACTGATAACCAGATGTTTGCCATTCACAATAACAGCTTCTGTTCTGCACGAAAGGCGCTCGATTTGAATGTGGGACGGAAGACACGTGCCGCCTTGATTAGATTTCGCTGGTCCACAGCTATCGGAGCCCAAATTGTCTTCAGCACTATCTGAAGTAGTCTTTCTGTTTGAAAACAGGTGACTTCCGCTGGAGCTTTGACAGACTGTGGGTAGCTTGTGGGTGAAGAATTAAAAGCGAATCAAGCGCTGATTGAAACTGGAGAAAAGAAATCTTCAAATTATTCAAAAAATATGTAGACAATAGCTAAAAATGTATATGTATAACAAATAGTTCTTATCATGAGATTAATATGTAAACTGATCGATGCAATTAGGAACTTTTGTTAAAATAAATTCTAGTTTCTTTGACTAGTTCTATCTGCTTCTTCTATTGTTGCAATACTCCCACTGAAGCAAAATATTTGCTTATTTCTTTTCCATATTGACGTCATTTCACTCACGGCACAGCGAACAGCTGTCCGATTGACATATAAACGTTTCTTGTTTTCTTTTTTTGTTTTCATTCTAACAAATGTTTGAGTGTCAAATATTTGCTTTAGAAATATTTACAGAACTTGTGAGTTATTTAATGATTAAAGGAAAAAGATTAAAAAGAATTCGAACTGAAAGAAAAATCTGTGAACGTCTCAATTCTAATATCTCACCTCCTTATGATCTTTTTCCCAAGTTTCTCTGAAGTCCTCATATTGCATATAAATTTGTGTTTATATCCCATTTCTCGATCCTTAAGTCAGATTCAATGAACATGTCTTGCTGCACGCATTTAGTCGTTAAAGCACTGCCATATCTTAATGAGTTCGGAGTCTAATCGAATCATCTGCTTATTGTCTCGGCTATTGGCTTGGCTGCTCACACTTGGCTTCGTACGTAGTACGTTTGGTTTATGTCTGCGCCTCGTTATTACGTCAGTTGTGGAACTTTAGAGGAAATTTAATAATCATAAAAACAAAAGCGCCGGCACGCAAAGAGAGAGAGAGAGAGATGGCGCGATGAAATGACAGTGTATGTGGACTACACTGTGATACAAATAAACACAAAGAATAAAACAAAAGAGTGGAAGAGTCAACGCGGCATGACAAATGTGCGATAGCATTAAATAATTTTTATGATGCGTTCGCTATAAAAGTGGGCGATTCCAACGGGGAGAGGAGGGGAGGGGAGGGGGTGGGGGACGGTCCCAGGCGCATATACGTAGTACACACCCCAAAAAGCATATGACTGACACGCGTACACGGGGAGAAATTGCGGAGGGTGAATAGAGAAGGGATAAATGATGAAGATCTGAAAGGATATTTCAGATTGATATAGATTGATTGAAGATGATTTTCACATAGGAATTTCTTTACAGAAAATTGATTGATGATGATTGACGGTTGGTACTAATAAATACTAAATTCCAAATTGTATTATTTAAATTTCAAAATATATATCAGGCTGTTTTAGCTCTCTATTAAAATGATTGATGATGATTGATGCTTGTAATGGCTACTAAGTCTTATATTTTCTGATCTATATTTTAATATCTTTACATTATAATATATCTTAAGCAGAAAAACTATTTATATCGGCTCTAATACTGTTTGATTGAAGATGATTGAAATACAATTGATTGGTAGTTAAGTAGATGGTGTGCTTCAACTTGTAAGTTTAGATGTAGTTACTAGTTTTCAGCTTAGACATTGTTTATATGTCAACTATATGGCACTTTCGCTCAGTGCATTTGGCAACTCTTGCTACTTTGTTTATTTATCTGCCGCTGTCCATCTCGAAGAGCTCGTTGACTAATCAGCGGCACGTGTTTTTTTTCTTCTTTCTTTTCTCTGCAACACTGTGACAATTTCCTCAATCGCCTTTTCGCACTTCGTTCGTATCGCTTTTCTTGCCATAATTTGCGTTTGCCTTTGCCTTTGCTTTTGCTTGTGCTTTTGCTGTCGCTTTGTTTTTGCTGTCTTACGTGTGCTTGGCGGTTTGTCGTGTTTTTCTTTACTTAAGCATTTCCCTATCCACTTGCTGTTGCTGTTTTCGGTCTGCTTTGCCATTGTGTTAAGTGCTTAATTTGTTTATCTAGCGCTGAGAATGCAACCGCTGCGGAAATACGTGCATGATCCAGCCCCCCGCTCCGCCCCGGCAGTCGCCTCTCGCTTTGTTTGCTTATCGTTTTTTAATGCTGCGCATATTTTGCCATTTAAGTTTTGTAAATCCCCTTCTTAAAACTACGAATACACAGCAAGAGCAGCAAATTGACAAATTGAGACTTAAGTCTCAGTCGGATCACCGGCTCAGACATGCACTGGCATTATAATGTACTGTAATTGTCTGCTTGGAATGTGTCAACTACTTTGAAGTGGCTTCCGGCTGTGATAAGGCCTCGATAGTAATGCTATTTCTATATGGAGCAATATTGCGTATACGCCCAGGTTGACACCAGGCAGCGCCGAGTGAAAGCGGAAATGTTTCGTATATTTTGTATTTATTTGGGGCCATGGGCACACTCGTGCCGATATCTGATATGGAAACAAAATATTGCTCTATAAATATGCTTGTGCTACATTTGCAAGCAGAAGTCGTAAATTTTCTAATGAAATGAACAGGTAAATAAATATAGTTCCCGGTATGAGAAATATACATATACAAATATATACATATTTCCGATTACTCTATGCTTGAGCTGTGAATTCAAAGAGAGCCAAAAGAGCAGAATCAGCTGAGCATGATAATTATTTGAAAAACAACAATTTAATTTACGCTGATTGAAGCGGCCGCAGTGACAAAAACTAGATTGTGCGAAGAGCCATTGAAATTATCATCGACACGCGCATGGAATTGAAACTCTATTTGTGCTCTAATATACTCGCTCGCGAAGTGAGAAGAGTATATTAGTTGTGGACATATAGACTGGACTTGAGAATGGAAGTGTGCATGGCTGCCACTAAGACGGAGTATCTTGAGACTGCCTTTGGACCCAGCATCATGCAGCCGGTCATGCCCGGCTGCAACATATGAATATGATCATAGCAATTGCTCCGTTTCGATTTGGTTTATTATTTATGGCAGTCAGGGTCTGGCCGTAATCGTCGCCAATCATCCTCCAATTGTCCACTCAATTTACTGGACTACTTTGCTACAGTTACACACATATACATACATATGTATAGATCCATTCGTGCCGCGATATTAACTGCGCTCTCAATGACAGCTAAAAGCTAACGGCTTGTCACATATATCCAAATAATACGCAAATTGAATTTGAATTGTTTTGCCATTTGTTGTTGTTGTTGTTCTTTCAGTGGGGGGGCAAATTGTAAATTGATATGACTGCCATATGAACAACAATCGCAATCGTAATCATCCAAACAGACAACGACGACAACGGATTTCGCGTAATTGGCGCAATTTGGTGCTGCGGATGGGTTTGGGGCATGTGAATGCATTTGGACGCGACACGGCACGCCGCACCGCACAGCACCGCGCACAATTGAAGTCTCAAACTCATGGCAATGACACACTAAAAAAGTGACAACAATAACAATGCCAACAGCAACAAACAACAATAGAACCGCAATTCGAATTGTATCGACACAGGCGCCACAACAAAAAAAAAGCAGAAAAAAAAAACAGAAACAAAATCGAATCGAGAACCAAAAACACAAATACCAAATATAGCGAAGCTATGTGAGAAACAACAACGAAGTCTCAATACGCTGTTAATAGTTTATGCTGATAGACTAATGAATGATGCTGATAACGGCTAATGATCTACTGCATTAGCCATTTAGATTTGCCTGAACAGATGTCTTAGGAGATATATGTATGTATGAAAATATAGTATAGATATAAATTTCAAATAGTAAGAAGATCGAAATTTATATCCATATAATATTTACTACATGTTTTCAATGCATCTCAAAGCTCGCTTCACTTGGCTTTGAAGCAGGGTCAAAGTGTTTGCTGTTTGCCAGCACAAGAGTATTGCGCACAGTGACTACCCCAACTACTGTTATATATATATAAATATATATAATATATATATATGATGTACTTATATATGTATATATTGGTCTATGGTTACCCAAAACCCACACACAACAACAGCAAATAACACACCTACATATATGTATTTGTGCTGGGCGCTCATAAGCGGCAACTGCGCTCCTCTATGGCTAGATAGCAGTCGCAGATACAAATACATCGATACACAGATACACACACACAGATGGAGCTACTCAGCTGCGAGTACACACATGCCACAGTGGCCGGGGCACATTTGCACAGTGTCCATAAATGGCAATGGCAATCGACGACGCCAACACCAAAAAAAAAAATCGTTTACTACGAAGCCTCAGCTTTCATTCATAAAATCGCTAAAGGAAGCAGCGACGCTGACTGAGGCAGCGGCAGAGGCAACGGCGACTGCGACACATGCCCAAATTTGTGGCATCCGCTGTTGCCACTGTCGATTCGTGAGCGGGCGATTAGACAGCAAATGCGACTGTGACTGTAAGTGTGACTGTTACTGCGACCTTATTCCCCATCGCACACACACTGATAGATAGAGAGAGAGAGCGAGAGGGAGAGAGGGAGAGAGATAGAGAGGCAGAGGGAGACACACACAACTGAAATGCTAATTAATATTTTGGTTTTGTTTGTCGCCGCTGTCCGTTTTGTGAATGAGACCAGACCGGCCCCGGGTCCATTCATCATCGCCAGCGTAAGCGTGAGTGAGAGCAAAAGCGAAAGAGAGCGGCAGAGGGAGACGGAGAGGGAGAGGGAGAGCGTTCGACCATTCACGAAAACGTTGACAGGTCCGGAACTGGGCGCTTTGCTGCGGTTTAGCCGCTGACAAACGATGCGATCAGCAGCGATAGTGGCGGAGAGCCACTGAGCGGATTAGATCAAAGCCAAAGGTCAGTTTTCATTTTTCATTCAGCCAGGTGACCCAGAAAAGCTGATACGAGAGACAAAATGCGAGCCTATATGAGATATATATTAAATCTATCATATAAGTAAACTTATAGATATCGTTATCGATATATATATAGCGAAACTTCCAACTAAGATTATATAGCTTACATCATTTCTTACTGTGTTGAGCTGGCTGCTGGCCGTAGATCGTTTGGCAAATTCTTGTCGTGCCACACGATCAATTAAGCTGCCGCGGGCTATCGATCTTTGGGCTCATTAATGGGCCCATTCGGTATCATTTACGATTGTCCAGCTTCAGCTACAGCGCTCGAAGATTGATGACAGTGTTGTAAATGGTCTTTTGTAGTTGCTGTTGTTGCTGTTGTGGCTTTTAAATACACGTGCAGCGCAGGCATCTGGTAAAAGTGGTTCAATGAATCTATTTTTAAACAACGGTAAAAGTTAGCCAAGCAAATGGCTAACAAAACATTGTAGAGAGAAGTAAGCTGAAGTTGGGTATACTGGGCAGATATACATATAGAACTATATATACTATTTGGTATGTCAATTGGGAATTCGATTCGTTTGCTAAGATTGATATTGATATTTCTTTTTGGTAAGTTTTCAAACCCAAAATGAACTTTAGCTTAAAACGAAATTTCGAATCAGTATGCAGATGTGCACACACTTAATACTTCCCGTTGTAAATTCCACGGCAACACTTTCAGTTACCAGTCAAGAGAGTAGATAGAGAGAGAGAGAGTAGAGAGAGGGAGGGAGAGGGGGAGCGTGTGAGAGCTCTTGAAAAAGTGGGTAAACGGGCTATGAGCAATGGGGAAACTCTTCAAACAAATAAAATTCTTGAAATTTTTACGCATTGACAAATAGCAAGGGAAATTTAATATAAAAATATGTTGTAACGCGTTGCGTGTGGAGTATTTATAGTAAAATATGTGTAAATATGTGCCTGTCGTGTCGCAGCACAGTGGGTCTTTTGTTTGTTTGCCTACAAACAACAGCAACAGCAACAGCAACAACAACAACAAATGCAAACAGTTGAAAACTTGTTGCTGGCGGTTTTGTTGTTGTCGTCGTCTTCGTTGTTGGCGCAAACCGGCGCAAAGCAGAACCGTCCGGAAAATCCACACACAACACACACAGAGTCTGCCCAGCTCAGTCGTCGTCTGGCCAAGTGGCGGAGTCAAAACGGGGCATCACCTTCATCTCCCATGCCTGGGCCTGGCAACTTGTTTGCATTGGCGGCAAAACTCTGGCGATATCAATTGGTGCTCGTTTTTACATTTTGCGGTTCAGCCGGGAACCGGTTCGCATCCACATCCACAACTGCAGCCACATCCACATCCACATCCACATCCACATCCACATCAATGTACATGTCCATGTCCGTGCGTCCGCTTGCGACATTTGTATGCCATTCACATTCCTCGGCCGCTGACTCACAAATGCCGGCGTCGCGTCGGTGGCTGCCACAGCCTCAGCCTCTGCCTCAGTCTCAGTTGACTCTCACTCTGCCTCAGCCTCTGCCTCTGGCTGACTGCAGCTCTCTGGCACTGCAATGCATCCAGATTGACGTCCGCCGGCCATATGCATATCCGCCACTCATGCAGGCGGAGTCCGTTGTCCGCCTACCAACACCATTCACGCAGTTGTTGCACACTGTAAACACGCCTATATTTTAGATTTATACTCGAATAAATTAATATTTTATTTGTTGTAGTTGCTTTCCATTATTATTATTATTATTATTACTTTATTTTAAGTTTATTTTTATTTATTTTCCTTCGACTTCTTGCTCATGCTTAGTTTTCACTCGCAATCTCAGCTGTGTTGGCACCACTGTGCCGCATTTGTTGTTCATTCGTTGCATTTTATTTGTTCCGTTTTCCGTGCCGCAGTTGCAGTTGCTTGTTGTTCAGCTGGTTGTTGCTGTTGCTTTTACTGCTCTCAACCGGATGTTGTGGGAATTTTTGCATTCAGTCGAGTTGCTGTTGCAGTTGTTGTTATTGTTATTGCTGCTGCTGCTGCTGCTGCTGCTGCTGTTTGCATTATTAACTGTCATACGCGTTCGCTTAAATGCTTATTTTGTAATAATAAAATGTCATGTGTGACAGCAGCGCGCGCCGCCCCCAGACAAACAGAGCCAAAGCACACACACACACACACACACACACACACACAAAGGCAGCGAGACAGAGCGACAGACTGATGCACAACTAACTTAGTTATCAACATAGTTGTTGTTGTGGTTGTTGTTGCTGTTGCTGGCATTTCCTCTAGCCAGTTGTAGTAATTGTTGTTGTTGCTGTTGCCGTTGTCGGCGCGAAATTTAATGACAGGCGTACGCCTTTTTTTTCGCACATGCCACAATTTCTGGCTTTTGCCACTGCAAACGACCCCTTTGGCAGCAGCTGTTGGTGTTGTTGTTGTTGTTGTTGTTGTTGTTTGCATATGCAATAAGTTAAATGCTGAACGCTATGCGTGCTCAAAGTCAATTTGCAAGATATTTTCCTGCCAGAAACCTCAAAAAACAACAACAAGAAGAGGACGCGAACAAAATGTGTACACTACGTATACTTAATATTTGCTTTTATTTTATTATTTCGGCTCGTCGCGTGTGTCCCTTTTCGACAGAGCAGGAGCCAGAGACGGGAGACGGGAGATGGGAGAGGGCTTGTTTAACCGGCTTGAGTCCTTGTTCCGGACGGGTTCTGTTTGCTTTCGTTACGGTCGCTTTGCCAGCCGCAAAGTGCCTCCATTTTTCCGTTGCATTTTCCTTATTTTGTAAAATATAATTTGTGCCAAAAAAGAGAAAATGTTTTCTGCTGCCAGTTGGGAGTTGCTGGCAGAGGGGGCAGCATTTGAAATTATTTAAATTAACAGCTCGTTCTAGCCGAGGGTGGCCAAAAGGGTGAATCAGCCCCACGAGCAGCAGTCCAGAAAGTTAAAAAAAATTATGAATTAAATTTTATAAAAATATATGCAAAAAGCGACGGCCACAGGCAACTGGAAATCTAAATAAAAGTTGAAAAATTGTAGAAGGCAAACATGAAACTCCCCAGCTAAACTATAGCTAGCTTAAATAATCAGCTGCACGTTGAAGCATTCATTCACAAGTCAGAGAGAGAGAGAGAGAGAGAGAGAGAGAGAGAGAGTGAGAGAGAGAGAGAGAAATCTAATCAATTTATGATTCAAACTATCTTGTTGAATGCTTTGCAATTAGCGATATCCTTAGCATCAATAACTTCCTCTCAGCTGCCATTGAAGGCAATGAGAAGTTGTGCTTTATGTTCTTCGCTTCGCAGCTTCTGTATTTATGTTTTATATATTGAGAGTATACTAGATGCTAGATATGGATTAGCGCTTTCTTAATTTTTATGTAATGTTAGATCTATTTTAGTTTATCGTCTTTGCTTCGATTGATCTCTTGTAACTCAACTTGTTTTCGATTCTGACTGTTTTTGTTTATCTTTTCATTTTGTTGGTCGCTGAACTTTGCCACAAACAAACAGCAACAACAACAGCAAATGAGGGAGATAGTGGCTGGGCTTTGACTCGAATGTGCACAGCTTGTCATAGCCACAATACTCCTTGTCTCCACTTGTGGCTAGGGTATAGTGGAGCAGTGGTGCAGATGCCAAAGTTCTTTGCTGCTGGCGATAAAATGCCACAATTATAATTCATAGAGCTAATAATTTCTCAAAACAAGCCAGAAGACAACGACAAGCAAGCGAGGCGGGGGCGTGGACGCAGCTCAGATATCAGCGCTGCTGCGCTGATAAGCCAATAGCAGCAGCAGCAGCAACGAGAGCAAATACAATTTAGATCAGCATTGTTTCAAGGGTTGTTGTTGTGTTTCGACATTTGCGAAAAAGTTCCCCTGGCTGGCAGAGGGAAAAAACGCAAATGATTTGGTCACGCGAATAATTTATTATGCGACCTGTGCCGCCATCTCGTGACGACGCCAGCGACGGCGGATGCGTCCAAGTGGATAGATAGATATAACAGAGTAGACAGAGAGACACCCACTCACACAGAGAAAAAGAGAGAGAGAGAGAGAGAGAGAGAGAGAGGGAGGGAGAGATATACTAATATGGCCATACCCACTTCTCAGCCGTTCACTGCGTCATCCTCATCTTGTTGTTGTTGTCGCTTGTTTTCATTCATACGATACGAGCGGCGCGTACTATGAGCTACTATGAACTGGCACGGCGTACTATGAGATACAAGCACTATGGGATACTAAATGCCAGAGTCGTGCGACTGTGTGCATTCATTATCTATGCCACAGCAGGGTTGGGGGTGTGGGTGGGTGGCTGGCTGGCTGGCTGGCGAGCTGGCGGGCGGTACGGGGGCTCGGTATGCCCTCCCACATTTTTCTTAATGAATGAATTGAAGATAATTAATTCGCTGCCGCTGCCGCTGTCGACTGCATTCTGTGACAGCTGGAGAGCAGGGGGCAGGCAGGTGGTATGACTCTCAATTGAGAGAGTGGCGGAAGAGGCGCTGGCGGGGCCGGGGGTGGAGGCGGTGTCGTGGCACTATCGTGTGCAGTTGGCGTGACCATTGCAAAGCAGCCAGTAGGCTGGAGATCGGGACGTGCTGGCGGTGGTGGCTGGGTGGTTCGTCTTAGTTAAGCCATTGTGGTCATGCAATCATCGCCTTCGCCTTTCGCTTTTCACGCAACAACAACAACAAAAGCAGCAACGACAAGAAATAGAAAAATTTGCTTAAATTTTCATATAAATTCCACATTTTACGAGTCGCTCGTGTTGCCAATTAAGAAAGCCAACTGAAAATACCACATAGATCATACGCTCAACTATTCGACTCGATTGCGAGTACAGCTATCTCTATGTATCTATTATATATATCTAAAGCACTTTGTCTTCGGCGTCGCATGATTCACTCGACGCGGCAATTAATCTCTTTGGCCATTAAAATGTTATTACTCAAACGGTCTTTGCGTGGCGAAGAGTGGGCAGAGGAGCAGGTGCAGGAGGAGCGTAGGTGTATGACTGTTCCAAAAATTTCTTATTCGATTTCCTTATCGATACTTTATTTATTTCTGTTTGCCTCAGCAATGCCATTGCCCAACATTCCAGCCGCCTAATCAGCCACGGCACGTGTTTGCCCATGAATAATTATGAATATTGATAAGGGGTTCCCTGGGGGTGCGCATGTGTCGCTCATGACTAATGTAAATCGAGCATTCAAACTGCTCCCAAAATGAAAAAAAAAAATACAAAAAACAATTACAAATTAAAAGCTTCAGATAAAATCCCGTGAGGCTTACAGTTCCACATATCCCCTACAGAAACTCAACGAAAAAAAGCCCAAATTTTGTTCTAAGCCCAAGCATGAGGGTTAATTGGAATTTTATTGTATGCCATAATCTCAGAAAACTGTTTGTCCAGGCAGCTTGAGGAATGGGCTCTGGGACGGCCTTAGTCGGAAACGTGCCAAACAGTTTACGAGGAAAAGAAAGTGCTGTGGAAACTATGTATATAGTTATAGTACGATACTGCTTGACCCGAGAATCGGGACTGCTTGACTATTAGATACCTGAACCCGGCTTAAAGCTGGGCTTTTCTTTGGCAAAGCTGTCGTTAATAACTTTTGCTCTAAGCGAACTTTCCTTTCTGCTCGAGATAATGATATCCTATCACAAAGAACTTATTCCTTTATGGACTAAATAAATATTTGTTTATCTGTTCGAAAAGTCAGGCTTTAACAAAGATCTTCCATCGCGGGAAGAACGCAAAAATAATTTAATGTTCTTTTCTGTTCGTTTTTTTTTTTTTTTATCAGTGCGCTGGTAAGTTATGTTATTTTTAGGCACTGACGCCAATTGCAATCTACGCCGGAGAGCAATAAATTTTTAAAAAATATACCCATATACATCAGTGTGTGAATGCGTATATATTTCTGTAGAATTTGTGAGCTTTGAACCGGATGAAGTCACCGCGAGGCTGAAAACAAAGTCAACAAAATTTGTTGCATGCAGCGAGAGCTCAGATGATGACTCGCCTCGCCTCGCCACGAGTCGACTCGACTCGACTGCTGGCTACTGAATTGAAATTGGAATTGAAATCCGAATTGGAATCGAACGCGGAATCTGAATAATAATGGCGTTAATGCTGACGCCATCAGCGCGTTTTTGGCTGATAAAATCGCGCGAAAACTATTTTCAATGCAAATTGAATTTCTCGAATTCCCTCGGGCGAATGCAATTTAACAGGCCCATTCAAGCAGGCCGTCGCATGGTGAGTCAGGCACTGACGAACTATGTGTGTGGTTATTAAGCGGAACCCCTATACAGCTTAGCTATATATCGTACGTACATACATATATATTTAATGTATGTTGAGTTGGGTACAACGATAAGATCGATGGGAAATCCGCAATTGCGGGCAGAAACTAATGTAAAACTCAAGTCCTGCTCTTTCAAATATGCGTTGCTCTGATAAGCTGTGTGTGTGTGTGAGTGTGTGTGTGTGTGCGAGTGTGTGCGGGGCGGAGGCCTCAACTGTGACGCCAATTGGAGTCTGGTCGCGATGTCTCCGTTTGTTTGTCGCAAATTCACAAATTGTTCTTTCATTCTTTGTCATTAAATGGTGACTGAGATAGAGACAGAGACAGAGAGAGAGAGAGAGAGAGAGCGAGAATGACCGCATCTGTCTAAAGCTTGGAATTTATGGGTGTCTCGCACTTTCGCTCTTACTCGCACACACACACACACTCACACTCAGACTGTTGCTCTAGCCTCTCTTTCTCTTTCTCACGCCTTCTCAGTCTGTCAGCTGGGCCTGGCGCTTTTTTATCTGCGCAAATATTTGCGCTGAACTTTCGTGTCAATTGATGTCACATTCCGCTTCCTCTCTGTGTGTGTGGGAAATTGTAAAGAAAAGTGTAGAATCTGTTTACCAACTGACCCAACACTAAATCAGCTGATAATTCAGACAGAGCTCAGCATTCGCATTCGAAATGCAAATGGAGCGGGGGCCACAGCAATCGAGTCGAATAAGAGATGTGATGCAAGCCAAAGACGTCATCATTCTCATCATCCTCATCATTGACTATTGGGTGGGCGCTGAATGCCAAGTAAGAATCCATGTTCATGGCTTTACTCAGTCTCTCTCTCTCTCTCTGTTTGTTTGAACTTGACATCAAATTGGCTAAAACATATTACAGCTTTATACTTAGCCAATGGCATTAACAAGATTTGCCACCTACCAAAGAGACAGACTAAGCAGTGGATGAAGTGGGTCTAATATATGTTTAAGTATAATACAATTTAATATACGCGCATAATAAAAATAATAAGTACACCAAAATAATTCTGGAGATTTTGCTATAACTAATTAACTTTTGGTATTTTTATAAAATATTAAAAATATTAAATTATAATAAAAATAAAATAATAACCTAATATATGCATATGTATATTAAATTTATTAAATTTATATTTATATTCCTGGACTATCGGATCATTAGCGCTTCATAGTTGAGCGCCTGTTGCTTTAGCTTTTATTTCTGAAAACAATGTTTAGCATATTCCAAATGCTCCACAATAAAATTGAAAATGAAATTTTATTTTTTGGCCAATTGTTTGGGCAGAGTCTGCTCTGCCTCTGCCTGCAGCTCTGGCTGCGCTGACCAGCATTGTGCAGCGTGGCAAAGTGTTGACAGGCGACAGCTGCAAATGCAAAGAACAAACAGCAACAACAAGAACAACAATGAGTCCATTTACCCCATTATTAGTTAAATTAACTGTTAATTTCAATAATCGGCCACAAACTCGGCGCTGAGTGAGTGCATGAGCTGCGGGTGCTATTTGCCTGATATCATCAGAGGGTAGAAGCGCATTATTAATGCGATTATTGTACAAAATCGAAATTCTATGCTAGCATAGATATATGCGTATAAAAGGGGGCGTGGCAGGAAAACCGAAATGCGACTCATATCCATGTCCCGCATAAAACGACAATTGCGGCTGCCATCAGCATGGGCATCAGCATAATCATAAGCGAGTCAATATCATCAGCCAAAATTGACATCAGCCAAGAGAGAATGGCCAACCGGAATCGATGTATTAAGTATCTGGCTTGCTTCCGAGCCAAATTGCACCGGAATACTAATTTACACGCAGATACAAATTGGACGAAGCTGTCGCCTCTGGAGTGTTGGCCAACGCAGCGGACAGTCTCTGCAGAGGGGAGACTTCCCTCTCTCTCTCTCTGTCTCGCTGTGTTGAAAATTCGAAAATTACGTGACTGCATTCGCAAAAGAAAGGCCCAAAGAATTGTTGGAATGTAGAAATTGGGCTGCGACTGAGCTGAATTTGAAATGATGAGCGTCGAGTCGACTCGACTGGTGCGTGTGTGTGTGTGTGTGTGTGCGGTGTGGTGTGGTGGGGGAATAGTCGAAATAAAAAGGGCGATTTATAGGCTATAGAGAGGGATGGGCTGGGGTGGGGTGCGGAGGGGCCGGGCATGGCTAAACAACTTTCGAGCCGCTCTAATTCAGACCGTGTACCCAAAGGGTGCACGCACGCAGGCCTTGACCGTCTCGACTTGGTCAGGGTCTGGATCGGGTCGGGCCCCGAGCACTGTCCGTGTGCGTCCTGGACAGCCGGTAGGCTCAAACTGTGCGGCACACACACGAAAATATATCAACAAAAAACATTTGGGTAATAATGTTGTTAATTTTTTAAGTTGATAAGACCAAAGGGTGCCATGCACTGCTCGAAAAGCTCAATCAATGCACGCAGAGGACTTGTGGCTAGTATAATATGAGATTTAGTATATATATTTTTGAGCTGACATTGACTAACCTTTGCTTCCATATCAAGCTCTTCAACCTTCTTTTCTCTCGACCTCTCATGTGTAGTCTTATCTTCTACTCTTTCATCTCTTCTCTATCTATAAGTATATATACGCTCACTTCGACTTTTCTTTGCTTCGAGTTTCCTTTAGCTAGTTTCAGTCCCCCTTTTCTCGCAGTGTTCGAATAACTCTTTGCTTTTTGATGTAGTGCGGCAGTGTTTTTGTTTTGTTCATTTATTGTTTCTGTGCGACTTTTCACGTTTTCTTGTATTTTCCATTTTCAGTTCAAACGCTTTGGTAATGCTCGTCATTTGCGTACAAATTGTTGACACTTTTTTGTTCGCCTAGAAGTCGGGTATCAGAAACGTTCTCGTGCGTGCACTTCAAATGGGCCATGGTAGTGTTTCCATTTCCCCTTCCCCTTCCCCTTCCCCTTCCCCTTCCCCTTCCCCTTCCCCTTCCATTTTCATTTCCATTGCCACTGCTCTACCCATTTTCATTAACATTTCCATTTTCATTTTGCATGTCGGGGTGTCGAAACGTCGGACAAACTGGCCGGAGCTTAATGGAGTTGTAATGAGTGTGAAAATTAATGTCGTCACATTACTCACGCACCCAAAAAGCGACACCTAGCGGCAGGGGCGGACGGACAGTCTGGTCAAGGGGGGGGGGGGGGGGGAGGGGGGCCGAGAGTCAGTTACAAATATATAGGGTAGCTTCAGCTGGACTATGTAGGGAGCAGGGCGAGCCGTGCTAATATTTGCCCGAAATCAATCGAGTGCCAGTCGCAAAGAGGCAAAGGGTTATTTCCCTCATCGTTCTTTGTTTTGTTTACGTTCTTCAGTCAAGTATCTGAGTCATAGTGTCGCAGTTCTAGATTAGATAGAGCACTGGCACTGTAAAACCCTTATAAACGCTGCTGTGGGAGTCCCAAATGTTTGTCAAATATGACTGCGAGACAGATGTTTGACAAAGGCTTAGCAAGCGGAAGTTATGAGAGATGGTTTTTGGTGCGGGTGAAGCAAAGGAATAGTTTCTTTCTATGCTTCTTATCAAAGCTCTCAGTTGGGCGTGCCAAAGACTATATCTTAGCTGAGTAGAGATGGGATATGGAATTAGCATGTCAGAGAAGATGAAGGAAGCTGGCTTATGTTGATGTTATTTCAGTGAATCAATAGGAATATATAGTGAACTAGTTCTTTAGTAACTGGAATCACTTGAGGATATATTGTGAACTAGTTCTTTTCATGGATTAGGCTGTTGAGTTGTCTGTTTACTTACTGCAGATGCCCCCTCCCAAGACTCTGGCTGAGTATTGTGCAGTCGGTCATGCCCGACTGCAGCATGCTTACCTGCTGCCGTTATTGTTTTCGACTCGCGGCAAGTTTGATTTATGTGAAACGCGCATTTCGGCTGAAGCTTTTCAAAAGCGACAGCCGCAGCGACAGTGGAGATACATAAATATTTGTGTTCACATATGAGTTTCGGGCAGGGGCTGTAAATCAGAGCTGGCGGCGCACACAGTAGTCGCCGCAGCAGGCAGATGCAGATGAAGATATGAGTAGACGTTCGGCTGGAGCTGCTCAGCCTGCAGCACGTAAATTTGCACGCAAGCTGCGACACAGTCGTGGGCAGGGCGACAAGAGATCTGCCTCCACAACTAACAACAACAATAAGAGTTCAGGAAAACTCGAAAAAGAAATAAAAATGATTTTCAAATATTTGCAAAGCAGCGCTGAGCAGGCTGAATCATTCGAGAAGTTCTGCGAAGGCAACAACTTCAAGGTGTTTGCGCTGATTGTTTTGTTTGTGTCGTTGTTGAAGTTGTTGTTGCTGTTGTTGTTGCGCTAATTTGTCAGTGAGTGATTATTATAGCTGTAGTTGCTGCTGCTGTTGTTGTTGTTGTTGCGATTTGAACTTTTTGATATGATGGAAATGGAAACGAGCCGCGAAACCATTTTATAAATAAACTGCATGCCATGTTAAAAATAGAATTGCCAACATGAGCAACAGCAACAACAATGGCTAAGCCTGTTGCTGTTGCTGTTGTTGTTGCTTTTACCTTTTCGCGTAATGAGTATTTCTGTATATTTAGTTTTTTGTTTTTGTTTTGTTTTGTTTTGTTTTGTTTTGTTTTTTGCGCATATTTTCAACCCACACGCGACTCACTCAGAAGTCAACGACGTCAACAAAATCATCAACAACAACTGCAACATCATTATCAGCCAGTTGATGGTCATTATGATGAAGCGTTGCTCTCGGAGCACGCTTGAGATACTCTTAACTATTTTTATGGCCAGCCAATGGTGTTACCAATCGTTGTTGTTGTTGTTGTTGTTGCATTTTGTGTGCTGCATTCGAAAATAGCTTTCAAGTTCGTAAACGTGGCTAAAAATAGTTAAAGACAATAAATACGAAGCCCAACTGTTTATACATAGTTGCTGTTGTTGTATCCAGTTTCACATCTTTGGCACAATAACCTGCTGTGACACGAGCCGAGCACATGAAAAGAGTTGATGATATTCTAAATTTAACTAGTTGAAGTTGAAGTCTTTGCCCGAAATTTGAATTTCTAATTGCAGTTGGCGAACTGATCATCTCGGCTGCTGCACGAGCAGCGAATTAAGATATATATTTATTGTTGGCCATAAATATGCATTTGGCTGTTTTAATTGCTAATTGATTTCAGTGCAGCTGAACTGGGCCAAGCAGGTTTCCTCTGCGGAGGCGGCAGAGGCAAGCGATTTTGGTGTCCATCTGACTGGATGATCTGATTGAACTACTTTAGCATTGGGAATAAACTCGAATTGACTATTCTTTAATTTATATTAATCGTACATTTGTGGCAAGGCTAACTTCGATCTGAAACATCATGCAATTGCTGAAGCAAGCAAATTAATAAATTGCTTGGACTGAGCCAATCAAACTATAAAAGACTTTCCAGTCTATATTGTAGCAGAAGTTAGCAGAAATAAGTAACCCGAGTAATATAAATAGTATATAAAAAAGTGAAATATTTAAGCAATCTAAAGCTTCAAGTGTGAAAGATGAAGCGAGGCAAGTTTACTATTGAGTATTATCCTCTATGAATTCGCAAGCTTTTTATTGATTTATAAAAAATAGTTCTTGGCTCTTAGAGGTATGCGCCCCAGCCAACTAAAAAGCAGTCACATAAATTTTGATTTTTTTTTGTCGAATTTTTTTCTCGTGTTATTTATTTATTTTTGATTCACAATCGACTTTGATCATTTGGATGATTTGCATTTTCCAAACAGAGAGAGAGAGAGGGAGAAAGAATAGATATATCAACGCACAGCTAGTTTGTTTATTGTGCAATTTGTTATCGACTAGCAGAAACATGCATATTCATATACATACATACATACATATATATAAATAGATTCATATGTGTGTTTGATTTAGCTGAGAAGTTGTTGTTGCTGCCGATGATGCGAAAATAACAAAACAAATTTGTTAAAAACTAAAAATACATTTATATAAAAAAAACTAAGCATCTCGCGCGATAGACAGAGAGCGGGAGAGGGAGATACATTTAGAAGATACACAACAGATACATTTGCCTATGGCAATTGTTGCACAATCAACTTTTTGGCTTCGCGACTCAGCGTCGTTTCACCTTGAAAAGCCGCAGAATCCCAACAACAACAACAACAACAACAACAACAACAACAACAACAACAACAACAACAACAACAACAACAACAACAACAACAACAACAACAACAACAACAACAACAACAACAACAACAACAACAACAACAACAACAACAGCGAAAACCTAAAAACCCAAAAGCGAAAATGTAAACAAATGTTGACAAACCAAACATTGAACAGAATTTGCAGGGAGAACGGAGCGAGGCGCAAATCCGGGTCAGAATACCCGCACAGCCACCTGCCTCTGCCTCTGTCTGTGTGTGTGTGTGTGTGTGTGTGTGTGTTGTGTGTGTTTGCTACGCATATCTTCCGGCACTTAGTTTCGCTTAGCGAATTGACCAAAGCCGCAAAAGAAATCGACGAAAAAAAGCCATCCAGAAATGAAACCCCCAAAGCGGAAGTGGCTCTAATTTCAATATGGCTGCCTCCCCGTGACGTTTAACACAATTGCTGACACAATTTCCGAGATTTATTGCCAGCACACACACACACGCACACGCACACGCACAGAGATAGCGAAATATGGCGGGCAAAGGACCTGCCTGCCTGACGAGCAAAAAAAGCGGGAAAAAAAGGCAAAATAAATCAAATGAAATCGATGATTTTCCTTTTACCGTTATATTATGTCATGTCGTTCCGGTTAGGTAACAAGGGCTACCTCCTATATACGTACATACATATTTATATATTTTCGCGAGCTTCTTATTGATAAGAGCGAAGCAGTTGGCCCCAGGGCCAACAGCTCATCTGCATTTTGGTCTTGGCTCAGCTGCAGAACTTCATAAATGATGCGGAAGCGAAACAAAAGTGAGACAGAGAGTGAGAGAGGGGCAAGCAGTTAGCCACGCCCCCTCCTCTTGGGGGAAAAAAACATAGCTTGCAAATTTTCATTTGGCTGTCAGAAAATGACAAATGAATTTTGAAATAAGCGCTCGTATCCGTCTGATTGTTTGTTTTCTCACCCTCTCGGTCTCTAATACCCTGCTTTGACTACAGCAGATACATATATAAACGGAACTGTGGTTGCTCTACCTCTCCCCCTCTCTCTCTCTCTCTCTCTCTCTCTAGCTGTCTCGGTCGGCGTGTGGGTTGGCAGACGGTGTCAATGATTGGCATTGAGCAGAAAGTTAAATTGATTTCAATGCAGCGCAATTGAAAAGCGCAGCGTTCGCTCTGCCGTTCGTTCGTTTGGTGACTGCGCCTGACATTTGCATATCGAATGGCAATTTACCGTTCCACTTGACAGATACTGCCGCACAAACGGAATGAGATGCATGCATAAAGAGTGCGAGAGAGGCAGGAAGAGAGCCAGATATTTAAGCACAGCTCTCAACTGTGTTTTGACTGCTTTAAAAGCTTCTATGGATTGCGCACAAAATTAACTTGAATATCCTTTTGAATGGAGCAATTGGCCAAGACTATAATACTGATGATTCTGGCAACTATTTCTACTGCTACTACTATGGGAAGCCTTAAGCTTCAGCCTTTTCCCCTGTTATATCTTTTTGTAAGATTTAGTTAGCAGCTAATCGAGTTAGCCTATTCAAAAACCCTTTCACTTGTGGCCATTTCCAATTCCAACTCAATTTGTATTAGTTTGACTCTTTCACCTATGTAAAATGCCATAGTGGAGCTCACCCTCAACATGTGTGCCTTATAGCATGCCATGCATGCCATATCTGCTCTGCATATCCAACTAGCTCTGTCACACACAACATCTGTCGCTTCTCAACAGTCGGCCGAAGGCGTATTTTTGGGAAAGCAATTTGATACAGCGGCAACTGTACCTTAATTTGTTCGTGGAAAAGCCTGCACGTACTTTGTGCATTTGGCGAGCTGACTCGAGGCGGGCACACGCAGGTCATTTGGTTCTAATTTGTTTTGGGCGTTTGGGCTATTTCCTGGTAATCGAGCCGCTCGTTGCTATTCCGCCAAATTATTGCAATTGACTTCATTTTCATAATTTTACACAAATAAGTTTTTTATGACCCAATTATGGGAACTTCCGCTGCAGCCATAATAACAACAATAACAACGGCCCGCGAGAAGCCAATTCACGGCGAGTCCTTAATTCTTTTCATTTTCATTTTCATTCTCTCACCTGCCTTCGCTCTTTTCGTAATGTGCAAATTATTTACAGCCAGAGCGAAGGATACGCTTCCTGCTTTTCGCTTGTTTGTTATGGCAAAACATGTGAGAAGCCGCCGCCCGGCGGGTCTCAGTCGATTCTAATAGCCAGCCAGCTGAGTTTGGAGTTTGAGCCACTGGCTGGCTGGTCGGCTGGTTGGCTGACTGCCTGGCGCCAGGCGTGAATTTTCTCCATGGCAATTTTTCTCTGGTCGCCTTTTTAAGTGGCCCGGGCGCGACGGCAATAACGAGCCAAGCAAAAGCCAAGCCAAGCTGCCGACTCGTTGGTAAATGAGAGTAAATGCAATAATTGCAATGTTTATAACATTAGTGGGCAACGTAAATTGCAGCTAGCGACCAGACGACGGCGACGGCGACGGCGACCAAACCAAATCGACCGTCAACTCATTTTCCACAATTCTCATTACCATTTGCATATGCACTTACTATGTGTGTGTGTGTGTGTGTGTGGGTGGGTGGGTGGTTGGAGATGGGTTTGGGGGGCGCCAAACAAACCGTCATAATGAAGTGCAAACGACTGCGGATAGATATTTTAGCCGCTAAACTCGGCTGGCGGCGCGGCGCAAGCCAATGGCAATTAGACACTCATCCATCCATAAGGCAGGCAAAGCTTTTAAAACTTGACTGAAATTAACGGTAATTGGAAATCGCTGTGGAGCTGAGTTTAAGCAGCCGAACAACATGCGAATTTAAATAATTTAGGCGAGGGGAAATTATGTATAGTCAGACTAGATTGGGTCTTAGATCTGTGGAGGATCTGGAGATGATCTCTCGGATAGATAGCCGAAGAGACGGATGAACGGATGAATGGATAGACGGATGGACAAATGCACGGAACAACAGACGGACGGATAACACATTTTTATGTTCGTCCTTCCATCTGTCTGTCCGTTCGCCTTGCTGTTCATCCATCCTTCTGTCCGCCCTTCCGCTTACTTTGCTCACATCCCAGAAACTAAACTCAGAAGTGATTTAGTCACTTAATAGGTGATTCCTATCGATCTGTCCCTCAATGCCTACCAACGACAACGTCAACATTCAGTCTGGCTTCTCGTACACAAATTTCTCTTAAGCCTGAACTAAGAACCTTTGAGTAGAGAAATAGTTAACTTGTTCGAGTCGAATTCATTAGGCGAAACATATTGCAAAGGGAATCATATTGCTGCCACTTTGACCCTGACGGAAATTTACTCACAAGTTGTGGCACCGATTCTAGGGGGGTGGTGGGCCGACAGATAGAGGTGGACTTAGGTGGGGCGGGAGGCCTTTCAATCCTTTTCTGGCTGGCGGCATAATTTGCATTAATTAATTTGTTGGCTCATTCATTCAGTCCAAACATTTGCTCGTTCATTAAGCGGCTTTGCGCAGTTTTTCATCCCAGCTGAGAGCTGAGAGAGAACTTTCAAGGCAGTTGTTGTTGCTGTTAATGTGGCCGTTGCTGTTGTTGGTGTTGTTGCTTCCTTTGTTGTAGAGCGCAATCGTGTAGGAGGAAACATTTCCCTTTCAAGCTTAATTAAGTTGGTCACTTGGCTCAGGCGCTGACGTTGAGTGGGTGACGATAACAAAGACGACAACAACAGCAACAACAGCAGCAGCAGCAGCAGCAGCAGCAACACCGATGATGGCGTTAATCATGATGATAATGCCAAAGCTGATGATGAAGTTCACTCTGCTTGGCTTTTAAGGGCAATGAAAACGAAATGTTGCCTGCCTGCGCCGCCTCCATGTTGTATTTGGAGAAAGCGGGGGACAGGCGGTGCGGCGAGTACGTCTGCATGGGCGAGGAAGTGGAATGCTTTTTTGTTTTTTTTTTTTTTTGCTTTTTGCGTTGAACGTGACGGAAATTGAATTTCCGTTTCTTGGGATGACACTGCCGCCAACGTTGTAGCACTAAGTCCATGCCATTGCCAATTGTTATTGCTGCCAGTCGCATGTTGCTGTTGCTGTTGCTGTTGCTGTTGCTGTTGTCGTTGCTGTTGCTGCTGCTGCTGTGCTGGAAAGTAGGCGAGTGACGCATGCGCAACGGCAACGGCAACGGCAACGCCAACGCGTAGCCGGAACTGGCTGAGCAACTGTCGACTGGGTCACTTTGAACATGGAATGAACCATTAGCTCATTCTAATTAGTGGCTACCTACAGCAGTTCCATTCCGCCACTCTAAAGTAGTTCTCTTGGAGCACCAAAAAGGGGGCTGGGCATGATTCACAGACATTATAGAGATCATAAATATAGATGAGGTATGGCTGGAAGTTTGATGGCATAAATTATTTATCAATGCAAACAAAGGGAACGGCGGGAATAGAGGCGAGAGATCGATTGGTCAGAATATCATGGTATATCATGTATATATATATAGTTAAATCTATAACTATAGAAAAGTGATTATTGAAGCCTTGAACGAGCATTATGCCACCGACCACACCCAACTATACCCCGCTTGTTAAAATGTATACAAATCATATAGAGTCTGATCTTCTCATTGATCATCTAAAATGTTGCTCACGTACTCACAACTATTTTCGATCAATTTATAGATACCCTAAAAAGAAACCCGTCCGAGTCGTCAACGATTCGGCTTAGCGTCTTTTACGATGGGTTTTAATATACCCTCATCGGAGGCTGCACTTAGGGCTTTAGAGCTGTCCCATAAAGCTAGGAAAACTATTTTGTTAGACTGCCAATAGCGCTGACTAATGCTGAGTCGGGCAAGGCTTTTGCGACTATAGGGTATAGAACGATGCGAATGCGAGTACTTCTCGTTAAGACATTCACATTCCGCCAAATTGTCGGCGGCCTTTTTCAATTTTTGCGCAGTTTCGCGAGGCTCGAGTAAGAGCAACACAACAACGCAAAGCGAGGCCATGGCAATGCCAAGGGGTCAGCATCAATGGGGCTCCAATCTGTAGCTGCAAAATTGAGAAGATGAGAAGCTGGGAACTAAGGCAACGACAGCAGCAGCAGCAGCAGCAGCAGCGCCAGTTTGAAAAGTCGAGAGAGCCCCAGGCGCTCAGCTCAGCTGGCAATTGCACTTGTCTCTCAATGCGGTGAAAGATGCTGCTGAAGTAGTTGTCGAGCGAGGCATGCGAGTGAGCGACAGCGAAGCGTTGCGATTTCTGCAAGTGGAACTTGAAAATTTGCACATGTGAAAGAAGCGAAAGACAGTGACAGCAGCAGCAGCAGCAGCAGCAGCAGCAGTGGGCGCGAAAGGGATGGGAGAAACAACGGCAGCAGCAACTGTAGGAGAAAGAACAGTAACAGCAGCAGCAATGACAACGTGAGCTGTGTTAACAGCAGCAAGAGTAACAACAGCAGAGACAACAGAAGCAACAACAGCAATGTGAGCAATATCAGCAGCAGCAGCAGCAGCAATATGAGCGATATCAGCAATAACAGCAACTGCAACAGGAGCAATATGAGAAATATCAGCAGCAACTGCAGCAGCAGCAACAGCAACAGCAACAGAAATATGAGAAATATCAGCAGCAGAAACACCAACAGCAGCAGCAGCAACAGAAACTTACGTGGTAATATGAACGTCCGTTTCTCTTAACTCATTTTTATTTTGTTTTGCTGATTTTGTTGTTATTTAAGTTGTTGTTGTTGCTGTTGTTGTTATTCTTGCACGTTCTTTGCCGTTGTGTCTGCCTGCCTGCTCGCTTGCACCCGCCTGCTGGCAGCAACTGCTGCTTCACCTTGGCTTGTTGCTGTTGCTGTTGCTGTTGTGGTGGCTCTGCCACTTTTAGCAAAAATCCAAGCAAAACAATAATAACAACAACAGCAAGAGCAACAGCAACAACAACTGACAGCGTCGTGATGTTTTATGGACTTTGGACTCGCGTTTTTTCCAAGCCCCCAAAAAGGCAAAAATTTAACGACGCTGGAGCTGCATGAAAAATGGAAACAAGAAACAGCCACAACAGCAACAACGCAAAGCATTCGCATGCAACGTTGATACAGAAACAGTTCCGTAAAGCTGAAAAACAAAAATGCAAACAAGTCAGCAAGAAGAAGAAGACGAAGAAGCAGGAAAAAAACTAAAAGAAAACAAAAACAATAACAAAAAGAGACTTAAGCTGTGTGCGAAGTTGTAGATAGAGCAATAACAACAGCAACAGCGAGAGCAACCGCAAAAATAACCTCAAAGCGATTAAATTTAAAGATAACGGATATTATGTAGAAAATAAAAAACAAGCAGAAATATAAATAAACCTCAACTGAATTTTTAGCACTTAGCAGAGGCAAAAGGAAGCGCAGCACAAGAAAACATGTTGATAAACTTTGATACTAAGGAAAAAACACAACGTGAATAATGAATATTGTGTGGGAAACTATTCGGGGATCGAGGGAATGACTGATTGACTGATTGTAGTGACTGGGTGGATAGAGCTCGACAGTGCTGGGAAACTTTTTTGTGGATGGAAATATGTTTTAAAATAGTAAGAGGTGTGAGCTGTATCGACCCCTCTTTGCGCTTCTCATGATAAGCTCATATAAGCTAATCCATAGATCAACATGAATATAATTTACCTACAATTTCTTCTCTCTATTCACTTTTAATTTAACTTTCCTTCTTTTTATCTTGCAGGCAATTTTCTATGAAATGTGATACTTGTATAAGTACATATATCCATGTTCGGTAAGTGATTTGTTACTTCGTAGTATTTGTCTCTTAGATCAACCGAGTCATGCCCCTTCTCTGTCTCTAAATTCCCCTTTTGTAAATCTACAATTTGGCTAAAGGCCTCTCGTGTGTTGACACCTGTCAAATATTCTGTTAGCATTTCGATATCTGATTTGTGGTTTGTCATTGGCAAACGCAATTACAAACAGATGCGCACAATTGGCTGCGTTGACCCGACCACTCGGTCGGTCCTTTGTAAGCCATGTTTGATTGCCTCATTTCTGGGCCAGGCTGTGCGATGCACAATGCTTGGCCCGACTGACTGCTTGGCAGTAACATTACTGCGAGTGCAAAGTCAATTCCGGACTTTCCGTCTCACAGTGCGTATGAGTAATAACCGAAGACAGCCAGCCACACAAGTTGGGAGTTGGGTTTGGGGTTGTTGCTGTCAACTGCCGCCAACACGCCAACGTTCAATTACTGAGAGAGAGAGAGAGAGAGAGAGAGAGAGAGAGAGAGAGAGAGCGAGAGGCTGAGGGGCTGGCTGGTTTGGCGTTTGTTTCTTTTGGAGAACACGCAAAGTAAATAGTAACATGTGCATTACTTGGCATTCGTCTTGGCTCTCCACAGCCTCCCATCGATTGCTCCACATTTAACGAGAATAATTGCAGCGCCAGCATGGCGCTGCTGCACTTAACCCCCAGCCAAAAGCGGCCAGAGGGAGCGCAGTCTTTGAATGTCTTTGATGAAATATTGAAATTGTTGAGCTGTTGCTGGGGTCCAGCCAAACGGACAAATGCACTCCACACATTCCACATCTCAGACACAGATGTATATATATATATATATATGTATGAATCTGAGCAAAGAATCTGAGACTGCCACGTGACGTTGGAATTGGCCGCTTGTTGGGCGTCAAGTGCCTCGTTATAAATTGCCCAATTTAAGAGCAAGGGAAGCACATTTTTAGTGTAAATAAATAATGATCCATCTCTCAGCTCTGAGCTCTGAGCTCTCAGCTAGCTGGCATCTCGCATTGCTGTGCCAATTGGCCAAACAGCTAGGCACAACTGCAGCGCACAGCACTGCCAGTTGTCCAGACACTTAACTCACTTCCAGTCCCACATGGACACAATCTCGGTTGATAATGTGGCTCAGTTGTGTCTGTCTGCTCTGTTGTGGTGTGTGTGTGTGGTGCGTCTGGTTGCAAGCTGATGACATTAGAGATATTCCCTCAAATTGAAATTTTACTGAGCAACAACAATTGGCAAATTAGAAGAGCGGATTTCGATTGGCGTTGCTTGACTAAGATATACCCTATAGATGCTTGATATATATGAAATATTTCTTATACATATTGCTACCTAACTAATCGATACGTAAAGAACTTCTTCAGGCCTGCTCTACCTCAACTATATTCTCCTAGAAGTATATGGTATCAGGGAGGTTATGGCTTGTCTTAGAGCTTATCATGCATAGCTTTATATTTCATAATCATCAACTACTTCAGCTGTTGCCGATTATAATAGATATCAACTGGCTTGGAAATTTGTCTCTTTTGATTAAACGGAAGCTCGCAAATGCCATGATGGAAACCTCAAGAAAATTTTGTTTTTATACAATTTGCTTCTAGTTTGCGGCTATCGATTCTGCTGTTCGAGTGCAGTTGCAGTTGTCCGTTAATGGAGAATACTTTTTATTATGCTGATTGGAAATATATATACACACACATCTGTATATATATATATATATATATATATATACTTATATATCAAGTATTGTTCAAGTGTTCTACAGTTGGAGTCCGATTCATGGCAGACGAACGAAAGTAACGGGGCATTAAGTGTGCCCAGCAGCCAACAACTGCGAGAAATTCTGCCTCGCAGCTTGTGCAGCGATGCGTTTGCAAATGTTGTGGCAGGCAGATGGAATGAGAAGGGAGGGTGGCGTAGAGTGTAGAGTAGAGTAGTGTAGTGTGGGGGAGAGGTACGCCACCGGCCCCCCGACGTTGCCCGTGGCCCAAGTCGTAAGTTCTGAGTTGCTCGAGCTCGAGTCACTGTCTGGCAATGCGCCTTGTCTGAAATTTGCGACCTGCCACAACAACAGTAACAGCAACAACAACGTGCAACAGAGCATGGCAATCGTCGCTGGAACTGTGGCATGCCCCCGCAAGATGCGACCGCAACAGCCAGAGGGTTGCTTTCTGCCTCTGCCATTGCCTGTGGCCAGAGCTCAAATTAATTTCATTATTCTCGTTGGCTGGAGTTTCTCTTTTGATGCGTGATGAATCACAGCGCAACGCAGCGCCAGCAATGACCAGCCGGGCAACCGGGCAGCAGCCGGGCAGCCAGTGGCTCAGTGGTGCTATGTTGCTGGCTCGACCGACGCAGTTGGCGGTTTCTTTGTGTGGGCGCTGTTAGGCGGCTTTCGCCAAAATCTATGCAAACTGACCACAAATCACAAAAAACATACAAAAACGAAACAGAAAAAAGTCCGCGAACAACCGCAACCCAAATGCGTTTTGTCTTTCAATTTCTTTCAATAATTATTTCATTCGAGAGGTCTTGAGTCTAGTTTCCCATAATTGTGTTTTTGCTGCTGGCTGGAGAGCTGACCCATTTCTTTTTCACTGAAGCCCATTCAGATCTTGAAGGCTAATCAATCAATCAAAATATATTGTCCGAAGGAGTGGAATGTGAAGAAATATGCGATATATGTCAAAATTTTAAGAATACAACTTTTGAATGCAGATCGATAGTCGACAGTCATACGAATCTAAAATGGCATAAAACTCTGAAATCGGACAAAAAATACCCGAGCTAGAGTCACGCAAAGTTCAAGGGGTATTTTCTCGGAACCAAGTCAATATTATAAAAGTTCCATGCCCAGAGAAAATCGGTGAACAGACATCGAAACTTGGCTTAAATACGCTTCCAAAAAGGTGTTTCATTCGAAAATCGGATACAAAATAGCCAACTTCTAGTCAGTCAAAGCTCAAAAATAGTCCATTTTTTCGGCTCGACCCGATTTTGACAAAAATGATAAGGGGTTACATCACATTTTTGTCAAAAATGTGAAAATTTCGACAGTTGAACTTTTGTATGCAGATCGATAGTCGACAGTCATACGAATCTAAAACGGCATAAAACTCTGAAATCGGAACAAAAATACCCGAGCTAGAGTCACGCAAAGTTCAAGGGGTATTTTCTCGGATCCAAGTCCATATTATGAAAAGTTCCACGCCCAGAGAAAATCGGTGAACAGACATCGAAACTTGGCTTAAAAACGCTTCCAAAGAGGTGTTCCATTCGAAAATCGGATACAAAATAGCCAACTTCTAGTCAGTCAAAGCTCAAAAATAGTCCATTTTTTCGGCTCGACCCGATTTTGACAAAAATGATAAGGGGTTACATCACATTTTTGTCATAAATGTGAAAATTTCGACAATTGAACTTTTGTATGCAGATCGATAGTCGACAGTCATACGAATCTAAAATGGCATAAAACTCTGAAATCGGATGAAAAATACTCGAGATATAGTCTGGCAAAGTTCTTGAGGTCTTTTTTCGGACTCGTTGCAATATCTCGAAAAGTTCTGAAAGCCATAGAAAATCTGTGAATACGCCGATACTCGGCGTAAATACGCTTCCAAAAAAGTATACCATTAAAAAATCGGATGAAAAATACTCCAATTATGGCCAGTCGAAGTTGAATAATAGTCGATATTTTCGATTTTTTCGACCATAAAACTCTGAAATCGGAAAAAAAATACCCGAGTTACGAGTTCGATAACAATATAATTTTCTGTAAATAATTTTATTTATTTGTAATTATTTTATAGTATATTGGAATACTGCACACTTCTATCTGGGACTACATTCAACTATGCAATGGCTATAGCTTTGCCCCGAATTCCCGTCAGGTGAGTGCAGCTCGAATTAGTGTTTGGTAATTAAAATGTTGGTTAGTTCGTAGTCTAGACACTGTTAAATAAATAATATTTAAAGACTTTTAAATGTACGCCAAATATGTTGTGCTTTCACCCTTTCAAATGGCACTAAATATTGCGTATACGCCGCGTGTGTCTGCCTCGCTAATTGAGCGTAAAATGTTGTGTTCAATTTGAAATGCAGCTCGCTGCACGCATTTGAAATGCAACAGCCGACAACAGCAGCAACAGCAGCAGCGACAAAAACAATCATCAGAGCAGAGAGCAAGAGCAATATGCCTTCATAAGCTGCACCACACACACACACAGACGCACACACTTCACACACACACATAGTCAAAAAGCGGGTCAGTGTTGAACGCCAAGGCCGAACCTTGCCAACCAGCCAGCCAGCCAGCCAGGCAGTCAGTCAGTCAGCGAGCCAGCCAAAGTAGGGCGTCAGGGCGGCTGCTTGGCCCCGAGGTAGGCGTGTTGCTCGTTGCTCGCTCGCTGTGGGCTGGCGACTAACCCAAAACCCATAACCCAAACCCAAACCCCAAAACCAAAAGCCAAATCCAAAACTTAATTCGCGTCGACTGCAACGAGCCCCAAAGCCGAGCGACGAGGCGTCCAACTGGTTACAGGTTGGGCACCTCGTATGGGTCGTCGGTGCCGACGTTGCCATCGTCATCGTCGTCGTTGTCGTCGTCGTCGTCGTCGTCGTCGTCGTCGTCGTCGTCGTCGTCGTCGTCGTCGTCGTTGCCTCGCTCGGCGGCTCGTTTGTAGGCACGTTCGCTTGCTCACTGTTGTTGTTTTGATGTTGTTGCAGCTGGGACTACGTCGAGTTGTACTCGCAAAACGTAACGTAAACGTGGCGCCAGGCTGTGAATGCAGTCGAAGCAACAGCACTTTGTCAAGATCTTTGTAACAGCTGGGATTGACATGTATTTTATTGTCTAGTCGTTAGCAAGTATTTGGATAGTTTATGGCTAGTCTATAGCTAGTCTCGCTAGATTATAGGTAATTTATAGTTAATATAAAGCTAATCTATAGCTGAACTTTAGCTAGACTGCAGCTAGCCTATAGCTAACTCCACAGGTAGTAAGGAAAACTCTTCAGAAGTTATCTATAGCTGTAAAGCCCAACGAAATGCTTGAGATATTTCAAGGTAACAATAGAAAATACTTTGAGTATGTGCTTAGCGTGTTCAAGTGGCGCTAGAATACCCTATCTCTGGGTATATATCTCTATATATATCTCTCTGAATGTTTCTCTCTGCTCTTCTTAAAACTGTGATTGCAGAGAGAGCTAGCCGAAGGGAGCTTTGTGAAGTAGCTCATATAATAATCATTATATATTCACATATATATATCAACAAGGGTATCTAACACTCGTATATCCAAAGATAACTAATTTCGCTTGTTTTTGCGCTGCAATTGAGACTACGACAGCAGAGGGCACGTAGTAAACGCGACCGCTGCAGGAGAGAGAGATAGATAGAGAGAGAGAGAGAGCGAATTGCAATTGTGGTAGTAGATCATGGCCTGCTGTTCGCGCTGTCCGCTGTCCAACTTAACTGGGGCAGTTGGGGGCGCTTGCACCGAGCCGCGGCCCTGTGGATGTTGTGTGGATGCCATGCTGTGGACGATATGCTTGGAAACTGGGACTCGGAATCGTTTGCTAGTTACCGTTAACCCAGTTAGCTGCCATCGTCAAAGGGCGTGTCTGACGAGTCGCACCTAGCCCTCTCGAGTCCTTGATGCATAATTAGTTTGGGGGTCGACTTGGGCTTTTCCGTGTGAATAAAAAGTGCATTTGCTCAAACATCCACCTGTACAGGTGTACCTGTACCGAGGCGAGGCGGCCGTCTATTATTAACGGAGCTGCATTTAAAAATCGATTTCACATGCACAGCAATTAAAACGACATTAACTAGCCCAAAGATGAAAATGCTTTCGGCTAGAGCCTTAGCCAGCTGCTCAACTTCCCAATATCCGAAAAGGGGCAGAGATTTAAAGCTGAATAATACATAAATATATAGCTGGCACACGATAAACATACATATATAAGACCAACGTCGGTTTTTCTTTTCTTCCGTGTTTCTTAGTGCCAAAGTTTGCGACAGCTACGCCTCCTTTACGTACCCAGTGGGCGTGGCTGGGCTTGAGCTGGAGGGCTGGACAACAACTCAGAATTTCGATTATGTTCACAACTTCAACTTGAAGTTGAAGTTGAACTTTTGCTTGCGTTTTGCGGCTGCTTTCGTAAATGGATATAAGTGCGCTGCAGGGCCCCGTTAACCCTTTCTAGTTAACAGCGAAAATACATTAAAACGTAATAGAATGCGGGAAAATAGCTGCGCTTCGACAGACTTTATTCGACTGGGAGCCATGCTGGAAAAGTGCTTCTTACTTTTAATGAGGAATAAAGCGAGAATTTATTAAAAAGCCGTGGAGACAGAGAGAGTAAGGGAGAGGTAGACAGAGGAGGAGAAGAGGAAAGAAATGTAGAAAGTGTGAGGCAATAAGGGATGGAGTAGGTGAAATATATTAAGAGAGATCGAAATACGGAAAGTTAGAGAGAATATATCCCTGTAGATCCTTGGATATGATCAATATTAAGCAGACTCCATATACATACAACACTTCAACTTAGCAACTGCCTCTAGTACTGCTCCACAATAGCTTAAATGCTCGTAAAAACTCTCTTAGGTATTTGTTTATATCTATGTATATGTAGACCTTTTATTCAATTCTAGTCAGATATATGGATATTCCAGGCATGTATAACAAATGCAACCCATTCTGCGGGCTGGCTGCACCGGCAAGTCTTTCAGATATTCAGCGTAAAAATCTTCGAATAAAAGCACAATGAGAATTCTATCTTTTATAGACCACGCGTGACAGTTGCAGACACGCGCAGTCTCGGGCCCTCTCGCTCTGGCGCGCTCCGGCTGGGCTCTCGCCATTTCGCTCTGTTCGCTGCTTTATGCATTTCGTGTGCTTTGGAGGTCTATGATTTAACCATTTGTTCCCATGCTCCGTCGCAGCACGTAGGCCCTGTGTCATAAAACGTTAAATTAGTTGAATACTATGCCTGGGTGATTGGGGATTCAGGGTGAGTTGCGAGGGCGAGAGCGAGGGCTAGGGAAGGAGGAGGGGTGGCTCTGCTATGATAGGCGGTGGAATTCCCTTAGCTTAGCCTCGTATTCGTCAATGCGTCTGTCTTTCGCTTTGACGGCGCGCTCATAAAATGCACATGTTGATGGCGCGTGTTTGGCATGGCCAATCTAAGGGCTGGGAGAGGAGAGGCTAGCCCCTGGCATCTCGGCTGCACTATTGTTATATACATACATATGTACATATATGTATATAAAGTATATCTATAAAGTATATAGTTTATATGTTTTTTAAATGCTGTGCGCGTGTGCGACTGTTCTCGCACTATCAATAGCTGCAGCCGCCTTCATTTCAATCAAGTTGCCCTATTTGATTTGAATTAAAATAAGTTACGTGAGTAGTGGCTGACATTTTCCATGTTCCCTGTTCCCCACTCCACACTCCACACCATCCTCCACCCTCCATTATCCATGTATCTGTAAGATGCACACTCACACACAGCACTCGCCTGTTGGGGGTGGCTTAGGGGGGCAGGACGGGGACTTTGGCTGACCTAAATTCATTTAAGTCGATCGATATTTTGTGTGCTGCACTCTCTCTCTCTCTCTCTCTCTCTCTCTTTCTCTCGCTCTGCAGTGGGCTGCATGACCGAAAAAGGCAAAAGTGTATGCTATATAGAGCATACTACGTTCCATATAGTACTACAACAACTGCATTGCAATTATTGTGAAATTCTACTACAATGGAAATTGTACGGCAGTTGCAGGCAGCTGCCAACGTCGACGTCGACGACGTCTCTGTCTCTGTCTCTCTCTCTCTCTCCGTCTCCGTCTTTGGCTTCCGGCTACGTACGTCCATTGTCATAGATGTGTGTGTGTGTGTGTGTGTGTTGGTGTTTTAGTTTGGGCTTGTGGGCGTTTCTGACATTCCATTGTTGACTCTTGAGCCTCGACATGGGCGTGGGCGTGAGCGTGGGCGTGGGCACTCACAACTTTGTTGGCCAAAAGGCAAATTTATTCTCTGCCTGGTCTCGTGCGGGCCAACTCTTGTCTCGCTCTAACAAACATGGAAACGAGCCTCAACTCAACACCCACAACACACAGCTCCAACACCAACACCACCACCAGCACCAGCCCAGTGCTCAACCCTTGAGATGCAGTTTCTCAAATGTGGCACAAATGCCTCCCACCCCAGCAGGGCTCTCCTATCAGTACTATGCTCAGCATATATAGTATCTATATTGTAGTTATATGTTTTGTTCAACTGCAGCACACAGGACCTTGATAAGTAATAGCAAAGTTGATGATGAAGGCCTTTTCCTTATGCCACTTCAACTGAAGGTGTGCTTTGATTAAATATGACGGATATTGCCTTGGCCAAGCACTGCGCCATTGTGAGAGGGCGCTCGATGTAAACTATGGTATGGTATGGACTATCAATCAGTCAGTCATATATTTCTGTGGGCCAGTCAATCTGTTCAAGAGTCAGTCAGAGTTAGTCAGTCGATCAATCCATCAATCAAGTTATACAATAAGGCTGTCAATCGAGCTTTTCATCGAATCAGCTAGCCCATCAATCAATAGGCAAGTCAGTTGCTTGATCATTTAGATAATCAATCAATCAATCCATCCATCACTTAGTCGGTCAATCACTCATAGAGCTCGAGAGCACTAAGGCAACTGAAACTATGGAATGATGCCATTGTGTGGTGGCAACACTGTAGCAAGAACTGTGGCTGTTTGCCTCGACATCTGTGGCGCATTGCACATACGCCTCGTGGGCGTTAGCTGCAATGCGAACTTACTGCAGGGGATGGACATGTGCTGCTTAATGGGGCTGTTGGCCGAGGACGAGGAGAATGAGGGTTAGGGCTAGGGCTACAGCTAGGGGATTGTGGCTGGGGTTGGGGTTGGGGATATATATATATATATGTATATATTCAATGTTGGCAAAACTCATTACGACGCCGCATGAGTGACATTTCCACGCTGTCAACATGACACATTTCATAGCGAGAGAGAGGGAGGGAGAGAGGCAGAGGGAGGGCAAGGCATTTTGCTTATATACATAGATATTTATATTTGCAACCACATTCTTTGGCATGCAAGCCACTGTGCGGCTTAATGTGGCACGGCTGGCATTGCCGGGGCACTGCTTACGCCCGCCAAGCAGCTAGCCTGCCTCCATATGCTGCAATATTGTTGCCTTGTTTCCATTTGACGGCAGCGAACTTTGGAATTACAACGCATTTCTTCACTTTCGCATCGCTGGCTTCTAAGCAGATTATTATTGTTGTTATTATAGAGTCGAGGCGAGTCGGGGCTGGAGACGTTGCCTTTGTTTTATGCGAAAATTGAATTTGCCCCACCCCCAAGGCAGTCAGCCCGCCCTCTTGCCTGCCTGCCGCTTGGCTATGCGTGCCACAATGCATCGCTCGGCTAATGGCGACGCATGTCAAACATTTGCTGAGCTTTTGTGTTTAAATATTACTAATACGACATGTTGTGCCAGCACGCGTGCCAGCGAGCAGCTTAAGGGTTGCAGCCCAACCCCCACCCACCCCCCCCTCTCTGTCACTGTGTGGCAGCGTGTATTGTGGCCATAATTGAATTAGATGCTTGCCTGCAAGACCGAAATAATTGTTGTTGTTCGTCGAGTGCTTGATTACGCCAGATACTGTTTATTTTTTAGATGGTGCAAATATGAGTTATCGGCCTGACACTATGTCTACACATACACACACACACACACATGAATACCCTGTGATTAAGCCAAATAACTCAATTAGCTTGTCGTTTAAATTATACGTGGGGCGCGCTGACATTAAAGTGCAAATCGCTATCAATCGAGCTGAGCTCTCGTGCGACAAAGATTCAAGGGGGGAGAGGAGGCACTAGGCTCACTTTTGCCCCCTCAATGAAACGCGAAAAGTTTAATTGAAACTCGCTTTTCGCAGTTTTCAATTCGCAATTCAATTCGCGTACAATATGAGCCACTAAAAGAGGCTATGGAAAATGCAGGCACAAAAGATGTTTGCAGTTAAATTAAATGAAAAAGTTTACAACTTTTTTAATGAAATCATTTTATGCTTCTCTTTGCAGCATAAACAAAGCGCTGCAACAATAGCAAACAAAACAAATGCGCCAGTTGCAGTGCAACAAAAAGAACGTATGTATAAGAAAAGAAAACCTAGAAGAAAAAGGCAAACTGAAGGAAAATGCAGAGGGGTTGGCAGAGGGTGGGTTGCAGATAAACTTGAAAGAAAAACTTGCATGCAGCCAAAAGGGCGAAGCGCAAAAAATTCTGCAAAGGAGCAAAACTTGAGTGTGTGTGTGTGTGTGTGTAGACAAAGCATATGTGAGTGTACGAGTGTGTGTGTGTGTGTATTTGCACAGCTTGCAAATGAAAGTTTGCACAAATTGTATTTGATTTAGCATGCTAAAGTCTTTAAGGCGTTTAACATGTCGTATACGTAATCTGGGCACAAATCGAAAATGCATCGAGACGGAGCAGCTAGAACTGCTGCGCCCTCTGGCTAATGATGATGCTGGCTGCTGCTGCTGCTGTCCATGTCCTTGCCTGTCATTGGTCATAGTGCTCTGCCATGGGGTTCATATTTGTGTCAGGGCTAAAGCGAGCGCCGAGCGCCGTTTCTAGTTAAACTAATCCAAGTGTCAGAGACAGCAAATGGCTGGCGGGAAGTATGCCAAAAAATGAGAAAACAGAAAAGTTATCTCGCACACACAGAACTTAGATGTGCTAACAGCGAGTGGCAAGCGAGTGGCAGTTAAGTGGTTTTCAGCATTACCAAACCACCAGCCATCAGCCAAGCAGAAGGCAGTCAACACTTGGCGAGTGGCGTACCTAAGCCATCCTTTGAGGGGTCCTTCTTTGACTTCAGTTATTCCTCCTTCGACTATCATGCTCTAACTACCCTCTCTTCTAGCTACTCTTCCGTTCACCCCCCTTGACTAACGTCCTTTTAACTGTCCCCTTTCAAGGACCACCTCGCCTGGCCCCACTCGACTAGTAGTGGTTAATGCACGCATTTCCGTTTCCTTTCGCCAGTCAGAAATTTATGTTTTATTGCAGCTGTTGCTTTCCCCCTTCCCCTCTTCCACCCCCTCTGCTTCGGTCAGCCCTTTTGGTGGTGCCCAGGTTCTGCCTAACGCTTTTATTGGCACTGTGATTTCTGTTGCTGCTGATGCCACGCGGATTACGCTTCAAGGCGCATAACTCTCGACTCAACTCGACTCTGCTGCGCATTAATCATAAAGCGGTTTTCATGGCTGCCACAACCCCTACGCCCCACTCCGAGGCACCCCTATTGCATTTAATTTGGCATTAAGTGCATTCGAACGATGGAGCATGAGCTGCAGAGAGAGAGAGAGAGAGAGAGAGAGAGAGAGAGAGAGAGGGAGAGGGAGAGAGTGAGCAGCACGAGCAGCTCCCTTAAGGCACTTAAGCCACTTTACGAGTATTCCCTATAATAAAGGACTCTCGGCTCGCCTTACCTGTGAGCAACGATTTCAGCAGCTTTAGTTTTCGCATACGACTTGGATTTTTTATGGGCGCCGACATTACGGCGGCACATGTATTTATGAGGCGTCATCAGGACACGGGACGACACACAGGAGGGCGGGGGCAGGTGGTCGGTTGGCCGTGTGCTGCATCAAAAGTAAGCAAAATGTAGACACAATGTAAGCGGCAGCTAATACCTGCCATAAAAACCAATGATGACATCAGCCGAAATGCATTCAGAAGTGCGACGCAGAATGGAAAATGGAAAACGGATAACGGAAAGCTTAAAAGTTTCTCAATTCAATTTCAGTTTCAATTCAATTACCGTTTTCTATCAAGGACAATCAAATGCGGTTTAATTGAAAGACTCTCCGAGTAATGCTCATCTGTTGAAAGGAATCTCAGTCTCAGTTCTCGGCTATTCATCTGTCTATATTCACTCGATAAACACATTCGAAACTTTTCAAAATTGTTAGGAAACTGTTAGAAAATTGAAAAACCAACTAAAAATGTCTGATCCAGCGGAAGGAGAAGAAGCTGCGGAAGAAGCTCCTCCTCAGGCGACAGAAGAAGAAGATGAAGGCAAAAAGGTAGAAGCGGACGGTGAGGAAGAGGAAGAGGAAGACGAAGTTGACGAGGATAAACTCGACGAAACTGAAGAGGATCCTTTCGAGATGCTGGATGCGACGAGCGAGGATAATGAGGAAGAGCATCGCATGTATCGGGAGTATGTTGCCTTGACGAAGGAGATCGATTGCCAGAATGCAATTATAAACGATATGAAGGAGAAAGTGAAAGAGATGTGCGAGAATCCCTGCAAGACCTACAAGGAAAAGGTCGCGATAAGTAAATTGCTCGAATGCGTCGATAAGGAGAAAATCAAACTGAGTTTCATGTTAAGTCGAGCAGTGCAACTGCAGAACAATGGATCGAAGAGGGCCTACGGAGCCATCGAGCTGGCCACGTCGACCTTAGAGGATAATTTACTCCTGAGCTCCGTCGGTTGCTCGAAGACCGTCAAATGCCCTTCGTCCCAAAGAAAGCCCAAAACTGCGCAGCAAATTTGCGATGCTCTGGAGGATTCGGATTCGGACTCCGATGATAATTGTTGTTGACCGAAGCTGCATTTGCCACTGAACATAAATATATGTCTTATGAATGGATGTCTTCTAGAGTAAGGAAAAGTAGCTCATTGATGTACTTTTAATATGTTACGAGTATTCCATTCTGAATATGAATCTGAAAAATATAAATTGAATTCAATTTGATACAAAGAGGTGCCCTGAATTGCCCAGTAATTTCAAAATCTTTTCCCCAAGTAAAATTTTTTCACTTGAGGGATATTCCTGGAAGTGATCTGGAAATCTTTCTCAGCCAACAAACAAACCCTAATTTAGTATTTCAGTTCATAGAATTTGAGCTCTAAACAAGCATTCACGAAGATAATTCACATATTTTCTATACCATTTCACTTGAGAATCCCTACAAATGGCTCTGGTGGGGGCGGGGGCTAGTTGAGGGTGCGCTGGCGTGGCGTCTGTTTGGGGGGAACCGCTCATTGAGCAATTCATTCAATCGACGAATTCAATAAAGTACAACTAATAAAAATCAAGCGAATGGCAACGAGAATGCGAATTGCCAGCGAAGACTTTGGGGGCCAAAGCACAAGCACAAGCACGAGCAGGAGAAGATGAAGAGGCGGAGGCGGAGGCGGAGGCGGAGGCGGGCGAGCAAGAGAATTACAATTTTCTCGCCATTTGTTTTTGTGCCACGCAACACGTTTTGCTGTCATAATTCGCCAGGGCACCAGAAGAAGAGACCCCAACGCAAAAACAACAAATAGCAAAAGCGAGAGAAGACAAAAAAAGGGCAGCAGCAAGAAAATCGCGCGCATTTTGCAGAATGCGAGTGCGAATGCGAATGCGAATGCGAAGGGGAGCCTCAATGCGACGTTAGTGGTCCATCAAATGCTTGTAAACAAAGCCAGCAAACGACAACGACAACGACAACGAGGATGAGGATGAGGAGCGGCGGCAGCATGAGGAGAGGACGACAGGGCAATAACATGGCTCTGTCTGTGGCGGGCGAAGTGCATGCAATGGCAATGGGCACAAAAACAAAAGCAAAATTGCGAATGCGAACGGGAATGCCAGCCAGCCAGTCAGCCAGACAGAATAAGGGGATCAAAGCAAAACTCGCAAGACAAACACAGAGCTGAAGGAGCGGCAGCTCTGAAACGCTTCGCTTCTCGGCCGGGTCGAGGGGCAGGCTGCAGGGGGAGGTTGGCTTAGGCCCAGGGGCAGCAGTCGTCGATGCGAAGTGGTAATGGTAAATGGCAGCGAGTACAGCACAGTTGGCGTCTGGCCTGTGCTCCTGTCTCGCTTCTTTTTTTGCTGCTGCTGCTGCTGCTGCTGCCACGCCCATGCCCATGCCCATGCCCATGCCTATGGCCCTTTTGGCATCCACGTTTCACATTCACAACGTTTCACTAGCGTGCGTGTCTCTCTCTCTCTCTCTCTCTCTCTTTCTCTTTCTCTTGTTGGCACTTGCTGTCTCGCTCAAAACAAAGTCAACTCCTGAAAGGGGAACGTTTTTGGCGCGCAAATCCATAGTAAATGAAGCCAACATTCAACTGACGTTGACTGCAGCAGCGACGCGGACAGCGACTGCGCTCCGTCGCGTCACCTTGCGTCCATTCACCTCGCAGAATGTGGGAAGGAACGAGCGAGCCGAGAGAGAGAGAGAGAGAGAGAGAGAGAGAGAGAGAGAGAGTGAGTGAGTGAGGGGAGCGAGTTGGGTGCACAATTTCATTTCATGCGCTTCGATTCGATTCCATTTTCCATTTCGTTCTACACACTTTGGCTTGTTTGTATTATTGTCTGCGGCCTTCTCACGTCCAGTCTCTCTCTCTCTCTCTCCCGCCCATCTCTCTCCCTCTCCCTGCGTCTCTCTTGCAAATTCTTTGAGTTGCGATCTACGAGTAGCTCAGACGTAATTATTGTCGATACACGAGCACAAGATATTTACAACGTAGAATCCAAAGTTGAAGTTCGATGCACTGTGAACGGAAGATGCAGCACCCAGAGGCAAAGCCACACACAAGCAGACACACGGAGAGAAAAGATACATTTGTAGATAGAGAGATACAGATACAAATGCGCATTCAGTGGATGGCAGCGTGTTGATGTTTTTATATCTATCAGATGCCGATGCCCCATTTGCCATTTGCTGATGTCGTCTTCGCCATTTGCTGTTTGCCACTTGCCACTTGCCTCTTGCCGCATGCCACTTGCCACTTGATGCTTGCCGCCTGCTGCTCCCGCCACAGAGATCCGAGCGATGGCAAATTGTGGCCACCGAATGGGTCATTTGAGCTGTCAGTAGGGACACTTCTTGGCTAGGGGCACTTCCGCTGGAGCATTTGCCATAAAACTTCTGCAACGAGGGTTTGCCATAGAACACAAAAATATCAACTATGAATGCTTTAGTCGGTAGAGCAAGAGAGAGAGAGGGGGAGGGAGAGAAGCGATTGACTAAAATATACTTGTAGATAAAAATATGATGATTGACTAAAGAGATATTCGCGAGAGATGAAGATAATGCTTGAGTAAAACTTACTCAAAAGATAAACATAATATGTTGGAAAAGATACTAGTTGATTAGAAAAGATACTCATCCCTGTCTTATCCGTAAGTCTGACTGTCCGCCTGGTGTTGTGTTGTCCTTTATCATTCCATAAGTGGCTTTATCTACTTTGTTATACATATATCTGCCCGGTCCTCTGTCCGTCCGTATATCCGTCAGCTTCTCAGTTCCGCTGTCCTTCTGTCTATCTGTCCGAACATTCGTCCGTTCGACCGTCCCTCCGTCTGTATCTTTTCGTTTATCTTTTAGTATCTTTTAGTCGAGCACTTCCAATTGAAGCACTTTTACTAGGTGTTGCTGTCCCTTATCCTATCACCTGTCGCTCCACAAATAGTTTTATCTACTTTATTCATACGCAATGCCTGACACTTTGATTTCTGTATAGTTTCCAGCTAAGTTTTGAGAAGCGAAAATCTCACTTGTCGCGCGTCTGTTTAACCTCTGACCTTTATGGTTTTCTAAGCCGCATTAACTGTAAGCACATACTTATCAAGGCAGGGCACTCACGCCCCCTCCCACCCAATAAAAAGGGACTCTAAACAAAGCCCAACCCCAAGCTCTGCCGCCGCCTGACATCTGACCCCTTGGGTGTACACGTGAATTGTTCACATTTTCTGATTTCAAGAAAAGTTTTCTAAATTAATTTCGCATAAAAAAAAGTACAAACAGAGCAACAGAAACAGCGAAAGCAACAGTCGCATTAACAACAGCAACAACATTCGAGCGCAGCATCCATAAAATTTGATGTGGCGCAGACGCGTCAACGCACGCACGAAAGGTCACGGGCGGCGCTCTTTGCAAGGGTCAAAGTTCAGAGACGCGTAAATTTCGACCTTACGTTCGTAGACAAGGATGCAGCGTAAGCAGGATAACAAGCAGAGCCAAAGGTATTGCCGTACAAGTCGAGCCTCTTCCAGTTTGAAATCGACTTCTAGAAATAGTAATAGTGCTTGTTATAGCAAGTTCATGTAGTGGTAGTACTAGTAATAGTAGTACTAATAGTAGTAGTAATAGTAGTAGTAATAGTAGTAGTAATAGTAGTAGTAATAGTAGTCGTAGTAGTAGTAGTAATAGTAGTAATAATAGTAGCAATAGTAGTAGTAATAGTAGCAATAGTAGTAGTAATAGTAGCAATAGTAGTAGTAATAGTAGCAATAGTAGTAGTAATAGTAGCAATAGTAGTAGTAATAGTAGCAATAGTAGTAGTAATAGTAGCAATAGTAGTAGTAATAGTAGCAATAGTAGTAGTAATAGTAGCAATAGTAGTAGTAATAGTAGCAATAGTAGTAGTAATAGTAGCAATAGTAGTAGTAATAGTAGCAATAGTAGTAGTAATAGTAGCAATAGTAGTAGTAATAGTAGCAATAGTAGTAGTAATAGTAGCAATAGTAGTAGTAATAGTAGCAATAGTAGTAGTAATAGTAGAAGTAATAGTAGTAGTAATAGTAGTAGTAAGAGTAGTAGTAATAGTAGTAGTAATAGTAGTAGAAGTAGTAGCAGCAATAGTACTAGTAGTTATAGCAGTCATAGTAGCAATAGCAAGTGGAAGTATGACTATTAGTAGAATAGTTTTTTTTTTGGAATTCCTATAGTAAGCCTAATAGTAATATTCCGTACGATCATATCTATTCCTAGACCACACTCTGCTCGATATCTCTTGCATATTTATGCCTCATCAGTGCTCGTCCCGAATGGCATCCATATGTTAAGACCTCATCTATATCAGCTTTCATAAACGGTTCTCCATGCGCGGCTTAAGGATCAGACATAAATTCGCAGACTAATCCAGCCGTGGTGGATGCTGCCGCTTGCATATTTATTTATTAGCTGCCTTTTGCTGAGCTACGTAGAAATTGTAGGCCTACGCCGGCCTCTCTGCCACCCATCTGACAGCCTGCTGCCCCCTTGACACCAGCCCTCGTTGCCATCAGTCAAGCAGCCGCCGACGTCTGGAAAAGTTCTGTATTTTCTTCTTTTTTTACTTTTAGGTCTTGGAGAAGTCTCCACTTTGAACAACAAATCACTTGAAGTGGAATATTGTCGTCTGCGTTGATGTCTACGCACGAAAATCGGCAGCAGCGGCGGGCAGCCACCCGCACGTGCCCTGGCAAAAGCTGCCTGCTCCGGCACTCACGTGCGCGCCACGTAAACTTTTATTTTCTTCTCATTTGCTTTGCGATTTTTGAACAGCGAACGGCGAATTCAATGTCTGTCCGTCCGTCTGCCTGTCTCTCTGTCTTGGTCCTTTTGTCTGTCCCAAAGTCTTTGTTTGTTTTGTCTGCTGCTGATTTGGCATCGCATATGTTGGCAGCAGTCATCCCCTGCCCCAGCCCCAGCTCCAGCCTTCAGCCAACCCCTCAGCCCGCTTTCGTGGACGCCTCTGCCCAGACGAAGACGACATTTGGGATTTCTTTGCGATGTTTTATTTATCTAAAAATGAAAAGACACACACAGACACAGGGGCACACAAATCTAAGGCGGTTACAGCCCCTGCCTGGGGTAAACACAAGTCGAGAGCAGCAGCGATGGCCGCCGGGAGGGAGGGGGTTCGGGGCAATTTAATGTCGCTTTGATTTGTGGCAATCGCGCGCTAAACGCCGCAATTTTTAAAGTGAAATTGCTCGAATTGTTCGACGTCTGGAACTCTCAAAACGAGAAGAAAAAAAAAACACACACCCATCTCCTGACAATGACACGGACAATGACAATAGCAATGACAATGACAATGACAATGTGACAAGATGCGATACACCCAGAGAAATAGTCGAGTAGCTGTGTTGAGTAGGGAAAATCTTCTATTCTCTTAATTAAAGCCAAGAGTTCCCTCTTTAATTTCAGTGTATTTTCCAGACTTTGTTAATTTTCGCTCCGGTTTTTTGGGCTTTGATCTGGTTCCGGTGCGCACTACGTTGCCCTTGCTTGCTTTTTGCTTTTTTTGTTTCCCTCGCGAGCTGTTGTCCTTGTTCCTTGTTCCTTGATGCTTGTTCCTTTGGCTGTAAATAAACATGTTTGGCAATATGTCGCCCAGAGTCCTGCCAACGAGGACCTCGCCTGCGACTGCGACTGCGACTGCGACTTCGACTTCGACTTGAACTGACAGCCAGTCAAAATGTTGCCCCTGTCGTAGTCGAAGACAGCCGACAGACATCTCCGAGCATTGTCAGTCGAGTTGGTGCTGCTGCAGTTGTCTCCATTCGCAAATGCAAAGTTTTGCATACAAATTGAAATAAATTAATGCCTCTGTTCATTTGCCAATCTCAGCTGGGGGAACCAATTTCGCCCGTTTGACAGCTTGACACACAGCATTGCCGGAGGATCGAAGACGAGCTGTGAATAGATGCGAATTTAAGTAAGAGGATGACGACGCTCGCAGCAAATAAGCAGATTTGTAGGGATTGCTAAAAGGCTTTTGAGAAAAGCGAAAATTGTAAAGCAAAGGAATTTGAAGAAAATAAAACAGTTAAGGTTGGGCTTAACTGATAAGGTATATCTGGTGAAGATATAATAGTTTAAAGAGCTATTAATTACGTCTTGCTGTCTTTCAGCCTGTTCGTTCGACTGACCCTTCAGCTATCCGTCTGTCAGTATTCCGAAGTAGTAAAATAATCGAATAAATTAAAATTTCTATGCCTCTCCGAGTCTTCATTGATCATATCCGACTTGTGTGTATTTAACTCTTAAAGAAATGTAATTAATTTCGATTAGTTTTGAAACAATAAGCCGCCCGCATGCGAGACTACCCCAATATTATTAGCGGGAAAAGCACTTATAAAGTCATTAAAACGATGCGAGCGAGAGCCCCTCGGTGTTTAGCTCAATTTCGATTAATTTCCTGCTCTGCGGCTAAAGTCGAATGCAGTCAGTGTGCAGCGGGCATTGAACTCTGCCCGCATACAAAACAAACATCGAAGCTTTGAACTCGCCGTGGGCAGGTGCAAATGGACAGCGCAGGGCAGGTGCAATTTTTGGCGACAGCCGCGCGCTGGCGAAGAAGCAACTGCTAACTGGTCCAAAGCAGACGAACAGCAAACAGAAATTCAATAAACATTGAGGACTCGACATGAAGGCGCATTTAAATGTCGAGTGCTGGGCAGGGGCAGGGGGTTGTAAGGGGGTAGACAGGCAGAGACACTCGCTAAATATTTAATAATGAAACGCATCATCTGGCTGGAGCCAGAGCCACAGCCAGAGCCAGAGGACAATGGAGATTTTTGGCTACAAATCTGCTGACTGAATTGTGTTCACTTTCGATGTGGGGGAGGCTGGCGCTGCAGACAGCAGACAGCAGACAGCATCCAGCGAGGGCGGGGGGATCCATTCCACAGAATTTAACGATTTGTTTTGTTTTGCTTGCGTCTGTTGCTCGTGAATTTGCAATGTCAATGACGCCGTCGACTTCGACGTCGACGTCGACGTCGTCTGCTCCCATAAAAATCAACCCTCGGCCCGAAAAATAAATCGCAATAAATGCAAAGCAAAAGGCGCGGTGGGCGTGGCGGTGGCACGGGCTAGTCTGCTGCGAAAGGCGGCGGGCGGAGGGGGAGGTTTAATGGGCACTCGGACGCTCGACGTGCAGATCATTGTCCTTGACGGAGTTCATTCACACGACGAGCTGCCGGCATTTGGCTGCAGATTTTTTTTGTTTTCGGCTTCGGTTTCGGTTTCGAACTCGAATTTGCGAATTTCAATATTGGGGCGCAGTGAGTAACCCTCGGCGAGTCATAGTAGCGTGAGTAACCCTCTGTTGACGCTGACGCTCTGTCCGTCCGTCTGTCTGGCCCGTCTCTGTCTGCCTGTCCGTCTCTCCGTCTCTCTGTCTGGTGGTGTAACCGACCTAGGACTTGCCATGTGGTATTGTCTGCTGCTGCTGTTGCTTCGTCTGCATTTGGCGGGAAAAACAAGGTTGGACTCGTCATCATCGTTGGTGGTAGGCAGAACGACAACAGAATTTATATAGCCAAAACAGAACATAAAATACGCCCAGACAGCCAGAGAGCTCTCCCTCTCTCGCTCTCTCTCTCTCTCTCTCTCTCTCTCTCTCTCTCTCTCAGTCTGTTGTGTCTGTCTGTCTGGTCTAACCAAGCGCAGCGCTCGAGGCGCACAATGCAAAAAACCAGAACGTCGTCGAACAGGGGAGCAGCAATGGGCAGCAGCGCACAGGAACCTGAACCCGAATCCAAAATCCAAAAACCCGAAACGCAAAGTGCGCGCGTGTGTGTGTGTGGGTGTGTGTGTGTAGTTGATACAAAAGCGAAGCGAAACGAGCGACGATTCTGAAGTGAAGCAACATCACATTACGTGCAATAATGAGGGGGAATTTTTCATGTCTGTTGCGGCGCAATAGATGCAAGGTGAACGAGCCTGAAGAGAGAGAGACAGAGAGGTGGGCAGAGAGAGAGAGAGAGAGAGGGGGGCAGTCAGAGTCGAAGAGTCGGCTACGAGGCTAGCCTATGCCTATGGATTGAGGCTCGGCGTGGCTCGTAAGCTGATATTGAGGTCGACGACTGCTAATTTGTGGATGCGTCGTCGTCGATTAAAGAAGAAGCAGAGACAGAGACAGAGACAGGGACAGGGAGGAGCAACCGAAGGAGAAGAAGCAGTAAGAAGAATGGGGCGCAGTGCAGAAGAAGAATGTGCGAGAAGAGAAGCCACAACAGCGTCAACATGTGAACCCCCAAGGCAACACGAGGTACAGTTTTGAGGCGTGGCAGCTGCGCTCAAAGAGTCAGAGATATATATACATATAGGTGTACATATATACATACCCTATATGATATATGAAGGAATGGTGGAATGTGGAACGCGAATATCTAGAGCTGAATGAGTGGTCCCTCAGGAAAGCAATTGGTTTAGGGAAAGCTACAAGAAAAGACTAGGAAACATCCTATTATATTATCCTATTATATTATTATTATAGAAATGAAGATAATATGGGCAATGATCACATGAGATATCATTGAAAGAGGTGAGGTCTTACAACTTATCCTTATTATACATGGATGGTCGGAACTGTTCACATTTTTATTTAATTTTAATAGTCCCACATTTTAATGTCGAGAATTTCTTGTCTGAGGATAATTCATAGGCAAACTCCTTCCTCGCCTTCCCTCTCACTGTCCCATACAACTTCTTGCACCAAAAATATTCCCTGCTCCCATTCTAATTCCTTTGCAATCTGTTCTTCATTCAAGTATCGCGATATTCATGTCTACATATTTTTCTTAAATTATTTTTTAATTAAAATCTAGCTAGTGTCACGCAGAACAATCCAACAGAAACTGTCCGTTCGGATAAAAGCAGAAAGCAAAGAAAAAATAACAACAATAACAAAAGTAAATTTCCATATTAATATCAAATTTCCAGTGTGGTGAGCAGTTCGCTGACTGTCCGTAATTTATGGGGTCGACTCTTCTTCAAGTCTTGTTCGCCCCGGCCCGCCCCGCCCCGCTCTACGACGCCCATGGCGGGCCAGGCAATTAAAAGCGTTTCGCAAGAAAATTTGAATTGAATGAAGAGCGCAGCGCCTTACGCACCAGGAAGTCCTTGCCCAAGCAGGTCTAGCAGCGAGTCCTTAAGCATAGGCATAGACCAGACAAGGGCCCGCACATGGGTTTGTGCTCGGGTATGGGTTTGGGTTTGGGTTTAGGGTTTGGCCTCGGTCTGGTGGTGGTTGCTTCAGGCGCTGCGCTCTATTGCCCTGATCCCTGCTCGTCGCGCCGCCAGACGATACCCACGACCCGAAAAGAAGAAATGCGAGGACTTGAAAAGTGCGTTGATATTTTGTGCGTTGTGCGTGGCCAGGAAGCGTAAGCGACAACAGCGTGTCGAGCTCCTGAAGCTGAGACGCAATTGGGCCGAAGGGCGGCAGACGGACTACAGACAGACGGAGAGAGGGAGACAATGAGAGAGAGAGAGAGGGAGGGCGAGACAAACGGGAGCAGCTTTTGCCTCAATATGTTACAGTGAAAGAAATGCTCGACGAGGATTACACTCTCTCTCTCTCTCTCTTTTTCTCTCTCTCTCTCTCTCTTCAGCTTCAGCTAAAAAGCAGTTTGTCGAAAGTCTTAGCTAGAGAGTGAAATTGATAATCATTAGGATTTCTGCTCAGTTCTTTCCACTCATGTTTTCTCTGAGTGTATTGCAACAATGGTCGCCGGCGAGTTTAACGAACTTTATGCGCTTCCTGCCTGACTGTTAAGGACCTCCTCCACCTCCTTCTGCTCGTGCTGCTCCCTCTGCCACTGCGAACCCTGGTCAGCTTTCATTTCACATTTTGCCGGCGATTCAGCCTCATAAGCAATTTGCCAGCGTCCAGTTTCGGTTTCATTTCAACTTGGACACGTAACGAGCACATCCTGGGCACAAGCACAAGCACAGGGACAGGGACAGGGACAGGCAGAGGCACCGTTATTCGCTCCGCACCCCTGCCAATAGTTGCTCCCTTTTTTTATGCTGTATTATTTGGTTGCCATTCTTTCGCCGTCTGCCTTACGTGATGTAACAATGCGGTAGGTTGGGAATTGCGGCGGCTGCTGCTGCTGTTGCCGGAGCTAAATAAATTTGCAAATAATTTACTAGCGTCTTGTGTCTGTCGCTTGCTCCTGGCTGTGCTCCTTGTTCGTCTGCGGCTGCTGCTGCCGCTTCCCGTTTGCCTGACTGAACGTCTCCAGACGTTCCCAGCGATCAAGGTCAATGTGCGTGCTGTGTCAGTAACCTTTGGCCATTGTCGCCTCCGCCACAGCCGCAGCCCAGACCTGGCACACACCCCTCGATCTGCACATCCCCATGCCCAGCTCCTCCCCTGCCCGCCTGCTTAGAGCAGCCCTTGTCGTTTTTATTATATTTGGGCTTGTACTTACACACTCTCCCTCTCTCTGTGTGTGTGTGTGTGTGTGTGTTTCGCTCCGTTTTTTTTTTCGTGCCTTTCTTGCTCGCATTTTGCGTCGTCTGGACGACAACAAAAAAATTCTATATATTATTCGAACAGATGTGCAAAATGTTGGAAAGTCGCCTGCGCCTTCGTCTTCGTCTTGGCCCGCCAACTGCTGCTGCTCGTTCACGTTTCCATTGTATTGTTGTTGCTGCTGCTGCTGCGGCTGCTACGGCTGCTGTTGACTCTCGAGCCAAAAGGCATTTGATTTGCCATAATCGCATATTAGTCGTTTGGCCCACGTTATGTATTTACTTTATGTGTCTGTCCTGGCCCACGTAATGGCCATCCAAATGCCTGTTGTTGTGCCGCCTCTGCTGCTCCCTGTTGTGTTGGCCCACAACAACAACAAAGCAACCAAATTGAAAGCTGGCTTATCACAAATCAGTTATCAACTCGGCCACATGGCAGCTGTACTTGCGAGAGGGGCTCCAGATGATCAAATGGCCCATCAATTGAACAATTTGTAACTGAGTTGAGACGTGGCGACTTCTCTGACACTGCAGATACTTTGGCATTAGCAAAAGATACTCTGATAAGATGCCTGCTTGGAGACCTTTGTGGGGGCTGCTCTAAGGGGAGGTGATCGGAAGCTGGCTTAAGGCAAGCAGAGAGCTGGAGATACAGAGGAGATGATGTGATGACTTAAGTTCATAACAAAATCAGTGCAGATTGAATGAAGCTCATCATAACCTATCGCCTGATTCACTTTCTAACTTCCGCGGCCATAATTAAAGCCAGATCGTTGGCCTCTTTATCGCCTATCTATCACAGCGCGATGCAAATGCAAACTTTTTGGCTAATTAGCGCCCTGTCCGCCGCCGCCGCGCTGCTGCTGCTGCTGCCACTTCGCCTGGGTTTTGCCCTCTCTGACAAATAGTTTGAATAATTGCGCTGCCAACTAGCTCAGGCAGCCAGCCAGCCAGCCAGCTGTTGGTTGCAACCACCGCCCTCTCGGGGGCCAGCATATTACAGTCAATATATCATTCATTATCCGCCATGAAAAATTAGCAATCGCATTTTGTCTGCCACGCTCGTTTAAATGCAAAAACGACAGAAAAAGAAGCGGGAAAATAATTTTTGAAGAAAGTTTTATCAGTTTGCTGGCAGCCAAAAGAGGCTGCGGCTGGCAACTGGTGCAGCTGAAGAAATGTGCAACAAGAAGACGCTAGAGACAGGACGAAGTTTTAAGTTGTCGGCGACGGTTGGGCGCATAAAAATTAGGTAATAATGATGGCCATAAAATATGATTTGGACAGCCAGCCAGGAGCAGGAGCAGGAGCAGCAGCCAGCAGCCAGCGTCAAAAGTTTTCCAATAAAATCAGACACACAGTGCGAGGTCAAATGCGATGCCAACATCGATCATCTGTCCAGGGCGGACAAAACTGGGAAGGAGTGCTGCAAATGTGTGCCAAAGTTGGCAAATGAATTAAAAAAGTTGACGTCTTGTTGGTAATTAACTGAAGGATGTGCCACAAGCTGCAGCAGCAGAGGCTGATAGAGGCCAGAGGGAGGCCTGCATATAATTCATAATTATTGCAATGCGGCAAATTGGACGCCTAGCCAACATAAAATTGACAAATGTGTCTGTAAACTTGGCTAATAAAGGACATGGAGCGAGCCACACACACACACACAGACACACACTGCTCCTGTCTATTGCTGTCATCGATGGCCCACCCTCTCCCTCACCCTCGCCCTCTCCGGCTGACTCACCTAGAAGTGTGAGCCGCATATTTATTTATGGGCATAGGCCAGAAACGTCCTTTGACTCTTTGAAAACGTATTTTTGGCGCAACTTCGAGCGCAAGATTTATTGTATTCACACAGCAAGCGAAGCAGCAGAAGGAAAAAAAACAAGTTAATGAAAATTTGATGATGGCATTTGATAAACACAAAAGCCCCATATATCAACAGCACTCGGCGACGCGCACTGGCGGTCATTGGCATGCCGGGATTATTAGAAAGCTTAGACGAGTCCAACCCCCCAAAGCGCAACCCCTCGACACTTGGATTTTAATGGGTTTTGCGCTGGCCAGCTCAAGAATTATGACAATGCGGCGAGATATTATCGCTAATCGAGACTACTTGAGAGTTCAGTTAACCGAGACCAATGGAGATTTAGTTCTAACTCTCTCTCTCTCTCTCTCTCTCTCTCTCTCTCTCTCTCTCTCTCTCTCTATAAAGCTAACAGCTAGTAATTTATGGTTAGTATAAGTGCAGGCAAATGACGAGGACGAGAGCAGGCGAGCAGACGAGGCGAAGCAGCTGCTGAATATTAATATGAAACATAAGTCGTGCGTGTGTGGGTGAGTGTCAGTCTCTGTCTATGTGCGTGTGTGGTAGACGAGCATATAATAGCTTTCAGTTTAGGCTAATGCATAAGACCATCAAATTATATTTGACACACAGAGCCTAACTAGACACAGCAGTGGGAACTCTTCGGGGATATCAAGACATAAAGGGAATACATTGCAGACATAGGAAGATCTGAAGGAAACCATCTTCTTTCTTCCTTTTCCTTTATTGAATACAAATCAATATCATTTCTCTTTAATACTCTACAAATAATTCGTTTCTCCCATATTTCTTACAGGAATTCCACAAAGCGCTTCACTCACTTAGCTGGAAAGAGCTGTGCATTCGGAGCGCTGTGGCTCTGCTCATTAATTTCAGGCTGAGTATTTTCTCCTTGGCATATATCATTGATAAATCGTGTGATATTGATTAGGAACGATGCTGCATAGTGAATAGGCGAAACAAAGAGAGGAGGGAGCGGTAGAGGCAGAGAGGGAGAGCTCTCTAGCTGCAGGGACATTAATTTGCGAGATTAAATAGAACGGATCTTCGAGTAGGGCACACTTTTGAAATGACCGACGCAGTTCCAGGAATGTGAACGGCGCTGCGAACCACCAGGAGCAGAGTAAGAAAAGGACACGACGACTGGGACAAGCCAAGGCTCTCGGCTCTCAGTGCTCAGCGCTCAGCTCTGGACTTTGGGCGTTAATGTGCGAAGTGTGTCTGAATGAATTTCAGCAGAATTTAGCTGGACTCTGTCTATCTGTCTATGCATTTGAATTTGTCTTCCCTTTTTGTCTCCCTCTCTGTCTCTGTCTCGCTTCCTCTCGCTGTCGGCATCTATTGAATGCGCTCAACTCGTTTCGCAAGGCGCATAGCAAAGGATAAAGGTAAATCACCTTTTGTTTGTTGCCCTCGAAATGACCGAGTTCATTGTCAAGTTCAGGTAACGTCTGCTCGAGTATGCATGTGTGTGTGTATTTTGAGAGTCTGTGAATTTGTTGCGCTTGCGTCAAAATTTGCTACTCAAGCAGCAGGCAGACCAGAGCAGGCCAGACCTGGCCAGGCCAGGCCGGGGCAAGGCAAGGCTGTGGAAGCCTGAAGCTCGGCCTGCAGCTGAAGTGTGGCCATGTCTGCGGCTTTGGGTTTAGTTTTTGGCTTGGGTTTTGTTTTGGTTCTGTTCGACTCCGACTCCGACTCCGACGCCGACGCCGACGCCGACGCCAACTCCAGCCATACATTCGAGCTCCGGTTGCAAAAGGATGCTCCATAAAACAAAAAGCTATGCGAAAGTGACATTTATGTGTTTTTAATTCCTTCACAGTGTGCGTGTGTGTGGGTTGAGCTCTTGTTATGCCATTCTAAGGAATTTGCTGCCTTTCGGCTGAATTTACCTTGCAAAAGCGCATTGACCTGCAGCCCAGCAGCCCTGCAGAGAGAGCCGAACCAAAGCCAACAGCAACTGAGCAAATAGTTTGTTGTTTTTTGTATTTCATTATAGAGCTCTGGTCGAAAATGTTGAGCTTTTATTTTTGAAACTCAAAATTGCTGCTTGAGCTCTTGAAGCGAGTGTTTCCCCTCGACAAATTGACCAAAGTTGAAGTACTTAATTAAATCTAATTGAACTTGATTGAAACTAGGAAAGCAATTTATGAATATAAAAATAAATAATAAATATTATATCGTAAATATATAATAAGTTCTGCGATCTTCGTATGCCAAACGCTCGCACTCAGCCTCTTCGCGCTCGCCTGATCGGTTCTTATGAATGCGCCAGCAACTTAATCGGCTCGATCCCCGATCGTAAACAAGCCAACTTGGCCAAGTGAGCTCTGCGTGTGTGTGTGTGTGTGTGTGTGTGTGTGTGTTTGTGTGAGACGCCACTTAAAGGCCACCGAAATAGCCAAAAACGCGAAATTTCTCGTTCGTTTATTTTGGTCCTTGTGCACCTTTTGCTCGGGCTCTGGCTACCTGCGCGCGCTCCGCTAGCATTGGGTCATTGAATGCAACGCTTATCAAGTCTGCGTCCTCCTGCACGTCCACATTGATTACAAACTGTTGAATGAATTCCATGCCCTCCACCCGCTCCCTCCCCCCTCAGCCTTTAGCTGGCCTGAGAATTTTCGGACTGCTCTTTTTGAGCTGAGCCGCCGCCGTTGCTGTCTCGACCTGGTCACAATTCCGAGAAGGACATCTCTCTTTTTATATTGTTTGTTGTTTTTTCTTGTGTTTCCTTCTTTTTTTGTATTTTTGTTTTTAATGCCGTTTTCATTTAAAGCATTTTATGGCATTTTGTTTTAGTCGCCGCTTCATTATGATTTTTATGGCCACTTTGACGCTGCGGCCGTGGCACTCTCCGAACACTTCAAGTGGAGCTCAGGTGAGTGGCTGTGGCTGTGGCTGTGGCTGCTGCGCCTACGCAGGCCAGAAGCCAGAGCAGAGGAGGTAGGCAGTGGAGTTGCCACCAAATGTTGCACCAAGCGGTGGATTGTTTGAACACCGAAAACCGTTTTTAATGCTCGTTATAATTTTCGTCTTGGCTTTCGTTTTCCCTTCTCTGCTGCTGCTGCCTTTGGCTTTGCCTGGGATCCGACGTATGCAACGCACATCGCCGTCAGGGATCGTCTTCTGCTTCTTTCCTCGGCTGACTCGGGTGATTGCCCTCCTAAGCATGCCCCATGCGAGTCTCGCTTCATATCCTTGGGGCAAACGAAACTGTTTATCGTCGCCGGCCTCATCGATAACTCCGCCTGCGACTGCGACTGCGTCTTACTTTGTTGTGCTTTGCCCAACGAGCAGAGCAAATTGAGCTGCTCCTCTCTAATTGGGATCTTTAGTCAGTTGAAGCCGAGCTGCTTAGAGGACACCTCCAGTTGGGATGCATGAATCTGCCACAGAGACTTTGATCGAGATGCCCTGAGGAATCCATTTCCCTTTTAGTATTTGTCTTTCCATCAACTGAACGCAGCTTGTAATTAAGTAACTCTCGTTAAATTGAAGGCGCTTTCAGTGCTGGCAAATGACATTTGACATGGGATCTTTGCCATCTGACGTCAGCGGCCGAGCATAAAAAGCCAAAAATAAAAAAGATATTAATTAAACTTGATAAAACACTCTAATTAATTTGTAACCTTCAAAATGTGTGTGTGTGTTTTTTTTTTAGTATTTTTTTGTGTTTTGTTTTTTGGGGCAGCTCGTTTTGTTTAATGGCCGAGCATAAATTGAAGTTCGGCCGCAGTCATTCATAAGAAACGCATTCATTGTACGCAAAATTAAAGCAATCTAGCTCGAGAGGCAGCGGCAGCAACATGGCCACGCCCCATTTGAGGCAATCCGTTAGCTGTAATTTACTTTTATGGGCAATAAAATGCGACAGAAAGCGTCCCATAAAAACTAAAAGACAACTCAAATCGCATTTAATTTCGAAATTATGAATTGCAATTGGAATTGGAAGGCTGAGGCCTAATTGAAAGCGAGACGACGACGACGACGACGACGACGACGAGCTGCTTGAGCTGGGCGTGGTCGGTGCACAGTGGGCAGCATCAACTGTTTAAAATGCCATTAAAGAACAGCCGAGCTCAGAGGGAGGCCAACTCCAGCTCCAACGGCAACTGCATGTCTGCAATAAGGAAGCACAGCTCAATTGCAGACAGCTGCAGCCGTGGCTCCAGCCGGAGTGCCAGAGTCAGTTGGTCAGTCGCTGGCGCCCGCCGACTCACTCAACTGTTTAGCGGAGCCACACGCAAATGCAAATATTACCATAATTATCGCACATGGCCCGCAGACCATGACTAAAGCAATCGCGCGTCCATCGCCGGACAAAGTCGCAATCGGAGCTCAAGTCGCAGTCGGCGTCGACGTCGAAGTTGGAATTGGACTCCAAGTCAGCAGCAGCTGCCCAGCCAGCGGCTTTTGTGGCTCTCCCTCTTGCTATTAGAGAGCGATTGTGGCTGCGGCTGGGGCAGTGTTTGAGGCACGCGGCATGCAATCGAAATCTATTACCATGCATTTGCCGACCCGGTGAAGAAAGCGGCTCATTACATGTTTATTATTGTTGCCGGTGCATACACTATAAAGCCGCTGGGGCACATTAGCTGAGCAGTCGACGGGCGAGCAGTCAGCAATTGCCAGCAATTGGTTTTCTAGCTGTAAAGATCTATGCGGTGCAGAGCTGCTGGTGTATCTGTAGTACTTTACATCAATTGAGGTATGTCTAAGATAAGATAAGATAGGCATAAGCAACTATATCAATATATAATTATAGTCATCTGTGTATATGTTCTTTATATCCCCAGGTGTTTCCCTGCTCAAGGAAGAGCATTTGCCATTCGACTTCAGTCATCCCAGTCATCGTCTACTACGTTGTTATTGTTGTTACCTGGCCAAGTGCGGCACTTGACTTTATTTTTGGTTACATGCCATGGGCCATGGCAATTTATTCTGGGTACCCAATAAAAGTCACTTGATTGGAACTGCAAGTGGCCGCTTTTATTGGTTTATTATGGCAACGCGCGAGGGTTCGCGGCCACCTGCCAACGGAGCTGCCTCCTAGCCGGCCATAGGCAGAGGCAATCAAATTTGATGGCCTTGTTGGCAGGCGGTCCAGCATAATGGGCGAGACTTCTGCACTGTGCCACATCTCTCGACACTCGATCAGCAACGGCAATGCACCAAATGCTGCCTCATAAGTCAAAAAGAATGTCATTTAGCTTGAATGCGGCAGTGGCTGCTGCCTGCTGCTGCTGCTCAAGTGTCGCCTCTTGGAGCTGCCTCGACTGGCGCCTATCTCAGCGCTCGCATCAGACTGTCGCATGAGTTATATGCGAGGGCCAGGACCAAAGCCAAGCCAAGCCAAGCCAGCCAAGCCGAGCCAGCCAGACCAAATATGATAATAATTTTATATGCTCGTAAAAGCATTAAAAATTACAAAAAGAAAAACTCACACACGGGCAAACGGTCAAGAGATGAGGCCAGCGATTGGGCCCAGTTTGTGTGGCACAGTTTTGCTTTTATTGCCTGCCGCTACTTTGTTTGGCCAATTGGGAAATGCCTACTTATGACATTTACAACTCGCTCCTGCACCTCCGGAGGTAGCCACACGGCCATAAAACCAACAGCAAATGCTGGCAGAACTCTGAGCCCGCCGCTGATCTTTGCCAGCTGCCGATGGCTCGGTGTGGGCATCGAGACACCGCTCGTGGTGGGGTGCCGTTTTACGACTGCCGAAATTGAGCTGTGGCAACGTTTTAATTGACTCTCATCCATTTGCTGTATGAGCCATAAAGCCATAAAGTTAGAGCCGAGCTCTCTTCGCTCTAAAAGTATTCGTTTTAGATTTTTCGATCTGATATGAATTTCAATGAAAAAGGGCGCTCTTCTGGGAAGAGCAGGGCACTAAAATTAGGCTGAAAATCATGTAATTGAAGGAAAGTGCTCTTCTATGTGGCTCTAAGAATCATACATATATCATAAATACCTGCCACCTATGCAAATCAATGTCTCTTCTATGCGATTCTCAAGAGCCCAACTCACATATAGTTTCTCTTTGCCCTTGCAGCTCTTGCTACTGCTGGCAGCTGAGAAAAGCTTTTACTGTTCTGTGAAAAGCGAATCATATACAAAGATGTGACAGACTATTCCACTTAGCTAAACTACCCCTCCTTCATTCCTATCCAACTTACATATCCAATTAAGTTCTGTTGCAGTGAAAACCCTCTACATGGCATAAACTACTACTCCACTCGCTTGCAAGAATCAACCCTGGGAATTATGCCAAATGATGCGTATCCAATAAATATGTAAAAATAAAAGAAAGAGAAAAACACAAAAAGAATGTTAAAACGGTTAAAATGTTCCATTTTACAGCTAAGCTAAGCCTCGGAACCGCTCGCAACGAGCTGCTTCGCTTCACATTGTAATTTGGGGCACTTTCCGAGCAAATATTCATTTCACTCCGGGACGGCGGAGGGTTTCTCTGTTCTTTTTACGATGATATGCCGTGCATTACACGGCATTTGAAACATGTTGAGCTTTATGGATAAGTTTTTGCTTTCCATATCATATATATGGAAACAATGGGACGACGACGACGACGACGACGGCGGCATTCGAACTTCTTTTGCACGCAATTGACTATCAAAATTTGATGTTGGCTTTATTTGTTTGCTGTCTGTGAGCCGAGAGCAGCAACAGGGCAAACCGGAGCTAATGGCAGCTTGGAGAGTGACATAAAACCCAATTTTATAATGCATATAAAGTTTTAATATGTCGCTATAGAGACCCCACCCGACGCGACTCGACCCGCCCCGATCCTCTGCCCAGCCCACCCCAAAGCGAGCAGGCACAAATTTTATGCACACACTTTTATAGAAATTTTAGTAGGCCATCAAATTTTACGCGCTACCAACAAAAACTTGTGCATAAAATTTAACTTCCGAGTGACTCGGAAACGAGTCCGTCCTGCGTCCTGCGTCCTGCGAGACTGTGACGGGCACCAGGCCCGGACGAGGACCCGACGGGCGGGCGTATTCATTAGGCCAGCCTAGGCTAGACCTAGGGCTGGCCGAAAACAAAAAAATCGTTTAGCTTGGACCTTCAGCGGGCAGCAGCACTTAAAATTAACGTGAAATTAGCTTGTTGACTCAACTCTATTGAACGGAAATGAGCCCGAACACAAACGGAACACGAGCAGGCGCCAGAGCAGCAGTAGCAGCAGCAACTGCAGCGAGCCTCATGGGGCGTGGGACTTGGGGCATGGGGCATAAGGCGGCGCTGGGTGCCATAAAATGCGGAAACAGGATATCAGCACATGAGGCTGACGGCGCACATGCTGGCACCGACAGTTTCTTATAACATATGCAGATATGGTTAAGCACCTCCATTTACATAAAGCTAAGGTTAGGCCAGCAATACACAGAGAGTGAGAGAGAGAGAGAGAGAGAGAGAGAGAGGGGAGGGAGACAGGCAACAACTTGTAGGCAAATCATTTGTGAAGTCTATTAGCAACGAGCGCGCACAGTGAGACAAGCAATGTGAAATGGGCAGGAAATTGCGCTTTTGAGAAGTTAATGAAGAGAGTTGTACTGCATGCAGCTTAACCTATTAAAGTAGTCCAAAATGATAATGAAATATATTCTCTGGCATTTGTAAGATGTAAAGGTAAGGTGTGTTACCTACTCCCCTAGACACACTAGTAGCTCTCAGGATATATTCTAAGGTTGCCAAGAGACATTCGTAGCCTCTTAGGATCCTTCTTCTTTGCAGAGTCCGATGTTGGCCAGCAAAGGTGCAGAGTAGGCCTCTTCAGCTCAGGCTCTGGTGCTACTTGATGTTTCCTCTCTAAAGACTAATCAAGCATTCATTTACTACTGGGCAAATTTTGTAAGCAATCGGGAATTATGTTAATAGGCGCACCATTGTACTTCGGCCCAGCTTAGCCACACTTCCTCCCCGTTCCGCACTAGTGTAAACTTTGGCAGCATGTGAGCGTTAGCATTAGGCATTAACATTAGCATTGACACTTAAGTGTGTGTGTGTGTGTCCTGAATTAGCCACAGCCTGCTTTAATGACAGTTGGCGACAAAACGCTTACGTTACCATTTGAATGGCCAATAGAGAGTACGCTCTGCGATCCGCAGCCACAGGGTTGAGGGGGCGAGCAAACATATTGTGCAAATGGATTGGGCCCGCAGAAGGGTTATTAATAAATTAAATGTTGATGTTGCTCGGCAGCATGCTTATGCATTAAGCCGGTCCTGGGGACCAGGACTGGGGCACAAAGCACACACAAGTGGCATGTAAAACGTAATTCAATACCTTAAAATTGCTTATTTGCACGGCCGGGGGTGGGAGAGGCAGGATATGGGCGCAGAGGCAAAGGGTCTCTGCACAATTTTAATTAGCACTTCCAGCTAATTTTCCGACCTGGCCGGGGACGGCTAATAAAGTCGCAGGCGAGGGTTTATTGGGTCAGACAGTCGTCCTGCTGCCTGCTCGTTACCTTGGCACCGTTTTAGGCCCTCGCCTTAGCCCACTCGCCCCCCTTGAAGGCCAATTTCGAGGTCCACTGTATGGTGCCTAGGTAATTGCCAGCAATTGTGGCCAGAGACATTGAACTTGCGGCCAAAACGAGCTGTTAAAACAGTAGCTGTTAGCTGTAAGCTGGCAGCACACGTGTGCAGTGTCTCGTCTCGTCTCGTCTTGGCCTGCCCTGGCTTCAACATAATTTAATTTAAAAATTCGACAATGATAAACACAGAAGATACATTAAAAAGCTAAACTTGATAATGAGCTGCCACAAAGCGGGTGCGAGCGAGATGGCCAATCGACGGGTCTTAACATTTTTTTCTGTGTTTTGTACTTCAGTTTAGCAGAGAGGGAGTTGCAGATGGGGTAGATAGGTTGTGGAAGTAACAGAGGAACAGTCTACAGAGTAGTTTAGCCAATAGAATATCTGTCTCCCAGCTTACCTATAGATCTGAATATCAATCAAATTATTAATCAATCAATCAATAAGTCTAGCTCAGATAAGCTGCTCTCAATACCCATTGCTCATCGTAAACCTCTAGTACTTCTCTCTGCACTTTACAGGGTATCTCTCCGCTGAGAACTTTCAACAGAGAGCTCTCTTGCTTGCTTCTTCATGAAGTGTGTTGCAAAAGTGTTTGCTTTCAGTACTTGACTTGATTTCAGCAATGGTTGCGTCTGTCTTCGCCTGTGGCTCTGCTACTGCTCGTTGGGCAGGGGGTTCTCTTGTCCGGGGGTGAGTTGGGGGCTGGGGGCTCGGTCGTGTATGTGCCTCGAACCACGCACACGGGCCACTTAAAGCGCTGAGCGCCAGTTTCAGTTTCGGTCATTTGAAGTTTATTACCCGCGCACGTGTGAACCGAAAATACCAAAACGTACAAAATTTTTACAATGAAACCAAACCGGAAATCGCTGAAACAGCAAAAAAGCTAAAGCAGCAGCAACAACAAGTAGAAGCAGAAATACAGAGACAAGTCAAAGGCATGGTATCTATGCAGGTAGTCAGTGAACCAGACGCCGAGTTAGCCAACCATTCAGGCCGGCCCCAGTCGAACACGTTAGAAGCCTCAAATGCGGCAATGAAGACGTCTAAATGCGAAATTAAATATGACATTTTAGAGAAATTAAGTGGCCCATGTTGGACATGCTTTTAAATGGCCAAGATCGTAGACAACGCACTCGAGATATCGCGCGACCGCGACCACGACCGCGACCGCGACCGTGTTCGCCTCGAAGGGTCTGCCTAGCATCAGGTTGCTAACTAGGTGGCTGCCAGCTAATGGACTCTGCGAGCGTAACACGGTAGCCAGCTCGGCTTGGGAAAGCCAAATGCCTCCAACTTACACAACTAGGGCAACAATTCGACTAAAGTCAACTAAAGAGACGGAGAAGGAGACGGACGACTCTGCCTTGAGTTGGTCGAAAGCGCCAGTTGCCAGTCGCGCGAGATGAACAGCTTGGGAATGTGTAGGAAATGTGGTCGGAGTTTGGGAAGATCTTCAAGAAAGTTCGATTGTAGCTGGGTCAAGGATAACGATTGAAGCTTAAGAGAAGTTTATGGTATAGGACACAGTTGGGAAGCATATTGAATACTTTCAAGGTGATCTAGTCGCTGTCACAGTTCTGCTGGCTGAAAGTTTTTGCACTTCATAAATTAGCATTTGCCTTCCCAGAAATTGCCTCACATAAGCAAAGCTCGCTTTTTCCCACAATCTCATCAAAGCACACAGAAAAAAAAAAAAAAACATTTAAAGAGCTAGACTTAAGAGCGTTGTATACTTAGCTAAAGTCCGTATCCGAGTTTGGCACATGAGATCGTAATATCCACATCCATTCGAATTTATATTGTTTGTATTGACAATTTTGGCTTCGGGGCTTTTGCTTTCGCTGCTGTCGCTATCTCTGCCTCAGTTGCGTGCGTGTGTTGTCTCATTCATGAATTTTTGTAGATTTTTAGCCAGAGATAATTTTGCGAAAATAAAACAGCGAGCCGAGGGCCACAGAAATGTTCATTCAAAACACGTACAGTGAACGCACCAGCAGTCGAACAACAAATGCAAAGCGACAGCAACAGCAACAGCAGCAACAACAACAAAAGCAGCAACAGTGAGACAAAACAAATGTGAATGCCCACGCAGGGCTCGGAGGAAGTGGGACGGCGGAGTCGGCCACGCCGATTGGTGTGAAGTGCAAACAGACGACGAACGAACGAACGAACGAGACAACAGCAGTAACAACAACAGCAACAATGATAATGTCCGCAATGGAGTTCAATATTATTGACAACAATTGCGACTGCTTCATTCATGAAATGCCCGTGTGAAAACAACAATAAGCACACCAACAACAACAACACCAACAACAACAAACAACTTGGGAGATTTGTAAATTTCATTACGTGCTCAATTATATTTTTCGGGGCGGGCAGTGGGAGGAGTGGCTCGAGCAATGTATTTGCACTGCATTCAAACAGTATCTGACGGATACTCAGTATCTTTCGGATACACTCCATATCTGCGCCATATGCGTATCTGTGGGCCGATCAATCCATCGATCGCCGGCTGAGGTCTTTGACTTGTGTCGAGATCTGCTGACTCGCGCGCACCCGGAGAGCGACTCAATTATGATTAGTCATCGTATTTGTAGCTCCTTTGACTTGTTGTTGTTGTTGCTGGTGCTGGTGCTGCTGTTGTTGTTTGGTTAATCGTATCTAAATATTTTTGTGTATTTATCTCACGTTGTTGGCCACTTATCGTTTGCCTGGCCCGGCTTCGCTTCGAAAATCACGAACTTCGTGGCGCATACAAAAAGGGAAATTCGTTGTTTTTTGTTTTTGCCGCCGACAACACGCCGAAACAGCAATAACAACTGCAAACCAGTTGCCTGATTAAAAGGTGAATGAATTCGCAAATCCGCAAATCGCATTCACAAAAAAAGAAAAAGAAATACAAAACAAAACAAAAATTTAACGAACAATTTTTGTAAACATTCTTGTATTTTTATCTGACGAATACCCTAAAAATGTTGTTTGCAAACTGACTTTAAAAAATATCGTAAAATTAACATTTTCCATTGGTGAAGAGGAATATCCCTACTTTACTAAAGGATCTATAGAGATTGATTAGGAAAGTACTTTTAAGTGATATCCCAATCTTGTCCATCTCATTGACAACTGATCTCTCAAGTCTATTGCTTTATAGGGTATTCGAGCTGCTGTTGAGCCGACTTATCCGCCTTTAATTTAAATATATATTTTTTCCGTTTTTTTGTGCTATTCATTATGATTTATATGAAAGTTGCTTAACAGCCGTGGCGAATGTCAATGCATGCATCCATCAGATACAAATGGCCGGCGCATATTTTGGTCATTTTACGAGCATGCGATTCGTGCTCTCTCGCTCGCACATGACGTCAATGGGGCATTGTTTAGGAGATGGCTTTAAAAAAAAGCTCCAAAACCAAAACCGAAATTCATTCGATCTGTACTTATTTGAAAGCCACATAAACCAGCTCGCACTAATGAGCATTGCAAACACAACAACAACAAGCAGAACCAGAGCAACAGTGACAAAAAATAAAGACGAGGTAACAAAATTCCCAACTCTAATGGAAATTTACCCAGTTGGCATGTTTTTGTGCACTCGATCATTTATTTCGTTTTGTATTTACTTTTAGTTATTTATTGTTTGCTTACTTCCTTGAGTAGTTTTCCTTAGAGTGTAACAATTTGCTTAGGCCGTGGCCCTGTCAGCCTGTCTAGCGCTCGCGGGCGGGCAACTTGCAACAACTGCAGCTGTAGCTGCGACTGTGTGTGTGTGCGCTATTCATTTCGCATGAATGAAACGATTTCTGGAACATTGTTCGTTGCATGGAAAGATTTCAAAAAGTTTCCATTACAATTTGTAAACAAAACTCGAAGGGCTGGCCCACCGAAAGACGCAAAGAGACGCAAACAATTCAACAAGTGACTGCAGCGGGGTCAATAAGCAGCCACTCAGTGTAGACATACTTACATAGTATATATATATATTGAGAATGAGCAGTGATAATCCCAGAGCAGCGGCATAGTTGGTGCGTCTGGCAAAAGGTAAACTCAAAGTCGACTGATTATCGATTTAATTGGAATGCACGGTGACATAATCACATCATATTAACCCACTTGTAGAGTGGAAAAACCCCCAAGAGAACTCGGCAATGCTATCATAGAGAACTACCACAGATTGTCGGCATATCTCAAATGATCTGTTAGCTTACGATAACTAAATAATGAATTTCGTATGCTTGTCATATTTAAACGCACATTAATCGATATGTGGTATTTTTTCGGAAAAAATACGATTTTGACAAAAATGATAAGGGGTTACATTACATTTTTGTCAAAAATGTGAAAATTTCAACAATTTAACTTTTGTATGCCGATCGACAGTCGTGCTCCTTACGAACCGAAAATGATGTGAAACTCCGAAATCGTGCAAAAAATACCCGAGCTAGAGCCACGCAAAGTTGAGAAGGTATTTTTTCGGATCCGTGTGAATATTAAGAAAACTAATAAGCCCACGGAGAATCGGTGAAAAGGCATCGATTCTCCGATTGAATACGCTTCTAACGAGGTATAACAATGTAAAATCGGATGACAAATACTCCAGTTGTAGTCAGTCAAAGTTGAAAAATAGTCCATTTTTTCGGCTCGACCCGATTTTGACAAAAATGATAAGGGGTTACATCACATTTTTGTCAAAAATGTGAAAATTTCAACAATTTAACTTTTAAATGCAGATCAATAGTCGCCAGTCATACGAATCTAAAATGGCATAAAACTCTGAAATCGGACCAAAAATACCCGAGCTAGAGCCACGCAAAGTTGAGAAGGTATTTTTTCGGATCCGTGTGAATATTAAGAAAACTAATAAGCCCACGGAGAATCGGTGAAAAGGCATCGATTCTCCGATTGAATACGCTTCTAACGAGGTATAACAATGTAAAATCGGATGACAAATACTCCAGTTGTAGTCAGTCAAAGTTGAAAAATAGTCCATTTTTTCGGCTCGACCCGATTTTGACAAAAATGATAAGGGGTTACATCACATTTTTGTCAAAAATGTGAAAATTTCAACAATTGAACTTTTGAATGCAGATCAATAGTCGACAGTCATACGAATCTAAAATGGCATAAAACTCTGAAATCGGACCAAAAATACCCGAGCTAGAGCCACGCAAAGTTGAGAAGGTATTTTTTCGGATCCGTGTGAATATTAAGAAAACTAATAAGCCCACGGAGAATCGGTGAAAAGGCATCGATTCTCCGATTGAATACGCTTCTAACGAGGTATAACAATGTAAAATCGGATGACAAATACTCCAGTTGTAGTCAGTCAAAGTTGAAAAATAGTCAATTTTTTCGGCTCGACCCGATTTTGACAAAAATGATAAGGGGTTACATCACATTTTTGTCAAAAATGTGAAAATTTCAACAATTGAACTTTTGAATGCAGATCAATAGTCGACAGTCATACGAATCTAAAATGGCATAAAACTCTGAAATCGGACCAAAAATACCCGAGCTAGAGCCACGCAAAGTTGAGAAGGTATTTTTTCGGATCCGTGTGAATATTAAGAAAACTAATAAGCCCACGGAGAATCGGTGAAAAGGCATCGATTCTCCGATTGAATACGCTTCTAACGAGGTATAACAATGTAAAATCGGATGACAAATACTCCAGTTGTAGTCAGTCAAAGTTGAAAAATAGTCCATTTTTTCGGCTCGACCCGATTTTGACAAAAATGATAAGGGGTTACATCACATTTTTGTCAAAAATGTGAAAATTTCAAAAATTGAACTTTTAAATGCAGATCAATAGTCGCCAGTCATACGAATCTAAAATGGCATAAAACTCTGAAATCGGACCAAAAATACCCGAGCTAGAGCCACGCAAAGTTGAGAAGGTATTTTTTCGGATCCGTGTGAATATTAAGAAAACTAATAAGCCCACGGAGAATCGGTGAAAAGGCATCGATTCTCCGATTGAATACGCTTCTAACGAGGTATAACAATGTAAAATCGGATGACAAATACTCCAGTTGTAGTCAGTCAAAGTTGAAAAATAGTCAATTTTTTCGGCTCGACCCGATTTTGACATCACATTTTTGTCAAAAATGTGAAAATTTCAAAAATTGAACTTTTGAATGCAGATCAATAGTCGACAGTCATACGAATCTAAAATGGCATAAAACTCTGAAATCGGACCAAAAATACCCGAGCTAGAGCCACGCAAAGTTGAGAAGGTATTTTTTCGGATCCGTGTGAATATTAAGAAAACTAATAAGCCCACGGAGAATCGGTGAAAAGGCATCGATTCTCCGATTGAATACGCTTCTAACGAGGTATAACAATGTAAAATCGGATGACAAATACTCCAGTTGTAGTCAGTCAAAGTTGAAAAATAGTCAATTTTTTCGGCTCGACCCGATTTTGACAAAAATGATAAGGGGTTACATCACATTTTTGTCAAAAATGTGAAAATTTCAACAATTGAACTTTTGAATGCAGATCAATAGTCGACAGTCATACGAATCTAAAATGGCATAAAACTCTGAAATCGGACCAAAAATACCCGAGCTAGAGCCACGCAAAGTTGAGAAGGTATTTTTTCGGATCCGTGTGAATATTAAGAAAACTAATAAGCCCACGGAGAATCGGTGAAAAGGCATCGATTCTCCGATTGAATACGCTTCTAACGAGGTATAACAATGTAAAATCGGATGACAAATACTCCAGTTGTAGTCAGTCAAAGTTGAAAAATAGTCCATTTTTTCGGCTCGACCCGATTTTGACAAAAATGATAAGGGGTTACATCACATTTTTGTCAAAAATGTGAAAATTTCAAAAATTGAACTTTTAAATGCAGATCAATAGTCGCCAGTCATACGAATCTAAAATGGCATAAAACTCTGAAATCGGACCAAAAATACCCGAGCTAGAGCCACGCAAAGTTGAGAAGGTATTTTTTCGGATCCGTGTGAATATTAAGAAAACTAATAAGCCCACGGAGAATCGGTGAAAAGGCATCGATTCTCCGATTGAATACGCTTCTAACGAGGTATAACAATGTAAAATCGGATGACAAATACTCCAGTTGTAGTCAGTCAAAGTTGAAAAATAGTCAATTTTTTCGGCTCGACCCGATTTTGACATCACATTTTTGTCAAAAATGTGAAAATTTCAAAAATTGAACTTTTGAATGCAGATCAATAGTCGACAGTCATACGAATCTAAAATGGCATAAAACTCTGAAATCGGACCAAAAATACCCGAGCTAGAGCCACGCAAAGTTGAGAAGGTATTTTTTCGGATCCGTGTGAATATTAAGAAAACTAATAAGCCCACGGAGAATCGGTGAAAAGGCATCGATTCTCCGATTGAATACGCTTCTAACGAGGTATAACAATGTAAAATCGGATGACAAATACTCCAGTTGTAGTCAGTCAAAGTTGAAAAATAGTCCATTTTTTCGGCTCGACCCGATTTTGACAAAAATGATAAGGGGTTACATCACATTTTTGTCAAAAATGTGAAAATTTCAACAATTTAACTTTTAAATGCAGATCAATAATCGACAGTCATACGAATCTAAAATGGCATAAAACTCTGAAATCGGACCAAAAATACCCGAGCTAGAGCCACGCAAAGTTGAGAAGGTATTTTTTCGGATCCGTGTGAATATTAAGAAAACTTATAAGCCCACGGAGAATCGGTGAAAAGGCATCGATTCTCCGATTGAATACGCTTCTAACGAGGTATAACAATGTAAAATCGGATGACAAATACTCCAGTTGTAGTCAGTCAAAGTTGAAAAATAGTCCATTTTTTCGGCTCGACCCGATTTTGACAAAAATGATAAGGGGTTACATCACATTTTTGTCAAAAATGTGAAAATTTCAACAATTGAACTTTTGAATGCAGATCAATAGTCGACAGTCATACGAATCTAAAATGGCATAAAACTCTGAAATCGGACCAAAAATACCCGAGCTAGAGCCACGCAAAGTTGAGAAGGTATTTTTCGGATCCGTGTGAATATTAAGAAAACTAATAAGCCCACGAAGAATCGGTGAAAAGGCATCGATTCTCCGATTGAATACGCTTCTAACGAGGTATAACAATGTAAAATCGGATGACAAATACTCCAGTTGTAGTCAGTCAAAGTTGAAAAATAGTCCATTTTTTCGGCTCGACCCGATTTTGACATCACATTTTTGTCAAAAATGTGAAAATTTCAACAATTTAACTTTTAAATGCAGATCAATAATCGACAGTCATACGAATCTAAAATGGCATAAAACTCTGAAATCGGACCAAAAATACCCGAGCTAGAGCCACGCAAAGTTGAGAAGGTATTTTTTCGGATCCGTGTGAATATTAAGAAAACTTATAAGCCCACGGAGAATCGGTGAAAAGGCATCGATTCTCCGATTGAATACGCTTCTAACGAGGTATAACAATGTAAAATCGGATGACAAATACTCCAGTTGTAGTCAGTCAAAGTTGAAAAATAGTCCATTTTTTCGGCTCGACCCGATTTTGACATCACATTTTTGTCAAAAATGTGAAAATTTCAAAAATTGAACTTTTGAATGCAGATCAATAGTCGACAGTCATACGAATCTAAAATGGCATAAAACTCTGAAATCGGACCAAAAATACCCGAGCTAGAGCCACGCAAAGTTGAGAAGGTATTTTTTCGGATCCGTGTGAATATTAAGAAAACTAATAAGCCCACGGAGAATCGGTGAAAAGGCATCGATTCTCCGATTGAATACGCTTCTAACGAGGTATAACAATGTAAAATCGGATGACAAATACTCCAGTTGTAGTCAGTCAAAGTTGAAAAATAGTCCATTTTTTCGGCTCGACCCGATTTTGACAAAAATGATAAGGGGTTACATCACATTTTTGTCAAAAATGTGAAAATTTCAACAATTGAACTTTTGAATGCAGATCAATAGTCGACAGTCATACGAATCTAAAATGGCATAAAACTCTGAAATCGGACCAAAAATACCCGAGCTAGAGCCACGCAAAGTTGAGAAGGTATTTTTTCGGATCCGTGTGAATATTAAGAAAACTAATAAGCCCACGAAGAATCGGTGAAAAGGCATCGATTCTCCGATTGAATACGCTTCTAACGAGGTATAACAATGTAAAATCGGATGACAAATACTCCAGTTGTAGTCAGTCAAAGTTGAAAAATAGTCAATTTTTTCGGCTCGACCCGATTTTGACATCACATTTTTGTCAAAAATGTGAAAATTTCAAAAATTGAACTTTTGAATGCAGATCAATAGTCGACAGTCATACGAATCTAAAATGGCATAAAACTCTGAAATCGGACCAAAAATACCCGAGCTAGAGCCACGCAAAGTTGAGAAGGTATTTTTTCGGATCCGTGTGAATATTAAGAAAACTAATAAGCCCACGGAGAATCGGTGAAAAGGCATCGATTCTCCGATTGAATACGCTTCTAACGAGGTATAACAATGTAAAATCGGATGACAAATACTCCAGTTGTAGTCAGTCAAAGTTGAAAAATAGTCCATTTTTTCGGCTCGACCCGATTTTGACAAAAATGATAAGGGGTTACATCACATTTTTGTCAAAAATGTGAAAATTTCAACAATTTAACTTTTAAATGCAGATCAATAATCGACAGTCATACGAATCTAAAATGGCATAAAACTCTGAAATCGGACCAAAAATACCCGAGCTAGAGCCACGCAAAGTTGAGAAGGTATTTTTTCGGATCCGTGTGAATATTAAGAAAACTTATAAGCCCACGGAGAATCGGTGAAAAGGCATCGATTCTCCGATTGAATACGCTTCTAACGAGGTATAACAATGTAAAATCGGATGACAAATACTCCAGTTGTAGTCAGTCAAAGTTGAAAAATAGTCCATTTTTTCGGCTCGACCCGATTTTGACACATTTTTGTCAAAAATGTGAAAATTTCAAAAATTGAACTTTTGAATGCAGATCAATAGTCGACAGTCATACGAATCTAAAATGGCATAAAACTCTGAAATCGGACCAAAAATACCCGAGCTAGAGCCACGCAAAGTTGAGAAGGTATTTTTTCGGATCCGTGTGAATATTAAGAAAACTAATAAGCCCACGGAGAATCGGTGAAAAGGCATCGATTCTCCGATTGAATACGCTTCTAACGAGGTATAACAATGTAAAATCGGATGACAAATACTCCAGTTGTAGTCAGTCAAAGTTGAAAAATAGTCAATTTTTTCGGCTCGACCCGATTTTGACAAAAATGATAAGGGGTTACATCACATTTTTGTCAAAAATGTGAAAATTTCAACAATTTAACTTTTAAATGCAGATCAATAATCGACAGTCATACGAATCTAAAATGGCATAAAACTCTGAAATCGGACCAAAAATACCCGAGCTAGAGCCACGCAAAGTTGAGAAGGTATTTTTTCGGATCCGTGTGAATATTAAGAAAACTAATAAGCCCACGGAGAATCGGTGAAAAGGCATCGATTCTCCGATTGAATACGCTTCTAACGAGGTATAACAATGTAAAATCGGATGACAAATACTCCAGTTGTAGTCAGTCAAAGTTGAAAAATAGTCCATTTTTTCGGCTCGACCCGATTTTGACAAAAATGATAAGGGGTTACATCACATTTTTGTCAAAAATGTGAAAATTTCAAAAATTGAACTTTTGTATGCCGATCGACAGTCGTGCTCCTTACGAACCGAAAATGATGTGAAACTCCGAAATCGTGCAAAAAATACCCGAGCTAGAGCCACGCAAAGTTGAGAAGGTATTTTTTCGGATCCGTGTGAATATTAAGAAAACTAATAAGCCCACGGAGAATCGGTGAAAAGGCATCGATTCTCCGATTGAATACGCTTCTAACGAGGTATAACAATGTAAAATCGGATGACAAATACTCCAGTTGTAGTCAGTCAAAGTTGAAAAATAGTCCATTTTTTCGGCTCGACCCGATTTTGACAAAAATGATAAGGGGTTAGTTACATCACATTTTTGTCAAAAATGTGAAAATTTCAAAAATTGAACTTTTGTATGCCGATCGACAGTCGTGCTCCTTACGAACCGAAAATGATGTGAAACTCCGAAATCGTGCAAAAAATACCCGAGCTAGAGCCACGCAAAGTTGAGAAGGTATTTTTTCGGATCCGTGTGAATATTAAGAAAACTAATAAGCCCACGAAGAATCGGTGAAAAGGCATCGATTCTCCGATTGAATACGCTTCTAACGAGGTATAACAATGTAAAATCGGATGACAAATACTCCAGTTGTAGTCAGTCAAAGTTGAAAAATAGTCCATTTTTTCGGCTCGACCCGATTTTGACATCACATTTTTGTCAAAAATGTGAAAATTTCAAAAATTGAACTTTTGAATGCAGATCAATAGTCGCCAGTCATACGAATCTAAAATGGCATAAAACTCTGAAATCGGACCAAAAATACCCGAGCTAGAGCCACGCAAAGTTGAGAAGGTATTTTTTCGGATCCGTGTGAATATTAAGAAAACTAATAAGCCCACGGAGAATCGGTGAAAAGGCATCGATTCTCCGATTGAATACGCTTCTAACGAGGTATAACAATGTAAAATCGGATGACAAATACTCCAGTTGTAGTCAGTCAAAGTTGAAAAATAGTCCATTTTTTCGGCTCGACCCGATTTTGACAAAAATGATAAGGGGTTACATCACATTTTTGTCAAAAATGTGAAAATTTCAAAAATTGAACTTTTGAATGCAGATCAATAGTCGCCAGTCATACGAATCTAAAATGGCATAAAACTCTGAAATCGGACCAAAAATACCCGAGCTAGAGCCACGCAAAGTTGAGAAGGTATTTTTTCGGATCCGTGTGAATATTAAGAAAACTAATAAGCCCACGGAGAATCGGTGAAAAGGCATCGATTCTCCGATTGAATACGCTTCTAACGAGGTATAACAATGTAAAATCGGATGACAAATACTCCAGTTGTAGTCAGTCAAAGTTGAAAAATAGTCCATTTTTTCGGCTCGACCCGATTTTGACAAAAATGATAAGGGGTTACATCACATTTTTGTCAAAAATGTGAAAATTTCAACAATTTAACTTTTAAATGCAGATCAATAATCGACAGTCATACGAATCTAAAATGGCATAAAACTCTGAAATCGGACCAAAAATACCCGAGCTAGAGCCACGCAAAGTTGAGAAGGTATTTTTTCGGATCCGTGTGAATATTAAGAAAACTTATAAGCCCACGGAGAATCGGTGAAAAGGCATCGATTCTCCGATTGAATACGCTTCTAACGAGGTATAACAATGTAAAATCGGATGACAAATACTCCAGTTGTAGTCAGTCAAAGTTGAAAAATAGTCCATTTTTTCGGCTCGACCCGATTTTGACACATTTTTGTCAAAAATGTGAAAATTTCAAAAATTGAACTTTTGAATGCAGATCAATAGTCGACAGTCATACGAATCTAAAATGGCATAAAACTCTGAAATCGGACCAAAAATACCCGAGCTAGAGCCACGCAAAGTTGAGAAGGTATTTTTTCGGATCCGTGTGAATATTAAGAAAACTAATAAGCCCACGGAGAATCGGTGAAAAGGCATCGATTCTCCGATTGAATACGCTTCTAACGAGGTATAACAATGTAAAATCGGATGACAAATACTCCAGTTGTAGTCAGTCAAAGTTGAAAAATAGTCAATTTTTTCGGCTCGACCCGATTTTGACAAAAATGATAAGGGGTTACATCACATTTTTGTCAAAAATGTGAAAATTTCAACAATTTAACTTTTAAATGCAGATCAATAATCGACAGTCATACGAATCTAAAATGGCATAAAACTCTGAAATCGGACCAAAAATACCCGAGCTAGAGCCACGCAAAGTTGAGAAGGTATTTTTTCGGATCCGTGTGAATATTAAGAAAACTAATAAGCCCACGGAGAATCGGTGAAAAGGCATCGATTCTCCGATTGAATACGCTTCTAACGAGGTATAACAATGTAAAATCGGATGACAAATACTCCAGTTGTAGTCAGTCAAAGTTGAAAAATAGTCCATTTTTTCGGCTCGACCCGATTTTGACAAAAATGATAAGGGGTTACATCACATTTTTGTCAAAAATGTGAAAATTTCAAAAATTGAACTTTTGTATGCCGATCGACAGTCGTGCTCCTTACGAACCGAAAATGATGTGAAACTCCGAAATCGTGCAAAAAATACCCGAGCTAGAGCCACGCAAAGTTGAGAAGGTATTTTTTCGGATCCGTGTGAATATTAAGAAAACTAATAAGCCCACGGAGAATCGGTGAAAAGGCATCGATTCTCCGATTGAATACGCTTCTAACGAGGTATAACAATGTAAAATCGGATGACAAATACTCCAGTTGTAGTCAGTCAAAGTTGAAAAATAGTCCATTTTTTCGGCTCGACCCGATTTTGACAAAAATGATAAGGGGTTAGTTACATCACATTTTTGTCAAAAATGTGAAAATTTCAAAAATTGAACTTTTGTATGCCGATCGACAGTCGTGCTCCTTACGAACCGAAAATGATGTGAAACTCCGAAATCGTGCAAAAAATACCCGAGCTAGAGCCACGCAAAGTTGAGAAGGTATTTTTTCGGATCCGTGTGAATATTAAGAAAACTAATAAGCCCACGAAGAATCGGTGAAAAGGCATCGATTCTCCGATTGAATACGCTTCTAACGAGGTATAACAATGTAAAATCGGATGACAAATACTCCAGTTGTAGTCAGTCAAAGTTGAAAAATAGTCCATTTTTTCGGCTCGACCCGATTTTGACATCACATTTTTGTCAAAAATGTGAAAATTTCAAAAATTGAACTTTTGAATGCAGATCAATAGTCGCCAGTCATACGAATCTAAAATGGCATAAAACTCTGAAATCGGACCAAAAATACCCGAGCTAGAGCCACGCAAAGTTGAGAAGGTATTTTTTCGGATCCGTGTGAATATTAAGAAAACTAATAAGCCCACGGAGAATCGGTGAAAAGGCATCGATTCTCCGATTGAATACGCTTCTAACGAGGTATAACAATGTAAAATCGGATGACAAATACTCCAGTTGTAGTCAGTCAAAGTTGAAAAATAGTCCATTTTTTCGGCTCGACCCGATTTTGACAAAAATGATAAGGGGTTACATCACATTTTTGTCAAAAATGTGAAAATTTCAAAAATTGAACTTTTGAATGCAGATCAATAGTCGCCAGTCATACGAATCTAAAATGGCATAAAACTCTGAAATCGGACCAAAAATACCCGAGCTAGAGCCACGCAAAGTTGAGAAGGTATTTTTTCGGATCCGTGTGAATATTAAGAAAACTAATAAGCCCACGGAGAATCGGTGAAAAGGCATCGATTCTCCGATTGAATACGCTTCTAACGAGGTATAACAATGTAAAATCGGATGACAAATACTCCAGTTGTAGTCAGTCAAAGTTGAAAAATAGTCCATTTTTTCGGCTCGACCCGATTTTGACAAAAATGATAAGGGGTTACATCACATTTTTGTCAAAAATGTGAAAATTTCGACAATTTAACTTTTAAATGCAGATCAATAATCGACAGTCATACGAATCTAAAATGGCATAAAACTCTGAAATCGGACCAAAAAATACCCGAGCTAGAGCCACGCAAAGTTGAGAAGGTATTTTTTCGGATCCGTGTGAATATTAAGAAAACTTATAAGCCCACGGAGAATCGGTGAAAAGGCATCGATTCTCCGATTGAATACGCTTCTAACGAGGTATAACAATGTAAAATCGGATGACAAATACTCCAGTTTTAGTCAGTCAAAGTTGAAAAATAGTCAATTTTTTCGGCTCGACCCGATTTTGACAAAAATGGTAAGGGGTTACATCACATTTTTGTCAAAAATGTGTATAACAATGTAAAATCGGATGACAAATACTCCAGTTGTAGTCAGTCAAAGTTGAAAAATAGTCCATTTTTTCGGCTCGACCCGATTTTGACAAAAATGATAAGGGGTTACATCACATTTTTGTCAAAAATGTGAAAATTTCGACAATTTAACTTTTAAATGCAGATCAATAATCGACAGTCATACGAATCTAAAATGGCATAAAACTCTGAAATCGGACCAAAAATACCCGAGCTAGAGCCACGCAAAGTTGAGAAGGTATTTTTTCGGATCCGTGTGAATATTAAGAAAACTTATAAGCCCACGGAGAATCGGTGAAAAGGCATCGATTCTCCGATTGAATACGCTTCTAACGAGGTATAACAATGTAAAATCGGATGACAAATACTCCAGTTTTAGTCAGTCAAAGTTGAAAAATAGTCAATTTTTTCGGCTCGACCCGATTTTGACAAAAATGGTAAGGGGTTACATCACATTTTTGTCAAAAATGTGTATAACAATGTAAAATCGGATGACAAATACTCCAGTTGTAGTCAGTCAAAGTTGAAAAATAGTCCATTTTTTCGGCTCGACCCGATTTTGACAAAAATGATAAGGGGTTACATCACATTTTTGTCAAAAATGTGAAAATTTCAAAAATTGAACTTTTGAATACAGATCAATAGTCGACAGTCATACGAATCTAAAATGGCATAAAACTCTGAAATCGGACCAAAAATACCCGAGCTAGAGCCACGCAAAGTTGAGAAGGTATTTTTTCGGATCCGTGTGAATATTAAGAAAACTAATAAGCCCACGGAGAATCGGTGAAAAGGCATCGATTCTCCGATTGAATACGCTTCTAACGAGGTATAACAATGTAAAATCGGATGACAAATACTCCAGTTTTAGTCAGTCAAAGTTGAAAAATAGTCAATTTTTTCGGCTCGACCCGATTTTGACAAAAATGGTAAGGGGTTACATCACATTTTTGTCAAAAATGTGAAAATATCAAAAATTGAACTTTTGAATGCAGATCAATAGTCGACAGTCATACGAATCTAAAATGGCATAAAACTCTGAAATCGGACCAAAAATACCCGAACTAGAGCCACGCAAAGTTGAGAAGGTATTTTTTCGGATCCGTGTGAATATTAAGAAAACTAATAAGCCCACGGAGAATCGGTGAAAAGGCATCGATTCTCCGATTGAATACGCTTCTAACGAGGTATAACAATGTAAAATCGGATGACAAATACTCCAGTTGTAGTCAGTCAAAGTTGAAAAATAGTCAATTTTTTCGGCTCGACCCGATTTTGACAAAAATGGTAAGGGGTTACATCACATTTTTGTCAAAAATGTGTATAACAATGTAAAATCGGATGACAAATACTCCAGTTGTAGTCAGTCAAAGTTGAAAAATAGTCCATTTTTTCGGCTCGACCCGATTTTGACAAAAATGATAAGGGGTTACATCACATTTTTGTCAAAAATGTGAAAATTTCAAAAATTGAACTTTTGAATGCAGATCAATAGTCGACAGTCATACGAATCTAAAATGGCATAAAACTCTGAAATCGGACCAAAAATACCCGAGCTAGAGCCACGCAAAGTTGAGAAGGTATTTTTTCGGATCCGTGTGAATATTAAGAAAACTAATAAGCCCACGGAGAATCGGTGAAAAGGCATCGATTCTCCGATTGAATACGCTTCTAACGAGGTATAACAATGTAAAATCGGATGACAAATACTCCAGTTTTAGTCAGTCAAAGTTGAAAAATAGTCAATTTTTTCGGCTCGACCCGATTTTGACAAAAATGGTAAGGGGTTACATCACATTTTTGTCAAAAATGTGTATAACAATGTAAAATCGGATGACAAATACTCCAGTTGTAGTCAGTCAAAGTTGAAAAATAGTCCATTTTTTCGGCTCGACCCGATTTTGACAAAAATGATAAGGGGTTACATCACATTTTTGTCAAAAATGTGAAAATTTCAAAAATTGAACTTTTGAATGCAGATCAATAGTCGACAGTCATACGAATCTAAAATGGCATAAAACTCTGAAATCGGACCAAAAATACCCGAGCTAGAGCCACGCAAAGTTGAGAAGGTATTTTTTCGGATCCGTGTGAATATTAAGAAAACTAATAAGCCCACGGAGAATCGGTGAAAAGGCATCGATTCTCCGATTGAATACGCTTCTAACGAGGTATAACAATGTAAAATCGGATGACAAATACTCCAGTTTTAGTCAGTCAAAGTTGAAAAATAGTCAATTTTTTCGGCTCGACCCGATTTTGACAAAAATGGTAAGGGGTTACATCACATTTTTGTCAAAAATGTGAAAATATCAAAAATTGAACTTTTGAATGCAGATCAATAGTCGACAGTCATACGAATCTAAAATGGCATAAAACTCTGAAATCGGACCAAAAATACCCGAGCTAGAGCCACGCAAAGTTGAGAAGGTATTTTTTCGGATCCGTGTGAATATTAAGAAAACTTATAAGCCCACGGAGAATCGGTGAAAAGGCATCGATTCTCCGATTGAATACGCTTCTAACGAGGTATAACAATGTAAAATCGGATGACAAATACTCCAGTTTTAGTCAGTCAAAGTTGAAAAATAGTCAATTTTTTCGGCTCGACCCGATTTTGACAAAAATGGTAAGGGGTTACATCACATTTTTGTCAAAAATGTGTATAACAATGTAAAATCGGATGACAAATACTCCAGTTGTAGTCAGTCAAAGTTGAAAAATAGTCCATTTTTTCGGCTCGACCCGATTTTGACAAAAATGATAAGGGGTTACATCACATTTTTGTCAAAAATGTGAAAATTTCAAAAATTGAACTTTTGAATACAGATCAATAGTCGACAGTCATACGAATCTAAAATGGCATAAAACTCTGAAATCGGACCAAAAATACCCGAGCTAGAGCCACGCAAAGTTGAGAAGGTATTTTTTCGGATCCGTGTGAATATTAAGAAAACTAATAAGCCCACGGAGAATCGGTGAAAAGGCATCGATTCTCCGATTGAATACGCTTCTAACGAGGTATAACAATGTAAAATCGGATGACAATACTCCAGTTGTAGTCAGTCAAAGTTGAAAAATAGTCAATTTTTTCGGCTCGACCCGATTTTGACAAAAATGGTAAGGGGTTACATCACATTTTTGTCAAAAATGTGAAAATATCAAAAATTGAACTTTTGAATGCAGATCAATAGTCGCCAGTCATACGAATCTAAAATGGCATAAAACTCTGAAATCGGACCAAAAATACCCGAGCTAGAGCCACGCAAAGTTGAGAAGGTATTTTTTCGGATCCGTGTGAATATTAAGAAAACTAATAAGCCCACGGAGAATCGGTGAAAAGGCATCGATTCTCCGATTGAATACGCTTCTAACGAGGTATAACAATGTAAAATCGGATGACAAATACTCCAGTTGTAGTCAGTCAAAGTTGAAAAATAGTCAATTTTTTCGGCTCGACCCGATTTTGACAAAAATGGTAAGGGTTACATCACATTTTTGTCAAAAATGTGTATAACAATGTAAAATCGGATGACAAATACTCCAGTTGTAGTCAGTCAAAGTTGAAAAATAGTCCATTTTTTCGGCTCGACCCGATTTTGACAAAAATGATAAGGGGTTACATCACATTTTTGTCAAAAATGTGAAAATTTCAAAAATTGAACTTTTGAATGCAGATCAATAGTCGACAGTCATACGAATCTAAAATGGCATAAAACTCTGAAATCGGACCAAAAATACCCGAGCTAGAGCCACGCAAAGTTGAGAAGGTATTTTTTCGGATCCGTGTGAATATTAAGAAAACTAATAAGCCCACGGAGAATCGGTGAAAAGGCATCGATTCTCCGATTGAATACGCTTCTAACGAGGTATAACAATGTAAAATCGGATGACAAATACTCCAGTTTTAGTCAGTCAAAGTTGAAAAATAGTCAATTTTTTCGGCTCGACCCGATTTTGACAAAAATGGTAAGGGGTTACATCACATTTTTGTCAAAAATGTGAAAATATCAAAAATTGAACTTTTGAATGCAGATCAATAGTCGACAGTCATACGAATCTAAAATGGCATAAAACTCTGAAATCGGACCAAAAATACCCGAGCTAGAGCCACGCAAAGTTGAGAAGGTATTTTTTCGGATCCGTGTGAATATTAAGAAAACTAATAAGCCCACGGAGAATCGGTGAAAAGGCATCGATTCTCCGATTGAATACGCTTCTAACGAGGTATAACAATGTAAAATCGGATGACAAATACTCCAGTTGTAGTCAGTCAAAGTTGAAAAATAGTCCATTTTTTCGGCTCGACCCGATTTTGACAAAAATGATAAGGGGTTACATCACATTTTTGTCAAAAATGTGAAAATTTCGACAATTTAACTTTTAAATGCAGATCAATAATCGACAGTCATACGAATCTAAAATGGCATAAAACTCTGAAATCGGACCAAAAATACCCGAGCTAGAGCCACGCAAAGTTGAGAAGGTATTTTTTCGGATCCGTGTGAATATTAAGAAAACTTATAAGCCCACGGAGAATCGGTGAAAAGGCATCGATTCTCCGATTGAATACGCTTCTAACGAGGTATAACAATGTAAAATCGGATGACAAATACTCCAGTTTTAGTCAGTCAAAGTTGAAAAATAGTCAATTTTTTCGGCTCGACCCGATTTTGACAAAAATGGTAAGGGGTTACATCACATTTTTGTCAAAAATGTGTATAACAATGTAAAATCGGATGACAAATACTCCAGTTGTAGTCAGTCAAAGTTGAAAAATAGTCCATTTTTTCGGCTCGACCCGATTTTGACAAAAATGATAAGGGGTTACATCACATTTTTGTCAAAAATGTGAAAATTTCAAAAATTGAACTTTTGAATACAGATCAATAGTCGACAGTCATACGAATCTAAAATGGCATAAAACTCTGAAATCGGACCAAAAATACCCGAGCTAGAGCCACGCAAAGTTGAGAAGGTATTTTTTCGGATCCGTGTGAATATTAAGAAAACTAATAAGCCCACGGAGAATCGGTGAAAAGGCATCGATTCTCCGATTGAATACGCTTCTAACGAGGTATAACAATGTAAAATCGGATGACAAATACTCCAGTTGTAGTCAGTCAAAGTTGAAAAATAGTCAATTTTTTCGGCTCGACCCGATTTTGACAAAAATGGTAAGGGGTTACATCACATTTTTGTCAAAAATGTGTATAACAATGTAAAATCGGATGACAAATACTCCAGTTGTAGTCAGTCAAAGTTGAAAAATAGTCCATTTTTTCGGCTCGACCCGATTTTGACAAAAATGATAAGGGGTTACATCACATTTTTGTCAAAAATGTGAAAATTTCAAAAATTGAACTTTTGAATGCAGATCAATAGTCGACAGTCATACGAATCTAAAATGGCATAAAACTCTGAAATCGGACCAAAAATACCCGAGCTAGAGCCACGCAAAGTTGAGAAGGTATTTTTTCGGATCCGTGTGAATATTAAGAAAACTAATAAGCCCACGGAGAATCGGTGAAAAGGCATCGATTCTCCGATTGAATACGCTTCTAACGAGGTATAACAATGTAAAATCGGATGACAAATACTCCAGTTGTAGTCAGTCAAAGTTGAAAAATAGTCCATTTTTTCGGCTCGACCCGATTTTGACAAAAATGGTAAGGGGTTACATCACATTTTTGTCAAAAATGTGTATAACAATGTAAAATCGGATGACAAATACTCCAGTTGTAGTCAGTCAAAGTTGAAAAATAGTCCATTTTTTCGGCTCGACCCGATTTTGACAAAAATGATAAGGGGTTACATCACATTTTTGTCAAAAATGTGAAAATATCAAAAATTGAACTTTTGAATGCAGATCAATAGTCGACAGTCATACGAATCTAAAATGGCATAAAACTCTGAAATCGGACCAAAAATACCCGAGCTAGAGCCACGCAAAGTTGAGAAGGTATTTTTTCGGATCCGTGTGAATATTAAGAAAACTAATAAGCCCACGGAGAATCGGTGAAAAGGCATCGATTCTCCGATTGAATACGCTTCTAACGAGGTATAACAATGTAAAATCGGATGACAAATACTCCAGTTGTAGTCAGTCAAAGTTGAAAAATAGTCCATTTTTTCGGCTCGACCCGATTTTGACAAAAATGATAAGGGGTTACATCACATTTTTGTCAAAAATGTGAAAATTTCGACAATTTAACTTTTAAATGCAGATCAATAATCGACAGTCATACGAATCTAAAATGGCATAAAACTCTGAAATCGGACCAAAAATACCCGAGCTAGAGCCACGCAAAGTTGAGAAGGTATTTTTTCGGATCCGTGTGAATATTAAGAAAACTTATAAGCCCACGGAGAATCGGTGAAAAGGCATCGATTCTCCGATTGAATACGCTTCTAACGAGGTATAACAATGTAAAATCGGATGACAAATACTCCAGTTTTAGTCAGTCAAAGTTGAAAAATAGTCAATTTTTTCGGCTCGACCCGATTTTGACAAAAATGGTAAGGGGTTACATCACATTTTTGTCAAAAATGTGTATAACAATGTAAAATCGGATGACAAATACTCCAGTTGTAGTCAGTCAAAGTTGAAAAATAGTCCATTTTTTCGGCTCGACCCGATTTTGACAAAAATGATAAGGGGTTACATCACATTTTTGTCAAAAATGTGAAAATTTCAAAAATTGAACTTTTGAATACAGATCAATAGTCGACAGTCATACGAATCTAAAATGGCATAAAACTCTGAAATCGGACCAAAAATACCCGAGCTAGAGCCACGCAAAGTTGAGAAGGTATTTTTTCGGATCCGTGTGAATATTAAGAAAACTAATAAGCCCACGGAGAATCGGTGAAAAGGCATCGATTCTCCGATTGAATACGCTTCTAACGAGGTATAACAATGTAAAATCGGATGACAAATACTCCAGTTGTAGTCAGTCAAAGTTGAAAAATAGTCCATTTTTTCGGCTCGACCCGATTTTGACAAAAATGATAAGGGGTTACATCACATTTTTGTCAAAAATGTGAAAATATCAAAAATTGAACTTTTGAATGCAGATCAATAGTCGACAGTCATACGAATCTAAAATGGCATAAAACTCTGAAATCGGACCAAAAATACCCGAGCTAGAGCCACGCAAAGTTGAGAAGGTATTTTTTTCGGATCCGTGTGAATATTAAGAAAACTAATAAGCCCACGGAGAATCGGTGAAAAGGCATCGATTCTCCGATTGAATACGCTTCTAACGAGGTATAACAATGTAAAATCGGATGACAAATACTCCAGTTGTAGTCAGTCAAAGTTGAAAAATAGTCAATTTTTTCGGCTCGACCCGATTTTGACAAAAATGGTAAGGGGTTACATCACATTTTTGTCAAAAATGTGAAAATATCAAAAATTGAACTTTTGTATGCCGATCGACAGTCGTGCTCCTTACGAACCGAAAATGATGTGAAACTCCGAAATCGTGCAAAAAATACCCGAGCTAGAGCCACGCAAAGTTGAGAAGGTATTTTTTCGGATCCGTGTGAATATTAAGAAAACTAATAAGCCCACGGAGAATCGGTGAAAAGGCATCGATTCTCCGATTGAATACGCTTCTAACGAGGTATAACAATGTAAAATCGGATGACAAATACTCCAGTTGTAGTCAGTCAAAGTTGAAAAATAGTCAATTTTTTCGGCTCGACCCGATTTTGACAAAAATGGTAAGGGGTTACATCACATTTTTGTCAAAAATGTGAAAATATCAAAAATTGAACTTTTGTATGCCGATCGACAGTCGTGCTCCTTACGAACCGAAAATGATGTGAAACTCCGAAATCGTGCAAAAAATACCCGAGCTAGAGCCACGCAAAGTTGAGAAGGTATTTTTTCGGATCCGTGTGAATATTAAGAAAACTAATAAGCCCACGAAGAATCGGTGAAAAGGCATCGATTCTCCGATTGAATACGCTTCTAACGAGGTATAACAATGTAAAATCGGATGACAAATACTCCAGTTGTAGTCAGTCAAAGTTGAAAAATAGTCCATTTTTTCGGCTCGACCCGATTTTGACAAAAATGATAAGGGGTTACATCTCATTTTTGTCAAAATTGTGAAAATTTCAAAAATGGAACTTTTGTATGCCGATCGACAGTCGACAGTCATACGAATCCAAAATGGCATAAAACTCTGAAATCGGACCAAAAATACCCGAGCTAGAGTCACGCAAAGTTCAAGGGGTATTTTTTCGGATCCAAGTCAATATTATGAGAAGTTCCACGCCCAGAGAAAATCGGTGAACAGACATCGAAACTTTGCTTAAATACGCTTCCAAGGAGGTTCCATTCGAAAATCGGATACAAAATAAACGACTTCTAGTCAGTCAAAGCTCAAAACTAGTAATTTTTTCAGATCTCTCATTAACCTAAGTTGCGAGAAGTTGAAACATAGTTGGCGACCACCCAAAGCTGCATGTTTCCCACGTTAACCTTATGCTGGGGGCTATGCTATGCTATGAGTGTAGCCATAAATACCAGAGCCATCACCTTGACGTGCCCAGATTTGGTACCGAATCCAAGTGCAAGTCCAAGTCCACGTCCAAGTCGAAGTCCATTGTGCACTGCCACGGCCTGAGCACAAATTTGCGCACGCGCAATGCCAACCCAAATACCAGAGGCCCAATGCTCGTACTCCAGCAATAGGCTTTCAACTTGCGGTACTAAAACGCAATTCCAAGAATCATCAGAGACAACAACAACAATTGCCCGCCCGCTCATTGGAATTTTTTAGCGTTGCGAAATATGAAGGAATGCAGTCGAAGTCGAAGTTGTAAACGAAGTGGAAGAATCGCCTCTTGCCAGACAGAACCAGTGCCAATGGCACTAGTGAATGCCGACACTGTAATCGAACTGTCAGCTCTCGTGAGACAGAGACAGAGAGAGTGAGAGAGAGAGAGAGAGAGAGAGAGAGAGACAAAGCGAGAGAGAAGAGCTCAGCGTGGCAGGTTGTCTTGTTTATCTTCGCCTTCGATCGCTCCTAACTGAAGCAGTCAAAGAGAGTGTGCGACTGCAGTGCGGAATTTCGTTTTGTTTACTCTCGCAGGCCGTGCCTCAACCACCCTCCGCTCTGCACCCCCTACGAGTAGTACTCCACATGCTGCATGCGACTGCGTGTCTCGTTTGGGTTTTTGTGTGTGCGGAATTGTTGTCATTCTGAGCTGTGCTGAGCTCTGCAGGTCTTTGTGCTCCATTCTTGGGTTCTTTATGGCCTGCTGCATCAATCGTTGAGTGACTGGAACTAAAACATGGAGCTGCCAAGAGAGCTCCAGCTCCGTTCACTTTTAATGACTTCTTGCGTGCCACATGCAGCACAGAGTGACAGACAGAGAGTGAGAGAGAGAGAGAGAGAGAGATGTATTTCTCTCTGTCATTTGAAATATTTTTATTTAAATTTAATAAGAATGAACCGAATTGTAGCGCTCGCTCTGCTCTAAATGAACTTCCTTGTTTCCCTGCTGGCATAATAACGTTGTTGCACAGTAATCCTCACGAGCTGTTGACATGGCGTGACCAAATGACAGAGAGGGAACTGCTGGGGTCACAAACCTCTTCAGCTTTCGGCAAGACTAAAGGGATTTGCCAGAGAAGAGTGCGCGATGCACAGTTAAATTAAGGTCTCCGAGTTGAAAGTCGTCCAGTGATTCGATGCTTTTTTCACATTTCTCTGAGGCTGTCTAATCAAAAGGTTTCAGCTTGACAAACAAATAGAACAGAACTAGACTCCAGTTCTCTCTCTTTCCTCTCCCTCTCTCTCGCTCTCTCTCTCTCTCTCAGTTGGAATCGTGATTGTTTTAAATAGTTTCCACCGCTTTGTGTCCACTTCAGATGTCAGTCCTGGTATGCTTTCTGCTCCGAGTGTCATTGAGGACGAAAGTTGCCAACTCTCAGCTAGGGGCAGCGGCAGCTGGTGACTGGGGGCTGGGGCAACATGCAACATTTGCTATTTGCCATTTGGTATTTTGTGAGCGGATGTCTTCATTTTGTTTGGCCAAAAATCAAATGGGCGGTGGCGCGTGGACAGCAGCTGAAACTGTAGCTTTAGCTCCGAACTCCATACCTAATGCACACGAAATGTTGTGCTGGCATGTGGCATGTGGCATGCGGCATGCGGCATGCGGCATGTGCCACTGACAATGCCAGTCGCAGCTCTCCTGCATGCCCTGCATGCGCGTCAACTTGTGTCAAAAACCAACCAAGTGCCATTTTGCGGTAGTTGCGGCAATGACCATGGCTAACATGCTGCAGTGACAACAGCAATAAGCAGCAACAGTTGCAGTCAACGCACATTGGTTCTTCTACAACTCAATTATAGATTATTTAAAACATTTGTGGACATTCAAGCAGATTTCCTAATATATTTATCTCCTTTCCTTCTGCAGCCGATCATCAATGTCTCACATCTCTGAGCTCATCCGCATCTTGGAATGCTTGCAAACACGATATGAATACCTGCTATGGCTCGGGAATGTACATATATTCTATATATAGTGAGTATATTTGTTCCATGCGCGTCTTTCGTTGTTCGGAATCAGAGTGCGATGCCTTGAGCGAACCGCAATGCAGCGCAAAAAGGTGGACGCATGCCCAGACTCGCAGCTTCCAGTTCCCGGCTCCGCCCTCTCCTCTCGTTCGCCACCTGAACTTTGTCGTGGTCGTGGGGGAAAACGTGGCCACCCACGTGGCTGCTGCTGCTGCTGCTCCTGTTGCACTTGCTGCTGTTGCCCCCGCCGTCAAGCCGTCAAGCGTTTTGATTGAAATGTGTTTGTTTGGCTGCGGCTTTGGTTGTTTCCCCGACACCTAGCCCTCCCTCCCGGACCAATGGCATTCCAGCGCTACATACACATCAAAAACTCGCAAAATAAAAACACATCAACCGACAATAAATGCGAGGGAGGAAGCCGGAATTTTGTGCGAAACAAACGATGGAAAATCCAACATGACCATGGCAACACCGTAGCCCTCCGACCAACCCAACCCAACCAATCCACAGCTAAATGCGGCGGGCAATCGCTTTGGCATGGACACAATATGCCATCGGAACACGGATGGACATGGACACGACCAGACCGTGTCGGAGGAAGGCAGCACGGAGGCAACAGAGTACGGGCTGGGTAAATGCGCCGTGATGCTACGGCAGTTGTTGGCTTCTGACTCCGTTGGCCGACAGCTTTGTTGACGTTTTGAAGCATTGAGTGGTGCATCCACAAGCCAAGCAGCGCAACAGTAATTGTTGCATCCATACATATACAAAGCTGGACCGTCGCTCGACAAACAACAACAGTTTTCCTTTACCACATACATTTTCAAATAACACTGAAGTACGGCAAAATACAACTGTTTGCAGCCATACGTTTAACGAAAGTTTTTAAATCAGACAAGAATTTAAGTCTACACATGGTTAGATTCTAGATAAAAATACATATATATTAACATGTCTATCGATAACTTATCGATAACTATACTAACTCAACTTCTTTGTAGCTTATTCCATTGATTCCAAGCCCCATTAACTCGAATGATATGCTGCAACTCAACTTAAATCGGTAAATGCATCAATTTGAGTTTAAATTCAAACTTCGATGCGCCGCAGCTCAAGCCCAAACTTAATGCATATCGAGTGCTAATCAAATTAAAACTACAAATGCTCTGCGAGTCCCCGGAGCAACTGTGAATTCAACAAATGTCGCTCTAGGCATGGTATTATCCGAAACCAAACCAAAACACAGAGTGTGTACGAACGTGTGTGTGTGTGTGTGTGTCGACAATTCTGTCCGCCAGGGGGCGTCTGCGTTCGCATTCACAACAAACTGCAAACAGCACACGGCGTCACAAGCTGTTTCGGTTAGTCTTTTCACTTTGGCTGTTTGGGGCAAAACCAAGTCATCAGTGGGCCACGCCCCTCTTGCCTCTCCCCACAGCCCCTCTCGTCGGCATGTTTGGCAGTTCCCATCGCATGCCCCGTTGAGTTTTGGGCAACTTTCAGTGCAGAAAATTTGCTTGGCTTTCGTTTTAATTTATTTTATTGCGAAATGCATTTTCGGTTTTTGTGTTTTGTGTTTTGCGCTGATTTCTTGGCCCCCAAACCCAAACCCAAGCCCAAGCCCAAGCCCAAAATGTGTCGCGTTGACTTTCAGTCGGGCCAAAATGAAAACAAATTTAATTTAAGTGTCAGTTACGCTTTTCACGAGGTTGCAAACTCGCAGTCGCAACGTCCACATGGTGGAAGTTTCTTTCCACTTCTGCTTCTGCTTCTGCCTCGGCTTCTGCTTGCTGTTTTTTCTTCTCCTCTCATTTCTCCTCTGTCGTTATTGCTGCTCTTGTTGCAAATTTAGTTGGTTATCATTGCGGTGGCCGAAACGACACGCAACACCATTATTTGCCACATACTGACAGCCGGCATTTCCGTCCTGTCCACGTCCGCTTCGCCCCAGCTAGCTCGTTCCTAGCCCAAATTTCTAGTGCATATGGTCGAGTCGCTCTGGTCGCCCCGCTGTCCTTCAAGTGTTACTTGAAACAACTTGAACTAAACGGCTGAAAGCCATGCACTTGCACTCCACACGGTGCGACCCTCTCCTCAGTTTCGGCTGCCGCTGCCGCTGCCGCTGCCACTTCACCTGCAGCTCAACCTCAACCTCAACCTCAGCAGTTCACTCTTCATTTTAGCTTTGGCTCCGGCTCCGGCTCCGGCTCTGCCTCTGGCTCTGACTCTGACAAACTTTTGCCAATGCGAATACGTGTCGAAAGACTTTTAAGCGCACAAGGACACTTCACTCTGTGACCTGCCCATGTCCCTAACGGCACACGAAAAAACAAAAATAACAAACTTCTCTATATATAAACTGTGTGTCCATGGCCTTAAAGCTGGCATTACGTGTCCTCGAATCGCAGGAGCGGACTTTAATGAGCTTGCAACACGGCTACACTGCCACAGCGGACAGATAAGCAACACGCACCTACTGCAACTGTCCAGCAAATTAGCTTAATAAAAAACTCATTAAAAACAAGAAGTTTTCCCCCCACCCCATTAAAAGATAAGCTCAAGAATTTGTAATTGCAAATGATTGCAGATCTCTCGCTGACAAACACCTGCTGTAATTGCCACAGGCAGAGAGTGTGTGAGAGAGAGAGAGAGAGAGAGGGGAAGAGAGAGCAAAAATTAATTAAAAACCTCTTTAAATGAAGATCAGTGATAGAGCAAGGGAGAAAGGTCTTTCAGGTGATCGTGGGAAATTAAAGGCAGAGAAAATCCGAAAAGTATCTATAGATCGACAGAGATCATGATCTTATGCTATAGCTCACTATAGCTCGCCTTCAAGCTGATCTCATTGCAGCAATAGAGTTTTGATCGCATGACAGATCGCAGGCACCTATATGATATAACGGCACACTAGTTTGCTGATCAGTGCAATTAACAGTTCTACAAAATATACATTTGTGAATGCAGCAGCAAGAGCCATGAGCTCATTGGCAGCCGAGATCAATGCAAGATCTTTGACTTGGCCAACGCACACTGCGATCCTCACAGATCTTTCCACATGTTTGAAGTTGCAATTAGCGGTTTCATAGCGTGGCATAGCAAAGCATGAGCTCACTCAGCAGGGCTGGCCGAACTGATCTCATTCCCGATAATTGCACTTTATCGATAGGGCCAGCGCGGGTGGGGTGGCAGCTCTCTGATGTCAGCTTCGTCTGTTGACTATGACGAGATGACGTATACGCAGCGCATTACCTGCTTAAATGAATGACGTCAACGGCTCGGAACTTGCATCTGGCGCGTGCGAGTGTCGCGTCACTGCATGTGTCATCGATTGCTGCCTCTGTCTCTCTCCCTCTCTCTGTGTGTGTGTGTGTGTGTGTGTGGCAATCGACGATTGCATCACGATCCCAGCTGCATCTGTGTGCTAGCTGCGTATAGCCTACGTTCATCTGTTTTTGGCGGCAGCTGCGTGACTAATAGAATCAAATGTGCACCAAATGTGGGTCAGGCATGAATTTGCGTTTGCTTGGCGACGGCGGCGCGGCTTCTATTTTTGGCCAGTCGGCAGATACAAATTATAATATTTTGTTGTTTGTCGGCCATAAAAATCGGCGACAGCATTGTGAATTAATCATATTGCTCGAGTGTGCCGCTGTGCCAGGCGAAAGCGAAGGCGAAGGCGAAATAAGCCGCACACACACACACACACACAGTTGAAGCTTGGCCCCAAAATCAATTGACATGATTTCTATAATGGCAACAAGCGGCAGCAACAACGGCGTGAGCTAGTGGCTGATATTTGGGGCGTGGTACGAATACGCAAAGCGAATGCATCGATCAAACAGCTGTTGGGTTGGCCGGGGCAACAGTCGAGGACAACAGCCGCCACTAACCTAAGCCAAGTCGAAAGACGAAGCGTTGGCCAGAAATCAGTTCAGCCAAAGGCGGCAGCGCGCTAGGACGACGACGACTGGACTGCCAATTGGAAGAGGATCAAGAGGAGCAAGAGGAAGAGGAAGAGGAAAAGGATAAAAAGATAAAAGGAAATTCAAATAGAAGCTCTGCCGAGATCCTGGCAAGATGTGCGACTGCGGCTGCTACTCGTACTGCTTGCACGACACGACGTCCTGCTACAGCCATTACCACTCCCATTCGCACTCGCATCACTGCTGCGCTGGCTATAAGTATCTGAAGTGCCTGTGTCGCTACTATCGCCATGTGCACTGCACCTGCTCCTGTTGGCGCCGAAAATGCTACCTGCTCTAAAGCCCAATCGAGACACGTTTGGCACTGACGGGATGGAGGATGCGAGCGAGTAGGCAGCGAACCAGCACCATTAAAAATCACAACTCAAACAATGCAAAAATAAGAGCAGCAACTAGCAAAGCAAAAATGATAAAGTCCTTTAAGTAGTTGCATAACACTTGGCTGCATCGACGGAGTGGCTGCCAGCGTCTCTAATGGGTGATTGGGGGTGCGATTGCGACGATAGCAACTAGCGTGCATACGGGTCGTATGTGCAACGTTTTCAGTTGACTGGGTGAGTGCGAGTGTGACTGAGATAGACAAAGTGCGAGAGAGAGACAGAGAGAGAGAGGGAGAGCGAGAGCGAGAGCGAGAGCGAGAGATGGTGGAGCGGGCGGTGTGGCCAACTTGTTATGGATCAACTACATTCGGTGCAGAGCATCTCTTCGCGCAAACCAATTCCATTTAACTAACTCACCATGTACAATCCAACATACTCAACTAGTTAATACACACTCACTCACACACACACACACACACACACACACACACACACACGCACACACACGCACACAATCAGTTTTAGTGCATAAGTTTATCTTCCAAGCACGAGATAGACATTTGTTATCGATAAATGCTAGTTGTAGTTATCGATTCTATTGATCATCATCATGTTGATGATAATTTGCCATATTTGTAACGACTCAAACAACAAATAAATAAAGTTTTATTCCAACACCCAACACTAAGATGAAGAGAGTTGAAATTTATGGGAGGCCCTGGAGCATCCTTGATGTTGGCTGAGCAGGGAACCTAAAGAGATGCAACACCCCCAATATATACCAATAAAAATACTTTTCAAAACTTACAGAATGCGTAAGCTAATTCCTTGGCCGACGCTCGTCAAACAGAGTCCGTCAGCTAGGCGCAAACATAATTACAGCTTGCTGAGCTCCTTTTAGGCAACTCCGACACATTTCATAGCCCATATACTAGGCCACTTTATTAGGGTTAGAATCAAAAGGGGACTTTAAGGGCTGTGGCTGTGGCTGTTGCTGTGGCTGTGGCTGTAGCAGATGCCATATGTTAAATTCTTATGACTAGGCAAATTACTGCTGTTCAAATAGACACTTCATTTGGAGGGACTAACGTATGTAATGAGCCAGGCCATAAGCATAATTCGTAATCATTGGATTCTTGGCTGACTTCAAGGACACCAACAACAGCAGCAACTTCTTGTCAGCTTTGCCCAATTGGCCGTATGCAAATGGCGCACTCCAAAATGCTTTGGCTGCCAAGCAAAGAAAGAAAGAGACAAAAACGTGGGGCGCCACAGCAACAGCTGCCGGAGTTCCACTTTATGGGCGGCCAGGGTGCGCGGTGGGCGTGTTCGGAATTGTCCAAAAATGAGAATGTTGTCATTTTGTGCATTGAATTACGTTTATTTGATGGCTGGCTGGCTTTTGTTTCGACTCGCTGATTATCCGGCGTAACGACTGCGATTGCCACAGGGGAGATGGGGCCACAATGAACGCCCACACGCCCACCTCTATAGGTTATCCGACCGACAAACAAGGTGATTATGACGCGACCTGGCCCCTCGGACGCGTTAATGGACTTCAAATATGCTCCGCTCCACGCCAAAGGAACGGAGAGAAGCACCAGGAATTCGAAAAAGAAATGTTATTTAAATTTTGCAAGGAGGGGGTCGCAGGACGTGACCTAGCTGGGACGCTCATGAATAGCTGATGGCCCCATCGGCTACCGCTCGTTGCGGCGGCTACAAATCAGCTTTAATATTGGTTTTTCATTATCGGGGCGTCGGGGCGTGCCAGGTATGTACTGCATATTATCTTGTGACATTTTAATTAACATTTTTTTAGCGCAGATTAAAATAAATTAATTCTGTGCAGTCTGCATGCCTTCCGGTCTGCCCTTGACAGCACTCACGAAACGCCAACCGCCCACCGCCCACCGCCCTTTATCTATGTGTAAGGCTGTAAACATTTTTACAGCTGACTAAATTTATATTGCGCATGCAAATCGTTTGCATAGCTGAAGCGGAAGCAACTGTTGCCGCTGCAGTTGCCACACTGATGTCGCGGCCTCGGCCACGGCTGCGCCTGCGGCTGCGGCTGCTGCATAATTGTCTTCTGGCAATCCGCAGCAGCAAACAGCAAAAAAGCTGCCGCCCAAATTGTGAATTGTTTGGCTTTTATTTATTTATATTTCGCTCGTGCTTGCAGTGAATGGGAGGCGTGTCTTACGGCGACTGCCTGCCTGTGTGGTCCGCGGACCAGTTTATCGATAAAAGCGAAAAGCGAAAAACGTGGAAAATCAACAACAATTTTTTGGTAAAAGTTTGAACGTTTTATGGGACAGGAGAAAGAGAAAGAGAGTGGAGGGCCAAGCCAGAGCAGAGCAGAGCAGCAGCTGTAAATCAAAATTTATGAAATATATAGAAAACGAGTAAGCGTGGGACGGCCGGGAGTGCCTGACTGGGACATACCCTCTCCTCAAGGAACAAATTCAAGTCAAATGCGTTGAGAACTCAGGACGAGGACAGATATGACTAGATGATTCGCCTTGATCAAGCACTTCCCTTGTCTAGCCACGACTCCCAACGGCAATCCCATACACCCTGGATTTCCATTGCCGATGGGAACAGCGAGTTCATAGTTGAACAGCCTTTGGCATACATAATTCCTGGTCTGGCTCAGAGCAGAGCCACGAGTTATTTATGAAAAACTTCTGCCAGCTCCTCAATTAGCATTCTCCCAAAGCCGTAAGTGCTCGCCCCTTTGGCAATTATCATAAACAACCTTCGCTCGAGCGAAATTTCAGAGAAACAACAGAAGTGGAGAGTAAGAAATAATGAAAAAGTAAGTAAACCCTTTCAAAAGGAAGCCGAATCCAGTGGAGCCCAACACAAATCAAATTAGCAAAGAAGCTCTGCTCCGACACTCTTCTCTCCGACTCTCTGGACTGTCTCTCTATCTGTCTGTCAGTCAGTCAGTCAGTCAGCCAGCCTATCTGTCGGTCCGATGCTTGTGTCAGTTAGTTCACACTGTTTGGCTGATCTATTAACAGCCGCTTGGCGTGCACAGGGAACAGATAACAGGCCGTCGCCCCTCCGGCGGAGACCCTGCTCTCGGCCGGCGTTCATTACGTCTGCCCCATGCAACATTGTTGCAGTTGAGAAATGCTCGAGAGGCGGAGGAACAAACAACTTAAACGCTCAACTTGAAGTTGAAGTTTTTATTTATTTTAAGTCTGCGGCTCCCCGCTTCCTGCCACTAGGGACAAGAGAGCAGAGATGCGCGACGGACCCGAAGGCTTAATGATGCTCTTAACGACCCTCTCACTCTCACTCGCTCTCGCTCTCGCACTCGCACTCGCACTCGCACGCCCAATTGCCAGCTCGCTGTGCAAATACATGTTGCACGTCTATTTGCAACAGTTGGCAGCTCCTCCAGCCCGCAACGAGTCGTCAGCAGCCGCAAATTGCAAACGGAAAGTAGCTGAATAATCGCCAAGCCATTAGCCAAGAAATTGCAGTCAGGCAAGGACTATTGTGTTATATTGTACCATGTGACTCTACTCCGAGCTCGCTCTCCTCTCTCTCTCTCTCTCTCTCTCTCTCTCTCTCTCTCTCTCTCTATCTGTGTAAGAGCTGGTTATGTGTATATAGTCTCATCTCTTAATAATGATTAGAATTAACTCTTCTGCACTTAACCAACACTGTCGCACAGTGTTAAATAACGCATTCAGAAATTCATCCAACTCGAAATCTTACCCAGTGGCCATGGGCAGACGAGACCTGCACATCCAGCTGCACCCATTTCCTGCCCCCATTCGCTGTCGCTGTCTGCCGCTCATCTTTCAAATGTAAGCGCAACTTTGTCGTGCTTAAGATATATATATATATATATATAGCTGCGGGAACAACTGCAACAGCAACAGTTGCCGTTGTAGCGAATACTGCCAACTCACCTCACATTGCAATATCTCCACTCTCTCTCTCTCTCTCTCTCTCTCTCACGATCTTCTTTCACTTTCTGCATGGCCACGTCGCACTTGATGTTGTTATTGCTGCTGCTGCTGCTGCTGATGTTGCTGTTGCAATTGTCATTGTTGTTTTTAATGTGTCTGTGGCGCGGCCTCGACAAGTCTCGCCTGGGCGCATTATTAATGCAATTCATCCATTTCCATTGCTGCTGCGGTGTCTGCAACAATGTTGCAAATGTTGTGTACACAACGGCCAAACAACACACTTTGCCAGACACGATTGTTGCTGCTGCTGTTGTTCTTGTTGTTGTTGTTGTTGTTGGCCTGTCAACATTTTTTGCCACTTTGTTATTTTTAGCGCATTTCAGTCACTTGGTCACCTTCTGCACTCCCTCTTCCTCTCTATCTCTCTCTCTCTCTCTCTCTCTCTCTCTCTCTCTCTCTCTCTCGATCTCTCGCTCACTCTCCCTCTCCCTCTCATTTTCCACGGGTTGCACCTTGCCTTTGGTTGTTGTTGTTGTTGTTGTATGGCAACAATTTTGTTTTCCAATTGCATTGCAATGAATGAACAGAAAATTACTCATACGCCACGTGACACGCGCTCAATATACAGAAAGATTTGTTGTTATGCTCGTTGCCAAAACTAAGGAGTGTATGTAAGCTTTCTGATGTCTTAACCTTCTGCAGTGCTCAGAGCGAGCATTATGCAGTCGGACATGCCTGATTGCTTTTTAATTTTGGCAATGGCAGCGCCAGCGACTGAATGAGTCAAAGAAAAAACGCTGAAAATTGCAAAATTTGACCTTCTGACCGCCCACGTAGATGCTAATAATGCTAATGACGCTAATGATAATGATGATGTTAATGAAGATGATGATGATGATGCTGATGATGATGATGATGATGATGATGACAGTTGGTGACTGTCACGAATAGATGTTGTCAATTGGCCAGCAATTTGGCAGCTGTTATTGTTGTCATTGCCCTTGTCATTGTTGTTTTGTTGTTCGGCTGTTTGTTGCGTACAGCGAAAGCGGGCAAAATCAACAATAATGACAACAAATGCGCAGATAAAAACAGAGACTGCGAAAAACAACACACACACACACACACATATATATATATACTCGCACACACTTCAAACTGAACACGAAACTCAAGTGAAAACAGCAACAGCAACGTTCACAGTGAGCGTCAACTAACTGTGAACTAAATGCCACAAAAAACTGACAGCTACAACAACTACAAAAGCAACAGCGACGTCGTTATGTGTGTCAAAGTAAAACGCAATTTATGGAATTTATTACGTGAGCCATTCGCAAATTTCTGTTTCTTACGCCAGCCATATGAAAGGCAGCAATGGGGGCGTGGCCGCCCACTGAGAAATAAAATATAAAACAAGTAACAACGTTGCAATCGGACGCAACCGACTGCGAAATACTTTTTTCACGTCCCAGCACCCCAAAAGGGGCATCTATCGCATTATATCTTCAAATTAATCTCGCCCCACTCGCCGCTCAAATTAGCTGCCAATTAAAAATTTTAATCGGAGCGGGCCATGGTAGTTTCAATTTGGATAGAAGTTTAGAACCTTAGCTTAGCTTAGCATCTCTCAAAATGAGAGAGGTGGCATCTCTGAAGAAGCCCGTTGGCGAGCGTAGAGGTGAGGGTTCGATCCCCGGTGCGGTCATGTCGATATTTTTGTTATTTTTTTGCTTTTTTATACCCTGAACCCATTGAAAATGGGAAATCAGGGTATAATGTTTTTGTTGGAGGGCGTATGTATGTAACAGGCAGAAGGAGGCGTGGCAGACCCCACAAAGTATATATATTCTTGATCAGGATGACAAGCCGAGTTGATATAGTCATGTCCGTCTGTCCGTCCGTCTGTCCGTATGTATATAGCTAGTATATAGTATATGTATATAGCAAGTAAGAAAACTCTAGTCGAGACCGCTCGACTAGGGTATACCCTGAACCCTGCGAAGAACCGCAATTCCAATCAATCTCCGTTTCTTTAATATACATAAGTACATATATGTTCATTACAAGTAACACATACACACACACATATACAGGCGCAAGCACACACAAACGCCAGTCGCTGAGTCAGCTGTTCTTTGGCTGCTGTTTGCATGGCAATGATGTGGGAAATTAAATGTTTAATAACATTTTTTCTAGAGCAACGATTTTGATCAAACTTGTTGGGCGTGATCAAGTCATCCATATGTATGTATGTGCCAAAGCACAAGTCTCTAGTATTTGATATACGGGACTTACAAATTTGAGGCGAAGGGGGCGTGGCACCCAAAATTTAACAAAAATCGAAATTGCGTAAGGCTTACATAAGACTAAATGCAAAATTGAAGACTCTAACTATAAAGATGAATTAAATAGAATTTTATAACTAAAAGAAGATATCGGTTTTAATCGACAACATTAAAATTAAGACAGTTATCGATTTTTTTTAGCAAACTCGATCTTTTCGTGCTGTACAGGAACCTACATAAAAAATTTCAAGTCTCTAGCTCTTATAGGTTCTGAGAACGACGCGTTCATACATACGGACAGACGAAATTAAATGTTTAATAACTTTTTTTCTAGAGTAACGATTTTGATCAAACTTGTTGGGCGTGATCATGTCATCCATATGTATGTATGTGCCAAAGCACAAGTCTGTAGTATTTGAAATACGGGACTTACAAATTTGAGGCGAAGGGGGCGTGGCATTCAAAATTTAACAAAAACGGAAATTGCGTAAGACCCAAATAACACTAAATGCAAAATATGAAGACTCTAGCTAGAAAGATGAATTAAATAAAATTTTTTAGCTTAATTTAGATTTTCGTTTTTAATCGATAACAATAAAACGATAACAGTTATCGAATTTCTGAAACAAACACGATATGCGCGCCCTATACAGGGACCTACAAAAAAAATTTGAAGTCTCTAGCTATTGTAAGTTCTGAGATCGACGCGTTCATACATACGGACAGACGGACAGACGGACAGACGGACAGACAGACAGACAGACGGACAGGGCTAAATCGACTCGGCTTGTCTCCCTGATCAAGAATATATATACTTTATGGGGTCTGCCACGCCTCCTTCTGCCTGTTACATACATACGCCTTCCAACAAAAACATTATACCCTGATTTCCCATTTTCAATGGGTTCAGGGTATAAAAACGGCTTGGGTGAAAATTTTCGCAATCACTAACTGTGGAATTATGGAAACACCTCCTTTCACCACGTTAACCAAGCGCGGAAGGAATGTAGAGAAACGCAGCATAAACAGTAGCTACAAAAAACTGTGAATGTTTGGCATGAAAAAAATCTTGAAGACTCCAAGCAATTAAAACGATTTTGAGGCTCATTTCATTCTAGACACATAAAGCCAGTATGAATGTCCAGTGTCCTGGCCATCCATCGGTCGCCAACTCTCCACTTTCCTCTCGTTCCCCCATCGAATCTACTTACGACCGTTGGCTTATACGTCAGTCGGTATATTTATTTTATTAAACTGTTCTATAAAAAAAAATTAGGAATCTTTAAATTCGAAATTCCAAAATTTACGTGTCGAAGCTCCACTGAAAAGCAATGTTCCTCTCGGTGATACTGACTAACATCATCTTTTTAGACGCATTACTATTCAATAATGCAGGTAATCGATCGATCCTATAATAAATTGTAGGAAAATTATGATTCTTTTGAAATGCAGTAACCTTTATTTATTTATTAAAGCTTTAGATGATTCATTAAGAGTCATAAATGGGGTTCCTTGCCCCCTTAGCGAAGTACCCTATCAGGTCTCGCTCCGTAATCGCACTGCCGAGAAAGAGAAACTGGGCAGCGGCCATTTTTGTGGTGGGACTATCCTTAGCTCTCGTGTGGTCATCACAGCAGCTCATTGTTTAACGAAGACTACGCCGAGAAATGTGCTTGTTGTAATTGGGAACACGTACCTCAGCGATAAAGGTCAACACATGAAGAGTCTGAAAGTATCGAGGTGGCGTATTCATCCAAAATATTCCCTGCACTACAACGATATTGCATTGGTCTTCACTGCTGAGAACATAGTTTTCGTTTCTGGGGCAATTGAGAAGCTGGCCTTAAACAAGGAACAATTATGGCCAGGAACCGTATGTCTCATGTCTGGCTGGGGCAAAGATAACTTGGTATGTACACTAATTTATTATTTTGTCCTCTTTATTTGAGGGACTAATTGATGCACTTTCGTACCAAGCTTTCGGATCGCTCCACAAACGATCTTCGGGCAATTTGGATGCGGATCGCTGACCCCAACATTTGTTTTCATATCTATCCAATAGTTGGAATAATTTGCGCCGGCGATTCGTTTAATTATGGGCCCTGCAATGGCGATTCAGGTAACCCGTTGAGATGCAATGATGGACTGTCGGGCGTCGTCTCTATGGGACTACCGCAGGGAGGACCGAGCGCGTATTCAAGTGTTCGTTATCATGGCAAATGGATAGAAGACGAGATGAAAATCGACTCCAATGGAATTTCGCCACTTCAATCTTTCTGCAAATTAATTTGGGCAATCAGCGTTTATTTGGCTACTAGCTATTAAGAGTTGGATGACGCTTGGACCGTGAATGTCTGTGATTTATATGTATACATAGACAAGCATGGAGGAAAGAGCTTTCAGATTGAAAGCAGTAAGAATGTCGGGCGCAGTGTGCAGGGCATCTGTCGGTCGAACACTCTCCACTTTCCTCTCGTTCCCCAATCAAATTGACTTACCACCTTTGGCTTATACGTCAGTTGGTATATTTATTTTATTCAACTTTGCTACAAAAAAAATGAATTTTCAAACTGGAAATTTAAAATTTACGTATTTGACACTGAAAAGCAATGTTCCTCTCGGTGATATTGACTAATATCATCTTGTTAGACGCATTACTATTCAAGACAGCAGGTAATCGATCGATCCTATAATAAATAGTAGGAAAACGTTGATTATTTTGAAATGCAGTAACCTTTATTTATTTATTAAAGATTTAAATGATCCATTTAGAGTCATAAATGGGGTTTCTTGCCCCCTTAGCGAAGTACCCTATCAGGTCTCGCTCCGTGATCGCACTGCCGAGAATCAGAATGTGGTGGGACTATCCTTAACTCTCGTGTGGTCCTCACAGCAGCTCATTGTTTAAGGCGGAATACGCCGAGAAATGTGCTTGTTGTAGTTGGGAACACGTACCTCAGCGATAGAGGTCAACACATGCAGATTCTGAAAGTATCGAGGTGGCGTATTCATCAAAAATATTCGCAGCCTAAAAACGATATCGCGTTGGTCTTCACTGCTCGTAACATGGTCTACGTTCCTGGGGCTGTTGAGAAGCTGGCCTTAAACATGGAACCAGTAAGGGAAGGAACCGAATGTCTCCTGTCTGGTTGGGGCCGAGCTGATCACGTATGTATGCGAATTTATTATTTTGTCCTCTTTATTTGAGGGACTAATTGATGCACTTTCCTGCCAAGTCCTTACCTGGCTCCACAAACGATCTTCGGGCAATTTGGACACCGATCGTTGGAAGCAAAATTTGTCGTTGGAACTATGGTATAGCTGGAATAATTTGCGTTTGTTCTATAAACTTTCCTAGAAAGCCAACACAAAACATTCTCAATAATATTGAGGGGAATACGGCGGCCGCTCGAGCAAATCGACTTTTTGGGGCTGGATCCACGCTTTAACAACCCAGCCATAACGCCTTGGGGCAATATCCTGTTGATAACGCAACTTGAGACTTCCGAAAAGATTTTTCATTTATGGAAAGGCGTTTTCCAAAACGATTTTATAAATCTCAGCCTTCATTTTGGATGTCAGAAAGTGAAGCTCGCAGGCTCCATAGTAAGATATGGCTCTCCAGACCATAACTTGACCTTTACGGCTATGATGGCGATTGAAAAACTCCTCTGGTTTTCGCAATGAGTGGAAATAGTATGTAAGTCCATCGGTTTCATCCAAGTTACGTTTTTTTTTTTCATTAAAAAAATACCGTGTATTTCCATTCTGATTTCCACGCCATGCAGGTGCGAGCGAAGAGAAGCCGAGTCTTCTTATGAACCATATTTAAAGGTGTTTTTTTTTTAGTTTTAGTCATTTTAAATGATTGCTTTAACGGATAACTCGACGAACTGTCGACACACTGGCTTTTATACCTACATCGGACTTAATTTTGGCTTCCGAGTGGCGTGAATTGGAGGCATCTTTTAAAGTTGCTCGTCTGTCAGTCGAAGTAGAATGCTTTGGGTTGGCTTTCTAGGAAAGTTTATAGATCAGGTAGTCAATGAGAATCAAATAAGGCGCTTATAGGGGTAAAAAAACTACGTAGTCGAAAATTTCGCTGAATTACCTAAAGAGCCTATACGACTCTCCGCCCCATCGAATGTACGAGGTATTTTAAAAAAGTTTAGGCCCGCCCACTATGAAAACGTTATAAATATTATAAACTTACTCTAAAAAAATTAAAACTCAATTTTGTTGATCTTTTTTCTAATAATTAAACAGTATTACCAAGTGTTCTTATTCAAGTGACCGAAAAAACATCGATTTTGTTTACTTTTTAGACTTTTTCACGAAGTGTAAAAACTTTTTACTAAAAAGTCTATTGGTTTTGTGCAATGTCCGTCATGCTGTCCGTCCGTCTGTCCGTCTGTCCGTATGAGCGCAAACCATTTCCACGCTATTGAAGCTAGAGATTTGAAATATATACTCGTGTATACCCTCGTCAGATAAAGTGTTAAGATTTTCCCGATACGCCCACTAGGGGCGTGGCAAATCGGAAAATGCATTTTCCTGTATCTCAGAAACACTACTTCTAGAAGGGCTAGAGAGTTCAGATTTTTACTGAACACTCACGTCGACATCCCAAAATCAAAAAGCTATGGCGGATATATCTACGCCCATTGGGGGCGCGGCAAATCGCACTATTGATGCTAGAGACTTGAGACTTGGTCTAATACTCGGGTTAACATCCCACAATCTAAAAGGTATGGCGGATATATCTACGCCTTCAGGGGGCGTGGCAACTAATATCAGCTTATATCTCCCACAGTTTTAGTGCTAGAAGCTTCAAAACTGTATGCTAAGTTACTTGGGGCCTCCTTTATCGATTCCTCAAAAATTATTGTTACGCCCCAAAAGGGGCGTGACATACAGAAAAAACACTCAGAAAGCGAGCACTCTCCACTTTCCTCTCGTTCTCCAATCGAATCTACTTACAACCGTTGGCTTATACGTCAGTTGGTACATTTATTTTATTAAACTTTTCTATAAACAAGTAAGAAAACTCTAGTCGAGACCGCTCGACTAGGGTATACCCTGAACCCTGCGAAGAACCGCAATTCCAAACAATCTCCGTTTCTTTAATATACATAAGTTTATATATATGTTCATTACAAACAACACATACACACACACATACACAGGCGCAAGCACTCACAAGCGCAAATCGTTGCGTCAGCAGTTCTTTGGCTGCTGTTTGCATGGCAATGCTATGGGAAATTAAATGTTTAATAACTTTTTTTCTAGAGTAACGATTTTGATCAAACTTGTTGGGCGTGATCACGTCATCCATATATATGTATGTGCCAAAGCGCAAGTCTCTAGTATTTGATATACGGGAGTTACAAATTGGAGGCGAAGGGGGCGTGGCACCCAAAATTTAACAAAAACCGAAATTGCGTAAGACCCAAATAACACTAAATGCAAAATTTGAAGACTCTAGCTAGAAAGATGAAATAGATAGAATTTTTTAGCTTAATTTAGATTTTCGTTTTTAATCGATAACAATAAAACGATAACAGTTATCGAATTTCTGAAACAAACTCGATATGCGCGCCCTATACAGGGACCTACAAAAAAAATTTGAAGTCTCTAGCTATTGTAAGTTCTGAAATCGACGCGTTCATACATACGGACAGACGGACAGACGGACAGACGGACAGACGGACAGACGGACAGACGGACAGACGGACAGACGGACAGACGGACAGACAGACAGACAGACGGACAGGGCTAAATCGACTCGGCTTGTCTCCCTGATCAAGAATATATATACTTTATGGGGTCTGCCACGCCTCCTTCTGCCTGTTACATACATACGCCTTCCAACAAAAACATTATACCCTGATTACCCATTTTCAATGGGTTCAGGGTATAAAAAAAATTAGGAATCTTTAAATTCGAAATTCCAAAATTTACGTGTCGAAGCTCCACTGAAAAGCAATGTTCCTCTCGGTGATACTGACTAACATCATCTTTTTAGACGCATTACTATTCAATAATGCAGGTAATCGATCGATCCTATAATTGATAGTAGGAAAATGTTGATTCTTTTGAAATGCAGTAACCATTATTTATTTATTAAAGCTTTAGATGATTCATTAAGAGTCATAAATGGGTTTCCTTGCCCCCTTAGCGAAGTACCCTATCAGGTCTCGCTTCGTATTCGCAATGCCGAGAAACAGAAACTGGGCAGTGGCCATTTTTGTGGTGGGACTATCCTTAATTCTCGTGTGGTCCTCACAGCAGCTCATTGTTTAACGAAGTTTACGCCGAGAAATGTGCTTGTTGTAATTGGGAACACGCACCTCAGCGATAGAGGTCAACACATGCAGATTCTGAAAGTATCGAGGTGGCGTATGCATCAAAAATATTCCCTGCCCTACAACGATATTGCATTGGTCTTCACTGCTGAGAACATAGTTTTCGTTCCTGGGGCAGTTGAGAAGCTGGCCTTAAACAAGGAACCAGTAAGGGAAGGAACCGAATGTCTCGTGTCTGGCTGGGGCAAAGCTGACTTCGTATGTATACTAATTTATTATTTTGTCCTTTTTATTTGAGGGACTAATTGATGCACTTTCCTGCCAAGTTTTCCGGTCACCCCACAAACGATCTTCGGGCAATTTGGACACCGATCACTGACCTCAACATTTGTCGTCGGCTCCATCCAATAGCTGGAATAATTTGCGCCGGCGATTCGACTAGTGATGGGCCCTGCTCTGGCGATTCAGGTGGCCCGTTGAGATGCAATGATGGACTGTCGGGCGTCGTCTCTATGGGACTACCGCAGGGAGGACCGGCCGCGTATTCAAGTGTTCGTTATCATGGCAAGTGGATAGAAGACGAGATGGAAATCTACTTCAATGGAATTTCGCCACTTAAATCTTTCTGCAAATTAATTTGGGCAATCAGCGTTTATTTGGCTACTAGCTATTAAGAGTTGGATGACGCTTGGACCGTGAATGTCTGTGATTTATATGTATACATAGACAAGCATGGAGGAAAGAGCTTTCAGATTGAAAGCAGTAAGAATGTCGGGCGCAGTGTGCAGGGCATCTGTCGGTCGAACACTCTCCACTTTCCTCTCGTTCCCCAATCAAATTGACTTACCACCTTTGGCTTATACGTCAGTTGGTATATTTATTTTATTCAACTTTGCTACAAAAAAAATGAATTTTCAAACTAGAAATTTAAAATTTACGTGTTTGACACTGAAAAGCAATGTTCCTCTCGGTGATATTGACTAATATCATCTTGTTAGACGCATTACTATTCAAGACAGCAGGTAATCGATCGATCCTATAATAAATAGTAGGAAAACGTTGATTCTTTTGAAATGCAGTAACCTTTATTTATTTATTAAAGATTTAGATGATCCATTTAGAGTCATAAATGGGGTTTCTTGCCCCCTTAGCGAAATACCCTATCAGGTCTCGCTCCGTGATCGCAATGTCGAGAATCAGAAACTGGGCAGTGGCCATTTTTGTGGTGGGACTATCCTTAACTCTCGTGTGGTCCTCACAGCAGCTCATTGTTTAAGGCGGAATACGCCGAGAAATGTGCTTGTTGTAATTGGGAACACGTACCTCAGCGATAAAGGTCAACACATGAAGAGTCTGAAAGTATCGAGGTGGCGTATTCATCAAAAATATTCCCAGCCTAAAAACGATATCGCGTTGGTCTTCACTGCTCGTAACATGGTCTACGTTCCTGGGGCTGTTGAGAAGCTGGCCTTAAACATGGAACCAGTAAGGGAAGGAACCGAATGTCTCCTGTCTGGCTGGGGCCGAGCTGATCACGTATGTATGCGAATTTATTATTTTGTCCTCTTTATTTGAGGGACTAATTGATGCACTTTCCTGCCAAGTCCTTACCTGGCTCCACAAACGATCTTCGGGCAATTTGGACACCGATCGTTGGAAGCAAAATTTGTCGTTGGAACTATGGTATAGCTGGAATAATTTGCGCCGGCGATTCGACTAAAGCTGGTCCCAGCTTTGGCGATTCAGGTGGCCCGTTGAGATGCAATGATGGACTGTCGGGCGTCGTCTCTGTGGGAAGATTGGAGGGAGGACCGAGCGCGTATTCAAGTGTTCGTTATCATGGCAAATGGATAGAAGACGAGATGGAAATCTACTTCAATGGAATTTCGCCACTTAAATCTTTCTGCAAATTAATTTGGGCAATCAGCGTTTATTTGGCTACTAGCTATTAAGAGTTGGATGACGCTTGGACCGTGAATGTCTGTGATTTATATGTATACATAGACAAGCATGGAGGAAAGAGCTTTCAGATTGAAAGCAGTAAGAATGTCGGGCGCAGTGTGCAGGGCATCTGTCGGTCGAACACTCTCCACTTTCCTCTCGTTCCCCAATCAAATTGACTTACCACCTTTGGCTTATACGTCAGTTGGTATATTTATTTTATTCAACTTTGCTACAAAAAAAATGAATTTTCAAACTAGAAATTTAAAATTTACGTGTTTGACACTGAAAAGCAATGTTCCTCTCGGTGATATTGACTAATATCATCTTGTTAGACGCATTACTATTCAAGACAGCAGGTAATCGATCGATCCTATAATAAATAGTAGGAAAACGTTGATTCTTTTGAAATGCAGTAACCTTTATTTATTTATTAAAGATTTAGATGATCCATTTAGAGTCATAAATGGGGTTTCTTGCCCCCTTAGCGAAATACCCTATCAGGTCTCGCTCCGTGATCGCAATGTCGAGAATCAGAAACTGGGCAGTGGCCATTTTTGTGGTGGGACTATCCTTAACTCTCGTGTGGTCCTCACAGCAGCTCATTGTTTAAGGCGGAATACGCCGAGAAATGTGCTTGTTGTAATTGGGAACACGTACCTCAGCGATAAAGGTCAACACATGAAGAGTCTGAAAGTATCGAGGTGGCGTATTCATCAAAAATATTCCCAGCCTAAAAACGATATCGCGTTGGTCTTCACTGCTCGTAACATGGTCTACGTTCCTGGGGCTGTTGAGAAGCTGGCCTTAAACATGGAACCAGTAAGGGAAGGAACCGAATGTCTCCTGTCTGGCTGGGGCCGAGCTGATCACGTATGTATGCGAATTTATTATTTTGTCCTCTTTATTTGAGGGACTAATTGATGCACTTTCCTGCCAAGTCCTTACCTGGCTCCACAAACGATCTTCGGGCAATTTGGACACCGATCGTTGGAAGCAAAATTTGTCGTTGGAACTATGGTATAGCTGGAATAATTTGCGCCGGCGATTCGACTAAAGCTGGTCCCAGCTTTGGCGATTCAGGTGGCCCGTTGAGATGCAATGATGGACTGTCGGGCGTCGTCTCTGTGGGAAGATTGGAGGGAGGACCGAGCGCGTATTCAAGTGTTCGTTATCATGGCAAATGGATAGAAGACGAGATGGAAATCTACTTCAATGGAATTTCGCCGCTTAAATCTTTCTGCAAATTAATTTGGGCAATCAGCGTTTATTTGGCTACTAGCTATTAAGAGTTGGATGACGCTTGGACCGTGAATGTCTGTGATTTATATGTATACATAGACAAGCATGGAGGAAAGAGCTTTCAGACTGAAAGCAGTAAGAATGTCGGGCGAAGTGCGCAGGGCATCTGTCGGTCGAACACTCTCCACTTTCCTCTCGTTCCCCAATCGAATCTACTTACGACCGTTGGCTTATACGTCAGTTGGTATATTTATTTTATTCAACTGTTCTATAAAAAAAATTAGGAATCGAAATTCCAAAATTTACGTGTCAAAGCTCCACTGAAAAGCAATGTTCCTCTGGCTGATACTGACTAACATCTTCTTTTTAGACGCATTACTATTCAAGAATGCAGGTAATCGATCGATCCTATAATAGATAGTAGGAAAATGTTGATTCTTTTGAAATGCAGTACCTTTATTTATTTATTAAAGCTTTAGGTGATTCATTTAGAGTCATAAATGGGTTTCCTTGCCCCCTTAGCGAAGTACCCTATCAGGTCTCGCTCCGTAATCGCAATGTCGAAAATCAGAAACTGGGCAGTGGCCATTTTTGTGGTGGGACTATCCTTAACTCTCGTGTGGTCCTCACAGCAGCTCATTGTTTAACGAAGACTACGCCGAGAAATGTGCTTGTTGTAATTGGGAACACGTACCTCAGCGATAGAGGTCAACACATGCAGATTCTGAAAGTATCGAGGTGGCGTATTCATCAAAAATATTCCCAGCCTAAAAACGATATCGCGTTGGTCTTCACTGCTCGTAACATGGTCTACGTTCCTGGGGCTGTTGAGAAGCTGGCCTTAAACATGGAACCAGTAAGGGAAGGAACCGAATGTCTCCTGTCTGGCTGGGGCCGAGCTGATCACGTATGTATGCGAATTTATTATTTTGTCCTCTTTATTTGAGGGACTAATTGATGCACTTTCCTGCCAAGTCCTTACCTGGCTCCACAAACGATCTTCGGGCAATTTGGACACCGATCGTTGGAAGCAAAATTTGTCGTTGGAACTATGGTATAGCTGGAATAATTTGCGCCGGCGATTCGACTAAAGATGGTCCCAGTTTTGGCGATTCAGGTGGCCCGTTGAGATGCAATGATGGACTGTCGGGCGTCGTCTCTGTGGGAAGATTGGAGGGAGGACCGACCGCGTATTCAAGTGTTCGTTATCATGGCAAGTGGATAGAAGACGAGATGGAAATCTACTTCAATGGAATTTCGCCACTTAAATCTTTCTGCAAATTAATTTGGGCAATCAGCGTTTATTTGGCTACTAGCTATTAAGAGTTGGATGACGCTTGGACCGTGAATGTCTGTGATTTATATGTATACATAGACAAGCATGGAGGAAAGAGCTTTCAGACTGAAAGCAGTAATAATGTCGGGCGAAGTGCGCAGGGCATCTGTCGGTCGAACACTCTCCACTTTCCTCTCGTTCCCCAATCGAATCTACTTACAACCGTTGGCTTATACGTCAGTTGGTATATTTATTTTATTCAACTATCGAAAAAAATTAGGAGTCTTTAAATTCGAAATTCCAAAATTTACGTGTCGAAGCTCCACTGAAAAGCAATGTTCCTCTCAGTGATGTTGACTAACATCATCTTTTTAGACGTATTACTATTCAAGAATGCAGGTAATCGATCGATCCTATAATAGATAGTAGGAAAACGTTGACTCCTTTGAAATGCAGTAACCATTATTTTTTTGTAAAGCTGTATGTAATCCATTTGAAAGGGAAAGTGGATTTCCCTCCCCCCTTAAAGGAGCTCCCTATCAGGTCTCGCTCCGTCGTCGCTTCGTGGAAGAAAATAAACTGGGCAGTGGCCATATTTGTGGTGGGACTATCCTTAACACTCGTGTGGTCATAACAAAAGGTATCTGTGTAAATGGGACAAAGCCATTAGATACATTGGTTATAATTGGGAATACGGACCTCAACACTAGAGGTGAACACATGAAGATTCTGACAATATCGAGTTGGCGTTTCTATAAAGGAAATTCTTTGCTTCGCAGCGATATTGCGTTGGTCTTCACTGCTGAGAACATAGTCTACGTTCCTGGGGCTGTTGAGAATTTGGCCCTTAACATGGAACCAGTAAAGACAGGAACCAAATGTCTCCTGTCTGGCTGGGGCGAAGCTAATGAAGTATGTATGCTAATTTACTATTTTGTCCTCTTTATTTGAGGGACTAATTAATGCACTTTCCTGCTAAAGTTTTTGAATTTCACAAATGAGCTGCGGGCGATTTGGTTACCGATTGCACCCCCTAAATTTTGTGGATTTATCTATGGTGCATTTGGAACAATATGCGCCGGCTCTAGGAATATTTCCGGGGCCTACAGCGATTTAGGTGCCCCGTTGAGATGCAATGATGGACTGTCGGGCGTCGCCATGTTGGTAGGATGGGAGGGACAGCTGACCACGTTTGCAAGCATTCATTATCATGGCAAGTGGATAGAAGAAGAAATTAAAAAGTATTTCAATGGAATTTCGCCACTTAAATCTTTCTGCAAATTAATTTGGGCAATCAGCGTTTATTTGGCTACTAGCTATTAAGAGTTGGATGACGCTTGGACCGTGAATGTCTGTGATTTATATGTACACATAGACAAGCATGGAGGAAAGAGCTTTAAGACTGGAAGCGGTAAGAATGTCGGGCGAAGTGCGCAGGGCATCTGTCGGTCAAGCACTCTCCACTTTCCTGTCGTTTCCCAATCAAATTGACTTACCTCCTTTGGCTTATACATCAGTTGGCTTACTTATTTCATTCAACTTTGCTATAAAGAGATTAAGAATCTTTAAATGGGAAATTTCAAAATTTACGTGTCGAAGCTCCACTGAAAAGCAATGTTCCTCTCGGTGATACTGACTAACATCATCTTGTTAGACGCATTACTATTCAAGAATGCAGGTAAGCCATGGCACTTCAGCTCGACTTCGACGAGTCTGATGCTAAGTATATGTCCCTCATGGAGTGCGATTGGGCAGTAACCTTTATTTATTTTTTATAGCTTTAGGTAATCAATCTGAGAATATACAAAAGTTTGCTTGCCCCCTTAGCGAAGTGCCCTATCAGGTTTCGCTCCGTCATCGTAAAGTGGAAGCGCACCAACTGGGCAGTGGCCATATGTGTGGTGGCACTATCGTTCGCACTCGTGTGATCCTCACAGCAGGACATTGTTTAATTGGGGAAACTCCTAGCGATATACTGGCTGTAATTGGGAATACGTCCCTCAATGCTACAGGTGAACACATGAAGACTCTGACAATATCGAGTTGGCGTATCCATGAAGAATTTTCGCAGCTTCAAAACAATATTGCATTGGTCTTCACTGCTGAGAACATAGTCTACGTTCCTGGGGCTATTGAGAATCTGGCCCTTAGCATCGAACCAGTAAAGACAGGAACCAAATGTCTCCTGTCTGGCTGGTCCGCAGCTGACTTCGTATGTATGCCAATTCATTATTTCGTCCTATATCGGAGACTAAACGATGGACTTCCCTGCCAAAGTATGGGCCTGTCTTGACAAGTGAGCTGTTGGCGGTTTGGTTACCGATTATGAGCTCCGAAACTTGTGAATCGGTCTTTGGTGTGGTTGGAATATATTGCCTCAACCGTTCGACTACAGTTAAGGACTTCATCGCCGAATCAGGTGACCCGTTGAGATGCAACGAGAGACTGTCGGGCATCGCTTTCTTTCAACGCACCTTTCAGAGTCGAAAGCAATTTACAAGTATATATTTCAATAGAAAGTGGATAGAAGAAGAGATTAAAAAATACTTCAATGGGATGTCGCCACTTCAGTCTTTCCGCAAGTTAATTTGGGCAATCGGCGTTTATTTGGCTACTAGCTACTAAGAGTTGGACCGAGGGTGTCTGTGATTTGGACTCTGTTGGTCTCTGCGCTGGTTGCCTGAGAGTTCAGCTTAACAAGAAGCATCTAGTAGTGGCTGCAATCGATCCATCCGTAGCACGTGACCTGGGAAGGGGTAAGTGTTGATGCTTGCGCGGTAGGCGTGGCTAGCGCATTAATAGTCCTGAGGCTAATTCGAAAGGTATCCTAAACTGTGCTCGTAACAAACATGGATAGCTGCGCATCTGAAGCATTGTTAATGATAATGATCCATTGTTGTCTTTCTCTCTCCTGATTGCTTTATAATCATTGTTTCAATCTTTTCTTGTGGCAGCTGCTTGCTGCCCTCTCTCTCTCTCTCTCTCGCTCTCTCTCTCTCTCTCTCTCTCTCTCTCTCTCTGGTTTCCTGTCTCTATCTCTGTCTCTCTTGGTAGACCGCAACTATTTCACATTGGGCGAAAATGACTTTGTTAGCGCAAAATTTGTTATTGTTGTTGTTGCTGGCATTAAAGGCCAAAATGAACAAGTAAGAAAACTCTAGTCGAGACCGCTCGACTAGGGTATACCCTGAACCCTGCGAAGAACCGCAATTCCAAACAATCTCCGTTTCTTTAATATACATAAGTTTATATATATGTTCATTACAAACAACACATACACACACACATACACAGGCGCAAGCACTCACAAGCGCAAATCGTTGCGTCAGCAGTTCTTTGGCTGCTGTTTGCATGGCAATGCTATGGGAAATTAAATGTTTAATAACTTTTTTTCTAGAGTAACGATTTTGATCAAACTTGTTGGGCGTGATCACGTCATCCATATATATGTATGTGCCAAAGCGCAAGTCTCTAGTATTTGATATACGGGAGTTACAAATTGGAGGCGAAGGGGGCGTGGCACCCAAAATTTAACAAAAACCGAAATTGCGTAAGACCCAAATAACACTAAATGCAAAATTTGAAGACTCTAGCTAGAAAGATGAAATAGATAGAATTTTTTAGCTTAATTTAGATTTTCGTTTTTAATCGATAACAATAAAACGATAACAGTTATCGAATTTCTGAAACAAACTCGATATGCGCGCCCTATACAGGGACCTACAAAAAAAATTTGAAGTCTCTAGCTATTGTAAGTTCTGAAATCGACGCGTTCATACATACGGACAGACGGACAGACGGACAGACGGACAGACGGACAGACGGACAGACGGACAGACGGACAGACGGACAGACAGACAGACAGACGGACAGGGCTAAATCGACTCGGCTTGTCTCCCTGATCAAGAATATATATACTTTATGGGGTCTGCCACGCCTCCTTCTGCCTGTTACATACATACGCCTTCCAACAAAAACATTATACCCTGATTACCCATTTTCAATGGGTTCAGGGTATAAAAAGCAATTCACACACACACACACACACACACACACCGCACTCATTGAGCCGCTGCTGCCTCTGCCGGCGTCTCAGTCGCAGTTACATTTTGTTTACAAAATAACACTAACAGCAACGAGGCAACGTTTTTTTTTTCAGGTCAAATTTGTTTACATTCCGCTTGGAAACTGGGTCATTGTGAGCGCGTGCGAGAGAGATGGCAACAACAGTGTTGTTAAGCGGTTGCTCGCCGCTGGGACGCAGCTTGAATTCGCCAACAGCACGATGGCAACATGGGGCATGCCCCACCACTGACGACGGCAGCAACAACAACAACAACACAGATGACAAGAGAATCAAAAGAAGAAAAAACTAAAGTTGCTAGCCGCAGTTTGCTGATGCTGATTTTTTTTATGTATATTTATTTAAACAAATTAATATATTGTATATTTGTATAAATTTATTTGTGTAACAATACACTCCCGACTGGCTTAGTCAATATACATATACCCCGTTTAGTTAGAGAGCATTGCAAGCTCTCTCGCTTTTGGTCTCTGAGCTCTGTTCGGCGTCTGCTCGCTCGGCTGTATTTGGGAATCTCAACTGCAGCATTTGCTGCACAACAGCCACGACAATTACATACCTCTCCCCAGCACACACACACACACACACACACACATGCACGCGCACACCCTGGTGGCTGCCTCGTGCCTAGCTGTGTGTGCAATTTGAAAGCTATTTGTGTCAATGACAAATGATTCGAATTTATCGAAAAGTTGCAGTATGCCAAATGGCCGCTAAGTCAACCAGCCAGCCAGCCAGCTGTCCAGCTGCAACAGAGCGAGAGACAGAGAGAGAGAGAGAGAGATCGTGCCAGTGGTTTGACTGACTTAGACCCACTGAGGCGGATCTGGCCAGGCAGCCTTGAATGGAATGCGAACAAATGACGGATTACACAGCGGCAGCATCGTCGCCCCTCTCGGCACCACTCTGGCACCACTCAGGCCTCTACTCAGTTTTAGTTTAAGTTTTAGTTTCAATTGCTATGCAATCCACTCTACGACATTTTTGATTGTCGGCTGACAGGTGGACGGCTGGACGAGCGGACCGGCGGGTGGCTCATAGTGTTGCCCCCACCACTCCGCGAAAGTGCCTTAAGAGCTCGACCATTTATAAAGCTTATTAAATGCAACTTTGCAATTTGACACACGAAAATGCATTTGGCTTCTACTTGAAATCATAATTGACTATATAGGGGCTGGCACAGTTGAAGCACGCTCCTAATATGCAGTTGCCGAAGCTCATCTCATATTCATTGCCATTTTTGTGCAAATACTTTGGCACATCATTAATTAACACATTTTCAGCTCTTTTGTGATTGAGCAAAATAATTCCCAAATAATTCTCTGATCATCATTAGACTGTGTTCCGCTGGCAATCGTAAACGTTTTACTGGCTGCAGCTGAGCTCAGGCCTACCGACGTACGACGAGTTACTTTTATTTATTAATTGATGTCAGTCACTCTCAATCAGGGCATTTGGTTTGGTTTTGCTGCTAGTTAGTGGAATTTCAATCAATCATTATCAATCAGTGACTCTAGTTTACAAGGTACACTGTCAGTCAATCAGTGTCAATCATGTAATTTGCTTCACCTTCAGTTGACTTCGATAATGACAATCACTCAATCATTGTCAATCGAGGAACTAACTTGAATTAGTTTCGACTAACCGAGAGAATTTAGTATAGGAGTTAGTTTCGACTAACTGAGATTGCAATCAATCACTCTCAATCATGGAGTTTGTTCTCATCTTCGTTTCCAACAACTGCAGCTATCAACGTATAACTGAGTCCCAATGAATCTCAGCTTGGCCATCAATGTCAATCCGTAATCAATCATTATCAATCAGTGCGCAATAATATTTTGCAAGCACTTTACTCGACTCCAATTAGAATATTCAGAGAGCTCGGTTGACTATAGACAAGGTTTCTTTCCGCTGCGACTATGATCAATGTCAATCGATAATCAATCTTTATCAATCAGCCAAACATACATAAATAATTTGTGTACGCTTTGGCTTGCAATTAGAATCTCCAATGCTAGAGCTCGTGATTACCTTGCCTTATACATAGATATGCCACGCACACAAACCAAACATTAATCATGTCGACTGCGCCCCACAGCCCGTCGCTACCCCTGCGCACCTAGCCCCCTCCCCTCGGGGCTACATTATTAATGATTGCAACATCAACAATCATCGGCCATGGCTAATTTTTTGCAATTGCTCGCAAAATTGTATTAATTTCTCTGGCTGCCAAAACAGCTCAGCCCCAGCCCCACATTTCTCTCTCTCCCTCCCCCTCTCTCTCTCTCTCTCTCTCGCTCTGAGGGCATTAGCTATGCCCCATGGCGACTCACACCGCGCTCGGTTGGGCATTTCAGTTGTGCATCTCCCTGCTTCCAAGTTTGACCCAAATAGTTTCGTTCCGGCAGCTGTTGCTCTCTTCCTGTCTCTCAGTTGGGCCGGGCCAACCACTGTCACTCTCGGGCACGGTCCCGGCCCCTTTGGGCTGCCTTCAGGTGGCGTCGCATCAATCTTGAAACTGCGTGCTTGACTGATGCGACGCGAGGCGAGGCCAGGCGCGCAAAAGTTGTTCGGCTCCCCAATTCTAAGCAGGCGACGACATGCAACAGTTGACACCCCCGTCGGAAGAGGCGAGACCCCCACCCGCCCACCAGCACGACGAAGGCCTGACTAGCTCACGTGTTCTATTTTTGTATAATTAGCATGTAATGCAGCAACAAATCCGGGAGCATAACATCCAAATTAGTAATTCCCGTCGAGTCAGACGGCAGACGGCAGACGGCAGACGAGGCAGCCAAGAGGAACACACGATGTCTGCCATGCTGACGTGCATACCCTGTCAAAGTGGGGGAGCATGTGAGCATGTGTTTAGGTTCAAGCTGTCTACGTGCCCTTGCAAGGCTTGAGAAGGATCCCACTTAGAGGCCCCGTTAGCGGCACGATGGCCAAGGCGATCGTACTCTACAAACATCTGCTTCTCTTACAGGGTATGCATGCAGTCGTCGGGCCTGTTTTCCGAGACTTCATTTGGCAAATTGAATTTGGCCAACCTGCCGATTGCTTTTGGGCCAACCCAGACAAAGTCTCTCCGCAGCAACCTAACAACTTGGCCCCAATCCAACAGGGGGCGTGGCAAACTAGTCTAGTCGAAGGGCGAACTCTGCTGCAATAAAAATCTTTTATTTGCCATTGTCATAGCTCGTCCGTAGCCTTAGCCTTAGCCTTATCCTTAGCCCAGCTCCAGCCCTCGCCTCTGGTGGCAGCTGCTGCTGCCGCATAAATCTTGTCAGCGTACAGTTGCTCACATTTGACAAATACACACACGCACACGCACGCACACACACACGCACACAGACGCGTGTCACCAAGTCGCATGCCCATTGGCCACTCAGTGAGGCGCTTAATTCCCAGCTCCAAAGTTCCCATTCAACGTTTTCAGCTGCAATTCGTCGCGTGCCTCAATTTTCCTGTATTTTCACTTAACGCAGCGCACGTTCCCAGCTTAGCTACATGCCGCATGTCGCACGCCTCCTTTCTGCAAGTGCGTGTGTGAGCTGTCAGCGCTTAACTCTAGCCGACTTTCATTTCTGGCTCGCTCCAGCTACCATTGAAGGGTGACTTATGGCCAACACGGACACTCGGCCATCCGGAGCCCCCAAATGGAGTTGTCATCGACCAGCCGCAAGCTCCAATTTCAGCCGCTCCACACCCCCGCCACACACACCTTATTGGAGCTGCCTGCTCTCGCGTTCCACAAGGGATGAGCAGCAGCAGCAGCTCTCGTAATGGATATTTGCCGCAAGAAATCTTCATGTGAAGAGCTCTCTCTTCCCCTCTCCCACCCCACCTACGTCCCACCCTCCCTCTCCCGGAACGAAACTTAATTTTGAAATACTTTTGTGATCTATTTATTTTAAATACATTTCTGCGCAAATCCCAGCTAAGCCCCCCAGCATTCCTAATGAGCATTCTAATAATAATCATTCACTTAATCCACACACACACACACACACACACACACATTCAGACTCGCCAGGTTTTACGAGTGTTGCTTGGATTATAAACCAATTGGGTTAGTACATAAGTATCGCTTGTTTACTTTGCCGCACATTAAATTTAAGAATATATTTCAAAAAGCGAACTTTTCCCAAACGCACAATATATATACTTTTACGACCGGAATACCCTAGAGCTATTAGCGCGTTCGGGTATATGCGTTTCCCATCTGTCAGTACGGGCTTTAGCCTCTGTCTGCATCGATTTACAGCGCTACTGCCGTCTACAGGGCATCCTCTAGTCGAGCCGCCTTTTCGAGCTCTCTCCTAAATGTTATTTATATGCCTTTAATATTTTGGCCCGTGAATACGCAAGAAAGTTTGTGTGTGCGGCTTTATCCGCGTGATTAGCTAAAAATACAAGGTACACAAACCAATCGTTGAAATACCCAACCCCCCCCCCTCCACCCCTCCCTAGCTACCCCCTAAGCAACCCTGGTGTCCCTCGCTATGCAATCCGCTCGTCACGAGAAGGCCAATACGAGCCAAAAAATAAATAAATATGAAAAAAAATAGGCGAAATGAGAAAACGAGAAGAAATCATTCAAAAGGCTTTCGCATTTCCGGCGCCAGCTAAAAATATTTTGACGTCTTCAGAGCGCCTGCAGCAAGAGGAGGAAGACTCAGAGGCAGAGGCAGAGGCAGAAGAAGAAGAAGAACTAGAGCAGCATTACGAACTACAATTATATATACTATATTGAATGTGAAATTTAACAGAGTAAAGCCCATGCTTGATAAGTATTATTTAGTATTTATTATATACCCTGGTAAAAGGTATTACGATATGCCCTTATTGGTACATGCTAGTTCTCTGTACACTTGGTCATAGATCAGATAAGTATTATTAGCATTACTCAGTATTTATTATGCTAAGATAAGTGGACTTTTAAGAACTCATAGTTATATATAGTTATATTGTTAGTCAGAAGGCATGCTAGAAGCGCCAGGCCCTCTCTGCGTATGCTCTATGAGAAAACACTTAGGCATAATGGGTCTGAGGCTCGACGTTTGTCGTTCGTCGTTCGTCGTTCGTCGTTCGTTTTGCAGCCACAAAAAGCTGAAGAAGACGAAGAAGAAGAGGAAGAAGAGGAGGGGACGAGACAAAAAGGAAAAGAAAATTGTATTCGCGACAATGTCTGAGTGCGTGGTTAGGACTAGAGACGGGGCCAAGTGGCAGGGCGCGCGGTGGGGCAGCGTACCACTGGTGGCAACATCATAAAAAATAGTCCAATGCTGTTCTCGGCTGTGCGTCATTGTTGGCCTAAATCTCAACAACAACAACAGCAACGGCAACGGCAAAGACGTGGACAAGAACAAGAGAAGCCTTCGTCGGGGCATCACAACTAATTGACTTTGTATGCGAGGCTTTGTGATGCGTAGTGCGAGTTGCATGTGGGGGCGGGCGGGTGTTTGTGGTGGTGGTGGTGGTGGCGGCAACAAACGTGACTTCTTTGCTGTGCTCGATGGGGGCTGCCCGGAGACACACAGGGGCGTTGTCGCCTCAGCAAAATGAGTGATTGTTGGCAGCGCGTGAGCAAAATATTCATATGATTTCGCAACAGCACCCCAAAAGGCAGCTGAAGACGGAGGGGGGCGTGGTTAGCACAAAACTCATAATTCATTCATTTTCGCACTTGTCTCCAAAAGTGCTCTTGTCATATTGTGTGCAACTTTTACCCCAAAGACCTCATCGAATCTCCAACAATATTAGTCTCTCTCTCCCGCTCTCTCTCTCTCTCTCTCTCTCTCTCCCTCTCTCTCTATCTATCTATCGGATACCGCATTATGGATTATACTATATTATAGATTGCTGGGCATTGCCAAATTTAGCCATTCTTGTTTTTAGCATTGTGCAAAATTCCTTTAGTCACATGCTCGAAACTTAATGACGAAAAAGTTTCTCTACTAATCTTAGCCATTTTCATGCCCTGGACTGACTGTGGGCAATGGGCATGACCGACTGACAGACAGATGGCAGGTATGTATGACAGAGATATATATATATATAAACAGATAGCAGGTATATATGACAGATATACTCATTTCGTAAATATACCTTCTATCTGTCTATGCATACGGATTATTGTCGTTTTTCCTCCCTTTCAGTTCTGAGCCTATAAAGTCAGGGTATTTCCTAGTCAGTCACTAATTGCTTCTATTTGCATTTAACATTTTTTTCAACGGTTTTCGTGACGTTTGTTGCGAATTTCGTTTGCTGCTTATTTTGTTGATGGATTGCTTGCTTTTTTTGTGGCCATAGATGGGTGGCATTGTGAATAAAAATACATTCATTGAATTTCGCATTCACAATTTGAGGTTGAGTCACTTTTTGGGCTGTTGGCCAGGAAGCGAATTAGTCAATAATGCAATCGAAGGCCTCTATACTATACTAGACTAGACTATGAATGAAATGCTTCAAATGCGCCATATGACATCATGATACTGTCTCCACCGAGTATATATAATTATAATGTTTTCTTCATAGATCGTTGGGTATTTGCGCGTCGAACCCACTCAGCGGAAGGGATGCACGCTGTGAAAGTGCCTTAAAAGGTACTAGGGGCAGAGATATCTATGATAGCGATCAACTGTGATCTTAATTGGAATCGTTTCGCCATATATCACACAGAGATCTCTATATAGATATACGTATATGTATCACAATATAGGAGAGAAATCAACTGATTGAATGAGTCTGTGGCTTGAAGACTCTTGCTTTTTGCATACTTTAGACTCATTGGAACTGATATCCTATATAATGTATATGTATCTAACTTGTGATTCCCAACTGGTTAAGGTCTCTCTCTATAACAAGGTCTCTCTCTCTCCCTCTGTTTTGTGATTCAAGCTGTTTTGCATGAGTTAAGACTGCAGCAATTGTTTTTCGAGTCGAGTAGACTCGAGTCGACTCGAGTCGACTCGAGTGACTTATTAAATTGGAATGCGGAAGCGGCCAATGTTGCTGTCATTGTTTGGGCAACATTGTTGCTGGCGTGCGCTCAGTGTGCAACATTCCAGGGCCGGGCCCAGGCGAATAAAAGCCAAATCACAACTGGCGGCAGCAGCGGCGGCGGCAACAATAGGAAACAACACAACTTGAGCAACACGCCAAAGTGCAATCAATTGATTCCCCCGCTCAGTCGCCCTTTGGCTCCAGCTCCACGTTTATTGTTGAATGTTGCTTGTTGGCTGACTGACTGGCTGCTGACTGGCTCGTTGGCTCGTTGACTCGTTGACTCGTTGGCTCGTTGGCTTGTTGGCTTGCTGTAGCCAGCGACATTTATTGCCGCAAATGAGTTATAGCGAAGCAGCGCAGCTAATTGGCTGAGCCTACCAGAAATGAGCCGAGTTTTCCTTTTAGGCAGCAATCGCAATCACAGCGCGCAGCAGCAATAACACGCGACAGCAACCACAACAACAAAAGGACAGGTGCAACACGCGGCGCTGCTTGAGTGTCGACTCGGCCATGCCACTGCGTTGACTTTATCCTTGTGGCTGCTTTCGGTCTGCAGCTCTTCTTCATAATTGCCAAATGCGTTTGCTGTTGCTGTTGCTGTTGCTGTTGCTGTTGCTGTTGTTGCTGCCAGACGCTGACAGGCAGCAGCTGCAACAACAACAACAGAACAAAAGCAGCAGCTGCAAGACGTCAAGGTAGTGACTGCCACACCTGCCACGTGTTGCATTCACAGGCAACAGCTGGACACGTACCGTGCAGGGACTCTACTCTGCTCTCTCCCTCCCTCCCTGTCTCTCCCCCTCTCGCTCTCATCTTAGCTCGGGTTCATTGCATCCCTTTTGGCAGCAGGCAACAGTCAAATTACATGGCTGCGACCCGGCCAATGTTTACTTCTACTTACTTCCACTTTATTTGCGCTGACAAGCTCCAGAACGAATCAAGCGCTGATGGACTGTGAAGATACCCTGTATATCGCTGATGGGAATCGGAATGGAGAACGACCAAGAGAGATAGACCGATGAGAGTGTAGAATAAATATGATTGACTGTGATGATACCCTGTACATGACTGAAGGGAGTGTAGAATCAAATTGATAAACATGAATGATACCCTATACATGACTGTAATGAGAATGTATCTCTAGAAAGATACCCTGTACAGGACTATGATGAAAATGTAGTATCAATATGATAGACTAGAGTGATACTCTGTATATAACTATGATGAATCAATACGATAGACTACAATGATACCCTGTACATGACTATGATAAAAATGTAGAATCAATATGATAGACTAGAGTGATACTCTGTATATAACTATGATGAGACTGATAGGCTACAATGATGCCCAGTATGCGACTAATGAGAATATAGTATCAATATGATAGACTAAAAGGATACCCTGTATATAACCATAGTGCGAATGTATCGCTAGTATGATACCCTGTTTTTCTACTATTCGAACTTGCTGTCTTGAGCAGTCATATACCCCAAAGCTCCTATCATTTACAGGGTACAAAGTAACCATTTGCCTGTGTTTGGGCTAATCTCGTTTCGATTCTTCTTCAATTCCCAATTCGACAAACAACCAAATATCGCGCACCTGCCGCAAATGCTACGCTCTTCGTCCTCGTCCTCGTTGCGCCGTTTTGTTATTGTCCTTGTTGCTGCCGTGGTGGTCGCTGAAGGGCGCGCATCTGTCTACCTGGCACACCGTGAGCTGCAGCTGCAATTATGTAAGCAGCGGGCATGAGCTTCACAATTGGCAAGAAGATTCGCCCTTAGCTGCTAATGCATAGATGCAGGATACACCCACTGCTGAAGGACCCGCAGAACGCGTCCTGCAGCGCAGGAAGTGCATCTGAGCACCAGAGAACATGAGCTGAAATCCGCCCTGGGCTATAAAGACTATATCTTGATGAACATAAAGCGAACACCACTGACTAATGGATCTTAAATACTTTGCTATAAATAGCGCAATGCCAGCTCGACTATAAAATAATAAAAAATTCAGATTTAGAAAATCAACCAAAATAGCCATCTATAATTAGGCAATATTTTGCTTGGGAGATCTTTAGGATCCAAGAGACAATTCGGATAGTGGATGAGAATTCGTTTTGAGCTCTGGTCAGGGTTCGCGTCAATCATTTGATTGAGGACAAGTTTAATGAACTCGAAACTAATCGAGAATATTCTCCGATCTATAGGCCATTGATCGCCCGGATATATACTTATCATTGCCACTATATATCGTGTTGGGTTATAGGCCAAATGCATTCGACTTGTTTCCGAGACTCTCAAAGGGAGGGGATCCGATCCAGGCGAGAGTTTCGGCCAGCAGCAGCAGAGGTGTTTCTTGTGCCATTTGCTGCCACTCGCTCTCTCTCTCTCTCTCTCTCGCTCTCCCTGTCTCTGTCTGTTGCTTTTTGCCACTCACTGTGACTCATTGAGGTCGTGTGCGAATTTTTAGAATTGCTTTTATTTATTTTCGCATTTGTTATTGTAAATTCACTTATTTATTGCGCGTTGCGCGACGAAAACAAATAAACTCATCGTATCGCGATTCGCAGCAGCAATACGATCGGCAATGACCGGCGAGCACATGCCCTGTCATGGCTGACGACGGGCAAACAGTCGATTCTTATCGAAGCTAACATGAGTCGGATTCTATATTGATTCTATATTCGTATGTTCTTTATAGATTCAAAGCGCTAACAATCAATAATTGCTCAGAGCTAATATACCCCTAAGTCTACAGGGTATGCGAAAAAGTCACTTGTCGATCGGAAAACAATGTGAAAAGCAAACTGTAACAACATAAGGAAGAGGGAACAGTAGAAGGCGTGGCGACAGACCTAGATCAGGACAAAGTTCGATTTCCCATAGTAAACTGCGCAGTTAGCAGAGCGCGTGCGTGCAGTACGTACTCTGCCAGCAAATAGCAAAGGTTTGGAATGCCGGCGGTTGGCAGGGTTCAGGGCAGGTCGAACTCTTACTTGTTTTTGTCTCAGCTTTCGGCTCGTTGTTTCTGCAATGAAAAGCGCCAAAAAGCTAATGATGAAATATTTGCCAGACTTTGCACTGCGCAGTTTCTGTTTCTGTTTCTGTTTCTGTTTTTGTCTCTGCTTCTGCTTCTGCTTCTGCTTTGGCTGTCTCTCTTGGCCGTTTGTTGTTTTGGGGCCAATAATCTTACACGAGCTGAGCTCAAAACTAGTTCTCTCCCTCTCCCTCTTGCTCTCTCTCTCTCTCTCTCTCCCTCTCGCTTACTTTTTCTCTGTGCTAGAAATTAGTTCTTCTTGCACTGTGGAATGAGCTAAACTACGTCTCAAGGTGTCATATATGGCTAGATATATTGCCCGATCTGCAGATCTGGAGAGATACACATGTACCTGGGCCCACGTAGCGTATGCGTAAAACAAGTATGTCTATATCTGTTGCGATAAAGAGAGAGAGAGAGAGAGAGAGAGAGAGAGAGAGAGAGAGGGGGGAGATACAAAGCTCTAAGGGTTATTGACTTTGAGCCGAGACTTTGCTTCCAAGAATTGCGTTCACATCGAACATGAGCTCATTTATGAGTCAGCTGGAAAGGGAATGTTCAAAGTCAAACAAACACCAATTGAGCAAGGTATACGACTATATACATATAGACTTAAGATAGTAGTTGGCATGATATAGAAGTCATCTTGGTAGAGCGAGAGCTCTTATCCTTTCCGTAGTATCTGAGGATCTTAGGATCTGGAGATCTCAGTGTCTTAGGATTATAGTATCTTGGATATCTTCCATCCCTTAGAGCAAATATTTATTGATTAGAAGCGTCCGCTTCGCACCTTGCCTGTGAACAGTGTCAGCTCTATATAGATATATGTGTATAGCTTAGTAGATAGATGTAGGCATGTGGTTCCCCTCGGCAGGGGCTAAGGGAGGGCTCGTCAGCAACTGGAGTTCCCATGAGCGCGCTGGCAAAAATCAGTTAGCGAAGCTATAGACAAACGGATATATGTATCTGTTTGCTGTTAATGACTTGACGCGTCTTTAAAGCGGCCGAGAGAGCTGTTCGCAATTCGTGGAAAACTACGAAAATGAAATCGCAACTCGAGATCGTACGAAATCTGATGAGTTGCTTGATTTCGTCGGCCGGTGGATGCAAAGCGCGTGCCGCACTTGGACTCGGACTCGGACTCGAACTCGGACTCGGCCAATTCACACGCGGACTCTAACCAAACTGTTTGCCCAATAGTTTTTACACACGTAATTAACGCGATTGCTGCAGAAACAACAAGTTAGCGCTCAAGATGAAAACGTTTCCCCGCACCTTGTGATACTCTGTACTACATGAGTCGAAAGACTTTTTCCCTGTAGATCTGTGCTCTTAAATATTTCCTAAAAAGAGTCGATTTAGCCTTGTCCGGCCGTGCATCTGTCCGCCTGTCTGTCCGTATATGTGAAGGGGAAAACAGGGTATAATGTGCACCCGTAATATACTTTGGATCGATATATAGAACAAGATATAAATCGAGATGTAGAGAAGATATAGGGAGAGGTATGAATGAAGACATAGATTAAGATGTAGATCGAGATAAAGATCAAGAAATTGATAAAGATATATAGCGAGTTATAGATCCCATATAGGTCAACATATATATCGAGATGTCGATAAGACATAGGTCGAGATACAGCTAAAGATATAGATCAAGATGTAAATCAAAATATAGATCAAGATATAGATCGAGAAATAGACAACGATTTAGATCGAGATACAGATCATAATGTAGAACAACATATAGATTAATATATAGATCAAGATGTAGATCAAAAGATCGAATGAATGAAGAAGTGGATCAAGATATAGATCGAAATATAGATCGAGAAGAAGACAAATATATAGATCGAGATACAGATCCCATATAGATCAAGATACAAAGCTACCTCCGATATTGTGCAAGAACTTTATTGGCTCCACTTTGGGTTCGGCTGAGGGAGGCGTGCAAGCGAGACAACAAAACGCCGTGAAAGAGAGGGAAAGGGAGAGGGAGAAAGCGGTTTCGGGGGCTTCGAGCGTGGGCTAGAAACTTTTGCCGATGACAACGACAACAACAACAAATATACTTTTGTATCACTTTTCCTTTTTGGTTGTTGTTTACTGTTGTTGTTGTTGTTGTTGTTGTAGCTTGGTTGGTTGGTTGTTGCTTCACTTTTTTTACGGGCTGTTTCTGCTGCGACTTCAGTTTGTTGTTTATTGTTGTTGCTGCTGTTGTTGTTGTTGTTGTGGATGTCATTAACCCGGCACTTGGCGCTGGGAACGCGCACTTTTAGCTGTTGCTGTTGCTGTTATTGTTGTTGTTTGTTATTGTTGTTGTTTGTTATTGTTGTGGCTCTCGAGCCAAAAGCAGCGAGAATCAAAAATTTTCGCTTTTTTTCGCACGTATTTCCCCATATTCTGTTTTTATTTGCGCCCGTTTTGTTTTGGCTTCACATTCGGGCCTCCTCCAGCTGTCGTTGTTGCTGTTAGAGGAGCAGCTGGGGCGGCGGGAGCACGCAGTTACACAGCACATTCCCGAATTCATATGCGCGCCGCGGTTCATGTGCGGTCAAAAAGCGAACGCCGAGCGACGAGCGACGAGCGCCGATCGCCGACGGAGCTGCCGGTATCGGCGCGAAGGTGGCAAATTCCATAGGCGCTCGCCGCCTACCCCATCCATCCATCGCTTTTCGGCGCCCAAGTCAATAAACTCAGCAGCAACAACAACAGCAAGTGTGAGTAGCTAGCGAAAGGAAAAAAATCAAAACACGAGCCGGCAAAAACAACAATAGCAACAACAACAACAACAACAACAAATAGAACTACAACAATGCGAACGCTTGGCGATGAGTCGCCGAACGCAATTTGGCGCCAAAAATATTGAGGCAATGAACTTTGGCGTTGGCCGCTCTACGCCGTACACGGAGCTGGAGCTGGGGCTGGGGCTGGGGCTGGGGCTGTTTACGAGGTGGCAAAAGGAAGCGGAAATGACCCGAAAATACATATTCACTTGACCACGTGTGGGTATATCAATGGAGGGAAAGAGCAGAGTGAAGAGGATAGATAGAGAGAGAGAGAGGGAAAACAGGGAGACGGAGACGATGCACAGAAGGGAGGAGAAAGAGAGAGAGCGAGAGAGAGAGACTGTGAGTAATTGAGAGCTGACGAAAGAGAGAGAGAAAACATCTAGTCAGATAAAGAAAGAGAGAGAAGAAAAGACATAGGCTGACAATGAAAGAGAGAAACAGAGAGAGATTCAGAGAAAGAGTAGTGGGGAGAGAGACTGTAAGCAATAAGAGAGCAGAATAAGCAATGGAGAGAGAGAGATAGAGAGAGAGAGAGAGAGAGAGAGAGAGAGAGAGAGAGAGAGAGAGAGAGATAGAAGATATGCGAAGGGAAATCATCATCTAGAGAAAGAGAGAGCGAAGAGAAAGCGGAGATTGGCAGTGGGCGAGTAGGAAAAGACTAAGCGAGTGAGAGGAAGAAAGAGAGAGGCAGACGCAAAGTGACTCTCTTTGTCACTCACTCTCTCTCTCTCTCAGTCTCGCTGACTCGCTTGCGTACTCTCTCAACGTCTTCTAATTTATTAGATTTCATCCCGAACGGGCTCGGCCTTGCAGTCTTGCAAATGAAGGGGTAACTCATAGTCGAGCATATCCGTTGCATTGCAGTTGAGAGCTGCTGCAGGTATTCGCTTTCCTTTTCCCACGCCTGCACCTGCCCAAACATTGCGTATACGTAATTTATGCGCTCGCTTATCTCCCGAGCTCTTTAACGGCCATTGGCACTCGGGGGCGGCATTGCATAATGGGGAGAGTGGAGCGGGCGTGGCAGGGAGGGGGTCTATTTTGTTTGCCCCCCAGTCACAAGATCGGCGCCTCGACGCGTGATAACGTACGCCTTCGCGTGGCAGGTGAGAGCGCGACTATCAGGCTGTGAACTACTTCAGCCCCTCTCTGCCCCGCCCATGCACGTAAATAATAAATATTTGCCAAGTGGTAAGCCACCAAAAGACCCGAGCCACTTCACAGCCAGCCCACCACCCACTTGTCACCCCCTCTCTCTCTCTCTCCCTCAACACTTTACACTCTCCTACATACACTCTCCCAGTGCCCTACATAAGAAGGGGTAGAGCTGTTGCTTGGTAGGAGAAATTGAGATCGAATATATATATACTTATATATATTTGCTGACCATGGGAAAAGTCTAGATCTTCACCTATTCACCGAGATCTAGAATCCTTTTGGTATATATACCTATGATCTCCTCTACCAGAACTCAGCAGATCCTCTTCCCTCAGTTCTCCTACAGTCCCCACCCCAAGTAGAGAGCTCATATTAGCTAGCCTAGTTAGTTTCATTTGCTGGTAATTTCTCTCTTAATTTTTAAATACTTTTATTTTTATTTCTGTTCCATTTGCTTGGGTCTTTATTATGCCATAACTCGGTCTAAGCTTCAGCATTACAAAGTCGCTTTTTGCGCTGCTCGCAGCCCTGACCGCACCCTTTACGTAACGCCCGCGCGCCCCCCGCCTGCTGCGCCCCTGCTGCCTGCGCGCTGCCTGCGTGCCGAGCGTCGGCTTTTTGTTGTTTTTGTTTTGGTTATCAAAATGAGGTTAACAAACGCTCCCAAGGCCACTTACTCCACAAGCGCGCAAGCGAGTCGGCTGTAATGCTCACACACTCACACTCATACACTCACTCGCACTCACACACTCAGTCATTCACTCGCTTACTGATTCGCACTTGACATTTACTTTGTAGTAAAAAAACTCGCGTAAAAACTACAACAACAATTGCAGGAACCAAAAGCAATTTAGTTGAAAATGGGAATCGCTCTGGACAGCGCTCTGGGTGCGTGCTCCCTCTCCCTCCCTCCCTCTCCCTCCCTCTCCCTCCCTCTCTCTCTCTATCAGCTAGCTGCCATTTGCCATTATCGCAGTTTTGTTTCCCTCTCTTTTCTTCCTCTTTGCTTTGTTAGTTTTGCGCGTGTTTTGGGCCGTAGAGCGAGGCCGGAGCGCAGAGCAGCGCCGTGCACAGGTGCGGAGCGGGGCCAGATCATGCTGACTTGACTGCCGGCGGAGGGGGGTGGGGGTGTAAGGCGCTGCTGCAGTGGCTACTGCGCGTGTAGACGACTCGAGTGCTTCGAGGCGTCTCGAGTGCATGCATAACAATAAACACACACACACACACACACACACACGCCTATAGTAAACGAGCGTCACATGCTCATAGTTTATTTACAATCAATTCTGGAATTGCATTTACTACAACTACACAGAGATATCGACAGACCCATATACATATGGTATGTAATAGCGTCAATTATGATCGGAGGTATATATAATCGGGTTATTTATGTGCCACGAGCTGGCCACATTGTAAATTTGGAGCAGGAAGCTTCAGCATTTGGCATTCGGCTTTGGCCAGGAATCATTGAACTTTTCTTATCGAAGGTAGTCGGGGCCGTCAGCTCTATAGTGACATGGGCCCATCGGACCCCTATCGACCGATCAACTATTCCAGATTGCGGCAATCTGAGCTATGTAAAAGTTGTTTGATCTCTATCGGAGTCGAATATATCGCACGTTTCGTTGACTTAGGAGATAGGAGAAAGGAGTTAGCTGACTTTTAAGGCTGTATCTTCTATCCTCTGTCTTTTATCTGGTATCTTATATCTGTTATATTCTATCTTCCAGCTTTCATCTTCCCTGTTCCAGCTATCATGTGGCACCTTCTCTCTCTCTCTCTTTCCTCTTTCCCATCTTCTATCTCCCATCTCCTATCTCCTATCTCCTATCCCTATCTCCTATCCCCTATCTCTTCTCTCCTATATCCTATCTCCCATCTCCTACCTCCTACCTCCTACCTCCTACCTCCTACCTCCTACCTCCTACCTCCTACCTCCTACCTCCTACCTCCTACCTCCTACCTCCTACCTCCTACCTCCTACCTCCTACCTCCTACCTCCTACCTCCTACCTCCTACCTCCTACCTCCTACCTCCTACCTCCTACCTCCTACCTCCTACCTCCTACCTCTTACCTCCTATCTCCTATCTCCTATCTCCCATCTCCTATCTCCCTCCCATCTCCTATGTATTCACCCCTGCCACTCTCACTCCTCCATTCGCTTATTTCTTTCTCTTAACGGCTTGGGGAGGACTCAGGACTAAGCCGATTGACGGATGCAGAGGTAGTTCGAGCCTTTCTTTTATTTGGAAACTCGTTAAAATTGCTCGCTCGTTATTTGTCGCGTCGCCTCAGATGCTGGCGCCAAAGGCGCCTCCAGCTGCCGCCGCCGCCTCCTTCCGCTGCCGTTGCGCATACGCCGCGTTGCATTCCGCTTTTTCTTACGGATTCTTTACGGCTTTGCAGCTGGCGACAATGTTTGTGCGCTCGCCCCAAACAGCAAAGGCAGCAAAAGGCAGCCCAAAGGGGGGAAGTCATTGAATGCCACAGTCAAAGGCACACAATGTTGCGACAACAATGTTAACGCGTCGCATGTGGCTCGATGGCCGCTGGCTGAGAGTCACGAATCCCTACATTGCAGTCGATACCCTGCAAATGTGGCTGATTGCGAGGAAGGCTGGGAGAGAGAGGTGGCAGGAGATGCCAAGCATATTTCTAGAGTTCTCATTAGGAGTTCATCTATGATTGAGGCCTATGATTGAAGCTGATTGAGCGTTAAGAGAGAGGGGAGATATCAGGCTTTATGCATAATACGACTTAAGAAAGAGAACTATGATTGAAGCTGATTGAGCATAGAGAGAGAGAGAGAGGTATCAGGCTTTCTCTCTCTCTCTCTCTATGCTCAATCAGCTTCAATCATAGTTCATAGGACGAAAGATAGAGAACTTCAAGAATATGATTGAAGCTGATTGAGCGCAGAGAGAGAGGCAATTATCAGTCTCTATCTGATATATCTAATTCATATCAGCTTAACTGCCTGAGAGGTCTATGCTTAAACTAGCTAAAGTCACGTAAAGAAAAGCTTTCAATCAGCTTGAATGATTGAAGACTCATAATACAGGGTATCGCAGAAGGCAGTGCAGGGTATTCCCAGTCGTTGCACTCACTTCGCTGCCACACGGGGCGTATGCGTAACGCGCGTTTATTTAGCGGCCAAGTCGAAGCAGCTGAGCAGCAGAAGTGGCATGTGGCATGTGGCAAGTGTCCGTTAAGTGTCTGGCGAATGTCACGTGGCGCACGCCGTAAATCCAACAGCAGAGGGAGAGGGTTGAGAGGGAGGGAAGGAGATGGGAAAATGAAAAGAAAAAGAAAAGCACAACAATTCACTTTTTAAAAATCACTTATGAGCGAGAGAAGAGACGAGAGAGAAAGAGAGAGGGAGAGGACGGTGGGCGTTGGGCATGGCCAGAAGCATGGCTCGACACTCAAAATCGCAGTCGGCGACAAGTGTCAAATGTGCAGGAGAGAGAGGGAGAGAGAGAGAGAGAGAGAGAGAGTGGGTGGGGGAGGCTGTTGCACTCGCTCACAATTGAATCATCAAACGAGGAGCGAAGAGAGGGGGAGAGAGCGAGAGAGAGAGGGAGAGGGAGAGAGACAGTCTGTCAGCCCGCATGGATCCTTTGGGCGCTCTTTCGCCCTTTCGCCATGTGACAGCAATTAACACCAAAACCAAAATGGGCTGTGCAGGGGCGTACAGCCAAAGGGGGAAGGGGGGGGAGGGGGGGGGGGCGTAGAGCAGGGGCTGCAGCGACAATGTGTGAATCGTTTTGGACTTTTGAGGTCTTGAGGTTTGCCGTGCCATCGCGTTGCTACACTGAGCGAAAAGAGCTGCAATGTCGATTTGGTATTTAATTAATACTAAGAAGACAGACTCCCTTCTAGTCCACCCCGTTGGGGCTTCTTCATGATCAGTTTACCCCCATCCCACCCTTTGCCTTCAATCACAGCCAAATTTCGCTCAGTGCACAGACTTTTGCTGTTGTTTTTGCGTTTGCGGAAATTGAATTTGCGCCAATCCTACGCCTCGGTGCGCCCCCTCGCCCCAGCCCGCCCCGCCTCTGTGCCTGTCACTTAATAGCTGACATTTGTGGGCGCTGCCAACAAGGGAGCAAGAGACAGCGGCAGAGGGAGGGGGGAGGGGTAAGAGAGAGAGGGCGAGAGGCGCTTGCATTTGGTTTTTGCAACTTTGTTGCATTTTCCAAGTAATTGGTCATCATTGTGCCACGCCTCAAAATGTTGACAGACCAGGCAGAGGGGCGTAAGAGAGGACACCCCACTCCCCACCACTACCCCCCCCCCCCCTGCATTTGGTTAGTTTTTGAGCTATTTTCGTTTGTGTTATGACGCGCGCAAGCCCAAGCCCTTCGCCTGTCCAATTCGCATGTCAAATAGCTCATGTCAAATAGCTCATGTCAAAGAGCTCATGTCATCATTTGTCATGTGCTGCACCCGGAAGTCGCTTGCCGAGCCACAAGCAAAACACTTATAGAAAATCATCTTTTCAGACTTTTCCGAAAATTGCATTTCGAAACTATTTTCGGACTCGAATTTTCCATCTTCGTTTTTCACTCGTGGGAAATTTTGCAGAAAATGCTGTAAAATGATATCGCCATCTTCTGAGAAAATGATCTGAGTTGAGAGGCAAGCAGTGGGAGTAGTTCAGTGATGCTGAGAGGAACTAGTTCTAAAGACAAGCATCTATTTATGGAGCTGGTTCTCTTGGAAACGTGAATAGATATGAGTTATTTAGCTTTCATGATTATACGGTGGATGTGGATAGATAGATATGATATTTGTATATGTTATATACGTATACCATGAACTGGAACTTGTTCATAAGAACTATTTTGATTTTCTAAGAAATTTAGCTCAGCTACGCGAGGATCGACTAGTCAGGAGTTACCTTTCGGCTAAAGTGTGAGCCAGAAGTTTGTTCTCGGGTGAACTAGTTCTAAAAAGAACATTTTCTACACCCTAACAAAGTCGTAACTAGAACTGAACTAAAATTTCCCTTCTTCGAACTAGAAGTTTTGTCAGAAATGAACTAGTTCCTAGTTTTCATATCAGTTCGATCGAAAATGAACTAGTTCCACGTTTTCATTTGAAACGGAAGCTAATAGTATAAACGAATATCCATATCCCTAATCGAATTCAGCATAATTCTATATTTATGTAATTCTATTTTTATAATCAATATATGAGATAATTCTATAGTGAGCTCAATCCGAATCGAATCAAAGCTAATTCAATCGATTCTTAATTATTGATCAATTAATAAATTCCGATTGGCAGACCCGGCGCCAGTTGCAAGCGGAATTTCCACGCTAACGACTTCAGCTATTGCCATCTCTCTCACTCTCTCTCTCTCTCTCTCTCTCTCTCGCTCGCTCGCTCACATCTGATGCTGCTGTGGGCTTTACCCGACTGACGTTGTTGTTGTTGTTGCTGTAGTCACGTTGAGCTTAGTGAATTTCTTGCGAATTCGCCGCAATTTGATTTATTTTTACACATTTCGCTTCGCCGCAAGTTGAGCTGGCGAATTTTAAATGGCTTTCGGTTTGCTGGAATCGCGACGATAAAAAAATATCAATAAAAATAAATATTTAAATACGGTAAAAGTTCGATTGGGGCTTTTATGCGTCTCATTGCCAAAGAATTTCATTTATTTACGTTCGCTTTTACAGGTAAAACCAGGTGGGGTGGGTGAGGCCATTAAGAACTGCAGCGGGCAAACAGATGCGTTCCAGCGGCCGACGTAAACAATCAAGAAATTTGGCATTGGAACTGCGACTGGAAACGCGCTTTGTTGTTGTTTTCGCTGCAAAACAGCCTTCGCTAATAAGCCGTTATGCAATAAAAACCGAAAAGAGCAAGCAAAAGGGAACAGCAACAACAACAACAACAGCAGCAGCAGCAACTGCAGCTTGAGCTCGGCATGAATGGAATGGGAGAGAGAGAAGAGAGTGTGAAATTTGCAAGTGGATTAACGGTTGTAACTCTTTTAGGTGCGTGCGCAGATGTAGGCATGAGCGATCGTTAAGAGAGCCAGTGCGAAGAGAGTCCTGCTGCAGACGAAGACAAGGGCGCAGCTGAAGGGGGACACTTAAAGAAATTTGCTTGCGTGAGTGCAGAATGAATGATCGAATGATATAGAGACAGTCAGATGATAGTTGAACGAGTTTTAGTATAATATCCAAAATATATATATGCAGATACTTATGGGCATAGCCCGATCCTTCCCCACTCGCTGGCAAACTTTTCCACTTTACAGTTATATTTCCCACTAATCACGCACATTACAGTTTGTTTTTCCATATAAATTTCCCGTTGTCGTGTTTTTTGTTTTTCTCAGGGTTGTTTTTTCCGTTTTTGATTGATTTCTTTTAGTGTTCCATTCTTGTTGTTGTTGTTGTTGGTAATAAATATTCAAATGATTTTGTTTATAATAAACTTGAGCGCTCTTGTCGTAAGTTATGGAGCGAGCAACAAAAGCAAAGCAAACCTATTCCAATATCTTATCTATAGCAATGCCAAAGCAACCCTCAGTCAGCGCACCCAACCCCAACCCCGCCCCTATTCACATTTTTTACGCATTTACTGTTATTCTCGTTAGAGTGGCATAAAAATAACGTAAAGTTTTACACGTGCCACGCCCCATTTGGTGGTTTTCTGGCAATTAAAGTGACGAAATTCGAAATTCCTAAGATGCGCCCCCTCCCCTCCCCTGCTCTGTCTGACTACTCCACTGCTTTGGTTCATTCAACTTCGAGTGGCAAATAGGAACGGTAAATTGTTTATTTTGATTTGCGCTGCATTTGAAAGGGAGTGAGAGAGAAAGAGAGAGTAAAGACAAAAGACTCCCGCTGCAACTTCTCTCACTCTCTCTCTCTCTCTCTTTCTCTCTGTCTGTGTGTGAAAGACACAGAAAGCGCGCCAATAAACTTAACATTTCTAATTTCATGAACTCTTAATGGGCAGGAGAGTGAGTGAGAGAGAGAGAGGGAGGTGGAGACGCTGGGAGTTGATCAATTTTACAAACGTAACGTAAAATGTACTCGAAGCCAAAACCAAAACAAAAACAACAGAAATCATTCGCGTACAGTTTACAACAAAAAACAACAACAGCAGCAGCAGCAGCAGTCGCAGTCGACGGCGACAGCGGCCGTGGCAGCGGCACGTCGCAGGCGCAAGAAGAAGCAGTTTGTAACGAACTAGAGTGGGGAGAGACAGAATGCTAGCAAAAACAGAGCAGGCGAGCGACGCGAAAGAGCGCAACAACAACGGCAATGTTACGAAAGTGTAGACAAAGCATAAGAGAGCGCACTCCATATGCCACATAGGAACGTTGCGGCACTGGGCCAAAAGAGTAGCACACCAAAATGAATACTTACGTTCCACAGTTCATTTTGCGCTCTCTTAGTTAATTACCGCTCGCTCTCTGCGTGCCATTGCCAACTGTACCCGCTGCGCTGCCATTCCAATCCGATTCTCACACACACACACGCACACAGGCAGGCAACCCGCCCCGACCTGCCACTGACATGAAAACCCCTCGCCTACCCGCCGTGGATCAAAATAAATCGTAAATAATTTTGTTTTCCTTCTTCTTCTTCGTTTCGGCGGCGTCTGTACGCGCGCTACTCTCACACTGTGCTCCGTCTCTGTCTACTACGCGAAGCGTTGTATGAATGGAATGGTTGGGGCCGCGCTTGTGTGTGTGCGCCGCGTGCTGTGTGTGAGCCGAAGAGAGCGCACTCTCGCTCTCTCTCTCTCTATATCGGCTTGTTGTTGTCGTAGTATGCAGTAGTATTTGAGTGCTGTTGCTGCTCTGCCGCGTTGTGCTGCTGCTTCTGATGCGCCTTTCTGAAATCCGATAACCAGCGTGCGAGCGAGACAAAAGAATAACAAACAATTATAATTTGTATGCGTGTGAGCGAGCCGCAGCTGTATGTGAATGCTTACATATGTGTGTTTGTGTGTGTGTGGAATGGGAATTTCACAACAGCAGCCGAGCGCGAGCAAATGAGTGAGCGGAGCGGAGCGAGCCTCGTGCCAATTTCACTTGTGCTCGGCGCTGTTGTAATTTTACAATGCTTACGTGCGTGCGTGCGTGTGTGTGTGTGTGTGAGTGAGTGATGTGGGCTGTGGAACAGACGAAGGGCGGACGGCAGACGAATCGTCGTTTTGCGTGTGCGTGTAAAAGGTCTCGTAACGAAAAACGAAATAAAAACAAAAACTGAAGACAAGAAGAAGCAGCCGCATCAGCAGCAGACGAATGCCTTCTGCAGATTGCAATTGTTGTTGTTCTTGCTGTCTTTGCTTTGCTTTGTCTGTGTGTGTGCGTGTGTGTGTGCTTGCGTGCTGCGGGTCAGGGGCTGCGCTGCTGCGCGACTGTTCTGGAAAGAGGCCCGCCGATAGAGACTGATGCCGATAGTCCGTTAGCCGCGTGCATTGTGTGCTTTGGCTGAGGGGAAATTTGTGAAAGGAAATTTATCTCGAATATCCCGATCTAGAAGTTGCCCTTAAATATCCCAATTAACTTGCAGCTCCAAGAAAGTGAAATTTTTCCACTGCTTGCAACTCTCTCTCTGTGTGCGTGTGTGTGTTTATTTATTTATTACTATTACCCCCCTCCCCTCACACTCCACCACTGCATTTGGGTCGTTCCCAATTTGAATGGAATTTTACCGCGCGCAGCTAATCCGCTTGATGGATGCGATCCAGGTGAACGTGCTAATCCCTGTGGCAGGTGTTGCCTCAGTCGCCCCCTCTCACCTGAAATGATTGAATATGATCGTGCGAGAGAGAGAGACAGAGAGAGAGAGAGAGAGAGAGAGAGAGAGGGAGGGAGGGCGAGGGTAGCTGACTGCAGCGGGTGTTTGCTTGGCTGTTGCGTTGCTTCCTCTTTGGTTATCTGCTTCTCCTCCTCCTCCTCCTCCTCCTTCTTCTTCTTCGTTTACTCAAAGTGCGTACGTGACGTTCGTTGCGTGTCGCGCTCCACACCTCCTACCACTCCTCACCCTCGCCCCCGCCCCGCCACCCCCTCTTCACCCCCTCGCACTGCATTTTTCATTATCAAGTAAACAAAGCGATAACTCAGCTGTCGACAAGGCGCGCACAGCTATTATTGACTTACCCACAGCCCCTGCCACGCCCCCACTCTCTGTCTCTCTCTCCCTCTCTTTCCCAATTCCAGTTGCAACTCGCATGTGCGTGTGTCCTTCAGTCACTTCCTCCTGTGCCTCCGCCTCCTCCTCCTCCTCCTGCCTTCAACACGCTAAACGATCGTTTAGCAATGGAATTCCAAATGATTTCTCGCTCTCCTCCACCTCCTCTTCATCCCACTCCTCCTCCTCCTCCTCCACCTTCTCTCTGGCAGCTGAATTATGGGACATGGCCTGATTTACGGCACTGACTGCCCGATTAGATTTCAGATACATTTCCAATTGGAACCAAATTGGACTCGTGCGAGATTCACTTTTCCGATGAGGGAAACTTCGGGGAGAGTGCTGACTTGAGCTATGGGACTTACGAGTTGGGTGGGGATCACTACGGTTATTATAAAGAACTAGAAATGGAAGAGAAGAGCCAGAGAGAGAGAGAGAGAGAGAGAGAGATAAGGGAAGACAGAGAGAGAGAGAGAGAGAGAGAGAGAGAGAGAGAGAGAGAGAGAGAGAGAGAGAGAGACAGGGGGAGCCAGAAAGAGAGAACCTGGAGTTACTCAGAGAGATCCTCAGCTTGTCATCCACCAGTTCCCTCTCGTTTCCTGATCCAACTATATATCATGTATCGTTTCCTGTTATAATTTCATCCATCTATCTATCATAATCTCTGCTCTCTCTTCTCTCTCTCTCTCCCTCTCTTAGAAGAGAGTTTAGTGGGTTATATACATATATAGAAGGAACTAGAAATGGAAGAGAAAAGAGAGAGAGAGGGAGAGAGAGAGAGAGAGGGGGGGGGGGGAGAGAAGCTGGAACTAGAGTTACTTAGAGAGATCCTCTGATTTTCCCTTTCGTTTCCTGATCCAATCATGATCTCTCCTCTTCCCTTCTGTCTACATCTGCACATCTCCTCTCTCTCTCTCTCTCTCTCTCTCGCCATCTCCCTCTCTCTCCATCTCGCTCTTAGCCTATTCAATTTCACTTTCAGCTTCATCTCTCTGTCTCCCACTCTCCATCATATTTATCGATCTAGGCCCCAACCACCTGGTGGGTTGTCCACCACCACCTGGCTGCTATTGTAATGCAATCTCTCTCCCTCTCTCTCTCTCTCTATCTCTCTCGCTCTGGCCACAAGGCGAAAGTGCAACTCCAACTATGAAAAGCTCACCAGCTGTGCCCCTGCCCTCTCCCCCACCTACTCTTCCCCCTCCCCACTCCCCTGCTGCACTCTGCAGTTTTGTAGAGCAAATTTATGTGGCTTTCAGCATTTGCATAAAACAAATTTCGCGAATGCGAAGTCGGCCCAAAAGACGGGGCCAAACGGCGCGCGGCTTACATAACCGGTCGCGCCACCCAGGCGACTCCGGAGCGGCCAGAGAGACCAGAGAGACCCGATAACGCCAGATCTGTTTGCATTAGACGCGAGGGATCTACCCCTTACCTCCTCTGCCCACTCCTACTCCCACTCCACCCACCCCCTCCCCCTCCCCCTCCAACCTCATCTGTTTGCGAAAATGGATTAGCTCGGGTTCACATGAACCGACCAAATGTTTGGCTTTCATAAAAGCTGACACGCGCTGCCCCTCGCGTCCCGCGCTTGAATAAATATGAAGCCGCAACGGGGCTTGCGAGAAGAGTGTTGCCAAGGGAGGGACCCAGGGGGGGGGGGAGGGGGAGGTTCTGTCTGTTTGTAGACAAAAAAAAAAACAACAAACAAAAAGTTGGCGCGCAAATTTGCAACGTCGCTGGCGACACTTTGACAAAAAGCCGTTGCACGTGCGCTGCCACAGATGCCACAAGCACTTAAACATGTTCCCTACCCTCCGTACCCCTAGTCTCTAATCCCTAATCCCCGACCGCGCTGCGTCGCCTACTTCGATGTCAAGTTACGAGCTGCAACTCCGACTCGACTCGCACGGGCATTTTTCAATTAAAAGCGGGGCAAGGGGCTGCGAGGGGCGGGAGGGGAGAAGGGGAGGGCGGGAGCTCTGTAACTCGATAGCCAACTGCCGAGGACCGGACTTCAGGCTTATCTGCATTTGGCGCGCAAAAATCGAAAGCCCGAAAAGGCGCGCAGACAAATGCCGAGTTGCATTTTTGAACTGGATTAGCTGAAGAGAGTGGGGCAGGGGGCGGAGGGCGGAGAGCACAGCAGAGCAGAGCAGAAGGGAAGAGACTCTGGGACTGAGCTAGGTAACAGAACAGATTTGTTTGCATTCGTTTCAGTTTTGTTTGTAAACATCCCAAATGGAGCCAGCTTTGCTGATGGCCCATTTTTGCAGGGAGCGAGAGAGGGGGGAGAGAGAGAGAGAGAGAGAGAGAGAGATGAAGCAGTGACAAATTGGGTTTGCCTAAGGAGGAGTAACGGACAAGGGGAAACTGAACTGGCAAGGGAATGCCTCGCGGCAGTTTTCCTTAAGGAAAAATTGGAGATCTTTCACTCTTAATACAATTCCAGACAGTCGTGAGACCTCTTGGGTCCTTAGGGCTGAGACAATAAATAAAGATCTCTTCTTCTTGCCTTAAGTCTTAAGACTAGCCAAACTCCTTTCTTATGCCAGCTGATCTAGCTGTCTATAAGGCTCTTCTTACTAGATAGTCCTTAGCCTTAGGATGCCTCGGAGAAAGTTTGTCGCTAATCTTCATACCTATTTCCTGCCACGTACTCCCTACATACACATCTGTATATTTCCTAGGTGTATTTCCTGCTACATCCTCTGCTTGCCTTCGATTCGATCATATTTACAAGTTTCTCCTACCTTTCCCCTTCCTTCCCGTCCCTTTCCCACTCGTTTCTTTGGCGACGTGCGTGGAAACTCAATGCAAATTCGCTTTTTATTAGCCCCAGCTGCTGCCAGTTAGCCCAGCCAGACAAGCCAGTCAACATCCACATCCACCCCCCCTCACGTCTTTTGACTGCCTGTCACTGGTTTTATATTTATTTATTTTTGATTTGAGCGGCAACAAAGCGGCGACGGGCAACAGATCAGGCGGCAGCCGACGTCCTACTCCCACATACATACGTTTGTCTTCTTCGACTGGCACGCCCCCTCCGCCGCCCTCCGGCGACGTGTTCGGGCCAAGAACTATAAATTTCATGGCCCAGTCAGAGGAATCGACTCCGAAACGATTTGTTACGCATTTCGTGTCAACTATGAATAAAATATTGGAGCCACTGAAAAGCCACAAGAACGAGAGGTATTAGATAGACATATATAATGTATGTGTGTGTGCCCTGGCAAAAACAAAGCCGACACATTGAACTAAAAACTTTTTCAATGGACATTTATCAAACGAGGACGCATAATTTACATTTTATTAAAAAATGTTTCCCGAAATGGGAAATGAAAAGCGCGCAGACATTGCGAAGGGTCTCGGCTAGAAGGAAACGGGGAATGAGCTGCGGCAGTGGGACGGAAGTGGAGAAAGGAAGCAATGGAGAGTGTAGACCAGAGGAGGGACAACTAAGCAAAGAGAATCTGATAGAATCAGGGTAGAGGAATCATAGAGGGATCACTTATACTCCTTTAGACTCTCAGCTGTTTCTGAAGAGTCGCTCGTAACTCCATCTGAATGCCTTTCCCTTTGCTGGACTGTTGAAACTGCTCTTCTTTTCCTTGCTGTTACTCCTAGCTGTCTTCATATTGTAGGGTGTCTGATCCCTCTCTCCCCCCTCCCCTCCTCCCCTCCTCTTTCGCTCTTTGGCCTCGACGCGACAGGCCCACAAATCAAACGAAAAAGAAGATTGCAACAAAAGTTTACAAAATATAGGAAAAAGGAACAAAAAAAAGGACCTCGCCTCAAGTCGAGGCGAGCCGATGGGGAAAGGGTCCACCCACTTGTGGTGAGATTTTCTAATGTGAAGCACTTGCGGTTAGCTTCAATGGCTTGTTAGAGCCACCCCACGCCACGCGTCCTGGCCGAGCTGGAAGTGGAAGTCCTGCGGCAGTCGCCGACACAAAAAAATGAAAACGCATGGGCACGAAATTTCCGCTTCCGTTTCCCTTTGCTGTCAAAGTGGCCCAGGACATCCAGGACCATTCAGCGGAATGGACATAGGCACGCCTATGCCAATAGATGCGTCAAATGTTTCGGATGCGTGTGGGGGTGTGGGTGGGGGTGGGGTTGGCTCGAAGCGTGCGACAAACTGGACAAAGGCAGCGGCGCAAGCCAAACAAATAGCCAGCAGCAGGGGGATGGTGATAGAGGGGGTTGAGGCATGTGGCATGTCCTGGCTTTCATTGTGGCGCACGCCATTCAAGTCCGGAAGCGGAAGCAGCTTCAAACCAAACACAATAAGCGCTTCATAAACGCCATTTTCCACCAGCGTCAAGGATAAACACACACGCACAAGGAATTGGGTCAAGTTTGTGCGTGTGTATGTGTGTGTGTGTGTGTGCGTTTCATAAACGTTTTTACCCACTTGAGACAGACAACGAATCAGCAGCAGCAGCAGCAGCGGCAGCAGCTCTCGCCAAGAGCCAAGGCTCGACGCAGGGGCAACTCCTTCTGGTTAGCCATGTCGAGGTCGAACAGCACCACCCACCCACCCACTCACTCACTCCACTCTAGCCCCATCCGCTCCGCCTGTCCCTTTCACTCTGCCCAAGGACCTGGCCACTGCTCCCTCTAGTCGACTCTCCCGGGGCCTTTTCCATCGCCCGTTCATCATTTCGCTCGCGCTTTGTCCTCGCCTGTCAATTCGCCTGTCGCAGCTTCCTGCGCACTCTGCGAGTCCTGTGAATCATCGCTTGTTTTCACAGTTGACAATTTTTAAATAATTGCCGAAAGCCTGGAGATGTGTGGCAGCGGCAAGTGGGGGGAGCAAAGGAGAAAGGAGACAGGAGAGAGGAGACGGGACAACAGTTGGTTAGAACAGATGCAGCTGCTGTCACTTCATCAAAATGAACATAAAAGAAAACAAAACAATTGAAAGTGCAGCAGGGAGTGCTCGACTGGCGGATACCCCAGCTACTCGTGCAGTATAATACCCGAACCACTCCTCAGCTAGCGCCAGTCTCTCCTCCTGCGTTCATCTTGGCATAATCCGAAAGGAGAGTTAAGACAGTTGAAACTAAGATGTTAAGAGCTTATATGCTTATATAAATTGATTAACTCATTCCACATTCAGAGTTCCTAGTTTTCTCAGTTGTCCCAGTTGATGAGTGGATGAGACTGAAGTTCTAGGTGGAAACCTTTCAAAAGTCGCGCTTTTGTTTGCTTTTAGTGTGTGTGTGTGTGTGTGTGTGTGTGCTTGTGTGTGTGTGACAGTCAAAATTGTTTATCGAAGTGAATTTGAGAGGAAAATTGCTTTATATTGAATGAAAAGGGCGTCGCATTTGTCATTATGGCTAAGAGCGGGAGAGAGACAGATAGAGTAGGGGGTGGGAGGAGGGGGGGGGGGGGCGTGTCATAGAACTAGCTCTAGCTGACTGCTGCTGCTGCTGTCGATTGGGTATCGTTTGCATCGCTTTTGATCTCTCTAAGTGCTGCCATTGTCTCCTCGTTGCGCCAAAGGGATGCCAGAGCAACGCAGCGAAGCAATGACAGCTCCCAAAGCGCAGTTTTCCATTTATCCAATGCTAATGATTGAGTGGGTGGAGTGGGAGTGGCTGCCCCTGAGACACAAAGCTACTATTTGCTACTTTGATTAACAGGGTTCTGCTAACTAACATTAACTTAACAGAGGGTTAAGCTGAATGAAAGTTAACATTGACTATGCTCAGGTTATGCCAAGCGCTCTGTTAAACTAACAGCGCTGATCTTTGACACTGTTATCTCTCTAGCCCTGCCCTATTATCCGCCTCCCCTTGCGCTGTGTAAATATTTTGTAATGCAAATAGGAGATAAACAGTGAGTGGGCCCGCACCCACTCTCGCACATGACGCTGCACTTTCACGCGGTGCAGCAGGTGGTGCGGGGCGAAGGCAGCTTAATGCCACCTCAAAGAAATGTAAACGTAAATCAAGATAACATAATCACAGCTCTGAAACGGGGCGAGCGAGTGCAGCTCGTCTGCCCCATCCGCGCCCTCTGCTCGCACCACCACGGGCGGCGGTGTCGTCGGCATCTCGTAAAACCTTTTTACGACAACAAAAGGCAGAGCCAAACAAGAAGTCAACTTGTAATCTTTATTGCAGATAGTGTCAAATCCATCCACTTGCCAGTCAGCAGACCCGGAACCACCCGGAACCACCCCGGGGCTGCCCGTCGCCTCGCACTGCGCACTGACTGCACTCAGTTGCTCGCTTACAAAATAGCTAGCTGCTCCGATAACTTATCATCGTCGTTATTGATTACTTTTTTGTGAATGAAATTCCAGCGACATTTTTCGACTGCACTCGGGGGCCTTGCGCAAGGCCTGCGAGTCTCGACTGCGTTGCTGATAAGACCCACAGTCTAGATAAGAGTTTCATTCACTAATAAAGAGTCGGCTGTACTATATTTCATACTACATTTTCTATCTGCTCTACCTGCTCTGGCGTGTTTACCAACACTGCAAGCCTCTCCTGTAAAGCGTGCTGTGCAATTCAAACTAAGCCCATTCAATGAATCTTTAAAGAGCAATTCTAATCGATAGCCCCAGCCTGTGTTATTTATAAACTGAAGTGAGGTAGGGGCAGCCTGCGAAGCCCACCACCCCCACCCCAGCCCCTATATACAAATCAGAGCAACCCATTCGCCACGTCATAATCAGCTAGCATGAAAAGCTGCTCCGCTGCCTGTGGCTCAAGTGGAGAGTTGGGGTAGGGGAGCGCTAGGGGTAGGGTAAGGGTAGGTGTAGGGGTAGGCTGCTCCCTTGGCGTTTCAAAACTCCCTTCAACCAGGCGCCTAATGAGAGATCTTCAACGAGATGAAGGTCTATCTAGCCCAGCACCCCACCACCCCCTGGCACACATGAACGTTTCGATCTATGTCCAATCGGCTGGTCCTGGGCGGCCTTCGTCCTTTTGACAGCTGTCGCTGCGAAACTGTCAGCATTTCTGATTTTGTTGTCCAATTGGCGTGCTCTCTGTGAGTGTCTCTGCTCGCCGGGCGCTCGCCGTTGACAGTTGAAAGCGCAGTGGGAATGTGCCGCCTACGCCAACCCCTTCGCCCTGCCCTCACCACCTGCCACTCGCGTGAGTGACACTGCAGCGAGGGAAAACGCTTGGCGCGCTTTTCATTAATCGAAAATTCGCGCCAAAGTCCACGCTACGCACGCCACCGCTGCCCCACTCCCCACTCCTCTCTCTGTCACCCTCCCTCCCTTCACATTCCCTTCACATTCCAGCAGGCCGCTTTCCAGCCAAAGCTCCCTTTCGCCCTCCCCCCCCCCCTCCCACTTGGCAGTGCCCAAAAACACACAACAAAAAGGGAAGCAATCGATATTTTGGCCACTTTTCCTCTAGCCCAACATTTTTCAGCTGCTGCTGCTGCTGGCGCTGTGTTCCACCCCCTGCCACCATCCCCTTCGCCCTTGCCGCACCCCTCACTGCCTGGGCAGCTGCTGCTGGCGTTTGCTGAGCGCCGGCCACATTGAATCCTGCATGAGGCCATGTAACTGTAACTGTAACGGTAAATGTAACTGCCAGAGAGAGAGAGAGAGGGAGAGGGAGAGAGAGAGGAAGAGAGAGAGAGAGAGAGGGAGAGAGAGGGGTGTTATCTGGCCCACGTTATGTGCTCCTCTCGTCTTTTGTTGCCACTTGTCAGCGTTGTCGTAGCGAGCCACAAAAGCTGTAAGGACTCGAAGCGCCAGAGTTGACAACGGACAGGAGTGTCAGATAAGCGGCAAGTGTTGGAAAGCGTTGGCAGTTGGAATTATGAATTGAAATAATATTGCTTAAAGGAAGCTGAGGCGAGGGAGGCAGAGATGCGACTGGACACAGAAGGTCGGCTAGAGTGGCCAGTAGAAAGGCTTCTCTGATCGGAAGAGCAGTCATGCTTGAGAGGGTATATTGGCTTTGCCGAAAGTCCGTCTGTTACGGAATCAACCTCTGATATCCTGGGATGAACTAGGAGAACTCTCGCACAGGATTCATTCACAAAATGCTGCGGCACCGACAGTCGGTCGACACCTGCGACTGAGCTCTGAGCGCCGTTGACTGGCCAAGCTTAACGGTTAATTATGCGTGCGGGCAGCGAGGATGCAGCTGAAGCAGCCCAAAAAGCTCAAATCAAATTCAGCGAAATAAGACCAACACAAAAGCCGAGACTTTTGCAACACTGTGCGAAAGCGTCGAGTGTGTGTGGGCCACAGCAGACAGACATACATATATATGTATATATATATAGACACATATGTGTATGTGTGTGTGTGCGTGTTTAAAGCTTTGAGTGCAATGCCCTGCTTACACTCTCTCACACAGACAGACAGACAGACAGACGGCGCAGCGATAGACACAGCAAAGGCAGCGGCAGCGGCAGCGGCAGCGCTCTCTCTCCACTCTACGCTGTGCGCCTGTCTTGCTGCTTATCACAGAACCCAAAAATTCAACCCCCAAAAACTGACACACACACACACACACACACACACTGCACACGCACACACACACACTCACACATGGCAAACACAAAAAAGGCGCCGAAAATTTTGCAGACAACTAAAAGCTTCCATGAAAACTAACGCAGTAACGTAGCTCGAGGGGGTTGGGCGGATGTTGGGCCACCGATGATTAGGGCAGATGTCGAGTCACAAGGATCTCAGCTGCGTGGGCAGAGAGGGGCGGGGGGGGGGGTGTGGGTGGTGTGCTGGCTTGCTGCCACGCCCTGCCTGGTGGCCGCCCAACCAGCCCAGCTGCAGCAGACGTCTTTATGGCCCGCCGTTGTTTTCCACGCTCGCAGTGACTGTACTTCGGCTGCTGCTTGCTCGTTGGCAAAAGCGCATTCATGTGCTGGGCTGCCACGCCCCGCACTGAAGGATGCTCCATGGCAGCCTTGAGATTAATGCCCGGTTGCATGCATAACAATTGATTTCCCTATATATTCTGTAGGTTGGCTACCCCATTAGAGGGGCTGAGACTTAATCCCCTTGCCAGAGTTGCCAGAGCTGCCAGAGCTGCCAGAGTTGCCAGACTTCCTTTTAGGCGCTGTTCATGAGCAATCGCCAATTACTTAGAGCCAAACGACATTACGACCGACGACGATGAAGGGTAGTTGGGGCTGAGAGGGGGTGGGCGGACGAACGGTGTTTGGCCCACTGACGGCAGGGTTCAAAGGGCGTGTAACTCTAGACAACATGAAGGCGCAGGTATTTGCTCGCATCTAAAAAGGAACAGCAATTGACAGCTTGTAATTAAAATTCAAACGAAACGAAAGGGTTGAGTGGGCAGGGCAGGGCAGGGCAGGGCTGAAGGAACAGATCTGAAAGCCTGCTCGAAACCACCAATCAACCACCATAATGAAGGTGGTATGTATACTCTACACTTAAGCGTGGCTTAAGAGCTGGTCAATAGAGCTATACTGTGATCTGATGATGAATGGTGATATTCTCCCAGATCAGAAAGTTACTATATACTATACTATTCTATACTACACTAATCTATACTATTTATAGATTCAAGTTTGATTCAATTTCGATTCATTGTCATGTGACTTGATTCTGTAGTAAAGCTCTGCCTGAAGGCCTACTGTGTTCCATTCCATTTCATACCATGGTCTACTCATGATACTAAACTCTATACTAGAGTTATCTTAAAGCTAACTTAAATCTGCTTGATTCCCTGCTTACCGACTCCACTGTATATAATCTCAAGTAAAAGCCCCGGATATGTTCCATTCGATTCCATTTCGTTTCACTTCAAGCAAAAAAAGGATAATTGAACTAGCTACCAGAAAGCAACAACAACAACAACAACAACAGCAATAAGGACAGTAGGAGAAGCAGCTAACTATCGAGTTGCAGAGGAAAAACAAGGTTTGGGAAAAGCCCAGGCGGAAAATCATATTAACAGCAACCGCAACAATACCGACGACCGGAGACATGGGCGCCGTTGATGAAAGGGTTCTCTGCACAAGCCTCCGACTCCGCCCCACCCCCGTCCCCGTCCCTGAAGAGAGCAAAAAAAGGAGCTGAAAATGTGAAAATGATGTAGAGGGGGTGGCAAATTGGTTAGCATGCTCTAACGGTGTATAAGGATCCGATAGGAGCGCGCGCGTTGCCAACGTTATGAAAACAGAATGAGAGCAGGAAAAGGGGAAAAGAAAACGAAGTGGAAAGAAATAAGAAAAATGTCAAATGAAGCGCGCGTTTTGCATGTCAAAGCGGGCAAATAGCCAGGCGGGATGCAGGGGCGCGCACTGAAGGGGTTGCTGAGCAGGGCCACAGAGAGAAGGGGGTAGAGTGGCTGCCAAAGAGGCCCTGAAGAGTCGATAGCTGTTGAGCTGCGCTGAGGAGTTTGCGTTGACACTTGACTTTAAATTGAGCAAAGTTCTGGGCGCCCCGCCCCCCGACCAACTGCAGACGTCCCCCCGCCACCCATACACACCGATTCCAAAACGTTTCTACTCATAAATATGAATTACGTGTAGAAGCAGCAGAAAAAAAATGAAAATTTGCGCAAAAGTTTAATGCAATTCCTTTTTTTCTTCCATTTTTTGTTTTGCGCAAACAGAGACAAGGATTTACTCAGGACGAAGTTTACCAGCTGCTTAGCTTGCTAAAAAGGACTCGCCTTATCCTCGGCTCCAGCCGGGGCACGCCCAGGTGGCCACTAGCAGCATGCAGTTCAGGGAGCTTATAAAGCGGCGCATTAGCTTTGATGACGCTCCTCTCACATTGCCAGAGCATCATCCAATTGCCATCCGGGGAGGAGTTAGATGCTTGGGCTAAGGCTATAGATGAAGCTGAAGTTTTAGGCCAACAAGGCTGAACGGCAATGGGAGACAGAGAGAGAGAGAGAGAGAGAGAGAGAGAGAGAGAGAGAGAGAGAGATCCTAGATTATTAGTTGATATTTCCTTTTCTGCAGTTCAGCTCTTGATATAGAGAATGCATTCAGTCGGCTTCTTCTTTTGAAAGTCCCTTTACTTTCTCATCCAAGAGCCATGGTAAGTTGACTTGTTCGTGGGAAATCGAAGTCCAGTCCATGTTGTTCCAAGTAACCATAAGCTGCGCTGATGATTCCCAGAGTTTCTCACCCCATAAACATACTCAAAATACCCACATACATATACATATATCTGTTCATGGTTGCAAATTCAATTCCCCAAATTTATATATATATACATATATATATATATATATCTAGAGTATATATTGTCTGTAGTTGCCGTGGAACCCACTCGAAAGGTTGTTGAACGTTGCACTTAGAGAGGACCAGAGAGAGAGAGAAAGAGAGAGAGAGAGAGAGAGAGAGAGAGAGAGAGAGAGAGACAGCAACGTACGGTCAATGGCTTGATTGAACGATTGCAGGCACAGGCACAGTGACACCTCCATTCCAGTCGAGAGCTACTCTATAAAAGATACGTATCTGTTAGATACTGATGATTAAAGCTTAATTGACTATGCAAGATACTCATTCATGCAGCTAGGCATGCTGGGCATGCGATTGGCTGGGTTGAGGGTATCTGCTAGTCGGATAATCCCGACACATACATATTCTATGGGCATGGCTACCGCTATGGTTTATTGTGGAGTAGATCACTCGGCCTGCAGTTGATCTGTGAGTCGGATACGCCCGACTAGAGCTCTCTCGTATCATTGTTGTTCTTCTGCTCGATTCTTGTTCATTTGTATTTATTTTCCAGTTCGGTTTGGCTGCCTTAACTGACTAATTTAGCGAACGGAGTTCAATGTATTTCATAAATTTCGACTAAACGCTCAAGGACACTGAAACGAACTATGTGTGTGAGTGAGTGTGTGTGAGTGTGTGTGAGTGAGTATGTGTGGTTTATTTGTTTGGGCATGAGTATGGCTCATGCCTCATAAGTAGATATGTGTAGAGACATGCATAAATATATATGCACTGAGAGAAAAAATGTGGCTGATCAGAGGCCAGTTGAACCAGAGAGGAACTGAAGTTCCAGTAAGAGCCGGAACTAGTTCGCTCCCCTGTCGATCAGAAGCCAGTGAGTAGCTGAAGTAGGAATTGTTCAGGATAGCCAATCTATATACTATATAAGTGCATACATATACATAGCTCCAAAGCTTTAGCTCCTGAACTAGTTCATTTGTCCATCTCTCTCTCTCTCTCTCTCTCTCTCTCTCTCTCGCTCTCTGTAACAGCTTTAAAAGTTTCCCATTTTCGCACTCAGCTCCATTGCTATTTCCTCTACAAGTACACCCCGATTTCGCTCAGTGTAGCATTAAAAAAGTGCAGAAAGCAGAGCCTCGAATTTGCGCCTGCAGATCGTTGACTTATTGAGGAGAAGCTGCGCGCCTCGCTGAGCTCATCTCGAGCGGAAGTCATAACGGTCACTCAGATATGCACAAGAGAAACAGAGAGAGAGAGAGAGAGAGAGAGAGAGAGGGAGAGTGCTGAGGCATCACACTTAGATTTATTTATTTTTGTATTTTTGCAGCGGAGCCAACTGCTTGCGGTTTTCTGCTTCGCTTAGCGCCATCGAAGAGGCACCCTACCTCCGTCCCCTCCCCGCCCCCTGCCTCCCTCTGGCTGGTGTCTGCAAATTTCATTGAGCGTCGGGAATATCGGCGATCAGTAATTAATGGCTTTGTCAGCCCAACAACATGTGTGTATCTCTCTCTCTCTCTCTCCCTCTCTCTTTCTCTCTCTCCCTCTCTCTCTCTCTCTCTATATATATATATATGTGCTTATATATATAATTTTGATTCTTTGCATTTTCGTCTGCGATCCTCTCGAGCTACTCGCGATCAAATGCTGGAATTTCGTTGATAGCGCCGCCAAACATCCTGTTGTTGTTGTTGTTGTTGTTGCTATGTCTGCCTATGTTGTTGTTGCTGTTGCTTTTGTTGTTGTTGAGATTGTGTCTTTGGTCTCTCTTCAGTTTGGCATTTCGCAAACGTCTGCACGTCTACATATCTGACTGGCTGGGGCACAGACTGCAACTGCGACTGCCAAAGCAACGGAGGGCGACGACGACGGCCACGGCGAGGGCGAGGGCGACGGGGGGGGAGGGGTGGCCAAGGCAGCCTTTCGAACTGGCACTGGGCGCATTCGGTTGCTATTTTTAATGTTGACACGTTTGAAGATCATTGACTCGCCTTGCAGACGGTCAATGTCCACTCTTTGCCCAGACAGATCACCGACAGAGGAGGCGGCAGCAGGAGGGGCGCGGCATTAGGCAGCGAGCAGGCCATATGAAAATCTGAATTATGCGCAAAATGTGGTCGCGGTCTGCTGCCTGCTGATGACAGGACCAGCAGAGGCTATCGTGAGATCGTGTGCCAGCAGCAGCAGCGCCCAGAACAATGACTTCTTTTGGTATCAATAGATCACGATCCCAAATGAATAGATCAGATGGAATACGATCTGCACTTTGTGAAGATCCCTTGGCAAAGCGCTGACTCAGTGTGAGTCTCAGCATAACGAAGCTAAGCTTTACTCATTATCATTAGCTTCAAGCTGATCTTCAATTTGAGCCTTTGATCATTGCTCGTCTTACTATAGATCGGGTTGTCCTATGTCGCTTAGATCATACATGAATCACCCTATAAAGGTGGATCGTCATTATCTTATGCAATATCCTGGTAGATGCCTCATCAAGATTTGTTCCCAATCTACCCCTACCTCCCTCCCCACCCACCTTCTATTCCTCTCTCTCCCTCGCAGAGATCGTGTCCGGGCTCAAGTAAGTGCTGCTGCTCACTGACATTGACATGATCCACAGCGGCTGTCATAAATCTCACCTACCTTGGCTGGCACTTGATGGGATTGTTCCCGGAATCACTCGGTGGCTTAGCTTCGCCGTTGCCGTGGCCGTCGCCTCTGCTGCTGGTGGTCAAAAGGAGCTCAAGCAAAGGCCGATGGAACGTGGGGGAAAAAAGTGCAAATCACTTCATTAATGCATTGCATATGCGACGACCCCCGCAGCAGTCGCGACGTCTCAGCGTCTCAGCGTCTCAGCGTCTCAGCGTCTCAGCGTCTCCAATTTGCGACTTTGTTGCGCAAGGCTCCGTTCGGGAGGCAGGCAGGGCAGGAGGGCTGGCTGCACATCATTTGGCTTAATGGATCCGCTGCAACAACAATGACAACAACAAAAAACATTGCCTCTTCGCGCTGACCTGCAAAGAGTTCGGTCTTCTGGCTGAATCGCGGCATCGGCCATCGGCGGCGCTCGAACCCAAGCCAAGCGAACAAACAAGAGGCAAAAAGCGAGAGTAATCGAGGTGAGATGCTGGGAGACTTGCAGATACCCTGTGGGAGAGAAGGAGAAGACGTGATGAGAATGAGAATTGCATAGAAAGGCAGTACAGTGATTGATAGAGGTAGAGGTAGAGGTAGAGGTAGAGGTAGAGGTAGAGGTAGAGCTAGAGGTAGAGGTAGAGGTAGAGGTAGAGGTAGAGGTAGAGGTAGAGGTAGAAGTAGAGGCAGATACCTTTTGGGGAAGAAGGAGAAGATAATGAGAATTGCATAGAAAGGCAGTACCGTGATTGGCAGACATCTGAGATGAGGACAATATCAGAGTTCTCTTTCATTGAGAGACCAATCCTCCCCACAACTCGCTTCGACAATATCTAGAGGGTAAAATGTATACAAAATAAAAATACTCGACATCGTCTTCATTTGCTGATGTGTTCAGATACGCTTGCAACATTGTTGCATGGGAATGGGCCGTGCTTGAGCCTGAGCTGCTGTTGTTGCCTTTCCTTTGGCTCTGCCTTCTCTGGCTGGCATTCTCGCTCATTTGACCATATCGGGACAGTTTCTGAGTGACGGATCGCGACGCGAGATCTTCATCTTGAGATCTGCAATCGGAGTCTCGTAATCGAGCGGCCCCCACGACCGATCGCCGGCTCATATTTGATGGCGTTGCTGTAATTTTAATTGTTCGCATAATTTGGACAGTTAAAGCGATTACGGAGCATTGTCGTCGTAGAAAGCAGCAAACGAAAGCTGGCAGCAAAGCAAAGCAAAGCAAAGCGTAGAGCCAAAAAGTCCCCCACACAAACAGGGGGAAAAAGCAACGGCAGCTGAAAAATGGTGTTAAGTATTTACACGTGCGCTGACCATAAACCGACAGCCGAGCGCTCTGGCTCTGGCTCTGGCTGTGGCTCTGGCTCTGGCTCTGCCCTACTGCCCGCAACATGTGCAGACGCGATCCATCAGCTGAGCTGCTGAATAAGCCACTAATAGAGGGAGCAGAGCAGGCCCTGTGGGAAAAAGATGAGCCGAAGCTTGAGGCCTGATCAGCGATAAGACCTAATGATGGAGGAGGATCGGAGCTATCATTATATAATTTGACAGATCTATGATCTCTATGCTAGGCTAGAGCAAGACTCACATGAGAGGGGGGTTGAGGTGAAGAGAGATCGCAGATAGATCTTGGTGCCACTTATACAGATCAGCCGAGCGATAATCAGATATGGGGAGAGGCTAAAGCTGAGTGAGAGAGGCTGAAACCATAAATTATAAATATATAGAAATATAGAAGTGGATCTGTTGGAGCATATGGGAGTGGAGCAGATACTAACTGAACTCCCCTCCAGCTAAGCCTCTCTGAACCATCTACGATCTGCTGCATTCATTCATGAAGCGATTCATGGTGAGAGCATCGCTTCGACGACATTCTCCTCAGAGCTAGAGATGCCTTCTCGCCTCGTCTCGCCTCGCCTCGTCTCTGCAGTTGAACAAACGTAACATTTAAGCGAGGCACGAAATAAATCTCAAGAGTCACAGCGAATGAACAAACAACAGAAACAACAACAAGACAACAACAAATAAAAGAAAACCAAAGTCATATATAATTTTCATGATTATTGCTGCAAGGTGTCATTGAAGGTGAGAAATGGGAGCACACGCGTGTGCGCGCCAAAGCTTAACTTGCCCAAAAGACAACAAAAAGCAAAGTGAATTGCAGGCCGGAGAAAGAGAGAGAGAGAGAGGGGGGGGGGGGAGAAAGAGATACTAAAAGAGAGTGAGCGATAGGAGTAGGAATATATATATATGGAAGATTCTCTTGCATCTTAAAGCAGCTCTGAGCTTAGTCCAAGCTTAGTATTATCAGTCATAAAACTAACTGCAATTGAATGCTTATTCTTTCCCCCTCTCTCTCTCCCTCTCTCTCTGTCTCTCAGTTGACAAACAGAAAGGCAAAAATTTCCAATCAAAACAAGCTGAAAACTCCAATCGAGGCGAGGCGAGGCGAGCGAGTTAGCCGGGGCCATCTTAATGGCTTGTCTAATATCCTTTAACTGCGAGCCAAGCCATTAAAAAGCATAAAGTCATTTAGTAATTAATTTTCATGTCCTGCAGTGAAGACTGGGGAGAGGAGGAGGAGGGGGGGAGGGGGCTAGAGGGGGAGAGCTGGGAGAGGGGCAGCCAGCGCTAGTTGCAGGTGGTTCTGCTAAACGGGGCGCGGTCTGACACTGTGGCTAGAGCAATGCCAATATTAAAGCAGCAGAGAGACACTCATACACACACTCATACACACACACACACACACACACACACACACACACACACACACACACACACACACATGCACACAGCTACTATGGGTTGCTGCTGCTGCTGCTGCTCCTGTGCCTGCCTTTCAAACTGTACAGCAGCATAAAGAGAACTGTATACGCATGTGTATATGTATGTGTGTGTGTGTGCGTGTGTGTGCTTGTGTGTGCACTTTGAAAAACGCGCCAAACATGTCCTACCTCGCACGAATTTCCAGTGCGCACGTCAGTTAACGCCAAATGCCGCTGCCATTTGCTGCTTCGGATGCAGCGCCGCCTTTTCCAGCTTCCAATACTACGAATTTTTACTACGTTTTATCGATCCAAGCGGGTGTGTGTGTGCGTGTGTGTGTGTGTGTGTGTATGTATACAGCGCAGCTGGCAGGAGCACGAGCGCCGCTGCTGCTGTATGCCCAGCCGACGACGCGCAGCGCAGGAGCCGAAGCTCAACGAGAAGACAAGTGAAATGGGAAGCGGTTAATTGTAAGCGGGTAACGGGTAGCGGGTAGCGGGTAGCGGCTAGCGGGTCTGTTAGTAAGCGGGTAGCGGGTAGTTGAGGCTCTGTTAACTAGATGGCGCGGCCGAGGGCGAGGCCACATCAAAAGAGCACCAGCACAGGCAGAGAGATAGAGAGAGAGAGAGAGAGAGAGAGAGAGTGAGAGGGAGAAAGGAGGGGCAGGGGGTAGCTTTCTGTTGCGCTCTCGTTTCACTTTCCACTTGATTCCTTGCGCTTGACAGCCAAACGGAGCGACGGTGGGCGGCTGATTGGATGCTGCTGCTGCAGCTCAATGCAGGCTGAATGTGGCTGGCATTCCCTTGCGGCGTTCGCTCTCTCTCTCTCTCTCTCTCTTTGAGTCTCTATCTCTAGCTATGCTGCTCTCGTTGCGGCCATTGACCTCTGATGTCAAACAAAATCGGCGTGCACTTATTATATGCCAGCCCAAAGGGAGCGGGAGACAGAGAGCGAGAGAGCGAGAGAGAGAGAGAGAGAGAGAGAGAGGGAGTGGGTGGTGGGGAAGCTCGGCCATGGTCCATGAGCCAGCAGCAGCAGCAACAGCGCCTGCAACTCCCTTTAAAGAGATATAGGGAGAGTGGGAGGTGAGGCAGGGAGAGGGTGCCAGGACTCGCCTCTCGAGCTAGTTGCTCTGGCCCACGGGCAGTTTGCTTTTGTTGTGTAAATTACGTTATGTATTGTTGTATACTTTTTGGGGTTTGCTCGGGACGCTAAACTCCGAGCTGAGTTGCGAATGAGCCTGGCTACAAATTTTCTATTTGTATTTGTGTTTCTCTTCGAGCTGGGGGCTGGTAACGGGACTGGGCGGGGCGGAGCGGGGCAGTCCAAACACTTTAAGCTTGGTTAATTCAACTGCACTGATTCTGATATCCTGTTGAAGTCTGTTGAGCCTTTAGCTATATACTGCCACGGCCAACAGCTAAGGTTATGGCAGATCGCGCACAGGGCGTATACGTAATCTTGACTTGAGCTGAAGGATCTTCAGCTCTCTCCAAAGGCTAAACAGAGAAAGTTCTTATTTGCTTATATACTTTAATATCTACTTATTTCTTTTACATTTAACTTAAACTTAATTTGTATTGTATTGAGCAGAGATCCCCCCGCTGGAGCTGCCCAGCCATCGCTCGGACTGAGCAACGTCAATCCCATGCGGCAAATAAAAATAAATAAAGATATTTATTTTTATAAGTCTTTGCATTAGTTTTGTTTATTTATTATACATTTTTGTACAGCTATTATTTGCCGTTAGTTTGAAAAGGTATGCTAGCTAGAAAGGAAAGGAAAACGAAACGAAAGCTGCTTGTTGGGTGCGTGTCTTGGCTGAGCGCAGCATATTAAACGGTTTGTGTCAGGACTAGAGTTAGCTGCGCCCTGCAAGTTGAGCGGTTTGTGTCACGACTAGTTAGCTGGGCGCAGTGCACCTCCAACTGTGCCAGTGGCAGCCAAACTGCTCCGCTCAGTATATGCACATGGGCACAGAGTTCTCGCAGGTGTCCTCGTCGCTGGAGGATAGTTACGATAAATAAGTTAAATAAATATTTCTATATCTATATTATATATGCTCACTTGTTCTCCTCGATGCGTCGCAGGAAGTACTGTATCTGCTGGTTCTTGCCAATCAGCGCGTAGAGCGCCGCAAAGCCATGGAGAGCCGTGCAGAGGCACACGGCGTAGTTGAGGTGCGAGTGCTCCTTGCGGTAGTAGTTGAAGGCGAAGGAGCAGACGCAGACGAACCAGGTGAGCGCTGTGTAGGTGAAGAACTTCCAGAAGGACTTGAGGCGATTCTTCTCCAGGGACTCGAAGCTCTTCTCCGCCCCGATGTCCGGCTCGTCGCTGATGCGTATCAGCGTGAGCACGTAGAAGAAGCCGCTGATGGCGCAGGCCACAAAGACGGGCGCAAAGAAGTAGATCACGATGCTCCAGTTGCGGGCTGGAAAGAGACAGCTATAGTACGCCCACCACCACCACCACCACCACCACCACCACCACCAGGTAGCTGAACCACTCACGGTCGAACCAGCAGGTGTCGCCGCCGAAGACCGGCCGCGAGCCGTGATAGCTGAGCCCCACAAAGACGGACCAGGCCACGGCCACCAGCACGATCGGCCCGAGGATCAGCCAGAACATGAGCTTCGTGAAGACGACGCCGTTGAAGCTCACGTAGAGCTTGAACGCCACGAAGCTCAGAATGTAGAAGGACAGCACGAGGAAGAGCAGCGCAAAGCTAGCTGGAGATCACTCAATCAATCAGTCAATCAATCAGTCAGTCAATCAAGCAGTCAGTTGCACTCACGTATGATGCGACAGGCGAGCGCTGACAGATTGGCGGGATCGTGGAGTGTGAGGTGGGCGAGCAGCGCGTAGCCAAAGATAACAGACGTCGTGTAGGCCTTGATCGCCACGCCGTAGAAGCTGTTGCGCATGTCCGAGCAGAGCAGGTGGACGACCAGCACTATGAGCATCGATATTATGCAGATCAGCAGGCCTGCCGAGAGAGCAAGAGTTCGATTCAATTGGCGCCACTGACTCACCGCTCCGAGGTCTTAATGGGCAACATGAATTAGCCAGCTAACGATCTCCACTAATGGATCTCTTCATGAGCAGACTGTGTTTACTTTCAGCCAATTAACAATTAGACATGCGAGATGAAAGAGAGGAGCAGTCGGCACGATGCATTGTTTGGATTACGGAACTCACAGATAGCATAGGTCCACTCCCTGACGCCCAGCACGAAGTGAAGCTTCTCCGGGGCGCAGGCCAAGGGCTGCCAGCTCCAACTGCTGTTGCCCATGAGCACAGGGGTGAAGCAGTAGTGCTTGCTGAACAGATGATCCCGATGGAGGACGGAGCCGTTCTGTATGCGGGCAGAGAAACTTAAGCCTTATCGACCAAGGAGCTGGGCGCTTACCTCGTGCAGTGTCCAGTCGAGGTAGGAGTTGTTCTTGGTGTGGGCCTTCATGTGGTCGCAGGGCGTCTCCTCGTACACGCTGAACAGCGAGCGCAGCTCCAGACTCGCCTGGGTGCCGTTCTGCAGCTCGACGTCCATGTGGCTCTGTCGCGGCGGCTGAGGCAGCTGCTGCTCCAGTGCGGCCAAGCAGCTGAGCTTCTGCAGGTCGTAGAACTGTCCGGCCGGGCAGCAGAAGCGCACGCAGGGCCGCAGCTTGCAGATGCAGGCGCGCAGGTGACGCCTGGCGGGCACTCGAATCCCGTTCTCGATGACGAAGTCGTAGGCCGAGACGAGCTCGCGCGGTATCAGGGTCCAGTTGTGGACGTAGGAGCTGTTCAGGGAGCTGCCCATGTTGTAACTGCCCGTGATGTTGATCGTGTCGATGAAGGCGCACGGGTGGCGCGCCTCCTCGTGGAGGCCCTGACTCATGGCCAGGAGGCAGCCAGTGACCAGAAACCAACTGATGCTCATCGCGGCGTCAAACCGAATCCATTCGCTGTTTACCTGAACGTCCGATTGCTGTTTACTGAATAATCAAAGGCGTTTCCAAAATAGAAATCAAAACACAGACCGCAGCTGCGTCTCGCTACGGCTCTCTCTCTCTCTCTCTCTCTCTCTCTCTCACTACTCTGGCAACTGTCCGGCGGAAATGGATCATCCACACCTGGCACGCGTTCGGCGCGAACTGCCGAATCGAATCGAAAATGGAATCGAAGCATTTCCATTCGTCTGCATCCACACACATCTGGCTGCTGCTGCTGCGATTTGTTTACAACTGAGTCTGAGCAACAAACAAGAGGAACTGGAAAATACCCTATACCAGATGGGGCGTACTTATGGAGGCCTTGCTCGGACTTATCCTTGAGTTCATGTGGGAACTCATCCTTGAACTTCTCCGACAGGTTAGACTCTAATACATCTCTGAGCTCATGCCTGAAGCGGGAACTATCCTTGACTCTATCTACTCTCACTATTAACCCATCTCTCGATACTTACTCTTATAGCAGAGCATTTGCAATTCGGCGCAGCAGCAACATTTTCAGCTATAGAGCGCCTCACAGTGAGGTCGTCACTCGGACGGAGTCCGAGACGGACAGCTCTCAATGGCGTCATAAACGGAGCAGTTGTTGCGTGGCGAACACGAGCCACTCAACCACAGACCACAGACCACATACCACGAAAGTGAAATGAGTATATTAGTCTTGTTCAAAGAGCTCCGGTCTAGACTGCTCGCTTAGGGCACTCCCTGCACCCTGGGAGAACCGCTATTCCGAAGACCTGCTACGCCTCCTGAATGGGTTCAGGGCATAACAGGTGAGCGGCTAGCTCTGGTCGATGATGACAATGAGTAATGATAGTTGGCATTATAAACTCTACAAATTCTTATACCTATCAACTCCTATTCACCGCTGTGAGGCGACGGGTCTACCAGATCTAATGCTAATGCTTGTAGTCCTTATATAATAAAATAGATTCCAGAGTAAAAGCTTTTGTTTAATCAGTAACTGTAGCTGTAACTGTATAGATATATAGATATATATGTATAATGCGTATCGTAGTTTAACAAGTCTTAATAATGCTTATTGCGTTTATTGTCTGCTATCATTCAGAGTGATTCATAAGAAAGCTGAGCAACGATGGGCTCGGATGAATCACGAGTTGAGCAAAGTTCAGGCAGTTAGAGTGATGTCACCGTTGGCCTATAGGGCGAGTCTGTGGATGGAGATTGATCGATAGATAGATGCATATACCCGTAGACTAGAGATCAACTCACCTGGGGACTTGAGGTCGCCCTTCTCGTCGAATTTGTAAACACGCGCATTTATGATGCTCAGGTCCGTCTGGCTCGATTCGCTGCGCGGAGGAGAGAACTTATTAGTATTTGCTGATTGAGTGGATTCAATGCGAGGTCTTACACATTGATGGACCACCAGGTCTTGACGTGCATGTTCCTGCCGAGGAGTAGGATGAATCCGGCTATGGCCAGCGCCAGAATGCAGATGCCGCTCCAGAAGTCGATGATGAAGAAATGCTCCCGCATGCGGGCCAGTATGTAGACAATCATCTCGCGCACCCACACCGCCGACACGCCCACCAGGTAGGCAGAGAAGGCGTAGAAACTGAGGGTGAGTAAGGCATAATGAGGCTGGGTACAGAAGTCGATCCATGGTCGTCGACGTTTACTCACTGCGTCTTCATGATGCGCAGCTGCGTGCCCAAGATGTACTGCGTGTCTGGGGGCAGTTCGAAGATCGAGAAGTACGCCTTGAGGCAGCAGCCGATGCTGAAGACCAGCAGCAGCAGTATGGGCACGTAGTAGTAGATCAGAATGCCCCAGAGACGAACTGCCAAGGGAGAGAGGGAGGTGAGGATCAACAGCTAGTCGAGAAAGTAGTAGAGGCACGACTCACCATCGAACCAGCAGTAGTCCTCGCCTATGCCAGGCTTGAAGTGCTTGGGCAAGTCGGAGTCCTGGGCCAAGGAGACGAGGAAGCGCATGGCGATCACGCAGCCAAGGGCTATGAAGTAGCACAAGGTGCGCACCCAGCTCTTGATGGCCTTCAGGCGGAACTTCAGCAGAAAGTCCAGGCTGCACAGGGCCAGGTAGACAAACGACAGCAGGATGCAGAAGTAGGCCAAGAACCCTGGGAAGCACGCTCTCAGTCAGATCTCTAAGGCAGAGGGGGACTTAGTAATGCTCACCTATGTTACGGCATGCCTCGTGGGACAGGTTCATTGGATTCTTGAGCGTCAGGTAGACGAGCAGGGAGTAGCCTCCAATGGCCGACAGCAGATAGTAGATGATCAGCTGGCCATAGTGCGAGCGGCGAGCCTCACTGATGGAGCTGAGCAGGGAGAGCACGAAGATGTTGATGATTATGGCGATGATGCTGCCTGCCGGGAGAAGCATTAGCAACGGAGATAGATATAGATCTATGGAGCTGACTTACAGATGGCATAGATCCAGACCCTGTAGCCCCGCTGGAAGCGCTCGCAGTTGAGCGGCGTCAGCTCCCAGGCCTGCTTGTGCTCCAGTGGGGTGAAGCAGTACTCGTCCGTGCTCCAGAGACGCCCATCCCGCTGGAGCGAGCCGTTCTCGTGCAGATCCCACTGCCAGAAGGAGTCGCGCTTCTTCTCCACGAACTTGTTCCGGCAGCCCAGCTCGGTGCGCACCACAAAGTGCTCGCTGATCTTCACCTGCGCCACGCTGTGATTGGCGTAGGTTAGCTCGACGTGGCTGATCAGACGATCCTGCTTGGGCTGGGTGCAGTTGCCGCTCTCCACACTGAAGATCAAGTCCGGCGGACAGCAGAACGTCACGCAGGGCTTCAGCAGGCAGACGCAGCCCCGCAAGTGCCGCTCCGCGCTGTACTCCACGCCGTCGATCACCTTGAAGCTGTACTCGGCCATCAGCTGAGGTGGGATCAGCACACCTGCGTACGAGTACGAGCCATCCTTGAGCCGCAGCCCGTCCGTTATATTGATGGTGTCCGCATAGGCGCACGGAAACTTGCCGTGAGGGGAGGCGGAGGCCGCGGCGGAGGCGGAGGCGGAGGTGGTTGCTGCTGTTGTTGATCTCGCGCTAATGAGGATGAACCACACGAGCACCACCCACATTTTTCTTGAGCTAGCGCTAATTCGGCAATTAAACACGCTGCGGTCATAAAGCGCGGCTACCACAGTGAGCACTCGCCAAGACGAACAACTGCCAAGAGAACGTGTTATATACAGATGACTAGATCGAGTTGCCTCTGAAGGTGGAAGGATTGGATAAGTCAAATAGTTCTAATTGGAAATCGGGAATGACTACAGTGAGCACTCGCCAAGACGAACCACTGCCAAGAGAACGTGTTATATACAGATGACTAGATCGAGTTGCCTCTGAAGGTGGAAGGATTGGATAAGTCAAATAGTTCTAATTGGAAATCGGGAATGACTACAGTGAGCACTCGCCAAGACGAACCACTGCCAAGAGAACGTGTTATATATACATATGTAGATGAAATATGTCTGACTAGATCAAGTTGCCTCTGAAGGTTGAAGGATTGGATAAATCAAATAGTTCTAATTGGAAATATAGAGTGACTGTCAGCTGGTCGTTGGGCGAGTGCTCACTGTATTCGCTGCTGGCTGTAGGTGTGGTATTTGTTTGTGGCTCAAAACTTTTATGCTGTGCGCGTGACGTCACAGCGTCTACAGCGCTGACAGCGACAGCGACAGAGACAGAGACGTCGGCAGAATTAAATAAATAAATAAGTGCGATCGTATCCGTATAACATATCTGTCGTGGTTCTTGGATTTTAAGCGTACTCACTCACACACACACACACACACACACGTGTGTGTGTATACACCAAAGTACAACAATCAAAACGAACAGCGACGTCTAAAAACGGCTATGTGATTGCGACAACAGCGACAATAATTATATGGCGCGCAAGCGAGAGAGCAACAGACAGAGAAACAGAGAAAGAGAGAGAGAGAGAGAGAGAGAGAGAGAGAGAGAGACGCACTTTGTGATGCGTTGTTGTTGTTGTTGCTCACTTTCTCGCTAAACGAAACCGGTAAACAGCGACGCAGCGACGTCAGCGTACCATGCCGGCCAAGAATAAAAAACAGACTAACTGATTAGCCAGTCTGTCAGAAAGGCAGACCCCAGCCACAGCCACAGCCACAGCCACAGCCACAGCCACTGTCGCAGTCGCAGTCGCCGCCGACGTCGCAGCTGCTGAGCGCACCAAAATGAGGGCTGAGAGGAATTCGATTTCGTCTGAGGCTTATTTTGTTTGCATTCATTCAGTTTTATTGTTGGCAGCTTTTTGTCTTAGACTCAGCTTGAAACCTGAACTAGTGAGGGGGGGACAAGACTTACATAGGGCCAACTCTAGGCTTAAGGTTCCCTAACTTCGTCTGTTGTTTATAGCCAGAGTGGATGCAAAACGCTTCGAGAGCAGATGCGCTGTCTGCTTACTTACTTATCGGAATCGTAATTGGAATTGGAATCTCAGCCACATCAACGACAACGAGAATATAATAAAAATCAAAATTGTATAAAATACACCTAAAGCTAAATACAAAATTTGGAGACTCTAGCTCCAAAGATGTACGAGATCTACTTTAATTACTGAATTTCGATAACGATTTTCAGCAATAACATAAAACTATTCTGTATTACTAACTCCTGTGCTATGCAGGTACTTCCAAACTAAGTCAAGTCTGAGATCGACGTGATTATAAATATGCACAGGCAGACAGACAGGCAGACAGACGGACAGGGCTATATCCATTCAACTTGTCGCCCTGATCAAGATATATAGCCTAACGGGCTCTGCCACAACTCTATAAATTATATATTATGTACCCTGATTTCCCATTTAAAATGGTCTCAGGCTATAGCAAGAGCTGCTCGTTCGGCTAGAGCTTAAATTTCGTGCGCACTGCGCATTGTGCTTAAATTCAGCATTTACTGTTCACAGTGGGTTCAGAGAACTGAGGTGTAAGTCTTTGCTAACAGCGTCTAACAGCGGGAACAGTTTCCATTGCGCATGATTGCAACAGTTTCCATTGCTGATTGCGGTGTATATTCACAGTGGGAACAGAAAGCTGAGCATGCAAGTGGGTGCGTGTCTTTGCTAATAGAGCCCAGCAGCAGTTTCCATTGCTGATTGCTGAATCTGATTCTGAAAGAGGAAATTTGTGAAAAGTTAAGTTATACTTTCAAGGCATTCAAGTGTTTTTCAACCTTTTCCATTTTTATTTATTTAATGTTTTTTTTTTTAATAAAAAATAATTTGTGGTGTTTGAGAGTTGTTCGCATTATTTTCATATTCAGCGCGCTGAATCGTAATGGTTATTGTCTAAGCTTACAAGCTTTTTACACTGGGACAGCCCGACGTCATCAATGACTATGCATGCTGCGAGGGATTTAGACCTTAGTAGAAACTGGTGGTGCATGGCATTTGTTGTTGCTGATCCATCGGCTGAATGGAGAACTGGCTCAGCCTCTGGCGCCTGCTGTCGCGTCAACTGAAGCATCTAAAAAATACAAAATATCAAATTAGAACACGAAAGGGAGTATAACAGCATTAACTATTGATTACAGCTAACCCTCTGTTCCGCACATGCGCACAGTCGGACGGACAGACCAATAGGGGTAAATCTACTCGGCCATTGCTGCTGATCGACAATATATTCTAGGAAGCGAAGAAGCCTCCTCTTGCTTCTCACATACATAGATGGAACATACCTGTTTGTTATCAATTGTCTGACATCTCTCTTCATCACAAACATCATGAAGATGAGAAAGCCTTGCATCGCATTGCACAAGTCGGAGACGTAGAAGAGCTTCGACCACTTCCTGTCAGCGCCCACGAAGTAGGAGAAGATTTCCGACGACCACGTGACGCCCATGATGAGGAACAGGCGCAGAAACAAGCCGAATCTGAAAGAAAATTCAACTGGAATATAAGTCTATTAATTATGGATAGCTTCACTTACCTGTCCCTTTCGGTATGCAGACTCCTGGAGCTGTCCTCGCGGGCTATGATCCGCGCCATCTCGCGCTGCACGCTGTGAATCTTGATGGCCGTCTGCACAAACATCACTGTGTTGCCCACAATGATGGCCATGATGGGTATAAAGAAGTAGAGCATGGGCGACCAGTTGGTCATGTCCAGCCAGCAGAACTGGCCCCCGCCGATGCCCGGCTTCAGGTGGTAGGGCCAGTCGGAGTACTCCTGGGCCAGCATCGTGAAGATCAGAAACAGCAGAGCCAAGCCCCACGAGTAGAGCGAGTAGAAGAGAAAGCGCTTCTTCTCATCGAACTGATTGATGGTGCGAGAGAAACGAAAACTGTGCCACAGGTCGAAGCTGATCACGTTCAGCCAGAAGAAGGCGGACATGAAGGAGAAGTAGGCCGTGTAGCCAAATATTTTACAGGGCAGTCCAAGCGGATCTATGCCCTCCACGAGTATCAGGCAGCACAGCACAGAGTAGCCAATCGTCAGGCCCACTAGGTAGCAGACCAAAGACTTTCCGTGCTGATTACGCAGTTTGGGTATTAAGAGGTATACGGCGATGGTCAGCAGCATGAAGGGAATGGAAAAGAGCATAGCTGAAAGTAGGATGATGCCAAATGGAGCTGATGGCGATGCTATAGTTAGATGTTAGCCTACCAACTTGAGTGATTGTCATCCGTGAGACGTCGCAGTTGTTTGGGCCCACCTTAAAGTAGGAATTTCTGGAACTGGTGAGCAGCAAGCAGAACTCGTTTTTGTCGTGGTATTCGAGGAGTTCCTCGCGGAACAGCGTCCCGTTCTCGTAGAGCTGAGAGCGGTCGTACGAATGGTATTCCGGCACCAGCAAGAACATCTCGGTGCAGGGGGTGAAACTCTTCACCACGAACTGTTCGTATATATTCACACTCTGAACTGATCCGTTGTTGAGGGTCACATTGATCGTTGGCTCTGACCGCAAGAGTTGCGTGCTCGATTCCTTCTGGCACTCAGTGGAGTTGTAGATCTCGCCCAACGGACAGCAAAGGTTGATGCAGGGCTTCAGTCTGCAGATGCAGCCGCGCACGTGCGGGGCCACGTCGATGCGATCGACCAGATCCTTGTAGATGTAGTCGAAGGTGCCCACGTAGTGGCTGGGTATCAGCACGCCCTCGTAGCTGTAGCTGCCGTTCGGGAACGAGGGATAGCCAGTCAGGTCGACAGTGTCGAAGAAGCTGCACTTCAAGCTCCTCCCCTCGCTCATTCCACAGACCCCGAAAGGACTTGACGCCAGCAGACAAAGCTCGACGAGAAGCTGGACCGATCTCGAAGTGGAGCCACGACAGAGTGAACTCGATTTCCAATGCAGCTGCATTTTGGTGTGGGCTCTGTGGAGAGATAGAAGAAAGCGGATGGATTAGAGCTGTGAGTGGGCTTTAGGACTAGCAGCAAATCAGAAGCATATTTGATTAGTTAGTTAAGAGCTTAAAGCTATTTAAAGAGCTTAAAGCCAAAATATAAGAATACAATTATTTTAGTATGCACTGTTAGTAGGTGCAGAAGTCTCTTCCTAACCGATTTGCCCGAAGTTCAAGACTCTTCTAACAGTTTTCAGTCGACAAGCTGCCTACATATATAGACAGAGCGTTAACGACGAACCCTTAACTCAAAGCAGCTTGTGGGTGGCCTTGAGCCTAATTAACTTCCATTCTGTAATCACTCTTATTAGGCATTCTTTATAGCTGCAATTAGCATATTAGCTAATGAATTTTCCCTTCATCTGACGAAATCTCGCATTACCCTATGCCCCTTCAACAGGTTACCATTCGGCCCAAGTGCGTGCGGACATAATTACGGCAACAAGTTCATTGGGTGGAGTGGGTTACGTAATAGATAGATAGATAGATAGATATAGAGAGAGAGAGAGAGAGAGAGAGAGAGAGAGAGAGAGAGAGTGAAAGAATCCCGATTCGTGGGGGGCCTTAATCATCTTTTCTAGCACCCTCAATGGTTGGTTGGAGTAAGAGGGAGGGTAGCTCACGGCGAGACTCTGTCCCTCTCACTCCACTTCTGCCTTTCTGTGTGTTTCATTGCTCAGTGGGTTGAGCTCACCTCGAGTGCACATAAAAATTATTAACCACACTTAAATTCACAAAAATTAATCGTTAATAATTAATTAATGAGCAGCAGGTAAAACACAATTAAAGATAGACTAAGAAAATAACTTATCTGTTGTCAGCAAATGTGCACACAGGCGGGTGCTTGTCTTTGCTAAAGGCCTCATGTAAACGCTGACACGACGTTGTCTGCGCTGTAAAGCTTCTTTTTTTTACAGTGGGAACATTTTAAGTTAAGACACGAATCACTGTTAAGAGATTGAATATATTTAATAGACAGATATTTAAAAGTTGGGAACGGTTTGGTGGAATTTTCATAAATTTATTAAATTATAGTTTTAGGCACCATCTTAATTTAAGTATGTAGACTTAGTGCTGAAAAACAAATTTAGGTGTGAAATCAATAAATATTTTATAGCATATTCCGGTGCAAGTTTTTGTTTTGTTTTCTTTGGCTTTATTTGATATATTTTTATACATTTTTAACAAACATTTCATACATATATTTATATTTATATATATGTATATGTGAAAAAAAGTGCTAGAATATTCATTTCAGTTTCTTTCTAGATTATGAATCTCGCTTTTTATTATAACTTAACTCTTCCAAATTTCCTTTCCTTTTTGCAGTGTAAAAGTTGATCTGAAGCAGGTTCAGAGAGGATATGACAAAGGCTTACCAGACTAATCAGATATCAGATGTACGCACATGTAGTGTATATAGCTATCATTCAGCTATAGGCAGCTATAGATGTTACGTGGATATACATATGTAAGTATACAGATATATATATATATGCATATATAGAAGTAGTGTCTTTTTATAAGTCTAGAGTATAATAGATGTAGATATATGGCTGCTGGGACAGCCCAGCTATTCGATGCTTAGCACGACGTCGACGCGATGACGTCATCAAGGACTAGAGCTGCTGCAAGGCATTAACTACTGTGGCCCTCAGTGGAAGCTGGTGGTGCGCTGTGACTGCTGATCGATGGAGAATAGCGGCTTTTCCACGGAGCTCTTCTCCTGCAAGGTGAGGTTCGCCACGCTGCTGGAGGTGGTCTTGGTGGAGTATTGACTCTGCCTCTGGTGGCTGCCATCGCGCGAGCTCGAGCATCTAAGTGGAGGGCATAAAAATCAGATTACAATCGGGCCGAACAGCCGAGGCAGTGATAACACAGATTATAGCGTAACAGCGTTAATTATTGATATGATAGAGTGATGCGATAAATAATATGTCGAGTGTTAGCTGGAAATGCAAATGAGTCTAATGTGTGGTTCCGTCGAAATCGGAGCGGGCGACTGTTTGAATTGATTTACATGCAATTATATAGATATAGATATAGATATATATATATATAGATAGATCGATCGAGATAGCATTAGAGATTGGTTAGTCTTGTCTTATCGTTAATTGTTTTTCCAACTGGGGTTAATTACGAATGCTTCGCTTCAGCAAAACCTCTAACTACTTTTGATAGTCTGCAGTATTTTACCTTTTATAGCACTAGATTTGTTATTCGATTTGTTTTATGTTTTTGCTTGGGTCTTTGGCCGTCGCGTGGACTTTTCCTTCATTTTTAACTTTTCCTGCTGAATATTTATCTCGGTGGAGGTCGAGTTCGTTGAGGCCGACTGACTCGAGCTGGGCGACTTTTGCTTCAAGAGTCTTCATGAACGAAAATTACGGATTTGCATTTGTTATATATACATATATATTGGGCTATATACATATATATATTTCTATATATATATGTGTTTATGTACGAAAAATATCACTTGGAGTTGGGTTACATAGGTGTTACACATGATTTATATATACACATTTATTAGTATACATCTAAATGGACGGAGTTTGTTCGTTTTGTGATTTTTGTTTTTGTATGGGGTTTAGCCTCTGGTCTGTTAGCTTTCGGTGTTGCTTACAACACTCAAGTGTTAAGGCTTGCTAGCTGTGTCGTGTGTTGGTTAACAGCTTGGCTGCTGCTCTTGTTGCGATTCTTTAGCGTTAGCGTTACCGAAAGCACTCTGGATACGGAAGAATACAGAAGAAAATTCAAATTGAGATACAGCCACGCATATGCTCTCTATATATATAGATATCAACTACAGTGGTGCTATCCACACATACATGCACACACACACGCATACGTAGAGAGAGAGAGAGAGAGAGAGAGAGAGAGAGAGAGAGAGTTAGGAGAGTGTTAGGAGCTCGTTGCACAACACTGAACAGCGAGGAGAGCAAGTGCAACGCTTACTGCAGCTTTTTATCGCTGTCTGCTCGCTCGTTCCGTTCCGCTTTGTTCCGTTCTGTTTCATTTCGTTTCGTTCCATTAGACGGCGTGTGAGTGCACGCCGCTGGCAGTGTTGGCAAACGCATTGCGTATGACAACCAGCTTGCGTATGTGCTGGGAAGCGTCCATAAACCGCTGCCGCATCGAGTAGCTGCTGCCAGCCACAGTCACGCTCTCCGTCTGTCTCAGACTGCGCACGCGCACAGTTCTACTCGAGGGGGGAGGGGGCGGCATTCGATGGAGGGGGCGATAATTGGAGTGAGTCAAATATACATATACATATTCAGTAGACACTCGAGTGATACACATACAAATACAGCTCGTTCCAATTATGAATGGGACAGGGGACAGCACAAGTTTCTGGGTTCGGGTGTGGACAGTATTCGGATGGAGCCAATAGATCGAACATACCTGTTTGTTATCAAATGCTTCACCTTCTTCTTCAGCACAAACAGCATGAAGATGAGAAAGCCTTGCATCGCATTGCACAAGTCGGAGACGTAGAAGATCTTCGACCACTTCTTGTCGACGCCCACGAAGTAGGAGAAGATTTCCGACGACCACGTGACGCCCATGATGAGGAACAGGCGCAGAAACAAGCCGAATCTAGAAAGTAACAGGGTGAAAGTGGATGGTAAGCTGGAATACAGCTCAATTCAATAAAGGGAGCGCTTCACATACTTATCCTTCTCGGTGCGCAGATTCCTGGTGCTGTCCTCGCGGGCTATGATCCGCGCCATCTCGCGCTGCACGCTGTGAATCTTGATGGCCGTCATCACAAACATCACTGTGTTGCCCACAATGATAGCCAAGATGGGCCCGAAGAAGTAGATCATGGCCGACCAGTTGGTCATGTCCAGCCAGCAGAACTGGCCCCCGCCGATGCCCGGCTTCAGGTGGTAGGGCAAGTCGGAGTACTCCTGGACCAGCATCGTGAAGATCAGAAACAGCAGAGCCAAGCCCCACGAGTAGAGCGAGTAGAAGAGAAAGCGCTTCTTCTCCTGGAACCGATTGATGCCGCGAGTGCCACGGAAATTGTGCCACAGGTCGAAGCTGATCACGTTCAGCCAGAAGAAGGCGGACATGAAGAAGAAGTAGGTTGTGTACCCGAACACCTTGCAGGACAGCCCAAGCGGGTCTATGCCCTCCACGAGCAGCAGGCAGCACAGCAGCGAGTAGCCAACGGCCAGGCCCACTAGGTAGCAGACCAAGGACTTTCCGTGCTGATTACGCAGCTCGGGTATTAAGAGGTATACGGCGATGGTCAGCAGCATGAAGGGAATGGAAAAGAGCATAGCTGTGGCGTGGCAGAAAAGGGGAAAGGGGATGATAAGTGGATGCTTGATACTCTACTATAGTTTATAAATAGTTCTATCTGTATGAGTGGATCGTAACGAATCACTTACCAAACCCATTGATGATCTTCACGGTGGTATTCTCGTGGAACATGTCGCAGTTGGCTGGGTTTATCGTATAGTAGAGATCCGTGTCGTTGACCATGGTGGGCACCAGACAGAACTCGTTCTTATAGATGTAGTGCATGTCGTCCTCGCGTAGCAGGGTCCCGTTCTCGTAGAGCTGGAAGCTGTCGTACGAGTTGATCTCCGGCACCAGCGAGAACATCTCGGTGCAGGGCCTGAAGCTCTGCACCACGAACTGCTCGTAGATATTCACGCTCTGGACAGACCCGTTGTTGAGGGTCACGTTGATCGTTGGCTCTGGCCACATCTGCTTCGAGTTCGTGTCCTTCTCGCACTCAGTGTAGTTGTAGATCTGTCCCCAAGGGCAGCAGATGTTGATGCAGGGCTTCAGCTTGCAGATGCAGCCGCGCACGTGCGGGGCCACGTCGATGCGATCGACCAGATCCTTGTAGATGTAGTCGAAGGTGCCCACGTAGTGGCTGGGTATCAGCACGCCCTCGTAGCTGTAGCTGCCGTTCGGGAACGAGGGATAGCCAGTCAGGTTGACTGTGTCGAAGAAGCTGCACTTGATGTGAATGCCATTCCGCTCGTGGTAGTTCCACTCGTCGCCCATGGCGTAGACCCCGAAAGGACTGCCCGGCAGCAGGTGCAGCACCACCAGCAGCAGGACACCGATGACGGTGACGCCGCAATAGAGTGAACCCGATCTCCGATGCTGCTGCATTTTCTTCTGGGCTCTGTGGGACGGAAAAGCGCAAAGGATTAGTGTCAAAGAGTCAGCGATAATCTTAAGCTAAGACTATGACATATAATTAAAGTCGGGCAATTGCTCAGTTCTGCGAAGCAATCCGCCTTTGGAGTCTCAATCTATCTTATCAGATCTTCTTTATTGCTCCAATTAGCATTTGAGCTAATAAACTCGCTCTCCTGCTACTGCTAGCTCATGTCTCGTCAACAGGTTAGCCTCTGGAGCAAGGACATGTGGATTTATTACGTCAGTTTTGGAGGCGCAATTAGGGCAACAAGTCCTTGGGGTCATGGCTTGTGGCTCATGTATGCCACGTAAACACAAAGGCAGACAGGAGGCCCAGAGAGAGGGAGAGGGAGAGGGCGAAAAATATAAACAGTCCACATGTAGCTGGACACACGCAAAGGGAATGGGAATGGGAATGGGAATGGACGCCCTGTGGCTTCATGACTTCCGACCTCTGCCCTTCCCAGCCTAGCTGCCGATTCGCAACTCCCGATTCCTGGGGGCATTAATCATCTGAGCCAGCACTTATTTATGAATTCGTGTTAAATTGATACTAAGTGCTTGTCCCTATCAATATCCTGTCGGCATGTCCTCCCCAGCTGCTGCTATCTGCGTCAGCCTAACAACGCCCACTCTTGCCAGCTAATGTGTGTGGCCATAAATTCATTACCAGGCCAGACGACAACCCCAGTGCGACCAGCCCCACCCCCTATTGCCTAATCCTATAGCCCACTAGGCACTATCTTATCGCGCGCTAACATCATTATGATGGAGGCCTCATTCGCTTAATTCATTGATCGCCAATTATTTGCATTGCTTGAGGGAGGAGGGCAGACGAAAGAGACAGAGGGAGAGGGAGAGGGAGAGGGGGTGTCTCTCCATCCCCTCTTTGCGTGTGTGTGTTTGACAGCTCAGTGGGCAGTGCGCACCTTCGAATTAACATGAAATTTATTGGCCCATTGGGTAAACAGACATTAAATGCCCGCCAATTCACAAAGTTAAGTATTAGTCAAAAAATAGGCATAATTAATCGTTCAGAGAGCGTGCGAGAGAGAGAGGGAGGGAGAGAGAGAGATGCTAGATTTAGCAGGAATTTAGCGTAAATAAAAGCTAAATTTATAATTGAATAAAGGCAATTTGTGAATGATATTCATGAATGATAATTGTGAATAATCGTAGATGTCTCTGTTTAAGGAACTAGTTCCATGTTCAGTAGTCGATTCAGTATTTTAAGCATATTATTATAGCTGAACTACTTGGGTGCTTTATCAGACAACTAGTTCATTTTAGAGTTCTGTCTCGATTTATATTTGAGTTGGATTTCTCACTGTCATTAGCATACTCAGAGAACTAGTTCATTAAAAAAGAACTTGTTCTTTGCAAAGTTCGATATGCAGCAAAAGTAGGTTCATTCTAAGCTCCGAATATTGATGCATTGTTAAGGAACTGGATCATTGTTAAGTAACTGGCTCATTTTAATGAACTGGTTCACTTTAAAAGTAGCGATTAACTTGTGGGGAACGTATCATCTTAATGCTATTTCAAAAGCCATTCAAACTTCGATTTGTCTACATTCGAAATTTGCCATAAATCGAAATCAATTTTTAAACACACAAAAAACGAAGGAATTTTGACCGTAAAACTGTATGTTGGGCAATACTTGTTGGCAATGGGCAACCGCAAGCGAAGAGCCACCCTCTCACCTATCTCTCTCTCTCTCTCGGAAAATATAAACGGCTAAATGTGGCCATATAATTGAATTATGACCCGCAATTTCATGAATTGTTTTACGATTTTCCGGATTTTCAACTGAAGCTCGCTCACAGCAATTATTTGCTCCTGTTGTTGTTGTTGTTGTTGTTGCTCCATCAGGCAATTTGTTTAATTTTGTTGCATATTTATTGTTTGTTTTGTATGCTGATAAATGCAACAACTGCTGTTTTGGCTCAACAAAGCGATTGCCCCGATATATATAAATATAAATATGTCTATATCTATGTCTATGCGCGTGTGTTTATGGCAGAAACAAATGTGATATGGGAGATACGCCATCGATCGATTTATAATGCTGATCAGGCCGATCAGCGCATTGATTTCCCAACCCTTGCGAATGGGCGCGTCCGCTGTTGGCCAGCGGAATGCCAATTGATGGAGTCCCCGTCAGATGTCGGCAGATATCAGATAATACTCGCTTATATTGTAATGCGGACATAAGTCGGCTTATTATACAACTGCGAGAAGAGAGAAAGAAGAGAGAGAGAGAGAGAGAGAAGAGAGAGAGAGAGTGGCAAAGAGCGTGCGTAGGCATTGTCGTGCTGTCTCATATGAACGCCGATAAGATAATGCCAAGAGTTCCTAATGTTAGACAAAAAGCATTTACTAGGCATTTATTGATTCCAAGAAATCGAGCATTTATATATAAATATATTTCGTATAAGCGTATAATTATGGTCGAGCAAATGCTTAAGGCTGTTTCAATGGGGTTTATCGAGCAGAGAACTCAAGTACTACAATGCGATACTATGGTATATAGGGAGAGATATAGCTATAATAATATAATAAACCTATATCTGAGAGCTTTGCTCAAGAGCTTGAACAGTAACGATCTAACTTTACCATACATATTTATATTTCTATTTATTTTGACATATGATGAGGCCCACTTTGGTGCCTCGACATATTCAGTTACTATAAATCAAGTCCAGATCTAACTAGCTCTGGTATTTTCGCGAGTGTATATCTATACTCTGCTGGGTGTATTTTCCAATCTGAGCACACAGAACATTTAATGAGTAATTAATTATGTTATTTTCGTTGCTTTTTTATGCTTGTAGCTTCCGTTGGGCTAAGCTGAATGTTTATTCTTTTATTTTGGATTTTTTTATGTCCTCCGATAACGAGGCGCTGAGTAATTGTCTCAAATGACAAGCGAATTGTGATTCATGCGGCGCTACTAAGTCAGCAGAGGGCGCTATTTGGTGCACTCAAAGCGATCCGAAAATACACGAAGAGAGATTACCATGGGAGGGAATCAATAGCGAGCGAGGCATATGTGAGGCAGCTGGGCGGACGGCAGAGCAGCTCGTAGTTGGCCGATAATTATGTATGCTGAAATGCATAAAGCCTGACAAAGATTTATCGGCGACTGATAAAGCAGCTTTGGCGATAGACGGACGGAGGGAGGGACAGCCGGACGTATAGCGGATAGTAGTAAGAACGCTTGGGACGTGTCACGGGGCGTATGCGTAATATTCATGAAGAGAATTTTTATTAAAATTCAAAATACGCAAAAGGCAATTGCGACGAAACATAAACAAGACACGGTTCACTGGCTATATGATATATATATATCTATGTATATATATATATATGTGAGGTATATTGTTATAATCGTATCAATAATGAGACTCACGAAATCAGAAAGGCATTCAAAAACATTCCGGCTCACTCACACTGCGTACAAGTTCTGCGAAGCATTTAAGCACTTTATATATGTATTATAATAATAATATTATTATTATTATTGTTATTGTTCCAGTGTTCAGTTAGTATTGAAATTTGAATTCTTCACACATTCGTATACATATATACATTTTATATCTCTCGGTTTATGGGTCGTCGGTGGCTCGCTTTTGGTCGCCCTCAAACTAATCGCGTAGACTGTGAACTTGAACTGGAACCGAAGAATTAAAAACTCACCACAGCCGTAATATGTTGGGGTGAGTTAGATAAACAAACCACACACACACACACACACACACACACACACACTCGCACACACACTCGCACAACACTCGACACTCGCTTTCGCACTGCGTCGATTATTTTCAATTTCTACAAATTTTTTTTTCGACTTTGTTTTCTTTTTTTCTGCTTCTTCATTGTTGGCTTTTCCGCCACTCAAAAATTTTTGCGGTTTTCTTGTTATTTTTGGAACATTGTGTTTCGTGTGAAAATTCCAGCAAACTTATTTTTGGGCTCCAGCCACAGAGCGGTAAACCCGACAGACATCGCCAAATAGTTAACTAAGCGATATTTAATTCCTGTTTATCTCTCTCTCTCTCTCTCTCTCTCTCTCTCCCTCTCCCTCTCTCTCTCTGTCTGTTTACTTGAATTTCGTCTGCTCATCAATCAAAGTGCTTGACAAAGTTTGTGCTGCATTTGCATATGCTCTATCCCCCGCGATATGTCTTAGGCATCTGTTTATCGAACTGGGTTCTTAACCTTTGGATTGTATCGGATTACCATACTTGAGTTGGGAATACCCATTGGCTGCTTACCTCATCTTCAGCCCATCAATCAACATCAATCAGTCATCAATTCGCAGCTCTACGAAACTTTTGGGCGTGAAATCGTGGTGTTTCCCTATTTTAACTTGAGGCGAGAGAGGAACATACAAAGGGATATGAGAACTAACTTGTATATATGCATATAGAGTCGTAGTAGTCGCAAGTTATCTACTATATCTATTTCCTTTTCCTTTTGTACAATTTGTGCTTAAATATATTATAGATAGCTGATATCAACAAATATATGTTATATATTATCCATAATGTGTAGGTTGATCAAGTATGAATGCAGTTGGATAATATATATATATATATATATATATATATATATATATATATATATATATATATATATATATATATATATATAACATGAATCGACGGATGGACAGAAGGACAGGCAGTAAGGCGGGTTAATGCGAAAAACTCATATAGATGTACACATATATATCTATAGATGGATATAGATCAAGTCTTGGTATATTGAAGAAACTATTTCCAGTGATCTATGGAAACTGTACGATATGCAGAAGAATATATATGGGATATATTAGTTTCATATATATATATATATATATATATATATATATATATATATATACATAATATATATATATATATATATATATATATATATATATATATATATACATATATATATATATACATATATATATATATTTATAAACACATATATTAATCAAATTTGCCTTTCATATTTCGAGTAGTCCCCAAGGAACCTATATCAAAGTCCCATTAAATAATCCCGTTTGAAATGTCTGGAGAGAAACAAACGTTTCTATTCGTACTCCAGGAACGGAAACTATAATATTTCGCTGTGATAACAACTTGAAATGCGAAAGAGTTGGCTTATCTCAGGGGACATAAAAACGTTTGCAGCTCTTGTTGGAGTTTGCCTTAAGATATAGCTATCCGATATGGACGAACAATGTGTATAATTATATGTATATATGCAATTAGCTTATCGCGCGCTTCTTGCGCCGATAAAACTGTACTTGAAAGAGCTCTAACAGCCCACTTGAGCATAATCGAAGGAGATAAAAGAGGGGAAAACAGTTTTATTGGATTTTCATATGACTGGAATACGTCATAGTAATTAGAAGTTAATAAGTGCCACTAGACGAGTGGCTATAGCTGACGACTCGTGCATTTAGCTAATTAAATTGCAACGTTATGAACTCTCATCACGAAGGGACGAAGGAGGTTGGCCCTGAGCCACCTGATGGAAATGGAACTAGAGATATATATTAAATATCTATGCATAACTGCCGTATTGTTCGGTTAATGGCAATTGCCCTAACTTTTTATGGCACCTGAAAGGCGATTGCCAAAAGGTTTTTGCGGCTCTGCTCTTGGCTGGAGCAGAGAATCAGTCTGAAAGCAAATATCATGCCGAGAAGTTGGCAACGGCTCAAGCTGGAAATAGGGAAAATACTAGATGGAATACAATAAGTAAAGCTCAACGGAACTGAAGTAAAGATCTAAGCTGCAAGTGATAAGTGAGTGATCTTGGCACGGCGCAAGCCTGGCTCTGTGAGAGAAGTCCTTGGAGACTTGTCTACCTGATATATAGCACGAGTGCATATTGTGTTACCAAGGCTGAGGGCTAGCTCAAAGACTCGCTAGAAGCGCCATCTGTGGGTAAGCCTTCCAGCACTATGCATATCTATCCATCTGTCTATATATATATATATATATATGTTCACAGCCCCATATAAATGGTATTTACAAACAAAGCGTTGGCGTGTCGCTGCGCCTGCTGAACAAGTCCGAGCGAAATTCCAATTAAAGACTTCTCGAGTGATAAACAAAAGTGCTCAATGAGTAAACAATTCAATGGGAAACGCGAGAAGTAAAACAAAGAATATGAAAAGTTAAGCCGATTGTGGGCAAATGTGCAGCAAATGTAAACAAATTAAAGGGGGCGTTGGGGGCGTGGTCGGATGACTGAAAAGAAATGCAACAGGTGCTGCAGTCTGTGTTCTCAGTTCCGAGCTAGCTTCGCTTAGAAAACAGCTTTAAACACAAGGCGATTATTTGTCATGCACTTAACAGAAATTACAGGCAAGTTAAGAGCAGCAGGCGGGTTTAACCAGAACCTTCTCCATGTGCCAGATGCTAGGCAATTGAATTGACTTTGACTCAGCCAGCGACCCAGATCCTAACTAATTAGCCGTTAAGTGGGAGAGCGAGAGAGGGGAGGGGGAGACGAAAAGCTATTTCCACATTTAGCAGGGATTAATAGAGCACTTAAGAGACATTTCCCAACGAAAGATCTATATTTAAAGCAAAGCAGCTGCTTCAGAGGGGGGCATATTGACTTTATGATTGGAATATGCACTCATGATGGAAATAATATAATTTTGATGTTCAGACCAAAGACTGAAGTGAAGCTGAAGTATATGAATAGTTGGTGAATATATATGAATAAAATAGTATTGTTAGGGAATATTGCGAGAGTTTAAAGAGCTACGAGCTTGAAATGGTATATTAAAGGCTCCTGAACTGCTTACAGGATGTCTAGCTCAGTTATCCGTAACTCGAGAAGTCTAGGATAGAATTTTGATATGCGATTGCTGCTGAGCTGAGCAGACCCTTTAAAGCTCCTTTAGCTGTGCATCAAGCTTTTTACAGGGTATCTGACAGTTGTTCTCGCTAATCTAGTGCAGCAGCAAGTCTGGCAGTAGCACATAAATTCTAGCATTAATAGGGCCACAAAGAAATGCCATCAGCACGTGGAATAATACCTATATATATATATATTTATTTCTATATATATACAGATATATATCCCACATGTGAGATGGGTAACGCCCACTCGAGTGGCAGAGCAACTATCATATGTATGTGAGAACTGCGCGCTGTTTGCAATCAGCGCTCGAGGAAGTCAAGTCAAAGTCTTATCTTTCGCTCCATTTGCACTTACCGCTGAGCTCTGTGTCGCTATACCTATATCTATATCTAAGATATATATATATATATATATATATATATATATATATATATATATATACTCTTCTGTATATTCAGCCTTCGCACGGCACTGCACACAGTATTTGCTTCAATCAAACTGTTTGTTCTGCTCGCAACGTGAATATTGTTCCGATCTTCTTTTGTCACTTTAGATTATTTGCATTAGGAATGCATTTGACTGGAACTACAGGAGATATATAGTAGATATATGTATATAATTATATATATTATTGTTTGGTTAAGCGCGTTAGCCCCTTGTCATTAGGTATGCAAAGCAAGCCTAACAGTTGACTGTCTTTGATGCGCGGATCTTTTTTAAGCTTGGGTTTTTTTTTTTAGCTTTTTGTTTATTTCTTGTTTTTTGGGTTCTTTTAACTTCAAATTTGCTGTTTTCGTTAACAATTACTTGTGGCAGGCAAGACAAGATAAAGTCTGAAACGAAACTGAATTTCAATTGCATGAATATGTTTCACAATGCACTCATTTCATATTTCCTTTATTTCTTTTATGCACACACATCAGCTCTATACGCTGGGAATTCCCGGGTCTCGCTAGCCGCTAGTTCGTGTCAACCGGTTATTGTTATTATCATAGCAATTAAGTGAGCGAGAAGCGCAGACGATAATATTATTAATGAGTTATCAACAACTCGACGATTGTTGAGTTTTGTGATTTGTATTTAATTCCTCTTCAATTTAACTCCGAGACGCCGCCACAACGGTCGACAAGTTGAAGCGAACTGAACGCCGTCTGGACATCGGTTAAGTTTCGTCTGTTAAGCGTAGCAGCGCTGTCGCTGTTAACATGCCAGGCGATAATGTTAAATGTTCGCGCTATGTTATGTGTGCATTGCTCAGCGCTACGCTCAGCGTAGTCAAGTAATAGTTAAACAAAGATAAGCAGCAGTAGATGGGTGAAGAGCGCGAGAGTGGGTAAATACGGTACTCCAAGCAAAGCCTGAGATAGTGAGAGTACAGTTCAATGTTATCTTAACATGCCGAAGAGAATCCTCGCGCTGTTGTCTATGCACAAAGTGCATAAATGAGCGTGTGAGAGTGAAAGCTCAATGTTATCTTAACATGCCGAGCATCCTCGTCGCTTCTGTGACTCAAAACACTCACACACACATATATATATATATACATATGTTACGAACTGCGACTGCGCAGCGTAGTTGGCTCTGTTGGTGGGCCACTGTCGGCGTTTCGCATTCACCTTGTTCGCACGTAGGCGAAAAACAAAAGCCACATGGCAACTGATAGACGCTTGCCAGCAGTTCACGCCAGCCAAAAATGTAAACAAACTGTCAAGTGATCAATGAATATGAGTGTGGATGCTTCAAGTGGTCAAGTGGTGCCAACCTGCTGCTAACTGTCGCTCTCTCTCTCTCCCTCTCTCGCTCTCTGTCTCTGTTGCTGCCCTGAGGGCGACTCTTTGAAGCTGTGATTCAAAGTGTTTTTCAATTTTGTCTATTTATCGTTTTAATTGACCTGTTGCTGGCAACTTAATTATTCAATTAGCCAGCCAGAGTTGACAGCAAAAGCTCGCCATCTGCATGCAAAAAAAAAGATCGAGAGCTTTCAGAGCGAATTGCTGTAGGAGAGATAAAAGAAATAACTGTAGCTCTCGACAAGTCGCACAATGCAATTGCGTGTGCACAGTGCACAGTGGGCGGCATTATTGGCTGAACAATAGATTCATCTTATGCTTGACTATGAATAAATCAATTAGCATGCAATGTTAATTACTTGATTAGCTCGATAGAATAACAGTTGTAAATTATAGCATGGGGGAAATAGAGATTTGCTGATATTGAATATAAAAGAAATTTATATAAATATTGTGGATTTAAATTAATTTATTATTTTCATTTTATATTAATAAAATATAAATATAAAAAATACTACATTTAAAAAAAAATAAAGTATTTTAAAGTTTTTTTTACTACGCAGATTAACAATTGTGCCCATTGTCTTAAATGGTGTCAAATTAAGAAATTCCCTTACAGCATAGGGAAATTCCCTTCAGGAACTTTTTTTGCTTGTCGAAAGTCATGGGATTTTGTACTCTTACGCTTAAGGCCAGAACGAGAGAGAAGAAGTAGAAGAAAATGCAGTTATGTTTAAGAGATGAGAACATATGGAATGCTATGCATATATGCTAATGTATGTAAGTATGTATGTATGTATGTATGTATGTATGCATATGCTATAGTTGAGCGTCGTATGACACGTAGGACTGCAACTTTGGCTAATGTAGGGAAACGAGCTCGGCTTGTGCCAGGGATCGTACGTGTCTGCAGTCAGGTCTGACGACGACGGCGAATATTATTTATTGTTTTGTGATATAATATGTTTGGGCGATCAAAAATGTCGATAGATGATGAGAAATCGAACAAAGCGGAAACACCCAATATATATAATTACGAAATGTGATTTTGGCAAAGGCAAATGCGAATTGTCAATTAGTTTTTTGATGGCTTTCAAAGCCATTGAAAGCACTCTAATGTATGTACGTACATAACTGTATATCTATATGTCTATGTATCTATATATCTATATATGTGTTAATAAGCCCATCAACTGTGCGCAAATGGGCGAAGCGTGCCTTATCCAGCCGGATAGGCTATAAATAGTTAGGGTATGCAGCTTATGCTCCCCACGGTATTCCCGACAGAGTAAGAGAGTGACAGAGGGAGAGGGAGAGGAAGAAGAGTAGGCAAATAAGAGTGTCATGCAAACTGGTTTCGCGCTTAGCATTGAGCTGCGACTACACCAAATTCAATTGCTGAAGAAACCGCCAAAAACACAAAAATCAATTAAAGCTGTGGGCACAGAGTAGAAAATATAATCGTCAACCCGGCATCCAAGGCTCTTCGCGGCTGAAGATTACAATGCCCGATGCCAGATGAAAGACGCAAGAAACGAGACGCTAACTGACCTTGACTCTCTCTCTCCCTCTCTCTCTTCCACTATCGCTGCCTGTGGCAGACGACCAACTTAATTTCCGCACAGAGGCACAAATATTGTTAAAGCGATCTTCACTGTGGGACAAATATTTAAACAGTTCAATTAAAAAGCCATCTGCTTTAATTTAACTCTCAGATTATCTTCAACTTTGATGGTTTGAACTCAACGGATCTTTCGTTTAATTAAATTTCTCGGGCACTTTGTTTGTTTAAGCGCGGTCAAACTGCTCGTTTGGCTAATTCGCTGCAACTGCGCGAACTAAGCGAAGACTGTTAACTACCCGAAGACTGTTAGCTAACAGCAATGCACTGTTAACAGACAAAGCTCTTCGCGCTGCTAAGGCGGCACACAGCAAAAAGCTGTCTGCTACACAACTCAGTTAGTAACGACAAACGCGCGTTTGAACTTAACAGAGACACTGCTAATGAAAGCTTTCCGCTGTAAAACTGTTGACAACTATAAAAAGCTCTTTTGACTTGAAAGATTTTTGTTGATGACTTCATAAATTCAATTTAATTAGGAAATTCTACAGCTGGCAGCATATATTAGCGCTTGTTAGTCATTTGAACAGTTGTCATTAGAGCTTTCATTAGTGAAAACCCAATTAATTGTTGCTTGTCTCATGTTTAGCCCATAATTAAAATTGAATAGCCCAAAAACAGGGCGTGTAGCTCAAACTAGGCAAACTTTTTGACTACAAATGAAATTCTAGTTTTCGAATTAATTAATTGGGGAACAAATGTATGCAAATTTCTCTGAATAGTTTACTATGAGATCCTTTCGAGCTTAAGGATCTTTCTTTGTTAAGAATTAATGCATGCAAATACATTAAAATCCTGAAATATTATTATTATATTTATTTTATAGCTTTATTTTTCAAGAAAAAGAAAACCTTTGCTACTGCTCTTACGTGGTCAGCCACGCAATAATCGATAACACTATCGATTCGTCAAAGGCATGCAGCATTGAGACAACTGCTCGATGAATGACCGATAGTCTGAGCATATCGCCCTTGGTGACTATCGATATTTGCGCTTGGCGCAAATCAATTCAAACGGACAGAAATCAAATTCAAAACGAGTTTACGATAATTCGTTATCGCTGCGAGTATATTAGTCCGATTAAAAATGCAAGCATTGATTAGGGGAGGGGGAAGCATGGCTTAAGTGCTAATGAACTGTGAGATAGTAAATTAAATGCATTGATTAAAGTGCTTTTACTGAGCGCTCATCGGTCCTGGCTGAATACTTCAGTTATAGCTGCTTGACGGCACTTGGGGCTGCCGATCCGAACTTCGAGGCGCGACAGAGGCTGATCGTGGTGTCCCGATGCAACTGGTCGGCCCGGCCTCTCCTGAAAGTGAAGACCTCTGCATTGAGTACTCAATTTCAAATAGGAATTCGTGTTAGTTACGTGACGCATGTTGCATGTTATGTGTGTTAGATATATGTTAGACATCACCAATGAAGCACTTACGCAAGCAAATGGACGGGGTGAAGCGAGCAACTGGACACAAGCAAATCGAGTCGAATTAGTGCAAACGAAATTTAGACGAACAAGAAATACACAAACCAATTTGAAAATTTGTTGTTTTTGTTTTGGTTTTACCTAATTCAAGATTTGTGGACCGATCTTATCAGCACCTCTATTGCGATCTTGGAGAGCAATTTCCTCTTCGGCGTCGCTGGCATCATCCTCGATGCCCCGCATACTTTTGCCATAAAATAATGAACCCAGTTATAAATGTGATATAGGATGAGTCTTACTCTCTCTCTCTCTCTCTCTCTCTCTCGCGCTCTCGATCTCTCTCTCTGTCTTTGGATACTTACCGATTCGAGATGAGTCTCAGAACACTGCGCTTCAAGACGAACATCACGAATATTACGACGCCGTGGGCGCTGTTGATGTAGTCGAAGATCTCTAGGACACTGAAGGCTGTCTCGTTGTGCTGCACCAGGTATAGCACTATCTCGAAGGTCCAGGTCACGCCCATGATGACGAAGAGGCGCACGAACAGAGTGTACCTGTGAATACAGAGGCTTTATCGATATTTATCGATATTTTACATAGCACATAGCCTTACGTCTGCTTATGCGTATCGAGTCGCTGCTGGGGATCGCCGCGCACCGCGACGTTCTTCAGCTCCCGCTGCACCTGCAGAATGCGAATGGCCTAGAAAGCGGATGATAACATAAGATTATTAATATTACTATCATTATTATTATTAATGATATTATTATTATGTTGCCACAACTTACAGTGAGCACGAACATGACGATGTTGAAGAGGATCTGCAGTGCCATCGGCCCGTGGAAGTAGAGCGCCGCAGACCAATCTTGAGCTGCGAAGAGAGCTCTCATTATGTGTTCAAAGTCAAGAAATTCGAATGAGAAAGCTTACTCTTAACCCAGCAATTGTAGACGGCAACTCCGGGCATCCAGAGCAGCTGGCCCTCGTCCTCAGAGTCCAGGGAGGCGTCGACTATGGTTATGATTATGGTCAGTACGGAGGCAACGCCCCAGGCGTAGAGGCTGTAGAGCAGGAAGCGGTACTTGAAGGCGTGGCGGGGCACGTGCCAGTTGTTGGTGCGGAAGCTGTTCCACAGGTCGTAGCTGATCACGGTCAGCCAGAGGAAGCTGGCCATGACGAAGAAGTAGCCGACGTAGCCTGAACAACGAAAGCGACTGATAAGAGAGAGCGAGAGAGCGAGAGCGAGAGAGAGAGAGAGAGAGCACCCACCATTCCACTGACAGAGGGTCTTCGACCAGTCGCCCCGCCAGGCGTCGGCCAGGAGCAGTACGTAAGCCATCATCAGGCAGATCATGTAGCAGCTGAAGCACAGGCCGTGCAGGTTCCGCAGCTTCGGCAGGTAGAGGTAAACGCAGATGGTGAGGAACAAGCAGACGATCGATATCACACGCACTGCAAAGATTCAGAGAGATCGGAGAAATTCAGATGCTAAGGCCTCCCTCGGTCTCCGACCGGATCGGTCAGTGAGCTACCGTTTGACTAGCTCACTTCAGCCCTCTCTTGGGGCTGGGGGCTTACGAGTATTGATCAGCCATTGACTCGGGGGCAATATGGCACAGTTGTGCGGCACCAGAGTGTACTGCACCTCGTCCTCTGTCCCGATGTTGTGGGGCTGCAGGCAATACTGCTGCTTGGTCAGCGAACTGTCATCGAACTCGCGGTGCAGGACTCCGCTCTGTAAAGGAGAGACGAGGCGAGAGGTGAGTGCTCATCCAGTTCTCTATTCCGAATGCGATTCCACACCTCGTAGAGGGTCCACTGGTGGCTCTCGTCGTTTTCCGCGTCGAGGTGGAAGTGCGATGCACATGGCACGGGCAGGTCCTGTTGGATGATGAAGTCCTGCAGGACATGCCGTCGCACCTCGGTGCCATCGTTCAGGGTTATGTTGATGATGGGATCGAAGTCAATGGCCTTCGAGATATCGCCGCTGCAGCTGCGCTCGCCCTCGTCGAGGAACAGATTCCGATGGCAGCAGAACCGAATGCAGGTGGCCAAGCGGCAGGCGCAGCCTCTGAGATGCTTGGCCACAGGCTCCCGCTCGCCCTTCTCCAGTATCTCGTAGTCATACTCGCCAACCTGATCCGCTGGTATGATCAGCTTCTCGTACCGATACGACCCGTTCGCCAGTCGCTGGCTCTGCGCCAGGCTCACAGTATCGAAGTAGTCGCATCCTGGTATCTCGGCCACCACAATCCTGGCCATTGCCAGAGCTATCACTAGGCCCAGCCGCATTCTGGCAAGTCTCCAGAGCACTCAATATGCCTTGCCAACAGTTTCGCTCAGTCGATTTTGCTATTTTTATACGATTTTCATATACGTCGATTCCATATGTTTGCCATCAACGGATTTGCGTGCGTTCTCTGCGAGACAAATTAGAATTATTATGGATTAGCTAGATGCATGCTCGGAGTGTGGGTGTGGGTGTGGTTGTGGGTGTGCTCAGACTCTCACCAGAGTGGCTAGTCAGGGCCTCTGGCAGTCGTATACTCCCACTTTTAGATATCGCAAAAATGTATTTTCGTTTTCGCAGATAAGCCCAAAGTTTGGCACATTCTAAACGTTAAACTGATTTGCATGGATCGCCGCAAACTGAATCCGCACAATTTATGGCCCATAAAATGTGTTTTTATAAATTTGGAATTCTCGGAAATGGGGAAAATAGCTTTTGATAGCTTTTATTTGAATACTTGCAAGTGGTGACTCAGAAGAACTCTATGCCGAGTGTGCTCCTTTGCTAGAACCTCTCCAGAGCGAGTGTTTCAGAAGTCTAACTGAACACGAACACAGAATTATGTATATGATTCAAAGCGCTAAAACTTATCGCCCTGGCGAAATGTGCAGACCTCACAAGCGAATTTATCAGAGCTTTTTGTGCTTCATGAGTTCTACGATTCATTTGTTTAGCTAACAAACTCAGCTGACTCGACCGCCAAAGTCTGCCAAAAGTACATACAGTTTGTCCATTAATTGTTTGCAAAATGGAAAAAGTCATACAAGTTCAACTTTAACATCAAAATTTATTAGGAAATACACATTTTTTCATATTTATTTCTTTGCAGAATATTTTCCTTATTCTATTCTTAAATTAAATATATAATAAAAATTAGAAAAATAGCAACAAAAATATTAAAAATTATTCAAAACAAAAAAATACACCAAAAATTTGCTGTCCATTAATTGTTTGCAAAATGCAAACATTAATATTATGAGATCGATATTTCTTTAATATCAAAATGCAATTGACTAATATTTGGTATGCCCACCATTAGCTTCCATTACATGTCTGAGGCGTCGCGACATCGATAATATTAGGGCATTTATATCGTAGTATTGCGGTATTTTGCGCCACTCCTCGTTTATGCAACGAATTAGTTCGTTTTTCGAAGTTGGACTTCGTTTGGCCACCTTTTTCTTCAATAATGCCCACAAATTCTCAATCGGATTAAGATCTGGGCTCTGGGGTGGGGTGTCAATAACTTTTCCACAGTTATAAAGCAGCCAAGTGCGACACAGCAGTGATTTGTGCTTCGGATCGTTGTCGTGATACAGCTTGTATTTAAGTTTTCTGGAGTTTTCCGGATCAACGAAGCCAAATTTGTGCGCACTTTCTGTCAACTCGTTTTTTAAAATATCCAAATAAAACTATTTGGTCATAATATCGTTAAATATTCGCAGCTCTCCTACACCTTTGGAAGAAATACAGCCCCACACCATGACTGAAAGCTTGCCAAACTTAGCAGTAGGCACAATGTTTTTGGCCTGGAGGGCTGTTTTTGGTTTCCGCCAAACACTTCCAGGGCCATCATTGTAATACAACATTATCTTCGTCTCGACGCAAAAAATTACATTATTCCAGTAGTCCAGAGGATTGTCAACATTAAGTCTTGCGAAGGTTAATCGTTTCTCAACATTTATAGCAGACAACAACGGCTTCTTCCTTGCTACATGTGATGAGTATTTGTGCAAATTGAGTAATTTTCTCACAGTCTCTGGACACACTGTCTTCTGAAGGCTACTTTTAATTTCCGTAACCAACTCTCTGAGGCTTGATTGTGGTTTGTTATCCACGGTTTTCAGTATTTGTGAACAATCCCGTCGAGAGAGCTTTGCTGGTCTGCCTTTAGAGCTCTTCAATTCCAGTCTATTTTCTTTTTCCGCCCGATTGATAATGTTGTAAACTGTTCTAAGTTTAATATTAAACATTTCAGCCAACTCCTTGCTGGTCTTTCCTTTGATATAATTAAAATATACCAATTGTATCAAATTGTCATCGGTGCGTTTACCAGGCATTGCAAAAACTTCAAATTATATGTAAAGTAGTTGTGATTCCAAGACTTTATCAACACAAATGAATTCACGGAAGACTGGCGCCAAAGACGCGACGAGTCGTTTTTGTTTTTGATATCCCGTTAGCTTTTCTCCCGTCTTCTTTCAACTAATGTTTGCATTTTGCAAACAATTAATGGACAGCAAATTTTTGGTGTATTTTTTTGTTTTGAATAATTTTTAATATTTTTGTTGCTATTTTTCTAATTTTTATTATATATTTAATTTAAGAATAGAATAAGGAAAATATTCTGCAAAGAAATAAATATGAAAAAATGTGTATTTCCTAATAAATTTTGATGTTAAAGTTGAACTTGTATGACTTTTTCCATTTTGCAAACAATTAATGGACAAACTGTATTTGTGTAGCGAAGTTTGCTCAGATGAACTCATTTGCCTCTGGCGCGTCTCGGCATCGCACACTTTAAGGCTGCTTATCTTCATCGTGAAGGACTTTTGGCCTTGAAATTGATTAAGCCGACGACACCCCGAATCATGTGCCCAGTTGCAGCACAGGGCGCATTAGGGAGAGTCGTGACCATAGTAAATATATATATGTATATAACTTACCCAGTGACGTCACTTTACGTATCCGTGGCGAAAGGAGCGACGAGTTTCGTCATCGACAACAAAAATCAAACTAAAAACGAAACAAACCGCCGGCAACGGCGCGAACATTGATCTTTGCCACTTGGAATCTCTTGTCTCTTGGCTCTCTTGGCAAACCAAGTCTTTCAGCATGCTCTGCTCTGCTCACGCTCTCATGCTCGACGGAGAGCACTGCCACGCGCAGCGCCACATAGCCCATAGCATAGCATAGTTCGCAATTTTGTTTGAGTTCAGCATTGTTTATAGTCCGAATCCAATTGATGAATGTATAGAGTATATATAATATATACATATACATATATACTCTATATACATATCTAAATATAGTTTTATATTTTTTTTTATATTTTATTTTCTTATTTAAATATATTTTATATAGTTTTCAGTCGCCGTAATCCAACTGAGTTCATATATTTATTCCCTGTAAATATTTTTAATTAATTTTCTTTCTATTATATTTGATTTCTAGTAATTAGCAATCGCAACTTTCGCAGGCCAGCGACACTTAGAGACTAAGCTCGAGTCGAATCTGTTGATATTTTTGTTAATCTCTCGATTCTTCGTTCTCTTTTTCCCTTGGACGCTTCGATTGACATAAACAAACTGAAAGCGAAAGTTTGGCTTCTTCATTCATTTTGGCTTATCAGACGACCTCTGGCGGGCACTCTGCTGTGATAGTAGTTTTTGAAGAAAATAAGCAGAGTGTAATCGGCTATTAAGGTAGGTATGGTAGTATGTGTAAATATTTTAAATTTATTTATTTCTATTTTTGGGAATTTAGAAGACTTTTTTCAGGGTTCAGGGTATACCCTAGTCGAGCGGTCTCGACTAGAGTTTTCTTACTTGTTTTAAGATCAAATTTGCTAAATTATCTTGAAATTTATTATTTATCGTTGACGTGAATGTTTTTGGCCATATCTAGCCAGATCTAGCTATTTGTATGGACTCTGCTAGCTGAAGAGCATCAATGGGAAATAGCGCGCTGAGCAACTGTTTCACTAATTATTGGCAGTTGTGAGAATGTATAAAGAAAGAGACAGAGTGAGAGAGAGAGAGAGAGTAAAGTAAACAACAACTTGTTTGAGTATCACGCCTCACCACGTGCTTCGAATGTAGAATTTTATATAAAGTCGACTCTCTTAAACTATTACGAATCATTATTATAGTAACATAAAATATATATGTATACATGTGTATAATGCAGAGACACATGTACATTGTTTGTTCGCCTTCTTGGTGATGTCATCACGATTCGAATTTTCTCGCGTGGCATATGGCGCTGTTCGCTCGGAGCAGAGCAGCGTCTGCCTGGCTAGATGTAGATAATTGCGTACATATGTGAATACTGAGAGCGCATATTGCTAAAATGCCTGCTCTCTCTCTCTCTCTCTCTCTCTCTCTCTATCTCTCTCTATCTCTCTCTATCTCTTTCTCTATCTCTCTCGGAATGTGGGCGTTCGTGATATAACTGTTGCTCTTCTGGTGCTTGGCAAAGGCAACTTTTGCTTTGGGCTTTTAGTTTGTGTTCGTTGCCAAACCTGAGCGGACTTCTCGCTCCACTTGCCCTTAGTCTCTAGTGGCCCGTTCTCCCTTCTCACTTTCTTCTCTTAAGCAAGCCAAATTTTGTACTCTCCACAATTTAGACAGTTTCAGTGTTTGCCTTAGCTGAAATCATTTTAAAATCGATTAAGGAAAACAAATTTCTGCCTGTTGCGGGCCATGTGGAATCTCTCAACTATATATAGAATATAGTATGCTATAGTATATACAGTATATAGTATATGAAGCAAACAATAAATTCGCTGATTTCGCGAACTTATTCATGCATTACTCATGACTCTCTATATTCTGTATATATACACAACAATTTCAAAGGAATTGGAATTGGATTCAATTGAATTCTGAAAAAAGAACTCAAATGATGAAAACTAATTAATGAATGAAGAGAAATTTCTTTATGAATTTTTTATTTTCTTTTAGTTTTAAGCGAGATCATGGCGGATATTTCTACAAAGAGCTTATCCCTGCTTCGATATATATCGATACTGTGATTAGAGTTATCGAGTTATAGATATACATAGACTGGATATCCTAGACTAATACAGGGTATAACTCTGCAATAACTGCTCTCATTAGTATACAGGATGATATAGATGCAGAGTATATGGGGAATTAGAATACTCCCATCAACCTGAAGCATAGATGAGCAGCATTTCGATAAGCTGAATAGTGAGGTATAGCTCAACGAGACCTTTATGACACCCTTAGCCCATCGCGTGCACAGAGTATTCAATTTATAGTTCCATAATTATGAGATTATATGTTACGAGGCGTTTAGAAAGCCATCTTCTGTCCTCTCCACTTCTCCGCACTCCTTTCCTCTCCCTGCCTCTCCACTCCTCCTTAAGACCTGCTGTACATTTGCCTGAGCACGGCCACAATGGAGTAGGACTTGCTGATGATATAGGTGAAACTGGGCAAAGTGAGGCCCATGAAGCCGCCAGCTGTGAAGAGAAATGGTCGCTCGGCGTTTATCATGAAGATCAACAGGGTCCTTTTGCACCTCCTGTCGAGCGAGTACCAATCGCAGCCAAAGCCCGAGCTGGACAGGGTTTTGCTCTGGGAGACAAAGTCTAATAAGCAGAGGGATCTCTGTGTGCCGTTAGGGCTCACCTGCTCGTACACCTCGTTGCCGAAGTAGCAGTACATGAACAGCTGGCAGAGCACGCAGCAGAGCATCAGGTTCATTATAATGGAGCTCTTCGAGCCGTCGCCGATCACGATGACCTGGAAGGCGGTCATGGCCACGATGACGACGGAGCTGACGAACTGCAGCATCACAGCCAGATTGAAAATGCGCTCCACCTGCTGGCGTAGACTGTATATGCACATATATATATACAGATATGTAGATATGTACACTCGGTGTGGGTCTGCTTACACAATCAGCTCGCAGTGGTATTTGACGACGGCCTCCAGCCAGCTGTAGGCGTCGACGCTGCTGCTCTCGTGCAGCTGGTCGAAGGCCAGGCTGAGCACCTTGAGGTGCATGCAGATCTGGCCCATGACCGAGATGTTGAGGAAGTCGATGCTGGTCGTCTCCAGCGCCAGGAGCGCCACGCTCAAGCCCTTGTAGAGCGACTGCGCGACGACTGGCAGGAAGCGGGGCATTTCGGCCCGGTACGGAAAACGATTTCCGGCAAACTCCTCGGGCGCTGCAAGGGAAACCGTATCAGTAATAGCCTGAACCAGGCAGTCTCAGCTAGGCTTCGTCACCCATCAGCACGTAGACAATGCTCATGAGGCCTGGCGTCAGCACGAGGTGAAAGTAAATCAGATTCGCCAACTTGTTCTTCAGCTCGGCTCCCTGAAAGGCCTCCAGCTGCTGCTCGGAGAGCACGCAGCGGCGGGCGAGCTCGCTCAGCTTCTGTAGAATGCCCTTGAGCGTAGCGTAGTGATAGCAAATGTTGCAGAACTGAAAGTGAATTATAATTTAAAGGACACTATAATATGGCTAACTCTTATTCCAAAAAGCAAAGATCGGTTCTCTGGCTCTGATAGGTAAGCGTCTAAGGATCAATGTGAATGACGAGGGCGACAGCAGCGCAGCTCTTGGACACCATCGGTTCAGGCTGTAGTTAAAATATGTATGCTAGTATCATAGATCAGTCAATCAGTCAATCAATCAATCAGTTAATCAATCAATCAGTCAATCAATCAACTACTAACTGTTATAGTATAAAATATGATAATATCATACACCATTCACCACTCAATCAATCAGTCAATCAATCAGTCAATCAGTTAATCAATCAATCAGTCAATCAATCAACTGTTAACTGTTATGATATAGAATATGCTAGTATCATAGAGCATTCACCACTCAATCAATCAGTCAATCAATCAGTCAATCAATCAATCAACTGCTAGCTAATGTGGTATAGAATATGATTGAATCATAGATCAGTCGATCAATCAATTAGTCAATAAACCAATCATTCAATCAATCAATCAATCACTCAGTCAACCTCCACTTAATCGCAGTCTTACCTTCATCAGGAAGGCAATATGAGTAAAGGACAGGATAAAGTTCTGTGTCATTGCGTCCAGGTCCTGCCAGTTGAGATAGAGATCGTACAGCTCCAGATAGACGTAGTACCACACGGCGAGCACAACTGGACATCCGACTCCAATGATGCACAGCCTCTGCAGCTGCGTCTCCGGCTTCAGGCCCACCAGCGGCAGACCCACCAGCTGGGCCAGCCACAGGTTCAGCTCGATGGAACCGATTTTGCCCTCGGCCGCATTCGAGGGCAAAATCCGTTGAATAAGCCGCAGCAACTTTCTCATTTCCCACAATTGGACTCAGCTCAACGCTGCCCAGCGCCGCCTTATATATCAGCTGGACATGTGTGGTGTGCGTGGGCATTGCGTGCGTCTAACGCCAACCCACCTGCAGGCGGGAAATAAATAAATTATCCCTCAAAGTGTGAACCGTTTAACCACCTAATTACGATCATTACGCTAATAATGTCATTTTAGCTTTCAACAGTCGAAATTACTCTGGGTAAATGCTCCAATATCCGACTGTGGACCGGGTGGAGCCCTCCCAGATGGATGTGTGACCATTTCCCTCCTATTAGTAGCCACGCCTCCAAATCGGACAATGCTACATATCGTATTACTGGAATATAGACAGCCTGGTATATAGGCAGCCCAAGGCAACGATTTGAAGGTCCTCGCTCCTTGGCTACACTGCAACACCCAGCGAGTGCTCCAGTTGAGTTGCTTCCCATGGGAATAGAAATGAAACCGATTTCGATTGCAATGCAGATTCGTCAACTTTATTTGTGTCTTTCACTCATGATGATGTCCTGGTCACTCAGTTGGGCCTGGGGGGTCTGCACTTGCTGCGGCAGGAGCTGCGGGTGCAGTAGCGATTGTGGTTGCCGCCGCAGCCCTTGTAGGCCATCTTCTTGCAGGAGCGGGACCTGCTGTCGTACCACCACATGTTGGCATTGGCATTCCTGCCGCACGAACGAGTGTTGTTCCTGCCCTCGTTCTTGCCGCCCACGCAGACCCTCAAACTTTCCGCTGAGGGAGCAAGTAAAGCTTTATAGACTGACGAAATAGGGCTGGATCAATCTACTTACACACTGCGCCCCTGCAGGTCCGTTGCGCCTCCACACAAGTGGTGGCCACGTAGAGGGAGAGACAAGCCAGGATCAGAATGAACTTCATTGCTTCAAGTTGAATGTTGAACTGATTAAGCACTCCCAACTCCAGCCCTTATATACCAAGCCAAAACAATGCAGCCGGACTCCAGAATGTGAGTTCCCACTGAATGCAAGCTGAAGACAAAGGGCCGTGCACTGACTAAAGATGAACTATATCAATAAGTATATGATATATGAATATTCTGGCACATTTCGGACTATTCAAGGCTGATTCTTTATGATGGAGCACGTGCTCAGTTGGGAACTGTAAATTGAATAGAACACAAAATATATACCTAACGAGAGCTAGTAAGTAATGTCAATTATCTATTTTTATCTAAATATATTTATATATTCATCATCATCGCCATAAACGTATCAGATATATCATACATATATGCATATATATATAATATTTGTATTCCATTATCGAGATCCCTTCCAGATCATCTTCATCATCATCATCGGCACTCGACAAGTATGCTATAGTAAAAGATCTGTTCCGTTTTGTTAAGAAAACAAAAACAGATGTGCGCATGTGGATTCTATTCTATTATATATTATATATAGACTATATATATATATTATATTATATATAGACTTTCATTCAAGCTGCAGTCAAAATTCCATTCACAATTTTTATAAATTTTCCATAAGGAATTGCTGACATATTAATATATATATGTATATATCATATAACTATATATAGCAAATTGTCATAGCATCTATTATATGTATCTATTCCACTTAATTACTATATATACATGAAAGATATTTTGAATAAGAGTATACATATATGATATTATAGATAGCTCCTGTTTACATATATATACATACATATATGTATATATTTTGTGTTCTATTCAATTTACAATCCTCAGTTGAGCACGTGCTCCATCATAAAGAATCAGCCTAGAATAGTCCGAAATGTGCCAGAATATTCATATATCATATACTTATTGATATAGTTCATCTTCAGTCAGTCCAAGGCCCTTTGTCTTCGGCGAAACAGCTTTGCTCACATTCTGGAGTCCGGCTGCATTGTTTTGGCTTGGTATATAAGGGCTGGAGTTGGGAGTGCTTAATCAGTTCAACATTCAACTTGAAGCAATGAAGTTCATTCTGATCCTGGCTTGTCTCTCCCTCTACGTGGCCACCACTTGTGTGGAGGCGCAACGGACCTGCAGGGGCGCAGTGTGTAAGTAGATTGATCCAGCCCTATTTCGTCAGTCTATAAAGCTTTACTTGCTCCCTCAGCGGAAAGTTTGAGGGTCTGCGTGGGCGGCAAGAACGAGGGCAGGAACAACACTCGTTCGTGCGGCAGGAATGCCAATGCCAACATGTGGTGGTACGACAGCAGGTCCCGCTCCTGCAAGAAGATGGCCTACAAGGGCTGCGGCGGCAACTACAATCGCTACTGCACCCGCAGCTCCTGCCGCAGCAAGTGCAGACCCCCCAGGCCCAACTGAGTGACCAGGACATCATCATGAGTGAAAGACACAAATAAAGTTGACGAATCTGCATTGCAATCGAAATCGGTTTCATTTCTATTCCCATGGGAAGCAACTCAACTGGAGCACTCGCTGGGTGTCGCAGTGTAGCCAAGGAGCAAGCCTAGCTACGCTTGTCTCTCACTCAGCTGAGAGTCTATCGAGTCCAAGAGGTTTGCACATGGAATATTCTCTTCTAGCTGCCCCTCTGGCTGTGGCACGTCTCTTGACTGCTGGCATCTAGTTCTTATAGTCTTCCAGGCAGAGAGTATGTTTCGACTTGATTGCCTAAATTAACTAATTATGAAATTCTTGGAATTCTCCGCCCTGCTGTTGCGCTATCTGCCACCGAAGTCATTTAATGGCTCGTTTGTCGGCTGGCAATAAAAGGCAATAAAAAGGCCTCAGAATCGCTTTATCGGAGCGGACGAGACTGTGGAGAGCTAGGAAAAGGTTTGCGTAAATTGTAAAAGTGTTTAATTTTTTGTTTTTTGAATCGTATTTACAATAACAACACCAAATCAGGACTTAGTTACAATATAGATATAGATATAGATATAGATATATATATAAAACATACGAATAATCTTGTTTAGAACTATATAAAAATTGTTGTACACAAAACACGGATCGACTTAGGTGAACAGATTTAACAACAGTTGCCGGACATAACATTGGTTCGCCATATATATATAAATGTATATATATATGATAAAAGATATATATATATATATGTATAGTTTTGGTATAAAAGTCTATTAGCTACTCTGATGGGTGCCTAGATACACAGATTGTGAGCGTCTGTGGAATGTGCCAGCTGGAGGCTGCTCTTGACTTTGATCTTGGAGTTCGATGGCTCGACGGGATGGTGTTTGGCCTGGTGGACCAGCAGCAGGCCGGGATTGATGCTCGAGAACTTGCACGCATTGCACTTGTGTATGATGGTGGACAGCTCCAGCTCCGGATGCGCCTTTTCCAGATGTATCTGCTCAGAGCAGAGAGTGAGATTGAGATCGATATATATATATATATGTAGTGAAGTGGAGGTGGTACTCACCCGATAGGCGGTGCTCTGTATGGCACGGAAGTCGCAGTGGGGGCAGGCGTAGCGCTTCGGGTCGCGGTGCGTGCCCAGGTGGCGGCGGAAGGCGTTGTGGTCGTTCGCCTCGTAGTCGCACTTCTCGCACTTGAACCGCTTGGTCGCCTGGTGGCTGCGCATGTGCAGCTTCAGGCTGCTCTTCGAGCTGAACACGCGCTGCGGGAGGGCAAAGAGAGGCATCAGTGGACGAAGTGGGTCATCGAATGGTCAGTCCACTTACCTGGCAGGTGGGGCACTGCGGCTGCTCGTTGCGCTGCTTGCAGAGATGCTCGCGCAGCGTCTTCCGGTGCTTGAACGCAGCTCCACAGTCCTCGCAGCGGTGCAGCACAGGCAGCGGCGGGTCCTTGCTGGCCGACTTGGCCGTGCCCAGGCCCTGGGTGCGGTGGAGGCGGCGGTGGTTCTTGAGCTGCTTGGTGTTCTTGAAGCCCTTGCCGCACTGCTCGCACTTGTAGTTGCGCTCCTCGGAGTGGATCTTGGCGTGGGTGTTCACCAGCCGCGAGTAGATGGGCGTCTTGAAGCTGCACAGCTGGCAGCAGTAGAGCTCCATGTCGATGCCATGCGTGCGCCACAGGTGCGTGTGCAGGCAGTTCCAGTTGCTGAACTGCGTCGACCCGCACTCCGGACACACCATGGGCTGGGCCGACCCCAAGGCCCCGTTGTGGCACCGCCCGTGGTACTCCAGGGTCGCCGGCGACTTGAACCGGAACATGCAGCCCTCGACGGTGCACTTCTTGCCGCTCGGCTCCTGGGGCTGGGCGGCTGCGCCCTGGGCCACTCGACGCTTCGACTGCCCGGAGCCCGACTGCTTGGCCCCATAGGGACGCCCTCGCACAGAGGTGCCGCCCGCCAGAGGCTGCTCCACAGCAGCCGCAGCAGCGGCGCCCGCAGCGGGCAGCAAGTTGTTGGCCACGTAGATGCGGGCGGTCTTCTCGCTGGGCAGAGGCACCAGCGGCGGCACGGGCAGGCCACTGAGTCCACTGTCCGCGGCACTGGCGACGGCATCGACGGACCCGGTGACTGGCACCAGGGGCGGCAGGGGGCCCGCAGTGGGCGCTGGCTGCGCGTAGAGCTGGGGAAAGTCCTTGATCAGCAGATCTGTGGGCGGCGGCGGCGGCGGCGGCGGCTCCAGCTGCAGCTGCTGCTCCGCCTCGTCCACCTCGTCGTCCATCCAGGGCCAGGACTCGAGGTCCTCGGCCAGGTCGAAGCTGTCGTCGTAGCTCAGCGGTGCAGCGGGCGGCGGCAGCTCCACCAGCGACGGCTCCAGGGCCACGGCTGCGGGCGTATTCAGCTGCAGCTCCAGCTCCCGATTGGGCACTATCAGGTGCTCCACCTCGTTGCGGTTCATCAGGTTCAGCTCGTCGACGGTGCGCAGGTGGAGCGTGCCGCGCTGCGGCGCCTTCAGTATGTCCACGTTCTTGATGAAGATCTTCTGCTTCGAAGCGCTCGCGGTGGTTGCAGCTGCAGCTGCTGTGGGCAACGCTGGCAAGTAGTTGTCCAGGTCGCTGTTGAACTCCTCGTGCGGTGAAAGCTCCGTCAGCTGCTGCTGCGGCTGCTGCTGCTGCTGCTCGGGCTCTGCGGCCAGGTGGACGCTCTGCTCGAAGTCGACGCTGAAGTCCAGGTCCAGAGCGCTGAAGTTGTGGCTGCTGCTGGAGCTGGCGCTGTGGCACGCACCACCGGCGGCACCACCACTCAGCACAGAGTCGAAGTTGAAGGCGTCGCTGCACATGCCGGCCAGCGGCTCGAAGCCAGGCAGCGGCCCGCCCGTCGGCGTCAGCAGCGTCTCCGCGTTGTAGACCTCCGCCGAGCTGGCGACGGTCGAGGCGGCGGCACTGCCGAAGCCCATGCCGGGCAGCAGCATGGGCTCCTTCAGGATGTCCACGTTCCTTATGTAGATCTTCGGCTGGCGCGGCTTCTCCAGCAGGCTGCTGTTGATCATCAGGGGAGGCAGCTGCTCCAGCTCCTGCTGCTGCGGCTGCTGCTGCTGCTGGATTCCACTGGAACTGGAACTGCAACTGGAGCTGGGCATGGGAAAGTCGAAGGGCAGCAGCGCCGGCTCCCTCAGCACGTCCACGCTCTTGATGGATATCTTCTGCACGGCTGCACTGGCCGGCTCGCTCTGCGGGTGGCTAACTTCGCTCGCCTCCACATCGTCCAGCAGGTCCAGGATGGTGTCATCGGGCGGCAGGAAGTCGGGCAGCTGCGGCTCGCGCAGGCAGTCCACGTTCTTGATGTAGATGCGACTCTTGGGCATGGGCTGCTGCTGCTGCTGCTGCTGATGAGTCTTCTTGGCCGACGACGACGCATCACTGGGCTTCGCCAGTGCGGCGATCTCCTCCGGCTCGAGCTGGTGGTCCGCGCTCAGGTGCAGCTTGAGCACCTCCGAGCTGTAGAAGACATTCGCGCAGCCTGCAAGAGCAAGAGACCGTTATGGATACTTATGGCAGGCATGTGTGGGTGGCGGGGAGTGTGACCTGGGCAGGGCAGGCGGTGCTGGGCATCGAGGCCGAAGCAGCTGCTGATGTGCGTCTGCGCCTTCAGCGGGCAGAGGCTGAGGAACGGGCAGTTGGGGCACTTGTTCAGTGGCAGATCCTCCGACGGGCCGCTGTCGCTGGCAATGGCAATGGGCTTCGCAGTGGGCGGTGTGGGCGTGGCGTTGGTGCGCTCCTTGGCCGCCGCCTCGGCCAGCTCGGACTTGATCAGCTCGGCCTCGGACTTGATCTCCGCCGTCCTGCGGCGAAAGCCATTGCGGTAGCTGCGGCTCGGCTGGGGCTGCTGCTGCAGGTCGGTTGTGTGGATTTGTACGAACGGAATGCAGGGGGAGTCGCCGGAGCTCTTGTGGCTGCTCGCGCCACTCGCGCCCGTCGCTATGGGCGGCGGCAGGCTGAGCAGCGCGGCGGGCTCGTCGTCGAAGAAGCCGGCGAAATTGTCGGGCTCCAGCGAGTGTATGGGCGTGGACAGTGACAGGTCTGCATGCTGCAGCTGCACCAAAATCAGAAAAACAAAAGTGGGATCAACGAACACACTCATACACACACACGCACACGCACGCACACACGCACGCTCACAGACAACTAATCGCGTGGCTCACCTGGCTGCCCACGGTGCTGTAGAAGCTCGTAAAGGCCACATCCGCATCCCCGTTCATATTGCAATGTTCATGTGTAAGTGTTTATAGCTGCATTCTCGCTAACTTCGCATTACATTTCAGTGGGGAAAGCTGTGGCAGTCGCTCACTGATCTGATATCATATCAAAACATCTGATAATAACAACTGCAGCAACAACAAAAACAATTGCATCGATACTCTCACAAATATACCAAATCTATCGAAAGTCAGCGATAGGAAAATACCACGATACCAATAAGCGGGCCAACCAAAGCCTTATGCAACGATAGATAGGCGACCTATCGTTGTACCTAAAATATATAAATTCAAATGATAAAGTACCATTTTTCACAGCTGCTATTTACGATATTGTTAAAAATAATATTAATTAATAAGTTTTGTAAATTACTATAGTGAGCATCCCAATAGTTGTTATTCAAATTAAATGTAACTTAACTTATCCATGCGAAATATGCAAGTTGTCAATAGTGACGTCAGCCCTCATCTCTTTTTGAGTATTTCTGGTTCAGCTCGAAAAATATCGATAGTTCGCATAACACAGCATGCCGGGCAATCGTAAACGTTTTAGCCATTTCTCACATCGCTAGCGGCTGCCGACAAAGTTTGCGGAATAATTCATATTTTCATTTATTAAAATAGCAAATAACCAAATACAAATACAAAATGCCGCGTATTATGATCAAAGGTGGCGTCTGGCGCAATACAGAGGTAAGATAGCATTGCCAAATAAAATGTATCCCCATATAAATCGATGGCTTTTTCGTAGGATGAAATCTTGAAGGCGGCCGTCATGAAATACGGCAAAAATCAATGGAGTCGCATTGCCTCGTTGCTGCATCGCAAGTCGGCCAAGCAGTGCAAGGCGCGCTGGTACGAATGGCTCGATCCGAGCATCAAGAAGACCGAATGGTCACGCGAAGAGGACGAGAAGCTGCTCCATCTGGCCAAGCTGATGCCCACACAGTGGCGCACGATTGCGCCCATTATTGGACGCACTGCAGCACAGTGCCTGGAGCGCTACGAGTATCTGCTGTAAGTGTGCCTTCCCAGCTGTTGCCTCAGCATATTAAATAACTTCTCTCGCAGCGACCAGGCGCAGCGCAAGGAGGATGGCGAGGACGCCTTGGACGATCCGCGCAAGCTGAAGCCGGGTGAGATTGACCCCAATCCAGAGACGAAGCCTGCACGACCCGACCCCAAAGACATGGACGAGGACGAGCTGGAGATGCTGTCCGAGGCACGCGCCCGTCTGGCCAACACGCAGGGCAAGAAGGCGAAGCGCAAGGCGCGCGAGAAGCAGCTCGAGGAGGCGCGCCGCCTGGCCACGCTCCAGAAGCGTCGCGAGCTGCGCGCCGCAGGCATTGGCAGTGGCAGCCGGAAGCGCGTTAAGGGCATCGACTACAATGCTGAGATACCCTTCGAGAAGCGCCCCGCCATCGGGTTCTACGACACCTCCGAGGAGCATCTGCAGAAGCAGGAGCCGGACTTCAACAAAATGCGCCAGCAAGACCTGGACGGGGAGCTGCGCTCCGAGAAGGAGGAGCGCGAGCGCAAGCGCGACAAGCAGAAGCTGAAGCAGCGCAAGGAGAACGAGGTGCCCTCGGCCATGATGCAGAACTTGGAACCGGAGCGCAAGCGCTCGAAGCTCGTCTTGCCGACGCCCCAAATCTCCGACATGGAGCTGCAGCAGGTCGTCAAGCTGGGCCGGGCCAGCGAGATGGCCAAGGAGATAGCCGGCGAGAGCGGCATCGAGACCACAGACGCCCTCCTGGCCGACTACTCCATAACCCCCCAAGTGGCAGCCACGCCGCGCACCCCGGCGCCCTACACGGACCGCATAATGCAGGAGGCGCAGAACATGATGGCCCTCACCCACACGGAGACGCCCCTCAAGGGCGGGCTCAACACGCCGCTGCACGAATCCGACTTCTCTGGGGCGCTGCCGAAGGCGGCGGCCATCGCCACGCCAAACACGGTCATAGCCACGCCCTTTCGCACGCAGCGCGAGGGCGGAGCGGGCACACCGGCGGGCTTCCTGACGCCCGCCTCAGGAGCCCTGGTGCCCATGCTGAAGGTCGGAGCGGCTGGTGGCAGCAGCGCGACGCCCGCCTTCGTGCGCGACAAGCTCAGCATCAACGCGGAGGAGAGCATGGCCGTGACCGAGACGCCGGGCTTGTATAAGAACTACCAGAAGCAGCTGAAGTCGACGCTGCGCGAGGGACTGGCGACGCTGCCAGCGCCTCGCAACGACTACGAGATCGTGGTGCCGGAGCAGGAGGACAGCGAGGCCATGGACACGAGCGCGGAGCCAGCGATTGAGGATCAGGCGGACGTGGACGCGCGCATGCTGGCCGAGCAGGAGGCCCAGCGCAAGCGGGAGCTGGCCAAGCGCTCCCAGGTCATACAGCGCAACCTGCCACGGCCCACGGAGGTGAACACCAAGATCCTGCGGCCGCAGTCCGAGAAGCAGAACCTCACCGAGCAGCAGCAGGCCGAGGAGCTGATCAAGCACGAGATGATCACCATGCAGCGTGAGTAGCACTTACTGACTCTCCTCCTCCTCTTTCCTCATGCGCTTTCTCGCTTCCAGTCTATGACTCTGTGCGCGATCCGGTGCCCGGCCAGTCGCAGCACAAGCTGGAGCAGCTGCAGAGCTACTTCAAGGCCAATCCGTACGAGGAAATATCGCAGGAGGAGCTGGCGGAGGCCAAGCAGATGCTGGCCGACGAGATGGAGGTGGTGAAGGAGCGCATGTCCCACGGCGAGCTGCCCCTCGATGTCTATGCGCAGGTGTGGCAGGAGTGCCTGGGCCAGGTGCTCTACCTGCCGTCGCAGCATCGCTACACGCGCGCCAACCTGGCCAGCAAGAAGGATCGCCTGGAGTCGGCCGAAAAGCGGCTCGAGCAGAACCGCCGGCACATGGCCAAGGAGGCGAAGCGCTGCGGCAAGATTGAGAAGAAGCTGAAGATACTCACCGGCGGCTACCAGGCGCGCGCCCAGGTGCTGATCAAGCAGCTGCAGGACACCTACGCCCAGATCGAGCAGAACTCGCTCTCGCTGTCCACGTTCCGATTCCTCGGCGAGCAGGAGGCCATCGCCGTGCCGCGCCGCCTCGAGGCGCTCCAGGAGGACGTGCGCCGGCAGATGGAGCGCGAGAAGGAGCTGCAGCAGAAGTACGCCCATCTGGCCGAGCAGCGCGACACGCTCTTCCAGCAGCTGGAGCTCCTAACGGGCAGCCGACCCACTTCACAGCAGCTGCTGGGCCTGGCAGGCGAACAGGAGACGGAGGCCTAGGCACACCCACACATACATATGCATACGTAGAATTTAATCTTACACCGAAAGAGAAATACAAATAGTTATTGACTAATGAGACTAGTGGCCGTATTTTTGGTAGACCCACTCCTTGTTGTCCAGCGGGCAGACGTGGCGCGTCTTGAGCCAGCGGGCGATGCAGTGGTAGTGGAAGGCATGGTTGCACTCGCCCCAGGCCACGGTGCACTCGTCCTTGTTCGCATTCGGGTCAGCCTGGCACTCGATGCAGAGATTCATGATGTGATTGCGGCAGATGGCGCAGTTGTCGACTGCCACGTCCCAGGACCAGTGGGCGTGTGCTACCCACTTCTTGACCACGAAACGGTGGTCCCTCTTCTGCCCGCTGCCGCTGGCCACGTTGTCCTCGTGGAACTCCTCAATGTCGTGGAAGTCCTCCGTTTCCTCCACCTCGAGCTCCTCGGCCGTGGATCCATTTTTATTGCACCTTTCCATTTACTTTTTATTTCGATTTCACAACAGATTTAAAAGCTTTCAGCTCCGAATGTTTTTGAACTCCAGCTGACAGGCGTTCCTACAACCCTGTTCAAGTTGTCAAAGTGTGGAAATTCCAGATGGCGATTTGAAAGGATTATTTTAATGCCAGAGGAAGGCACATGAAGATTGACATAAGATAGGACTGACTATATCAATTGATGTCTCTACTAAGTCTGCTTCAATTGGAAGTCTGTTATCAGACCAAGTCTAAACATATTCAATTCTTAAATGTTTATTTTATAATATTTATTTAGTTCTGATTTTCAGCATAAATACATATATGTATACGAATTAAATTTGGTGCTAAAATACTAACAGTTTTTACTTCTCATTTGTTTTTTGTTGTTATATATATAGAGATATATAGATTTGTATTATTTATATGTTTCTCTGCAGTTCTCTGTATAAATAAATATGCAATTTATTGAATTCGCTTCCTTTTGTATACGTGAATTAGGTAGTTTTGTTCTCATTTTGTGTGTTTTTGTAAAAATTTAGAATTGTTTCTCCATTCGAGTTGTTTCAGCAGCACTTGCGTGGATTATTGCCCATATATACAGACATAGATATACAGAGTTGATTGTACATACATACACGCACTTGATAAATACATACAGACAATAATAATCGTAATGATAAACATAATGATATAGAGCGCAGTTGCTTATGCGGGCGTATGTATGCATGCCTACGGGTCTACTAACAATAAGATTGATTGATAAGTTCATATATATATATATATAGATTGAGAAGAATCATTAGCGCCATGCAAGACGGGATATATATGGGGAGGAAGAGTTTGTATTCAGATTGTCCGCTAGTGTAAGTTGTGGAGCAGTTTACTTAGTCGTCTTCATCGTTGATGGCCGCGCTGCTGCGCGAGATCTTCATGTAGGCAGCACAAATGCATTCGCAAACAAAGCGATATTGACTCTGGAGGGGAGGAGAGAGAGAGAGAGAGAGAGAGAGAGAGCTGTAGATTAGCCATGAGTGAACAGAGTAGACTGAGCAAACATACCACATTCTGAACCATGCAGGCGCGCTGGTCACGCATGGTGCGCACTATGTCCAGCGGATAGACAGGCTCGCGCGCCTCCATCAGCGCCAGAGCCGTGTCCATCAGTATGAGCACACCAGTGCGTCCAATGCCTGCCGAGCAGTGCACAATAACGGGCGGATTAGCGGCGCTAATGCATCTGTGAAATGAAAGAAAACAAATTAAGCTTTACTCTATGGATCTATAGTTCTCTATGACTCACTGGTGCACGCTGGTGGACACTGGTGTTTCGTCTTCGGGCGTTGCTCCGTTGCTTGCCGCGCACTTGCGCTCGCTCATCAGTCCCCCGTTCTCGTCTGCGTCCGCGTCGAGGAGCCGCACCTGCTTCAGACTCTCCTCGATCTCTTGGAGCAGCGTGCGATTGCGGGCGGCGCGCACTCGTTCCGTGAACTCGAGGAACAGATTGGGATCCGAGGGTACACAGTGATCGGGCCAGGCGAGGTATTGCATGTGATGGATGTGCCGCTGCTCGTGCTTATCCCGCAGCACAAACTCGCGGAAGACAAAGCTGCCCGTCTCATCTGGTTTCTCGCTCAGGCAACGCACCGAGAAGCCATCGCCCAGCTGCAGCTCGTCGCCTGTGACGGGCCAATATTGATGGCACTTCTGACGACCTGCCTCCATCACGGTGGTAAGCATGACCAACAGGTGGCTGCTCTCCTGCTGCACCATGCGCCAAAAGTCTGTCGTGGTGCTCGCCAGCGGCCCTTGCGTCGCTATATAACGGTTCACCGCCCCACCGGGTATCTCCATATTCACGTAGTTGGCATTGATATAGTCGCCGGTCAGCGAGTTGACCAAGGAGACGCGCGTGCAGTCATCTAGGTGAAAGAAACGTGGATAAGCTAAAGAATCCAAATAGAGTTCCACTTCACTTACAGGGCGATATATCCCGGTAACGATTCTTGGGCGCGTTCGCTGCCTTGCGAGCCTCTGTGATGGCCAGGTCAGGGTTCTTGCGGTACATCAGTTCGTACTGAGCTAGCAGGGCGCCCGAGGCGAGTCCATCGCTGAGCAGCAACAGGCTCTGAGTGAAGAGCGCATCGCCATCGAGCAGATTCGAGTGGGAGCCAATCTCATCGGACTCGGGCACGTACTGGTAGAGGGGCTCCTCCTCGAGCAGCAGCGGAGCGGAGCGCTTGGGACGCACCGTGAGCAGCAGTTCGCCGCTCGACTGATGCCGGCAGTCGCGTATCATGGCCACCACCTGGTCGTGCCGCAGCCCGTGCACCTCCCGGCCATTGATCATGAGCACCTCGTCGCCCTCGCAGACACGCGGCGTGCAGCGATCGGCGGGCGTGTGCGGCACCACCTTGGACACTTGCACGGGCAGGCTCAGATCCACGCCTCCCTTCACATTGAAGCCGTAGCGACCCTGCTCGTCGGCCAGCAGTCGCATGGTGATCAAATCGCTGCCGCTCTCCGGCTGACCCACTGCGTCCGCTATAGTTGTGGGCAGCAGTACGGGACTGTGCTGGCCCGAGCTGTAGGCAGGCGGCATGGGCGAGGGCGTGCCGGACTCAAAGCGCCTCGTGCACTGCTCAATGAAGCCGACATCGCTGGCAAGCAAGAAAAAATATATATAAATCGGGAGAGATTGAAGTTTACTAGACTTACAGCTGTATATCGTATTCGTCGCTGTGCTGCTCCCAGGCCTTGCGTGGCAGTGCATCGGCCTGCTTGGACGTAACTTTGGACGTGTCATGTGGACGGCTCGTTTTCGTGATGGTCAGTATGGTGGATGCGGACGGTTTGCCGTTGTGCGAGGCGGCGCTGTCGGATCCGCTGCCCGTGCCGTTGTGCAGCAGCTGTGGCGTGCCATCTGCCGAGCTGCCGCAAGTGCCGGCCAGCGCGTTGCCAGCCAAGAGACGCTTGCTGGGCGAGCGGACAAAGACCTTGTGGATGCGACCCCGCTGCTTGGACTCCTGCACGGCCTGCAGTTCGGTGCGGCCCGAGTAGTAGAACTTGCTGCCCAGGCTGATATTGAGGAAGCGCGAGAGACGATGCGGCCGCTTCAGTCGGAAGAATGAATGATGCTCCACGCAGGACTTCCACAGAGCCTTCGCATGCTTGTGACTGGTCATGCCGAAGCCGAGCAGCGTGTCGTAGCTCTCGCTGGGCTCGCGGCGCAGCTGTATGAAGAAATCCTTGCGCTTGAACGACACCTTCACCATTTTGCTCCACGAGAAGGTATTGACGCGCAGCGCATGCTGGAAGACGAGCAACCCGATGGCCGATACGCCCAGCTGCAAGTCCTTGCCATTGGAATCGGTCGCCTTATGCAAGTCGATGCCATAGAGCTCCAAGCGCTTCCCATGCTCCAGATAATTGTACTCCGCATCGGCTGGCAGCTGCCCGCGATGCAGCTTGTGCAGCTCGCAGATCTTGCGCTCCGCCTCTGGCGTTTGTTCCGCCAGCAGCTGCAGTCCGCTCAAGTAGCCCGTCTGATGCTCCACGGCATTGAAGTCGCCCAGCTCAGCTGTTGGGCATATATAGACAAATTTCAGATTAGTTGTGCTGATAGGTGGACTTTGGACTGCTAGTTACTCACACTGCACCGTATAGCTGGCAAGCAGGCACTGGGTGTTGCTGGAGCATGGCAGTTGGCCCAGCAAAATGTTACGCTTGATCTGCAGATAGAACTGATAGCGTGTGAACTCCTCCTGCAGTCGACTGGGATCGCTTACAAAGAACTGTCGGCAAGTAGACACATAAATATATATAGATCTTGGAGTTAATATCTATATAGCTCACCTTAACTCTAAACTCTAATAATGGAACGGCATCGTTGTCGAGCGAGAGGCTGCTGCATTGCTTCTTGAATTGCTTCTGAGCATCTACCCATCTCTGCAAAAGGAAATTTAATCATTGAAGAAGTTGACTGACTGACTGATTGATGGATTGATTGATTGTTTCACTTACCACAACATCACCGGGCTTCTGTGGAAATAATAGACCAAAGTAGTCCCTCTCGGATAGCTCGAGATAGTGAAAGACCTGATCCAGTAGCTCAGCGCCTTTGGCACGTTTCTGCAAAGGGATTGCAAATAGATGAGATAAATATATTGTCATGTGGTATAGACAGTCCTAGCTCCCTCTACTGCTTGTCCCACCCCAATGGGTCTCGCTTGGCTTCACAATTTCCCTATTTACCCAGTTTAGTTGACGTGAAATGGCTAGCTGTAAGCTGGCGTTAATTTGACTTCGCCACAGACAGATCGCAAGCTAAGCACATAGCTTTAGCTTTGTTTTCCATTTTCGAGTGCTTTTGTAATTAAGAAAACAATGCGAATGCCTCTTCGACAAGTGCGTGTCTGTCTGTTGTCTCTGCCCTCCCCCAAAATGAAAGCGAGTCTAGAGTGAAGATGCGAAGCACTTTTCATCTTCAATCTTCAAGTGCGGAGGAGTGTTTAAGAAAACAATGGCTAATACAGATACAAGTCGACTTTCTATGCTCGAGAGTTCGTTGATTTTTGTACACAATTCGCAATTTACGATTATTATGCGAACAGTTGGAAAGCCGCTCGTGCGAAGTGCCAGAGGGGCTGGGGGTGCTTCGCTCAAGCTACGGTGAAAGCCCGTCCAAGTGAGCCAAGGGCAGTAGCCGACCACGGTACTCACCTCGATCCGAAAGGTGTGCGTGATGTCATCTAGGAACAGGACGGTGACGCATTGCTGCCGCTGTTGTTTCTTGTCGCGCGCCAGCTCTGAGGATGCGCCGCGTTGTCGATAGCTTTTGCTCAGGTTGCTCAAGCGGAAGCGTTCAAACATGGCCCCGCTCCATTCTGCTTCCAATTAAAGCTAAACGTGTGGGCGTGTGGGGGAGAGAGTGCGTGTGCTCCTTTAGCAACTGCTGAAAGGCTCCCCTTGTGGCTGGCTGGCAGTTTGTTTATTCAATAAATAATGGCAAGACTTGCGACCTTCGGTTGGACGTGTCGTTCACGCTATGGCTAAGACTTTGGATGGATGTTCTTGACTCGATACTTCCCCTTCTCCTCCTCGACTGTGCTGCAAAGGGAGATTGAGACATTAGATTGGGTTGGAGTTGGCATAAGCAAGCACTGCAAATAATAATTGGAAATGGAACTGAAAATGTTTAATATTGAATAACAAGTGTTCGTGGCCTTAACAGCTGTATTATAACAGTGCTGTTAACTTTACAGACAAGACTCATCTCAAGACTATGTTTTGGCATTGAATATGCAAGTATATAGGTTAAACATGTTAACAGCATGTTAACATAACATAGAGCTGTTAACAGTTATGCCTTAACTATATTCTTAAGAGGTTTTATTTTATTTACAGAGCTGTTAATATAAAATATAACTGTTAGCAGTATGTTAACATAACAAAGAACTGTTAACAGTTAGCGGACATAATCATAACTGAAATATATTCGATTGCTAAGAAATGTTATTTGCTTTAACATTATGAACAGTGCTATTAACATAACATAGCACTGTTAACACTGCCCAATATCGAAATCTGATTGAATGCGACGCAGTTGGCAATATGAAAACATTTTCAATTGCATTTTGTACTTGAGTTTTTCGCCCAGTTTTTATTTCTTTCTTTCTTTCTGCTGTTGGCTGGGTCTGCCAGCCGGAAATTGTGTATTAATATAGAACACACAGAAAGATAGAAAGAGAGAGAGAGAGAGAGAGGTAGAGAGCACATAAATATTTTTATCTGTCACATGTACAAAATACTTGTATTTGTATTTGCTTATAACTAAAGGCATAATACTTAAATAGCAATCGATGTGTGTCTGCATATGTGTGTGTGTAGGTGGTTAGTACTTAGCATAACACACACACATATAATATATATATATATATATATATATATATATATATATATATATATATATATATATATATATATATATATATATATATATATATATCATTCAAGTGAAAGCCGCAAAGGCGATAAGAAATTCCAGCTGAGGCAAATCAACTTTAACTTTGACGCTTTCCGAATTTAGTTTTCCCTACTTAAATTAGTATTTATACTAAACTTTGACTCTCTACCAGCTTAGACTGCTCCACTTAAATTCGTATTTATACTAAGCCATTGACTTTCTAGGTCAGCGACAAAGAAATGGAAAAGTGAATTCAGCTCGGAGTATTTTTATAACTAGTTCATATTTCATGGGGGAAAAGCTCCTAAGCCAATTACAAGGTGCATCAATCAAAAAGAAAGATAAGCACACACACACACACACAGGTCTACCATATCTATACACACACATTGATTCAATTGCGACCAAGTCAAAAGGAAGTCCGAAGACGTAGACAAAGACGATATTAGTCATTCGCTACACTTGTCAACGACTTGTCTACGCTGTGTGCATGTGTGTGTGTGTGTATGTGCGTGTGTGTATATGCATGTGTGAGTGTGCGTGTGTGTGTGCGCTGCTCGCTAGCGCGTGAAAATATGCGCCGATTGCTGTCTTAGGCCCAGTAAGAAGCAGACCTATGGGCCAAACTGCTTGTCAGCTGAAGTGTTCAAGTGTTTCCCTCTTACACCCGCACACAGACACACACTCACACACACCCACACACACCTGAGTACTACACCTTACAAAATAAACAATGACAAAGCGTCAAAAAGGGAGTGTGAACTGCGTGAGCTAAAGCTTGCCACTGCTTGACTAAAGAATACCCTAACACAGTTTTTAATAGATATATCTGTATGGATGAGAAGTTCATATCACGAATTCTGTATGAGTCGATACAGAACTCATGGTATCAACTTCTCATAGCCAAAACTGCCAGACTACAGAATACCCTAACCAAGTTTCTTCGATACTCTAGTATCTCGAAGATACTTAACCACTATATATACTTCCTATGCTTATTGATGTACATTTCTAGGCAATAAAGTCAGTTCATGCGACCCACATCGATGCCCAATGAGAAGCTGTTCGCTCTCTGTAAGGAATTTTACAATCTGTTAACTGAAATCTATTTCATATCGAACTATCGAGCTGTGCCATTGGCCCATTATGCAAGCTATTTAGCTTACAAGCGAGTATGAAGCCAATTAATGCCTTCCACATGGCTCGCTCACTAGGTTAAGCTGATTAGGCAGGTGGTGCGCTCGAGGGGGTCGGGGTTGGCGGTTGGGTGGGTTTACTCTTAATTCCGTTTCGTTATCAGCGAATGAATGCAAATTTGTTAGGCACACAAGGCGTAACCCGTCCGTCCAGCCGTTTGCTAATGGGTCGATAATTTTGTAGATTGCGTTCAACAGGTTGAAGGCATGAATTACTAGATAGAGCCGACTACTAGATACCCTGTATGTGCAGCTACAGGGTAAGAGGGAGTAGGAGTCTAGCTAATAAATCTAATCTAACGATAATGATGATCGGCAATCGCTGCCCTTATCAATTGCTTTATCAATCGATATTTATCGCTATCGTTTGCTTGGACAGCCTAATCGATCTACATTTACCACTTCTATTGCCGTTTTATAGAGTATAGGGTATGCAAAGAAAACAGAAACGAGGTTGCGTCATTTGCGCCGGTGACGCCCACAAGGCCTCCACCATTTCGCCCCATTTTAGGGAATTGGCGACAAAGCGACATCGGCCAGCGGGCCATATATGAACGGGAAGCCTTATAGACGCTATTCAACTCGACTCGACTCGATTCTCATTGTGGTTACGACGGCTTTTCGTAGTTACCCTCTCTCTATAAGGCGAACGGCTATGTGTGTGTGTGTGTGTGTGTGGGTGGGGAGGGGTTGTAGCAGGGGTATTCAGGTGATCACTTTGTATTTATTACGTATTATTTCGCTTTATTATTATTCTCTGCTGTTGCCATTAATTGAAAATGAAATGAAATAATTGAGAGAAAGAGAACGAGACAGAGGCAGAGGCAGAGGCAGAGACAGGGGCAACAATAATAACAGGAACATTTCTGGCTAAGCAGCTGCATTGTTTAAAGTGCATGAACAAAAGCACAAACATATAGCCATATATATATATGTATGTATATGTTTATATATCAGATTTATTCGCCTGACAACCCAATAAAAGAAGCAAACAAACTTTTGGTTCGTTGACCGAGTTTTTGACCAAAACTTTGCTCACTTTTCTCTCACCCAAAGCTATTGTTTATTATGTTAAGTATTAGGTATATATATACATATATATATATCTGATTTTGTATGCAGATTTAATTTGCTTTTGTTCAAGTAGTTAGGCAAATGCTGCTGGAACAGCTTCCGTTGCTCGCGCACAGTGGGACAAAGTCTATTTGTTTTCAAAGCTGAGGTTTGTTAACATATATATACATATGCATATGTATATATATATAAAGTATTGTAATTAAAACTGTTATATATAGTAAACGACCTGTTTGACAGCCTGTGAACCACTGTGCGAGTTGTGCTTTGCTTTGTTCGCGTGACCCGCTGAGCAAATGGAGGAAATGGCAACGTAAGCAAATCCAATTTGCTTTTGCCTGATGCTGAGAGTGAGAGAGAGAGAGAGAGAGAGAGAGAGAGAGAGAGAGAGAGGGAGGGAGAGGTGGTACGTTGAACCGGTTAAGTATTTGACAGCGCTTAAAACTGAGCTCAGCTGAGCCGGTCAAGTCACGTAGATCAAATGCGAAAATGCAGATAGGAACTGGAACTGGAGCTGGGAACTGGAACTAGAAACGGAACTGACGACGACGACACACGCTGTGCGGTCTGCCCCGTGCGTAATGGAACACGCAGCCGTTGAACCTGCTGTCAACGTAATTTGAAACGGTAAAACACACAAATGGAAAGGTGAAAATGGCAAGGGGGCGGGGCACTGGCGCTGACTGGCACTCAATTTCAATTAGGACACATCACTCAGAGGGCATTCGAACTTTGTCATCAGCCACGTAACGCTGCCAGTCCAAAAATCTGAGTTTAATTGAAAAACCCTCAGAGTCATTAAGTATTTTTGGCTGCCTGGCAATCCTTATCAAAGTCAAAGCGGTCAAAGGTGGGCAGCCTTTCGAAAGCTTCGCCTGTTAAGCAACCCCAGCTAAACTGATAAGAGAGAGAGAAAGAGAGAGGGAGAGGGAGAGGGGCACAATTGAATTTGCCGTGCCAGAGAGGCATCAATAATGTTGTTGTTGCTGCTGCTGCTGTCTGTGCATTTGCATTTGTTTGGTTTTATGTGCTTTACCGTTATGCGTCAGGGTTGCCATGTGTGCGCAGGGCTAAAGCGAAAGGGGGCACAGCACGCAGGCAGCATGGGACAGGGGGCAGGAGCGGGGGCAATGCTTATCGCTGTTTGCTTTTTAATTTTTATTGCTTCTGACGAACGGCACTGCGCGGCACACGCACCCCGACACCGAGATGCTCTTATGCTATTTTTGTGTGTGTTTTCATGCAACAGTAGCCCCCAGAGCCAGGCAGCCACTGGGCTGCACACACACACGCACACAGCTAAAGAGCTGTCTGGTTGTTTACGCTTCGCTTCTTCGTATATTCTTAATGATTGCTTTACCGTTAAAACGAAAGAGAGAAGAGAGAAAAGAAAAACGAAATTTGTCTATTAAACAGTTTTGCTAATGCTCCGCGCCGGCTTAAAGTCACCTAATCCCATTAAGCCTAATGCCAGAGGCAGAGCGTGAGCTGTGGCTAGAACAGCAGAAGAACTAGTTCAATGAATTAAACGATTTGTAAACACAATACCATGATTAATTGCACACGCACACAAACAAACAAACATGTATACAGACTGTATGCATTTATTTCTGGGATTACTGTATTTGTGTGTGTGTGTGAGAGTGCAAGTACATGTTCTTCCTCTCTCTCTCTCTCCATCTCAAATCAGACAGACGCTGCGACACTGCGCTTCGTTGAGTAGGCGGCATCTTGAGCTGTGAGCTGTGCATACATGCATATGTGTGTGTGTGTGAGTGAGAGTGAACATCGCGAAGAGAGTAAAATCATAATAATCAAAGGGCAACACAAGCAGCGCGCTGTGGCTGCAGATAAGCACACTCATACCACACACACACATAGGCACAGCCACACAGCATAAGAAAAAGAGTTAAATGAACCGCTATGGACAGGAACTGCAGCTCACCTTTTCACTCTCAGCACTGAGTAGGTACGTCGTATGTTGTGTGCACTCCTTTTACATATAGCAACAAATTCAGCAAGCATGAAGTACACATTTATTTGTAAGGCTCCTTCGCAACTTTATACAAATATTGACGCACATGCACGCACACACATACACACACACACGCACGTACAGATTGATCGGTCGCGACTCGCGAGTTGGAAGGAAAACAATAAAACGGGAAAAAATGGAACGGCAGAACGAAGCCGCAAATTGAAAATAAAGTTATGGTTGTTATGTGGTTGTATGCCTACACGAGCTAGGGTTTACATATGGAACATGTAACGAAACCGCAAGCAGTTGTGCTTTCAATAATGAACAAAATTAACAAAATAAAATAGAATTTAATTTTTCTCCGAAACCGAACAAACCAAGGCGAGCAGCGACGAACTAGTGATGCTAAACGCGGCTATACAGCATATCGATGTATCGATGCAGCACTTCAGGCGATACTTTGTTTCGCTAAGCAACTCTGAATAATTGCTTACTATCGATTGCGCTTGCTGACTGACTGAAGCTGCTTGCTATGGTTGCGCGCGCTTGTCAACATTCAAATTTGAAACAAAGCAAGCATGGCTCCGCTTCATGTGGACATTAACAAATTGAACTTTATACGAGTTTATACGAATTGAAATTCATTAAAATTAAAATATAAGTTATTAAGAGATGGACAATCGTGAAGGTGGCAAGCAGCAGCCTATAAAGATACTCCAGAAGACCCCCAAGGAGATAGAAGAATGGGAAATGGCGATCAGGCAGAAGGTGAAGAAGGAACTGGAAGCTCTCAATGCAGCCATTCAGACGATGAACCAGAAGCGCGGCAAAAATACCAACTAGGATACCTTATCCACACACACACACATGATGTCCTGGGCTGCAATAAACTTGAGTTCGCCCTGCCTTGGCCTTGCCCAGTTGAATCATGATTAATTGCTTCTATTTATTTGCTGCAGCGGTAGGCGGTCGTGCGGTGGTTGGGTGGTTCGCTTAAAAAACCATCACGAAAATGTGACAGCCCAAAGGACACATGGCAAAAAATCAACCTTTGCTGGACACGGACATTGGCGAGCGCAACGAATGCGGCAAATTCGCATTTGATGCGATTTTTATGTTAATCGAGTGAGCTAATGGACATTGCGAACTGATGTCCTGTGTGGCACATGTGTGTGTGCGTGTGTGTGTCTCTCAATTTATTGTATTAATCAAACGATGAAGCGATTTGTAGTTGATGAAACCAGAGGCTGGAAGAGAGAAATGGACAAAAGAGGCGACGGAGGAGGGAAATAGAGACATAAGAGAGAGAGAGAGAGAGAGAGAGAGAGAGAGAGAGAGGCACATCAATAGAAAGAGAGGCAACATTTCTTAAGCTGGCCTTACTTAGGCTAGATAGATAATATTTACTATTCATATATATTTGATATATGACTATATCTCTATACTATATTAGTAAAATCCAATTCAATGGGTTCTTTCGCCGAGGGTAACGCCTGCACATGATGAAAAAGAAAGAGAGGCAAGCGCATGTGTTTATCATCATATTTAATATTTAAGCCTTTTTATGGAAAACGTATTTGAATTGTTTTTTTGTTTATACAAAATTTAAATTACATTTTTAAGAGCTAAAAATTTGATAGATTTGCTTTAAGTATTATACAAATATATATAGCCGTATATATATTCCTTTTCTTTCAGTGTAGGCGACAAAACATAACACAAATGAAACTTAAGTAGAACTCTTAGAGGTATTTAATTTCGCATATAATATTAATTTAAAAATTAAAGTTAAGTGAATCAAGGAAGGAAATTTATAGAAATATTATTTAAGAGTTTTTTCTTTAAATTTTAATTTTAGTTTTAGTTTTAATTATATTTGTAATCGTAATCTCGAAGAGGAAGCATTTGATATGTTGTAAAAATGTTAAATATTAATTTTAATATTATTTATTAAATATTATTAATATTAATTTTTATTTTTATTTTTATTTTTATGCATATTTATTTTTAAAATTGATTTTTGTTTGCGATAATAATACCAGCTCGAAATTAAATAATTAATAACAATTAGAATTAGCTGAATAAGCATTTTTTGATTTAGTTTTTAGATTTAAGTTGGATTCATATATATATTTTTTAATCTATATATAGTGTTGTTGTTGTTGTTGTTGTTGCTGGCACGCTATCCAAGTCTTATGCAAGAGTTATATATATGTATATATACTATATATATTTTGTGTTTATATATTTAAATTTAATTAATTGCATATTTGCCGAGTATTTTTTATAGAATTTCAATGGGGTTTTTCGTGTGAGTTTTTCTTTTTTCTTTCTTTTTAATTTAAACTTAATTTTTAAATTTTTATACAAACTTACATATTATTTAACAACATTGAATGTTTTAACATTTGCCAAATTCTTTTATTAAAAAATTGCTAAACAAATTTGAGTTTTTTCTTCTCTTTTTTTTTAAATTATTTTTAATTTAATTTTTTATTTTAGTTTTAATTTTTTATTTTTATTAAATATTTGCTTGCATTGCTTAGGCATTTGACTCAAATATTTAATAAACATTCATATTTTTTTATAGTTTATTTTTTAAGATTATTTTTTTTTGCTCTTCCATTTTCTATGTACAATTTTATTTATTTTTATATTTTCATTAAATATTGCTTAGGCATTTAAATAATATTATTTATTATTATTAATTTTTTTTTAAAGTGTAGAAATGCTTAAGCAAATATTAACAAAAATATTGTTTAATAATTTAAAATTTTTTTTTTTTTTATAAAAATTTTCAATATATTTTTTAAACCAAAATAGATTTTTTTAATTAAAAAAATTATAATTAACTAAGCAAACATTTTTTAAAAATTTGCTTAAGCATTTCTATTTTTTTTTTAAGATTTTATTTTATTAATTTTTATTTTTTATTTTTAATTTTTTATTTTTTATGTACAGCTTGAAGCTTGGCTTAAAATTTGCTTGCAAACCTTTTCCGCTGCCTTTTGTCTGCCCTCAGCAGTTGCTTGGTGGTGCGAGTGGTGCAGTGGCTCAGTTGTGGTTGCCCTTGCGCGCATTGAAGAACATCCGCGCCACCTTGCCCAGCGCCCCAACGAAGTCCCAGCGCTGTGACTGCTCCTGCTCCTGCTCGTGGCCCTGGTCTTGCCCCCGCCTCTGCCCCTGCCTCTGCCACTGTCCCTGCTGCCCCTGCTCCAGCTGCTGCTGCTGGCAGTCGTGCCTCGCCTAGGAGGGCGTGGAGTACCAGGCGCTCGCCGGGCTGCCCTTGTGGTAGAGGTGGAAGCCGGAGTGGGGCGCGAAGTACTGCGGCTGGTCGAGGTTGCTGTAGGTGACGCCGCCCTCCGTCGTGGTCGCCGCGTGCGGGTGCATGCCCGCCGTGTAGGCCTGCGGCTTCAGGGGCAGCGTGGCGCCGCCGGAGCCGTCCACGGGCGTGGCGTACTGCCCGCGCAGCGGATCGGCGTAGTCGTAGCCCCCATTGGAGCCCACGAGCAGCCCGGGTGGCCCGGCGCCGGCCGCGGCGGAGGGCAGCTTGGCCGAGTTGTTGGAGTCGCGCGGCGAGACGGAGCTGGGCGGCGTCATGGCATTGTGGTAGTCGATGGAGCTGTGGTAGCCGCCATAGGTGGACACCAGATTCGTGAAGGCGTCCGCCGAGTTGCCGCCCTTCTGGCCCACGGGGTGTGGCACGGAGGCAGCCGCCGCCGCCGAGTGGAGCTGCAGGTATTGGTTCTCGTAGGAGGACTCGCTGCCCGGCGGCGTGGGCAGCGGCCCGCCCTGCTGCTCGCCGTAGAAGACGCCGGGCACCACGCCCGTGGGCGTCTGCCGGGCCGTGGCCCGGATCACGCTCTCCCTATTCGCGTACAGCTGCCGCAGCAGCGCCGTCGCCGGCATCGGCGCCGGCTGCTGGTACGGCGTCCCGATCCACTGGATCGTGCTGCTCTTCTCGTTGGCCTCCGCCGCCTGCAGCTGCTGCTGCTGCTGCTTGATCAGTGCGTCCGTGCTGAAGTCTGTGCTGGGCTGGTTGTTGTTCGAGTTGTTGTTGTTGTTGTTGTTGTTGTTGGCGGTGGGGGAGGGCAGGTGCTTGGACATGGCGTGCTCCAGGTCCTTGACGGCGGAGTCGGCCGAGGCGGCGGGCTGCACGTCCTCCACCATCGAGGGCAGCCGGCTGCGCGGCTCCCGCTGCTGCTCCAGGGCGGGCAGCTTGCTCAGCGGCTGCTGCTGACCCACCTGCTGCTGCTCCGGCTGCAGCTGACCCACCTCCGCCTGCTGCTCCTCCGCCTGCTGCGCCGCCTTGCTCTTCCGCTTGCGCTTGCCGCCCGCCGCGCTGCCCGCGGGCGTCGGCGTGGGCGTGGGCGTGGCGGACAACGGCACGGGCAGCACGCCCTCCACCTCGACGCCCAGCGGCGTGGGCGCGTCCTTGATCAGCGCCAGGCTACTATTCAGGCCGCTCCCATGCGCCGCGCTGCGCCCGCGCCCGCGCTGCGTGTGGCCCTCCGCATCCGTCTTGGGCGAGCCCAGGGCCAGCTTCATGTCGCCGCTCAGGTGGGCGTTGCCCTCGCCCGAGGCGTCGCCGCCGGGCGAGCCGCTGCTCTTGTCGTTGCCCAGGCCCTCCTCGTGCTTGATGCTGTCCACACTGGGCTCCAGCTGGCAGCAGTCCAGGATCAGATTCTCGTTCTCGCGGTTGCTGTGGGGCGAAAGCACCAAAGGATTAGTTGAGGAATACTGAATGGGGGAGGGTCAGAGAGGGGATACATATATCCATGTCTACTGGGCAAGAGGATCTGTCAGAGAGGCTTCTTGCAAGAGGATCGCTCGGAGAAATCATTCTCCTTGCAAGAGGATCCCTCGGAGAAACACCTCTTCTTGCAAGAGGATCTCTCGGAGGGGCTTCTCCTTGCCTAAGAATCTCTTAGAGAGTTTCTCCTAGCAAGAAGATCTCTGGGAGAGACTTCTTCTGGAGAGATCTCTCAGATGGGTTTCTCCCTGCAAGAGGATCTATCAGAGAGGCTTCTCCCTGCGAGAGGATCCCTCGGAGAAGTCTCTCTCATTGCAAGAGGATCCCTCGGAGAGGTTTCTCCTTGCCTAAGAATCTCTTAGAGAGTTTCTCCTAGCAAGAAGATCTCTGGGAGAGACTTCTTCTGGAGAGATCTCTCAGATGGGTTTCTCCCTGCAAGAGGATCTATCAGAGAGGCTTCTCCCTGCGAGAGGATCCCTCGGAGAAACACCTCTTCTTGCAAGAGGATCTCTCGGAGGGGCTTCTCCTTGCCTAAGAATCTCTTAGAGAGTTTCTCCTAGCAAGAAGATCTCTGGGAGAGACTTCTTCTGGAGAGATCTCTCAGATGGGTTTCTCCCTGCAAGAGGATCTATCAGAGAGGCTTCTCCCTGCGAGAGGATCCCTCGGAGAGGTCTCTCTCCTTGCAAGAGTATCCCTCAGAGGGGCTTCTCCTTGCCTTATCCTCTCTGAGAGCCCTCAGCCTCCTCCCAGTTTCAGCCAGGATTCGGTTTCACCCACCTAATGACGTAGTTGACGCAGATGATGTTCTGCTCGTCGGCGTTCTTGGTGCTGCAGACGACTGTGGCGCAGGTCTGGAGCCAGGTGTAGCCGCCGCTCTTGTTCATCAGTCGGTAGTAGCCGGTCAGGACCTGCCCCTTCTCGATCACTGCAAAGGGAATTCGCGGAGAGAGATTAGCTGGGGTCTATGGGGCTCATCCCAGGGTAACTTACGATCTGTGTGGCTCTTGCGCAGGCGATTCGCGTCCTCGGCGTGGCAGAGCGAGTAGAGGCTCTTGTTGACCAGATCCTCGGGCGTGTAGTCCAGCAAGTCGGAGACTCTGAAGCAGATGAAGGGAGGATCAGTGAAGGCTCTAGGAGATTCGGATTGGCCAAAGACTCACCTGGGCTCGCAGTGCGCCACGCGCAGATCGAAGTTGACGCGCGTCACGAACATGTCGCACTCGAGGCGAATCTCGTGCACCGAGGGCGGCGGCAGAGCGATGGCCAGGGCGACCATGCCCAGCAGCGGCGGCTGCGACTTGCGCGTGTGCGAGAAGGTGTACTGCGGTCGCAGCTTGCACAGCAGCAGCACCACCTGCAACAGTGAGCAAAGGCACAAGAGAAGGCGGCAAGAGTTAGTCAAAGTGACGCAAGGACGAGCTGCTTAAGAGCTAACAGAGAGAGAGAGTGTGAGTGAGAGTGAGAGGGGGGCATTCGCCATTCTGTAGGAGAAGCTCAAGCGTAGCAGTGAGCTTTTAGCAGCGACACTCAAGCCTAAGCAATTGGTGTAGAGTGACAGAGAAAGCTGAATGCTGATCAGACTGAATGCGCTGCTTGATGACAAAGACAAAAAGCTGACAGCTATATATTAAGCGTGAGTGTGTTGTAGACTGGACCTAAGGACAAGAAGCTGCAAGCTACATATGAAGGCTGCATGTGCTCTTGGGATCTGCTCTAGACTGGGCCTAGCAACAACAAGCTGAAAGCTATACATTAAGCGAAAATGTGTTGTTGACTCAATAATAAGAAGCTGATAGCTATATGTGAAGACTGAATGCGATTGCTCATGATGTTTTTGATTGGACTTGAAGACAAGAAGCTGAACGCTTTGTTGTTTGATGATGTAGATTGTCGTGTGTATGTAGTTGAGGTATATTGTAAACTGATTGTGTATGTGTTTAGTAGATATATGGAAATGTGGAAGATGAGGTATATATAGATGTATCTTTGATCTGTGCTATCAATGCTTAAAGTTGGTGATATATATTACATATATTGTTATATATACATAGGATTTAAATTTATAGGGTATATATAGGAATGGCCTGAACTGACAGTTGATCAATGGGTGGTGTATTAGAAATATACTGATTTAGCCTAGTTATAGACTGTTCTATATAGTATATATCGGATGCATTACAATATATATGCTATATAGCTGCTGTATTGGATGTATATCAATCATCGTGATATTAGACTGATCGAAGAGTGTGCTCATATGCCTCTTGTCCGTAGTGTTGGCTATAAGCAGCGATCTCAATCTATATAGTGGCTATATTCGATGCTGATCAATCTAAAATCAGTTCTGCATTGCCCGCTCAAGCGAAATGTGGCCGAAAATCGAAAAACTGATTGAGTAAATCAAATCAAAAACTAAATTGAAATTTGTTTTTTAATTTTTTTGCTTTAAAATTTAAATTTGTTTGCTCTGCATTTGGTTGGACTGATTTCAATTGATACGTACCGAATAGTTCGAGGCCGGATTCTTAACATTTTTACCGTTGCAATTGCCGGTTGCATCGCTCGCCTGTAGATAAGCATTGGGATGATGAGGGTATAAATGGCTAGCAGACAGCTCTATATATGTATACGTGTGTCTATATAGGTGTGTGTGTCTATGTGTGTGTTAGTCTACTGCCCCAGCCCAACTCTGGATCCATACAGACAAACAAATGTCGCCAAGTGTTAGAGAAAGAAAAGCTACGAACCGAAAAAGCAAACTCAAGACTCAAAGACAGAACCAAAACTAAGGTGTACTACACTAGGCTACAGGGTTGATGGAGTGGAGTCCGTAGAGGAGAGGCTTACCCGGTAGCCGGACGACTTGAAGTGGCAGCCCCGCTTGGTCAGCGTCGACTTCATCCGCACGCAGAAGCTCCGGTCGTAGCCCTTGTAGCCGCTCGTCGAGGCCTGCGTCATGGAGGCGGCAACTGCAAGAGCGAGAGAGAGAGAGAGAGAGAGAGAGAGGTTAGCTGGCGTCCAACTGGGCTTTAGTTAGTTTAGGTCTGTATGGCTAGGACGCCCGGGATGCCCGGGTCGGGTCGTTGGCAGCAACTCGGACTCGACTCACCGTCTGGATTGTTCGTACCGTGTGTGCCGCTGCCGTCGTCCGAGGCGCCGGACGTGGGCGAGGCCAGGCCAGCGGCACCACTGCCGCCGCCGCCACCAGCGCCCACACTGCCGCCACCACCACCGCCACCGCCACCGCCACCGCCGCTGGTCAGGCTGAGGCCCAGCTGCTCGGCGATCTCCGCGTGATCCGCCTGGTGGATGTAGTCGAATATGCTGCTGCCCGTCATCTCCACCTGGGAGAGGCCCAGGTAGATGGACACCGTTTCCGATATGTACAGGAAGCGCCCATCCGCCGCCACGGCCAGCGCGAAGCCATCGAGCGACTGAAATGGGAAGAGAAACAACATTTTTCAGCTTTAGTCGAATTTGCATAAAGCCAAAGGCAAAGATGGCTGCCCGCATGGCAGGCCATCTCCCTCTCCCTCGCACTCTCTCGCTCTCTCTCCCACTCACTCTGTGTGTGGTTGGCTTACCTGCAGTATGTGGGTGCCCTGATGTTGCTCGAACAGATCGACCGCGGGACTGCGTCGTATGGCTGCACCTGCAATAGACAACGAAACGCATGCAAAGTGCTTTGTGGTTAGCAAATGGCTAAAAGGCAGCAGCTGAAAGGCAGAAACGATCATCGAAAGGTGCTAAAACAAGGTGTGCGAATGACGTCGATGAATGCCTTATGGCATATATGTACATGGGATATATGTATATGGAATGCATTTATAGATATATATAGTATAGTGTAGCATAGTATAGTATAGTATAGTATAGTATAGTTAGTCAGAGATAAGGCTACAGCCGTATAGGCTGCCTGTACGTCCGGCTTTCATGCTGTCCGTCCGTCAAACAGGGAGTCTTTTGACTTGTGGAATATATGCATTCACATATATGTTTATATAGTTATTGAAGTTAGCCTGAGATAATGTGTAGTTATACGTCCGGCTGTCTGTACGTCCGGCTATCCGTCCGTACGATTGTCCAATTGTTTATATGCATTGTCAACATATAATATATAGTTAGAGATAAGGTTAGCTATATATTATATAATATATAGTCAGAGATAAGGCAACTATACGGCTGGCTGTCTCTACGTCCGGCTTTTAAGCTGTCCGGCCGTACGATTGTCCAATTGCTTGTATTTTGAAGTATTGCCAAGGCATTGGAGACTTTTCGCTTGAGCAACATACGCTCTTAGGCATCTGTGTCTTGGAAAGTGCTAAGATTTGCCTAATATGCCCATTACAGTGGTGGCAAATCGAGCAATGCTACCTACGGCATAAGGGAAATACTCATACCTGAGCTGTCAGAGACCTGAAATTGGCTTATAGAGAAGGCAACTTAAAAACTAAATAGTAGTTAAAGCCACGCCCATAGAAGGCATGGAGATTTGAGATTGATATTGGAGTCTTGCTCTAAGATATTGACATGGGCATAGGTAAATACGAAGATTGATGGATTGCTGCTACAACTTGTCTATAACCTAGCTTTACATAGCTCTAGCTGGGTTATAGGCAAGTTGTAGCTAAGCTGGAGTTATAGATAGATATAGATAGCCAAGCTTGAAGCCAACTTGAAGTGGCTCGACCCAAACTCGAGCTGCAGCTCCGGCTAAGGCAAGTCCTATTCATAGCGCTTCGCTTGAGTTATTTGCCAATCGAGCTGAGAGTGGCCATTGCCACGTCATGCAGCGATGGCCACGTCAATGTTCAGTTATTGTCACGTCAAAGGCAAAGCCAGAGGCAACAGCAGAGGCAGAGCTAAAGGCAGAGCCAGAGCCAAGAGCTGAACGAGGTGCAATGGCAGCGGGCAGCTGGCAGCTGGCAGCAACTCGAGTCGAAAAGGTAGACAAGGCACTAAAAAATAATCCAAAATCAATGGGGCGTTATGTGTGAGAGGGGGCGGGGCGGGGCGGTCGTTCAATTGTATTATTATGCGCAACTAAAGCCTGAAAGGCAGAGCAACAAGCTGCGGGCAATAAAAACCACTTCAATTTGACCCACAGACAAAAAACGAAACGGAACGAGACGAAAAAATATATATATAAAATATTATTAAGGCGTTGGGCGGTGGGCGGGGTGAGGTCATTAGAGGCAAAGCTGTTATGGTAGCTCTACGCCTCAACACCCAGAGAGAGAGAGAGTGAGAGAGAGAGAGGGAGGGTGAGAGAGGGGGAGGGGGAGACACATATGGACAGCGGAAGCGGAAACTGTTTGCCAAGTTGAGGCGAGGCCAAGAAACCGCTGGGGATTTGCAGCGAAGGGAGAAGGGAATAGGCGAAGAGTGGAGCAGGAGCAGGAGCAGAGGCAGAGGCAGAGGCAGAGGCAGAGGCAGAGACAGGCTGAAGGAGCAAGGGAATTGGCATTGGACGAAAACGATTTGCACTTGTGCGAATTATGAGCTGGCTGTGGGCTGCTGAGGGGGTTGCTCGTGGTCGGTCAGTGGGTGGCTCTGTGGGTCGGCTTGACCGCCCATAATCGTAAAATTCTATAATTGAATTAAATAAATATGCGGCGCCCGGGCCACAGCTGAGAAAATATTGCCAGAGCTCACATATTTATGACACTCGCCACAGCTCAGCACGAGTGGCCCCTGATGCGGCCAGAACTCAATGCGAACCGCAGGCGAGTGGCTGGAAACCACTTTAGAGTGAATTGTAATTTGAAAGGAATACGAGAACTCGGGACTTAAACTATATTCTATATGCTGAGACCTTCGGCAGAGTCTAGCCTCAAGGCCTGCTCATGCCTTTGCCTTCGCCTTGAGCCTAATGTTGAAATTGAATTTTTATTTAAGCATATTTCTGGCTAGGCTTAGTCTGAGCAAAGAAACTTGGAGTTTCATTTGATTTAGGCTGATTTAATTTATTTATTTTAAGTAATTTAAATGCCAGCAAATCGCATTCCAGGTGAAAGCTGTCGTAGCTACTCGGCTCTGCCTCTACTCCTCCTCTCCCCCACTAAGGTTTCTCCTCCATTTTGTGAGCTACTTTAACGACTGCCTAGATTTTGAGTGCTCTTTGAGGCTCTTTGGCCATAATGAGCTCTGGCTTGACTTGGCTTGGCCTTCTGGAATTCCACAATGACAGCTATGACACACAGTCGTGGCAATAAAAGACAGACAGAGAGAGAGAGAGAGAGGGAGAGAGGGAGAGCGAGGCAAATGGCTGCGCATGCGCAGTAAATAAAATATAAATTGCGCTTTATTAAGCGATTTTTTATGCAAATGGACAACTGACGGCCCCCAAAAAGCCCCCCAAAAGCCCAAAAGCCAATAAATCGCTTTGGCTTCGGCATTTGCTTCGCTTTTTTTTAAGGTGCGCGCGCATATTGTGTGTAATTCGATTTTGTTTTCGGTTTTTGGCATAGAAAAGCTGACGAAGCTGTGATTTCACTGTGCCGTTGCGTGGCGACGCCACTGTCAAATGTAGGCAAATGTGTGTTTCCTGCTTTCGGTTTTTATAGCTCTCGCTCTCTCTCTCTTTCTCGCTCACGCGGCTCAGCAATGGCGCACAAAATGGCCGCGAATGCAAATGAGCTATGAAATTTCACTTACACTGGTGGCGCAAATAGTGTGCAAGCGAATTTGGCATGAAATACTTGAAGCTAAAAACATACATAATCGAGAAGAGAGAGAGGAGAGAGAGAGAGAGAGAGAGGGGGGGGGGGATTTACTTACTCTTTAGCTTGCTGCTGCTGGACGCCTCGCGGGTCCATGGCGGATCGCCATGGCCGGAAAAGTCTCTCAGTTTCAAGTAGCTAATGGTCAGTCTTATGATGGAGGCCTTGTCCAGCTGGCTGGTGATGGCCGCCGGCAGCGGCAGCATCTTGGCCAGCTCGTAGAACTCGTAGTTCTCCTTGCCGCGCCGCGATCTGGCCGCGTCCCGCGACTTCTCCTTGCGCAGCTCCAGAATGCTGCAAATAGGAAGAGAACAAGAAAAAGAGAAAGAGAAAGAGAAGATTAAGACTAACTGAAGAGAACAAAGCAAAGGCAATAAATATTGATGTATTAGGCGGGTGTTAAGTAGACACTGACGAATGGGAAGCCGCATCTAGCCGAGCTGGATCCTCCAGGTACACACACTCCCTCTCCCTCCCGCTCTCCCTCGCTCTCTCTCACACCTGTCGTCGCTCTGTCAACTGCTGGCCATTTGTTTGGCTGATGGAATGGTGTCAGAGCTCGAGAACAAATTGCCAGCGATTTGTCAGCCTTTCAGCGGCACTGACTCTCACGATCTCCTTGCTCTCTTCTACTGTTCTAGCCGAAGAAAAATTGCCTCATTTCCTATGCCCAACAGATTTTCCATTGTCTCCCTCGCACTCTCTGTATATGTAATGTGTGTTTAGTGGCAACAAAAGCTGCCTCGTCTTGTGGCAGATGCCGCTTGGCAGATACTCGATTCGATCTCGCCTGAGTTTTCCCATTCAGCAACTGGGCAAACAGAGTCAAAGCCAGCCGCTGGCTGCCGCGCGCTCGTATCACTCGTGGCCCATCATCTTCGCCAGAAACTTGGCCTTAAAGCGTTCATAATTTAGCTTTGTTGTCATCTGTCGTCGTTTGTTTCTTTTGAAGTGAAATTTGTATGCCCTGACGGGCCAATGGGCCTATGGCCATGTGGCAGAGGTTTGCTTACAGCTAAAGCTCTAGCCAAACTGAGTTTGTTTTGGCTCAAGTCTAGGAGCTAACTGAAAGAGCTTCGCTGATGGAAGTTCTAGACATGGCTCATCTGAGTTTCTGTGGCTAGAAGTCTAGCCAGCTGGAAGAGTTTTGCTGCTGGCATCTTTAACAGCATATGTTCTAGACATTGATCTGATAAATGATCTATAAATGCTTGAGAACTTCTCTCTAGAGTATTGCCAGCTGAAGAGCCGTGTAGGATTGGGAGATGTTAATGCCAGAATGCATTGATAAGAGCAGCTCCGACTTAAGACACTTAAAGTCTATTGAGTTACGTTTCACGGCTTAAACATTTTCAGAGCGAATTTATATATTTTCTTTTATTTTATTTTATTGTATTTTATTTTCTCTTATTTTATTTTATTTTAATTTATTTTATTTTATTTATTATTGTTTTTACCATTTCAATTCCAAATTCTTGGAATGCTATTATATTATTATTATTTTATTTTATTATTATTCTAATATTCTTATTCTAGTATTTCTTTTCTTATTCTAGTATTCCTACATTCAATAAATTATTTATTTTTGTTATTAATATATTTTATTGTGATTTTGAATATTTATTTTTATTATATTTTAACTTGATTTTTATTATTTACTATTATTATATATATTTTTTTAATTTTTAATTTTTTTGTATCTTATATTTTATTTATGATTTTATTATTATTTTATTTTATTTTTAATTTTATTATATCTTATTATATTTTATTTTTAATTTTGTTATGTATTATTATTATATTTTTATTTTTCTATTTATATTTTATTTTTATTTATTTTATTATCTATCTATATTTCAATTCTTCTGCGCTCTCATAGAGGCTTTTTAAAGATTTCTCGAGTTTTGGCCACTTTTTAGTTCGGCTTTAGCTTAACACTCCTCTGCAACACTACTTATATGTCACTGAATTATGCAACACTGTTTGTTTGCATAACTTGGCTTTACAACACTGGTTCCACACTCAACTCAAAGAGATCTGTTCAGTAGAGTATTTAAGATTTCCCTTTAGCCAAACTCAGCTCTGCTTCTGCTTCTGCTTCTTCGTCTTCTTCTGCTTTGAGCTGACTGAGCTTAGCCAGATCTGTTGTTGTTGGCTGCTCTTTCGGTTGCTGTACATTTCGTACATTTTGTGGCCTTTTACATTTATTTTAATGTCTGTGGGGCATCTGTAAATGCGCTCATCACACACACACGCACACACACACAGAGCTCCACAGCTCCGTTTTGTGTAAGTTTATTAAAAGTAAAAAAATGAAGAAGAAGTGAAGCCGATGATGCTTATCGCGAGGGGCACTGCCTCGCTGGGGTTATAAAAATATTTTTGTTGATAATTAAAATGAAAACGGCGTAAAGCGCCGCTCCGCACCGAGCCGAAAACCCGTACAACATGCGTCTGCCACGGGCCAAGCCAGTTTTTAACCTTTTTTAATTAGTTTGTCAAATCGGAGCTTGTTTTGAAACGTTAAGCTCAAAGCTTAAGCGCAGTAGTACCTGGCGACGCGTCGACTGCTTTTCCCGATAAACTTGCAGTTCAAAGAACTTAGCTGGAAATGGAACCAGACGAATTCGCAATTAGCCCGCGAGTGTGAGAACCTGGCTCATTAATCTTGCCCGACTTCAATATCAAATAACATTCAAACTGCCTTCTCGTTGCAATCTGTCAGGGCTAGAGCCAAATGGCTTGATAAATGATTCTCTCTGATGCGAAATTGGCGAAGAGAGCAAAAAACAAGGGAGTTGCGGCTATAATTTACCGTGTAAATTGCATGTCATTAGCGAAACGGGAAGAGGAAGAGAAGCAGAGAGAGAGAGAGAGAGAGAGAGAGGGAGAGCCTGAGGGCTGTCCTAGTATGCGTGAGCTTTGAAAGCTGCCCATTGAGCGCCCACTACACAAGCCAAAAGCTCTCTCATACGTGAGCTGCGTACGTGTGAAAGCTTGCCCAAGTATATGTGAGCCAGATGCCTAGGATATGTGAGCCTTCGCTTCCACTTGATTTGCTGGGAAAGGTCGATTAATCGAATTATGGCCAATATTGTCATTTGATTAGCAATTTAAGGCGAATCTGGGCATCTAAGCGGATTACTCGAGCTCAGCCGCCGCGGTTGCCAGCACAAATTTGCCCAGAATCAAGCCGACGATCGCGATAAGGGTGCAGAAATGTAGCTGAACTGCAGTTTCTTCACTTTCAGGGGTTTTCCTTTCACACACACACACACACACACAGACAGGGAGAGGGAAAGGAAAAGTGAAGGATAAGATTGTTTCATTGTTTAGGGGCTGTGAGAAGTGCCGTTATGTCTTTATCAGTTTTCTGTGTTTTGTTTGTTGCCAAACACAGCGTGAACAGCCAGCCGAAAACGTTAGCCACCTATCAACTGGCATTATGTAATCGGAATTCGAGGAAAACACACAGAAGCAAAACCAACAACAATAAAAGCCATAAAAATGCATCTGGAGTGGCCTCAAAGTGGAGCAGCGGCGAGTGATAATGAATGCGGAATTGATTGTGATTTGGAATGAATTGCATTAGCCTTGACTTCTATGGCTTGACTTAGGAACAGAGTGGAGAACTATAGGAAAGATCTGGCTTATCTCGAGCCTTGACTTATAAATAGAGTGGAGAACTGTAGGAAAGATCTGGCATATCTCGAGTCTTGACTTCTATAGCTTGACTTAGGAATAGAGTGGAGAACTTGTATAAGCAGAATCTCTCAAATCTCTAGATATCTTTAAAGCCAACTTCCCTTGAAATATTACTACATTACTATCTATAGATCTTCTCTTTATAAAGAGCAGCAGGAAACCTGCGAACTATAAAAACTTTTGCCTTGAGGCTTAGAGAAAGAAACTCCTGTAAAGAAATGATGTGAATTTGTTAAGACTGAAAAGTTGAAGCTAAACTTGGTCCATACAATATGAAGGATAGTGGAGAGACAAAGCTTTTGCCATGATGATAATATACAGTAGACTCTCGTTATTGCGAACTATCGAATGTTTGCAATAGTAGATACAAAGAGATTTTGTGGAGGATAACGAGAGTCGACAGCATTAGTTTTCGAGAAACTACACTCATGGTGAAAATAATAAGTACACCAAAAGAAAGCAGGCTCTTTTCAATGAATTGGGACTACTATAAATTTGGGAGGAAATATTCCATTTTTTTTTTTGCCAGATTGCGTCCTTTATGTTTCCAAAATCCAAAATTATTTAGGTGTACCTTTTATTGCCACCATGAGTGTAAATTAGAGAACTTGCCGCTGGGCCAGCAGAATCAAATTTGCAGAGCTGAGCTAGAACAATCTATTGTTGTAATGGCATTTCATATTGTCTAAATATCTCGGTAACTATATATGGTATATATATAATAGTCATATGCCCTATGAGCCATGAGCAGCCTTGCAGCAGATCAAAGTATTTCTCAGTCATTCAGAGCAAAGCAAAATGCTTAGAATTTGTAGAATAGAATAGATCCAAGTGCCTAAGGTATATCACTCCATCTCTCTCTATGACTTCAAGAAGAAGATATATTCAGTTTCTTATACTGCGAAGATATAGATACTATATTCATCTGTGAGCCAAGTCGCATAAGGAATATCCTATCAAAAACTTCAGCGAATGCTTTGCACATTTTACAACACTCTTCCAAACGTAGCACTAACTCTATAGATATATACAGAGAAACCTCGATATAACAAACTTCGAACTCTTTGAGTCCCTTGACTTTGCCAAGGCTTTAACTAATAATTGTCTATAGCGAATCAACAGATCAATAGATTATGTCGAGGTTTCACTGTATATGGCTGTAGAGCTGATATACTTCTTTTACGATTCCTTCATTTAACTCTCTCTATAGCTGGCATTTAACTTGATCATTAAACTCTCTATATACTCTGTATATATATAATTTGGTCAATTTACCCGGTATCAACTAACCCCGGTTCGATGGGTTGCTGTTGTCCGTGCATGCCGGGCGCGCCCGGCTGGTGCTGGTTGGGCATTTTGTTGTACGGCGACATGCCGCAGAGGTCCTGTGTGGGCACCATCCAGGAGTGGGTGAACGGCACCGCGGGCATGCCCAGGGAGCCGACCATGTGACCGCCGGGATGGCCGGGCGTCGGCTGCCGCTGGTAGCCGGCGTAGTCCATGGCCACGGCCTGGTAGGGCAACATTATAGCACTTGAGTTCAGCTTCGCGTTTCTTGGACTCTTAACGGTTCTCTCAACTAGCACTGGCACATGTTAGCGGTATATGGGGGATATATGCATGTATGTAGGTAGGCAGATGCGTGGGGGATGGGGATTATTGCACTGGGGGCTTCGCTTTGCTTTTCCACTTGATTTCTGACACACTTTTCGGGCAGGAGGTCAACGACGCATCCTTTGTCTGTGTGCTGTCTGTGCCTGTCTGGCGGAGCACGCGTACGTGTCGGTTGCTTCCTTCAATTATCCTTCGACCCGCACGTCGCAACACGCACGTAAAACTAACGTCGTCCGTCCGTCAGTCTCTCCGTCCGGCCGTGGGTGGCTGTCTTCGATTGGCATTCAAATTAGCGTGCAATCGACTTGGCGGCCAGTTAATTCGCACGTCACACGCGTTCGGCACGTCAGACGCGTTAGCAGCATCCAGATGAAAGGCTGGACGACGATTGCGATTGCTATTGGGGGCTGTCGACGCGCTGCGGCCTGCAAACAAATGGGCGCCAATTACGCACGCACAGGGTAGCTGCTGCCACACACACACACACACACAGGCACACACACTGACACACGGATACGGATACGGATACAGTTGCACGGCCGGGCAGCGTACGTGAAAACTGCAGTTGAAAGTAACGTAAAAGTTATATGACGATGACGGAGAAGAAGAAGAAGACGAGCAGCAGTGATAGCTGGAGCCAGAGACAACTGCTGAGCGCGCGTTACGAGAGTTGTGTTTACGTAGTACGTCCGTTGCGGGCGACGAGTACGTGCAGAATAATTCAGAGTCACGTTCACGTCACGAACAAAACCAAAGTAAGGCAAAAAAGGCAGCGCTGCCATAGAGACCCCCTCACACTCACACACACACACACACACATAGAGAGTGAGCGAGGCACGCACACTGAGTGCAAGAGAGAGTCACGCACACAGCTAGACCATTTTTTGGGGGTGACATCTTTGACTCGACACGAAGCAGCCACGACGAGCAACGAGCAACGAGCGACGAGCGACCAACGAACGTGAGCGAGCAGCGGCGCCTCTGTATGCGTGCGTGTGTGTGTATGTGTGCACCTGACACAGCGCCTGGTCATGTACAGGGCGCACCAGTAGCATTTTAAGCAGCCTCACGCTCCAATTCGCCGCAAGCTCTCTCGCTTCGCCGTCGCTCTACAGTGTGTGTGTGTGTGTGTGTGTGGGTGTACCGAAACAGCACTCACTGCCTCTGTGTCTATGTGTGTGTGTGCGTGCAAATGGGCGGGACGTGACTGCCGTCGAATCGGAATCAACATAGCGCGCATACCAAATGAGCACAGCAATGCGTGCGAGCGAGAACCCACCACAGCCACTGAGCAAAGCAGCGCAGCTGTCTGTGCAGTGTGCGCGCGTGTGCGTGTGTGTGTGTGTACGTGCAGACTTTGTATTGTGAGCTAAAACTGGTTTCGCTTGCTCGCTCGCTCGCTCGCACTCACGCGCTGGCATTGGCCCAGGCACTGGCACTGGCACGTTGGCTCTTTCTCACTCTTTTATATACAGGCTGACTGGCTGGCTGGCTGGTGTATCCCCAGTTTTCGCTGGGGCTGCGTCACGCGCAGCAATTAGTTTACTTCTTTACACATTTGGGAATTTGTTTAGCGGCTCTTTCGGCTGTTTGCCTCTCGCTCACGCCCACGCTCGTGTGGGAGTTTGTTATGTTGTCTGTCGTTCGCTGCTGCTGCTTCTTCTTCTTCTTCTTTTTATTTTTATGTGTGTTTGTGTATGTGACCAAAATGCCAATGGCGACGCAGCCAGCCCGACTGAGCTAGAGCCAGAGCCTCGCTGCCAGGAGCGGCCCTTCCTGCCCACACACACACACACACACACACACACACACACACAGGTAGCCAGGACTTTCCACTTGCCCAGCTCATTGTTGGGGGCAGTTGTGAGCCTTTTAGTATTCCGCTCTCGCACGGCAGAGACAGCGCACGGGGCTGGGGCTTTACTTTGCGCCTGCTTTTTATGCGTTTATAATAATTTTCAAGCAATCCCAGAAATTGTTTAATTTCATCAATGGGCCAACACGAAACGCCAGAGCCTCGCTCCGCGGCCATTTTGTTAGCCACAGTGTGCAGAGCAGTGTTGAAAAGGGGCCAGAAATTACTTTTAACTAATGAAAAATTCATATTTTCTTAAGAAATGAATAAAAAAATAATTAAAGACGAATTTATACTTATATAAATATAAATAATATTAAATTTATATAAAATAATATTATTAGTATAGATAGAATAAGTCTATAGACTATACAAAATATATATAATATATGCAAGATAAATATATATTAGATATATATAGTCTAAAGTATAATAACTCAATAAGTAATTCCCATACAAAACTCTAGTTTGGTATATATAACTTATAGTTCAACTACTTTCCCTTTCCCTTTTCCGTCTTACTTCTAAAATCGATTAAAGTAACCGAAATTCAGCTTATACAGTTATTATATTCCCTTGTTAAAGCAAATGCTTAGACAATTTATGAAATGATCCCAACCTCGATGGCCATTGGCCCAGTTAGGCGAGGCTAATCGCTAATTGGCGGCACTTTCTCCCATCTCTGGCTAGTTATCGATTGTTTTGGCCAGCTCTAATTGGAGCAGCCAATGACTGCCTGTCTGGCTGCCTGTCTGGCCGTCTGGCTGGCTTCTTTCCCACATCCTCGTTACGTAAGCGCAGCGTAACGTAAGTGAAACATGTGTAGAAACGTGATCGATTTCTTGCGAGCAACAGAGAGAGAGAGAGAGGGAGGGAGGCAGAGGGAGAGGGAGAGGGAGAGTGAGAGTGAGATGGAGTCAATGGCAGACAAGTTGGCGTAGCGAATTCTCCCACAATTACGCGTCGCTGGCGGCAATTGTGAATTTTAAAAAGGAAACGTGCCAAGTGGCGCTGCACTTGAAGCGAGGGAGCCGCCAGAGGGTGGCTCCACATACACGTATGTGTGTGTGTGTGTGTGAGTGTGTTTGGGTGTTTAGGTGAAGGCGTACGTAGACAATGAATGAGGAACTAAAATTCTGACTCGCCCGCCTGCCATAAAAATCGAATCGTGAACGTGGCTGCGTTTCCGCTCACCAAATCCACGTGCAGACAGCGGCCAGACCAAGAGAGCATCCAGACAATTGACAATTGGAGCTGCTGCTCCGCTCCTCTGCTGCTGCTCAGTGTAGGTCGGAAATTGATGCGTGCGGACGCCTCGAGGACAATGGCCATGGACGTGGACGTGGACGTGGACGTGGACGTGCAGCGATGCGTGCCCCCGCACTTTGGAGCCGAGCGAGTGGCTGAGTAAGAGCTGGCGAGCGCCGGCGGGTGAGCCGGTGGGGCATGGCCATATATAAAGGTGCGTGCTTGGCCGAGTGCGTGCTGCGGCTGTTGATGGACCTATTGGACATGAGTTTGAGTTTTTCATTTTGGTTTCGGTTTCGAACTCGGATTCGGATTCGGTTTCGGTTTCAGTTGCTGTTTTGGTTTTTCAAAAATATATTTCGCTGACATACGAGAGCGAGAGAGAGAGAGAGAGGGAGAGAGAGAAATGTGTATGCCAGTCAGGAGCCAATTGTTGCATGACTTTATGAATGGGGACCGGCCGGCTCGGCTCGGCTCGGCTCGGCGCTGCGCTGCGGCCGTGGCACGTATGCAAGTGTGCTTCCCTCTAATCAGTCGCTCGCACACAGGAAGAGCGCCAAGTCAAGTGGATTGGTCAACAGAGGCGCCACTTGCCAGTTATCCATCACGTTTTCTCGGACACACGAGGCATCCATTCCAAATAGCCAGCGGGGCAACGTAACGTATGTTGGCTCATTGTTTTCATTTGCGAAAATCAAAACAAAAACAAACGAGGAACGCTGCCTATGGCAATACTAATGGCGGTTGATCGATAAACTTATCGATCGTTGGGTTGGGAGATAATGAGGAGAGGTGGATGAATGTATAGATATAGGTCAGATTTAGTTTAAGTGATAGACAATGTAGAGTTTAAGCTTAACATTCTAGTCTTAAATCAAAGTTATCGATAGGCTAATCGACAATCGATGTGAGTATAAATTGAGTAGCCAAGAGAAAAGGCTGTCATGAAGATAGTTTCAGCTTAAGCTTGGGCTAATCTGATCAATAGGCCAGTCGATAAGGTATTGCCTATAGCCTATCGATAAACGATATCTTTCTAAATCAATCTATTACAGTAACTTATCAGCCCTTTCCGTAACACTCTCAGTTCTAGTTGTGTTCCATCCTGAGCAAGTTCGATTGATGTTGAGAGCTAGCTCACCCTGACTCTATATCCTTTTTATCGATAAGTTTCGAAGTCTTCCTGTTCTAGTTTCTAGAATGAAAGAAGTTCAGCTCAAGCTTTACACCCAACTCCCATTCATTTTCGATTACCCATTTAGATCGATAAGTTTATCGATAAGTCTACTTCACTTAGCACTCCTACAGTCAAAGGATACAGTCAGCATTGCTGGCTGCAGTTGCAGTTGCTGCTGCCGTTGCTTAGCGGAGGAAGCAATAAACTAAGCGCGATCGCTGATCTGTCAAGATGCTCGTCCCACAGGAGAAAGCAATAAAAGTGACGCAGGTGATAAAATAACGCAACGAGATGATTCGTTTTTTACTTTCGTGACTTCGAGTAGCAGAGAAATGCGCGCTATCAGCGTGTAGCATCACCTGGCAGGCAGGCAGGCAGTCAGGCAGGCGAGCGTTTTATGGCGCTGTGAAAGGTAGCATAACTGTTCTCGGGCCCTGTTACACAATCGAAACACAAAACGATTCATAATTCACGAAAACGTAAAGCGAACAAAACAAACCACAAACCCAAAACAAACAATTAAGCAATAAAAACAGAGCGAGAGAGAGAGAGAGAGTAAGAGAGAGGCAGAGATGGGAAATTGGAGACAGTGCTCAGCTCGGGAGCTGAAAGCCAGATCTTAATCACACTGTGCGTGCTTCCGATGAAACACAATATATAAATACTTATATATCTCGGGTGAGTCCCTCTGTTCTACCTCAGGGGCGTAATCATTTTCGTCTCACAAAATGATGAACTGCGACGAGATCTGGAAGATCCCTTGCCATGAATTAGATGAAGTCGAAGCAAAGCTGTTGCTATAAATCTAAATATGAGTGTATATATATTATATGTGTTATATAAAGTATGATCTGGCGATCCTTTGTTATGCGACGAGATCTCGAAGATCAGTTGAGCGACAGAAGTTGCAGGATTGGCAGAGCGAGAGTTGGTTTTTATGGGCAACAGAGCAACAGAGTTGCTATAAATCTAAATATGAGTAGCTATAAATCTATACATGTGTATATATGATCTTGAGAACTTTAACTGCCCAAAGATCTTGAAGATCACTTAAAAGGAGGCAGCATCTTCGGAAAGCTCAGGCAGGCCCAAGCCCGTAGGTTGGGATCAGCTCTGCTATAAGTCGAAGTATGGATACATATATATAATATAATTCATATAAAATATGATGCTTTTAAGATGAACTGAGATTTTGGGGTTCACTTGAGATATTAGATTATGTTTTATTTACGTATATTATATATATTTATGATTCAGATGCCACCTCGTAACTTCATAGTCTTATTTTCCATACTATTTTCATTTTCCTCCCTCCCCGATTCACATTCAATTATCTCAGAGTGATCGTATATCGATCACTTCTAATAATATAAACACAAACACTTATGGATCGTTGAGATTCCTGCTCTAATATCTTTATTTTGTTTCTCATTTCAGCCAAGTCTCAATCGATCGCATTCCTCAGTTTATGAGACTTTCAAAGGCTGCAAATCAGCTCAGATATATCTATACTATATTTAATGTATTAACTGACGAATTGATCAATCGAACGCTGATCAGCGATCATTGACTCCGCCTCGTTGCCTTTTCGTCAAACTCCCCGTTAGCCGAGCCATAAATTAGTTTTGTTTTTGTTTTTTCTTATTCGTCAGGCCAAAAACAAGCTGAAGTCAACACAAGTGATCCACATCTGAGCTCCACTCTCAGCCCCTCCTCTCTCACGAGCCTCTGCTGTGCTCCGATCTGTTCATTTATCGTTCACTTTTCTGGTATTTAGCAAATAATTCGCATGCCGAACCGTCGCAGCGCCGTCAGCAGCGGCGACACAAAGTGCGCAGTTGTGATCGGAATTAATAATTAATATTCTTGCACCTACCGAAAGCAGGAGGAACTCCGCGAAAATCTAGTGCAGCGGAACGCGTTCGGCCTGGCAATGGCGTTGCCGCTGATGAGCCGATGACGAGCCCTGTCGATTGCCGCCGCACAGTGGGCTGAACTGAGTTGGAATGAGGTTGAAGAGGATGAGAGGAAGATGTGGAAGGAGATTGTGAAGTGGAGAAAGGAGAAATAGCGAGAGAGAGAGAGAGTTTATAGAGAGAGTAATGGAAAAGGAACGAATACTCAATATGAAAATGTTATTAATATTAATATTAAACTATATTATGATCAAAGTAAAGTATTGTTATTATTATTATTATTATTATTATTATTACTATTATTATTATTAGCATTATTATTATTATTATCAGCATTATCTTTGTCATTATCATTGTCATAATCATTGTTATTATCATGGTTATTATTATTTTGATATCTATTCCACTATCATTATAATTATTATTATCATAATTTCTATCATTAGCATTATCATTGTCATTATCATCAGCATTATCGCTGTCATTATCATTTTTCCTATCTACTCCACTCTAATTATCATGATCATTATCATTATCATTGTTATTATCATTATCATTAGCATTATCATTGACATTATCATTATCATTGTCATTATCATTATTATTGTCATTATCATTGTCATTATCATTTTGCTATCTATTCCAATCTCATTATCATTATAATTATCATTACCATTATTATTATCATTATCATTATCATTATCATTGCTATTATCATAGGTATTTAGCTCGATCGCCTCTTTAAATCAGCTCAAGCGACTCTTTAAGCTCGATTCCTTTAGTAATGAAAATCAGCTTGCGAATCAGTGTGGGCGCAGAGTCAATAGCCCAGAGGCAACGCTGCATGACCGTGACAGCTGGACACAAAAACGAAGCGAAATCGAAGGATGAACAGGAAAAAAGCACAATTTAAGGAAGCACAGGCTACTCGCTCCCCCTCCCCCAGCAGGAGAGTAAAGTGTATTACAGATTCGAACGTAGCAGAGGACTGGGCAGAGAGGGAGGGGAGGGGGAGGGGGAGCATAAGGTCTGTTTCTTTCGTTCGCTCGTTTGCTCTGCCCTCGACTTTCAGTTTGTCATTTGCGTTGTTCGATTAATTGCAGAAATCAATTTAAGCAATGCAACTTTGCCTCATTGCGGCATTGTTGTCATCGTTCGTTGTTGTCATTGTCATCGTTGTCGTTGTTGTTGTTGTTGTTGTTGATCGATTCATTGGAAATGTGGCTTTGGGGCTGGAATTGGGAATGCCTTCGGCTGGGTGCCAAGCTCTCGGCCCTGCCCGCGCTGAGCTGTGCTAATTGCCAACAAGCGAGAGAGAGAGAGAGAGAGAGAGAGAGAGAGAGAGAGAGCTAGAGACTCGGCTAGAGACTCGTAGACGAGCTGAATCGTTTGATGCGCGCAACATCTTCCGGCAAGTAGCCATCCATGGCAAAAAGAGTGTGACAACGCGCGACAGCCCCGAGATAAATCCAATTAGTCTGATATTTGTACTTTTTATGTGAGAATTCCCATTAAAAATGTAAAATGTCATAACAACGAGAACAAGACAACAGACAAACAGCAGCAGGAACAGCAGCGGCGGCAGCCGACAGCGGCAAAGCCAGCGCTGTCTGGCCGCTATCAAAATACACTACTATAACCAGGCAGAGCTTTCAGAGTTTCTGAAATCCTCTAGCGATTTGGGTGAAAATTGGTATGAGAGGCGATGAGAGCTAAAAACTACTGCCTGTCAAATGTGAGCATGTAAGACTTCGTAATACTCCACTATAACCAGACAGCAGCTATGCAGCTTATGAAATCCTCGAGCGATTGGGCAGAAAATTGGTATGAAAGGGGATGAGAGCTAAAAACTACTGCCTGCCAAATGTGAGCATGTACGACCTCATAATACTCCACTATAACCAGACGGAGCTCTCATAGTTTCTGAAATCCTCGAGCGATTGGGCTGAAAATTGGTATGACAGGCGATGAGAGCTAAAAACAAATGTGTGGAAAGTTTCAGCTTAGTATCTAAAGGACTTCTAGAGTTATGGCCTGCTGTTGACATTCTAAATGATTTCTGATCTGGAGGAAATGCCTCACTGAGTCTATAAGTTTCTCCTCAATCTCAGGTGCTCGCACGCTGTGCCACATAGCTGGCGCACCTGCAGCTGGGAGATCAACACGTTAATGTTGACAGCAACGGTTTCTGCTAAGCTGCCGATACAAGACCAGCTCGGACTGCGACGAGTCGGAGTCGGAGTCAGAGTCGGAGTTTGAGTATCTCATAGATGCGACATGCGCCTTTGACGTCTGTTGGCGGCGATGTTGGCGACGTCTTCTGGCTGGCATTCAATAATTTTATGCTAACAAATGCGTCGCCAAGTGGCGCTGCAGAGCGCGGAGTCTGGGCGGTGGGGCCATCTGCGGGGGGAGTGGCAGGGGCAGAGACTGGGAGAATCGTTTACGGTAACATTAACACTTACCGCGCATTCACCGAGGACTGAGCAGCGCCGATCTCCTCCATGGACTTTCTGCGAACATAGAAGAGTAAGAGAGTGAGAGAGAGACAGAGAGAGAGAGAGAGATATGTAGAGATACAGAAACGTTGAATATTCGATTAGGGAGCGCGTTGGGAAAAAGTTGACATTTTCTAAATAAATTAAATTAGCCGATAAATGTGGCCCGCGGCGTGGCAGAAAACTCACCTGTCGCCCCAGCAAAGCGCATCCTCGCGATATCTGAAAGGCAGAGAAGAAAAAGGAGAAAATACATTAAACTCTCTAAGTAGGCAATGCCTGGGCAGCAGCAAAGTCTTCAAAAGAAAGGCGATGCCGAGGTCTGAGGAAAAACATATATAGGAGTTCTCTGAGCTGGAGTCAAGAGAACTTGGCTGTAGCTGGCTAGAAGGCGGAACTACAAAGGGACTTTAAAGATAGTATATCTCGGTACCTCCCATCCTTCCCTCCCTCCCCCTCTCTCTCTCTGCTCTTACTTGCCAAGCTGGGAAAACCTTTGGACTAGCCTAAGACTCTATTTATATATCCAGCTGTAGGCCATCCTCCCATATTCCTCAAGCCTCCCATTAAGCGAAAGTTGTTGCCTTTCGAACCGCTTCCCAATGTCCGTCAGCCTTTGGCTTGGCCATCGGCAAGGTCAACAGGAAATTGAAATCGTCTAATAAACAACAATCAGCGGCAAATTGCGCTGCCAAAGAGCTGCGCATTATCAGCGCCGCGCTTTATAATCAAGTGCAGCGGGCCAAGAATAAAATTTATTGATTTGTGGCTCACTCTCTCTCTCTCTCTCTGTCTCTCTCTCTCTCTCTCTCTCTCTTTGTCTCTGGCACAGCGCCAGACAATTTTCGTCATAGCCCCGAACAGCTCGTAAATCATTGTCCCACAAAAACACAACGAAAATCGAGCCAACTGTGGCACAAGTTCCTAAAATCTTGCGATCCTTTCAACTTGTCCCGTTTTTTTCTTGGCCTGACCTTCAAACAGTTCGATTTCTGCGAGGGCTCGACGAAGGTTCGATCCGCGACGCGCCAGGGCAATTATCCAAATTGTAATAATATTCATAAGCTTTTCCCCTTTTGGGTCTGCTCTTGGCCGAGCTTAAAAGGCGCAGGTCAAGTTCGATAAGCAGAAACGATTATCAGCATAGGGCAATGGAGTCTGGGGCAGTGTAAAGCGGAAATACTGAAAGGTAGTTGGAGTTCCTTGGAACTTTTTGGGTAGAGCAGAGCTTGTGTAAGTATAAGTCTTTGAGGCACTGTTGGGGTATAGAACACTAAGACTTCTCGAGATACGCCAGTCCTTCAACAAAACAGAGAAATAGCTTAAGTTATAGGTTCTCCTACCTATACACCTATACCCACAAGACGAAGAGTCTTTCTAGCATAACTGTTAGCTTATCAGCGCTCATCACTAACTGTTTTAAGGCTCTTCTTGTCGCCTCTGCTACCTGCTGCTCTGCCCGCCTTGTTTCAAGCCATGTCAAACAATAGCAACTGCTGCGCTTTGCCCACGGCAGCTGGAGACACGTGTTCTCCCTCAACAGCTCCGCAGATCGATCGACAGCGGATCGATCGCATCGAATAGCTGCAATTGCATCTCTAGAGGCAGCTATTTTTAAGAATTGGCCTAAACGCTGACTCCACAGCCCGAGGGGGAGGCAGCAGCTAACAAAGAGATGTCATTGTCGCTCAAAAAAAGAAGAGAAGCAGCAAAGTGTAGAGAAGCCACTGAAAAGTCTCGATAATAACAGATAATTGTGTAGAACATGGCCCAACTATTTTGCCACAACTACCAGCCAGGAGCAGGAGTAGGAGCTGGAGTCTGTGGCTAAACAGTTGGCCGAGCCGAGGGCCTGGGCAACAAATCAAAGCCTCATCAGCGTTATAAAGTTCAAGTCAATCGATACGAGGAACGAGGCTGTCGCAACCAGGCGCTGTTTTTGTTGCTCTTGTTGCTGCTGCTGCTGCTGATGTTGGAGCTTGTCTCCTGGCGAGGTCTGCGCGTCTTTTCCTCCTCCTCGACGTCGTCACTTTGATTGCGTTTCGTGCCCAATTAGTCTCAGAGCACTTGAGTGCGTAAAAACTTGTACCGCACCATAAATAAATTGGCATGAGCAAAACAGGAGTCAAACAGAGAGAGAGAGATGGGCAGAGAGACGGACAGAGAAAGAGACATAGAGAGAGAGAGAGAAAGAGAGATCAGTGACTGAAGAGAGAGAGAGCGGGTAGCGGGTAGAGCATCTGTAGACCAGGCAACATCATCGTCGTCTTCATCGACAGCTCTGGCCATGTCGCGACGTTGTCGCCAAGCCAAGTCAAGCCAAGAGACGCCGCATTGTCAATATATGGCGCTGCCCGGAGGGCTGCCGCCTGGCGGAAGGGACACAACTCAAATTACATAAGGCCTATGGGGCGAGTGACTATTAAGAGCTTGGCCCAGACTCCGCTCTGCCCATAATTACGGAGCATATTTCATAATAATAAGGTGTGTAATCTCCACATTTAACTGGGCTACGAAATGTTGCGGCCAATTAACCGAACGCCCCCGCCACCGCCCCCACTCGGCCTCTGCCATTTATGCACTCGGCGCGATGGGGACAGGCGATTGCTGAAATGTTTCTACATACTTAAAAAGCAATTCCAGTAGTTGCCCGCCGTCTGCGCGGGTCCAGACAGACGATGACAGCCACCTCCAGTTCATATCTCGAGAATGTCTTTATGAGAACAGACCTGATTCCTGTTAGCTGTGGCATGGTATGGGCAGGCCTGAAGGACACTTTGGGTATGGCTGTGGCTATGTAGAGCAGTAATGAAGGAAGCTAATTATAGCTAGTTTTTGGATCTATTTATATTGGGGATATAGTAGGACTCTAAAGAGACACTAGAGACGACAGAGGTGTCAGTGATATCAGAGATGCCAGAGATATGGTATCCACACTACACAGATATTATGTATACCATATGATATCTACAGTATCTCTGTTATCTCTCTCTCTCTCTTTGATATCTATAGTATCTCAGCCATCTCTGTCATATGTCATATCTACTCATATATTTCATATTTATTCATATCCATTCATCATATCATATCTATTATATCATATGATATCATATCATATCATGTCATTTCATTTCATATCACTTGATATCATATCATATCATATAATATCATATTACATCATGTCATATCATATCATATCATATCATATTATATTGTATCATATCATAACATACCATATCATATCATATCATATCATATCATATAATATTATAGCATATCATATCATATTATATCATATAATATCATATCATATCATATAATATCACATCATATCATATCATTATTATCATATCTATCATATCATGTCATATCTATCATATCGTTACAGATCGTGTTGTATCATATATATTCACATCATTCAGTCACTTTCGTTCGTTTACTTCCACATCTACATTTTATTGCATTTTCTTTCGATTTGCTCCACTGTCAGGGACTAGTATCGTCTTCTAGTCAGATCAACAGCTCGCATTTAATTTTGAATGATGCTGTCAAAGCGCCCAAAGCGATTTGCGGTCGGACACTGATCAGCACGCGCGTCTCTCTCTCTCTCTCTCTCTCTCTCTCTTCAGGTACTGTCGTTCACTCCACCTCCACCTGCCAGTGCGCCTCTCACCTGGCTGTTTCTAGCATTATTGATTGTGCCCAAAAGAGTTGGAGATGCCAGCGATCTGTCGTAATGTCGCGTATCCACTTTGTGGCTGCGGTAGCCGTGAACGATTATTTATATTAAAGTTGAAAATAGTTGGGGAATAGTCAACAGACAGCGAGAGGGGCAGAGAGAGGCAGAGGGGAGTGTAGAGTGAGGCAAGTGCTAAGTGGCTGATCGAGGATCTTGAGTAGAGCTGCAATAAATTGAGGGTTCGTCACAGTCTGCGCTCATATTGGGGCGTTTATTTCTGCTTAATTTTATTTTAACAATTTCGTTGGGCTGTGCTTGATTTTTTATCGCTCTCATATATATACACATCTATATACATATATGTATATATATACTTATATATATATTATTTTGCTGCTTCCTCTTTAAAGTAATTTTTTGTTGTTCGATCTCTTGGCCTTAATATCAAATTTTCGCTCTAAATTCCGCTGATCAATGATTGCCTTTGCGTCTTCTTGCAAGGAGGGCTCTGCTCCTGGCCTCCCCTCTCTCTCCCAGCTCTCTTCCTCTGTCTGTCTCTCGTTTGGTGTTTTTGAAGTCGAAGTCTGTTGACTGACGAACTGTTCGACTGATCGACTCTCAGCGATCATCGACCGATCGACCGATCGACCGCCTGCCTGTCTTCTTCCCGACCTTGCGTTGTTCTTCTTCTTACGTTTCTTTTCTTTTCTTATTTTATTTTATTTTATTTTGGGTTTTTGCGTCTTGTCGGCAGGGATTCCAACAATTTCGAAACTTCTCATACATATTTATAAGTTGGCAAAGTTTTACGAAAAGCGTAAAGCTCTGCCCACAACTCTGCCTCCGTGGATACCCTGGCTGAGATGGAGTTGCCTTGACTGATTTGTCAATCATGATTGAAGGGATTGATACTTCAGTTAGGCAGTATCTAAGTAGCGGCAGCATAGCTGAGGAAGTTTGATTGAATTTGAATTGATTGCTGATTGAGACTGATTGATGGGCTCGACTGTTCAGCTGTATATAAATATATTTCGGCTTAGAAACTAGCCTTGAACAGAGCCTTGAACAGAGCAGTGAGAAAAGCCTCGTTGATTGAGCTGAATTGATTGATGATTGAGATAGATTGTTAAGCATACATAGGATGGCTCAAATGATCAATCTATAAGTCAAAGAGGCTCGTCAGGCTAGAAGCAAAATCATTGACGATAAAGATTGAGCTGCATTGAATTTGCCACTAATGATTGACTGATTGACCGATTGACTGATTGCAGTTCTTCATCTAAGCAAACTCTATCTTTGATCTGATTGAGACAGGGAGGCTTCCAGCTGCTCTGCTTGTGCTCTCAGCCTTTAGAGTATTTCCAGTTCGCTTGCTTCTATGCAGCTCCTTTCTTAGCTTTTTTTTGCCACGAAACTTGCGGCTTGTTTTTGGGGGTACTCAAAATTTATCTCAATTATTTGATCGCTGCTGAGACTTTTGAAGGCAGACAAAAGCCAGGATGCAGCCGACAGCTGTAACTGCAGAAGACTCTCTCTCTCTCTCTCTCTCTCTCTCTCTTTCTCGCTATCTCTGTCTGTTCAATCGATTTATGAATCAGAGCTAATCACAGCAGAGAAGGCATTTGGTATTCCACACAGGGATTTGTACTTTTGCACTCTGGGTGTGTGCGTTGGGCCCCGTTTGCAGTTAGAAAAAGTGCAACTGTGCGCCAGCTGGTCACACCTGAGCAGGGCTGGGGCAGTGGGAGGTGGTGCGAAGGCAGCAACAGCCAAGGGCCAGCCCTGGCACTGGCACTGGCACTGGCATTGGCTCATGTGTGTGCGTCGTTTAATCATTGTTATTGTAACACGGCATGAATTTCAATTAATTTTACGCGCTACCAGAAGCGACAACAGCAGCAGCAACAGCAGCGAGGCAGAGGAGCAGCCGTAGGAGCTGCTGCTGGCTAGGGGTTTGGCATCGTCATCGCTTGGCGTTGATGAAATTGTTGGCTCACTTTGAATTCGCCGGCAGCAAGGACATCACTCTCCCCATCTCCATCTCCAGCTCCAGTCGTGGCCGTGTAATAGCTTTATGCCTGGCGGCTGTGTGAACATCAAGCTCATCAAGCAACAACCGCCATGCAACACAAACAACAACAACAACAACAACAACACCTGAAACTGAGGCTGTAATTTACTCCACTTGACGTTCAACCTGCAAGACGAGCCTTCGCCAGCCTCTGGCGGAGTGGGTGGAGTGCTCATACCTCTGCCTCTGCCTCTGCCTCTCACTCTACCTCTACCTCTACCCCTACCCTTACCCCTACCTTTGCCTCTACCTCCGTTTTCGGCTCTGACTTTGGTCTTTTGGCGGCAAAGTCAATTTCAGCTTTCGCCTGCGTCTTCGCCTTCGCCTTTGCCTTCTGCAGCATCTCGAGCAACTCTTGCGCTTCATTTACATAATTTAATTGAATGTGACGTGGGCTGTGCCCCGGCTCGGAGCCCCTGAGCAGCTCGCTGAGCCCTGCACTTGAAGCACTCTGCAAGTGTAGCGGGTAATGCATTTGGGGTGGGGCTAGCATAACACCTCGGAGAAAAGGCTTACAGCCAGTGATCATGAGGAGGGCACTTGAGGTAGGAGAAGACGCGACTGAGCTAAAGCAGCTCAGGGCTCTAGGAGTAAGGGCTAAAGGAGTAAAGGCTAAAGGAGTAAGTGCTAAAGGCTATGTAGAGAGACTTGGAAGCTAAACATAATCAGCTTTTATTTATGTGACCTAAAACTAGAACTGCAAATATGCTTTAAGTCTAGCTTGGGGTCTGGCTAAAGGAAGCTTCATCTTTTTTCCTACATGTCTGTGGTCTGAAGGAGAAGGAGAGAGGGAAGGAAGGAGCTCTGTAGTATTTGCAAAGGAGAAAAAGTCATCGAAGTGATCATCGATTAGTCTCTCGGATAAGACAGTCTCAGCCTAGATAGTCCTAGGTCCTCCTAGTCTCCTCTCCCCCTACCCCATTGAAAACTCCTTTCCCCGAGCATATTTACTCACAAATAGGTTTTTAATTCCTTGCGCAAAATGGATTCGCCACGCTGTGCCTAAGGTCAGACCCTCCGTAAGGTTGATGGCCACCGTTGCCATATTCCCATATAATATCTCTCTCTCTCTCTCTCTCTCTTTCTCTCTCTAGCTCCCCCCTTCTCGATCCGCTGGAAACCTCATTTCGCGAGCTTCCAACATAATCGCAATCATAATCTGCTGCATTTTATTTCATTTTCTCGCGTCGAGTTGTTTCTTTTGTTCGGTTTCATTTTGCTCTTTATGCTTTGCAGCAATTTCTTAATGGCCGCAATGCAGCAGCCCCCGCCGATGCGCCCGCCCCGCTGCCCCTGGCTGAGTTGCAACTCCACCAATCACGTTCGAAATATAAATTGTGGAAATGATGGTTTTTCACTACAGTTAGCAGGGGTCTCCAGCCAGAGGGGTCGTCCGCGGGGTCTAGCTGACGGGGCTCTGCTGGCAAGACGACCTCGAAACCGCAAAGACGCTGACCAAAGACTTTTTCCTACTCCTCTCTTCTCTCCTGTTCTCCTTTTGTTGTTTTTTTTTTGGGGGCAACGCCGTGGAAAATTGTGGGGATCGCTTTGCGGAATGAAAATGCGGTTCGTGCTGCCGCCACGCAGAGAGGAGTCGGCTTTAATGAAAAACAAACGTAGCAGCAATTTTCCAGTTAGAACATATATATATATATATATCTTTGTATACTATGTATTTATCCATATATGTATGCCCTGCATTTCGCTGAGTGTAATTTTTAATGTGCGGCTTTAGCGAATGAAAATAATGGGAAAAGAAGACCAAAAACTCAAACTGAAATTGAGGCAGAGGCAGAGGCAGAGGCAGAGGCAGAGCTAGAGAGGGGAGATGGCCAGGGGCCAGGGGGGCAGGTGGGGCAACAATCACAGTTTAGATTTCTGTTACCCACCTCCCTCCTCTCTCCTCCCCACTCGACTGGTCGTTCGCTTGTTGCTTTTAATATGGCTTCGGCTGCTTTTCGTATGTCTTCGCCAATATTCGCCAAGGTAATAACTCAGGTGATTATAGTAATTATGCGTTCTGACGCGATCCAGCCACGGATAACGCTATTCCGATATAATTGAAAAATGCTGATAGACGCTGATTGTCTGTCTGTGTGGAGACGAGCCACAGCCTGGACCCAGCCTCGACTGGTAGCCAACTCTCATCTCTGGGCTGCTTCGCTCCGGACTTAAGACTTAATGGACGCGCCACCAATCACAGTTCATGAATTACATTGCCAACGCCATATTGTTGTGGGAATCTCTCCCTCTCTCCCTCTCTCTCTCCCTCTCTCTCGCTGTCTCTGTCTCAGCGGCAAAAGGTTCTTTGATGCCGATTTCATTTTTCGATATTGAAAATAACCATGCATTACCTTAGCTTGAACCTTGTGAACCAGCTGGAAGAGCTGAGCTCGATTTCTCATATCGTGACAATCGCTTCCCCTCCCCCTCCCCCCTCTCTCTCCCCCTCTCTCTCTCTTTCTGTTCTGGCTGGAAAGTGTTATTGTCACGTAAATTCAATTAGTTTAATTATGAGTTTCAGCCTTGTTGGCACCTCTGTAACGGACCTCTGCCCCTCTGCACCCCTCCTCCTGACTCCTATCTCCCTCTCTCTCTCCCTCAGCTGCAAAACGATTTTTGGGCAACTTTTTTCTTGGCTTTTAATGAAAATCTTTTTGGTGCCCATTTCTTGTGGTTGAAATTGGGTGGTTCACTTAGCGGTTGCCGCTGCAAGTGGCTCTCGTGGGTGAAGTAAGTCGAGAGTCACGATATCGTCAGCCAGTTAGGCCGAGTGAATGCCTCGAGTTAATTAAAATGATTTATAAACTGCAAAACTGATCGATTCGGCCTGTTGATCGGGTATGCTAGACTGCAAAATACACTGCGTGAGTGAGAGTGGGCGAGAGTTCGCTGAGTTTAGTCTCGGCACTGGCTAGAGTTTACTCTAGAGAGAGATATTCAGATTAAGGCAACTGGAAAACTTATCATTTAATGATAAATGTATATGTCGGAGATATATAGTGTCCTATCCGATATACTTACATATATATATTGTATATTGACTAGCTAGAAACTGCTATATATGGCAAGCTAAGGCCAAGCAGAAGAACTTTTTATATTGCGGACTTTTGTATTATTCCTTAAAATGCATTTATAGCAGTTCCTGCTCTATCATATTGAAATCTTAAAGAGTAGGTATAATATTCTATATTTCTACCTTTCTGTATCTATAGCTGGACTATGTTTAGTAAAGTTTCGCTTAATTGATATGAACAGGGCTACGATTGATTCCCCCAAGGAAGAGTATTCGATTATGAATCATTGTTGATCTCTTATTGAGGTACTTCATGTAATATATGGCCTACCTATAAAATCACGTTAGTTATGGTTATATACACTTAAGACTAATCAAGTTATTCCTATGGAACTGTAGCTCAAGGCAAGAGCAGAGTCTGTGGGCACAAACTCCTTGGTGTACAAAGGAAGGCAGGATCAAGTACCTTCCTTCCTTTCCCTTCATTCCCTTACATGGTTCACAAGGCATATGAGATAGTTCTTCCTTTCTCTAGAGCTTCTTCACTATTTACAAAATTTCCTATCAACTCAAGCTACTTCAATCGTTTGGGAGAGTCTTGAGCTATAGGAGAAAAGTGCTTAGAGAATATACTTATGCGCGAAGTTTGTGAGACTCTCGAGCTATAGCTGAAGCAGATAACAACTTATATTTATATTATATTGATATATAGTTCTATGTACTATATGCATGCCATACAGATCGTATACTCTCCTCACTACAGCCATCTCACCTCAATTGCTCAGTTCGTATACATTCTCCCTCAGCAGGCACTGGCCATGCCCTATCAAGCCTCAGCAGCACCCCACTCCCAGCCATGCCCTGTTCAAGCTGTAAATGCCCGCAACTAAGTACACCTCTCGCAGGTATATTTCATATAGTCATTATGCTGCTCGCTGCCTCAGCTACCCTCGTCAATTGACGCTCCTCTAATTGCCATTTGCGCTCATTTGTCTCTGAGACTGCAGTCGGGTGGCTGCCATATAGAACAGCTTATTATACCTATATATATATATCAATCTAAATATGTATAGAGAGTAGACATTAAGTGTCGTCGATTGCTATGTGCAATGCAGGTAAATTTCATTGGCAGGATAATTTGAATATGGCAACGCCCCCGAAACAAAGGACAAAGGCGACAAACACCTCTCGCTCTATATATATATATATATATATATATATATCTATATATATAGATATAGATATATGTATATGTGACTGTATATATGTATCCTTGGGTCGTTATTTACCTATAGTAGGGAAATCCCTGGGGCACATGCAAATCCATGGGCATGCCGCCGCCCGCTGCCGCCGCCGCCGCCAGATGGTGGTGATGGTGGTGCGAGTGCGTGTGTGGATGCGTGTGATGATGGTGTGGATGCGAGTGCGGATGCGGATGCGGATGTGGATGCGAGTGAGGATGCGAGTGCGGATGGCCGTGCATCGGATGCGTGTGATGGGCCGCGGCCACGTTCTGGACATGCGCCGCAGCCGCTGCAGCGGCGAAGCCCGCATCGGAGGCCATCGAGTGGTGGCCGAGGACCGCGGCCCACGGCGAGGCGACAAATCCGCTGCCATGGTGCTCCATGGCACCGCACTATATAAATCTCTCTTTCGATCTCTCTATATATCTATCTATATATTGGCGACGATAACTCCGTGAGTGTGCGTGTGTGGGGCGGGGGTATATAGGGCTCTTTTATTTATCTTTGATTTGATGTCGCACTCTGTGGCACGCCAAGATGGCGGCCATTATTTACCGTTAACGCGCATGGCCGCGGCGACGGCAACGGCGACGGCGAAGGAATTACGTACGAGCGCAGCCGAGCCGACGGCGAATTCGGGCAAAAAACAAACACACACACAGTATAGGCACACACACACACAGAGAGAGACACTGACACAGACACAGTTACACTTGCAGTAAATCGCAGCTAAAGGACAGCCAGCAGGATATATATAGATGTATATATATCCGCAGACATGGGCAAGGATAAGCGCGCGCTCTCCGTGGGGCTTTCGCACGTTTTTGGTCCGCGTTCACCTCTGCACGGCACGAAAATTGGCGATAAACTATCGCCTCGCATCAGGAAACATGGTCGCTGGGTCGCTTGGACGCTTGCTCGCTGGCTGGTGGTTGGCTGCCTCTGCCTCTGCCACTGCCTCTGCCACTGGCGCAGTCTGAGCCTCTCTTCATCAACATCATCATCATGAGCATCATCATCTCTGCTGCAACTATTGCTGCTGCATGCTGCAAATGGTGGTGGAGCAGGTTTTTTGCTCCATCTCTGTGTATGTGTGTGTGTGTGAGTGTGAGTGGAGCCCCCAGTGAGCGCAGAGAGCAATCGCAGGCCGTGCCCGCTGCGTCGAGGTCGACAGCGACAGAGCCAGAGCCAGAGCAACAGCATCCACACAGAGACACTCTCGCCTCGACTGGCTTTTGGCTTTGTTTATTGTTTTTGCGCTTTGGCTGCTTTTGGCTTCGAAGTGTTGCACAAATCGGCAGACACTCTCCCGACGGCGAGGCCCCAGAGCACCAACAAGAACAACACTTGCCACATGTTTATGGCCATGCGAAGCAACAGCAACAACAGTTGCTGCCCCAACAACAACAGCAACATCAGCAACATCCATCGACAGCAGCTTAATCGCCTTCGCAGCTTCTCAGCTCTTGCCTCCGCTTTCTACACATATACTCTCACACTCTCTCTCTCGCTCTCCCTCTCTCTCGCTCTCCCTCTCTCTCGCTCTCTGTGGTCTCTCAGGTAGTCGCTGCTGCGGCTGCTGCTGGCGGCATCCTCTGGAGATTTCGCTGCTCGGAACAACATTGAGTTGTGTTCTGTGCGATAAGCGAACCTACTGAGGGAGTCATTTGTGCCTGGCCAACAGCAACTGTTGTTGTTGTTGTTGTTGTCGTCGTCGATTGTTGTTGCTGCTGTTGCTGGCGTGCGAATTGCATTGATATTTAATGGCAACTTTGTTCAATTGTTCAATATCTTAATAAAAGCATTTTTGCCGAGACTTTTGCGCCACTTCTCTTATTGCGGCTATGAAATGTTTATGGCCAAGCCTTGGGGAGCCACAAAATACGGCGGATTATGCCTAATATTTATATACATATGTATATCTAAGCTGGAATATTGGGATAGGCTAAAGTATAGACATGTGAAGTCTGAGAAAATGAAAATAAATAGAATAAAATAAAATAGTTAAGCTAAATAAAAAATAAAAGCAAGACAATAATTTAAATAAAAAATAAAAATAAAATAAATTAAATAAATAAAATAAAATAAAATAATATAAACAATTATAAAATGTATAAGAAATAAAAAATAATTTAAATAATTAAAAATATAGGAATATATTCAAATACTTAAATAATACGCAAAAAAATATTTAATATAAAATATATCAAAATTAAATTAAATAAATTAAATGATTGAAATGCTTAAATAAAATTAAAAAGCTAAATAAAATGATATGAAATGTGTGTCATATATCATATACACATCATACACACATCATACATACACATCTAAGCCAAATAAAATATATAAAAGAATATTAAATATTAATTAAATGATTGAAATGCTTAAAATAAATTTATAAAAATTTATAAAATACCTGCTTCATCTGTACACTTAAATAGCTAAATGAAATGATATGAAATGTGGCTAGCCAAAGGTCGGCCTGCATATGTATATATGTAGTTATATGGCTGTTGAAGTCTCTGGCAAGTTCTTATATAAACTTGCAGATGCAAATGTAGTCTAATGGAAATATCTGTATATCTGATAGTTTTTATCACTCAACAGATCCCCGCTCACCCCCACCTCCTCTTCTCCCACCTATCAAGCACATACCTTGCCTAAGCTCTGCAGTTCTGTTAAGACTTGAGTCCTCCCTCAAGCCTGTTCTCTTCCCCTTGCTGTTCACACAAATAGTTGACAATATAATGCTTTCAGTCTGGTCCCATAGTCTAGAGTCTCTGCCCAAATGATTCCCATAGTTGTGCTTTATCATTTAAATGCAGTTTCTATTGTCTGCTCAGAGGCTCTCGGCTGGCAGCTGTGGGCAATCGGCTGACAACTTAGTTAAATAAGGCGCCACCTGTCAAGTCATTTTCAATAAAATAAATTCGTGATTACACGACAATATCGTCGACGAAAAATCGAAAAGATCAGCAGCCAGCAACAATAACAAAAGACTCCCACGGGGAACGTTCAAGCCGAGTCGAGAACGAGAAGCTGCTGTGGCTGCTGCAGTGGCTGCGGCTGCTGCTGCTGTGGCACGGCAATCGCACACACGACTTGAGCTGAGGTCCAGAATCCTTGGCACACACACACACGGGCAGAGCTTTGGAGCTGAAAACTTCTGAATCGCAGTCGTGCAGGGTCAACGTCAATACTGAATGTCTCTCTGTCCATCTGTCCCACCCTCTGTCCGTCCGTCCGTCTGTCCGTCCGTCTGTCTGTCTGTCCGCGCTTGTTTACAGTGTGCAAAAATCATTTAGACAAGTTGACAAAAGCTCGTTTGGAACGTGAGTAACATGACTCGGCCTGCGGCTGAGCTCAACTCAGTTCGACTCGCCTCGACTGGCTGGATTCTGCCTTTTGGCATAGCTGGCTTGGCTGACTGTTTGGCTGTTTGGCTGCTTGGCTGCTTGGCTGCTTCGTTTGTTTGGGTCTTAATTCTAAACATGCCAAATGTGTAGTTGGAGCGTGCTGCCGCTGCGCCCCAGAGCACAAAATGAGGCCTTGCCCCCAGCAGCCGACTCGTTGCTGACCTTTTCATTGTAGTCCCAATGATATCTGCCCAGGCAGCGGCTCTGAAATGCCTCGAACCAGTTGCGGCTGGGCGCTCGTAAGGGCCACAGCCGGAGCTGTGATTAAGCAATTAAAGAACGTTCGCAAGGTGTTGACATTGGGCTGGACTGCGAGAGACTTACTTGAGTGATGGGAGTGGAGGAAGTAGTCAAGGATTAGTTCGGATCGGAATATGCGATGCGATGGGATGCGATAGAGCTGCATAGAGGCTTCAAGGCAAGGTAAAGAAGGAGTGGGAGTTAGTCATATATGATAGTTAGCATATATGATACATCTATCATACATATATGATACATTTGCCATACATACATATATCATACATATATGCTACGTATGCCACACATATATGATACATATATTATACATATAACACTCATATATGATACATATACCACACATATATGATACACATATCATACATATATGATACATACATATATCATACATATGTCAATATATGTCATGCATAAGCCATACAAATATTATACAAAATTCATACATTTGTCATACATGTATGTCATACATACATACATCATACATGCATCCTTCATATCTCACATACATCATACATACATCATGTACATCCATGTATATCATATATATTATATCATATATATACATCACATATACATCAGGCATACATCATGCATACATTAGACATTCATACATACCACATGCATATATCATGCATGCATACATCATACATGCAACATATATATCGCACGTAAATACATCAGACATACATACATCATACATATATCATATATACATCTTAACAAGTCTCTCTTTTGCTCTCTCTGCCAGAGACTCACTATCTCACCGCCCTCTCTCACATTGCCTCTCTCTCTCTCTCTCTTTGTTTCTATATCTCCATATCTCTCTGTCTATTCACTTTCTTTCTCTTTGTCATAGCCCTCTCACTCTTTCTCTACATATCTCTCTTTATCTCTTTATCTGCCAAGCACTTGTTATTCATGATAAATCTCTAAAGCTTAAGCTATATGCAAATCTATATCTAGTCTACATATATATCTATATATATATATATATATACCAAATCGAGGATTCTCTCGTGTCCTGCTAAGCTGTTATGTCAAAGGAGTACATAAGCCACACACACACACAGACAGGGCTAGTCAATTTATACACACACCTCTGCCTATATCTATATCTATATCTTTATCTATATGTTCATGTGATATATATATATATATATATATAATGCATCTGGGCATTCTGGCATATCGGCTGTTGTTGCTCGTAGACGAGCGCTCGAAATATGTGCTAAAAAGTACACAAAAAACTTCTCGAATGGGATATTTGCTGGGAACTTTGCCAGAGTCGCGCGTGGCACGTGATGTGCATGCGGCATGCGGCATGTGGCATGCGGCAAGTGGCAAGTGGAAAGCTAAGAGCTGGATTACAATTTTCCGTAAGCCAAAGGTGAGTTCGTCTCCTCGACTATTGATTCTCTCGCCGCTGCTTTAATGAAATTTTCGCTCAGTTTTTAATTTATAAAAATTTTAAGAAAAATAAAAAAAATCGAAAAATAAATTCGCTGCTCAGTTGATTTATGCAGCTGGCATTGACAGCTTTATCTTTGGGATCAGAATGTGCAGTTACGAGAGGCCTTACCTTGCCTGATTGATTCGCTGAAAGTCGAATGGAAATTATAAGACCAGACCCAGAGACAGACAGAGAGACAGACAGGGAGATATATAAACAAATAAGCTGAGTCGCGGCTTTAACGAGCTAACCGTTTGCTTCGCAGTTGGCCGGGGCCTTACGTGCCCATCATATTAAGCACTGGATAATACTCGATTACTCCCGGTACGCTCTCTATACCCGGTACCAGCTCTGAGTGGGGCCTACGAGCAGTTTTTGTTTCTGTTTCTGTTTTTGGTGGCTGCCGTCGTGCATTCCAAACGACCCTCGCGACTTGGCAACCGAAATAAAATATATAAAAGAAAAAGGAAAAAGAGAAAAAGAAAAATCAAATTCGTAGAATTCGTCGATATTTATGAGTTTGGCTGGGATTTGCATAACTGGGTCTCCGACATACCGTACATGCTTAATTTCGAGAAACTTTCGAAGAGAAATGCGTCTAAGGGATGCAGCGGAAGTGGCCTCAGCAGAGACTCGCAGGCTCGGCTCGAGTCCCGATATTGATTTCCTGCAGCGCTGATGAGTACGTGACGCGCCTCCTAACTGACCAGGCTCTATCTGGCACTCAGGCTCAGGCTCTGGCTCAGGTAAGCTCGGCTCAGGTGTTGTATGCAAAAGTCGCATTCTGCGGAACGTGTGAACAGTTTTTAGCAATTAACTAGGGCCTTCGAGACACTCAGCCACAGCCAGTAGACAGTAGCCAGTTCTGCTCTCTCTCTCTCTCTCTCTCTCTCTCTCTGTCTCTCTCCTCTCCTGCCTCTTGCTCGCTCAGCTCTCGTGCGGCGTCATGCAGTCTGGCCCCGTGGGGTGTTTGAATGCAGAGCGGCGTGCGCCAAAGCGCAAACATTCATCCTAATTGGCGTTCAATCTGCCGGCAGCCCGCCTGCCATTTGCATGCACGCGATGCTGCTCAGCCACCGCGGCCACGTTCTCAAATTCCAGCACAGTGGCTCACGCAGCTGGTAGCAGGCAGCAGCTTCTGCTGGAACTAAATCAACTCTTATGTATACCTAGCTTAACTATCTAACTTTAAGTTGATGCGCTTGGCTTCAGTTTTGCTCCTCATGTCAGACTACCTGACAAGTGGCTGTTAAGTTTGACAGGCACTTGCATGTGCTGCCTGGCAGAGTTGTTGGTTTGATGCATATCAAGCTAACTCTAGGCTTATATGAAGATGCTCCAGCTATCAATCTGACTTTAGCTGTAATCCAGCTTATAGTATAGTATTCTCTTGTTAAGCAGCTGTCAAATTTAGCAGTCAGTCTATCATTTACATGTACCTAAAACATATTTATGTATTTTATTTACATATATCTAATAATACATATATATTTATATCTATATCTACATATATATACATGCAAACCATCATTAGTATTATAAGTATTTTGTAAGCCTGTTAAATTTGACAGCCACTTACCATGAGCTTGTCGCCTATCCCCGACTAGAGCTCTCCTCCTGCTTTAATATATATATTATGTATATACAGATATCTGCTTATCCATTAAACCCCCTTTACTGCCCATGTAAGTTAACATATTTTGGTTAACATTTGAAGCGCTTTCGCGCCACTGTTAACAGCCGGCAACAGTTTGGCGTTCGTAGGAGCAGCGCAATTCGTAATGTTCGCAATGTTTGCGCAACTAATTAACATTTTTAATGGTGAATCCTTGTAAGACGCTGCAGCCGGGGGAAGTCTTGAGAGTCGGTCGCTGGCTAAATGGAAAAGCCACTCGGAGCGTGTGTTTGGGTTTGTGTTTAAAGGATTTTCGGGCTTCGGCTTCGGCTTCGCTGGCAAATGTCAAATGTTTTTGTTTTTATTTAATTTAGATTCATGCCGCCTGATAATTTATGCGGCTGTTCTCTCTCTCTCTCTCTCTCTCCCTCCCTCTCTCTCTCTCTGCAGTTTCCGCCCGCGGCTTTACCTTTGCTGCTGCTGCTGCTGCTGCTGCTGTTGCCTTTGCATGTCCGACGGCGCTTTTGATTTAGGGTTGTCATCTGCTCGTAAAGCGGGCGCGCTTTTGTAGATAGCAGATCTGGCGACGAGCGCGGCAACTTTCATGAAACTTCAGCAACCGGAGCTTCCCAGGGTCTGTCTCCGTCTCCATCTCCATCTCTCTCTCCATCTCTCTCTCTCTCTTTGTCCATCATAAAGTGCGATCTCCAACGGTTGCGGTCGCCGTTTGTAATAGAGAAATATATCACTCGGCATAATGCTCGTATTTGGACAGCTCGATCCTTATCGCCGCAGCACAGTCGTCCGTCCTTCGTCCGTCCATCCGCCCGACTGCCTGCAAGGTGTCCTTTCCTGGCCTTGGTTTTTACAGTTATCTCGCCTGAGATTCACTTTCTAGTGAAAGCAAAATGGAAGGCCAATAATGTCATAAATTTCATAAAGTGTCAAAAGGAACACCTGAAACGGACGCCGTGAGTCCTGTGCATAGGGGCGTTCGTCCTTTATCGAACTGCAATCGAAACGGGGCTTCGCTTGAGCAAGATTAACGGCTCTTCAGTCAGCTGGGATAACGCTCGTTCCTAGTAGGTTTTACGACGGGGCTCGAGAGGTGCATTCAGATGAGCGAGGACTGCCAAAGGACATTATGCTTAGATAAAAATAGTAAAAAATACACGAGGTGTGCCTGAAGAGTAGACGTATTCGGGTGATGAGTATTATAGAGTATCAACAGATCCGCAGAACTCAGACAGGAGAGCTCTAGTCGGATATGCCCGACTGGCAGATACCCAGTCACCTGAGCAGACTTTCCTATAATCTCCTCTAACTATCAGAGCAGAGCTGCCATTCCAGGACTTCCTATAATCTCCTCTAACTATCATAGTATTGAACCCTTCTCTAGCTGGGCCAACTGCTTCCATTTCCATCGTCACAGTCTCATTTGGCATTCACATTCAACTCAAATCGATATCTAATCTCTCCTTCTGCTGCTTCTTCTTCATGTTTACCTCTTCTATCTGGGTTCATTGACCAGGGCGTGGACACTCCTCTTAACAAATACCTGTTAATAATTCATGGCTGTTTTATGCGCTCTGGCCAAGCGGCGCAAATAAACTGAAGCCGCAATTTCCATTTTATTTTTATGATCGATGAAATTCCCAGTTCGAACATATAAACCGAATACAACTTTGGCTCCTGGTCAATTGTGAATGGCCAAATGGCAGATAACAGTAAACGAGATGGAGTTGGAGATGGCCAAGGAGAGAGGCAACAACCCTTAACCTCAGGTCAACTCGCTTGGCTTGCTGCAGCTCTCTGTATAGCAAATACTCAAAGTATTCAAATGTATTCACTCATGGCTCACTCAACTCGTTGCTTCATTCACATAACTCTTAGATCCACTTATTGTTTGCTTAGTTAGCCTAACAATCTAATAAGCAGCTACAGAGACGGCGACAGCGACAGAGAGAGAGAGGGAGAGGGAGAGGGAGAGGGAGAGGGAGGGGGTCAGAGAGACTCCACACAAATTGAGTTATTAAAAGATTCTTTCAATTTTTCGTGTGCTTCGCTTTTAATTCAATCAAACGGGTTCGTGGTTACGTTTTTTGAGAATCGCGGAGAGGGGACGGCGGGCGGCGGGCGAGGGGCGGAGGGCGGTCCATGGTCTGGCGCCGCGTTAATTAAAATGCAATCAGCGTCACGAATACTAATGAAATATATTCGCAACGAGTAACGAGAGTACCGACCGAGAGTACCTTGTATGTAGATGCGAATAACTCAATTTGTCATATATTGCCAAAGAGAGAACGACTGAGAGAGAGGGAGAGCGTGAGAGAGAGAGGGAGAAGGAGATAGAGTTTGAGTTTGAGATTGAGGCAATTGGCCGACTCCAGTTAACAATTGTTCAACTATTTAACATAATTTTATGCCCAAGTTTTGTTTTGATGAAAACTGAGCAGATTTCAGAGCATGACTGACTGACAAATACCCTGTAATTACATAAATGTTAAGAAATTTAAATCAGATTAGACTTAGCTCTACTTGAACGTAGGTTGAAGGTTCTTATAGAGATTTTGCTTGCTTTCCCAGTCAGTTTGTCATTTTCCATAAGTTAGATATACCCCTTCTCATCAGACTACAGGGTATACTTCTTCAATTAACTACCCGTTCGTATACTTTGCCTTTGCTAGCCAATAAACTACTTAGACTTTATATAGACCTCGAGCATCCCGGACTCGATTGAGTTTTATCCCAGTCTTCCTTCCACTTCATTAGACTTCGCTTCATGCCGTAGCGCCCCGGGGCCCAGAAGCTGGCCAGGAAGCGAATTAGCTTCACTTGTGTGCGCACTGCGTGGCCGCAGGCTCAAGCTCTGTGCACATATGAGTTTTTCTTGCTTGCCCCAGAAGGGTCAAGGGTCAATCAAAGCAAGCGGCTAGAGAAATTAAATTGGGCAAAAGCTAAATCTGCTCGTTGCCCTAATCCGACTGAGGCGGTTGTCTCCAGAGATTAGGCGAGTGGGCATTGCTTTGACATATGCAAATAAAAACTCTCTCAGTCTCTCTCTCTCTCTCTCTCTCCCTCTCTCGCATCATAGTTTAAAATAATTCAAGAGCTGTCCCTACGATCTGGCTAAGCTGCTGCTAAGGGCCGACAGCACGATTTGCATATTATGCGAACAATTTGCAAGAAGTTGAGCAATAAAACTAATCTGCCATCTAAATGACCCCCCGGGCACGGTCCACTGACTTTTGTTTACCACTGTATCCATACACGAATGACTGAGAGGGAGAGAGAGGGGGTTGGCCTACCACAAAGCAGGCAACGGCAAAGGCAAAGGCAAATCGCTTTACAGTAGCCACAAATCAGAGCTCGATTCCGATAAATAAACTTGGAGCGGCTGGAGGACTATTTGAATTAATTATTTAGAGGCTAGCACAAATTTACGGTACAATTATCCAGTGTTGTGAAGCGATTTATTAACTGGACTCGACTGACAGGAGGGGAAGAAAGGAGTGAGAGGGATGATTATGACTAGAGATAGAATAGGCTGAGTTATAATGTTCAGATTAGTATGATATATAACAGAAACTTGCAGAAGAGAGAGAGGGAGAGTGAAAGAGCTATATGATACAGATAGATAGTCAAAGAAACGAGTCTGGAGTTGAGGCTGGAGAGCTCTCCCTCTCTCAAAGGTACACCCTGTTGTATGGAGTTATCCGGAGAAGAATAACAGTACTTTTAAGTAACCCAAATGCTTATTCTTATTATAGATAAATGTGACAAACAAGATATAGCTCTTCATAAGCTTTTAGAGACAAAACCCCAAACTAACAGAGACAGAGAGATATAGAGAGGGAAAGAGAGAGAGAGAGAGAGAGAAGAGTTCTCATATGATAGTTATGAGTGTTATTTCAGACAATACACGACAAGGAGACTGCACTCAACACTCTGAACTTGTGCTGACCTTTCAGTCCTTTCAGTCCGCTCAGCTCGCTCAGCCCGTTCGGGCCTGGCCATTAGCTGTGTTTTAGTGTTTGGTTTGCTCTTGGCACTGCTGAGGTCCCTGGGGAACTGTTTGGCAGCTGCTCGACACGACTCGTCACGCACTTTGAGGCTTCGCTGCTGCTTCGGCATCTCGACGCTTTATGACGTCCGCGCTGATGAGCCTGATGAACTGAGAGAGAAAGAAAAGAAAAGAAACGAATCACGAAATGTCCCTTTAGTGCTGAGTGTGCGCAAATTTCTAATTGAAAGGCATGCGAGATGCCAAGTTTAATGCCTTTCGTGATGTAAAGCAACACACACACACACACAACATCTTAGGTTAAAGTTTTGAGACTCAGTTCTAGCTTAATGCTGGGCTATAGGATATTAGAGTAAGTGAACTTGGCCATTTGGTTTCCATTAGTCAGGCGCAAGACTCAAATGCCATCTGCATAATGAGCTAATAATTGTTCGGGAGAAGATGTGGGATGGGGTTGAGAGAGCAGGAAGGGGAAGAGCAAGAGTGGAGAAATACTATAGTTGGCAAGGGGCGGAAGAGGTAGTTATGAGAGCAAAGCTCTATAGGTATGAATCTATTCATAGAGTCATAGATTCATTCCAGAGATTCATAGATACATATGTAGTTTCATACATTCATACTTTCTCATACATTCATGCATTCATTGATTCATAACATCATTCATAAACAGATTCATGGCGCAGCTCTCCGGCCGTTATGAGAATCGCAAAGAAGGGGAGCAAGCTTTGTAATAGTCTCTGTCTAGTTGGAAAAGGATTCTGAGTGAGCTCAAGTATCTCTGTCAGCCCACTCCTCTGCCCCTCCTTCTCTCCCCCTCCCTCTCTCTCTCTCTCTCTCTCTCTTTCAATAATAGAATTTATATTGAAACCACTCTAAAAACCACAATTGCCCTCCGTATTGATGGCGTTCCATGTCTTTTCCAATATTTTAGTCCATAAATTGTAAACTCTTTTGAAGGGCTGCTCTTCGCCAGTGGCAAACGCCGACATATGTCTCGAACTATCTATCTATCTGGCTGTATATCGAGCAGCCTCGCCCTCTCCCCCGCCCACTCAGCAGCCGTTGCCGCAACGGAACAAGCCGATTACAGGAGGAAACAGGCCTCGAGCCATGGTGTGAAATATTATGCGAATTTTTCGTTCAGCCTGGGCTTGCTTCCTCTGCTCTGATTTGGTTTTATGTTTTACAAATTTTAAAATGTTTTCACGCTGGCTGCGGCCCTCTCAATAAACAACAACTGTCACCAATTTCCGCCGGGCAACGATTCCTGACAAAAAAGAGCGTAAATAAAAACGAAAATAGACGCGCGTGTGCGAAATTGTTGCAAATTTATCAAGTCGCGAAATAAAGTATCTCCCTCTGCCTCTCACTCTCTCTCTCTCTCTCTCTTTCTCAGGCACAAAGTTGACAATTTCACGGCGTATTATTCAGATTTGCAATTTTTAGCCATTTAAATAAAACTGCAATTTGTCTGCAGAGCGAGAGAGGGATAGAGAGAGCTATAGCCACGCCCCTGCCTCCAAATCTGCGCCAATATCATGTTAATTTGATGTTTTGTGATTATTAACATTTGCCACTAAGTGGGGGAGCTCTAAAATGATGTTGGAGAGCGCTAGGCAGAGCTGGCTGGGCGAGTGGGCGGTGGTTCCCTTAGGAGGGTCGAGAGGATGTAGAGGGAGAGAGGGAGAGAAAGAACGTCTATAAGCTATAGCGTGAGCTTGATATAACTCGAAATAATATAATGGCATATCTTGAAAGGAGCTGATTTAATAGTGGAGCTGTCATATAGAGAAGAGAGAGAGAGTTAGAAAGAGAAAGAGAGAAAGATAGGTACAGAGAGAGTCACTTACTATATGTATACATATATATATTGGAAGGAACTCTTTCCATAGCAGAGAGGGAGCGCGAACCTGAGAGTTAGAAAGAGGGAATCAGTCATAATCAAATGAGAGAGAGGGGAGAGAGAGGGAGAGGGACTCAGTCATAACCCCTAGCACAAGCTTTCTTCTAGAATTCGTAGCACTTGGCAAATGCAATGAAACTTCTATGCGCGCTGCCTTCGCTTCTTATCACTCAGCACACACTAATACACACACACACACACACACCCACACACTCCCACACACACACTACATGTCAGATCGGACATTTGCTTCGCACTCAAGTTCGAGCTCGATGCAAGCGTTCGGCTGCCTCTGCTGACGCTCAGGCTCGATCGCCAAAAATATGAGAATTGATAATCAGTGCGCTGCGGACATTCAAGCGAGAAGGTCGACGCTTAGACGAAGGCCTGCTCACTATATATTATTCTTACGTTCAGATGTCAGCTGTCTTAAACGTATATATGTTTATAGGACATAGATTCCGGACTTCACTCTTGCAGAGAACACTCGTGCATAGCTATACATACCTATATCTATATCTATACATATGTCTAGACCTATATGCACTTAAGAGCAGCATCATAGTCCATAGTTCTTAGATATGCCAAGTCATTTCCATAGTAAAGTACAGTTCAAAAGAGTTATATATACATACCTATGTGTATGTACTAGATACTAAATATACCATATACATATATTTACTATATACTGTATACTATATTCTATATTCTATATTCTACATATACTATACACTAAATATACCACATACATACACATATGTACTATATAGACTATATATTACTTTATACATAGATGCTCTATGTACTACTTTCTCTCTCTTTCTCTCTCTCTCTTTCGCTCTCTTTCTCTACACATACTCTACAGTTTCATTATCTGTTCTATTCCGTTCTAGATCTCTCCAAGTGCTAAAGCACGTAGCTCGTACTCCGTTTTTCCCTCAATTAGCCGCATGTGCTCCGCCGTAGTTGATATATATCGGAGACCTGATTAATCATTGGCCTCACATCGAAGTGCTCATAAAATTTGTTAATTTTCCACACTAAAACTAAACCTCAAGAGATACAGAGAGAGAGAGAGAGAGAGAGAGAGAGAAAAGGTAAGCAGCTGAAGCTGAAAATCAGGGCAGATCTAAACGAGAGCAGCTTTAAGTTGGATTGTTTCTTCAGTCGTCGCTGCTCGATGGGTTTTTACGGCGCACAGAAGCGCGCAGTGTGAGAGGGGGCACGGAGCAGGGGCGTGGCGGGGGCGGTGGTCAAGTTATATGGCACCTTATCTCAAATGGGAAATCATTAACGCGTTTTTATTGTTTTACAGTTTGCAGACAAAATCAGAGACTTGGAAACAGTTGTTGTTGTTGTTGTTGTTGCTGTTGCTGTTGTTGTTGCTGCTGTTGTTGTTGCTTTTAATGTCGCAACTTTTGCTGTAAAAGAAGAAAAAAAATATATATGTTTTAACAACATTTCACGTAATTTCAACAACAAAATAATTACATTTTTAACTGCACTCTTACAATCTGACTCTCTATGTGTGTGTGTGTGTGTTGGAGTGTGTGTGTGTGTGTGTCTGAGTGACTGTTGTGTGTGTTTCTCACAGTTGGCAATGCAAAGTGTAGAAATCGTTGGAAAATTACAAGATTTTTCTGATATCCTCGACGAAGAGATGACGAAAGACAAGAGAGGGCAGACAGGGAGAGAGAAGGAGAGAGAGAGAGAGCGAAAGATTGAGAGACACACACAGAGAAAGAGAATGAGAGAGGATGATAGAGAGAAAGCGAGAGAGAGACATAGAGAGAGAGAAACATAGAGAGAGAGAAACATAGAGAGAGAGAGAGAGAGAGAGATAGAGAAAGAGTGTGAGAGAGAGACAGAGTTTGAGAAAGGATTAGAGAGAGGTGATCAGAGAGGCAGAGAGAGACAGAGGGATACAGAGAGAGACTGAGAGAGAGAGAGACATACACAGACACACAAAGAGAGAGAGAGAGAGAGAGAGAGAGAGAGAGAGAGAGAGAGATACAGAGAGATATACAGATAGAAACATAGAGAGATGGAGATAGAGAGAGGGACAACTTTGCTATCTACATATGGGCCTTAATGCCTAGTGCCAGAAGTATGTACTTTACAGTATTTAGTACTGTTTTCCAGTATTATGTAGTATTTTATATGATTATATAATAAGCTTTAGAGCAGATAGGCTTCCCTTCCGCCCTCTCGCTCATTGAACTATTGTAGCCCAAGCCCAGATCGCATTCTCTTCGAGTCGCTCTCTCCACTTGGACCTATTAAATGCTGCCCTTTCATAGCCTCGAACAATTAGCTCGAATTAGTTGAGGATCGCGTATAGAGTAGAGGCGAGTCTATATATGCTCCGAGAGATGCTGAAAACATTTCCGTAACTCGGCTCGAGTTTCGACTTAACCCATTCGCATTAACTGAATGCCTTGGCTCGCCTCGACTGGGAAATTTCATACTAACGCCCCGAATAGGCCATCATTTTCCAAGACTTTGCGGCTGCTTTGGGAGAGGAAGCGGAGAGAGAGAGAGAGAGAGAGAGAGAGAGAAAGAGGGGGGAGCAGAGACTTTATGAAAAAATACGAAGTATTAAAATCATAAATCCAATTGGAAATGCGTGTCACGTGCGCGAAACGTTAGTCTCTGTCTGCCAAAGGAGCTCGACGTCGGCTACGAGCGCTGCATGCAACGCGGCTCAGTGCGTTGCGCTGCCACATATTACAGCTAACCAGAGTTGCCCCCCTCTGTCCCTGCCCCAACCACAGCTACAGCTACAGCTCCAACTCCAGCTACAGCTACAGCTACTGCTCCCGCTCGCACTTTAATTTCTGCTAGGAATTTACTTAAAAAGATTAACTTTTTCTATGCAAAAAGCTCTCTCTGTGTGTGTGTTCGTGTGTGTGTGTGTGTGTGTGTGTTTGTGTAGTGCGTTGTAGATTTTTGAAATATTCATGATATAAGGCAGCTCTGATGAGCGGCAGGATAATAAAACAATGAAGCCGCCATCCAGCCCAGCTCCGGGAGCCATAAAAATATTTAATGCAAAGCAATTGCCAAGCGATTGTCATGGAGCCGAGCTGCCAGCCGGATGACAATTGAGCCGCAAAACCACAAAGAGCCACAGCACCACACCCAGCTACACGGCGAGAAAATATGTTCTGAACGAGCATGAGCTGAAGGCGAATATGTTGGCATAGAGCCTATACTCAAGACATCGCATGGAAATCTTGCTGCAGGCAGAACTAGGAGCTGAGACAGTTCTGAAGATGCTTTCAAGTACTACAGTAGTAGATGATACTACTATTCATACTACTATTCGTAAGACTACTACTGATGATACTACTATTCATACTAGTACTTTCTAAGGGACTATTCATACTACTACTGATGATACTACCATTCATATAAGACTATTTCTGATCATACTACTAGTCATACTAGTACTTTTTCTAATACTACTAGTATTTATATTACTATTCATACTACTACTATTCATATTATACTACTGATCATATTAGTACTATTTATACTACTTTTCATGCTACTACTATTCATACTACTATTCCTACTACTATTTCTACTACTATTTATACTTCAATTTACTATTCTGACTACTATTCATCTTACTATTCTTGCTACTCTTCATGCTTCTATTCATACTACTATTTATATTAGTATTCATACTACTCCGTCTGTTGCTATTCCTACTACTTTTCCTACTACTATTCTTAGTACTATTCATAATACTTTTCATACTACTACTATCAGCACTATTCATACTACTATATCTTCAGATATGCCTGCTACTATTCCAACTATTCTTCATTTTGATATTCCTAATACTATTCCCACTACTATTCTCATTTATAGTTCTACTACTATTCATACTTTCGTATGCAGCCACATTCACTGTTGTTTCTACTACTATTCCCCTTTCATGTGCAGCTTTTCGCTCAGTGTACGTACGCCCAACTAACAGACGGAATACAAGTCTCCAAAGACATATGGGCGGGTGGTGCCATAAATTCGTTTGGCGTCGTCCTCGCATCCTGCTCCTGCTCCTGCCCTGCCCTGCCCTGCCAACTTGTTCAATTATGCAGCGGAATGTTTTATGTGCTCCAAGAGCGACTCCAACTGCGATTGCGAGTGCATAATTCCTTGACGAAGGATGCGTGCCGCTCGCACGCTGGAAGTCCTTGTGCCGTCCTGTCGCGGAGTCACTTTGGTTGATTAGTGTCGAGTGCCTGCTGAATAAGTCAGCAACAAGATATTAACGCCATCCACCTGTTTGCTTGGCCTCTTTTCCCCACTCCACTCCATTCCACTCCACTCCATTCCAGAAGGTATTTACATAAACCTTTCCCCACGACAACTTCTGTCAGCCGGCGCGCTGTTTGATCCGACAATTGTTTGATCCGCAGACAAATTACCGCCAACTGCGCAGCTAAAGAAACCCAAAAAAGAGAGAAAAACAGTGTTGCCCCACAAAAAAACAGAGTCAAAGAGGAAAAGAAGATATTCAAATGAAGAACCCAAAAACCCAGACGCTACCCACATATTAACAAGTTACAATTATAATATTTACGCATTTTCTTTAGAAATCAGTTGCCGAGGCAAAGCGGGAGAGCGGTTCGGGCTATGGATGGGTAGTTCTATGGACAGGCAGCTTGAGAGGGCTTGAGAGTATTATCCAGTAATAGCATATATGGCAGAGATCAGAGAAGAGAGCTATTAGCTAAAGATAAATTACATTATGAACTTATATCTTTACTTACATATATCATACTATATACTATATATATACCCTTTGCCCTATATTCTCTATGCATATCTGAAGTATAGAGTAGTTGGAGTAGTATATACACTACTCTTTAGTTCTAGTTTCACTTTATAATACTCGATTCCTATTCGTATAACTGTCTACTTTAATTATTTCTGTCAACTCATACTCAATATTCCTATCTACAGGGTATTTGGCAGTCGACTCTCTCTCCCTCTGCCTTCACACTTCTGCCATTTGCAAGTTCTTATGTGCAGTTATTCTCGTAGCTTTCATGCTTGACCTTCTGCTTTCGCCGAGCGCTGGCTGTGAAATATGTTCGATCCTATTGGCAAAATGGCAGACATTGTTTGTCATTAACAGCAGCACCAGTCTTCCCCCCACCCCCTGCAATAACAGTAACAGCAACAGCAACAACAACAGCAACAGCAGCGTCTGCCGGCGCAGTAATCAGTCACATCGAGCATCGACTTTCCAAGTGAATGGGCGGGACGTGACCGAGCTATGTACATAGCCACACACACACACAGAGCATATACATATGCTAGTTCAACATTTAGTATATATATGTATGTGTTTGTTTATGTAAAAGTGCCGTCCTTTTCTCGCCCGTTGCCCCGCGCTGCACGCTGCAGGCAAAAGCTTTGTATTCTATTTGCTTATGTAAAGCGCAGCATTGCCTCACACACACTCACACACACACGCACTCGCTCGCTCTCGCTCGCTCCGCTGGCTATGCTGCTCCTTGTTTGCTTATTTACTCTCGGGCTGTGTTTGTCTGTCGTCTTCTTCTTTTTTTCTTGCTTTGATATGTGACTGAAATATTAATGCAAAGTGCGCGCATGCTGTCTCGCTCGCTCGCACACACGCATTCCCTCAGTTTCGTGCGAGTCGGAGCGGGAAGGCGAGAGCGTGCGTGCCTGCGTGTATTTATTATGCAGATTTGTTTTATGCGCTGTCGCTGCGTTTTTAATAATAAAGCAAACATTTATTAATGATTAATAAACTCGGACAGCAGCTAAACTGTCAGCTGACTCAGCCCACTCAACGTCAATTCCAATCCCAATTCCATTTCCATTTCCATATCCATGGCGAAATCCAATTTCAGTTTTCAATCAGCTTTGACGCATGTTTCGATTCCACATTCGCCTCCAATTGAAAGCTTTGAGCATTTGTCAAGCCCAAGCCAATGATGGCTATCGTTCCACGTCATTTCAGTTTCATGCATAGCTAATGAGCCACACACACACACACACACGCACACACACACATGTGTAGTTGAGTTTCAGTTGTGAAAAGCGTGAAAAGTTGCGCAAGTTTTTCTTTGCTTTGTCTGCGAGTCGACAACATTCATAATTTGCATACGACAGCTTCAATTTGCCCCACCCCACCCCCTGCTAGCCACGCCTCCTGCCCAGGGCATTGGCGGAGGCAACTTTTTAATGAGATTTAATGGCGCCGCTGGGAACGAGCTGGAACGGAACAGCAGCAGCAGAGGCGGCACTCGGCAGCCACTGTAACTGAGCATTAAATCATTTGCAAGCGGATAAGGAGTTGAGCCTGCACCACCCGCACCACCACCACCCCCTCTCTACAGGTATCGTGTTACCAAGTGTCTGACATAAATCTTGCCCTCAGCGATAAGCGAAAAGTATTCAAAATGAATTATGAAACTCGCCTCGAGCCTGTGACTGGCCCCAACCCCCTCCCTCCCTCGCCCTCTCGCCTCTCACTCCTGGCCAAGCGAGGCGCCACATGCTGTGGCTGAGGAGTGGATTCATCATTATATAATTAGAGCCATGTGAGCTTTGAGAACTTTTTGACCGACTTTTTGTGGTCGCAAGTGTTAATAATGGCCCCTGAGTCCTGGCTGCCCGTGTCCTGCCATGTCCCCCTGCTGCTAAATGAAATTAAATTGTCCTTTCTCATTTTGATGCATATCTCAGTCGGTCAGGGCGTGTGTGTGTGGGCGTAGTGGGCGGGGGGGCAGCTGCCAACATTGACAATAAATTAATATTAGCGCAATGCCAACGCCAACAACAACAGGAGCAACCCCTGGACTGGCTAAACTAATAAAGCATATGTAGATGAAGGCGGGGGAGAGAGACAGCGGCTGTTGCACGTACGCACATGGGCAACATGTGTGCGAGTGGAAGCAGCAGCGCTCTGTGACTAGTGTCAGTTGGCTGTCAGTGCAGCGCGACTGGTGGGAGGGAGAGGACATCAGTGTCAGTCAATTTGTGTGCTTAGATGATGAGCGGAACCTGCTCTGTGGCTAATTGAAGAGCAGCAAATAAAACTGAGCCACAGATGGGAGAGGGGAAGAGTGGGAGGGAGACAACTATAAGCAGGGGCGCAGCATGAGAGCAAATAGCTATGCACCATATGCAAATGCAAAGGCAAATGGGAGAGCTTCAAATGAAATGAAGGAATGAAGTATACATATATATATATATATATATATATTTGATGGAGTAAAACGAATCTGAACATAGAGAAGTGAAGATAATAGAGAACCAACTTAAAGATAAACTATATGAAATATATCTCATATAATATATATACAATATATAATATGCTAGCAGATCAGAATGAAAGATTGAGATTAGGAAAGATGATAGATTATCTATTATGGATTATCTATGTAGTGTGAACATTCTTTGCCAATTTTGAATCTAAGCAAGAGTATTAGCTTGATCAGGTTATGGATTCAGCACCTCTTCATTTCACAAATGAAGATTCTCCCTCTCTCTCTCTCTCTCTCTCTCACTCTGTTCCTTCATTTCTTCTATTTACACAGAATTTCCACATTTTCCGCTGGTTTGGGTAGTTGTAATCAGACTCACAGCTAGAGACAAGTAATGTGATAGAGAGAGAGAGAGAGAGAGAGGGGGGGAGAGAGAGGCAGTTACATTTAATGACACTCACACACACTCACACACACACACACTCATTTACGCACATTTGTAGACAGATAATCACTGTCAGTGCACGCCCCCTTTGCCCCACAGCCACCTCAGCTCCCGCCCATTCGAAAGGCTTTTGTTTGTGGCGAAGAGAATTTCATGCATTATTCATTTCACGACTTCGCACATTTTTCCTCATTTTCTCTTGCCACCAAAAATTGTTGCAGCCGAAGTAAAAATTTAATAAAGAGAAATATACTAACGAATATCCTGTGCGGGTCATTAGTTGAGAGATAGAGAGAGAGGGAGAGAGAGAGGGAGAGGGAGAGAGCTATGGAAGGGCTTAGCGCTGAGCTGCGCAGTTGCAATTAAAGTTGCTTTTCCGATACGCACTTAAGCCCAGCCACACTAGATATCCTGGCAGATATCCTGGCAGCTGATACACACACACATGGAGCCATTCGCCTCGACTCTTATTGCCAATTGGCAATTGGCAACAATCTCTGCATTCTGATGTGCACTTCAGGTGGCGCTTGGCTTGGCTCCGGCTCCGTCTCCGTCTCCGTCTCCTGTGATTTCTATCACACATCGTTGACAGTTTAAGCAAAATTGAGAAACAGACAGAGAGAGGGAGAGAGAGAGGGAGAGTGAGAGAGAAAACAATTTCAGCTTATAGCAAACAAGGAAAAGTGGTGGAAAATGGCATTGGGAAAATGAAAACACGTGCACCGAGAATTTGTTGGGTGCAAACATTAATTTTATGTTTGTTAATTTCTTTTATTTTCCACATTTTTTTCTGTTTCTGCCTCTGCCTCTGCCTCTGCCCACTATTTCACGGACATTTGCATAAATTCCTCGGCGTTTTGGCTGGTAGAAAAATTGCGTTAAATTTATCGTCTGTAAAGGACGAAGAAAGGCGAATAAAAAATCGTGTAAACGAAATTTCGCCTCGAAATTAGTTCAACTAAGCAGCCACACCCCCCAGCCCGCCCCCAGCCCACGGCTGCAGCAACCCTTTTCTCAGCCCGCACATATGCTGCTCGAGAGGGTCCTTTGGGCACACTTGTAGCTGGGATCTGCCCGAACCGTCGAATGCGGATCAAGATTTATGGCTCGCATTGTCGAACTGTTCGATTACAAGCCATAATCGTGGCTAAAACCCTAGAGCGCACATGCGGCCATAAAAATTGCGGGCATCCAATCAATATTATGACTTGTCAAATTATTGTGCACTGCCATGAGGCAGATCCTTGAGGCATGTCCTTTTTCTATGTTTTAAAACGATTGCTTCAAATGAAGGGCAGCAGAGAGGGGGTCTCTCTCTCTCTCTCTCTCTCTCTCTCTCTTTGAAGTGACTCTGTTTTCATATACTCGCCCAGGATATGTGTTGAGGGCATATTGGTTTCAACTATACATCAGTATACCCTGTCTATAAAGCTACCTATCTGTATAGCCTAGTCTCAGCAGGAGTTACTCAGTTTAAGCTACTCTCGAGTCTCAGTCGGTTACTCCCCACTGCTATACTTTGACTTCTTCAGCTGAAACTTGGTCTATATGCAGTCATGCATACCCCACTCTATATGATATGTACTCTATACAGAGTATCTTTAAATCCATATGCATATCTCCGAATCAAGCTAACGAGCATCGGCAGTTGGTTACTCCCCACTACTCTACTTTCACTTCTTCTTCAGTCATGCATACTCCACTCTATATGATATTTACTCTATATAGAGTATCTTTAAATCCATATGCATATCTCCCTAACAAACTAACGGGCATTGTGTAGTTGGTTACTCCCCACTACTCTACTTTCACTGCTTCTTCAGTCATGCATACCCCACTCTCCAACCAACTATGAAACCATTTTCAAGTCTCATCAAGTCTAGATGCCTCTATCAAGCCAACGAGCATTGCGCAGTCGGCTACGCCCGACCGCCCACACTTTAACTACTTTAATTTTTCGATTATTTTGATTTTAGAGCAGAAGCGCTCCCTGGGGCAGCATCTTTGGGCTCATTTCGTACGGAATTTCCGCTGCCTTTCAGAGCCAATGAGCAATTAATGCTAATGCGACAACCCTTTCGGGTCCTTTCGGATCGAACTCGCTGAAGCTGCAACAATTTGGGCAGTTGCTGTTGCCAGTGCTCCTTGCTGCTGTTTAATTAGCGCAACGCAGGACATTTTTATGGCCAGGGCTGGCATTAAAAGGACATTTGGTGGAGCCAGCTGCTGTGAGTCGCCAAGACGGCGAGCTGGCCTGATTGATGGGCCCATTGCATACGCATACGAGATTTACATAATCCCAATGACCTTTGACCCTCCGGCCGGACAGCAAGTGTGCAGAATTGCAGAATTATGAAAATTGGCAAACGGCAAACGGCAAACGGACATCATTTGTCATCGGCAGAAGACCGAGGGCAGCAGGACGACTCGGCGGGTGGTGGCTGCAATCGATATGCCGAGGGCCGCGTTAATGAAAACATGTGTCAGCAATAAAACGATAATCATGATTTACGGCCAGCAAGGACATCATCTAGTTCGATAGGCGATAGGCCCAGAAGCGAAAGTATTTGAATTGCAGGAGACAGGAGAGAAGACTCCCAATCGGGCAGGACTTTGGAGCCAGGAGCTCTCCCTTTGTTAACCACTAATTCGTAGCATTAGTGCGAAATTTAATTATTGTTTACCTACGGCTGGAGAAGTAGTAGTATGCAAAAGAGACCTCGCCCCCCTTCGCAATTCGATTTGACAAGTTTATACAAGGAGAAGGTCCTTAATTCGTACCAGTCGAAAGGGTTGACAGCGCTGACAGGCCTGCCGAGGGGTGTCTAGTATGTGAACAAAGCGAAATTTGCATAAGGAAGGAGAGAGAGAGAGAGAGAGAGAGAGAGAGAGGCAGAGAGAGGAACATTCATTAGCTCTGACTTGACGAATTGCGTGTTTGGAGTGCGCACTAATTACCCAGGCAAATATTTTGATAATAGATTTGGTGAAATTAAGACTGATTGCCGGAATGTAAACATACAGAAGAGGTCTATAGGTAAAGCTAACTGTGAATCTGTGAACATATGGATTGAGAGTTTAATGAGATGAAGATTGCCTAGAGGGAAGGGGAGAGGGAGAGGGAAGTAGGAAGGCAGAAGAAGATAGAGTCAGAGGCAGTAGACATAGTATGAGATACAGAGAGAGAGAGAGAGAAGGAAGGTTAAAGCTACATGGAAAGATAGAGAGAGAGAGAGAGAGATACAGACAGAACAAGAGATAGAACGATAGAAAATGTTTGCAGTGGGAAAGAGGTAGATACCAGAGAGATATAGAAATAGAGAGAGAGAGAGAGAGAGAGAGAGAGAGAGAGAAAGAGGTAGGCAGTAGTACTAGTAGTAGTAGTTCAAGAGTGACATGGAGAGAGAGAGAGAGAGAGATGGATGGAAATCGACAGAAGGCTCAGCAGGAAGACAAAGAGAGAGAGAGAGAGAGAGAGAGAGAGAGAGAGAGAGGAAGATAGATAAGAGAAGCAGAAAAGGAGATGAAAAGGTCGAACTACACAGATAGAGCAAGGGAAAACAGGCAGCAGGCACGAGGTACGAGGCACGAGGGTGCGATAGAAGAGTGTGCTGTCTATAGTTCCTCGATATATTCCAGTTCAAAATCCCCTCGAAAGTCAACTCTACAGAGAACATATGTCATGCCCATAAGCAACAGAGTTTCACTTATTCTTTTGGCAATCTTAAGCAGCTTCCACTTTAATGCCAATATCTCTGCCATCTCTCGCCCTCTCTCGCCCTCTCTCTCCCGCTCTCTCTTGCTGCACATGCTTGGCCATATCAGCCATCTCTTTCTAATTAACAGCCTTTGTTCGCCGTTCGACTTTAAAGCGCGCCATAAACTCTGGGACATGCTTATCAAAGTGTTTTGTTTGCACTTTTTAATTTACTGCAATTGAGCTGCCAAATCAAATTGCGATAAGAAACGCATAAAACTTGGCCTGTGCCACATGCGAGAGTGTGTGTGTGTGTGTGTTGCGGGTGTGTGCGTGCTGTAAACTAAGCCAAGTGCAATAATTCAAAGACAGCCTCAGCTTCCCTTTGGAGCCACCCGGATTTGTTTTTTAAAATGCCGCAGGGATCGATTAATACCGTTCAAATTCGCATAAAACGTGCGAGTTGCCAAAACGATTTTAAGCCCGAGAAGCAACTGGAATTGGAATTGGAATTGGAGTTGGCCTGGGTGTGGGTGTGTTGGGGGTGGTGGGGGAGTGGCATATGTGTGCGCGAGGAAGGTTGGCAATAATTTAAGGAATTTGAAGTCGATTCAAATGCGCATTCGATTCTCGCACAGGCGGCGCTGCTGCCGCGATATGAATCTCAATAAAAATGCATTTAAATTGTTGACAAAGGAGCTGCCCTCCATAGTACACTTCATTTTCGCAATTGCCCCCGGATCCGGAGGGTGTGCGACAAAGGCAGAGGCAAAGGCGTAAAGGAAAGCCTCCGCCATTTGGCACGCAATTTGGCCGTAACTCAGACGCAGCTGAGTCCGGTACGGCGCTGGCACCGGCTCTCTGGCTACAGCCAACTGCTTGCATATTTCAGATGTTTTGGGCCTCAAAAGGAATGAAAAACAAAATTATTCAAATGCTTAATTTGAAACGAATTTCAAACATATTGAAACGACACACAATAGGCGACGATTCGATTGAAGTTGAAGAACTCTTAAGCATATCTGGAAAACTACTTAAGCAATGCCCTTACATCACACATACATCAAAAGAGGACTGCCAGAGGAGTCAAGTAAGCTATATTTTTAGAAGATTATATTCAATAGAGTTACAGTATCATAGGGTCTCTCTCCCTATCATTTCCCATACCAAATCTCAGTTGATCATAATCAGACTGTCCGTATCTTTCAGGTGGCGCCTATGAAGCTGGCCGAGAACAATGTTTTTTGCACTTCTTAAGGGTTTCCAGGATCGTAATATAGTCGCATTGTTAATATTATGACAGCTAATATGAGGTTAGCAGAGGAATAGAGTCAAAGTCGTATCACGCTGTGCTGCTATCGTGTAAGTACAATGCGTACAGTTAGTCTATGATTCTGCGGAAAGGTCTGGAGTGTAGAGATATTGTCATAAATTTCATAAAATGCCAGCGAAGGCAGCGAACACCTGCCCACGACTGTTACCTGGGCCTGGGCCTGCGCCCGGGCGGAGTCCCGCTGAATACCGAATGCTGATTAAAACTGAGGCTCATTCGGGATGCAGTTCTGCGCTGGGCTGTGCTGTGCGATGACAACATCAAAGTCAATGTCAGTTGGCAGGAGATGGCCAGAGAGCGAACTTGTCGTGGGCAAGTGCTGGGTAATTATGTTGAACAATGAGCAACAATTCCAGTTGCTGCAGCTCCAATTAGTCACATTACACGACCGAGGGCAAAAACATGCTCCGCGCCATAAATGGGCAATAGAATGATGCAGCCCACGGCGGCCGAGTCAAGTCAATAACAAGAGCAAAAGGCAGAGAAACAGAAGCTGTGCCAGGGATACAGATACAGATACAGATGCATAAGCAGGCAAAAGATACAGATAGATGAATCAAGGGAGAGCGAGATACAGATACATATGAAAATTTAGATATAGATACAGATACTGATATCATATACATATGTATATAGATATTCAGATATAGATACCACTTCATGTGCAGATACTCCTCTATATTCACAGAGATTCAGATACAGATACACATTCCAATAGAAAGACACATACAGACAGAGATGCAGATAGATACACAGATATCTATAGACATAGATAAGTTATTATAGATACCATTTCATATGCAGATACTTCTGATATGCAGGTACAGATACATAAGTAGCAGCAGATGGGAGATAGATCAATCAAGGAAGAGCGAGATGCAGATGCAGATACAGATACAGATAATTGTAGATATGCAGAAATTGATTCCATTTCATAGGCAGTTACTTCTCTATAATCATAGAGATACAGATACAGATGCAAATGCAAACACAGATACAGATAGAGGTACAGATAGATATGCGGATTCATATAGATATAGATATGCAGATACAGATACCACTTCATATGCAGATACTTCTCTATAATCATGCAGATACAGATACAGATATAAATACAGACAGATATGCAGATATAGATTCCATTATAGACACTTCTCTAGATTCATTGAGTTACAGTCAGATATTCATAGATCTGGACGATCTCTAGAGACTGCACTCTGGAGCGTGCTAGCCTCCTCGTCTAACTTGCTTCAGAGAGCTGCTTCTAGATGCTCGCCTAATGCCATTTGACAGCGCTTATGACAGTTTATTAGCCCGCGCTCCTTAGCTGGCTGATTGGCAGTGGTTCTGGGGCCGCGCCAAATGCAGTTCGAGTCGCTCGCTAATTGAATGCAATTAAAAAAGGAAATTAAAATTTAAATTACGGAGCTGCGGCTGCTGCGGCTGCTGCTGCTGCTGTGGCACGTGTCCATCACTGGGACGCCAGATTTAGTCGATGCCTCTGTGTCGGAGTCGCGGCCAAAGCACCCTAAATGGCCAGCCGGCCACGGCGATCAGCTTATAAGGCTGCCCACCGATCATACCGGGAATTCTATTTTAATTTATGGCCACTTTCAGCCGCCCCAACGCACTGCGACGCACTTTGCGCCAAACGTGGCCGACTATGGAAACGGAGCTAAGCTAAGATAATGCGGGCGGGCAACTATGGCATTATGGAGGAGCTACTCTAGAGAAGTGACTGAGAGATATGGCCTGGCCAGAGCATGATGTGATCAGCAGATGTAGGCAAGGTTTGGCTCAACTTTATATTATCGTCATAAGAATAGAGGATAATGTAGAAGACATGATACGAAGATGGATGGATTAATCTGGAAGGCTCAATCTCTCAATCTCTAAGCATCTTCTTGGGCTCTGAATACTTACTCATGAGAGTGTTTTCAGCAAGGAGGCATCTCTCTCTCTCTCTCTCTCTCTACTCACAAATTGAGTCCGCCTCTCTCTCTAGTTAAACTTTCTTTCTAATTTTCTAGAATATCCGTTTTTCCTTCAGACAGTCAGATAGTTTCTATAGATAAGGATTTCCTCAATAGACGATTTCCGTTGCCACTGAAGTTGACTTTGATTCCAAGAGCTGATTTTTAATAGATTTGGCGGCTAGACTACCTGCCCGACGACAGGGCATTTCCCATGAATGAAGCCATCTCCCCGGGCTCACGATCTGGGAGCGCGACAATTAACGACTCGACGTGGCCACAGATTCAATCTTCGGTGCCGTCTCAGCACGCGCTCTGAAAACAAACGAAAAAAGTTTTCATTCACCTTTCGAGGGATTTCAATTGAGTGCGCGATACGCCCGCACCTTTTGTCGTCACTCGGCGTGTCTTTCTCCTAATTTGTATCTCAAATTCTGTTTCATTTATGATTCCTCCCTATATACTTTTGTCTTTCAGAGATGCTATCAACTTCCATAGCAAATAGCGAGCCGCTGCACGTGCCGCACATTTTAAGCAGCTCCTTCGGATTTGATTTTATGAATGAAACAAAACCTGAGCGAAACAAACTTTGATGCGCGCGAGCATATTTCATTAATATATAAATATATCTATCTCTGTGGCAGCAGGAAATGCCAGCTTTAAGCGAGCCCTGCCGCCTGCCCCCTAGCCGCTCAAGGCCGGCCTATGATTTATTGTTGCCAATAAATTGAGCTTCCCTGCTTTACTTCACGCTCTAATTTTGCTCGATAAAAGCGACTCCGGCTGGCAGCAGCTGGAGAACTCCTCGCCACACGCATTATTTCTGCATAATTTTCCAATATTTTATATGACAGCCATAAAAATTGTCAGCACAATTAGAAGCAGGTTGCAAATTATCTGACATGCACTTGTTCCGCATGCCGCCAGACAGCTCCATATCAGCTGTAGCTCATAGAGGGGAGTTGCTTAAGCATATGCTAGCTTCGGGTACATCTTAAAGGGAACTGAAGAAGCATTTGAGCATTTACTTCTTAGCCTTTTGTAGTTCCACTGCTCTAGTATTCAATCCGAACTAGTTCCTGACTTAAATCATCCATCTTCTGCTCTTACTACTACTACCACAACTACTGCTGGTACCATTAGCTCCCACAACTCCCATTCTCTATCTACTTTCGTTAGCATTTATAAATATTTTAAATTTGGAATTAGTTCCTATATCTGGTTCCTTCATTCGTAGCTGATTTCAATACGCATATGCCCACCTCTGGATAACCTCAAGCTGTAACTTCTAGCTATTGCCTATGTCTCTCACACTCTCTCCCTCTCTCTTCCTACCCTCAGACACTCTCTTCCTTCTAATCTACCTTATCGAAATCGGCATATTTTCATTTTTAAACAAGTTCCTGAGCTTCGCTTCATTTATAACCCAGGCCAATAAAAATATGCCAAATTTTGATTATGTTTATCTCAGCCAAAGAGGACGAAAGGAGAGAGCCAGCTAATCGAGTTGACCAAAGGGTTTCTGAGCGTGTCCTGGCATATTAGCAGGGCGTTCTATCGCCCTCTGGGGAGTGGGCAGCGGACGCAGTCTTAAGAATCATAACTCAACTGGGCCCTCAAAGCAAAAGCATGTCATTTATTATGTTGCGCCATGACGAAAGTGCCAAGTGACATATGTAGAGCTGGCTGGGGCAGTGTGTGTGTGTGTGGGTGCATAGTTTTGGGGATGTTACGTATGTAGACTCCACTCTCTCTCTCTCTCTCTCTCTCTCTCTCTCTCTCTCTCTCTGTTTATATATATCTGCAGTTGCTGCTGACAAATGATGCGCTCGAGCTGCGAACGCTGTGATTTATCAAAACTCTGAAAATTATAAAAATTTTGCAACGCTTTGCGAAAAATCTCCTCAAAATTAATGGATGTCATTTGGCGAGGGTGGGGGGCTAAAATAGAAGAGTTCCACTATTAGGCTTCTGGTTCAATGCACCTTGGACACGTGGGCGTGGCAGCAGGTGGTGGGCGAGCAGCCCTCGTATCGATTTTGGCTCAGACGCCGTCGCAAACGTGACGAGCATTGCGAATCGCCGTTGACCAGCGGCAGGAAGGGCCTCGACTGAGCTGCTGCTCGCTGCTTAAAGTTCAAAGTGTCAAAGAAATTAGTAAATAATTATGGCCAGACTCACTTTCGCTGTGCTCAGAGAGAGAGAGAGAGGGAGAGAAAGAGAGAGAGCTTTAAGAGCGGCGCGTCAAGCTGTCTGCAGTCGGCAGTCGGCCTTAAGTGCGGACATGCTGCGAACATTTATCTTAATTGCCATTCAATTGGAGACACCTCAGCAACAGCAACAGCAACAACAACAGCAACAGTGGGAGCATCTGCAACGGCAGCCAATTCAATTTGCATACACGCGATGCCGGCAAAGTCGTTGCCCATGTCAGAGTGGATGCCTCAGCTCCTGTTGCAAATGCCTTTCCTTGCCCCTGCCCCACCCTCTGCCTCTGCCTCTGCCTCTGCCTCTGCTGCTGCGGCTGCTGCAATCACCGATGCTCAGTGTTTGCGCAACTAATTAACATTTTTAATGGGCAATCCTTGTTGGCACTGAGAACTTGCCGCGCATCGCCGACAAATGAAGTGGAACAGCGTCTTAAAGTGAAGCCAGGAGATTTGATTTAGAGCGCAATTAATATTGATTTCAGCGACAATCGACTGGAAATGAAGGAAATGGTAGTAGGAGAAGGGAGAATAGAACTGGAATAGGAATGGAGTAGAACTGGAATATGAGATGTGGAATAGGAATGGAGTGGAACTGGAATAGGAATGGAGTAGATCTGGAATGTGAGATGTAGAATAGCAATGGAGTAGAACTGGAATATGAGAACTGCATAGAGAGGCTGCGCTTAGTTGTCCTCAGTTGATGTTCAGCCATGAGAATTGCATAGAGAGGCGATAGTTACATGAAATGCTTATGCAAGTTGTAATATAATATAACTCTAATATAGTTGCTTGAGGTACTGAGCAACAGCCTAGAATGTGTTGATTTAAAGCTATGAGAATTGCATAGAAAGGCGATGAATACAGACTTGAAATGCTTACGAATTGAATACCTAAAGAAGGCCGTCCGCAGTTCATATTATTCTAACCTCTCCAGTCAGTCAGTCAATCAATCAATCAATCAATTTACTATATTTATACACATTCAGCATGCATTCTGTGGCCCACACATTGCGGCCGTAAAAAAGGAGCCATGAAATTGAATAAAATACGTCAAATACTGCGAAATGTCATAAGTAAATTATTCACAATAGATTTTCGTTTGATTGACACGCGTCGCCGTGGCATTCGTTTGATTCGTTTGATTCACAACTAATTCACATGAAATTCGAGGCAAAAATTGGCAGAAATTTCGTGGTGCAAGCGCGGTGGCACGTGTTGAGGGCGTGTGCGCCGCTATTAGGAATATGTGTGGCAATCCGGATGGTTGGTGTGGGCATTCGCCTACGGCTGAACGAATCGCCGCACTGAGAGAGAGAGCGAGAGAGAGAGCGAGAGAGAGAGAGAGAACGATGGAATTTCATTAGACGATTTCTGGAGCCGCGCTTTAATAACTTAACCAAATAGCTGGGCATTAAGTTGACAAATGTCTTAATCTAATGCAAGACGGTGACATTGTCACGAGGTGAGTAGAAATAACTTGGTCTAGGCTAGACCAGGCAGAGGCCCCCTGAGAGCTGCTCTCAAGAAATGCAAATCGAGGCCGAGTCTGAAATTTATCATCCATGATGATAGCGTCGCAACTACAACAAGATTCGGCGCTCGCCCAAGTGTAAGACTATGAATAATAAGAAGGGTTAAATTAGCATTTTCACATTTATTTGAGCGATGACATGGCCCGATACGAGCGGGGTGCAGCGCGTGCTACGGCAATCACGAGGCGTGTTAGCGCCTGCTCGAGCCAGAGGGGAGGGGCGGGAGGACGTCGCCAGCGAACGGGTTAAGACATCGCCCAAGCAATTTCCGATGACACACATGAAGGCCAACGCTCTGGGGATAATCAGCCAGCGGCGCGACGGAAGCCAGTTCAAGGCGAAGGCGCTTAATTCCAAGTGTGAAGAGATTATTTGATTAAAGAGAGAGCCCAAAACTACAATTGAGATGAAAGCACGATAAGGCATTAGGCCGAAAGGATGCGACTTAGGGCAAGCGTTGAGAATGGCGAGCAGGAAGCTGAAGGAATAGAGAGAGCAGATAAGGGGAGAGAGATTATCATAGATTACATACGCTCAATAAGAGTATAGCCACATCTCACCAATAACTATAATATATACACTCAGTCCAGAACAGCTTCTCCTGGAAGCTCTCTTAACCTTGTGCTTCGTATAGAGAGAGGGAGAATTTGTTGCCCTCACTCCTTGCACGCGTTAAACATGCACAAAAATGTAAGAAATTCGATTTAATTTATCGAGAGATACTTTTGCTGAGATTCACCTGCACAGAGCCCCCTTGGCCCCACCTCGCCCCACACACGCTTCCAGCGTTCGACAAAAGTTGCGCTCAAAGGGTCTCAAAGACAATCGCAGACAAACGCGCAAAAAGCAATGAAACATATTTCGGGTTTTTGCATCGGGCGCAGCGACACACAAAAAGACGCCACAGAGGAGGCAACTGAAGGGATTTTTGGTACCACGAGTACCGCGAATT